>CM020215.1:136505510-137787176 GCA_009819775.1 Phoenicopterus ruber ruber
CAATTTGTGATCGCAGTCGTGGTGGTATAAAAATCTGCAGTAACTCTTTCATGTCACCAGGATTTGTTAGTTAAACCACTGTTCTTCCTAACTCACATTGTTGATGAGGAGATCAAAATCTGGTTCCTAGCAACTGTATCTTGAATTTTGGTTGATTGATTTGTTTTCTTCAAAATGTATTTCCCTCCTTCCCTGTTTCCCCCCAAAACCAGATTTTCCCCGTGACAATTCCTTTCTTCACTTATACTAGCAAGGTATCTTGCATCACTCAGCCAAGTCTGGTCGAATGCTACAAGCTCTCCACATGTATAAACTCCCACACACAGACGATGTGTAATAAAAACAAACTAGGATAGCACCTCGTGAAGCACTATGTAGTATAATAAGAAAGATAAAATCCCTGCTGCTTTTTTAAGCAGCAGTCACTCTCGCTTTGCGGACTACATTTATGCTTTACAGAGATATTCCACAGTAACTTATTCACTTCTCTGAACACTGTCTGCCTTTTTATTTGTTGTGCTTTGACACCATGTGGTTGATTCTCATTTTGAAATATCGGTACCTCCTTTTTATTTTTGAAGCAAAGAAATAGTAATAATAAAAAGATCTCTTTTATTCCCCCAACCAGTGCATTTCTCCTCTGCCAGTGGGCCTTTTCCTACAATTCCTACTGTAAATTTCCATTGTAAATCCAAACGTGTACTGTAGATGGAGCTTTAAGTTTTTTCCAGGAAGAAGTCCATTCACATAAGCCATAGAGATGCCCCAGTGGTAAGAGAAGGGGGGAAGACTCACACAAGACAGGTCAGGTGGGATGATGCTAGGTGCATTTGTGATTTGGATTTGTTGTCTTTTTGCATTTGTCTCTAGCAGAGTAGCACGCAGAAAACATGGACTCAGGAAAATCTTGTCTCTAGCCTCTCTGTAATCCTCAGAAAAGAATGAAAGCTTGATTAGAGCCTCCCTTAGAGCAGGGAACCAAAGTGTATCCCATAGAAAGGAGACAACTTTTCAGCTGGTTTGTTGAAAGGAACAGTGCAGCCATCACTAAACAGAAGAATTATAATGTAAGTGAAAAAGATTCCTGCAAGCCACAGTCTATGTGAAAATGAAAGCTCAATGGCAAATTCTAATTAGCATAACATTTTTAATGGGATTAATCCTACCCATGTGTATCAGCAGCAGATGCAGGCTTACAAAAGGAAAACTGAAGTGGGCAAGAGGTTAATTATGGAGGTGGACATCACAGGACCACTTTTAGCAATATCCAGAAAAAACTGCTGTGAAAGAGTAAAATTGTCTTATTCATTTAAAAGTATGCTTTTCCAGGTACTCCTCATTCAGTTAGAAAAAGGTTTCTAAACATGTGCACCTCAGCTTTGCTGAAAAGCCAGAGAACCGGGAGCTGCTGTGTTCTGGGAGAGCGACGGCGATCCCGGCTAGCGCAGTCCGTTTTCCTCTGCCCACATTCCCCTTCCCTCTCTACCCCGTACACCCACACGTGCCCATCTCCACTTGCCCTGTAGCTAGCTGGTCTGCCCTGTAACGTGTAGGAAATAAGTACACCTTGAGACCAAGGGAACTGGATTTAATCTAGAGAGGTGATTTCACATCAAGCAGCACTACTGCTGACCTGATACTGTGGGCACTGCAGGGTGGAGATCCAGAGCAGCCCCGCGGGCAGGGGGGGCTGCATGGTGCTCATCTTTAGGATGTGGCTGAAAATACTTTGAAACACCAGTCTTCTCTAGTGTGGAGGTACAGAGATGAAGACGGTAAGCCCTGACTCAAAATGTCTCCCAAAGCAAATGAAAACTGAGTAAGACTTTGCTCTGCTTTTCGAAAAGAGCAGCGCTTGCCTTTTACAAATGGCCTGTGAGGTAAGGTGTCCTTGCATACACCAGAAAAACTGGATTCAGTTTCGTCCTCACCCTCGGGCAGTTCACATCCATATCTCTTATCTGCAAAGAAGGAGGAAGCCAGAGACTATTTTGGGGTGAGTGCATACTCCCTCTTTCCTGTTGTACCACCCTGCAGATCACCTGGGTCAGTCCGAGAGAGGAAGAACACATCCCTACCGTAGTGCTGCAGGGACTGACTGAAGTCCCTCCAGTCGTAACTCCATGAATTGCCCACGACTTTTTATTAGCTAAAACACTGCACCAGTCCAGAGAGCAGAAGCCAGTGCTCCTCTGCAGCCTCGCTGCAGATAAGGGCACTGAAAGTCGTTTGTGTTCGTGCAGCTGGGCTCTTAGACCCCATTTCTCCAGTAGGACACCTGCGCTTGCCCTCTGCTTTTACAGCAGCAGCCCTGGCACCCCTGTCAGGGACCTGACTTTTGGTCCCAACTCATGCTGAGGTGATCCAAACATTATACCCAAACCGCTGTAGGGAATGCTGTCGTCACCTGGAGTATATAAATTAAGCTTACACCTACCTACATTATTAACAGACATTTTAATAAATTGCTGTAGCCAGCTGGAGTAAGTCCATAAGGTGAACAGGCTGTCTAAAACAATAGCTCATCCCCACCTACTGCCTTCTGTTGGGGTGCATGTATCTACCTATTTATGTCTGTAACATGCTGGTAACATTAATTAACCCTCCATAAACTATTTATAGGTGTTCCTTTTATATAAAAGTGTCATCTGAAATGCAACACGGGTTTATCATCCTCCACTGCACTCCTGGCTTACAACAGCCCATGCCTTGAAGTTTAGATTGACAGCTGGCCTCCTTTTAAGCACACCAGGCCGTGAACCCCCACTTTCTTTCAAGATTATTCAAGCCACTCAGAGGTAGGTTTTCAAACCAATTCCATGGGGCTCAGTATCAAAGTGATGGTTTCTGTGTGCAATAGGTACATTCATTAAGTGCGTCAGCGCATAATGAAGTTACGAAGTCAGCAGGAGCACTGCGTTAGGAAAAGGATCTGTATAATTACAGCCACTGCATTATTCTAAATGCATTTTTGTCTGGAAAATCCCTACTCTTCTCAGATTGTGTAATGTCATTAGTCGTACCTACTGCATCTTTAATCACAATTATAACTACTTTTTTTAACTCCCACTCTTCAGAAGAAAAAAATCCCACAAATTAGATGCGTCACACTTTCTTACTGTGAAACGTGGTCTCTATCTTGTTGTTACCTGTAGAATCTATGATGAAAATGGATCTTTTCCTCAGAGTCCAAATGAGATGCAGGATCAACTTATTTCTATCTATTAGATGTGAACATTGTGTAGTATCTTACCAATGATCCACTGTAAATCACCCTCGTCTTCTAAAATCCTCTTTATTCAGATTACTGGACAAGCATGACAGAAAATAGAAGAAAGTCGTTCTGAAATCCTTCTTTGATCTACTTTCAAAACCAATTTTCAGTAAGTTAGCTCCAAATTGATTTCAGGAGTTAATCATCAAATAGACAAACAACATCCATCAATACTATGTATTAGAAGAACTTCCCAATCTAATGGCTAAAAAGATTAAGAGTTCAGAAACACTCTCAATTCTTTAATATTTGACATTATGAATCATAAATCATAATTATAAATAAAATAAAATCCTAATTTCCCACTATAAATAGGAAACTTTTATAACAGATTTTTAAGACAGAGTTTGCCCAGCGTTGAGTATACACCAGAAAATTGCCAGTTCCCTTTAAAAAAGCTGCTTCTGGTTCTGCTTTCTGTTTTATGCCTGCAGTGCTAATTAGAATAAGTCAACTTTTCCTCTTGATGACACACACAGTCAGTCTCTTATATAGCGTTACCTGGTTAGTTGTCCAAAAGGGTGCAAATGTAAGGACATCAGCTACCATCAGATCATTTTGTACCAATTTTGAAAGCGCTTGATATATGTTTAGATTACGTTTGTTTGTATGAGCGGTTTTTGTGACCCTGTGGTGTTTTAATATACCAGTAGCATCTGCAACTGCAGCGTTATTTAAAAAAGAAAAAAAAAAAAAAGCAGCTCACATCTTGAAGAGTTATCTTAACAACAACAGATTGTGCACTAGAGTAATGCGACATTATGTTAAGATAATGAGATGTCAGAGACTCCATCCAGCCGCCTTAGCATTGTACCAGTGACCTCAGAGCTTTAAGCACCAGTCAAGCTTTCAACGTGCATCTGTGAGGCTATTTCTTTGACTCAGTTTTAAATAAGATTTTTTTCTTCCACCTGTGGTGTGTGTTTTGTTATCTGCCTAGCTGATAGGCCAAACTGCTCTGTTTAAAGTCTCTAGAGAGTCGCTCCTGGCAAGGGGGTAGTCTACCAAAATGAGAAAGTATTGCATTATCATGACGTCATGCAGAATGATATACAGCAGATTATGCAATAAGAGGTGAAGTAGAAAGAAATTGTGTGTTAGTATCACACCCCAAGCGCAGACTGGACTCTGTTGTGCCACATGTCTGCGTGGTTCTTAATAAGAAAACCAAGAAGCAGCTCCATCACGGCTACACATATTTCATACTTTTTTATGTTGATACAGCGTGTTCACAGCAATCCCGTACGCTTGGTCTTCCAGAGCACTTGCACGTGGCAGTGCTCAGCACTGCGGTGCCTGGCGCTGCCTATTTCAGTACCTCAGGGAGACCTCAGTCCTGCACTGGGTGTCCAGAGTTCACAGCCAAACCACGGGTATATCTGACATCCTACGAGTAGGATTTGTCTTAGCTAGCAGCGAACGGAATGAACGAGAAAACTGGTTGAAACAAGAAAAGTTGCAGGGAGGGATGTGGCTCCCCAGGGCTCAGAGCCCAACTACGAGGACTGACGGCTTCGCAACCCAATGGGAATCTGCACATTTTGCAGCCCCTGTTCATAAAACACAACTGAAAGACAAGAAGATGCCACAACATTAACCTAAGATGTAAGGGATGCAGCAGGATTTCTAGAAGATAACGAGCATGATCAGAACCTCATCCTCATGCATAAGCGAGCCCAGGGTGCCATGGCTGCAGCTTTACTAATGAATAAAATTGTCCAAAACCTGGCATAGCACAGCTCCTGAGGTCACAGCTACACTCTCCAACCTTTCCAAAGACAGGAGTGCTACATCCAAACTGCCCATGGAAAAGGGAGCTGGGGCCGTTCAGCCTGAGGAAGAGAAGGCTGAGAGGGGACCTCATCAATGCTTATAAATATCTCAAGGGTGGGTGTCAAGAGGATGGGGCCAGACTCTTCAGTGGTGCCCAGCAACAGGAAAAGGGGCACCGGGCACAAACTGGAACACGGGAAGTTCCGCCTGAACATGAGGAAAAACTTCTTCACCGTGAGGGTGACAGAGCCCTGGCACAGGCTGCCCAGGGAGGGTGTGGAGTCTCCTTCTCTGGAGAGATTCAGAACCCACCTGGACACAGCCCTGTGCAGCCTGCGCTGGGTGACCCTGCTCTGGCAGGGGGGTTGGACTAGACAATCTCCAGAGGTCCCTTCCAACCCCCACCATTCTGTGATTCTGTGAAGACTGACTCCCTGGCCCTGTTTAGTTTGTCAGTATAACTCCCATCCAAGTGGCCAGGCAGTCGGGATGAGGTAGTCTGAAACTTAGCCTGCTAATGCTAATCTGCTGCTGTGGAAATGGTTAGCTGTTGTATGGGTCAGAGAGAAGGAATGTGCAGATCCTGAAGCCTGGCTGCTAGAAGACTCACATGGGAGACCTAGTTTACAGTCCCTCTCACCTTTAAAGATTAAATGATTAAGACATTAATATTAAATGCGACTATTGCTACTAAATATTTATCTTAGCCAGGGCTGGACCCCAGATCTCATCTTTCCTAGGCGGGTACTCTGACTGCTCTCACTTTACATCTTGTTAATGAAACAGAAGAGGCAGGACATGGGCAATTCCATGCATTAAACATGCAAGCTCTAAATAGGGCTGCTGAATATATGCACAGTACTTTTGACACACCGTGAGTCTTAGGTGGGGGAATGAAAGTTTAAGTCACATAAATAAGTAAGAAAGTGGGCATTAATAGTATTTACTACTTCCGCAGTTTGTGTAATAGAGTGGTTAATGAACAGTCTTGTGCCACAGTGACAGTGAATATATTGGCATGAACTCTGAAACATAACCTCAGCATTTCAAGGGATTAATGTATACTATTTATGAGTTCTTTCTCTGTGTCACATGTTGCTTTCACATCCTTATCATTGCCAACACGTAAGCAAAATACGCTCACTTTCCAGTAAGAATGTTCATTGTTGCCAACATATTTTTGCATGCTCAAAAAAGCACCTACCTATGCCCAAATAACTTATTCTGGATGAAGGAAAAGCAACAAAACATCAAAGGCAAGAGTCAAGTCTCCAAGAGAGAGCACTGTTTGCTTTCTCTACATGCTAATGATTTAGCGCAGCCAAATGGTGAAATGATGGCTATCTCAAATGGTTTCAGAGCCAGAAAATGTAAAGGTGCAAAACACAGAAAACTAAGTGTTTCTGAGCACACACATATGGCACATTTGCCAATCTCTGAATTTTATTGCAGTGATTTATGGAACAAGAAGTAACTGTATGTCTCTTTATAGTTCCCTATCTTTAATATAGGTTAAAATGGAACTCTACTAGAACAGCTTTTCCAAAAGGTAGCTTGCCAGTGGGTTGTACAGAGCGTGGGTAATCATTTATGGCTATCATCTACTTCTTACTCCATATGCACTATGGTGTCAAAGCTTACGATGGGATTTGATTTGTAAGTGAATGCCTCGCTGATGAGCAGTAACACCTCAGCTGCAGCGCAAGCAAGTCACAGGGCCGTGGGCGACTTGCTGCGCAGCTGAGAAAGGATTTCCAAATAAAACCTGCCACCTCGCTGCTCAGTGGGAAGGGGAGTCCCTCCTTCTTTTTTTGAAAGGGAGAAAACATCAAGGGAGCGGGCACCCTCTCTACTTACCTCCGTAACAGGGAGGTCAGGCTGCAGTGCCTGGGCTGGGATGTGGAGCAGGCTGATAAGAATTTCTTTGTCCTTGTGTGTCTTGCTGTGGCCTGGGTTTCCTGAGGAAAACTGGTCAGGAGATGTGCCCTACCTTCAATGTGGGATTCTATACCTCCATGAAACCGTGTTTCAGGAGCTGGTAACGGAAAAAAAGTTGCAAAATCTACTCTTCCAGGGTACTGGATAGGATGAGCCTGGCCGACAGGACTGGTTTTAGTCTCCTGTCTGTGGCTGTTCATTCCCTTCACGGTTTGGGGGACCGGAGATCAAGGGGCTGATCACAACCTCATGGAAAACAAGGAAATTTGTACCTCTCACTCTCGTGTATGCTGTGGGCCTCGAATACTTTTAAGCTGTAGTTCCCAAGCTTTCTGCTCTTGTGTCGGAGGCGTGTTTCGCAGTAAATGTTCGGCTGAACTGTCTGAGCCTTTGAGCATTCAAGAGCTGCTTTGCTGGAAGCTTCCTTTCCCTGTCTTTCAACACAGAGTGAGGACTGCAGTTATTAAAAGAGCAGTACCTCATTGCAAGAGCATAAATGACAGCAGCATCACTGACAACACACAGCGTTTCCAACACACCACTCTTGCCACACCTTCTATCTGATGGCCCTTGTCTGGCTGATAACGTTAATGGGCCATCCTCATGTTAATGACACAACGCCCCCTAACACTGGCATGTTCTTGTATGCTTATTCTAACTACAATTTGGGATATTACTCTTTTTCTTTTGACTTTTATAAACAAAGTGCTTGGGAAGTCCCCAAGCAAACATTTGGCATTTCACCCACCATTTTAGGGACATGTCCATCTCTGTTAAATTGCAAATTATTATTAAATCACAATTGCTTATTCCTTAATGCCAATTTAAATACTCTTTTATGCTGCCTTTACCTTAAAAAAAGAATCAGTAGGAATCTTCACCACTTCTTACGCTGGGAGGTGGACTTCACTGAAAGAGCTACTCCTACCTGTGGAAGTATTGTATGTCATGGCGTGCATTTAACCTTCATTTCTTGACAGGAAAGTTCATACTACACAGAAATCTGTGAGATTTATATTCTTATGCTTAACTTACCCAGCTGAGTGGATGTTCTAGCACATTTCGAATAGGAGCTGTAGGATATAATGCAACAATAATATGCTGGTTTGCAATTAGTAGGCATCTTACAAGGTCCCTAATTGCTTCTGTTTTAGCCTCTTTGGAAAATTGCAGATATTACCATTCTTTATGGGCTTTCTGTTGTGACTAAAAATGAAGAAAAGGGATAAGATAAGTTTCTAATAGAACCCAGTAAATGTAATTTTGGGTACATTGTTACCAAGGGAATTAACTAGAAGGAATAAGTATATTCTTCTTTCCTAATGTGCTTCCTAACACACGTTTGACACATCTGAGAAGATCCAGACAAGATCCACAGAAGATATTTATGCCCTAATCTCCATTACTTTAACCAGGGATTGGAAAATGAAATAGGAATGCACTACTTTTGTATATTTATGGATCTGACTTATAGACCTGGGTATTTTGGGAGAAGTGTGTAGAGGCGAAGGGAAAATCCGTGTCCTATGGTGTCGAATTAGACACGTAAGAACCCATTCACATGGGTTTTCTTCCTTTCAGATTTCTCCGACATCAAAGGCCAAAGCCTTTCCCGTTCTCAGTCCCCTTCCACAAGCCCATTTGCAACAGGTGCTCTTATTTGGTACCACAGACAGGGCAGCGCCAGTGCTTTAGGCGTTACGAGGACTGCCACGCACGGGAAATGTGGGTAATGGCCATTACCTTGACAGCTGTGACAGTCAGGCTGGCAGTGACCTGTCGCTCTCAACAGCACGTCTGTATTTGAGGCTGGTCTTAGAAACAGCACTTTGGGTAGACTTTACCTTGCAAAGTCACGTTATGGACCTTCCTTGATTAGCTGATGCTATGAAAAAGCCAATTTCAGGTACCTGTTCCTCAGGCATGGTTGATATTGGGACCTTGATACAATGATTAAATGCAAATTCTAAGCACGAAAAAGATTTCAGATGTCATTTTTGAGTGACATTCATCTATTGTGGTATCCATGAGCAATCAGCTATGTTTATACAGCACTCTCCTCCTGAAATTCTCTGTGAATCAGTGTGCTTATTCAGCCTGAATAATTAGAAACATCAACCTTTGTCCAGTCTATACCAGGTGAACTCAAAATAGCACTTAAAACCACATTTCCTTAATTAAAATATTTCCTAATTAAACCCTAAATATTTGCAGGTCTTATCTGACTCCACTATAAATATTAATGAGGTGTAGCTTGTGAATGCACAGAATTTCAGAAAGCAGTCGTGACTTTCAAATTACCCAGTGCACTATCTGGTACGCAGTATTGATGCATTCATTTGCAGACACCCCTCCTGGGTTTGCAAAGTTATTTCTGCTACTGATAAACCTTCAGAGGCTTAGATCATATAAGCTCTGCAGCTTATGTTATATACATATTCCATCTTCTTGCTCAGCCTCACCTTAAGCTCATTACTACAATGCAAGGTTACTGCACTGTCTCGAGATTATTTTTCATGGATCTATTCAAAGTAAAATGCAAAATCGTGAAAGCAAAAATTTCCTAATTATGTCTGGGAGAACCTAGCAGCATTTGCCTTAAAATTAAAAACACTGAAACACATAAAAGTCATTAAGTTCTCTGAATTCATTAACTTGCCAAGTTCCTAAGGCACTTATATCAGTCACCTGTTTTCCTACTGTTTCAAAGATGACAGAGGAAAATAAAATCTGTAACATGGAAAGCACGTTATAGATAAAAGGCTTTGGTTGATGAGAAAGCCTTTCTGCCCGAATTCTCTGTTTTGTTTTGCTTTTTTTTGGTTTTTTGCTGTTTTTTTCCCAAGACTTGGAGAGAGAAGAGGGAGACTGCAGTCACAATCTAGTGGATGCTGCCACCTCATCTGATATTTTTTCCACTGTCTGAAGGAAATAAATAAAAAACAATTAAAAAGTACAAACCTGCTTCTGTGTAATAGTTGTATAAGTTTTTGATTCCAGAGGTAACCCTTTAAAGTACTGTAGAGTTCACAGTGGCACTCCGTGGTGTGGTGTTAGCTCATGTTGTTTGGTCATGAGGCAGTTCTGTTCCCATGAAATTCCACATTACTACATGCACATATTTAGATGTTGAGCATCATGTGCCACTGAAAACATGCTTTGTACTTTTCTCAGGTGCAGAACTGGGTAAGTCCAACCTAGACATACAGGTTTAACAACGTCCACCATGCACAAATGGAGCTGCAGTGTGACATTTGGCACCCCATGGCAGACACCCCACCCCCCTCTCAACTCTACTGTTTCAGATGTGCCCCCTCTCTGCACCACTTTCTGAAATCCCTCCCCATATCCCTTCCTTAACCTTGCACCCCCTGCCTGGGGGGGAAGCCCCGCTGAGCCTCCTGCTCTCCCAGAGAAATGATTAAATAAATTTCTCAAAAGATCAGTTTGTTTTTATCCTTTGCCTGAAAAGATTAAAAGTTATAATTTCTAGTTAAGTTATCCTAGCAGCCCATTGACTGGGTTTTTTGGGGATGTCAGATCACAGCAAGGTACCTACAGTTTGATCTTTGGACATTTTGTCAAAAAAAAAAAAAGCATATAAGTGGAGAGAAGTAAATGGAAATTGTTGAGATGAACATTAGAATTAAGTATGAAAATGTCCAGTACTCTGCTTTATTTCACTTTGTTTAGTACCCTTCCAATAAAAGATTTAAATCTGCTTTAGAGAACAGGATGAAGCCGGTTGTCCTGTATGGTATATGCTGGCCACAGTCAACTGTTCAACTCTGTGAGAGCAAAAATTACTTTTCAAGCAACTTAACCTGCCATGTCTACAACCTCCAACCTGTAGCAGTATGACAGTGGTATGGAAATTATCTAAAAAATTAAACCACCTAAAAAGTCTACCTTAAAATTCCAGGGCTCTAAAATCCTTACCAAGTTATAAAATGTAAATATCAAACAAAAGACATTTGTTTTAAAATAATCTTTCCACAGAATCTTGGCACAGACACCAAACATCTCAGAAGGATATCAGAAGGTATGAATATTGGCCTCAGACTCACAAACCACATGATTGTCACACATACGTTTGAGCTGCAGTAACACTTGTTCACTTTCCATGCCCAAAGCCAATGCGTGGTTACTTGGTCTAGTTTAGCCTCCAGTGAAAGGTTTCGCCTCCAATTGGTGTACATTTTCCCTGAGATGCGCACAGGGAGGCGTGCAGTGGTTCAACGCACACGCAGGAACTTTGGACCTGGAAGCTGGAAAAGACAGATTTTTTTTTCCTGGCAGTGGTGTATCGCCAGGTGAAGCTCTCACGGCTCCTGGCAGCGGCTGATTGCAAAGGGCTCTTGCAAGTCAGAGGTGATTGTGACAAATATGTGACTGAGAGGGCATCTTGAGAAACTATACCTGCCAAGTCAAAAAGCATTTGCTTGTATAAAGATTCCCTCAGTGCTATCTTGGACACTCACCTGAGGTGTATCCGTGCCTGTACAGCTCTATTGGAAGGAGATCTTACCTTCTCTCTTTTGTATCTTGAAAAGCAGGACTGATCATCACTGCCTGAATAAACACACGGAAAATTGTAAGGAGGGATTCACAGGATCATTTAGGCTGGGAGGGACTCTGAGGGCTGTGTAGTCCAACACTCTGCTCACAATGGGCAAACTTAGATCAGGTTGCTGAGGGGTTTTCACAGTCTCTGTGGGTGAAGATCCCCGCAAACTATCTGGGCAACCTCTTCCAGTGTCTGGCAACCCTTGTGGTGCAAAATGCTTCCTCCTGCCGAATCAGAATTTCCCTTGCTGCAACTTGTGCTCATTGCCTCTCATCCCACCACCACCCACCTCCAAGCAGCGTCTACCTCACTCTTGTCTGTAGCCTCCCATTAGATGGTTGAAGGCAGCAATAAAACCTTCCCGCACCCCTTCCCCTTCTCTTATTAAGACTGAACAAACCCAGCTCTCTCAGCTTCTCTGATAATCACAGATTCCCACTGGCCTAAAAACAGAAACCTGCACTGAAATAACTTGTTGGCTGCAATCAGCAGCCAGGCACAATAACACACTGTTCCTCACAGGAGCTGTAATTTCTGCCCAGCACCGCCTTCCTTTAAGCAAGATGTCACTGCAGTCAACGGATGTTTCTCCAGAGGATGGAAAGTGGAAATAATTCAGCTGAGCAAAAAACAAGCAACAGACAAGATAAAAAGCAGGTATAAATAAAAAAGAAATATCCAGCTGTCATTGGACATTGTCCAATTCCAGCTGAGGTCTCTATCAGGTCAATGCTTCAGGCCCAAGTCTGCCCGAGTGGTTACAGCTTAGACGTATATGTCTTGTAGTGAAGGGGGGGGTGAGTGGAATAAAAGCATAGCTGGGATTTGCCTGAGTAGAAGGAAACCTCCCATACCAGGTGCATCCATAGCCCAGCTGTGAATGGCTTATCAGCGCATTCGCTGCTGCGCAGGAAAAAGTGGTAAATCAGAGCACCCGCAAACACAGGGATACCTTTAGCTTTCCTGTTCAAATCCATACACACGCTTGTCAGATTTTCTGCCCTATTTTCTTCCCCAGGCACAGCAAGGGCATGGAGTTGAGGCAGTCAGAAATCCAGTAATGATTTCTTGGTGCTCAGGCTGGGTTTATGTTTGTACCTGTGGACACAGATGAAGGCTGCTCTGTGCCTCAGCTCTGCCTGGAGTCTGAGGCTGCTGGAGAAGGAACATGAGGGGTTGGCACAGCGGCCAGTTAAACCAGCACCTGCTCGCCTCAGAAAGCCCAGGTGGGGGAAATGCAGTCATCTTCCTTTTCTTTCGCATCACTAGTACTTGCTGCTATGTCTGTCAGGGTATCGATAGCATTATCCATGGGCTTATACAGCTGGTAAAGAGGGCTTTGCCTCCTTACATGGCTGGAAGAAGGAGCCTGTAACATATGTTTAACATTCAGTATCGAGAAACAGCTATTTTAATAGCAATAAGAACCTTTTAGTACTGATAACCAAGCAAGTTAACTCAGTGCTAAAACCTCTGGAGTGATGTCCAGAGGGAGCATCATGAAAATCCTTCACCCTCCTGGACGCCTGTCCGTGTCCGGCAGCAGCCCGTTGCTCTCCAGCTGTCCCTCTCAGCCTGGTCGCCTCTGCCCCACGGCCACGAGCCTGCGGGCTGGGAGCCAGGCCACTTCCACTTTAAATTTGTTTCACTCATCAAGGATCACTAGTCAAGGTTCTTCTCTTGAAGATTTGTCTACAGGGCCTTAATCTGAAATGTGAGGCATTGATTTCAGGCTTTTTTCAATTTCTAGCTAGCCTTTATTCAGGACTGGATTCCTGTCAAGCAATGAATAACAGAGTGAGACGATGTGTTTTGCTGACATTTTCGTGAGTGAATTCCATATAGCCAGCGACAGAGTATCTGAAGACCTTAAATGTTAATGCATCCCCCAGATCTTCAAATCTGATTTTCCCCTAAAATCTGCATCACCTTCTTAATCGAACATGTAACCTTTTAGTGTCTTATTTTAGACTAGATACTATAATAAATACTAGATTTAAAGAGTGTAAAATGACCAGAAAGCCCCAAGACTAATTCCCTTACGCAGGAGAGTATGAATTTACCTTTAACAGCAAAGATCTCTCATTGCTGCCTGCTCTGCTGCAGCACGCATCTAGATTTTGTGCCACATGGAATGGTAAAGAAAAGTGAGTGTATTATCATCAAGACAGAATTATCATCAAATTAATACAGTGGGTTAATGCAGTCAGGAATGGACCTGTGTCCCATCCAAGTGCAGGAACACCAATATCTGCCTTCCAGGCTAATCTTCCTCGCCCAACAAACATGCGGTCCTGGTCACTGCAGGTGCTGGACTCACCCTTTGGCAGTTCTCAAATATGTCTTTTTGTGACCATGGGGCACTGATCTCTGAGTGACTGGGCAAAATAATCCTGACAGTTATCCTCTGTATTGGATTTTTTTTTCCCCTCGTCAGGCTATAAAGCAATTTAGGGAGAACTTTTCCAAAGTGCTGTAATAGTGTTTTCAGTAAGAGCTACCTAGCAAAGGGCTAAGTTTTTAAGTAGGTACCTAAAAACATTGTCAATAGTGCCCTGCGCTCCAAACTCTCCAAGATGTCCGTGGAAGTTAGGCATCTAAGATCCTGAGCATTTGGAAAGTGAGACTTGGTTTCACTCAGCTTTTAAACGCTTTAAATACTTTTAAACACATACTTTTAAATATATTTTCCTCCATTACCCACCTCTAACCTCCAGCCTCCAAATGGCTCCCGGACACTCCTTGGCACAAGATACTTGGAAATTTATTTTTTCTGATTAGGTTCCAAAGGGTAGGTAATGTAATCCTCTTTTCAGTCACACATTTAGCTAATTCATCCCTTCTCTTCTGCTGTTTGTCCTGACATTGTTGTCTTGAGTCTCTGTATGTGAAGTCTTGGCTCGCTGTATTGAAGACAATTTTTTTGACTTGCAGACATCAGGATTTCAGTCAGTGTATCTATTTGACACTTGACCCAATCTCAGCTGGGCTTCCCAGGTGCTATCGATGTTTTCAGCTACTGCTCCATGATCATCAGATTGGAGAAGAAGTAGGACTAAGAGGTGTATAAATCTCCACAGCCACATTGCTTTGAAGATAACAAGCATACAACCCACGCCTGAGCATTACCTGTCTGAAATGGGAAAGCTGACAGTCGGAGCTGGATCGCTGAGAATGACTTGCCTGTATTTCATGCCTGGCTTTCATTCAAAGAGCTGCTTTGCTAGCATTTGCAATAAAACATTATTATTTATATAGCCCAAGTGTTGGAACACTGATCACGGAGGAGGACTCTACTGTTGATAAATGCTATACAAAGAAAGATAGGAAGGAGCTTAGATCTAGCCCAAGGACTCTGTAATGTGGGACAAGTGATAATATAGAAATGTAGACAGTCTGGAGAACACTAAGATAAAATAAGTCCTATACCAGTCAGCATATCAGACAGTGATGCTAGCACACTGGTAGTCTAAAATCCATCAAGCATTTCTGTATAGTTCAGGACACAACAGAGAATTAAGGAGGGATTTCTAGAACACAGTGTGGCTTGGTACAGAGAGAACACCCATGTCTGGAAAGTTGCGTAGGTAAAGTAAAAAGTATTGTTTGAAAATATAGTAATGATAACCAAATTATAGAAGCTCAGGTGTGGAAATCAGCTTCTTAATTCTCAGTGAGAGATAATACAGGAGTGAGGTAGGCCAAAAGTGACCTTGAAACTTGTGGACAAAATGCTGTTCTCTAGGTCTGAGAAAAAGCTGCAGGAATTGGGGGCATGGCCCCCCGTGCAGGAGCTGTGTTTTGCTTCTGGCCCTTGCCCGGATCCTGCCTAAACCCAGCAGCCCCAATCCCATTCCCAGCCTCGCGTCCCAACCCCCGGCCCAGTGCCCTAGCCCCACCTCGATCCTCTGCACCCTGGCACTTACAAATGATTGGGCAACAAATTAAAAACATGGGGTAAAATTACTTTTGCAACAGCGTTTCTGCGTGCATTCAGACAGAGCAAGGCTGGGGGCCCAAGAGCGAGCAGAGCGTGTTGCAGATGCTGAGAAAGGGGAGCAGCATTAGCCGCATGGATGGCCGGCAGCAGCCGGATTCAGAGATGTTCTGCAACAAGAGCCCACGATGCTGCAATAAAGCTGGGACCGAGAGCCTTGGGTGAGATTTGGCTTGGAGAAGTTAGCAAATAACAGGAGTATCTACTGTTCATATAACAACTGAGATAAGGAATTGTGGAGGAGGACTTAGGAGGAAGAGGGCAGAGGTTGGTTCTAGCCACGTTGAGCAAGAGCTAAGAATTGCACCTCCAAAGGATCAGAGACAAACACTGGAGATGTTATTTGGGCATGTAAAGGCAAGTCTAAAGTTGAGGGCTAGTGATCAGACTACCAGTAAGCTACAAAATATGATTTATATCCAGGAAAAGTTCTTGAAAAATTAATTACATCTCTTCACTAGAAATTCAATAATTCCATTATTCCCTGGAAGTAAATTATCTTGCTGGAATTAGTTTTCTGTATTGACTGTTCTTTCTTTCTGAGAGTAGAAATACATGTATTTAAGCAGTTTTTGTTCCAATGAAAATGCATCACCTACATCAAAATGAGGTTCTATACTCAAGCGTCCTGCTGTTACCAATTTCTGTCTCAACAGTTGCTCATCTGATCCTCATCTTTTTATTTTCCTAAATTCAGTGAGCAGAGAGGATCAAACATCTTGTGTTTGATCAATAGAATATTGCTCACTAGCAGAAAGTCAGATTATGCCTTGTTTATTAGACTTTGCTTCAAAATGAAGAGTGTATTTTAGTATCCTTAGCCTCAGTAGGTACACACTGCTGCTGGCTTACTTTCCTTTGAGTTAGTAGGATTGTAGAATCATAGAACAGCCCAGGTTGGAAGGGACCTCCAACGACCATCTGGTCCAACCTTTTATTGGAAAGGGAGCCTAGATGAGATTATCTAGCACCCTGTCCAATCGCATCTTGAAAAGTTCCAGCGATGGGGACTCTACCACGTCTCTGGGGAGGTTGTTCCAGTCAATGATTGTCCTCACTGTAAAAAATTTCTTTCTTATATCAAGGTGAAACCTCCCTCCGTGCAACTTGTACTTGTTGCATCTTGTCTTCTCGATGTGGCTCCTTTTATAGAGAAAGCCTCCATCCTCTTCGTAGCCTCTCTTTAAGTACTGGAATACTGTAGCTGTACTTTGTAGGAATGCAAAGAAAATGAAACTGCGTCTTATATTCATCCCATTTGCAAAGAAGCAAACTGTGGCTATTACTTTCCTCTTTCTTTTTAGGCATTTTAATATGTTTCACCTAGGCATTTTATACTTAACAAATTTATCCAGAAAAAACATCTTTTGGGAAATCACTGTATGACTCTAAAGAGTATTTTTCTTCACATTCTCAAGTGGTGTGAACAGACATTTGAGCTGCGTATTGCTGTTCTTATTGAGCAAGCATTTTACCTGGATCCATGCAGTTGCCTCAGAAGTAGCCACAGGCACTTTCTTTGAACCATTTCTTTCATATTTCTTTAGAATATTTTACTCCAGATTGTTACTTTAGTATGTGCCAGCAGACAATCTTCATGAATTTTCATTATTATCATACAAAGCATGTGTGAAACTGTCATCCCGTCCTGCTTGCTCTACCTCTCAAAACACAAAGTAAATAGATATTTTACAGGTAACTATTCACAGATGGGGAGATGCCAAAATCTATCATCTCAGCTAACAAGTAAGGTCAAAGGGTAAGTATTCTATAAGTATTTCACCACTTGAACATCGCGGTCACCAAGAGGCATTGCTGAAGGTGAATGGCAAGTCTCATGATGCATGTTCCCATCCAGAACGACTGATCGAGCCCGTTTCAGCTGCATGTTCATGCTTTATGTCTGTGCATGCTGATCACAAAGTAAATATGTGATGAGTAACAGGGAGGCTGTCTGCTGCCACTGCTCGACTGGGCTGGTAATTATGGAGAAGTGCTGGATACTGCTAATGCCAGCAGGCTAAGACAAACAAGAAGCCTATCATTCAGCTGAATCGCATCCACTCTGCAGTTGAATACATTTTTGCAACTTATCAGAAAGATCAGAGATCAATTGCAAACTGGTATAGCTCTGGGAATGGCAAACACATGATGAAGATATGGGCGGTTATACAGGTAAGTGGGTATTTACGACATCGCTATGCATTATATCATCAAACACTCAGTGAAATCATTTAGAACATATGTAACCATTTCACTGAATGTATGTGTGGGTGTGCATAAATAAATCATAAAGTTACAGAAAGATTAATTTTGGAAGGAACCTCTCGAGGTGAACAAGTCCAGCCGCCTGCTTAAAGCAGGGCCCACTTCAAAGTTATGTCAGGCTGCTCAGGGCCTTGTCCAAGTGAGGTATGCAAATCTTCAGGGATGGAGATGACGCAACCTCTCTGTGTAAGCTGTTCCAGTGCTAAGCCATTGTAAACACTTTTCCTCTTATACCCAAGCAGGGTTTTCTCTTGCTGCAGCCTGTGACTGTTACCTCTTGACCGTGCACCGCCATCTTTCCTCTTCAAGAGGTAGAAGGCTGCAACCAGTCCCCCCCTGCCTCAGCCCGCTCTTTTCCAGGCTACACAAACCCATTTCCCTTAGCTGCTTCTCACACACATCACGTGCTCCAGTTCCCAACCGGCCTGCTGCGGGACTCCATCCAGTTTGGCAATGTACAGATATTGCATAGGAAGGCACTGTGGTGAGGACACCTCGTGTTCCTGCTGCTGGAGGATGAAGCCCCCCCTTGTTGTTTGTGGCCAACAGTATGGTTAATGCCTTTTTCTTTGCCCAGCTGCCTGGATAGAGGGAACTTGGGCAGTAGGTGAGGTGCTGTGTTGGGTTTGTGGCTAGAACAGTCAGAGGTCTGCGGTGATGAGCTGGCACGTAGCATGTGTGGTGTTCACGTTCACTCTGCAGCCGTCACAGGACCCCTGTGAAAAGCGTGTCCCTCATCCCTGAAGGGTGTCCCGATCAGAGTGTGCGCTAAGCACGGCATTCAGCCTACTGGGGATTTCACAGTCTATCATTTGCTCAACACAACAGGTGGCTGATTTGAGGCAGCCTGGAGTCTATCTGATGAGACATAACATCCTATTTCAGCTAAAGCTAAATCTGGTGCTGTTAATACCAAACAGATTAATTCAGTTTAATTATATTCTGAATTTCTTACCTCCTTAAGGGAGTGTAAAGTGAATCCAATTATGTTCCTATATGGGCCAGCTGTCCTGACACAGGATGACTCCTGGTCCAGGCATTTATTTAGGATTTGTAGTTTTCTGAGGAGGGGAAGAGAGGGAAAGCTATTAACTGCTGATGGAAGAACATACAGAGAGCTGCAATATTATGAACATATTTCAGGTCTTCGTACAAACCAGAGAGGGATTTTTTTTCCTCTGCTAATCTGAATTTAAGCATTAAAGAAGACTGATGACAATATGCATCCATCTGCCAGACCTACTCTCAAAATAAATTCCCCCCACATAAAGTTAACACAGGAATTAACCCGCAGTGAGATCCAGCTCTGACCTTTGGTATATCATGGATATAGAAAAGCTTAAAAATTTCCTGACATGTCATCTTTGGCTGTTTTTCAAGGCTTACTGTGCTTCTCTGCAATTCCTGGCAAATGTGTCCCCTTTCTGTATTCCAGGAGTGAACTGGGTGATAACTGCTATTCAGCTGGAGAAGGTGATCCTTTATGAGTCAGTCCAGCCTCTGTACATGGCACCCACCTCACAGATGCCCACCCATCCCGCCCTGTCTTGGATCGGATAAAGCATGTGCTGGAAGTTGCTACAGAGCACAGAGAAGGATCCCAGAGCAATTAACGTAGCTAGAGAGGAGTAGATCTACTACATATGCCTAGGCATCTAATTCGGGCACTCCAGGGCATCTGAGACATCTCTGCTAGGCTAGCAGATATGGCACAGGACCTACAGGGTGCCTGTGATCTCCTGGAGCAGCAGCCAGAGGCCAGTCAGGACATGCTGCGGCATCTCACATCACACCTTTGTGTAGGCGGCTGAATCTCATCCTGGGTGGCACAAAACTCAGAGACTGCAGCATTTACACAGGAGTCACGTGTGAGCAGGTACCAACAGCGGTACGTAGAGGCACCCGACACCTGCTCGGGAGTGCCCAAACCGAGCTCTGGGTGTTGGACATTCAGGCAGCCGAAGGCGGGCAAGGGGAACCTCGTGCTCTGTTGACACTGGCCATTCCAGGGAGACGTCGGGCCTGACCCAGCATCTCACCGACCACCTGCAGCCCCTTCCAGGAGGCAAGCAGCCACTGCCTCCTGCTCCGGGGCCTGGAAGAGTGCGTTACCCAGAAGTCAGTGTTTGCATCTCTCTGTCAGTGGACATTTGTCAGAGATGCCAGGAAAGCTCAGGCTTGTGCAAAATGAATCTCAGTTGAAAGCCAGAGAGAAGAAAAACAGTCATTGCCACTGGTGTGGATTTTCTGTGACTCCTGATCCTCATAGATAGCTTCAAACCCTGATGCCACCTGAACGTGTCTGCTCTGTTGCCAATATTGAATTGACAGTTCTTGACCTTCTTTAATCCTTTAGGTTTAACTTTATTTACACTTCATTTAAATTTAATGGCTTCAGGCAACCATGGGCAGTCATGCCTTTCTCTCTTTATAGTTTTTGTTATGTGCAAGGACTCTCTGTCTCCCACTGCACCAGCCTTCCAGGCCCAAAGGCTCCTTGGAAGGATCACGAGTTTTGACTTCAGTCAGAGCCACTCACTGTAGTCACAGTCTGGAAAAACACAAAGTAGCTCCAACCAATTCAGCTTGTATGGATCTGCATTTGTTTTTTAATGGACTCTCAAGCTTGACTACTCATCCTTCTCATTGACTACACATGAATAATACATCTCCCTTGAACTAGGTGAGACGAATTCCCAGCTGCATTCAGTCATCATCTACCTGCTTCGTGCCCACGGAATACAAAACATGCCCATCTATTTTTAACTATTCAAGACCAGGAATGATAAATATATTCATGTAGAGACTCGTGATTCATTTGCTATGATTGCCTATATTAATGGGAGGGGGGCTGCCACTACTGAATAAAGTATTGTTGGGTGAAAGGGAAGTCAATGCCAAAACCATCTTGTATCAATAGCACGTGAAATACTGCTACTAGGCTTTTAATCCTTCAGCACACGAGAGTTGATGTGCAGAGACTCCATCCTGAGCCTTCCTGGGATGGCAGAGCCTTCAGCAGCATCAGGGCCCAGCTCCTGGGAGGGAATCCATTGTGCCACTCCCCAGGCGTATCTGATTTTGGGTGTTCTGAGTATTCCACATGGTATATATGTGTGTGTGTATATATATTATATATACAGATATGTGTTATATTGGTATATTCATCCAGTGTGTGTGGATCCACATATTTCCAGGGCAGAAGTAGGATGTTGAAGGGAGTGCAAGAGGAGTACTAGAAATCAATCCCCTCTGACAGATAGAAAAGGGTGATGCAGTCCTTCTGTCCTTTCAGGGATACACTGAGAGGTGTGACGGAAATCCAGAAATCATCTGTCTTTCAGTTTCTCTGCAGCCTTCAGTTTGTCTTTCTTTGTTACAGATCAACAAGGGTGCTTTCAGGACAAGAAGGCCCTTGCCTTTATAAGTCGTCCGCACTTTTCCATTACTTTTCTGGATTGCTAACATTAGGCTCATACTATATTTCATTTGCCAGTAGATGGGCTGGAGACAGTATGTAAAATCCTCTGATTTATCCCAGGGGACATTCTTCCAGTGCAGCAACTACAAAAGATGCCAGCAAAGCTGCCATCACAGGGTCTTCTCGCAAATCCTGCCATAAGTTGGGCTTGGAAGCTCTGGCATGTTAGAGAAAAGGTACAACAGCTCATGGGACCCTGGATTGCCAAAATAACACCAAAAGAAAGGCTATATTCCTCAAAGAGTAGGTCACAAATTCGGATACAAGCTCGCTCTTTTTGCCTGTATTCATGAACTGCAAGTACTGTGCTGCGCATCTCAGAGGAAAACAAAAACATCATAAATAAAGGATTATGATGATGGAGAAGGAATTAGCAACAGGAACGGATGAATTCTTGAGCAAAATGTTTCCTCTCAGGGTGCAATGAAAGCCTGCAGTGGGCACAAACACCTGCATGGCATCCAGCTCTCCCAGGTCTGGAGAGGACTTTCTACTCAAATAACAGCAAAGGAGAGGAAAAACCGTGATTGTTTCATTAAAAGCGGGAAGATGTCCTCATTGTAAATAGATTCCAGTTCACAGCACTGCTTCAAAACAGCAGGGGCAGCTACGTGAGAGCCCACGTGCCGGGCTGCACCGCCCCGGGGGCACAGCGGGCCCAGGTGCGTGGCAGAGGCAGGGTGAGCCGTGACGGAGGCGGACGAGGCTGAAAATGGTCCCTTGGCTGTGATGGACCAGAGTGGCTTTGCTTCTTCTGGAGCCGTGGGGACGTCTGTGGGGTGAACCCGGTCCGTGGCTGAGAGAAGCTGGAGCCCATGAGTAGGGCAGCTCCACTGGGTAGGTGTAAGCTAGCAAATACCCCATTCCTAGCCAGCATCCCTGCCTCGCTAACAGGATCCCCTCACCAAGGCGCAGTAACGGGAAGAGAGTGGTTGCGTGCAAGGAGGGAAGGCTTGCCAAGCGGAACAGCAGAGACATTTTGCAGATGGCTGTCCTGCTGGCAAATCTGCAAGTTAAAGGCCTAACTGCCTTAGTATTATTGCAAAGCAAACACTTCCAGGTTATCAGTAAGTGAGGAGGCGAATCCTGTAAGCATATTGACTTAATTCCCCCATGGGCAGCCACTTTGGTTTTCTGCTCCCCTCCTCACCTGTGTCCCGTTAATTCTCAAGTGCCCACCAAGTCAAAAAGGCAGTGGACAGTTTGTGGGGGTCCTTTCTACTCACCCTTTGTGCCAACCTATCTCCATCTTCTCAAAAGATACTTCACGTGGGAAATCACAGAGGTCGTTAGAGGCATTTGTGTGAACTTTATGGATGATATCATTATTCATTCACTCCAAGCTTGGAGTCCCTTTTCTGTAGCTAAATGCAAGTGATCATTATTTTCACAGGCTTTGCCAGTTATCTACCAGCAGAAAACTCTTTCATCTTTAAGGGCCTCGTTTTATTGTATGATCAAAGGTATTTCAACTTCAAATTAAGAACATTCATTACTAACACTCTCTAACTCAAGTAACGTAGGTTCAGGAGAGCTTTTCCAGGGAAAATAAATTGACTGGTGTATGTACTGTGTTGCCACACAAGAGGATCCACCCAATGTTAACAAGCCTCTAAAAGCTCTGAATCTATCTATCTATCTGATCTGTCTGAATCTAGTTTTACAAATAACAAATAACGTTGTTGTTTGGTGTTATGCTTGCAGGCAATTTTATTAGTATTACTGGTGGTATAATGTGTGTGGTGCTGGGAAGCTCTGGCTCTACAAGAGCCTAAATTTCAGCATAAATTAGTATGATTTCTGTAATAACAGCTAATGAGATCTGACAAAGCAAAACCAAAATGCACAGGGAAAGACAGATGACATGAGAAAGTGTATCAGAAATCACTTCAGTGAGACATAGTCATAATCACTCAGACTTTCAACGGAGTAAATTTGTGCAGCATTGTTGGTTCCAGTGGC
This sequence comes from Phoenicopterus ruber ruber, assembly GCA_009819775.1. Classification (NCBI taxonomy): domain Eukaryota; kingdom Metazoa; phylum Chordata; class Aves; order Phoenicopteriformes; family Phoenicopteridae; genus Phoenicopterus; species Phoenicopterus ruber. The sequence goes on from CM020215.1 coordinate 136,528,771, forward strand.
TAAAATGCTGTACTGGACATAGCTGGCACAAAACTAGTCTAGCTATCTGTACACTGCACTGCAGTGTACAAGATGGATAGATCCAAAGGAAGAAATTCACTTAGATAAAATTAAATTGAATTTGTGGAGACCCTAGCTGAAAACATATTCATAGGAGAAAAGATCAGGGAAAAAAACAACTTAGAGTTTATGAGAAAGAGATGAGTGGTACAAAGCCTATTTTTCTGATGCTATGGAAGATTGTGTAGTAATCTATAGAAATTAGATGTTTGGGTTGAAAGGGGAAGAGTTTGTTGCTGATGTGGAATTCCCCAAGGCGCAACACACAGGCTCTGGGGGACGTCCTCCCAGGTCCCTCACCTGGCCTCAGTGAGGTCGCAAATCACTCAAGTTTCACATTTGTCTGAAGCCGCTGCCCAAAGGTTGTTGAATTTTCCTAGGTTTAAAAACATTCATCATTAAATAATCATTAACTTCTTTGTCTAGGTGAGGCTTTGAGGAGAAAAAGAAAAACTACAGCGAGGAGAAATAAAGTCCCAATGCTAGCCAGTAGCTTGCTAGGAGCTCAGCAACGAAGCCCAGGTGATGAAATGCACTTTTGATTATTGCAAGCACTTATTAGGCCGGGGCGGGTGGGAAGAAGCAAGAAGTGTTTTTGAGGCTGCTTTGAAATGGCAAATATTCTCCTAATTTCCTCAGTTCTTCTTGCAGAATAGTAATGTGTCAGTTCCTAGCTCTGGCTGTCACAAGAATAGAATAATAAAGGGTCTTCTTTGCTGTTAAATCAGCAGATAATTATTTTGGCAGAGTGCTACATGTTACGGTGTAAGCAATGAACATTTCTAAAGCTATCCAGTGTTTTAGAGGAAGAAGAGGCAAACCACTGGTGTCTCTTTGGTGCTGCAGCATCACCTGTCTGGAAGAGTCACATGAAGAAAGCTGAGTATTTGCCCCAGTGAATGGGGACAGGAGTTCAGGTCGCCTGAGTCCTAGTCTGGGCTGTGCCACAGAGTCACTCCTTGCCCCCGTCCTGCCCTTTGCCTCCCACGTCTGTCTTCCGTTCACCTCCAGTGGGAATTTCCTCCGGGTAGGAACCAGCTCCAACATGTCAGTTCGATGCTCAGCAAAATAAACCTTTCAGTCCCGGGGACTCAGAGCTGTTCTCACGTGACAAAAGCACAGGGTCACCTCTCAATGCTGAGGTTTGCCTCCATGCCTGCAGCCACCCGCCCTGACAGCCCCCAGGGCCAGGGACCTGCAGAGGGATGCCTGGCTCATTGCACCCTTCTGCAGCCCCCTGACAGGCACAAACTTGGGCTGGTGGATCCGTTTCCTTTTGCCCTTCTGTACAGGAACCAGTAAGCATCAATGATCAGGATACCGTTAGCATACAAGATTTTAGTATCTGCTCATCAGTGTAGGAGGATTGAGGAGCTCCTGTTCCCACACAGCTTAGTGCTCTCTGATTTGGACACAGCAGAAACGCAGACACTGCTTTCACCAGTTCAGAAAACCCCACGTGCAGACAGAAACCTTTGTACTGGAGGGCATCTTTTATCCCAGGCATGCTAGAAGCTCAGTACTAGACTCAGTTCAGCAGTCTTAAAGTCCCCTGTCAGTAATAGGAATTTGGAGCAGCTGGATATGCTGTTTAATTGAAGTTATCCAGGGAAGTAGCACACCTCTATGGATGCATCTTTCTCCTTAAGAAGTCAAGGAACCAAACATTGCTTATGTGTACCTCAGCATTTTTGATAAACATGCTTTGAGAATAGTCAGCCTAATTTATGACATTTCCACAGCTGCCTATTAGGATGCTGTGGACCCATATCTGCATTCATCTGGAAGTAAAGATGCCTTCATCTCCGTCCCTCGTTAGCCTCAGGAGTAACGCCACTGAAGTCAATTGAATAGCAACTACGTGAAACCGGCATAAGCAAAACCAAGAGCAGAATGCAAAGCAGCGTGACTCACTAGCTGAGGGAGCAGATGGATGTGCCGGGTGTAAAAACTAATAAGGGACAAAGTACAATGCGGAGATACCCAAACCGGTTTGGGTGGTGGGAGCAGCTTACTCGAGCACAGCAAATTGGGCAGAAGGGAGCCTGGTGCTACACTGGCTGGGCTGTTTCTGGTACTTGGTGACCTTGCCTGGAGCAGGCTGGGGATCCCCGTGGGAGCTGCTGCCATGGACGTGCCACAACGGGAACGTGTGAGGGGAAGTCAAGTAAGCTGCTCTCCAAGCTGGGATTCAGGACTTGGCTATTTTTTCAGTTTTATGCATCTATCCAGAATGAATGGTAAGACAAAGCACGTTCCAGTCTTTGGGGCATCTGCTTTAAAGCATCTGCCAGAGTTTCTTCTGACCCAGAAAGTGAAAAAGAATAAAATAGGACTAACAATCCCCACTGCACAAGACCGTTGTTGGGTTGAAAGTATCTACGTTCTCAGGCATTCAAATGAGGATGATAATATATGAAGTAAGAGAAATAGGGAGAGAACAGAGTTTCTCACATCTTTCACTACGCAAAGCTCTGACATTTTCAACTATGTTTTTAATTATCTGTTTTTCAAATATTTATGTTTATCTTTAATACCAGATATGGATTTTGGAACAGCTCATTTTCAAATCAGCCTGAAATTACCTCATAGAATAAATAGGTATGTAACATAAATTCTGCATCTCCCTGAAAGTTTCTATAATTTCAGGGGAAAAAAACCCACTGTTTTCTTGAAAAATGTAAAATTTATTTGTGTTTGGAAGGCAGAATTCCTCTCTGCTTATTAAGGGACCTTGCAGAAACACTTCGACGGTGCATGTGCTCCAGTGATGAATTATGCCACGACACCAGGGCATTATCAGTTCCATGGCTTTCTGATAATGGATTAGTACTGTAAGTCACCGGTGCTTAAGTGCAGATTTTCCTTTATGAAAATGAAGGTGTGATATATTGCTCCAAAATATGGTCCCAGGAAGGATGTGCAAGTTACAATCGGAAGTATGGGAAGAAGAAAGCCCCTCACACTGTGCTAATGTTTTCTGATATATGTTCAAAGTAAGTTCCTATTTTTAGCAAGCTTCCAGAAGCTGCCAGTTTCCCTGAAGATATAATAATCATATAACAGAGCCAAGTCAGGGAAGAAAACATGTTATTACTCTCAGCTGGCATTGTTCATATGTTTTACAGCAAAGTAAGGAGTTAAAATAAAGGACCATTGCATGCCCAGATATGAAAAAATCCATTGATTTCCACACGATCAGTTCACGATCAGTACACTTGGACTGTGTGTTTAACAGAAAACACGGTGGGCAACAAGAGAATATGACTGCCGTGACTGTCGTTGTGGTTGCCCACGCTGAACGGCTGCCTTTCACGGGTGAGGTGGATGCCTTTTACTTGTCTGAAGTGCTGGGATGTGACGGCTTCAGCAGCGTCACCTTATCCTGCCACCGGCTTCTTGCCTGGGCCAACAAACCTCCCCTCTGCGTTGTTTGCTTGCTGTACTGGAGACTTTAGCTTCAGAGCCTTGCATCTCTAGGCAGACTGCAGCAGCTAAGTTTTCTGCCAGGTTCGTTTGCATTAAACGCTAACATCCACCAGCTATTATATAGTAAAAAGGTCAGTGGGACAGAGCAACTAACTTTGTTGATCTAAGTGTTTTCATAGGAGGCTTCCCCCTGAAGAGTTAGCACTGCAAAAATATCAAGGACACCAGTCAGCTGCCCAGAGGGTTGTTTTAATGGCTAAGACACATGATGAGTAGCTGGGAAATTGCTGTCTTATCTTGAAATAACCCATATTGGACTATATGCTGTTCTCACGCTGCTGAGGAACAACCTGATGAATAGCACAGGAACCAGACTCAGACCTATTTTCTCAAAAAGAGAAAAATACACCTCTGTAAGATTCAAGTCTGACCCTCTTCCTTCAAGCTGGAGGTGGGTTTGAAGGCACACCTTCCTGAAGGCTGAGGAAATACCAAGTGTCTTTTGTTAGGAAGAACACACACGAAAGATGCTAGGACCTCGCTCATGTGTGCAGCAGCAGCCTGGCTGATGGCTGGCACACAGCTTTTTTACAAGAGGGAGGAGAGGAGAATAATCTCATCACTAGCCCTGTTTAGCATCAAATCATAACTGGTCACTGGTATGGCAGGAGAATATGAAGTGGCTGTGGATTCAGAGTCCAGTTTAACCAGCACTTATGGGTGGAGGCAAATTCCAATGTGCAGCCAGCTGAGATCTCTTTGTTATTGGATAAAAGGAGCGACATGGTGCATCTACACAGACAGCCAAAGGGCAGGCAGAGAAATGGACTCTATCATGGACAACACACCGTTGCTCAACTAAACCAGCACTGTGATCCTGAAAGCTTCAGCAGTAACAGCTAGTGTGCCTTCATCCCTGAGCTACACCAGCATTAGACATAAGCTGATGGAAGCAGGAGCTTTCCTTCTGGTTGAATGAAGAAGAAGTTAAGTACTTTTTTGCTTATAAAGTCTGAACTGAAGAACAGTACTGCAGCCATGAGGGTCTGAGCACAAAGTGTCTCGGGGAGAAGGGCAGGAACTTCCTCAAGCACCAGCTGCGAGCGCAGGGGTTGGGAACCACGTGGATGAAGCCGTGTGCAGGGGAGCAGAGAGGGAGAGGATGGGTGAAGCACTGGGAGAGGACCTAAAGGGGACGGCACGGTGGAGCTCTTCGCACTGGGAGAGGACCTAAAGGGGACGGCACGGTGGAGCTCTTCCAGGCACCGGCTGCAGAGGCTGGCTCAGACCTGAGGAGCAAGGAAACTGTCCCTGCCTAGTTCTGTCATGCTCAGGGGAAAAGATATTTTTTGCTAGCTAATATACTTTCTCAAGAAATACCTGACTGCTCTTACTTTCCAAAGAGAATCAGCCAGGACATACATACTGAATAAACAACAAAAGTTAATAAGCTACAGCATCATAAAACTTGGTAAAGTTTGTGCATTTTAGCAACCCTTACAATACCAGCTTTTGTGTTTTCTAGACATGCCTTTGATGCCACAGCTTCTGAAACTACCTGAGCACTGGCTGCCATGATAACAGACATACTTAGGCTGTTATGCAGCTTGACAAAGAGTCATGGTGTCAGATTTTAGTTTGTATAAATTGACATCTTTCTATTAAAATTAATGGAGCTGCACAGCTTTGCACCAGTTGAAGATGTAGCCCATTAGTTTCCGTTTCTAAACAGAAAAAACAGTGCTCTGGTACAAAAAATCTCAGCCGTGGGCTTTTTACTTATTGCTTTCTCATATTTTAGGACAATATGATAAGGAAAAAGTGTTTTATAGAATAACCAACATTATTTCTGTACTCTAGCATTAAACATTAAGACAATACTGGACAATGTAATTTTTTCTACAGTAATCAAAATAGGTGTCTAAGTCTTAAGGAAGAAAAATACATTAAAGAAGACATGCAAGTCCAGTTGTACAATGAAGTCCTTCTGTTTGCCATAATAGATAGGTAGATTTTTAAACTTATCTGTGTGCAGAGATCCTTTTTAACATTGCAAGGAGCTAATCAGAGTAACCATAGGGACACATTCTCAGTGAGTTTCTTATTGAAGAGTTATATTTTCAGAACCATGGGTTTTTTTTCAAACTCTGTTGGTGTCTTCCTGAGGATACTGACGCTTTGCAGAGAGAATTTGCTTTGGTGTTGCACCTAAGAGAAATATGGCCCACAAAGAGGAACACTATTTTATAGTGTGCAGCTCAGCAATACCATACTTGTCCATACCTTACTGACTGTATTCAAAATCTTCTTTTTAAAAACTTGCTGTGTTCCTCACACATGCGTTCCCCCTACATCAAGAATCAAGAATTTCTGAAACAGTGGCAAAATTTCTGAAACAATAAGGCAAAAAAAGGCATACAAACCCTGAGCACTACTTATAGGCCTTATGAATAAAATTGTGAAATGCTGCAAAATATGTACGTATTTTGTATTTCATGGATTTGTGTATGGAAAGTTTAACTGACAAAGAATTAAGCTAAAATACTAGACACAAGACAATTTTGTTCCCCAAGATACAAAAATATATTGCATATGGGAGCATACATATCGTAGATCTTTCTACCCCACTACTTCAAGATTATTTTTCTCTATACATTTTAGGATGGTGTATTAAGGCATTCATATCTGCCTACCACCTTTCTACCCAATTTCAAAGTCATCTGATACCATGCCCTAGAAGAACACCCCATCATACCTATATTTCACGGGAGATAACCTGGCAGGGTGGTATAAATTAGACCCAAGACCCCTTTGAAATGCCAATGCACTGTTCTTTTTATCCAGATCAGTGGAAGAGTCTAATTAATTTGGCAGAATTCTTGGGTCCTCGATTACAACATCTGCTCTGCTGTGGAATGATCCAGCACAACCATCTGTCTTTCACCATGCAAAGCAAGTGGCTGAGGGAAGATTTAATATTTTTCGACAGCAAAGGATAGAAATGAACATGATATCAAATTTAAACCCGTGTTCTTCAGACCGTCAAGGTTAACTACTGGAGTTACGCATAGACCGGCATATTGGATTGGGGAGAGGTGGTTTGTGCCAGAACATTATTAGAGAAGGGCAAGCAGCAAATGCACTCTATTGGAGCCCACAGGGTTCATTACAATTTTTGTCTCGACTACCTAATCAGCATCAATCCCAATATTATGCCTGAGGCATTCCTTTTTGAGGCTCTCTCAAGCAAAGTACAATCTTGCTATCCTAAATGTGGTCTTCATGTGAAATTTGCCAACAGCTCAATATCAATGAAAACAGCGGAAAAAAAATCTCCCTTCTCCCCATCATGTCAGCCGTGCCAGCAAAATCCCCAGTGTGTATCTAATTATGCTGACAGAAGAGTACTTCTGTCAGCTTAAATAACATTGTTCTGAGAGGCAGCTTTACCTCTACCAGTTTAGGGTGTTTCTCCTGTGGCTGCCAAGGCTGCATTACCTCGCAGAGCCACATGTCCAATGGAGAGGACGTGCCTGAGAGATGAGCCTGCGCCGTTCATAGCTGTGTCCTTCTAGAGCAGGCTTCGCTTTGGCTTCCCCATCTCCAGGCATGAGTGGTCAGGCGTTGCGGTGTCAGTGCACGTAGTTTAATAGCCCATGTCAGAATGAACAAGTGCGCTTAGTCTTTCTTTTAGAGGCTCAAATCCTGGTTTTCAGGGACTACCAAGATCTAATGTTTCCAGTGGGACAGCGTGCTTGCACTCTGGCTGGAACATTTCCATTGTAAAATTACTGGTGCAAAATACCTCTCTGACTGAGGCGAGAACTTTTGCAAAGATAAAAAACGTTGACTGTTCAAAGGGCAGCAGCATCACAGACAGGCATTCTGCAATCATTTCGTGACTTGCAGCTCCAGTCTGGCACTGGACAGCGTATATAAAATGCATTAGCCATACGGAAACTGCATCTCATTCTGCATGTCCACGAAAGGTGAACAGTGGCTTTAGCAATAGTGCCTAACATTAATATAGGTGTCTCCTTACCATGTAAGACTGGTGACAGCCAACTGTCAAGACATTGTGCTATGATGCCGAAACAAGAGGTAAAGCTGGGTTTAAGGTGAGGGAAAGCAAACCGGTATTGCTCACTGGTGTATGAGTACCTACCATAAGGTACTGATACGGAAAACGGCCTGCGGCTTGTTTTGTCCGTAGATTCAGTATTGCAACAAGTTCCACGGGAATATAGGTCTCACATCCTCCTTTGATCTTTGTACTTTAACATTCAATTTGCAGTAGTGGAAAGTTTTGTCTATGATGTAGTTCATTGGTGTTTTTCCACACATCACATTTTCTTTCCTCTTCTTGTTTCACAGTTGTGCCTATCTCTATTTTTCTCTCTTACGCTGTGAGATTTCTTTGGTTTTGTTGTGGTTGTTGGAGGTTTTCTTTATTTGTTTGGCTTTTTAAGAGTGCTAGCAGCTTTCCTCAGTGGCTGCAGGGGAAGCAACATGAGAAGATGAAGGCAGCAGCCTGCCATGGTGTGCTCGCCAGCAGCCATTGGGGTTTTTTCCTATACACACACCCACTTTCTTGCATGTTGGCTCCAAAATAGCAGTTCTAGCAGCCATTTGCCGGTGCCCAGACTAAAGAGGGAGACATTAACTGGCGTATACTGCACCTTCCTAATCACATTAAAGACATCATCCAAAGCCCGTTGAAGTCACCTCCTGCTAACTTCACTGGTCTTCAGGGCACACGGCAAGGTTTTCACACCCAGCAGCAAGAGGTGGTGCACGTATGCCCCCTACATACTCAGCCTCACCTTTCCCCTCCCCTTCCCAAAATGAGGGAGACCCTGCAGGCCTTCCTGCTTGTTAAAGTGCTGGGTTAACATTCTGTAGTAATTTGTTTGGCCTGAAAGGCAGCTACAGTAAATGTGTTAGTGGGAACATACTCCTTTTATTCCGTCCCTCCCTAATGCCTCTGTAAAGCTGTGGTTTGCACAGACTTTAATTAGAAAAGAGGAATTTTGCATGCTTTCCAGCTGGGCTTTCTTGGATTTAATTGTCATTTTAGCTTTTATTTTTATTGATTTTGTAGCAAAACAAATTGGTATAATCCTCCAAGCCAAAATAGATATAATCCTCCAAGCCAGCAGGGAATGTACTAATGGAAAGAGAGTTATGATAAAAATAACCCGCTTCACCCTGGCAAATATCTCCATCATTCAACAGAAGCTACCTGCTGTTGTGAAGACCAAAATCCCTTATTTCCACAGCACTATTTTGATTTCATGAGTTTCAGAGTTTTCTAAAACTGATAGAATGACACATTTTATTTATTTTTTTTATTTCTTTTTTAAAAAGGTAATAATGCTGGTTTCAGTCCAGACTCCAGGGTCATTGCTGACAGCCACAGACTTCATCAGGAACTGGGTTTAGCTGTTTTCTTCATTCTCAGATATTAAAAATCCCCCTTCTCCCAGATGATCACTGGTCTTGAACATCAGGCTACATCTGCGGAAGAAGCTGATGTCTGCTTCAGTGGCCCATCTGGCAAGAATGAATGGGCTTCATTAAGGAACATCATCTGACAGGTGACATGCCAAAGCCATGACACATAGATTACTTGTGCCCAATGTCAATTCTCTACAGTGCCAGTTCAAATACATATCCTCCTCAGGATGGGGGTGATGCACATTGACACCTGGCATATGGCAACAAAGCTTCTGCAGTCCCAAGGAAGGAAAGGTGAAAACGCGTATGTCAGCTGTGGTGGAGGTAAATCAAAACTATTGGGAGAAAACATTGTAGCACTGACAAAAAGGAAATAAACCTGTTTTTCTAGTGTGGATGAGAGACATATCTTAGGCACAGTGCCTAAGATCTTGCTTAACAAAATTTCCCCCTGCAGTGAAGCTTAGGCAGAATTTAGGCATCTAGGCCCCAGGCAGCTTTCCAAACCGCCCAAAATGCACTCCTTTAACCACTGTGTTTGCATCATGGGTGTACACACACACACACACAGAGTCATCTGTCTATCCAACTTGCAGCCCTGGGTGCCTGATGGCCCAAGTTCATGTGAAGAGTGTCCACTGTCCTAACAGCCCAGAGTCTGTAGACTGATCTTCTGGGTGTGCGATCTGAGTCTGCTTTGGTTAAGGATGACCTTGGTGATAGTGTGACATGCCTGGACAAATCCTGCAGTCACTAGAGTATTACACAAGAGATCATTCCTAACACAGGTTTACTCTCAGGTAGTCACTTATTCCCCTTTCACCTGTTCTGGATCCTGAGGACCACGCTGTCACAGATGGTGACCTGGGCATACATATGTATTTACATATAGATATGAAGGGCTTCAGTGTCACTAGAGAGATACCAGCTCTCCCAACTGATGGTAGATGTCTGGATCGCCTACATAAGGCTACATGCTAAATTCTAGGTATTGTACTACCTGCTGCTGCTACCAAGTCAGGAACTGATGAGACCTGAATTTACATTTAGAAGGGCCAATGTATTCTTTATAGTCCCACAGGACTAGTAAGAACCAAAGGCCCATGCTACTAGTGCTAGCGTTGATTAGGGCTTGGACATCACAGGTGGAGGAGTTCAGCTCATTGTTAGAGCTTGAAAGACATAATGCTGGAAGTGGTGAATAGCTTCTGGCCTGTGGCCAGGGCTAGAGTAATTCAGGGGCTCTGCACCATTGTTACGCCCAAAGTGAAGACTGAGGATAGGATGAGGATGTTGGCCAGAAAAACGTGAAAATGTAATATCGATACTGGACCCTGTATGGTCTGCAGGCCTACTACAAGAGCTGCTGCCAGTGGTGTAAATGATGTGTTCAGCCTTAGGAAGGGGTTGGAGTTAAAGCAGTGACAGGTGTCAAAATTAGGGTTTAAGCTACCATGAACCGATGACATAAGTTTGTTGGCCAATCATCAAAAGCTTAGTATGGTTGGAAGGGATTATTTCCAGGAATAAAAAATTATTTACATTTAGATATCTGGTGGAGAAGTCAGACCTAATGCTGGCGTCAGAAGATGTTTGAATTGGAGCTTAGATTAGTTTAGCATTAGGCGTGACAGAGCCAGAAGACTTTTTGATAGATTTTGCAAGGCCTGTAGAGTTAAGGTGATGGCAGGCAGCGACTTTGGACTTCCAAGATGTGCTGGAGCTGGGGCTGCACCAGCATCACCACTGAGCTTCTGGGCAGTAAAAATCTGAAGGAGGAGGCTTGTTGGCAGGTCATGCCAATGTGATTGAATGACTTAGGTTTTTGGAGATGGCTGTCACCGGTCTCTAATTTTGGTAGATTTTGGTTTGGGACTAGATTAGGTTCTTGGCTACAGAAGCTTAAAAGTTAGGTTTACAGCTGGATTAGCGTGCGAAATGGAAGGTTAGCAAAACTAGAATGAGATTTGGTGCAGGCAAATTAAATGGTGTTAACAGGAGTCACTACAGTGTTAAAGATCAGGTCAGAGAATGCATTTAAGAGACATGTAGCAATAAAAGGGCTGAGGAGCTAGATTTGTCACTGGGTTTTCCAGTAAGAGATGAAAAGAGGTTTGTGTTAGGTTAGTTTAATGAAAGGTCAGGCTCATATATTTACATTTAAAGTTGGGACTAGAGGAAGAATTTTTAATGGCAAAGGCAGAAGATACAGGGTTACTTCTGGACTCTGATTTGTCCATCAGAATGTCTGGTTGTGATAAAATTTTATGATATGTTACTTTCATTTTTTGCAAGGATTGCTAGACTCTGATGTTAGAGGAAAGGTTAGATTTAGCTTTAAAAGCAAAGGTTTAGGACAGCAGAAATTGAAGAATACAGTTTACAGCTTGCACCCAGGAGAAGTGATGCAGTGTAGTGAGATTCCTACAGGGTGAATGACTTCATAGGAAGTCATCGCAGGATGTTGTTAGGTTTTGGGAGAGCACGGGTCAAGGAGCAAGATTTACTATTGTTACCTGGCATGGCGGACATTGGCAGGGAAAAATGGCATCAGCTTAGCACTGATAATAGTCCCCAGAGGGTTAAGGATAGGCTTGGTTTAGGGTGAAGACTGGCCAGAAGAAGGGTTGCTGTCACTAGGTGAATTGTGAAATGCTCCCAGTCCCATGAGGCCAGAATGAGGGCCGGGGTTAGCAAGGAGCAAAAGGTAGGCAGACCAAAGACGCTGTGCTATAGTGCTAAGGCGTGGGTTAAAGCAGGGCTTAGGGCATGGGGAAGCAGGAGCAAAGATCCTGCATTGCTGCCTGCACTAGTAAAAGGTGCTGGTAAAAGGGAGAACGGCATGTGTTTCGATTTTGACTGTGTCAAAGGAGTATTATGCTAATATTGATTAGAGCTGGTTAGGCTGAAGATATTTTACTGATGAGTTTTATCGCTGCGTCTGACACATCACACGGCAAGGAGGAAGAATATAGTTAGAAGTTAGGTGTCCCTCTGGGGTCTGTATTGGGTCCAGAACTCTTTAATATCTTCATCAATGACATTGACAGTGGGATCAAGTGCACCCTCAGCAAGTTTGCAGATGACACAAAGCTGAGAGGTGCAGTTGACACGCCTGAGGGATGGGATGCCATCCAGAGGGACCTGGACAAGCTCAAGAAGTGGGCCCATGTGAACCTCATGAGGTTCAATAAGGCCAAGTGCAAGGTCTTGCACCTGGGTCGAGGCAACCCCTGGTATCAATACAGGCTGGGGGATGAAGGGATTGAGAGCAGCCCTGCCGAGAAGGACTTGGGGGTGCTGGTGGATGAAAAGCTGGACATGAGCCGACAATGTGCGCTCACAACCCAGAAAGCCAACCGTATCCTGGGCTGCATCAAAAGAAGCATGGCCAGCAGGTCAAGGGAGGGGATTCTGCCCCTCTACTCTGCTCTGGTGAGACCCCACCTGCAGTCCTGCGTCCAGCTCTGGAGCCCCCAACACAGGAAAGACATGGACCTGTTGGAGCAGGTCCAGAAGATGGCCACAAAAATTATCAGAGGGCTGGAGCACCTCCCCTCTGAAGACAGGCTGAGAGAGTTGGGGTTGTTCAGCCTGGAGAAGAAAAGGCTCTGGGGAGACCTTACTGCGGCCTTTCAATACTTAAAGGGGGCTTATAAGATAGATGGGGAAAAACTTTTTAGTAGGGCCTGTTGCAACAGGACAAGGGGTAATGGTTTTAAACTAAAGGAGGGGAGATTTAGACTAGACATAAGGAGGAAGTTTTTTACAATGAGGGTGGAGAAACGCTGGAACAGGTTGCCCAGAGAGGTGGTAGAAGCCCCATCCCTGGAAACATTCAAGTCAGGCTGGATGGGGCTCTAAGCAACCTGATCTAGTTTGAAGATGTCCCTGCTCATGGCAGGGGGGTTGGACTGGATGACCTTTAAAGGTCCCTTCCAACCCAAACTATTCTATGATTCTAACTTGTTCAGAAATCAAGGTTTATGTATAATTTTGTGGTTATTAAGGATCATGTGTTTATGGTGTTAGCCTAGGATTCAGTTCTGGGACCAAATTGTCTGAAGAGGCAGGTTCATTGCCTGATAATGCAAGGCTAGACAGGGTAAAAGGGCAGATGGTTATTTGGGACTTTTTTATTGTCTTTGACTATTATGGACAAGCTTAGGGCTAGGGCATAGTCAGAGGTACAGCTAGACTCACAGTTAACAGAAAAGGAGTAAAGAGTTAGGCTTCCACCCATGATGCAGCAAAAACCACGGGGCAAAGCTGGTAGATGACAGTGAGATGAATAAACATCCAGAGTCTGACAGAGGCCACAGGACTGTGATATGAAGGCCACTGGGATAAAATAAGGACTAATTGCAGTAAGATCATCTGGTGTAGGAATACTTCTGCAGCTGTTGGAGTCACTAGACTACGGTTTTAAAGTTTTAATATTTGGAAAAAGGTTAGGATTCAGTTCTATTGTTGGTAGTGGTCCCTAGAGCATTTGTTGGGGTTAGGAATGGGCTCATTACAACTGAGGCTGAAAAGCAAGGTGGTTTAGTGTGTGCTGAGTCCCTCAGACTACACAAAGGCTATAATCCCAAATAACACCTCCCCTAAGTCTAACTGTGGGAGCCTGTTAACTAACCTACTTGATCCCTTCCACCCCTTACCCTAACTCTGACTAGAGTCTGAAGACCGATTAGATCTTTACCCAGGGTGTTCAGAGACATACTGTAAGCCTTGAAGTGTTGAGGCTTTTGAAAAGATCTTAGACCAACAAGTCTGACAGGGTTTTTTTTATATTTTTGGCTGAATTCCGGAAGGCTGGTTGAGCTATGATGGCAGCATTTTTTTTCCACAGTGTTTCAAAGATACTGGGCATGAAGCCTTCAATGATTTATGGCTATGTTTCTCATTTCAGTCCACGGAGGTTATAGCACTGCTTTTTTACGAGATCATTTGAAACTAGTACTGCTGTTACCAGGCATGGGAAATATGTCTTGATTTTGGGGGGATTTAGGTCAGTATTCGGGATAAAAGGACTTGAAGAACAATTTCCTTAGTAATTCCTCAAATTTTGGCAACATAACAAATGGAATAGTGTTGGGCTTGAGTTTGCTAGGTAAAACCAAACAGTAATGTTGCAAGATTAGAAAATGGGGAAACAGGGTTAAATAACATGGTACTAAACCAGATTAGGGTCTATAGCTGAAGGCTGTGGTTAAGGGCATATTTTGAGAAAGTATACACAGAAAAGCAATTCTGAGTCTTCAAAGTTGTTCAGCCCATTAGGGCAGGCCAAGGGGTTAGTTTCCTATGGCTCATAATAGAAGCACTATTCGAGGATAAGGCAGATTTCAGATTCATATTTAGACTTGGTTTTGTTTAAAGAGGATACATCAGTATTTTTTGTGGTGTTAACCAGTCCCCTAGGCTAAAGTGAAGTGCTAGTGGTGGCAAGGATGAACAATGTTTTGGTAGCCTGGCATGGACGATAATTTGTGGATTTGCAGTTAGGTTTTGATTTGGAGCTTCATTTGAGACATGCTACTAACCCTTGATGGCATCATGTCACATACTGCTCTGATGATCCTGAAGGATAAGCTCTTGAACACTACCCCTAACCCTAACGTTAATTAGCGCCCAGTGGAACTACAGGCCTGGGCTGTCACAGCAATACGATTTACTCTTCAGATTTCTCTTGCCCTTATGGCTCATTCCCTCCCTTCCTGCAAAGTCTAAAACTTAGGCTCGCTCTTATACTTTGCTGTCCTAAATTTAGCCCTAATCCCAAAGATGATGACTCGGTCACAAGATCCCTACAGATCCCCATCTGCTGCAGAGCTGCCCATCAGCTGTTCTTCCTTTCCGGCACCAAACTTCACTCTGGCTTTACAGGACTTCCTGAATCCATTAGTTGTATGGTATTGTTACTATCAATACTAAGTCCAACCCTAAACCTAAACCTAACCCATCTCACATATACAATAGATCAGTGTGTGCTGCGCCAGGCACATTAGGATTTCATATCAAAGCTAGATTTTGACATGCACTCATTATTCCCCCTTTTTCTCCTTCCCCATCTGTGGTGATGTGGGATAGACAGTCAAAACAGATAGTGGCCAAATCCTGAATATAGATGAACAGAGGTCCAGAATGTCCAGACCTGTAACAAAAAAAATCAGAAATAGCCTCAGAGCCTTCTACCTTTCTTATAAATTAGAAGTTGGGAAAAGTCCTGGCCCCTATTTAAGCTCCAGTGATTTTTCAGTGGCTAGTTCTCTTGGAAACAATACTTTCATTCTGCCCTATGAAAAAAATAGGATGTTGGGCAGACACGAAGTCCAGCTTCTGAGAAACAACTCAGTAGCCACAAGGATGCAAATGTGACATATAATGCAGAAGCCCCAGCATCCCACATTAGCTCCAGGTAGTACAGTGAAGGGCAAGATGGGGAGAAGAAAGGTGAAGGATGAGGAGAAGCGGAAACCTTCTGAATCTCATTGGTTCATTGACACTTGGATGTTTCAGCTCAGTTCTGTGTTGTGCTCATATTCAAAAATGTGAGATGAAGCCAGTGGGCATTTCTGCAGTGCAACGGCTTGAACAAGGCTGGTCACATCATTTTGGAAACATTATTCTTTCTCCAATGATGGAAAGGGGAGAGAAGCTTTGAAAGAGAAGCTACATAAAGCTTGCTGCACGTCTTGCTCAGATGTATTATTCCAGACAGTGTTAGATGGCTGCAATTGACAGCGTGGTCCTTGCTGTACGTGAGTTAATTCATATTTGGGAAGTGCAGAGCATGAAAAGAGAAAAAATGATGCTAATCATGTTAAAGATGAGAGGATTTTAGATAAGGGTTGGTGCAAAGCCTGGGTTATGTTCCCTAAAACAGGCAGCCTTTCCGAAGAGAATACATGAAAACTTTCTGTCCGCCCCCTTTCGGTAACAGCTGAGTCTTGAACCCCACCAAAGGTCTGTCGGCTTCTTTGTATTACACCACTTTGAAAATCCTTACTCCCTTATTCTGCGTGTATAACCAACACCAAAACTTTCATTTCCGTACTCCTTCCCCAACGTATAATTTGTGCTGTAAAGCTCTATCTGTAATCAACCCCTTAAGACCAAAGCAGGGATGGATTTGGGGATCCTGCCGTAAGCATCCTGTTAATGCCTAAGAAAGCTCTTTGACTTTCAACTGAAGGGGAACCAGTTCAAGGATGTAAACGAAGCTGTGGTGGGTTTGTGCTGCTGCTATCCTCTCGCCTAGATGCTTGTTTCCCAGGTGAATAAGAAGTTGAATCATTGTTTACATGGCCCAATGACAGCTGCGAAACAGGCCTAGGGCCTGTATGGTTTAGTAAAACAAGATTTCAGTTTTCATCTTTCTTATCTAATTTTTGGGACAAATGATTGCTGCATAGCTAATGTGGAGAATATTCAAGAAAAAGCTGCTTAAGTACTCTCACTCTGAACTGACACACAATTTTTAAAAGCCCAGAGGGAGTCCCTGTGGATTGGAGGCCAGGATGGCACTGGCTGGAGTGCATGGTACCCTTGGGGTACTGAAAGAATATGTATGGTACCGAAAGGGACTGCTTTTCTGTGTATTGCATCTTTCAAACGAAAATTGTCACTGCACGCTGCAAATGTAATACACGATAGATACCACTTCTTAGTCCAGTTCATATGAAGAAGGGTTCCAGGTGGATATCTTCTGTCCCTAGAGATGCTTTGCATTTTCTCTTTGCTTGCTAACTTTATGACTTTGAAACAAAAGCTGTATTTCGTTCTGCACATCTAAAATGGGCAACAACATTGCTTGTGAAATGAAGAGTCAGAGGGAATCTCTCTGGAGGACGAGACATCCTCGTCCCCCGTTGTGGTACAGGGTGTATGTTCTTTCCATAGCGGACTCTGCGTGCTGATGCATATGGCTGGTAAGGGGTGCTGCTGTACCGGCTGTTGTCACAGTGATATAAACTATACACGCACACCGTTCACGTGTACCTGGTTTGTGGAAGTGTGTGCCTTCCTCGGGGAAGCCAGGAGGCACGAGCCGTACTCCCGCACGTACCAGCGTCTCTCTGCTACCTAAGACAAAAGCACTTGATAGACAAATTGTAGTGCCTTTTTCTACTGGTGGTTTTAAGCTGTTGCACACCACCTCAGCCACTGCATGGTGGGAAGCCAAATAAATCATTATACAATTAATGTAAGTCTGACACTCATGGGAGAAACTGTGTAATTAATTGTGACTAATGCAACTGTTTTACACTACAGAGGAGAAATTAGGAATGTTTTGCCACTTATTGTAAAGAATTACCAGAAGGCAGCTTATTACCATACTAACTACTGTCATTTAGTCATCAAGTCACAAACTGTCTGCAGTCTGGTTTAGACATTTTCCACTTTAATGCACCAATCCCACTATGCAGACGCCAAATACTGTTTTGAAATTATTTAGATGAAATTCTTCAAAACTCCACAGATGACATTGAGGACTCGGTCCAACATAGTTCTCTCAAGATGATAAATTCATTTAATGACCTTTTCTATGACTAGGAGAACTGACTGGAGTTATCAGCCATTTTATAATAGGGACACATTCAGGAATGGGAACATTTCCTGTGCATGAGCGGGCATTACCCACGCCCCAGCTTTTCTGGACTTACTGTTGCATGGATACTTAGGTGAAGACACGGATATTTAAGCACATCCCCAGAACCTTTCACTCAGATGTATTACTTTAGCTAATCTTCATATGGAGTTTATTGGTATGTATACTAATGATAGCGTGGCTGAAGATGATAGTAACTGCTGAGAAACAGTACATGTCTGTAATAAGTGATGAGTAAATGTGAGGTCAACCCACCAGCTCTCCAAAACAGCTGAGGGGAAAAAAAAGAGGGAGGAAAGCGAGGAGGCCAGCACGTGCCAACTTGCACGGCTGCAGGTGAGAGCTCAGAGCATTGCTGTGTGCGCCCCTGCGCTCCTCCGCTGGCATCCCGGGCTGCTCCCGCTACTGGAAAAGCTTCTGCTGGTGGACGACATTTATTTGTTGCTCCCATGGCTATGCTGCTTCTCTCGCTGGAGGGCCTAACAATATTCAAACATCTTCTGATATAGGAAATATTAACGAAGGCGGAAGCCTGTAAATGGACAAAGCCTTACAAGACAAGAGCAGTGGGACTCAGTCCTAATGTTTCCACTTAATCACCATGGTATCTTATTATCCCTAGTTATTACAGGGTGTCAATGGATGTCTGCCACGGAGAGCTCTAGTTATGCAAGCGTGAGCATGCTATAACAGTTCTAAAAGACCCTTATCATGTTTGTTTTCTTTGTATTTTTATAAGACCATTTCTCCTCCTCCCTCCTCACAAAATCCTATGCAGATGGAGACCCAGGGAGTCAGCTGGCCTATAACAGGACATAATTTCTCATGTATATCTTCAGCTACTTGTCCAAATGCACTACTCTGATTAGTAGTGCTTGAAATCTATATCCTGATACACAGGGCACAATTGAGTTGCCAAAGCATGGGCTTCAGGGGGTCCCTGACTGGCCCCCAGCTCTTTCTCCTTGAGGACATGGGTGTCGCACATGTCATGTCTCCCCATTTCATGCCACAAAATCCTGAATACCTTGGCTCATCTCCAACAGCACTGGTCATCTCCGTGTAGGCGATGGACTCTCACCAACAGTCTGGTGTCCCCAGGCAGGTGATACTATGGCCGTAACCAGCAGAGGCTGCCAGGATCACAGCGCAGCCATGCTGGGTAGCTCTGCCACATGTGGAGGTGAGACTCAGCCTCCTCGGACGGCCGTGCTTGCCTGGCGACACAGCCTTGCCTCACACTGCCTTCAAACGTTGTCTGTGCGAGGCAGCCGTACCAGAGCCCCAGCGCCTCCTGACCAGCTGCGCTTCCCCACCGAGGGCACCGGGAACAGGGGTCAGGCGGAGCAGGGCGGCTGGCACCGCTGCCCCATCACCTGTGCGCCCTGTCGGCTGCGCACCGATTGCACAAGAGCACTTCAGACTGGCTTCCTGCGCACGCCCGTGTTGCACCTCACAACACAATCAAAACCAAAGCATCTGCATTATAATATACATTAACAAAATACAGAAATAAAAAAACCAATCAGCAATAGTGTGGTTAGAGTTGTGATGGTCTAAGGGTAAAGGTAAATCTTTTTAGACCAATTCCTTTAAAAGCAATGGCAAAACAGTTACATGGATATTTAAAAAAAAATCCTACAACTTTATTTTTCAAAATCTTAAATATGCCTTTAGCACGGGTTGCAACTTTGCTATTGGGTGAGCTTCCTGTTAAAAGAGTTTCCTGTCATTTTTCTCAAGTGCAGTAGTTCATTCTCTTACGCATTTTCTATTTTTCTTACCATGACTTCACGCCTGCACATTGTTGAGGAAAATATCCAATATTAACAAAATTTTCATGCCCCCAGTTGTGCATATCAGGTATTACTTCTGCTAGACATGGAATACGTGTCTACCATTGCATGCTAGCCATGAACTATGGCCTATCATCTGATCCCTCAGGATCAGAATAATACTTTTTTGAGTTTGTGTAACATCTGATCTACCTCTCAGGAATATTAAGGAGCCAGGAATGGGTGAGAGATTTGTCTCTCCATTCTCAAATTAAGTTCATGTAATGACTGTCTGGATTTTTTTAGAGATAAGTATTTAAACAATTAATTATGCTTAGCACTTAGATGCGCAGTGATGTGATGAGCGGTGCATGCAATTTCCAATATTTGACATTAGAAATGAAATTAATTTAAGTTCTTTGTTATTACATATGAGTGAGTCATTGACAAGTTAATTAATATCTAGCCCAAAGTTTCACAAAGTTTGTTCTTCTCTCTCTCTCTCTCTCTGTCGCCTTTTCTTTATCCTCAACACTGGACAAAGTTACTTGAAGGTGTTTTCATTGAAGTCGTTACAGCTTTTCACAGGCATAGTTTTGTGATGACAGAGACCTGCAGTCAAGAAACACTGACATTACTGTGTGCAGTCATTGTTATTTACCGTCTTCGCTGTAGGCCTGGTGAAAGCAGCTCCTAAAAATGATAGCAGTTGTTGTTAGAAAAGTCAGTGACATATCCCACAGGGAACTGCCTAGGAAAACTCTCCCTCTGATCCTGTTAATATAAATCAACCTGACAATCAATGTCAAAGATGACTGTCAGCATATAAGGGAAAGGCAGACTTATGAAAAAAAAGTTGAGATGGAAAATTTAACTAATCTTGATACCATACCTAAGGACAGTTACTGACAAGTCTGAGGTCAGGCATATCAAGTAGAAAATATTGGGAAGTGCAGTTTTTATTGCTGGTGTCAATTCCTGGTTTTTCTTTAGACAATAAACAGATTTTCAGACAGAGTTAAAACTGCATGACAGCTAGAATGTGGGAAGTAGAAAAGTTTTTGTTTATATTACCATGAGTTCTTTGGTGTTCTTACTACTAGTTATATAATAAGATAATGAAGTGATATCGCTTTATTTATGTTCAGTTGTCAAGGAGAAGGAACGATACTCTTCAAACTAGTCAGCATGCCTCCCAGCCTTTGTGATTAACAAAGCCAATCGCCTTGCTCAAGATTTGTGCAAGCATCTCACCACCTGCATTATGAAATCTTACTCTGTAAAAAATTCCATTGTGAAACAACTTCCATTAAGAAATACATTCTCGCTCTTTTCCAAAGAGATTGTGTGGCTGTTACAAGCACAGGTTGCAACCTTTGTTCTGCACCTCGTGCACTGTTTCTGCTCCAGAAGGTATTCGTTTCCAGTTGTGATGCTGTTTATGGCTTGTGAGCCTGATAACTCCGTAGCAGCACAGATTAACCTGCTGCTTTGTCATCTCTCAGTACTATAAAAATTAATATCTTTCAATAATAATAAACGCAGTTCCTTGATTTGCAATACTGTCAAAGATTTGTTGTGAATCTCAGTAAACAGAGATTCATCCAGATGTAGGACAGCGGGTACCTCCAAGTAACAAGTCGCAAAGGGTAAAAAAATACAAAGAAGAAATTATGGCATTTTTCAGAATGTAGCTGATAAACAGAGGGTACAAGTTTGAGCTTTGAAACTTGTATTTCTATGCCATTATCTGAAATCAAATGGCTGATGCTTGTATATGCCTGTATTTTCAGATTATGAGTCTGGCTTTTGGGCTGTCATTGTAGAAGACATTGAACCAATTACTTATATGTGTAATCCATGAAAGGCAACGGCTGCCTGCTATTCAGAATAATGTGATGAAGAGGACTCTAGGAACCAGGAATCTGTGGGGCAGGTGGTTAGAGGCAGCAAGTAACTACAGCTCCACTGGCTATGATAATCTGCAGGTGTCCATCTCCTAGAGACTGTTCCTGCCTCTTCCTTTGATCTGGGACAAGGGATCTCACATCTCTAGGCTCATCCCAGTCCTTTTCTCCGTTATTGCCAGGAGGGCAAACCGCATCCTGAGATGCATCAGACACAGTATAACCAGCCGGTCAAAAGAGGTGATTATCCCGCTGTATTCAGCGTTGGTGCGGCCTCACCTTGAGCACCGTGTGCAGTTCTGGGCCCCACAATTTAAGAAGGATGTGAAGGTCCTTGAATGTGTCCAGAGGAGGGCAACAAAGCTGGTGGAAGGGCTGGAAAGAATCTCCTGTGAGGAGCGGCTGAGGACTTTGGGCTTGTCTAGTCTGGGGAAAAGGAGGCTGAGGGCGACCTCATTGCTCCCTACAGTTTCCTGAGGAGGGGAAGCGGAGAGAGGGAGGTGCTGAGCTCTTCGCCCTGGGATCCAGTGTTAGGATGCATGGGAATGGTTCAAAGCTCAGGGGAGGTTTAGACTGGGCATTAGGAAGCATTTCTTTACTGAGAGGGTGGTCAAACACTGGAACAGGCTCCCTAGAGAGGTGGCCGATGCCCCAGCCTGTCAGTGTTTGAGAGACATTTGGACAATGCCCTTAATAACACACTTTAACTTTTGGTCAGCCCTGAACTGCTCAGGCAGTTGGACTAGATGATCATTGTAGGTCCCCTCCAACTGAAATTGTTCTCTCTTCTCTTCTCTTCTCTTCTCTTCTCTTCTCTTCTCTTCTCTTCTCTTCTCTTCTCTTCTCTTCTCTTCTCTTCTCCTCTCCTCTCCTCTCCTCTCCTCTCCTCTCCTCTCCTCTCCTCTCCTCTCCCCTCCCCTCCCCTCCCCTTCCCTTCCCTCCCCTCCCCTTCCCTCCCCTCCCCGCCCCTCCCCTCCCCTCCACTTCCCTTCCCTTCCCTTCCCTTCCCTTCCCGTCCCTTCGGGTCCCTTGTTTTCCCTTCCCTTCCCTTCCCTTCCCTTCCCTTCCCTTCCCTTCCCTTCCCTATAGCTGAATTATCTGAGTTAGGGTCTTTTACCAAGCAGTTGGCAGCATCTTTCACAACAAGCTCTTCCTGTTATGTGTAAAGATGATACTTAATAAAGGAGAGCAGATGTGACATTAGCTGTCTTTAATATGCTTTTTACTGTGGTGAAATTAAGTCAGTAAGTCTAGATTTTACTTCCTGCCATCTTTTACTCAGTGTTTGAAGACTGTATTATTGCCACAGTACATAATTTTGCAAAGTTCCTACATTTTGAAGTTTTGGATTTATTTCGATCTCAAAGATTTTAGAATACCATAAAAATATTTTGCACAACTATCGTTCTCACTTGTTTCAAGGTTAGATAGACTTCGTGCTACTTTATCACCCACCAGAGTCATCCACACATCCTTCATGCCAACAGGACAGTGGACAAGACTGGCACCATCAGAAAAGGTTGGGACATTCACCTCCACTTACGCACTGAAAATGGAGTTCAGTTTAAATTACACTCCTACTTCAAGCTTGTGGATCTAAAAATCACCAATGACTGCAAAATGCCTAAAAGCAGTTTGTAGAGCAGAGCCCACAGCCCAGTCCTTTTCCATGAAGAAGTCAAGGGAATGGCTCGCCACAGTGTTTTCACCATCAAGCTGCTGGCAAAGACTTTGGAGATGTTTCTCCTCTGTTTTTCTACTACAGAGCTGGAGATGATAGATACTTTTGGTATTGCAAGGGAACTTTCTCTGGTGCCCCATGAATTTGGGGCTGTCCTTTGTAGATCTCAACAACTTGAAATAAACCTTCTTCTGACCGTATTGACTGACTAGACTAAATGCTCACAATTTCTTATCGTGGGAAGACCTGACTTCACCATCTCTTACAAATGTGTTTCCTAAAAAGGAGGAATTCTTACCAAGTTTTAATTGATTAAAGTTTTGCACTTTTCAAAAGGTTTCAAAAAAGTCTAGTGACAAAGGTGATATCCGGGAAAGGTGGGAGCTGGAACGCAGAGATGAAATAACCTCAGCAAGGTCTCACAAGGAGACACGGTAATAGATGCAGAGGTTCCTGATGTGCAGCCCTCTGGTCCGACCTCTTGATGACATTGCCTTCATCTTTCTTGACCCAATGTCATTTTCAAAGCGTCCTATGAGTTCCTCCTCTTCTAAAATTGAAAACTATGGTATCCTACACAAATCAATTAAAATTAAGACAGGAACATGAGACAAAGCCGTACTGATACCCAATGTCTATTCTTTTTTACAAGAGCGCTGTTACCCCAAGCCTAATTAGCTTTTCCTGTTTTCCTCCGTTATTTTTAAAAATGGTGTGTAACACTATCCTAACTCTTTGTCTGAGTAGTGTTGCCCCAACCTATAATGCTGTCGGGGCTAATATTTTCAACGGCTATTTTTATTGGCAGTCCAGACCTTATGTCAGTGGCAAATGAGAGCCTTGTAAACCTTTTCTTTCCTAATCTTTCTCTAATTCTGCACATAATGATGCGTGCATAAAATGTTTAGTCATTTTCTATATTTCCACACATGTAGTGTATAGGGTACCTGGACTACTCTTTTCCCCCACTTTTCGTGACCAGAGGGGGGTATACACAGGCCCATGTGATAACAAGAAGTTTATTCTATAGCCCCTTTTCCCCATTGGCATCCCTTTTTCTCATTTATTCATCTCTGATTTTGTATTTGTTACCTGACAACTTGCATCAAAACCAGTACTTTTAAAAGGCTGTGAGATGTCTGAAGTATGAGTTATATGCATCAGGAGATGGAATTTTCTATGATTTTATCTGAAACACTGAGAAAATGTAAGTGTATTACATGATTTACATCACTTTACTCCTTTTGAAGCCCTGTTTTAGGAGAGTGTTAACTCCTTTAGCCACTAACTTGTTAATAGCTCCTGTTATGTGTGATTTCTGCCTGAGCAAAATGTGGACACCGAAGAAAAGCAATACACTATCATCAGACTTAGTTGTGTAAAGACAAGTTACAGGCTGTCAGCCAGCCAATACAAATACTGAGGGATCATTAAAATGGTCGTTAAAAGTATCATTAGAAACAAGCTCAAGTAAGCACCACAATTGCAGCTTTATGTTAAAATTCAAGTTTAAAATATTCTTCTTATCCAATAGATACTTTCCATGTCTTTTTTCGGAATTTAATTCTTGTTTCAGTGGCAAATATTTCTAAATAGAAAATTAAATACACTTTGCTTTCACTCATCAACATCAAATTCTGCCCCATTATGAGTATCGACAAGGGAATGACTGTCCTTGTCCCTGCTGCGTTTGACACAGTTGTCATTCTGCGGTGCTTCCCCACACACACCTCTTTTATATTTCTTTTTCTTTCTTCTTTCCCCATCAACTCTGAGCCCAGCAACTGCTTTTAGCAGTGCTTTTAATGGCTCCTTTGAAGTCTGACACTTCTATTACAAGAGCTAAATTGGGAGCCATTTAACACCCCCTATTTCATTTTCACTATAAAAAATTGAGTGTTAAATGCAGGGAAGCACCGGTGAAAGCTGTATCCAGACCCACAGGGGACTGATTTTATTGACGGTTGCTCTGTGAGGTGTCAGTTCAGTGCCCCATCTCCCTCCCAACCCAGCTGGGGGATGCAGGAGGCGGCTCTGGCCGTATCCGTTGCCTTCCCACAGCTTCTGCTGCCCTAGCTGCTCTACTGTGTTTTGTCCGCATTAATAGTAAAAATATTTTCCAGTTAAACTTGTTTCACCCCAGGTGGCCTAGCACATTGCTTGTGACTCCTTCCCCGTCTCAGACCGCTTCCCACGGCATCCTTCTGTCTGCAGTGGAACGTCCTCCTCCCAGCAGCCAGGCTCTGCATCTCGCTCTGAGGCTGGAGGCAAAGCTGAGGAGAGACTGCTGCGGCCCAGGACCGTACAGAAGACAGCTCTTCAATTGACAGGTTTTCTGTCTTCAGTTCAAATATTTGATGCTCAGTGTTTCCCAGTAAATCCTCACCTTAGGGAGTAAAATTAATGATTATAGTGATAATCCTGCAACTGCCTTATCCAGAGGACAATAATGGGGTTGTAAATGGAAAACAAAAGCAATGCAAAAAATATACTGAGTGGTCACTAATTTCACCAAAAAGTGCTATGAGCCCTGATGAGAATATTCTCTAGAGAGTAAAGCAACCTGCTTGATCAAGTCCTAGGCTGGAAAAGGTCATGGATTTTATATTGCAAAAACCATCAGCAAAGTGCAGCTAAAATGCAGCGTACATGATATATACATATCTCCACAGCATATGGGAATCATAGCAGAAGAAAAAATTCTGCCTTCAGTTGGCAGAATAAAAATAAGGTACACATGGCATGACTTCCAGCTCCATTCAAAAGGGAGAACTACTATTGCACTTTCTCTGAGTTTCTACTGATATCAGAGCAACTTTTATGAGATTTAGGTTTTCTGGCTGTGAGACCATCGCTGACTCCTGTCAAATGAAGGTCATCCCTGCGCTAGGGAGACATCACACACGTCATCTATCCTGCCCTGACGGCTGTGGGCCTGGGAGGCAGCACTTGAAATCCTTCCCAAAGATGTCTTGAGCTTTCATGTTTTTCTGAAGCAACGGAGAAAAGCTCACATATCTTTTTCTGCACATATCTGTTACATTTGCATTCCCTAGTAATTTCTGCTGGAGGCAGTGCTAGGACTTTAATCCAGGAAGAGGGAGCAGTGGTGTAACAGCAATGTTACCAAGGGTGAAGCACTGCTGCTCAGTGAAAGTGGCCAGTTATAATACCTGATGTTGGCATCCTAGACTAAAAACCTTGCAGAGATGTTTGGAAGAGGCTGCTCACATCTCCCCAGTACATCCCCAACATATGTAGTCCTCTTACTTCTGTACTGCAATGGAGAGGGGAGGAGAAGGAGGAAGACAGACAGAAAACAAATATCTTGAAACTTGAGGAGTTCACCACTGATGTCCGCTGGTGGAAGAAAGCAGAGTGCTTTTCATGCTCTGCCCAGCTTTGTCTCTGCTCACCTTTGAAGGCTTTTGAAGGCTGTATGAGTCTCAGTGCTACACACAGTGCAGGGAAGGCCTCTTGAATTAATGGTATAAGGTGAGAGAGAGTTGAATTCGTACTAGAAAGCTGCTTGTGTCACAGCACAGATAGCAATATGAAGACCATCTTCCTGGAATCTCACAAGCTTGCCGGGACTCTGAGATCAAAATATTCTTCAAGCCTACAAGAAAAGCACCAGTGAAGTCATGTTAGTGAGAGAGCCTTCATGTTGCTTTAGTACCATTAATATTACCAGAGACTTACTCTTACCTACTTAATGTGACATTCTGAAAAAGTTTTTAACGCTCTAGCTTGAGCAATAGTTTTACTATTTCCTCTGCTCATTCTTTTCAGAAGTACTATACTGATTTTTTAAGAAACTGGCCAAGAGTATTTTCATGGAATAATGAATGCCTTATGAAAGATATAAACTGAATAATGTAATCTCAGGATTACAAACTTCATCAGAGAAATTCTTTGAGTAAGACCAATGCTGCACAGGGAAGAGAAAGGGAGAGTGTGGGACACCCTCTTCCATATTGTATGAACCCACACAGGGGAAGGTAATTCCATTTGGCATGAAGAGGGCAGGAAAGACTCCTGTAAAAGTACCCTGAGAGCTGTGCTACGGAAAAGCCAGGAGGCCACATGAATATCGCACTCAGAGGCAGACCACAGGGATGGCTGTGAATTCCCCCCACCTACTCTGTCCTGCTCTGAATCAGTAGGGTGGGTGCCGTACCACGGTTAGGTGCTGCTAGCTCGTACGGCCAGCTATTCAGAATCCTTCCAAGGGATGCCCACAGATTTACTCATGAAGGCTGACCCAATCTCTCTCCAGCAGCAGGACCTTGGGAAAAGCAAATCAGTACTCAGAGGTCCTCTGCAGCAGCCCAGGGCTCACCTAACCCTGTGCCTGGCCTGGCTTCTGGCAACTTTCATAGATCTCTTCAGCTCCTCTCATGCTTTTGACTGTCGTTGGCCATGATCACTAATACTCTGAATGCATTTCAACATCTGTATTCGAGGTCTAAAATAAAATAACAAATTCACCGTTTTACATTTTGGCAGGCAATACTGGTTGGGTTAAGCTCTGGCTGGACTTGCCCTTCATTTTTCAGGTTTAGTATTTCACTCTGAATCCCTTAGCTCACTAAAACCCTAGCCTCAGATGGAGAGAACATACTAGCAAACACTATTTTTAACCTGCGTATCTGGGCACTTCTAGAGGATGTAAAATGAGTAACTACCTTCAGAAACCGGCTTTGTAGCCTATGTGTAAGAGTTGCTGGCGATGTGTCCTGTGCCTTACACGTTCCGCAAAACCATATGGAAAGAGCAATGGTCTTTCCAGTAAACAATGGGCACTACTTTCTTTCCAACCAATTAGCCTTCGTATTTTGACTATCTCATGTAAATTTAATAAGAAAATACTTAGCTAACCTAGAATAAGGAAGTCAAGATATAAATGCCCTTTCTTTATTTGTTATTTTTAATAATCTACTGGATGCCTTATTACTCCTGAGCTATAGATTATAGGAAACAGGTTGGTTTTCTTTGCTTGGTTGACTGTTTTTATATGTGTTTGCAGTGGCTTGGAGCCACCTAAGTCTGATTAGGCCTGTTAAGTAACCATAGCATCCAAATACACTCAGATAATAAGATGTGCATGGCTTTGTAAATAATGATGTCAAGTTGTCAGAGAAGAGATCATAACCCCTAGAACCGTAATACTGCCTTTTCTCAATGTTTTGATTTTTATTTTGCCTCCACACTGTTATTAGATTCATATGAACTTGGATGATATTTCAGTTTGATGAAACCTTAAATTATAAATGAATCCATGCAGCTGGAAAGAAATCATCTCATATAAGTGTCATGTTTGAGGTATCGAAACAAGGGAATTTGAAATCCCTCTCAAATGAGACAAAACTATTGAGAGATGTTCAGTAGTATTTGCAATACATACTAATGTGAGAGACTCTCTGTGACTCAGGCCTTTCTTCTTCATATGGTATTTGAACTTGCTGCGTTCTCCTTCCTTGGATTCCACGTAACTGGTTTTGGGTCCTCCTGCGGAAAGAAAACCCCACAGATGTGCTCATCCCTACATACCAGACTGATTTATTAACCTAAACTATCTTTCCAATTCAAAGGGAGAATTTACCAGGCTCTTTTCCATGGCTCGCTAATTCTCGGTTCCCATCTCGTAGCCTCCTGCCTTCCGTGCAGGGGCTTAGCTCCCCGCAGAGGAGTGGGTCATGCAGTGGGCAGCGGGCTGTCCACGGCAAGGCAGGAAAGCCTGCAGCAGTGTGAAGAAACTCCCTGGTTATTTACATGTATACAGAGAGCAGAGGAAGGGGAAGAGAGAGAGGCATGGACTGAGGGCCGAAGTGTCAGTGCAGTCCTGACTTCATTGGGTTACTTGTACACAATCCATTGGTCACAAATGTTGTGTTGTGCATCGTGTACACCATCTGTAACAGTGGAAGTGGGCAACTTTGCTGCCTTCCATGCTTCAGAGGTGACTGTTCCCATCACCAATCTCTCCATCAGTTTGATTAACCAAGGACCCGTACATCTGGCTGGATTGCCACTGTCACCCTCCGCACGACCAGGGCAGACTTCATGTCAATGTCACACTTGGTTTTTTGTAGAGGGAGGAAAGGAAGGTGCTGCAAGGCTGGAACCATGGTCACAGGCCAGAGCACGGTCTTCTGTGGTCATCATCTTTGCAGGCACGGTGGCTTATACCGTGTGTGACCCTCAGTACAGACCCGCCTCTATGCTCTCACTGCTTGGACCTGGGAGCACCAGCCCAGCGCGTGCACTTGCTCCCCAGGTCAGGGCGACACAGTGACGGCTGTATCTCCTCCCCAGCACCCTGCGTCCTCTCAGTCATGGAGGCATTGTGCTCTTGACGATGCAGGAAGGTCATGCTAACCCGTCCTTTCGTGACAGGTGGATACATTCCTTCTTCTTTCAGAAAGCCGCTAGCAAAGATTTTTTGTATGTTTACCTTATGTAGTGAGATTTTTTTTTAAGAGTGACTTCAGATATGTAACAATCTGCATTGCAGCTTGAGAAATGAGAATCTGGACTGTTCCAAGATTTTGGAGAAAGGTGAATAAATCTTCCTGGTTGCCTCAGAGCCTTTTGGAAAGCACAAACCCTGCAGGTTCCCTGGGGAACCTCTCTCATCCTTACCCATCCTTACCCCTGCAGGCTGAAGAGGAAATCTCTGGGCTGCGATTGCCCCAGAAGAGTTGGGGGAGCTGTTATGGTTAAACCAGTCACCACTGATGGCCTCTTTGTTGTGAGTTTACCAAATTAAGAGAAAACAGCCTACCAGTAGTGTTGCACTATTGATTTTAAGGGTTCAGGCAGTAGCAGTAATAATAAAAAAGACCGTAGGTGCTCCAGTCATATGAGATTCTTCATTTTAAAGCCAAGCCAAAAAATATAGAATGCCAACTCAGTATACTTTACACAACAGAGGAGTCATTTTGTGTCCACAGCCTCGATGGCCAGCCCTCCTGCACTGAGGGGTCCCACCAAACCATTCTTGCAAATCGCTGTAAGATGAGCGCAGCACGTAGTATAAAATATTGGCATTATTTCTCAAGATGCAACATTCAAAATAATATCCACATCATTGTGAAAGGAACAGCGGTCCCCTTCTTTTCACAGTGGCTCTGCAATTTAAAAGGGCTGCCCTGACGCTGCATTACCACCTCTGCATTCTCATTTCAAAGGCCTGCCGATGCCCACAGTGCTGAACACATTTTGGAAATCATATTGGTAAAGGAATGACATGTATGGTTGTGTGGTACCTGTTGCTGGGTGTTTCTATGCTGTGTCTGAGGCAAAGCAGTTTAGGTAAGAACGGATTTGTTGCTGTGGGGCTGCATTTGTTGGCACAAGAGTTACAAAATAGGGAGAAACGTCCCCAGAATTGTTTACGATGTGAGACACGGGATCTATTTCTCCCGCGTGTGCGGTGCTGATGCATTCTTGGAGGGACGTACCAGGAATCGGGACCGCAGGTGCCCCTCAACGCCTGCAGGAAAGACGGGCCAGGAGCTGGCGGTGGCGCGAGGACCCGGGTGCGCAGGAGGGCTGGGGGCTGCTGCTCTGCCGGGGTCTGCCTGGGACAGGAGGGATCGACTTCAGCACATTTACAGCTGTCTGGCCGATGCAAAAATCCCTTTGGAAGGTGAAGTTCAGACAGAAATCACTAATTCAAAAGCAGCCACTAATTCAATAGCGTATGTTTTTCTGCTGATTGCATCAGATTTCCCAGCAGCAACCATAATAATACTGGCAGCAACTGTGAATCTCAAAGGAAGGTCAGTCATTACATCCAAACCCTGACCAGCCCTGCTCTGGTATTTCCCTGGGTCATTTTTCTTCTTGGCCATTTTTTCCCCACAGATTTTTTTTTCCAGGTACTTCCTTTATCCTCCTGCCATTTGAGGCACCACCGGTCTCAGCCTGCATCCCTGTGTCCAAAACAGCCTCACCATCGACTGCTCCCTGTGCTGGACTCCTTAGTTACTGCTCCTGCTGCAATTCCCTCTCAACACCCTGTCCACCATCTCATCCTTTGAAGAGAAAGTATTTTCACCTTCACTTAAACTGCCTCAATGCCTTTGAACTTGTCTCATTGCTAAAGTCATCCTGCTAATGGTATTTCTCTCCCTTGTGCTCAGATGGTCCTTGCTGCCTCTTGAAACAGCTGGTCATGCAATATAGGGCTTCAACTGCAGGTGCAAGTATGCTACGAGTGCAGAATCGTGACTGTCTCCAGAGGCCCTGGCATCGCTCGGCCCCCCAGCATCGCTGCGACCCTGTTACCATTAAAATGCTGAAGGGACACACTCAGCACGGGCTCACAGGGGAAACACTGAGCACAGACATAGCGGAAACCCACTGAGGCTGGTGACACACATTTCTGAGCTGGTCTACAAAGCTTTCCATCTGCTTGGGGAGCGGCTGGTTTACATCTGACAAGAGTGAGAAAAGGCCATGTTTTGTGTCTGGTGCACTTTTTGCATATTTCTGCACCTTTTAGACAGCAGCAAGCCAACGTAAGTCTCAATTATGAGTCTCTTGAAAAGGGATTTGAATGCTTTTCTCATATAATAACAGCAGAAATAAATAGAGAGTGGTGTCATGGCAAAAGCATATACAGAGAGATTGCCATTTCCCAGCTTTTCTTTCTCTGCTGAAAGACAATGCCAGAAATCACTGACATTTACACTTCACAGTCTGGTGAAATGGGTAAAAATAAAGTACTTATGCAAAAAGAAGTGTATAGATAAATAGAAAGATGATAAACAGATAAGACAGACAGACAGATGTATGCGTATGTGCATGTATAATCATGAACAGCATGTATGTAACAGCCCAGATGTTACTCTTGATTTCTGGAAAACTCTGAGTTGATATAAGAACGGCAGTGTTTTTTTCAGGGTCGAGGGGAAAGGAGACTTCTTAGGTGCTGAATGTAAGACAGGGTAAGCGGGATTACTCAGAGGTGCTGAGCATCCCCAGCTCCAGCAGCAGCAAAGCATGCTGAGATACATCAGCCTCCATCCTGAGCCTGAAGACCTCCGTGCACTGCTCTGTCCTGGCACAGGCACCAGCGGTGCTGGTCACAGGCAATGCTGTTTGCAGGAGAAATGGGAGCTCCCTCTTGCCTCCTGTCTCCACCGGGAGCACAGGGGACGTCTGGTACGGGAAGAGGTGTGGCAGCCTCCTGTGAGTTTGGGGTGGGACGCGCACATGGGACCTGGCCGTCAGGGACACCTCCAACAGCACGTCCAGGCACGATGGGAACAGTGCTGCCCATCGGTGTCGGTCACTGAGCGGGGCAGCCTCACAGAATCACAGAATCACAGAGTGGTAGGGGTTAGAAGGGACCTCTGGAGATTGTCTAGTCCAACCCCCCTGCCAGAGCAGGGTCACCTAGAGCAGGCTGCACAGGACTGTGTCCAGGCGGGTGTTGGATATCTCCAGAGAAGGAGACTCCACACCCTCCCTGGGCAGCCTGTGCCAGGGCTCTGTCACCCTCACAGTGAAGAAGTTTTTCCTCATGTTCAGGCGGAACTTCCCGTGTTCCAGTTTGTGCCCGTTGCCCCTTGTCCTGTTGCTGGGCACCACTGAGAAGAGTCTGGCCCCATCCTCTTGACACCCACCCTTGAGATATTGATAAGCATTGATGAGATCCCTTCTCAGTCTTCTCTTCCTCAGGCTGAACAGCCCCAGCTCCCTCAGCCTTTCCCCGTAGGAGAGATGCTCCAGTCCCCTCATCATCTTTGTAGCCTCTGCTGGACTCTCTCCAGTAGTTCCTCGTCTTTCTTAAACTGGGGAGCCCAGAACTGGACGCAGGACTCCAGATGGGGCCTCACTAGGGCAGAGTAGAGGGGGAGGACAACCTCCCTCGACCTGCTGGCCACACTCTTCTGAATGCACCCCAGGATGCTGTTGGCCTTCCTGGCCGCAAGGGCACATTGCTGGCTCACCCGAGAGCTGTGTCCCTCCATTGCTGCTGCTCCCCCTCCCCATCGAGCCCCCACCAGAGCCACTGGCGGAGGCCAAGGCTGCTCCTGCCATTCGAAGGCACCGTGAGAGGCACACGACCCTGGGCTTGTGCAAAGTGCGGGTTGTACAACATAGCAGTGGTCTAATACCACAGTTGGTGCATCCATACCATGGTGCATCCAGCCCTGCCCATGTATATAAGTCTCCTAAAGACAAAGAAAATGAGGTGCTTTCTTACATTGATTCAATTTTAGTTTCTAATCAACTGCAGCAAGTTATTATTATTTTTTTAATCAACGGAAGTTTGTTGATGATACACAACTCTTGAGTAAACCCAAATTCTCCAGCAGCAAAACTCCAGGTAATACCGTCACGGGCCTTGTGTGCAGAGACACACTGTTATGGCCAAGAGCGGTGCAAGTAAATATGGTAACGAAAATAAATCATGCTATTTCTACCCCTGTTAAAACGTGGAAATTAATCGACTGTGCAAAGCTATCTTCCATGGGCTACATTTTACCCTCAGCTTCTCCTCTCTGAATCTTAAAGGTCTGTTCTCTCTAGCACCTCCTAAAATAAGGTTGATTGGTAGTCTCCAATATTCCACTTACACAGGCTAACTGTATCTGGTTCTAAACTTATCCTAAGGGGAGATAGATACCTACAGATACCAACTGCATTGCTTGAAAGAGTTTGCTTTTATGGATGTTTAAGTCAGGTATAAAACCTATGCAAATGTATACACCATGAAGAGAGAAAGCAAGAAGTTAAGTTGAGCAGTTACTTCAGAAATCCTAAAAATCTTCTCTCAGGAAGAAAAAAAGAGCCTATGGGTAAGAGTATGTTGCGTTCCAAAAAGCTGAAATAGCACAAAACCAGCCAGGAGATGCTTTCCCTGGCGCAGACTCTGTGGCACAGCGGATAAAAGCTGTCGCACAACGCGCCGCACCAGGAGGGGAAGGGGGTCTCCATTGCCCCTGCGCTTCCTGCGCTGCCGCCTCGGGCTGACGGGAGGGGACGGCCGCCCTCCTGCCACCTGGGACACGCGTTCCCACGGCACAAGGGCCAGCAGGGTCCACGCTCTGCCCCTGTGCAGCCCCCACGTAGGGCATTTATCCTTTCTTGCTTATTTGCAGCCAGAACTCTGCGCCTCCGCGTCCCCACAGAGGTGTGCGTAGGCCCTTTACCACAGCCCAGGAGTGGCTCAGTCCTCGGGTACCGATCCCCTCAGCTCCTGAAATAGGGAATTACTGGTGTCCCCTCCGAGCGGGTGCACAGAAAGGCTAGGGGAGCTGCAGGCCCGCCGGAGCGGAGCATGGACTTTCATCTGGTCTCCGTAGACCAAAGACCAGTGCCTGTGCTGGTGGGCCAGCTTTCCACACCGTAGAACCTGCACGTACTCACTCCTGACGTTGTCACCCAAGCTCTCAGGGATGGCCACGCCGGGTCAGATGAGCGGCCCCTCCATCCCGGCACCCCGCGTTTGTCAGCATCAGCATCTGAGGCAGTGAACGGAAATGGTTCTTTTCTGCCTCAAAGTCCTCAGGCTTGGATCTACATGAATTTAAGAGAGAAGAAGTTTCATTTCCTACAGTTTATGCCTCCTGTCATTACCTGTTGTAAAAAAAGAAAGTGGTTTATATTGCCATGTGGAAGTCTGCATGTTTTTCACAAGAGAAGAAAGTACCTTACGCAGCACGGCAAAAGGCAATCTTTGCCCTGGAGACTCATACTGGGCTCACAAATGAAAAAACAAATATCTGTGAGGAAAGCCAGCTTGCTTATCCACTCTTCATCTTCAAGCAGCTTGCAGCCTTCAGCACGTTCACTCTCCATCAGAAACTTTAGCGCTGTTTTTCTTAGTTTCTAGACTTTCCAAGGGCTTTTTTCTTTGACAGTCAACAAGCGTTGCAAAGGAGCGCTCTCTTCCCCAGACTGTCATTTTTACAAATCTCTCTGAAATGAAATGCCTTCACACAGACTTTGTTGATACAGCAGAGAGCAGTATTTAAAACATCCATGAACCTCACTTGCTTGGCACAAAGAGTCTCCTGGTGGATATTGCAAGAGTACTACTCAGTTTTGGGTTTAAAACATTTCCAGTAAAGCAACTGAGTCATTTTTGCCAATGACGCAGGGTATCCCATCTGTGCAAATCCCATCTGTCTAATTTAGATCAATCAAGTTAAATAATATTACTGGCTGTCATGCCTTTGAGAGATTTTCCCCGTTCTTCAGACACGTCGGAGCCTGCAGACAGAGCGCCGAGCAATGGGAGACCCAGCAGTTCTTCCATCATACCAGAGTTCTCAGTCTCACACTGAAGAATAAGCAGGTCTGCACTCAGTAGCATCACGATTGTTATAAATTATGAATAGTGCTTATCCACAGCCAAGAAATCTCTGATTTGTGCTGACAGACCACTAGACACCATTGTATTACTAGTGTACGTGCAAGTGTAGTCCCAGTCGTTTACCGGGCTTGTAGGAAGGGGAGCTGAGGAAACACTAAAATCAGGCGGTTCTACTTCACTGCTTGAAATCTTCATCAACTTCAAAAATATTCTCTTTTGCGGTAATAAAATGGCTATTATATGCAATATCTACATATAGTGTTTCTAACATATAGTACCGGTAGAGCTCAATTCTGTCTTTTTTGTTTTATTTATTAAGACTTAAGTATTTTTTGTTGGTTTTCCTATACAATCAGGTTGCAAAGCAGATCTGATAGGACAGTTTAGATTCATTTCAGCATGGATTTGGGAAAATCGCTGCTTTTCACTGCAGCAGCAATTTTAGATGTGGCATAATGGCCTGGAACCGCTCCCTTCTTTCAACAGGCACCAGCTTACCGAGGCAGGGTAAATCACTTGCTTGTAATGGCAGCCTTGTATTTTTAAGCCGATACGTTTGATCACCCTCAGTGTTCGAAGATTATCATAACTAGCAATTGCGGTACGATTTACGTAAGTCTGACGCAGAGCTATTAGAAAAAAGGTGGCAGGGAAACCCCTGCCTGGTTTCTGCTGGGCTCCTTGTTCCACGCTGCCTTCTGCCTCCTGCGCTACAGACGTGGCCAGCGGAGATGCGCCCGGTGCCATTCGCCCCGTCCTCCTTGGCAGCCCGCAGCGTGTGCCAGCCCTTCACTTCAGCGTCGCCGAGTGTCCCTCGACTGAGAGCCATGCAATAGATGTGCTTAGTATTTTTGTTTCAGCTGCTAGACAATTTAAGTCCTGTACATTCGATAACCTAAAATAGTTCTCCACCCCTCCAAAACTCCTGGAGTACCACCTTTACCCAGGGCCCTTCAGGTCTAAATCCTAGCAACATATTGACTTATACCAATCGAATATTTTCTCTAACTCAATAATATTTTGACTCCATTATCCTCCAGCACTATGTAGCAAACTGTATTGGGAATTGTCTATCAGTTTCTCCCACAGCTTCTGGCAGAGTGCGCTATGAGATTTCAGACACGTTCTGGAGGGAAACCCTATCATAAGTAACAGCACAATATATCCCTAGCCTCGAAGAAGATACAGATCCCTACCCCGAGGACGTATGTCTCTAGATAGAGAGTTTGCAACTCATTTTCATGTTGCGGAGGTCTGTACATTTCCTGGAGGAAAAATACACCCATTTAGAAATTTTACTCAACAGATTTTAACTAAAAAATATTTAATCTAATATTTTAATATAGAATAAAAACCTTGAAATATCATCTGCTGACAGTTTTGGTCATCAGTTCAAAGAAGATGGTTGATACTACTTTTTGGTACCAAGTAAGTAAAGAGCATCAGTTTCAGACATATATCTCTTTTCAACACGTGAGGACTTTTTGTACTTTATTTTCATTTATTTTAAAATTGAAAACTCCCTTTCATATCAGTAGCTGGACATGAAGAGCACCAGTATAGGCACAACCAGTTCTGGTAGTTACTACTAGTTACTACTATTTTCTTTTTAGCTGAGATAGGTAAAACGCTCCTGCTTCAGTCCAATTTGCAGTACTTTCAGGTTTTGTATAACTTCTTTTTCCCTAGCTGATACATTGCAACCAAAGTTGTAGTCCTCAACAAACAGGTTTTCTATCTAGCCAGTCTCTTTGCTAATGTCAGGGAAATATTGACAAAACTGGCAATTTGATCACTAAATATTCCCCTATTTCTTCTTTTACTTCTCTTGAGAATCAATTCAATATTCAGCCTAAAAATTGACCAGTGTTATAAATGTATGAAGGTCATTTCTGCTGGCTTGACAGAACT
The DNA here is from genome assembly GCA_009819775.1 of Phoenicopterus ruber ruber. Lineage (NCBI taxonomy): Eukaryota > Metazoa > Chordata > Aves > Phoenicopteriformes > Phoenicopteridae > Phoenicopterus > Phoenicopterus ruber. The sequence continues at coordinate 136,565,942 of CM020215.1, forward strand.
GTATTTGACGTATTATTTCACTTCCAGACTGAAATTTGTTTGAGAGACAATACAAGAGCAGCTATACCTCCAGTTAAGCCAGGCCACGTTTTCAGAGCAGTGTAAGCCAGGTGTCCTGCCTGCTGGCCTAGGCAGGTTGGCAAGAAAGATCTTTGCATTTATGAACATGGTTGAAAACTCCTAAGGTGCATTTTGCTTTGACAGCCACCACAGTTACCTGCAAGGGCATTCACAGGTACACCTGCCCATCATTACACAGAGATGACTTACAGGTGACTTTGCTAGTCAAGGCAACATTTTCACAGCATGGTTCAAAGCAATTTTCAAATTGGCTACTGAAACAATTTCCACATGTTTTTGCAACTTGCTTCCTGGAGAGTGTTTCATTTGCTCCAAGAGGACAGCGAAGCTACTTTGCTCTTGCACACAGCAAACATAAGAAGGCGTACATCACTCCTGTGCCCCACTTGCGCGAGTCTGGAGGCATCTGCCTCAGTCCTGCATGAGGCCATCAAACATGTGGCACATAGACCCTACACATGGTCCTTGATAAGCAGAGGCCAAACTAGCACATCTGCTAATGGGTATCTTCCAAATGCAAATTTCACACATGCAGGCAAAACAGTACTTGGAAAAATACATGTCGACTTGAAGGAAAGTAGGAATCTTGCTTGCACTGTGCTTAACTCACCTCACGTGTCGTGACTGAATACAAAATGACCCAGAGCTTTGACACAGATGTGCGTATATCTCCTCCATAAGGTCACTATACCAAGAACCACTGTTTTCAGGGTTTTCAGACTCTATTGGTTTATTATAACATAAACAGAAGAGGAAGAGGTTTTAGGCGAGACAGTTTAACACAACAGCTTCATCAATGACTCCGTTCCCTGAGTCGCTGGCTTACAGGGCAGGTCCTTTCCTCCAGTCTGTCTCTCACTTGAGCAACTTTTTAGTGGTCTTATTCTGGTCCCATCAAACAAAGGAAAGTCTCCTTCCTCCCCCCAGGAGTCTCCGGTCTCTGGTTCCTGCTTCTCTCCCTTCACGCCTGTCCCCCTTTGCAGGCCAGAAGACCCCCGTGGCACACACACTGCTGCTCTCAGAGTGGCACCATCTCTCTGGAGGCCACCGCCTGCCCCAGTGAACAGCAGTCAAGCAAACCAGCATCAGCAGGCTACTCCACCTCTTGGCTACACCTTTTTTTTTTTTTTTTTTAAAAAAAACCAACCCCAAATTTTACAAAACATGCTGAAAATAAGCCAGTGAAACCAAGACTACAATCCATCAAAAATATTTTAACCTGTTTCTTCAATCAGGTGTTCAGGGAGTTATTGGATCCAGTGGTCACAGCTCCGTGGACCTTGGAGCAGGGTGGCTCGGGTGCTCTGGGGGCTGAGCAGGCCGACCCCTTCAAGGCCGTGGTGGAAGCTGGCTGGTTTCAAACTCTTTGAAACAAGGAACTTGTAACTCCATGTTGGCTACGGAGTGCAAAGTTCAGGCAAAGCTGCTCTGAATGCGTTTTGAGCCTCCTTTTCTCCCAAGGTCTGGAAGACATCTGTTTGAATATTATTATTTTAACTAGGAGAAGAAAGCATTTTTTGGCTTATCACATGTTCATCAGTCATTGTTACTATATGAAAAGAATTTCATTTTTCATTTCACAGTTGCTTAAATTTACGTTTCATAGTTTAGTCCCAAGCCAGAGATCCACCGTCAAAGCACAACGCACACAAGAGCAACAGTCCGTTGGAGTAGTGCTGGTACAATTAGAAGCAGGACTGATGGACTTACAGTAATTATATAAGATACAAGATGGCCAACACAACACTGGTTTGGAGAAAAATTTCCCATGCTGTCAGACTGCCTCTGCCACCAGCTCGAAAAACACCCAGCTTTGCTGTGTTTGGCTTTGTGAGTACCTGGATATCAGGTGTCTCCATGTTCCAGGCTGGGGAAAAAAAGGTGCTTGCGGGTGAAGCAGCCACTACCTCAAGCTGAGAAATAGCTGCAGCGACAACAAACTGAAGCACTAGTCAGAGCGGATGAGGATGGAAGACTTGCAAGAAAGTCACCGGAGAACATACAATTGCAAGCACCTAGACTGGCCGCTGTGCTGCTGGAAGTGGTAACAAATAGGAAATGGAATCATGTGTCATTTAAGATTTGAGATAACTCCATAATTTCACTTAATATCAGTGCTTCCTTGTAGCAGAAAGAACTTAGAGCACTGTCACAGGGAAGGTATTCAAATCTGCGTGCCCTGACATCCCCCTCCTGCACCTTTTCAAAGCGCGCTGAGCAAAGCAAGGGCGGCAAGGTTTCGTCGCTGCAGGCAGCCACCTGTAGCCTGTCCTCAGGAAGGAGGATGCACCTATCCTACAGAGTCTGGTAATACAAATTGAGTAAGCATTTTATTTTCTTCAGAGGTTAATCTGTGCATCTCTCCTGATGATTCATAAGCAGTAACCTAATGCAAAACACAAGAACACTTCATTAGCAAAAGACTGCAGTCCTGTTTTGCTACAGCATGACTCAGATCCAGAAAACTCTACCAAAGAAACAGACGCTTTGGTAAGCAGATATACGGCTCCCTGAATTTTGGCAGTGGGAACACTTCAAAAAGACACTTGGGAAATTGATTTCCTTCTGGTAGAGTAGATTTTAACCTAGCCATGAGGTTTTCACCCAAGAGATAACATCTAATCCAGGCGGAAGATGACTGCGTTTTTCCTTTATGCTTTGCAAGTTCAGATGTACTTAAAAAGAGAAGTTAAGAGGACCTGAACCACAACACTGGGTACTACCATGTGTGGAAAAGAAATCTGTCCACCCTTCAAACAGTAGGGATGAAGCTGGGAATATTGAGTCACCAACACATGTAAGACCATTTGGCCTGATATCCTTAATTCTGCTTGCAAAAATCAAAATGGTGTCAATCTGCAATACTTCCAGAATGGCGGGGAGCTGAGGACTGAGAATGGATTTGCTGAGGAATGGTACACGATCAACTAGCAATAGCCAAACTAGAAGGCTTCGCTTTAGCCAGATGGTTTTTTGAAACACCCAGGTCTGCTGACAAACCAGACGGTTGCACGTTACACTGCTAACAAGACAGTCCTGCTACAAACCTTGTGTGTTTCTTCCGTGCCGATGGGTCAGTATATGATTGGGTGCAACCTGGATATTGAGATTCGGAAATTAAACTTGTAAAATAAAGTGGAGATGATCAACCCCAAATGGGAGGGAAAAAAATATCTTAGTCCCAGCTGACTCACTGCTGTCTTTCTCTGCTCCAGCTTGCTTGGAAGAGTTTTGATTACATGACTTTGCAATTCCACATTTCTACTGCTAAATTATATACAGCCAAGAAAACAGATGCTGCAAGGTCCTCCCTTCCCCAGTAATACGAGCTGTAAGGCAAGAATCCTTGCATGCTATCAGAGCCACTATCACGCTGCTATGTCAAAGCAATGAGAGCATGTGAGGATGATGTAAATCATGCTATATTTTTGCAGTCCAGTTACAAACAAGAACAGCAGACCTTGAAAAAATTCTCTCTCCCTTGCCCTTCTTTTACAGAAGAGCTTACAGGGTCCCAAGGGTCTTATAGGGCCCTTAAAGCTGGAATCACTGCTTTGTCTATGTTAATCCCTCCTATTATTTTTTCTTCATCACACTTATTGTTCATGCTGGAAGATGCATTTTTGCAGCAAAGTTGATAATATGTGTATCTATATCTTAAAACCTGTTCTTCTTTTGTAACTATAGGAGTTCTCAAAATCCCGATGCCTTAACTGAATTTATTAGCCCTCTACAGCAGTCATCCAGATTGGAGTGTTAGCAGGAATTATGTATTTCCTTTGAAAAACTTTGCTGGTGTTGATGCTCTTTTGCAACGTTGATGCAAAATTTAAGCTGGTGTTCCTGAAGACCTGAACTCTATTTCTTAAGATGCATTGAAAATACTATATAAGATACCAATAAAAATTGTAACATGTATTACATTACAACCAAACTGCAAAGTAACTTATTTCCAAAGTTCCTTAAAGTGTAAGTAGAGCATGTCACAAAACATTAAAGTGCTTTTTAGTTGTATGCAACTGCCCACTGCTCTTGTAACCTGAGCAATAAACACAGCAAATGTCCTTGTTTCAACACCGTGAGAGTGATCGTTGAACGTGATTATATGCGCAGAAGCACATGAGAAGACCCCACAACACGTGCTCCACAGCACCGGCTCTTTTTAACCTCTCAGGCTCATCCAAAATGACATTCAAGGAGAGAAACTGCTTCTAAGTTATAAATGTTCTCTTTTTTTTTTTTTTTTTTTGGTCACAGAGATGAAAGCTTCTATTTTCTCTACCAATTTGTCCCAGCTCTATTTTGATCCATGAGTAGATTAAAAATAAATAAATCTGCCTGGTCCAAAAGTTGGCAAAGTGTTTTCATGCATAATTTCATGTCACTTTTTTGGTTTCTTTTGGTTTTAAACAGATTGCATTCACTATAGCTGGAGTTGCAAATGTGATCATTTTGAACCTTAGTTTTCCCTGTGTTTAGTGGTAATAGGACCAAACTGTTTTATGGGACTTCTGTTACGATAAATATATGAAAAGACAGTGAAGTGCTCAAATGCTACAAGGCTAGTACCGGAGACAAACAGGGACAAAGCTGAGGAGACATTACAGAATGAGGAAGCTCCTTCTCGTCTGTGAATCGCCTGCAAACACAGGGTGGCTTTTCCGCACATTGTTGAGTTTTCCAGGGACTAACAAAAACAACATTGTATTTTGAATTACAGTAAATAATTCTAAGGAGTATTTTAAAAAGGAGGTGTACTCCCGTGTTTTAACGTTCCGTATTTGTGAGCTTTGTCATCCCTTGGGACAGACTGCTATGGGACGACACCTATGTGACTAAGGAACTTCAGGTATCTTTCCAAAGTGAAATGGTTAACAGAAGGTAAATCTCACTGAAAATGAACGGAGCATGAAATCTACTTGCCTACTCTGGTTTTTCAATGGGCAGATGTCGTGGTTTAACCCCAAATTGTAACCCAATATCACGCAGCCGCTCGCTCACTCCCCCCCTCCCCGCTGGGGTGGGGAGGAGAATTGGAGAGAAAGGAAAACTTGTGGGTTGAGATAAAAACAGCTCACCAGGACAGCAAAGGAAAAAATATGAAAATATATTAATAATGATAATAATGATAATATATACAAGGATAATAGAATATATATATAAAACAAATGATACACAATTTCTCACCACCCGACGACCAATACAGCCCGTCCCGAGCAGCAGGCAGGGAGCAGGGGTATCCCCCCGCCCCCAGCTATCCCAGAACAGCAAGCTCCAGAGAGAGCAGGCGAGGGAACAAACAGCCGAACGAACGAAAAAACAAAAAGGAAAAAAATAGGGAAACAAAAAGCAACGCGAAGGGAAGCTTAAGGATTAAGGCAAGTTAAAGGTCTAAAAGCCTAAAAGCCTACTGACTGACCCTCACTTATACCGGGCATGACATCTATGGTATGGAATACTCTCTCTGGCCAGTTTGGATCAACTATCCCGTCTCTACCCCTCCCAAGTTTTTGCCCTTGCATGTTAGCAAAACCTGGAAAACAGCAAAATGTCCTTGGTTGTTCAGCAGCAACCAGCAACATCAGTGTGCTATCACCGTTCTTCTCACACTAAAGCCAAAACACAGGAGCTGCTGCAAACAAAACTAGCTCCGTCCCGGCCTAAACCAGGACAGCAGACAAAACCGAGATACAGCTCCTTCCTTGGCTACCTCAGCTTTTATTTATCGTGTAATCCTTCTCAAGGTTTCCAGCAGATGCACCTGCCCCAAGTGGTGAAAAGAATTGGATACTCTTCCTCTGATGCTCTTGCAGTTTCTCCTCAATTGGGAAACTTGCTGGAGTAAAAGGTGCTTCCTCTGAAGAATCTCAGAACAGAGTGGCTGTACCGGTTCCCCATATTCCCCATCCATGCACCAGTGCACGGCAGCCAGCGTAGGAATATTGGAGTGTACTTTCAGTATGGGCTAAAAATAAATGAATTAATACCTACTCCAAACTCCAACACACATCCAATGTGAGGGGTAGGAAGAAGTGTCATGTCAATCACAGCGTCCGCTAGAACAGCAATATCTGGGATTACATATACATCAATGCATATTTGGTCAGGATTGCATTTAAAAATTGCAACGGACTAGCATGAATGAGCATTGCTTTTCTGAGGTTTCCCACCAAATTCCAGACTGGACTGAGAATCCATGTTTATACATCCTTGTTGCAGAGCAAAGCCCATCAAACTGTGAACTCAAGAAGAAAATACTACTTTCCTTTAAAAAGCACTACAAAATCTTTTGTGAGTCATCACCATCAGCTGCAAGTTTAAATTCCGAAAAAATTATAAGAGAAAGGAAAATATGGTGAATGCTACTTGTGTACAGGAAAATGCCCTTCAGGGCATGGGGATTATAGTAATTCAGATGCCAGCAGGTTAAGCATCAATCTGTGTGTGTTAGCTGTACCAGATTAATGAAGCATCTGCAGTGTTTGCCCAGATTCGCTTTTTCTTTCAGTAATTTATCAATTGTAGCATTCTAGAACATAAAAGCTTAACAAATTCTGTTTATGCTTCTTTTTCACACTACTGTTGTCATCTATATTTATTTAAATGATGTTCCTCATTTCTGACATTTTCCCAGGGGGTTGAAGAGCAGGTGTTCAGATATAGCTCCAAGCTGTCAAAAATGAAACTGGCAATGATTTTAACAGATACAGGGCTGAGGAAATACAAGAAAGTTGTAATTTTGAATAATTAAACATCACACGGGATTTGTTAGACTACATCATCATTACCCAAAGGATATCTTAATTCAGATTTCATCATAAACTCAAAATGGGACGGTGGTCATGCTGGGACTGATACTGGAGACTTGGATTTGAGTTCTCATGTCCGAAGCATTTCTTTGCAAATCTGAGGAAACCACATTGGCTCTGAACCAAAACCTATCAAGATTGCTTTGGTTGCCTCTCCTGGGCCCCAAATTAGGGGAACACTTGCTCCGGAGAGACCACGTAGATAGCCGGCTGTGAGAAGTGCACATCATTCCGTAGCAGTGCTCCACCTTGCACTCCTGACTGTCTGGATCACCGACTTTCTCGTCAAGCAGCAACGCCAGTTTATTGTGTCGCTACTTTGCAGCATACACGTGTGTAACGGAATAACGTGAGTAGCTGTAACCTGGTGTTTATAGTCGAGTCTGTAACAGAAAGTACATATTCAACTATTTGTTCCTTCTGGTAAGTTCCAATAGGCCAAGTCTTTTGCTCCTCCGTCAAGTAAGTTTCTGTACATGTATTTATTTCAGGAGCAAGGTCTGATCAAGACTGAAGAAAAAAGAGGCACAGTGACTTAATGTTTTTGAAAAATGAAGAAAAAATATTGCTTGACTACTTCCAAGGAAATCACTGCTTCTTGCTGGCTGAATCACCATCAAGGGTTGGCACGTCTCATGGGCTAATCAAGATGAACAAAACACATCATCTACCATCCTTCTAACAAGGTATTTTTAACAGGAAGCAAAACCTCCAAAAATATTTTGCGAAAACCCTGAAGCGACAGTAAGGTAATGAATACTTTCTACTGTTGACCAAAGAAAATGAAAGATAAATAAACAGAAGTTACAGACATTTTTTTCATATTCAAGTTTTCCTACATTTCAACCAACTCCAATACAGTGCTAATACAGCACAGCTGATATAAAGAGAATTAAAATAGAACAGAGAAAGTGTTATTAACAGATCAAGAGACCCTGAACTGGTGTAAGGAAGAACGTAGCAGTCTTTTGGGTGGGTTACTGCTATACTTTGGACTGTGGTGAAGACTACAATGATTGGCAACTGATAAATAGGGTTTTCTTTTCCCTAGAGGTTTGCATTTGGACTTCATTATTAACTTCAGCAATACCATCAGAATGAATTGCCTACTGCAATCTAAAAACCAAGTGCTATTAGCTGCAATCATACAGCAGTAATTGAGCACTCTTCAGCTGTTAGCCCAGTGCTTCCTTCAGTGTTCAGGAAAACAGAAGTGACTTAGAGCACGCCAAGTAAGCAGGCTCTTGCACCAGTCTTGCGAATGAAGTAAACCAGGAGCTGAGATACTTACTGGTAAAAATCTGGCAAGCTGCTCGCTCTTTGCTCATACAACTCAGGGATTTCAGTACTTCCACTGAAATATCAAAGTAATTGCACAGATCTACTAGGAAACTACCTAAATCAGTCTCAGCCGAGACCCGCACGTGGAACTTCACTCACCTCCCCTACAAAGAAGGAAAACCTCTCACCACTGCCACGCTCCTGGAGAGGTGGATTTTCTGCACTTTATTTTTCAAGTGGGGTCTACGTGTACTACTGTAGGCATTCGCCACAGAAGCAGCAAAAGCAAGAATAGCGAGGTTCAAAATTGAAAAGTGGGACTGAAACGACTGAGGAAACTGAAAATGGGAAGTTACGCTTCTCACCAGCTGCAGGAAACACAAACCCAGAAGCTGCTGATGCTGAAACGTGCCCAAGAAACAGGCATAATGAGAAGCATTCTTAACTTGATGTATTAACTTATAATCACTTACCTGTGTTAACACACACATAATGGAAATGTAGCAACCGCCGTAACACCGAGCCAGTAGTTCCTCGGTGGACCATCTTCCAGGCAACAGGGAACAACAAGCCATGCACTTCAGAAACTGACTTAAGATGTCCTCTCTACCCTCAGAAAAGAGCACTCAACCTGCTCTTCTTGGCTAATTAGAACTGATCAGCTCTTCCTAAACTAATACATACGCTGTAAATACAGACATCTTCGCGTCTCGGACACAACGCCCTGTGGAACTACTACAAGCTCTAAACCAGCGAATTCTTACAGCCACCCGTGATGCCTTTTGCAGAACAGTGTCGTTTGGTCAATTTTCAAATTTGTTCTGTTATTATGACCGACTGTCCACTTTCACTACAAAGCCACAGAGAAAGACAGAACTAACACTGTCCTTCATTGACAGAACAGCATTTATGCCCTTACGCTGCCAAGTCCAGCTACACAGAAAGTACGAGGATCCCCAAGGCAGCGCAGTGACTTAAAACGCTCTCTACAAAACCCCACACAGTCAGCAAAAGCCATATAAACGAACAACGCCGAGTTTTCATTTGGAAGCGGGGACAAGTGTTTGAGAGGACTTGGATGCAGACATTGAGACAAGTCGGTTACAGCAGCGAACCACTGATGAAATAAAAAGGCAATTAAAAACCCCCATTCCTGGCCCTGCTGCCCCTCCCCTTTTTTCTTCTACAAAATGCCTGAAATAAATTATGCTTGTCTGTAAGTGCCTATTTTTCTAGAGAAAGGGAAGAATTATTCAAAATGTTAAAATAATATAATCAAGAACATTTTTTTCCAAATTAGCCTACTCGAATGTTTTTTCCTTAAGATCCTTAGCTTTTGCATCTAATTAAAAAAAACTCGGTATGACTGTGCCATACAAAACCTCCTGTTTTAGCTATTAAAAAATACATACTTCTAGTGTAAAATAAACTTTGGATCCTCTTTTGATACAACGTATTTGAATGCTCAAAGAGGTATTTATCAGATATTACACATTAAATGACTGTAAATAATTTCAGGATGAACAATGTGGGGGCCAACGTGAACGGTGTCACTGGAACACGACCTGTTCCTACGGTTCAGAGCTGTCCCACAGTAAGACTCTGGAAGTAGAGAAGAGATGATGAACAAAGCACTATCTATGAAGTCTTAAATCTAATCTTTTACTTAATAAAGTAAAAAACTGAACCTAAGAGTAGGGCAGAAAAACCGTTCGCTAGAAAGAGAGTATGTGCTCTTTTGGAGTACAAATTCCTAATTTTTAGGATTACAGTCATTGCTGTCCCTTAATTGTCTGTAAAAGCCAAGATTAACTGCTAATCTACAATGAGGGGGAAAGGAAAAATAAACCTCATATCTTGATAGATTATGTAATCAAATCCTATTTTGTGAATTGTCTAAGTTCTAAAATGCCCCGGATTAATAAACTGAGTTTCATGTACTGTGGAAAAAAAAAAGCCTTGAAAACAATCTTTTGTCTATTCTCTCGATGTTGGGTGTCATGTCACATCACATTACTGCTGTGCACTCTGTAACTTCAGAGTAACCTTCCAAAATGGACTGGCTGAAATGCGCATTTCCAAGGGTAGGGAAACAAAACCTGAAACTACTAACAACTGACGACTGGGAAAACACTGATGGGTCACTGTGTTTTGTGATGATGGAAACAATGAAATTCTCACAGAAGGAGAATACAAAGGAAACTACTGTCAATTTCTATTTAAGAAAAAATGCTGTTACTTTGCTGGCGTTTTTTTTTCTTATATACATTTTTCCATTTACTGTGTGATGTTTAAATAATAGTTTTACCACGATACACATCTGTATTGTGTGGATTTGCATTATTTGTGCCACGGTAGTGTTTCCATGCCAGTATCATGTGCTACCTTATTATGTCAGGCACTCTGCCTAAGAACTTATGATCATCTATTTTACATTTGTCTGACAAGTATCATCACAACTTCTATTATACAACAGACTATGGGCCATTACCATATTGATCCCTCCTTCATATTAAGTATCTTCAGACTAACAAGAGAAGCACAACCTCAGGAGATGTAGCTATTTTTAAAAGACTAAACATTCAAGACTACGTATTTCCTCATATTTATTTTGTAACTGTATTTTTCTAAAACATATTAAAATAGAAAAGATGTTCATCTGATTCATCATACAAAGAAAATACCAAGATAGTAATAAAATACTGAAAATATATGAAAGCACCAAAACATTAAAATATTCATATTGGCAAAGACTCTAAGAATATATTTCTTGCAATTTTACAGTAAAGTGCTATTCAATCCACTCAAATTAAGGAATCGGCATTTTAATAGCATGGTTGTTATTATCTTAAGGTTACAAATTACCTCGTTATCTTTCTCAACAAGACAACAACCCATTTTGTTGGAAGCAAAGCATTTGAGTTGCAGGCACATGAAAATAAGCTAAATAACAGCTTCGTAGTAAGCAGTGAACAATGTAAGTTGCCAACTCATTAAGAAAACAAAATACTGAGAAGTAAACTGAAGTGAGATTGGTGGAAAATTAAGAAAACGTAGATGTGGTAAAACATTGTATAAATTAAGAAAGAACAGAAGACTGTGCACCAAACAGTTCTGTAGACTTGCTTTTCACATGGTAATTTTTTTAGTAATCATATTGCTGCTTTATTAGTTAATCAGTTTACTAATGCATTTTTTAAACTGCCCTTTTCTATTTCCAAAAATGATACTACATCTACAACACACTGGAGAGATACTGAAAGCAAAAAGACAGAGTATGACCTTTATTTTTCCTCAATAATCTCTTCTCATCTATTGAAGTCAGCAGACAAAACTAAATGATCTGTTACAAAGCCAATTTGTAGCAAAAATTAATTCTAGTAAAGAAATTATTTTAAATATTTAGACCTCATCAAGAGTGAAAATTTTAAATGTATGAAAGATACCATCAGTCTCCTTTTAAGTGATTATCATTTTAATACACATATTTACAGCAACGAGTACAAAGAATCCTTGTTAGTATAATTTCTCACTAGCTTCATACACCATTTCTACAACAGTTTCAGAGAAATGGCAGACATAACACTTTTACATTGCCTTCAACACTATTTAACCTTCCTGACTTGACTTGCTTTTTTCATAAATTTATCTGTAATTTAAGCATATTGCACATCTCAGAATAAGTTCTTACATTGACTATTTATTAGCCTTTTATGAACCAATAATAGGCCATCAAAAGTCAACTCTCACACTCCTTCCGCAATTTGACTAAGAGTTGCTTTCAAAACAAAACAAAAAAAAAAAAGGAAAGAATTGGAATAGTGTCTCGTCATGATTATTTCATTACCATCCTTGGAATCAAACAAGGGTTATATTCCTGGGCAATATGGCTGTGTCTATGTTATTTGGTAGGAAATATTTACAATAACTTTGCATTCAGGAAAAGCACAAAAATAAGGAATTTAACCAATGAAACCAATGAGCCTGAATTACCCAAATAATTACTAACAACAAATATCTTCCTTCATATGTGCATGTACATAGATGATATAAAAAAATCTGCCTGTACTACATAATTTCTGTAAATTTTTCTGAATGAACAAGTTAACCTTTAGAATACACTTAAGTTGACAGCTTGTACTTTCTATGAGCGTCATTCAGGATGTAAGAATGAATATGATGAAAAGAAACAAAATATTGTATTTAAAGCAGTTGAATAGAGGGAAAAAAGACTAAACAGTTGTAAATTATGTTGTTGTATTTGGTTTCCTCCTTCCAGTTCAGTAGTATTTATGGAGTTGTACAGTGAAAATAGGTCCTAGCTCTAACATCTTCCTCATGCACTGTTCTAAGCGTCAGCTTTCAGTAATTTCCTTTGCTGGTTATTCGTGTCTTCTTTTTTTCAGCAAATTGTTCATTGTTGTGGGCTCACAAACCTTGTTTTGGCAGTTCCAGAATCCGAGCGCAGCACTGCAATCTCTTCCACTCCAACCAGCCACGATGGGGAGCACACCCAGTGCAAAGCAATTCTTCTTAGCTTCTCTGGGTATACGCCAGGTAGAAGCAGAAGGCAACAACAGTAACTGATAGTAATGATAAAACAACTGACAACTGCTGGAACCAGAGGCAGCGATCAATCTGCTCTTGAAGTCCTTTATTAATTTGCAACAAACGAGTTAGCTGAAAATAGAAATAGTTTCACTGAATTAGAATTACTGCACATGAAAGTACTTGTTAATTTAGAGCTATTTAGCCAATAACTGTAAGCACAGTAAAAAAAAAAAAAAAAAAAAAAAAAAAAAGACAGACTTCTCTTAGCAATCCCTTTTCTATCACTACCTACTAAAGAAGCTTCGAATCTTAAGAGTTATGGATAGTCCATATTGCCTCTATCAAGCAGGCGACACCTTTACACTAGGAAGCAAAAGATACCGCTGAGGCTCATTGATCCCCCAGATCTGTAATACACACAAGAGGAACGAGCAAACTGCATTGATAGTAGTATTTTATTAAACCACTACCATTCAACAAAATAATTAAATCACTATCATTGATTTAGCTACTTTCAACTGCTGAGCTTTTCAAATAGTATAATTTACAAAGTACCAAAGAGGCTTAGTACAAATTCTTTTTCTCTCTCTCTCTCGTATTTTATAATTTTGTTCACTACTCAGCACAAAGGAATACACTATTACCTGTATATGTAAATCTTCATTGGTTTTTGCTGGAATATTAAATGCGTTCTCTTTTAACGTCAGAGAAGAAGGCTTACTGCTTTCTATGACATGACACCTGAGCCTGAGAAAGGGGAAAAAAAGTACGCACCAAAAATCATCAATTTAATGTAACATTGTATAATTATTAGTAAACAGTCCATGTAACAGTTATTATATGCGCTTTATAGTCTGTTCTGGTTGATTAATTTTCTAAATGACTATTAGAATCACAGAACCATAGAATCGTTTGGGTTGGAAGGGACCTTTAAAGGTCATCTAGTCCAATCCTCCTGCAATGAGCAGGGTCTATTGCAATGATTCTGAAAAGGCCTCCTCAGTCCACCAATTACATTTTGACAGCTGTTGACATAGAAAGCAAGATCAAAATTATCTGCATGCTCAGTTAAAATATATCTTCGTCATTTTAAATTCATAGCACAGGATCCACTGGATTATTCAGTCAAATACTTAGTACCAGAGATGCAACAATTTATTGAACAGCAAACAAAATCTAAACGTTTTCTTTCCATTTTAAACCTTAGCAACAAGATTTTTCATGTACTCCACCTCTTCCACTGTTGAATATGCAGGAACAGAATTTCAAGCCACAATTGAAGGTAGTGGAATCCTAGGCAATTTATAAAATACAGCAGAACCTCCTCTGATAACAAGCAAGTCAATTAGTGTGGGAATGAATTTATTCGCTAAAGAAATGGCTAAATTAAGGCTGTAACCTTTTTCTATTTTAAGGAAAGAGAAATGCTAAAACTCCTCTGGCAAGACAAAACAAAAAAAGGGACATATATGTGTAATAAAATCTAAATAGATTCCTTAGATAAAGCACTTGTACACATATTAAAGAGACAATAATTACATTCTCCACTACTTTTAATCTAGGTTTAATAAAAGTAAAGGTCAGTTTTGTATTGATCAGTAACGTACATAGATGGCACACTTTGCAGGTGATAAATTTAATGTAATCAAATAATGATGACAGAGAAAAGTAACAGGTATATTTAAAAGAGTGTATGGGGAAACATATTCTCCTAGTGGTATTTTTTCACCATTACATACGGAAAAACACACGTATGAACATGTGATAGGTTTTACAGACATTTTCTACAAAATTATGATTTTCTGTAGCAAAAAAGGAATATTTTTTTAATATTGTCTAGAAAACAGTTTTGCATTTGGTACGTCTTCTTTCCTTGCTTGTTTCTTTTTAGAAAACTCAAGTGGCACATTCTTATTAAAAAAAAAATGATCTACTGTCCATGTGTATTGTCACATCCATTCCCATTTTTTCCACTTAAGTCTTAATCAGCACAGGAACAACAACAATAAAAAGAAGAGCATGTACAGAATACGATGACATTTTATGCATTAAAAACACCTCTAATTGGTTAAAACAGAGCAGAAGCCTCAGCAATATACTTCAGTCAGTAAGCACACAACTGGGTTTGGAGAATCCTTCGCTGATTATGATATGCAAGTGCTATAAATCAGCTAAATGTTAATGTCTAAAAAAAACCCTGTCAACAGAAAACCATATGCTCACCTGTGTTCCATCACTTTGGTCCTAGGGACTTCTTTCCAAAACTGAGTCAGTTCTGGTACACCTGCTCCAGAAGACTGGTCCATTTCTGCTGCCATTATAAGGAAACGATCCTGCAGAGAAGCTGCAAAACCTGCCCTCGAAGGAAAAAAAAGCACAAGTGTGCTCGGATAAAACGACAATATTACAAAGCATATAGAAGCATTTTTAAACAAAAGTGTTTTAAAATGAGGGCTTGTTTATTGCAGGACATCAGACACTGACTTACTAGAAATAAAAATAATGAAATCATTCTCTTAAGCTCAACGATTTTTATTACAGTTTTCCCCAAATTCTACAGTTTCATTTTAACAGAACTAGTTTCAACTGAACGATTCAAGGGCAACCCAGAATTTTGTAAAGAATGCATTCTTCAGCAAATTCACCTGTCCTTGCAACAATTTAGGAAACCCGATTTACCACAGATAAACTCCCACTGTAACAGAGCGCAAGTGAGACAGCTGCCACTGCGACTGACTTTTTTTTTTTTTTAAGACAAGAAACAGAATGGGCTGCAGACAACATCTGCTCATGCCTAAGTGGAGTAGTAAATCAGTACGGGCAGTTACTCAAATGCTGTCTGACGTCCACGTTTTTTTACAAATAGTAACACTCTCATGCAACAGTGAAGTAGACGTGGGTGTCAGCCAGTCTTACACCCCAGCAAGCACATACAAAGGTTACTATCTAGAGCAGTCAGTCTGTTAATAAAACTTGTCCAGACTTCTTAAAAATTCTATTGTAAGATTTTACTTACCACCATGAAGAGAGACTATGATATCCAATGATGTGCCAGGTTCACAGCTGCTGTTACTGGGCTTAACTCTGTATTTTTCAGGAGCAGTTGTTCTCACCTATAAACAAGAAATACCAAGCAAACATGTAGTTAATGCATGCACAAACTATGATTGTTTCATAACCTCCCTCATTCTGTAATAACTAAAATCCCCAAAAGCTTAAATATTAAGACATGGTCATACATACAGCCTTTAAAATACTTTATTTTATAGGAGTAATCAGACATTGGTATTTTACTTTTTCCTCTCTCTCAACCACTTCTATCCTTTCTTTTCTGGCATATGCTATTATTTTCTCTTATAGGCGTACATAAAACCAGCCAAGAATATCAAATGGACTATCTGTTAAAATTCTTAATATGAAAGCACAGAAACTTTAGTTATTTGTGCGTGCAGAGAACACAAAAGTTGTAGTGGAAAACCAAACCAAGATGCAAGTCGACTCAGTATTTCTGAAGCAAACACAACTTCGTTCATTCTTTTGGTGGTGACATTTGCAGGTGGAGCTGCATCATTTTGGAGCATTACTAACTTGTTCCCAGCCAAGATTTAAAAAGGAGAAAAATTCTAAAGAGATCACTTTTCAATGCTCAAGCCTTTCTTTTTCAGGAAGCATTAGACTCTCGCTAAAGAACTAACCATCCCCATAGCTCTTTTTCAGTCAGTGCACCAAAGATTTGTCTTACTGATTATCCCCTTTGGGGTGGTACCTAGTAGGCACAAATTCAGCTAGAAGATTTATTTGAACTGCTTCAAACATCACAACAGAATAAAAAATTTAGACTGAAAAGCAGTTTTAATAGTATTTCTTCACCCTTACCCAAAACAAGAAAGTTACACATTTAGTAAAGTAAACCACGCCACACATAAAATACTTACCTTAAAAGCCACTATGTTTTTAGTGACATTTGTGAGAACTATCAAACATTTTTTCTCTCCAGTTTCTTTGGATCCAAAGTACAGTTCTTCTGCTGGGCTAATAACAAATTTAAAGACAATTAGTTTATTCAAATTATCTTTACAACATATCATAGAAAAAACCTGACCACACCTACAGGAAAATGAAATACTTTCAATCCTGCAGCTACAGTCACTATAAACAGTTTTTAATCAAAAAAGTTGTGAAAACAAAATACAGAAATTTTGTAGTGAAGCTCAGGGTTGACTCATGACCACAAGTGGATCTAGCTGCATCAGTTGATTACTGCCCTTGACTTCTTCCATCTGGAAGAGCGTGACCACCTACAACAGCAGGAACAGCCAACAGATATATACAGTCACTTCAGCCACTGCATCTTATAGTGGTACGTTACGGGAAAGCATCATTAATTTTAATTTATGCTAGTATGAAAGACTATAAGGTGTGACAGACACGGAGTAATTTCCACCTCATACATCTATCCTTGTAATGGGTATAGTGCGCACGTAAGAGGAGCGGGCAGATATCTGCGAGTGGCAATTATTTCAACCACTACAGCTAAATTCACTTTTACTTATGAGTCAGTCTTCACATACTTCTGGAGATACATGCATAAAGGTTTTGCTATTATTTTTAATATTCTTGTGCAATTAGAAGAATCATGCATGAAATGTTTTAAATCATATCAAACTAACACAACTCATTTTGGAATAAGCATTCAAACGAACGCTACTAGGCAAAAAGTAGGGCATGCTCATATACTACAAGTTGAGAGAAAACTCAAGTAACAAGTGAAAAACTTTTATTTCAGTATGTCACATCAGGAGTACACAAAGAACTGCCACACTACGCAGTACTACAGAACTGCATATTCTTTTGACAGAAAGCCTTTTTCAGAAAATGTGTTGGTTTTTCCCTTCTCTGCTTTTTAGAATGCCAATTTCATGTTAGTTTGACCTCCTCCATCAAAAGACCTCCTTTCCTAGCATCAATCCTTCTTTCTTCTCTCACTTAAAACAAACCAGTGTATTAGCCGAGAAGAAAAATCCCTGGTGCTGTAAGGCAAGCCCCAACGCCCATGCTAGACGCAGAGTCCAACAGAGACTGTGCGTGTGTGGGGGTGCCTATGTTTTACAAGGCATTAGACAGTCCACATAAGAATTTTTTTTTCTTTTTGGTAGAGAAGGAAGTGTGCTGAGCAAGGCAAAAAGCAAGAAACTGATGGGTTTAAAACAGATTAATAGGGTAACTGTATCCCATTCTCCTCTCAGTTTTTTTTCATTCCCAGATTCTCAACCTAAATAACCAACAACAGTAGGGAAAGGAAGGAGTGTAGTTAGAAAGGATTTTGGTTATCTTAATACTGTACTATTGCAGCTGTGTTACAGCAATTGCAAGACAAACCATAAATGAGACAGGAAAGCATTAACTAGGATGAAAACAAGCCACAAAAAGAGCTCAAGGAAAGGAACATTCTGACAGAGCATGATCTTTCTTGTTCCACCACCAACTGTGGCTATGGACAAAAAAAACAAACACAGGGCTTGAGGGCCACTGCTGTATGCCTGTTGTCTGTGAAATCAACCAGTTCCATAGCGTTGGGGGTGAGTGGTCTGTAGGGTGGGGTGTTTTATTTTAAATGAACATCGAAGCTTTTTAATTTTCAGAGAAACGCTACTTTTTTTTTTACTCTGATGGGTGCGGGGTAACCATTTCACCTTGCACTAGAAATTCTCCTCTCAAAATACACCACAACATGAGCTAGTCTTCCACCAGACAGTGCATGTGAACTGCTGCTTTTTGTCTTACCAAATATTGAGGAGGAAAGTCAATAAAGACCAGTCTTTCACAGTAAGGTATGCAAGGCAAATGTAAGAGCAGTTTAAACCAGGGAGACAGATGACTAGTGAGTGTGACTACAAATGCAAGAAAGAGAAGAGGACAAGTACCCAGCTTTGGTCATAGACCAGAGCCAAGAAGTACTAAGCAGTGACAGGTCAGGGGTCTAAGGAGGCCTCACGGAGTTAGAGCAGCACAGAAAGGCTGCCAGCTCTTGGCAATTCCACGGTGCCAGAGCTGCTGCGCCTCAGCTTCCCTGTCGGGCTCTCGGCTGCTCCCTTCACAGGGCAACGCTGCTACCAGCGGGGACACGGCTAATTACAGGGCAGAGCTTACGGCCTCCGAGATAAGTGCTTGTGACTAGTTATAAGTGGCATTATATATTATCAGTTCAATAAACTCAATTCGGTGTCCTGAAAAAGATTCCAGTGAAATAAAAAGTAGTTCTAGCTTCTACAGAGTTAGAGTATTAATAACGAGCAACAACCATGCATACTCTCAAGAGTTTGCTTAACAAAACACAAACAGCAAGGACAATCGAGACACCAGTATTTTATTTTCCATGACAGCAAGACTACAAGTATTAGCACCTCTATACTTGACTAAGTTTCCTCTTTCATGTAATATACATGAATGCCAACACCTCCATTCCACTCGTAGAACTTGAAATATTTTAAGAGAAAAAAAGGTACAGTTTGTTTGGGTTTGGGGTTTTTTTTGGTTGTTTGGTTGTGGTTTTTGTTGTTTTAGGGTTTTGGTTGGTGTGTTTTTTGGGGTTTTTTTGTTTTTAAGATGTGGATGAAAGAACACAGCTGCTTCTGTCATAGGGACAGAACACTAAACATTCTTTTAAAAATCACAATTCTGCAGTCTAAACACAAGAAACTAAGTCTACACAGAGGAGGTTTTTGCACAAAGGACTATAAAGATAATTTTCATTTCAAAACCAGGAAAATTTGGCACATATAAAATATTTTTTGATGCTAATGAGCATGTCATTATTCAAATTCATCCCAAAAGTAATTCAGTACAGCACTTACAAAATTAGCTAAGGAATTACCTATAAATTAGGTATTTTCTTCATTCATCTAATAGCAAACTGGAAGTGAAAATAAAAGTTAACATCTAAATCAATTTCTAAAGAAGCATCTTAATCTGAAAGGCAGTGAAAAGAAAAAGTGATATTGGCTAACGGATTTTTTTTTTTTTCCCCCATAGTTCAATGATAAAAAGCAGATTAACTGCAAGGTGTGAGCATCTTGGATGACAAAAATCTTCTGAGCACATATGCCATTTATACAGAGCACTTCCCACACAAAATAAATTGGACGCATTCATTAAGTTTAATTGGTGCAAACTACTAGTGTAGGCATTTACACCTTCTTAAGTTAAAAGAATTCAAGCAAGATTTAACAACAAAAGCTGTCTTAGTAAAAGCATTGTTTTTTCTTAAGCCAATGCAATCAATGTCAAAATGCTGCTCTCATTACAGATAAGCACAGGTTCAACTAAATCCAATGACAGTTTCTCAATATAAATGAAACTGTGAAATGCTTCTATGATTCTATGAAATGTACAGTTACTGATTAGTACAAAAAGCATGCCAATGGTGACACCAAAAGATTCACTAAAACCATATAAAATCAGAAATTAAGCTTTGTAAAAATAATTCTTAAAAGGATGTTTATAACTTGTTTTCCTCCAAGAGTCTAAAAAAAAATAATGTTTATTTTGAAAACCAGCTAGGTTCAGTACTCAAGTGTCCAAGGCACATTGTAAAAAAAATGACAAGAATTATTATTACCTGATATGTAATAAAGGTCCTTTAAAAGTGGTTAATGCTTTCTTTGCATTTTTTGGTTTGATCTCTGTTTTGTCAGTTTCCTCTGATTTGGAAATTTGTTCTATAGAATTCATCTGAGTAAAAATGATAGTTAGAATGATTAACTAGAAAGCGGGGTTACACACATTACAGAATCATGCAGATATTTCAAAGAATATGAGGAGGCTTATTTCAACAATTTATATCTTACAGACCAAGCTTAATATGTATTCATTCTCTGAAGGTGCTTGAAGTCCACTGAATAAAATGATTTCTTATCGAAGTTACATAATGTATTAAATACGCATGAAACAAAGCTTCTGTTTTGTTTTTTTCCATGTATTTTCCTGATGCCCAAATTGGTTACTTTTGAAAACTCCAGACACATTAAGTTATAGTACTTCAAATATTTAAGATTATAAAGCACTGATGTTATTCTTCCACTGCAAAACTTTTCAATTAAAACAGACACCCCAACACAATCACCACAACACTGAACAGAAAACACAAGAAAAATTCCACACTTTATTGTATTGCAGAGTTGCTAAACGTATCTTCACTGCTTTTAGATAGAACTCTGAAGTAAGTATTGGAGAACTTAAAAGAAATAATGCTGATTGAATTGGTGCATCCAAAACTGCAGATATCCTACGTTCTGAGAATTTTCCTCTACTACATTATGAAAATACAGGCCTGGACATCTTTTTATAAAAAAATGACAGAACTCTGGAATTAAGTGCAAAATGGGGCAGGGGGCGGGGAGAAAATACAAAAGACTGAAAGAATCAGTGACATCATGACTCAAGATCAGCTAGCTGAACAGTTTGCTTAGCCTTCTTTTTATTCCACTTAAAATACAGAAAGACATCAAGAGAATTCATTTTATGTAAATTTGAAGCATGGGAATGAAAGGAATATAAAACCTATTTTCTATAAAATTTTGTAAAAAGAAATCACACAAATTGATTTTTTTAAAATAATTACAGTTATAGTAAAAGGTTAGTGTATAAATACACTGCGTTAGTTACGTGTTGGACTATTCTACATAAATCTAATTAAAAGTACCAGAGAAACTATTATTATAGCACACATTGAAGGTAGAGGCATCTACAGGACAGGCACTTACTAACCAAATTTATCACTCATGGCTCCCTCTACTCTGTGGAAAGAAATAGGTCCTTCTATGGGATAGGAGGAGGCATACATATATAAAATCAGACGAATTCTTCATGATGACAAGAGTTGGCATATAAAGACTGGTAGTGCAGTAACTAATGCAGACAATGATATCTCACAGATCACTTGAAATCTGTTAGTTTGGAAGCTGGCCAAAAGTATTTGAATATTTATATTTAGACATAGTCAAGTAAAAAATAATTAAGTTAGAAATAAGAAATGCCAACCATTCTGAGACAATAAGGGACTATTTCTGAAAAACACATTTTGGAAAAGAACATAAAACACTGAAGTGGCAAACAATGGTGTACTTGCTGTGGAAGAAGTGGCAAGTATTATTCTTAAATATGTGAACAGAAGAATAGTGAGTTGAAGCAAAACAATAATCTACTTTTTACAGAAACAGTACCAATAACGAGATGGTCTGAAATTTAAAAAGTAAAGTTAAAGGCAAGACAATAAAATGTGCCTTAAGATTAATCAATACAGGATGAGCATAAATGTCAACCTTAGTTCACTGAAAAGATTGAGCAGCAGCTTGATTACACTGTATAAAAGAGAAAATACCATAAACCAAATCATTATTTTTAAGAGTGGAAAAAAAGTAAAAAAATACCTTAAGTAGAAAGCAGAAGTCAGCCAAGCAGACTAAAAACAAACACACACTGAGGCTATTAAGCACCAAAGCCAACTCACACACTGAACAGGAATTCTCTACGTTTCCATATGTGAGAATCAGAGCTTGGAAGATGTGCTACAACCAAAACAAGCTACTGAGTCTAGTGGTCAGGAAGTCACCCTGAGTATGTAATGCTTCCTTTTGACCTTAAGGTCAGTGAAATTATCTTTTTTTGAATAGCTGGCCAAGTTGCAAAGAACAGCTGGACTACTTAAAGTGAGCTCTGTGTTTCAAATTATTCTGACAAAAACCTAAAACAGTAAATGAAGCTGAAAGTGTAATATTATTCTACTCCATTAAACAGAAGTTTTGCAATTTATATGCAGAAATTAACTATGGCACTACAGTGGTGAATTTCAGATTTTTCCTACTATTTTCAAGAGCAATATCCCCACTGATTATCATTGCATATTCCGAAATGTCACTTCATACGGACTTGTGTAAAACAATGCCTTTATATTTCTGGATAAACACCACTGCAGGGAGATTA
Source organism: Phoenicopterus ruber ruber (assembly GCA_009819775.1). Classification (NCBI taxonomy): domain Eukaryota; kingdom Metazoa; phylum Chordata; class Aves; order Phoenicopteriformes; family Phoenicopteridae; genus Phoenicopterus; species Phoenicopterus ruber. Next base: position 136,588,645 of record CM020215.1, read on the forward strand.
CATTGTAAAACAGGATTGATGGATTAGGGGTACAATTTCTCCTGAGACTAAATGAAAACTTTTATATGTTGAGATTTTATCAATAATTTAAGAAAACAAATTAACATCCAGTAAAGTATAAATATTTAACTGTTAATATTTTCTCATGTACATACTGACTTAAGCATCTGAGAAAACCAGCTGTATTTTAAGATTAAAAATAAACCAAATACAAAGACATAACATTTGAAAACAAAACACAAACCTTTTAAGTTCTACTGTACAATTCACTATATTCCAGAGATACACTAAACATTTGGTACACCTTTTACTCATTCAGAAGCATGAAACTGGTCTTAACAGACTAAGAAGCAAGGTTGAAACTGCAAGTATAATTTTCAGTTTTACTGGGTTCTTTTGTCAAGCTGGAGGGCAGAAAAAAAAAAAAATATTAAAAAAAAAAAATCAACACACAAAGTAAAAGCCAGACAAGAAACAAAAATTACATGCCTCCTGTCCCACTTTGTAACCATTTAACTAGTCTTGCCTCAACCATCATAATTAGATACCTTTTTCTGATTAAGGTTTTGTTCTTCATTCAGCTCCCCTGTCTCCTTGGTGTCCGCATCTATCTCTTCTTTACTTTCAGGCTCATCTTCACTAGTAATAGGCCCATTTTCACATAAAGGAGTTTGAAAATCATCATCAACCAATGGAGGATAACTGTACTTGAAAGAATCCTAAAACATAATGAGATTTTTAATAGACCAGTTATTTAGGAGGATGAGAAGTGCCTTCTCTATTTTTTTTTTTAAATGGAAATACTATCAATTTTTTTTGTTTCACATGACTTGTATGTTTCATTTATCCATTTTAAGTTGGAACCCTGTGCAGAAAGCTGACACTACTAATAGTTTTTATTTTATCATCATTAATAGACAAATAAATAGTCACCCAATGAAGCCACTAAACTGTAACTTTAATTGTTGTTATTTATAGTCACAGCAGAACCGCAGAAGCTGGTCTATTGAGGATCAGCATTCGGAGTCTTAATGCTCAAATTTTGTTCTTAACTCTAGGAAACATGGTTTTAAAACTGATGAAAGCTATTTCTAAAGAATGTTCCAGAAGTGATGAAAAACTTCAGTTGTTCTTTGTATTTTAGTTTCATAATAGCCACAGTTTAAAAAAAATCAAAACATACAAAACCCAAACCTGTGAAAGAACCCCCAAAAATCTCTCAAGTTTAACCTAGTGTGTCGACCTTTAACATATCCTGCAACTCAGACCTCAGTGTTTAGAATGTAGTTTTATTACATCTAATGTTAGAAACAGTATTTAAACAGGGATCTCTGTTCCTACTGCATTTTCAAAACAGTTTTAAGCCCCAAGTAAACTGAATTAGTCTGTTAGCTTTACTGGTGGAGGACAAAAATAACATAGCTTTGACTCCTGTGAGGCAGACTCAAGCCATGTCCAGTTCCCAAACCATGCTACCAGTAGCGAGTTAAAAAAAGGTGTTTCGAGACAGCTCTCTATAAGCAAGTATATTTTCCTCAAAACAAAGAATAATGTGATGTTGGGGGGGGGGGGGGGGGGGGGGAGGAAAAGCCTTAGATGAGGCCATTCAAAGAAACCCCAAACAAAACAGCATATTTCCTGCTAAATTATAATCAAGGCCTAAATCTCTCCTATTCTTCAGGCTGAAGCAACAGCCACAGACCTTTAGGAGAATGAAAGAGGTATCCACTGGCTCAAGCAATATCCTATTAAGCGCCTAAAGGACAAGCTTTAAGTATGAGTAACAGACTAATTCACTACTAGAAGACAAGGCTCCAGACTGTTAGAAACATTACAGTAGGCTTGCAGAATACTGCCATCCACCATTTGCAAATACAAGGCAGGGATAGCCAGCTTACCCTTAGCCAAACTGACAAAAAGCCTTTCCACTTCCTTCTGGCATATGATGAAGGGCATATGACAAAGTGACCTTAATAAAGAGATGTTAATTTTACTGCACATTTCACTTGGCCACATTAAATCCATGATGCTGGATAGCTTCAGCAGCTGAACAGAATCGCATCACTGGGACAACTCAGCTTCCTGGTTTCGGCTGTGATAGAGCCGATTTTCTTCCTAGTAGCTGGTATAGTGCCGTGTTTTGGATTTATTACGAGCATAATGTTGATAACACACCGATTTTAGTTGTTGCTAAGTAGTGCTTATACCAAGTCAAGGACTTTTCAGCTTCCCCTGCTCTGCCAGCGGGGAGGTGCACAAGAAGCTGGGAGGGGGCACAGCCAGGACAGCTGACTCAGACTGGCCAAAGAGATATTCCATACCATATGGCAACATGCTCAGTATATAAACTGGGGGGAGTTGGCTGGGGAGGGGAATTGTAGCTCAGGGAGGGGCTGGGCATCGATCGATCACCAGGTGGTGAGCAACTGCATTGTGATTTACTTGTTTTGTATATTCTTGTATCATCATTATTATTATTATGCTGTGCTCTTCACCTGCATTACGCTAGTTGCAAATATGATGATCTCTTCCTATATGTGTCATCCAAAGACGAAAAAGAGAATTGGAAGGAGGCAAAACAACTCCAAACAACCAAACACTTGAGTGGAGAATGGAGGGAATTAATACGTGCAAGTCAGATACAGGCCTGACAACACTACTACTGGTGAACATATTCTATCTAGTTGCCTCAATGGGAGCCAAGCTTAACCACATTAAGAAAAGTTAAATCCTGAGAGAAGGTCAGTAAGTTGTCTGTCTTCTGGTCACCAAAACACTCCCATGTTTCTCCTGCTGTCAGAGATGCAAAATCCTGCTTTACTGTATGCACTGAAGAAATCTTTGGAAGGAAGATCCAGAGCATGATTTTGGACTCTGAGTATTTGCTAACAATGCTTCCAGATGATGACAGTTCTGAAGTTAAAAGTTCAAAACACCCATCAAGTGGCTAAATACCAAAGAGACTCAGTAGTTAGACAAAACATCTGCTGGTTTAAAATACAGGGCTTTTAATATGCAGAGGTATAGATGGTTTTTGGAAATTGTCAAAACCCTTGGAGTTCTTGTCAAGCAAGTTTACTCCTATTCTACTAATTTATTTCTGTCACTGCAACTTACTACCACAGACAAATGGTTTGGATAAGCTGCCTCCATGATCCTGGAACTTGTTAATGCTCTGATAAGATGGGCAACATGGAGCCAACATGGTTAACAATCACTAACTGGCGATGAGACCTTTCAGGACCAAAGCAGGATAAAGAATAACTCTGAGATTGTGTGCTCAACCAGACACTTCAGGATTATATTTAGCAAAGCCACAAGTTCTTCCTTTAAAGATGTAATTAGCTATCAGGCAAGATGGTCTAAAAAGCAGACAGGAGATACTCATCTCTAAGAAGAAGGAAAAGAACTTTCCCCTCTATTGCAACAATAGGACAACACCGTGCGAGCTAGACCCAGAACCATTGCTATACCCCATTCAAATGCTTACTGAAGCCACTTCAGACACCGTCAGCCCTTCCCTCAATGCCCACTCCTGAAGTTCAGCAATTTCAGCTTTCTTTAACATGAGAAAGTTCTTATAAGAGACCGAGGAGTTTGGGCAGCAGTTTTCCATGGAGAGAGCGAGTATCTTTTCTTGAAGAGTCTCATGCAAAAGCACTTTTTAAAGGCTGCTACTTTCAGTCAAATAAAAAACAAGGTAACTTAAGTCTTTTATGTTCCTAAAATAAGTTTCGTATGTTCTGGCTACCAGAACTCTACCTGAGTTTATGTACAAAGGAACATTGCCTCTCCTACTATTGCTGAAGCAGAGTTTTCCTTTTCTCTACATTGTTACAGCCATAACTGAAAAAACACTTGGGGGGGTGGGGGTGATATAAAAATACCTTCTTTACAGTGGGCTTATTCCACTACCATAAATGGTCTACAAAAATTTTAAAGGAAAAACATCCTCTTCCTGCAAATTCTATTATAAAGATTATGCAAACCGATTTACTAGCTTTGTGAAAAATGAAACCTGTTGTACATGCTTGTGCTGTTTTGCTATTTAGATTGCACTAGAATAGGATCCAGGTTCTGTTAAAGTGATACTGAATTGTAGCATACTCTTTGGAGCTCTAATATACTTTTTTAAAAGAATCTTCTACAGCCATGTCTTAAAATGCAGCCCTAGAGACAAAGAAAAAATAACTACAATATGATTGTCTTTACTGAATCATAGCTTTGCACCAGGATGAAAATTCTCAGAGGGCCATGAAACCTATTTTCTGTTCACAGAACTTATTTCATAAACCAACACATAACTTCTAATTCGTCAGGTGATAAGAAAAAAACAGTAGAAAGAAGAATGGCACTTACAATGGAGGTTGGTTTTTTTTTTTAAATTATTTCTGTACTTAAGACCGCCAGATATCAAGTTCTCATGAAGTTAACCTATTTTGTATTAATGTGATTTACAAATTATCATTGGCAGAACAATTTCAAGAAATTTCACATCCTTGAAGTGCCAACTCTCAACCCCACACATATAATTTGTATAGGCATATCTCAATCTATCCCAAAAGGACCGTGACATGTTAATATACTTACAGTTCCACCCATGTGAGGTGGCAGATACTCTCCATTGATGTATTCTTGTACATCACTCTTGTTTGTGAATTTTAACATGCTTATTGCCTCTGGGCCAAGCCAACCCTTCACAATTTTAAAAGCAGCTTTAAAAAAAGAAAAAGAAAGAGAAAAAACACAAAAAACAAAAGGTATACGTAAGTTGTCAGGAAGGGGGTTTTTTTGCAGTGTATGGGTAGACCTTATAGAACCACAAATGACCTACATCTCCTAAGATATGGCAGGACCTGCTCTGAAAGTATATATTATAGTGGGGATAAACTGTGCAAGGAAGAGTATTATTTAGAGAGAAAATATTTTATGGACATATACTTTTCTATAGATGAATGCAGATAGACCACAGACTTTCATGAAGAGAGTATCTTTGATTTATTAAATGACAACTTTGTTGTCTTGGAATTTAGCCCAGGAAGTACTGCGGGGGTAAAACCAATTGTATTTCCAAATCTGAGTGAGGAAGGTTGGGAAAAATATGTATACACTCTTCCTAGTTGAAGTGTTTTGCTGCTTTAAAGGACACTTGTTTAGATCTACGGAGTATTTTCAAACACCATAGTTACTTCAGTGATGGTAAAACATGAGTATACAGAAAAATACAAACCCAGCATAAAAATATGAATTCATATGGTAAAAATTACAGAAATAACACATTTATCCTGTACATTATAATTAAAGATAATTATTGAAGTACACACATCAAAACATGTGTAACAAATCAGTGTCCAGCATCAGGCATCTATCTTAAATTGTGTATTCTAGCTTTTGGCTGGTTATAAATGTCCATCATTTGTTGATGATAGTATTTTCTAAATCGTGAAGGGATCTAGCTTTGAAAGGATTACAGCTGGAAACATTCAAGGAATAGACTATTTATCAAGGTCTCCCAAGCTTTAAAGATAACAGGATGAATATGGACTCCATTTAAAGTATGATCCAAAATACAATGCTAGAAGGAAACACAAAAAGTACGCAACCCACAAATTGACAGATTTAAAAAGATGCATGTTTAACAAATTCCACCATTCAGCTGTATCTACACAGAGCAGAAAAATGCTTCCTATTTATGCTACTAATTTTAAAAAGTTACCACGATCTGAAAAAAACCCAAACCAAACAACAACTCACCATTCATTATCCATGGCATTTCGAAGATCACTATCTTTGCTGAAAAGACAGAAAGAAAAGGAAATAATCTGAATACTAAATGTTATGTATTTCTCTGTTTAAGACGAAGCACAGCAATAATGGTCATGTAAAAAGGGAATAATCATTTTTAGAAACCTTTATGCTCTCTTCCCTGTAGAAGCAATTCTGTATAATTAACATGTATAAATCTATTTCTATTACTATATAAAAACATTAGCTGTTTGCTTGGAAAATAGTTAATAAAATTAAGTTATACACTGTTTCTCTTGGATGCTACTTTTCTGACCTACTGTTACTAACAAGTAATCTCCCCAAATAAGGCACAGAAAGGTCAGATCTCAACCTGAACTAGAAAAGCAACTACTGAATGCAAAAGAAAGTTTAACAGGTATATTCAGCACCTCTTCTTCCCAAAGAAACAAATAGCAAGAGTCTTTGTAAATCTACATTTTTTCCAAGCTTGCTTTGTTTTAGCAGAGAAGTCTGAAAAGTTAGCACTTTGACTCAGAAGTGTCCCCAAAATTTTTCTCTTCAATGTCAAAAACCAAAGATACAATGTTGCACTTGCCTTTAAGTTTGATAAGCAAGCTGAAATCTAATATTCAGAGTTTAAGCAGTTGCTGTACAGAATTTCTATGTTCAGACACATTTTCACCCAAAATTTAACTCATTTAAGATAAGCAAGGAAAAACTATTTGGTGTTTGCCTATCCATAAAAAAATCAGCAGGCAAGTATGCAGGTTTTTCCAAGTGTGCACACAAACATGCCTTATTCCTGTTAAGAGTAAGCCATTGCTCCTTAAAATTTTCTATAGCCATTCATTCTTTGTCCACTGAAGACTCTTAAAAGATACAAACTGTCATGCAAGTTTGCAAAGCTTCTACCAAAGTAACAAGGAGCAAAGGAAAAAGGCCAATTCAGTTCTACTAGATGCTTATATCTATTTTTAATCTGTAAAAACATGTCTTAGATGATTATTATTTCATGAAAAGCCAGTTAATTTTTGATGAATGTAAAGTTTATTTACAATACAAACTTGTCCTGACTTATGAGCACAAAAATATTCTGAACCTGTAACATCTATGGGTTACATGTAGTTACCACATAAAGCACATGCAAAAAGACTTAGTCTCCCCCATCATCTGTAACATTATGAAATGCTCTTATTACACAAGTCTACAGTGCTTAAGATTTAATATACGATACTTACTGAGGAAGTTTGGGTAATAATCTGTAAAACAGTTGACAATAAACCGAACAAAATCCAAGTCCTAAAATAAAAGCATAGGGCAAACACAATGTAAATCAAAACATTAAAAATACAGGCTTAGTTAAGCTAAGGCATTTATTGAACAGCACAAGATACTTATATTCAAATTTTACACATACTACAAACATCATCCAAACTCAATGCAATGCTTTTCAGTTCATTAAATTGCTGCAGAATTCCAGTCAAACTTAGCTTTATGAGCTAAGAAAGAAGTCGGACCTATTATCAATGCAATAAATTAGGTATCTAAACTACTGCAGAGTATCACAGGATTTAAACCATACAGGAAAGATACAGGAAAGATACAGGAAAAATAAACCTTTAGCACTAGAGAAGCTTGACAGATTATCTTAAAGCCTTACAAGGGAGAGCACTAAACATACTGAAATTTCCCTTCAATAACTTATCTTGCATATTGTTCAATATACTTTTTTTTCTCTGGAAGATCCTGAGTGCAATAGTAAGTTTTCCTTTGAAGGAAATTTTGGGGTTTAATATTAGTTTGTGGTATGCAGAGAAATTGTGGGCAGAGGCAGCACTCAGGAGAGCTGTTTGTGTACCACCCATTTTCAGGGTGCTTCCATCCAATGAGCAGTCACGTAGACACAGTACGGCCAAGTCTCCATTGCAAAATCCAGGTATAATAGAACTGACTACACAGTAAAGGGCAAAAAAGGCATTTTATGAGACAGGTATAGATAATAAAGTAAGAGATACCTCACCACAATAAAGTACTTTGTTTAGGTGGGAAACCTGCCATGAGTACTCATACTTTCCCCAGTCCTTCTGACAGAAGTGACCACTACTACTACTTTCAGAAATAGTACAAAATGTATTGCTGATGGAGGATACAAAGCCTGTCATAACAGTAAACACGCTATGGGGAACGGGCTCCTAGAGTGATGTAAACATGCTATTACAACATTTGCAGACAGAGAGGAAAAAACCAACACCCTGTCTAAGAGGATTACCCAGAACCTGAAAGCTTTATTAGTAGCTTCAGTAACTAGAAACTAACTGAAAGCTTGATATCTTTAGAGGCAGAAGGTAGTCTTTAACAGAAGCATTTCTTTCAACTGGCTGTTGCTTGGACCGAATGCAGTAGCTTTCATTAAACAGCATGAACACAGTGATAGATTTCCAAGCAATGATTAGGATCTCCTGTGCATTAACAAGGATGCTGCTCTTTATTTAGCTACCTATCCAAAAGCAGCACTATGAGATATTAGGAGGATGGATCCATTATTTTGATGAAAGTCTGGAATTAGAAGTACAGATTTCAACCGACCACTCAATAACTGCATCTATTCTAGTTACCTGAACTGCTGCAACAAGGCATGAGCTATCAGAATTACCTGGCTGCATACCAGTGATAAAAGCTGACACAGTAGATGTCCACAGCAATGGAACAAACAAAGCATGCTCTGAAAAAGAACTCCGAAATCCAAGTTCTTTTAGGATAAAATGTATCAATTACTCCACATGGCTACAAACAGCCATTAAAAAATATTCTTGTTCTGTGATAAATGTACCAACGACAAAGCAAGACTGTACAATGGGACACTTACGGACAGCACTTGCTGAGATTGTGTCTCTGGGAGTCCCAAAGACACTGGGAAGAAGTTGCTTCACAATATGCTCCATAAAACCCAAATCAAGCTGCTTTTTCACATCAAGGAAATTACAATCATTTATTCTTGTTATATAAAACCACGGCTCCAGTATTATCTTTAGGAGTACGGATAGACAGCTCTCAAGGCACAGGTAAGAGCACCAATCCTGCCTTGCAAAACTGAATTACATCATATCTATTTGTCAAAATATCTTCTCAAAAGCTTGCAGCCCTGCACTGCACAGCTCCAAGGTCCTAATGCAACATTAACCATCTTGCCTGGAAAATGCAGAAAGCAAGCTTTTTTTTTCCTTATATTTAAATGCATTCCTGCCATACCGACAAAAAAAAAAAAAAAAAAGAACAAACAAGTTTCAGCCATTTCTGTATGAGTAACAGGACAGTATGGCATTTGGTAAGAAAAATTTCAATATTTATAAAAATAAGATTTTTTTTTTTTTACCTATAGACAAATCGAGGAGATATTTAGTTATTAGATTAAATCTATAAATGTATAATGATAGGCAAGGTCTCCATCTTGCAATCTAAACCAGCTTAGATTCTGCTCCTGAAAACGGATGCTAGAAATGTACTTCTCTCTACTGAACTCAGCTGAAGAGAATGACAGGGAACTCTAGATTTTCATTTATCTACATTAAAATGACTCAAATGTCACCTCCCCCTCAAAAAAAAAAATCCTGATTTTAGGTTGTCCAATTTGAGTATCAATAAAAATGCAGGAGGTGATACTGTCCTAATCTTCTAAACAAGCTTCTACAAAGCAAATCTTAAAGATGCCTGTAGTAAACTATGGGTATGCATTTATGCTTTCCTTATAAAGATACTAACAGGTAGAAAACCAGACCTACAGGAAGAGATACTACAACTTATGTTCACTCCTAAACCTACATAAGTTTAAAAAACACATTTTCATTTCCAAATTTCAGAAGACCTCAACTAATAGGTAAGCTGCAGCTTCATTCTATGCCATTAACCAGATAAAGTTTTACTGGTAGTAGTAGTATATCGTTCAGACTGTATTAATAGCAACTGTAGATAAAGCTGTACACAAGCTGATGACCAGACTCATACCTAAAATGGATCACAAAGAAAACCCCAGATCTGGTGAATTTAAAGACTCACTCTAAAGATGACAACATAAAACAAAGATTGCACCTGGTGCACTTGGAACTAAGTAAATCTAGTGATCCAGACATCAACTAGACTGCTGCTCTATAACAAGAGCAGCTTTTGAACCAGGAGATTTTAATAAGACGTACCTAAATCCAACTAAGGAACAATCTTAGGAGCAAAATATGTATTAAAAAACTTCTAGAAGATACACAAAAAGTCTAGATGACAGCGTGCAACCAGTCAGTGTACCTATGAGTGTTGAGAAGGGAGAAGAAAGTATCGGGATCAAAAATTCCATCTCAAAGCAAGGGAAATGAAAAAGAACCACAAAAAAATTCACAGGACACAGCTGACAATTCCATCTTCAACTGCAATATATTTACAAATAATTCCACAAGAGCAGTTTGTCATTTTGGTCCTCATAGGATTGCCGACACATACGACAAATGAATAGCAATGGACATCAGCAAAAGATCTCTATCTCAAGTTTACTAAAGTAAACACTTAAACAAGTGAACCAAATGTATTTCTTTGTATGTTTTGTAGGTTGAAATCCAACATACAAGAAAAACTGTTCAGAAGAACATGTACTAAAGCAATCGTTTGCCTCCTTAAATAGATAATAGCATTTCTGCACCACAATGGAAAGACCATACTGAGCTGAATCTCTAGCTCAGACTAGAAGAAACCACACTCTACATGCTACGATGCTGATGCTACTACACTACAAACTCAGTATAGTTTAGCATCCTTCAAAGAAATGCAGGTGTATGGATGCCAGGTTACAACAGGTTCAGATAGGGTGCAAGAAACACTGAAGCAAAAGCAAATATGGAGTGTCCTTGAACACTAAGAAATTCCAGTGGTCATGTAAAAACAGATACTTATGTGCTTTGTGAAAGCTTTAGTGAAAATGAAATTATACTCAACTACTGGTTTTCTAAAGAACGAACATCCCATGGGGAGGAGTTTCGGGGAAATTTTAACATTTCACAGCAATGTTTTCAGGATCAGTTTATGAAATATTATAGCCAAAGAGACAATAAATAAAGCTTTTGAAAATTCAAAACCTCACAAATCACATGTACATTTGAGTTTCATGTAACATACATGAACTATTTGCTCAATTCCAATGAGCATCTAAACTTAAACATTCTCTGAAGTTTACTTCAGGCAGAGAATTACCCAATCCATATACCCAATATATAACTATAATAAATTTAAGTAATTCCCAAAGTAGACTACTGACTTGATATATTACTAATTGGCATGGAATTCATTTTTTTTAATACTTATTTCCAAATACCTAGAACATGGAATTTCAAGTACTTAATTCTGAAACATTTTTAAAATTGATGAAACTTTGAATTTTGTAAATTATTGTACAAAAGGGAAATAGTTTTCTGGAATAGTTTCCAACACTAGTATAATTCCTCTTGGCTTCTTTAATGACTCAGTTCTACAATTATGTCCAAGGCAAAGGTGAAATCCTACTTTTAAAATCATTAGAATTCTCTTATCTAATTGCAACCTTTTGAATAATAGTCACTTCTGCAAAAGTGACTGAGCTATACTGCTCCTCTTTCATTTTGTAGTCCTAAAGAACATCTAGAAATGCATGAAAGCTTTTGCTAAGAGAAATGTCTTCTCTTCTGAATGAAAAGTTGGAATCTCTCGTTTATGTAAGGTCAAGCGTGGAGGAAGCAGCCTTCAGTAAAGGTGACAGGTTGGATAAGGAACTGAAAAAGAGGGTGAAGATATTATTCCTGAAGAAATATAAACTTGAGTCCAATAGACTTCTGAAATGCAGGCCTGTCTATCGCATCCCTTCAAATTCAGACACTCTTAGTTTTTCCTGTATCTGTACACAGCAACAAGCATGCAGACTTCTTCACCATATTAGTCTCAGCATTGTAATATCATGTTTTGTTAGTAAGAGAAAAGACAGACTTGGGCTATATTTGGCTAAGATGAATACTGAAAGCAATGCCTACTTGATGAACTGCTCTTTTGCTCCAGCTAACTTCTCTTCACAACAAAATTCCATGGGTGGAGAGATGCATGCAAGGACTTAAGAAATGAACACAATTTAAATATACAGAGACAGCATACATAGCACGGAAGATGGAGAGGCAGGACCAGGATCAGAATTGTCAACTGAAGATGCTGACTTGTCAGAAAAAATCATCATTCTCAAAGATCTCAGCCACTGCACCTAAGGGTTTTAATGCTTCACCATTACCCCATTTTTCCATCCTTCACTATTGACTGACTGATTTGTCCAAAAAAAGATGGCAATGAAAATGGAGAAATTAAGAAATAGCAGCAAATGTACTCACAATAAAAGATGGCTCAACCCATAGTTTTTAAGCACCCAAAAGGCAAAGTTCTACTACTGTCATCCATGATGACTGACAAACCAAGCTGGTGAGCAGCTACTATATATAGTCACTTTGGCTCAGTCGCCAAAAATAAAAGCAAGTTGTCAGTGTGCTGCACGAGACTTCAAGTTTAATATGTAACAAAAGATTTTGGAAACTGTTCATGTCAAATTATTTAGGTGTCAAGGACTGCACACAGACTCCCCTTTTTCTGTGGGCATAGGTTAAATAATTCAAAGCAATCAAAAAACCACAATAAAAATACTTACTATGTGACTGATTCCAGTTTCAGCCATGTCAAATACCACTGTTAAGGGCTTTCCATGATCTCTCTTGGCATAATGTTCTAACCAAAAAGCTACCAGTTTCTTTTTCTCAAGTTGCTGTTTAGGATCTCTTATATGATGTTTCACTCTGAACCAAACTTGTGAGAAGAAAAAACACACAAAAATTGAAACAACAGATCCAAATTAACAGAAAACATTATGCAAATAACTATACAGGATGCATTGAAATGTATTAGCACCTCTCAGTTTGTATTCTACATTTCTACTGATTTTGTGGCCACTGAAGAGCCAGAAAACCAACTGCATACCTTTCCACACACTCCCCTTTCCTTGCTTGCATTTTTATACCAGAACTTTTTAAAAATTGAAAATAAAGAGTTACAGCACAGAAGAAACAGTAGACTGGAAAAATACTTTTCATGTATTTAAAACCTACGTATATAGATTATCATTTCATAACTTCAAATTAAATCATGTGTTCCTCAGATATGATATTATGTTCTGCATATATTTTAAGTATTGTTGTGATTGTGAAATTTCTCTCTTTTTCTGCTTAGGTTTTCTACAGCATTGTAGCTGATGTGTTTTGAAAAACTATTTATACACACATCATGAATTATATAAAAAACAACAGACCTTTCTAAAATAAAATGAAAAAAAAAAATCCAGAAGATGAGCAACATTATATAAATGAAAGCCCAATACATACCCTTCTGGAACAAGTAGTAATGCAGAGACACGTTTTTCCACGAAAAATAGCATATTTCAAAGTAACAGACTTTATAAGAGTGTCTGAAACCAAATTACTGATTATACAATGAAATGATAAAAGAAATATTCTGGGCAGCAATGTGAAGAGCAGCCTTCACTTTTGGTACCTCTACAACACCAAAATTAGACAAACTCTGAAAATAATAGTAGATATACTCTAATGTTTTTCTCCCTGAAACTTGGAAAGTCTTACTAAAAAACAGATTTCTTCATGTCTTACTTCCAATTGCAAATAAAAAGTATTTTATGTCTTATGTAAAGAAATAAACTTTTTTTTTAAAAACATAGAATGACATAAGTTCAGAATTTCAAAAAGATACCCCCATTCAAAACACAGGACTCTTGTGAGAGTAACCAATAATTCTTGAAGAACTTCTTTATACTTTAAAATGTCGATTTTACATAACAGAAAGGAGCACGTGGCCCAAGAAATACGTTTCTCAAATGTTGACTAACCAGGAACTCTTAACTACAGTACAATCTGAATTTGCATACCACTCAGATATTCTGACCCAATTAACATTCACAGAAGAAACATTTCAGGTATAGAAAACTGAGACATTAGTTATGTTTCAGTGACAATAAAATCAGAAATCATTATTTACCTAACTTATACATTCTTGTCATGAAACAATTGCATAATTTTCTCAGTTCAAGCACTGATGCAAGAAAGACATGCTTTTTCTCCCCCCATCTCACCAAACTGAACCACCCAGTATAATCACGCTCAGCTTTCTAAATGCTATAAAAAGGTATTACCACTACTTATCCTTGAATACTTACCTTGGAGGCTAAAAGAAAATCATGAAGCATAACAAAGCAGCAATTTTTCACACAGCACTGATATCTTGCAATGATAAGAAAAGGGACAGTTTGACAAAACACAGCCATAGAATAAAAGCTGTATTTTTCTGGTCATGATTTTTTTTCTTGAAAGCTAGTATATTGGTGTTTAAAACAGTCATTTCTGTAAAAGATTGGATTGTTAGTGTACTTCTGGAAGTACACACTAGCCCTTGTAAACCAAGGAAAAGCATAATTTCAGATTTAAGTTTTTGGCTTTTTTCAAGGTTCACGATCACTGCTTGGAAAGCCTCATGAGTGATTTGTTTAAAAAGCCTCTTTTGCCTCACAGGATTTAAGTTTTAATTAAAAGTAAGTATATGAGATGTTACAACAGATCCATTTATAGAAAATAATACTGACCATCTATTATACACTATTAAAACACCTTGGGAGTGTTTTGGGCAATATTTACCGTTTCCCTACAAATCTTATTCTTTAATTACTAGAAGTTAATCACATAACTCAAGAGTTCATTTTCCAACAATTCTCAGCTGTTCATGGTGTTACTGAACGTTCCAATGACATCAGAAAAAAATTTAAAAACCCCAAAAGAAAACCATTGCAGACCTCCTGCGAACCACTGCAAGTATGCAAGAATGTGGGCTGTCAGAAAAGCAATGACAATGCACTGTAATAATGAACATTTATACTAGTCATATACTCACCACAGTAGATACAGAAACAATGCACTTCAACAGGAAAGTTAAAAATTGCATTGTAATTAGGACAAAGGTTTATGATTTTTGAAAACTGCTGATAAAGTTTCCTCATTCCACTTCCATGATCTGAAGTTTGTAAAACTTTTACAAACTCAAAACTACCGACTTCTCATCATTTTTAGTAAAAACAGTTGCCAATATGTACCTAGCCCCTATTTTTAAAACATTTATTTTTCAAAATAGATGCTAAAATGCGGGAAACAAAAAATAAGGATCAATGACTGAAAATATTATATTCTGTGTAACTTACATAATTTATAGCCCTCTTTATCATATCCATGCAGAAAGAGAGAACCATTTTCAAATAACCATTTTGGAAGGACAGATTCTGTCAAGTCTGCAAAGCCAAATGAAACATTATTTCAGTAGTCACATTAATAATCACATTGTAACTTAACAGAAGTCACTAAAAATGCAGAAATCTAGCAGCGAAACACAAAAATGTCTTTATAAACCACTTTCCAAGGCCTTTACTAAACTAATACAAATATTGAGCTCATTTGAAATCTTTGCTATCTTCTTCTCTCATACTGTAGAATAGGATCTATTTAAGAAGAAATAAGAATAAAAAAATTGATGCAAGAAAAAAATGCTGAAAATGTTTATTTTTACTCATACCTGCAGCCCTTCCTGCTCTATCCTTTAATTCAAATTGTGAAGTCCTGTAGATAGAGCTCACCTTCAAAACACTCACAGCACAAAAACCAGATCTATTCTACCTAGGGTATCAGAACAGCGCTACTATGATGAACAACAGAGCCTTGTTTTTGTGGGTTTTGTTGTTGTTGTCATCCATCTGTGTGTTCCCCCCCCCCCTTTCTTTTTAAGGACTCCATTCTAGGAAAGGTACAAAGACAAAACAAGAGATAGCTTCCTTCTGCCTTTCCCTTAAATAATCTTTCAATAGACATATGGAACCACAACAAAACAGTGAGACAGTACTGGTCAACCTAAAAAGCAATAGTTGTATTTTTTTTAACTGAGTAGAAAAGTTCTTGCTCAGCTCTGTGGTATTTACAAAACCTTTAAAAAGTGCTTAATGAAACTATATATAGAAGTCAGTTGTAGTTCAATAGGAAAGCAACATACACCATCAAAATCATTATATAACACAGCTTACCATTAACTGTATATTCTTTCCTCCACTGGAAGCTTTCATGAATCATCTTTAACGTATCATCCACAACATCATGACGCCAAATCAGATAATTTTCAATCCATTTATCATCTTGCTGAAGTCTTTCCACATCTCTAGAATCGTATTTATCTGATTTATCTATCAAATAAATCAATTATTGTAAGAATATAGCATTTGCTATGAAAATAAGATTTGTCAAGTTTCAATATAAGCATCTACTTACTAGGCACATAGGATTTCTTTTGCAGCCTCAAATTTAAGCAGATAAAGCATAGCATGAGAAATTGATTAAAAATGACTATCTACTGTGATGATATTTAGTAACACTACAAGATTACTCTCACTAGAAAAATATTTTCTGTGATTCTTATTCAAAGAAAAAACATTAGAAAACAAGGTGGGCATAGGGCAGGTGTAATTTTTTCTAAAAACAAGTTTCTATAATTAACATAAATGAGTATATAGTCTAAGAATCTGTGCACTGATGAATGCATACATTAAGCATCACTAGTTCAAGCTTGAGTTCTCAAACTTATAGGCATCAGCATGTCAGACCACGAAATGTCAGAGAATAGATGTTAAAATGACTATTTTAACCATGCACTATACATAATTGCATTAAACAAAATGACTTTCTTTAAAAAGATTACACATTCTACACTTGCTATAGAATTGTTACTTTACTGAACACAAACTACATGCAACTCTAGAGCAGTACAACGTCCCCAAGCCTCAAACTCTTCTTGTATCACGTTAGCAACAGGATAACAGGTTGATGTGCTTTAGGAAGCACTTCAGGTGAAACAGGAGTTGCTGCTGCTCCTTACTTTTACAAACTTTCCTGTTTAATAATAAAAAATACAAATGCCTAAGTGGATCTATTTTTATTGCACATATGCTTCAACAAAGGCTCAGTTTTTAGAGCAATGCTCTCTTCTTTGTCTGAGAAATCTGCATAATTGGAATGTAAATCAAGTAAGAGCCCATGATACAAACAGGCTTCTGAAAGCAACACACTGATAGGCGTCTCTGCTAACTACTAAAAAAAAACCTAAGCTCTTAAACTATTCACTTAAATTCATCTGTGATTAGCGCAAAAAAAGTTAAAACTGGTTGTTAATAAAATAGATGTTAATTTTCACATACTGAAAAGACTACTCCTCTGTCAGCAGCAATAAACTCAAAATAACTACTTTCAGGGCCATCATAATCAAAATAACTATTTAGAACTGTGACTGGATAGTTTAGGGATGCATGTCGCGGACGACATCAAGCTGAGTGGTGCGGTGGATACACTTGAGGGTCGGGATGCCATCTAGGGGGACCTGGACAGGCTTGAGAGGTGGGCCCGGGCGAACCTTATGTGGTTCAACAAGGACAAATGCAGAGTCCTGCACCTGGGTCGGAGCAACCCCCAGTATCAACACAGGCTGGGGGATGCAGGGATGGAGAGCAGCCCTGCTGAGGAGGACTTGGGGGTGCTGGTGGATGAAAGGCTGGACATGAGCCAACAATGTGTGCTGGCAGCCCAGAAGGCCAACCGTATCCTGGGCTGCATCAAAAGCAGCGTGGCCAGCAGGTCGAGGGAGGGGATTCTGCCCCTCTACTCTGCCCTGGTGAGGCCCCACCTGGAGTCCTGCGTCCAGCTCTGGGCCCCTCAACATAAGAAGGACATGGACCTGCTGGAGCGGGTCCAGAGGAGGGCCACAAGGATGATCAGAGGAATGGAGCACCTCTCCTACGAAGACAGGCTGAGGGAGTTGGGCCTGTTCAGCCTGGAGAAGAGAAGGCTCCGGGGAGACCTTATTGCAGCCTTTCAGTACTTGAAGGGGGCCTATAGGAAAAATGAGGAGAAACTTTTTAGCAGGGCCTGTTGTGACAGGACAAGGGGTAATGGCTTTAAACTAAAGGAGGGGAGATATAGGCTGGAAATCAGAAAGAAGTTTTTCACAATGAGGGTTGTGAAGCACTGGCACAGGTTGCCCAGAGAGGTAGTAGAAGCCCCATCCCTGGAAACATTCAAGGTCAGGCTGGATGGGGCTCTGGGCAACCTGATCTAGTGAGCTTTGTCCCTGCTCATTGCAGGGGGGTTGGACTAGATGGCCTTTAAAGGTCCCTTCCAACCCGAACTATTCTATGATTCTATGTTTCAATCAGACATCTTAACTTTGAGGAAGATGTTAAGGAAAGACACCATTAAATTCTGCTAATATTTTTAGTTTTACTGGCCTACATGCAAAGATACGACCTGTTTTACCTGTCTTCCAATTTATACTGTTTCCTGTCACAAATTAGTCAATATAACTGTAACAATATATCCATTTTAAATGTGCCCATCCACTAAGTGTTATTATAGTTGCACTCCCCCAATGCATCTCTTCACATCCCACTGCTTCTCACACACATTATGTACTCAGTTTCTTCATTAGGTTTCAAGTTTCTCCTCCCCTTTATCCCATCCCACTACCTTACCTTGTTCCTCAGCCAAGCCTACAGTCAAGGCCCACCCTCCTTAATCTTAGTCCCCTACTTACTCCTCTCTGCCAAAAGCCTCCAACCCACTAAAAACTCTTCCAGTTCCTTTTCTCATCATTTCCATACTTGCACCAGACAGATAATTCCCTATATTCTGACTAAGCCCAGTAAAGCAAACACTCAGCACAAGACTGAAATGCTGTTTAACTTCTCTGTGGCTCTAGGTCGACCACAGATGGAACAAGTTGCAAAGATCTTGGGTATTAAGTTTTGTAAAGTCTCAACTGCTCATCTGCAATTTGATTATTCTCCCAATGATTTATGATTTGGGCTGTTTTGCCTGAGAAATGCTACCAGTACCTCGTTTCAAGTCAGAATCATAGAAAATTAACATTGGAAAGGATTTCTGCAGGCCATCTCAGTCCTAACTCCTACTCACAGCAAGGCTTACTTCCAAGTTCAAACAGGTCGCTAAGCACCTTTTTCAGTCAAGTTTTAAAAACTTAAAAGGGTAGAAAGATTTCATAGCCTCTCTTCATGTAACATGCATTCCAACCCGAATCCCCTTCAGAGACACCGTCATGTACAGTAACTAAGCTGGCACGTTCACAGTCATCTAAACTAAGAGAAGCACTGGCTTCTCTTAGCCATGGTATACTAGCTATTCTATGCTATGGATTATTCAATATAGTATTATCCTGGTTTTGGCTGGGACAGAGTTGATTTCTTTCCAGCAGCTACTGTGTTTTGGATTTAGTACGTGAGGAATGTTGGTAGTACATTGATGTTGGTTGCTGCTAAACGATCAAGAACATTTTGCTGTTTTCCAGGTTCTGCTAACGTGCAGGTGCAAAAACCTGGGAGGGGTAGAGCCAGAATAGTTGATCCAAACTGGCCAAAGAGAGTATTCCATACCATAGACGTCATGCCCAGCATAAGTGGGGGTCGGCCAGTGGGCCACTTCCTTTTTCCATTTGTTCAGGCCTTTTTCATTCAGCTGCTCACTCCCTTGCTCTCTCTCTGGAGATTATATATACTGAATATGCTACTTGGCTATTCAAGCCATATATAGCTACTCATAGCCACAGCAAACTAGGGCTTTGCAAGAGTACAGATTTACTTTAACATCAGAATTACACATCTCCAGTGCCTGAGCTACCTTACTTCAACTTGGTTTAATAATCTCTAACATGCACTAGCTTCCAGCTAAGAGCTGACTACAGTTAATCAATCAGCCAAGTATTTTTCTGAGATCAGTCCCATGTATATCCTATTTGTATAAAGGATTTGGATACTGTGTAATTAAAGAGAAAAACCACACACCACCAGGTAAATACTAAGAGCATAATGTTTCACACTGCTTTCTGAGGCTCTCTTTGCTCTCAGTATCTATTTGAGAGTAAAACTGTCAGAATGACAGGATAGTGCATCTTGTATCAAACAATCATTTAAATGATGTGTTCCACATATTATGTGGAACATGTCTCAGAACACACATTTCTGGGTCAGTAACAAATTCTCCCAAACTCTGAACTTAGATAATATTAAAAAAATAGAAATTGAACTTTGTGGATATTTTAAGAAAACGAAAGTGAAAGAGGAATGGAGAAAACGTTTTCTCCAAACTTTCAAAATCAAAGAAAAAGCAAGCTGGAATCAGAGATAGGGACAGTTGAAAAAAAAAAATTTTCTTCTCTTCAGCAACTAAATTCTCAACAAGATGACACACAATCTGAATTTACATATTTACTACAGCACACACTAAACCAGGAACAACTAATCAAGTTCTGCCTCCACAGGCACTTGCAGGATGCCAGTATTTTAATCAGGCAAGCTTAACAAGACTGATAGAACAATAGGAGTACTGATTACTGTTTCAACCTTACCAGATGTGTCCAATTCTTGCAACAAAATAAATAAAATTTAGAATGAGATTTTGAACCCAGAAGAAAGGTGTTTTATCTCACACATATAAAGCAGAGAGGTATGAAATTGCTGGAGTCCTTCCAATAATCCAGTCATTGAAAATATGTCAATTCAGAGGAGGAATTCCTCTTCAAATTTGTGTATTTCTCATAATTCTACAGACATTTGGAAATTCGTTTTCAAACTATGCTGTGAAATAATCTGAATGTTTCTAATTTTAAATCACTCATTGAACACTTGACTGCAGTTACTGGATTATTAGAAATTCCTGGAGTTAAAACAGAATTAGTTGAGAGAAAAAATAGATCTCTGGGGTTCTCATCACATAATTTAAATGCATCCTGCACAACAATTAGGAGGCCAAAAAGGAAACAGAAGTTGAGGGGCACCCAAATGGAAACTCAGGTGAAACTATAAACTCAAGCGTCTTACCTCAGACAACCTCCAAGCCTAGCCACTTAACATACCTGTAAACATATACTGATGCTCTTCTCTCTAGAAAATTAAGTGCCTGTTTCTTCAAACATGCAGAACTGCCACTAAAATGCTGAGACACTAAGTTTAGTCACCCTCTACTCAAGGAGATGGACATCTCTGTAATTAAGTCCATAACAAGCAGAATTTCATAAGGTATTTGGAACACACCCTGCTTGCCCCAGAAGTAACACAAGGAACAGCATTCACAGCTACTTCTGTTCAGAAAGAGCTAGTGAAAGCTACATCTGTAACTGCAGTGCCAGACTTTTATGAAACATTTCATGGTTAAGACAACTGTCCAGAAGCTTGGAAACTGGGTTCCTCCCTCAGCCCAAGAGATTCAAACCTTACTGTATCCCAGAATAGTTCCACAGCCAGTGGAAGAGGCAAAACTGGGATGCTGCAAGATTTTTCTGTTGAACTGGTAAGCTGTGTAGAAACTAAGCAAGACTCAGACCCAGAAAACTGAGAGAAAGCATAAACTGCTTAGCAAAATTGATATTTACCAGAGCATTAAATTCAAATTCTAAGTTATATATGAGGGAGTAACAGTGACAACAGCAAGGAGAAGAGGCCAAAATTTGCTCTCTTCATTCCCTCAGCTAAAAGGCCTTCAGAAAAATAAGTGAGCAAGAAGATTGACCAGGTCTCAGACAGAACTTTAAAGGTTTCAAGTTCATCATTGTATTTAACCTTATTTTAAAAACAGCTACTTAAAGTTACTTTCATTTCCTCATTGAACATTTGGGGTCAAGAGAGAAGACTGGGAGAAGACAGAAAAAGTTCTGTTTGAACAGCAGCTTGTTCCTACTACTTGCCTTCTTTTTTTCTTGCTTAAGTGGGGAGTTCTGTTCTTTCTATGACCACATTCTACCCTTTTAACAGTTGTCTTCCAAGCTGAGAAACTTACAGTGAAACTCTATGACTTAAACTACTATCTTCCAACATAAAGGATCCTGTATAACACAAGACAACGGCTCTGAAAAGAACTCCAGAATCACGCAAAACTAAATGACCACAAATTTCACTGCAACACTTTCACTGGAAGAATTAATGACATTCTTTGATGTATAAATTGTAACAACCCTTCTCTTCACTTTTTTTTTTTTCAGTGCCATCCATGTTACCAAGAGACCAATGCTGCACTGCTGTGTTTCCTTTTAGCATTCATGCTTTAGGGAAAATAATAGAAATTTGAGAATATCCAACAAGAATATAGAAGACAGACTACAGGACTGAAAAACAGGCAGCACAGTTAAGTCCCACACTAAATTAATCCAGAGAAGTTCAGAATTCAACCTGTAAGAATGACTTCTCCCTTCAGGAAGAACTCTTATCTAGAAAAGAAATGTTACAGAACGAGTCATACACAAAGCTAAGTAGGGATAGCAACTACAGACCTTTGAATAGAGGAAAACAACCCACTTCATTGTACAAAAAAAACTGGAAAAAAACAACTTAGCAAAGTATGTCGAGAGTTCCATTACGCAAAGCCTCTCAATTTAACTAGTGCCTTAAGCTACTGCAGCCAAGAATTCTCGGGTCTGAAATGGTTATAATTATTCCTCTGACCTTGGCTAGAAAGAGGAAACCCATTTTAATTGGCTGCTGACGCCTAACACATTACGCTAAGTACTACAACCATTCAAGTATGGTTAGGATGAGGAAATCAGCAAGACTGAAAACAATTTAAGAAGGTCAGTAGCCATATAGCAACAGGGATGAAGAAAATAAAACTATTTCTGCCTAATAAGGAGTTATGTCAACAAAATCAAGCAGCAATAAACAAATAAAGTATCTGCCTCCACAAGATGTAATTGGATTTAAACTTTTAGGAAAACCGAACGCTCTTGGTGACAATAAAGACTACTTTCAATAGAAAGCTCAAGCACTAGTATCACGTAGCTTTCTATAAAAGTATGGGGTTTTATCCTATCCATGTGTTTCCTATCTTATCCTTCCAGCACTTCTCAGCCTGAAAGCCAAGAATCAGGGAAAATAGATTTTTCAGAGCATAAACAGCCAGAAGTAGGTATTCAAAACATTACCTTAAGAGTTTTCTACAATAATCATATCACTGGTTTTTTGAGGATGCCCCATATGTCTAAGATTTTATTTGCAATTGGCCAATATGATTAACAAAACACATTTTGCTACTGGCTTAAAGAAAGTCATGATGAAATTTAGTATTTTAAATTGGAGTGGGAAACCTCTCTTGCAAAATCTTTACCTGAAAATTAAGCTTTGCCTAGAGGAGAAAGGAAGAGGATGCAAATGGGGAAGGGCAGGGAATACAGGCAAAAAGAAATGGTAGATATGCAAAAGGAAGCGTGGAAAAGACTTGGTGAATGGAAAACTCTACCAAGATCTTATTATAAATAATTTCCACTGTAACATTAAAATGTAAAGTAATAGCCCAGAAATAAAAGCTAATTTTAGAAATCCTCTAAGGAATGAAAACGCACTGAAGAAAAAGACAAGATTGTTTGCTAGAAGACATTGTTGGTACCAGCCAGTACTAAAAAATAATCTTTTGTTTTCATTGTTCCTGTCACCACCCAAATCGTTTACATCACCAGTTCTCACAAAGAATCCAAACAGACAAACCAGAAATTAGGCCCCAAAACTACAAAGATAGAGTGCTGTCCGCCTACCACATCAGACAGCGTTTGCTAGTCTATTGAACTTTTCAGTATTGGAAATATGCTTTTTAAATACAAGGTTTTAATTACTAGGTATATGCATTCCTCACAAGAATTGAAGCTGTCTTTCAAACACAGCTAGAAAATTAACTGAAGAGAAAAAACATCACAAGATCTCAATTAACATTGACCACTGCTTTGCAGATAAGATCTCACAGTGGCCAAGGTTTCCTTCTAGAACCCCTCAACAGCCACATTTGCTGAACAACTTCAGCAAGAAAGTTCTCATGCAAACCTTGGGTAAATGAGCCAGTAAGGTTCTCTGACATTGTAGTTTCCAAACTGTATCTATTAAAACAATTCTTTGATTTAGTCACATAAATGAAACAACTGTATAATTCAGAAAACAGATTTCTGGTGCTTCCAATTGCTGAACAAAACTTTTCCCGTCCTACCTTGAAAATTGTCAAGGCTGTAGTATATTATTTGGTTGTAACTTTTATGTGAAATATTCCAACGTGTATTAGGTGTGGCAGCCCAACATTAGACTTTTCTGAACCAGCTATATAATAATATATTTTTGTATATTCAACTTTAATCTAAAACAATGTGTTCTGACAATAAGTAGTTTCAACCAAAAAATCAGTATTTCAAAGGCCAAGTTTTCATTTCACAACAAAAGTAAACATTACTGCAAGACCATCACAGCATTTGTGACCATTAGCAATTCTTCCTGCGTGGTGGGGAAACCAGTAATTGTGAATTCCATAATATGGAAGAATCACTTCATAACACAAACACCAAGTTTCTAGAATAATCAGGAACACTGTTTTCCTCAGGGGGAAAATAAAACAGTGGCAGCTGCACTCCCCAGAAATAAAACTGCCTGAAAATTTTACTCAAATTTTAACACTCGCAGCTCACCTGTAAATGGAATTAGGTTCGTTCTGCAGAGGCCCGTAATTCTACGACCACACTAAACTTTCACAGAAAGTATCAGTTTCTCAGTGTGCCTTGACAGTGCCCTTAGTTTTGAAAGCAGACTAAAATTGCTGGATATGAAGCAATCATTTGTACCTTTACAACACAGAAAGTCACATGTTTGAGGGTGTCTGCATACACGCACCTCCACACTCCTTTTCAATTAAGAGGAAGTATAAAAGAATACATTTTAGAATACATACAGTAAAGGCTGAAGGACCACAACAAAACCAAAACCCGGTGGTTTTCACTCTGGAAGTGGGCACGACAACATTAATTTGCTTTTGGTGTTCCTAAATTCGAGTGAGGGACCTAAGAACGTGAACTCAAAAAAATCCTAGCCCTTTCAAGAAAATAGGATTAAGAGCCCTATAAACCATGACCCAAAAATGGGCTTACTGAGAAAATGTGTTCAAAATACTGCAAACAGGATTACAGCTTACCTTGCAACAGTATTCAATTATTTTAATGGCTGTAACAACCAGCCCAACAGAGGCTTCATTACAACTAGAGAAACCTATGGAATTCCAAGGTTGTAAGGGATAGTTCAATTGAAAAGGTAATACTCTCTTTCAGCAACAACTGTCCCAAAGCAGTTCTAGGCTTTCCAAAGTCATTTTTTATGAGTGTGACTCTGGGATAATAGAATACAAAGCAAGATGAATCACCTATCATTGGAAAATACACACATTAACTGAAAACATTAACAGCCAAAAGAATTTATAATTTAAGATGATCCTCCACTCTCCTGAGTTTAAGACTGCCAAATATATCTTTATTTACATAGAAATATCAAATGGTAAAATAAGCTCTCTCTTCTTCAAGATGCTATTGTAATAAGTTTGTCACCTTGCCAGAAACACAGGTCATCTCTAACCAAGGCCAAAGTAGTTTCCTTTATGAAAGTTAGCAGAGCGACCACATGAACCAAAGTTGTACCACCCTCAAGACCCTCAAAGTCTGCAAGAAAAGTGCTATAGCCAATCACAAAGAAGTCATAGAAGTGTATAACCCTTACGTAAAACTGATAACTAGGTAACCTCAATAATTCCGATCAGGAACATCAAAGCAAGGCATGTGTTTGCAGGACTGAGGCTTATATTAAAGAAGATGCATGCAACTCCTAAATTACTGGGCTTTTACAGTATTTGCATTAAAAATTGGATAGAAGCATGTTTTTAACAGAAGGTCTTTAGACAGACATAATAAAATGTATTGTTTACTGCAGTTGTTAGCATACTCTACTACTACATATTCTTCTATCATAAGCAATGCAAATCAACCTTGAAACGAAAGGAAACCCCTCTAGGCTTACTCTGGTATTCCCTTTCCCTGAGGTGTCCCCAGCACCTCCCGCCCTTCACAAGTTTAAAAGCATCTGTGCTCAAGAATCGAGTTGGACACGCAGCATGAGTTTAATTAAGGCCAACATGAATTGGAAGTGCAAGTTACCCTAGAAAAACAACTCTTTCCTTGACAAACTGGTTGAGGTCAGAATTCTCCCCCCTCCCCGCCATGTTTTCTGTCCAAAAGGCACCAAGCATAGCAGTGTCCCAGACCCCACACTACAGCCAACCAAATGTAACTGTGAGTCAAAAGGGCCCAGACCTTTGCCGCAACACGTTGTGCTGCCCAAGACAGCAACCCAGAAGAGAGCACCAAGAGCCAACACAGAAAACCCCCTGCTTTGTGCATCATCCCTACCCGGTAGCTTTGGCCACCTGAAGAAAAGGCAGAAACACCCACTCACGTGGGAAAGCGGGGATACAAGAAGCCCACAGGGGAAAAGCGACACCGGGCAAGCCCCAGAGACCACAACCACGGAGCCGGGCCCATCGCTCCCAGCCCACCCACCCCCAGCTCCACCACCGAGGCGCTCACCTGGCAGGTACTCCGCCTCGAAACGCCGCCTAATCTCGCTTATCAGCGCGGCCTTGTCCTGTCGCTGCTGAGGGGAAACAAGAAACGAGAGGGGCGTGAAAGGAAGGGCAAGGCCGGGGCCCGAGACAGCCCCAGCCCCTCACCTGTGCGGCGGGTCCGGCCATCCCCACCGCCCGACCCTAAACCCCAAGCCCCAAGCCGCTGCCAGCGGGGGGTGGGGTGGGGAGGGGAGGGGAGGCCCAGCCGGCGGGCGGGCGGGCGGGCAGGCAGGCAGGCAGCTGGGCGGAGGGCAGGCGTGCAGGGGCTCACCTCAGCCATGGCCCAGCGGAGCCCCCCACAGCAGCTGCAACAGGGCCCCGGAACGCGAGGGGCTGAGAGAAATGGGGATGGAGGCGTCGCGTGACCCCGGCAGGGGGCGGGGCGCAGGGCGAGTGGGCGGGGCCTGCCGGCGGCCCGCCTCCCCCGCAGCAAGCGCGGAGGCGCCGGCGCGGCCAACCACCCAGAAGCCCCGCCCCTCCCCGCCCCGCCTGCTCCGCCCCTTTCCGGGGCCTGGTCTCTGACCCCGCCCCCGTGCCAGCTCCTTTCGCACCTCCTCCCTCTCGTGCCTTCCCGTCATGCTCCCTGCGGCGGGAGTTTCGGAGCGGGCGCGCGCGCTTCTCGCTTCCTCCCTGCCCCGGAGCCGGGGCGGGAGCGGGGCGGCCCCGGGAGCCGGGTAAGGCCTTGCCGAAGCTGAGCCTGCGGTCGCTGTTCCTCTCGGAGCCGGCTCTCTCTGCAGGAGCTTGCGCGGCCCCGCGCCGCCCCTTCTGGGCTGGGAGGGGAGGGTGCCAATGGCTGTCAATGGCTGTTGTGGGGGAAGCCGGGCCGGGGCCCGCTGCCGCCTCAGCCTTTGGGCCGCCGCGGGAGCCGCTCGGCTCGGGGAAGGGGGGGCGGTGAGGCCCCGCTGAGGCTGTGAGGGGCGCGGGGGCGGCGGCTCAGCTCCGCCGGCCGAGGGAGGCTGCCCTGCGGGGGCGTCTGAGCCAGGCGAGGGGCGTCGCTTCATACCCCGAAAGCTGAGTGAAACTTGGTGAGGCGGCTACGGTTCGCCCTGGGTCCTCGGGGTCTCGTCTGGGGGAGGGAGGGAGGGAGGGAGCCGCCTTGACGGTAAAATGACTGGACTCTTCTTCAGAGAACTTTCTCCTTAAGAAGGCTTTATAATTTTAACCAAGAATGAATTAGATTTATTAATAAAGCCTACAGCTGAGTGAGGCTCTTAAATTTGAGAATTCAAAGCACCATTGCTTTCCAGTCTGCTCAGTGTATTGGTGGAGTTGACACCTTCAATTCAATCACACAAACAGCATGTGTATGGTTTGGTTTCTTTCAATTTATGTTATGCCATGTTCCTGTTGATGAGCAGTGAATTCGTGCTTTGGTAAATAAATGCTAGAATACATTTCTGAAATGTTTCTGTTACTTAAATTTCAGTATAAAGTTGCTTAACTTCATTTAATCTGTGAGATTAAAGCGCATACTGGCCTCATTCTCAAATTTGTCTATGTCATTGCTTTACAATGTATAGTTTTTCTTACTTTTAAGGACCAGTTCAGCTAGTCCCAAAATGATTTTTTTTTTTGTCGTTCACTTTTGTAGATGGAAAGCATCCAGATAGGTTATAATGTCTGCAGAGAAATAATCCTGACAAAAATGAAGATGCATACAGTTTTCTTGTAGAGGAATATACATAAAGATAAACAAAGATGCTTCTAGGTGAGCAAGAACAATTCTTGTCCTACAATGGCGAAGTCCTTATATTTCAGCTCTCAAAAACAAAACATGTGGAGGGAGCAGCTGATAAAACAATGAATTTGTGTGTCAGAAGAATGGCGTTCAACAGAGACACTAAGCTGTTTGTTCAGAAGTCTTCTGGAGTATTCAGCATGCGTGCCAGTCACTTAAAAATTGAAATAATTTGTTGTAGCTGCACAACGGATTCCAGAACAGGGATTATACTTCCCTGCATTTTGATGAAAAAGAAAAAACGGAACAATGTTGTCAAATACCTTTTATTGTTGCTTCACAGCTCAAATCAATTTGAGCAGTCCTTTCATTTTAAATTGGATTATGAGCTGAAAGAAGACATCAGGTTGTTTACCGGCCCTTCAGTCTTGTGGAGGCATGCCAACAAGCTGTTCTACATCTCTTCCGGCACCCGCACAGTTCTAAGTGCTCCTGTTCAGCTTTCTTCTGTTGTGTGGACAGGCGAAATTGAGGATGAAGGCACTGTTGTCTTAGGGACAAGAACTGCTTGCCTGCCAGAGAGTGAAGATGAGAATGAGTTTTCCACTTCAGACAGAGCCATCTGGGGTAGTGAGTTCTTTGGATATGCAATTGAAACACAAAAAATGCTAACTGGCACATGCTTTATGCCTCATGCTTACAGCAGAGTGGTATCTTCTGTCTACGTCTGCAAGAATGAGATACTGAAAAAACAGCTCCGAATATCACTTGTTGCCATAACCCACAAGAATCAGCTTATTTGGTTCCAAGATGGTCTCCCTAAAGGTGTTTGTGAGCTTCCTTGTGAGAAACCATGTTCAGTAAAAACAGCTGTAACCAGTAACAATGATTTGCTATTTATTGTGTCTTTTGCCTGTGGAAATACCTGTGTTGTACAGAGGAGAGACGGCTTACAGGTATTTGTGGCTTTAAACAGCTCCCTTTTACTACTGTATCTTTTTTTTGTATATATTGTCTTACTGGAAGTTTCTGCAACTGAAAAGCTGCATGTTTAAGTTCTATAGATTTTGTTGCTGCTGTTGTTATTGTTGCTTCTGTTAAAATAACCTGTCTAAAGTATGAAATTGTTTTACTTTCATTGCTTGCTTATATATCTGAAAATAAACCCTGGGTTCTATTATTTAATAATACGTTTTATGAATCTGAGCCAAAGCTTCTGTTGCTAATTGAAAACTTCCGTAGTATGAGAACTTGAAGTTGTAAGATAGCTATGAGTGTGCCTACATAATTTGTGTTAAAATGAAAGTAAACTGATATCATTGCAAAGCATAAACTTCTCGTTGGAATTTAAAAGCCTTTTAAGTCTCACGTCCTAGTAACAAAAAGTATTGTTTCATGAAAATGACAAGAACAGGCCTCGCTTTTGTTTCCTAAAGTCAGGAGAGACAAAGTTAACTGCTAGGGTTTTGTAATACTCTGTCAAGACGACTTACATAACTCAGGAAATGAAAGTTTGTCCTATTTAGTCATCAGCATTATTGTACAAATTTGTCTTTACCTCTCAAACATATTTAAGTGTGCAATGCAACTATTTCTTGAACGTCAAAGGAGTAACACTTTTAACTGATCTGCAAGTATTACTGGTTCTAAATAAACATTACAGCATTCAGCTATTCCACTGTTCGAGTACACTGAAAAGTTGTCATCTTCTCTGCAACTTGTATTCTGGAAAGTGATCTTTAAAGAGAAATAGCTACTTTTCCCCAGAGCTACATAGGCTCTAAATGATGGAGTAAGAGTGAGACCTTGAAACTTCTTAAAATACTGTGTTCCACACACCTGAATAGGCTGACTCTTTGTAAAAAGCAAGCTTCACCAAAACAAAATCTCAAATACAAGATTTATTGAAATACATGTATTTTAAAATGTCTTCTACTGTAGGTGGCTTCCAGATGGCAAAAAGTGAAGTCTGTTCTGGTGGATGATTTTATTGGCTCTGGAAGTGAGCAACTGTTACTGCTTTTTAAGGATGACTCCAGTACAGACGTGTTAAGTACATTCAAAATAACGGATCTTGGAGAGGTCAACTATGCAGTAAGTTCAGCTTGCCTTTTCTCAGCTACTCAGTCTGTGCTTACTAAATTAAGAAAACCTCAACAAATCATTAAAGTATTCATGCAAAGTAAAATTGGATGTGTGCTGTGAAATGCCCTGAAGTTTGAATACAATATTCCCCACTGTAATCGTAAGTTATCTGAAGAGATTATTCTACTTCCTTGATAGCATCAACATTCTTTCGGGAGATTAAACTAATGCAGTTGAAAATGCTTCACAACAGGTTTGCTACAATGCTTACTTTTTGGCTAAGAATGCTTAATTAAGCCATAGTGCTTGTTAATTATCTTCTCATAGTTAGGTCTTCCCATTATGTACTATCAAACTCTAATTGCTTTCAGAAGGTAAGATTTTTCTTTTAAAATGCATACTGTGATTCTGCTGTTTTTCTGTATTTTCCCCCAGATTTTTATAATGCTGTGTAATAGCCTGTACCTTACTTCTAGCTTTTTAATTAACTCAGGGTTTGGTTTTGTCTTGGTTTTTTTAGAGTGGTATTAATTATAAACATGATGCTCCTGCTGCAGAAGGATTGCAAGAGAATGGTTTGCTTACCCTCCAAGCCCTTGAAACAAGATTACAGGTTTGTACTCAATAGTTATGCCTCTGTATTTTCTCCAAATTACTTTTCTGTATCATTACGTTATCTAAAGGGTGAGGTTAATGATACTGTTTTTATTGGAGAAGTGGTTCAGGGAGAAGACAACAGTGTTAAGTATCTATTCTTGAATCAGTGGTAGTATGTGCTTCAGTTCTCTCAGTTGTGACAAATATAATTGGGAATTGGAAGGGTCTAATTTAATTTTAATTGAAGTTTTGAGATAATGCTGAAGCTATCCTATCAAAGCTTCATAACGGTCATTTTACTCATAGATGTTTAAATACCAGTTTAATAAAATTAGAACGTTTACTTCTTTTGCTCCACACTACATACTTTGAGATAGCATAGTGCCAGGTTCCCAGTGAGTGCTGATGAGTGGCAGTTAATCCTGAAAATAAAGAAGAGCGTTATGGTCTGTTTCTTTGTCCACAGACTTCAGTCAAGTTGGCTTTTACTTTTACCCAAATTAGTGACCATGGTTATTTCACCACCTGCTGATGTTTTTCCTCCTGTTACTGGCAGTTTTATAAGGATAATTTTGCAAAGTATAGTGGGTGAAGCTAAAATGCATCCTTCTTTTAATTAGCATCATTTATAAAACAAGCTGAGGGGAACTTGCCAGAGTCGAAGTAATCAATGGGAATCTATCATTGCCTTTCTTTCTACCTTTCATTCTGTTAGTAAACACCCAGCATACTCTCCAAGATGTTATTTTGCAGTATTGTGCATTGGCCTATGCCAAATGGGTAATAATTGCCAAAGTAGGAAGATTACTTTTTTAAAAAAAAAAAAAAGGAGTTTTAGGAGATAGCATAAGTCTCAAATTGAGTCAATGATGTGAGGCTATTGTTAGTTTGCTAGGAGTCCTATAAGTATGAGATAGGAGTTAATTATTCCTATCATTTGAGAATTAGTGAAATCTTAAGTAGGATATTGTGGCAATTTCATCTCCAGCCTTTAAAAATGAAGCAAATTAACTGGCAAAAGTTTAGTACTGGAAGAAAAGGAGGACTATGACCCATTAGGAAAAGACTGAAAAAGAAAAGACTTTTCTAGTTCTAATTACAAAAGAGATATCTAAAGAGATACTATCCATCTTCCAAAAGATAAAACTATTGTTTGGAGAACGCTGGACAATAGTTTTTTTTCCTTCCTGGAAGGCACAAGAAAGTAGAAGTTGGATTAATTTCGAGGACCTCTCAAGGTCCCTTCCAACCCTTCATTTTTCCAGTTCTTCAGTTTGCACGTTAGAGGCCTATTGGCTTTTACATGCAGAAGTGCAAGCTTCCTGCCAAATGCATTTTCTTCCGTTTCTGGATTCTTCTGGCTAGTTACGTATTTTAAAACTGATTTCTTTGCTGCTGCATTCTTTCGCTACGCGTTACATTACTTTCCTCCTCTACAAAGCAGAAATTAGTTTCAATCTCTCTCATTTGTTGCTCCTTCTTCCACTGTGGTAATGAAGATTGTCCACGCTGCCATTGACAGCTATATGTTCTATGTAACTATGTTCTATGACTTTGTTCTTGTAATACACCAACTGTCTTTCAGCTGTACAGCTCTGTGAATCTGTGTTAGGATCAAATGAATAGTCTGTTTTGCACATTCTACTGATTCTGCTGGAAAAAAGCCACCAGCTGGAGATTTCATGTATCATCTGCTGACAAAGTGGTTCTTACAGACACAGAATCCCTCATAAGACCTAATTCATGTATTTATTTATTTTAAGATCTTTTCGATCTCTAATTTTCAAAGCCACATGCTAGCACAGGCATTGTAAGCAAGTTGAAAATCTTCCTATGTTTTAATACTGTAAATCTTTGAAATTGTCATGCTGATGAATTTGGAAGTAGGTGCAGATATTTCTTTGTAACCTTACTATTGCTTCCTTGTTGAGATCTCCCTTGTTCTGTATGTTGTACGTACAGTGAAGTACTGTTGCTGGTTTTTGTCATCTGATGTATAATTGAGTTTCAAGGATGATTGTTTTGATGCAATAGTGCACGGATCCTGCTTAGCTTGGGAAATTCCAAAGGTTATTTAGCCTTGGAGTGGTGCTTCTTGATATTTATCATCAAAATTCAGGTCTTCTAGAAATTTGCAATCAAATCATATTTTGACAGTTTCTATGGAATCTTGTCTTTTAGGGCAAAATGAAATAGCAGATGCAGCCCTTTTTCATACTGTGTTGCCTACCCCTTATTTCACATGTGCGTACTAGCCATGTCAAAACTTCATCAGGACTGAAATACGGTCCACTGCATATAAGTAGGCTGCATTTAAGTTATACACAGTAATACATATAAGTTGCAGTTTGCAGGTAGTGAAATTGAAAATTATATCAGTCTATGCATTTTTGAAGTGTTCTATGTTTATCTTGGTTACAGTCTTTTGGGCCTGAATCCAGCCTTTTCTCCTCTGAAGATTTTTTTTCTTTAACACTCATTTTAGTATCTTTTAAGACTTTCTTTGGCAGAATACTGCAGTTACATTACAACAGCTGAGGTTACAGGGTTTCTTATGGTTTTAGTTGGCTGTTCCGGCAGAAATACCACGAGTCAGAAGTGTCTTTTTATGTCCACTGGCCTGTTCTCCCCCCAAGTATTTAACAGTTTTGTAAGGATTATAATGCCAGATTCTTTTACTCGTGATTAACTTGTTTCCTTTGACTTGGTTTGCCTGTTTTGGGGCAGATATTTTTTTAATCCTTACTGCTGATTTATTGAATTGCTGCAATGTCTAATTGTTTTGTTCTCATTCTGATAATGCTGTTTTGGTGGCAGGTAGAAAGTTATTTGAGAAATATTCTATACATTTGATTTTTATTACTATTTTTAGTGTAGGTTTTAAGTATTTATTTTTCCATCTGTTGCTGTGGATTGGCCCATTTTCTTTTTGATATTTTTTCATAAGGGAATTTAGTCACTCGAAAAACATAGAATCAGTTATTTACCATGTGAGCAGCTTAGCCTACAGATCTCTGAATTATGTTTCCCTCCGGCTTTTTTGTCTACTTTTTCCATTTTACCTTTGCTTTTCCCAATATTTTTTAGGCTTATCAACTGTGAATCTTCCTTTCCCTTTTTTTTCCTTTGTAAAAGTGCCACAGTTCTTGAGTCTGTGGTTTTAGCTCTGTATGTATGAGTATTAATTTATTTATTTATGAATACTGCAACTTTAATTGCAATGTCTCAAAGCACTGAGCTGTTCTACTTACTACTAAGCCTCTGCCTTAATTTGCTTTGCTTTTGACAGTGATTCATCTGTTCTGTTGTTCATGCTGGATTTACAGCTCTATTGTGTTTGGCTCTGGACTGCCTTGGGTTTATGTTGATGTTTATTTTCTATTTTAAGGTGATCCAGTTTTATTTTCTTAGTTTCACAGTGCAAAGATTGTGACTCCTGCTGATGCTTGTTGCGCAGTACATCTTGGCACATGGCAGAAAGGATGTGTGTGTCGCTTGTTCCAGAGAGAGTTGATGGGGGGCACTACCCAGTCTTGGGTTTGCCATGTGGTAAATTTCAGGTCTCTTTCTTGTGTTGCTTTATGAGGAAAAAGGGCTTGCAAAAGTCAGATTGGTCAGCAAGCATACATCAGTGAATCTTTGGCCATTTTGACTGCTTCTCAATCTGCTTCCACATCTGCTTTCTGTTTCTCAGTTGTTTATTCAGGAGTTGCTCACCAATGGGAGTAAGTATTCTGATGACCTCAATTAGGAAGGTACTGTAGAATCATCTTTGTTCTTAACTCTTCCTTTTCTTCTTCTGACTCGAGTCTGGTACTGGATCATTGCTTGGCATCTGGTAGTTACGATGCGTGGTTTGGTAAATTTTTTACAGAACTGTATCACGATGAGTGCTACTTGCTCGAAATGTCCTTTGCCATTGCAGCTTGAGCAGAGGGCATTGCTTCCTTTAGATGAAGTGCTTTTTATTCAGGCTTGTCAGTTGGTTATGATTGACCCTGATTTGGGTTTTGGGAGGGGATGGGGGGGAGTTTGTTTTTGCATTCCAGTGGTGAGCTTTGTTCTCTCCTTGGCAGCATTGGACTTCTCAGGATCTTGCTTTCCAGAGAAGAGCTTTTGAGGAGCTTTCTTAAAATCTAAGAAGGTGGTGCTGGCATGCTTTTTCTTCTTTTTTTTTTTTCTTTTTTTTCTTTTTTGTTTTAACTGAGACATAGCCTGCATGTAATGTATGTCTGTTTATAAAACTATCAACTCTTCAATATATTTACTTGACCAATAATCAATACAAGTCTTGAGAAGAAATTGAAACTGGTATCAATGGAAAAGTGAAGCAGGACTAATAATGAAAGGGCTGAATATCTACATAATTTGATTAAATTTACCTTAGACGTTTATCTTAAACTCTAGGTTTAATATTGAGAGGCCAAGATTCTTAGATTCGTATTTTGGCAGCAGAGTAGCCTGACTTGAGCATTTTTTTAGAAGCATTACTTGAGGAACACCAGATTCTTGACTTGTGATACTTGCATAAAAATGTAAAACTGAAAAGATGTCTTTGTAGACATGCCAGTTCTTATTTGCAGTTGACCTGAGCATAAGTCTGATGATCATTTTTATCTTTTACAGGCTGGTTGCACCTCTGTTCGAGAGCTACAGCAGCATTTAGGACTCAAAAAGAGGGTTATTCTTGAATCTTGCAGAGCGTTAATAGATCTTGTTGAAGAAAGAACCCATATTCTACCAACTGCAAAAGAGGTAAAATGCAGAAGAGAGTACATACAGATCACTTCTGAACTCTGCCGAGCCATTTGTAGAGGGTGCTTCCCTCAACCACTTGTTACTTTCACCAGTAGGGATTGCCACTACCAAAACTCATTAATCTGCTTTTTAAGTCTGGTTCATTACCTTAACCTGTCCGTGTATGTAGATAAGAGTAAATTTAGATGTCTTTACTTGAAATTGATTTGCACAATACCTCCTCACAACTGAGTTCTATGGAGGAGTAACCTCTAACAAAGAGTTAGTGACAAACAGTAGGGGGAGTGTACAGTCTTAATTGGCACAGTTGCCTAGATATCGAATATCTGTCTGTGATCTAACATGCTATGAAAAATGAGCTGTCATAGATCTGCGTAAGCAAAATTGATTTTATAATGGGGGCAGAGTGAACTGTGGGCTGAGAAGGTGATGGAGGTTGGGAAAATGTTGTCTTAATATATTGCTCAAAAGAAGCCTCCTAATTTACCTGAAATTGAGTTGATCTCCCTTTCAGTTGATGTTGTGGTCTCTTTCAAGTCAGCCGGGTTTAGACAAAAAAGTTTTGAGCAATTAATGCAGTAATATAAAATAAATTCTACTACCTTAAATCTTCTTTGGACAATTAATTGTGTGACAGTTAAAGATTTATATATGTGATGTTTACAAAGGGAGAACAAGTTGTGCTTTTCATGATACCGTGTGTTTTAAGAAAATGCAATTCTATCTTTTGAATCTATTGTAGAGAATAAACTAGTTTATATAATTTCATTTTATGTACTTTAAAAGCACTTCCAGCAATCATTTGTGGTAAAACACGAAGTAATGCAGTATAAAAAGAACTAATATCTCCACTTTCTTTATCTAAAAAAAAACGTTTTTCTGTAAGGAAGGTCTTGTCTCTCTCTGGGATGATGTAGAAAATCCTCCTCATTCTCTTAGTAAAGAGACATCATTGGCGTCTAAAGTCCCAGAGCACTTCATAGAGAAATTGTGGCAGCGTGTTGTGGGTGACAGCTTGGTAGTTGGAGTAAAACTAACTGAATCATTTTACTTGTAAGTATATAAATTTATCTAATAATTTCATTGAGCAGTTTTATAGAAACTGAATTTGCAGGTTGAGCTCTGCAGTAGCAAGAGTGGATTTTTGAGCTTTGAACTTTCTCATTTTGAACATCTGCATACAAAGTGTTTCAAGTGTGTGTCTTGTCAGTATTGTTGCTGCTGCTTGTCTCTCTCTAGCACTATGAAAAAAAAATACATTGTATAACCAAAAATCAGTTGTGTCAGTATAACCACATCATTACTGGAGGCTTTTTACAACAGAGTTTTCTTTGACAAAAATTATGGTTCTTTATAGTCCATGTTGCCATAGCTATGCTGACATCAGTATGTGGGGTAGATAAAGCTCTGTCTTAGCTATACAGTTCCTGATGCCTTACTGTTAACATCTTGCTATTCCTCAAGAGTGATTTGCTTAAAGTGCAAAAGAAAACATATTAAATTCTCTGATCAACTTAATAAATACTCAGCTTTTGAATTGAACTATGCTACGGTCAAGTATCCAATCAAATAAAATATTTGTTAAGCTTATGTATTGTGTAAATTATGTGGAACGATCAGCTATATGATACTTAAACCTTCAAAATGATATGTTTATTCTCATTATTGTCTTTAAAATGATTTGTTTATTCTGTTGATTTTAATTGCTCAGTTCTAGTTGTAAATACTACTTAAGTCATTTCCCCCTTACAGGGAGCGAACTAATTTGGGATACAGTTCAAAAAAACAGGCTTACATGAAACAGAAATTTATGATGTGCATTGTGTAACGTAAACTTTGGTGGAGTTAGAACTTACCTTTTGACCTATATTCCCACAAGCAGTGTAGCTGAGACTGTGTTAGGGTAAGCTTAAAGACTATTGATGCCACTGAAAATCATTCAAGTGGTTGTGAGGGATCTGACCTGTTACGCCCTTTGGCCATTCCGCTTGAGCTGTGGGTATGTTATTTCTCAACTGCCAGATTGCTATAACTTTACAAGAAAGTTGACCTCATCTTCTTGACAGCCTCTGTTAAGAGCCACTGAGGCAAGAGATTGTTTTTGCCTTTCCAGTGTTTATTCTTTTAGCTTTGACAATGATGACTTTGGTTTTGAAAATTAAATACTTAATTCCTGTATAGCTTCAGAAAGCTTCACATGTTTTGGAACCGTTCTTTAAAAACCAGCAGCAATATTGCCCTCTCCCACACTTTTACCGTTCAGAAAAGATCGGTGAAGATGAAGTCATTTGTCAAAGGTTACCTGCTAGGCTAGCAGCAGAACCTAGGTCTTCTGGGCTCCAGTTCAGTACTCTATACAACAACCTGTGTTTTGGGGGAAAAGGACTTACTTTCTCTCCACCCCCAACACTGTAAGTCTTTATTATTTTTGTGCTTCCCACTAATGCAAGATTGCAGTGATGTTTTAGATTGCATTATGAGGTGGTGATACTTCTCCATAAAGAAAATTAGACATTCGTAAGACTTTCAGATGTCAGTGACATCTTGAGACTGAATTGATTGACAGAATAAAATATTCATTAAGAGAGAATCTGAAACAGTAATATTAGGATTTCATTGAAAGAACCCTATGTTGAATAAATAAAGTACTTCATACATTTCAGGAAATTACTGCATATTTAAGGTAATAGTATTTTAAACCTTTTATTTTACTCTCGACATTCAATTTTGTTTGAATATCTATAAAGCAATATAGAACATCAGAAGAGTTTTTAGTTCTCAAACAGGGCAGAATTGATACTTTCTGTATTTTTTTATTAAAAGAAAGATAAGTCTTTAAAAATAAATTATAAATGTCACAGAGTATCTGCATGGGTTATGTGGAATTTTCAACATTTTCTGGGTAAATTAGACATCCAAATTCTTTCAGTTGAAATGAGGCATCTGACTCCTAGAATCTCTTAGAAAATTCAGTCCACGTTTTGAAAGTCTTTATACTAAGCTTAGATGAAATAGTCATTTGAAGAACTTACACTCTTTGCACAGTCTATGACTTAACCTGGAACGATATTGGAATTTGTGGTAGTGTTAAATGTCTGTATATATCTGCAAAGTTCTGGTTATTTGTCAGAAGGCAAAATGCAGACTGGGAGTACAGTCATCTTATATGGATTTTCACAGGTCACTGAGTGATGTCAGTTTATCTTTAGTGATGGATCAAGACTTGTCTTCGATTTCTCCGATTATTGAGTGTCGAAATAAAATCATTAAGCTGAACAAAGCCTTCTCAGCGTTGGCTGTCTCCTCGTGTCAAATTGAGCCTCCTCCAAAAAAGATGAAATTGGACTTGCATAGTAAGAATGATCTGAAAAAAGAGCTTCCGAAGAGATGTTCAAGGGTTCAGCTGGATGGAGCAAAGACAGTCGTTGCTGTTACCAGCCTTTCACCATTATTGGCATTTCATCGCGTATGTTGCATAGTTCTTCTACATGCGAAGAAACAAAAACGTTGGAATGATAGTTTACAGGAGAGCAAAAAGATTACTGTAGTCTGTGGGAAAATTTTGTTAAGTCTGGAAGATATTTCAAATGGAAAATATTCAGTAAAGATGCTAAGGGATAATAGTTACTGTACAGGTAAATGGATTGATATAATTTGGATTCATAAATATATGGTTGCTTCTTCTGTTTACTTTAGGTGATGCCAAGCTAAGTTTTCAAGGTGTAATCACATCTGTCTCTGAACGCAAACTGCATAGACCTGTTGGGAATTAAAAGCTGGGTGAAATACAAGATGGAACATTTTTCAAAATGGAAAAATGTTAAGTGAGTTGCTGTAAGGTTTTGTGCTAGCATTGGTGCTGAAGTGTATCTGGAAAGGTTAATTTTGAAGATAAGTCTAAATATAGAATGGTGAAGCCTGCGTTTTTTCTATAAATAAGATACTGTTTATTAGATACATAGATTTTTTTTTTTTTTTCTGACATATTATTACCTCTTAAATAATACCAAAGTAATTGAAGCTTTTCCTCATCTGCACATCTATTAAGGTCATTTATTTTCCTTTCTTTTAATATTCCCAATTGAATTGATTTTGAACTGGGCTTCCGCTCATGTAGCAAAATAGCCTTTTGACTGTTTGCAATGAATTTTAATTTCTTTCTTCCTTTAATGCTGTATCATTGGCTAAGGCCAACATGTCATTTTACTATCACAGGAGGCTAATAGTCATCTTTTGGCAAGGTGACGTTTCTCTGCAGAGCTTTCATTATACAGGTGGAGCTCTGTTAATCAGCTAACTATTTTGCTTGACAGAAGTAGGTAGAAGAATTGAGGTGACAAGAAAATTCCCAAAGAAAGCCTGAATGCAGGTGCAAACTCTTCACATAAAACTGGGAGTGTGAACCAAAAATCTAGGCATATTTAATACATGCAACATGATCAAAATATTTAGGTCAAATATCTTTTTACTGTATTTTCTTGCAGGTTCCATGGAAGATATACTTGCTGTTCTTGCAGTATCTGTCAGATTCTCCTTTCAGATCGTGTCTTCTGACTGCACATTGACTCCAGTAAATTCATGGTTACTGAGAGAAATGGAGTGCACACCATTTAAGGAGTGCCATGACAAAATATTCTGTCATAAAGCAGGAAATGTGTATGGTACAGTTTTTAACTGGACCCTGAAAAATCCATTTGAAGGCGTTCTAACGTTATTTTGCAGGTAAAATTGCTCGAAAAGTATAGAATATATTCACCTTGCATACACACTTTTTAATCTTTACAGTCTTTCTTACTGGTACCATAAACAACCTCCAAAATCATAACCAACAGGCTTCCAGTATGATGATATGATAACCATGAGCAATAACAGAATTAATTTCAAATCAGAACTATGGCAGAACCTGAACTGCATTGTTTAATTTTGTCTAGGCTAGAATATTCAATGACAAATACGTCTAGTCTCCATTAATATCTGCTTAATACTACTTCTTTTGTTCATTTCACTGCATCATAATTTTATACTCATTTTTCTTACACTGTTCTTAGTGTAATATATAATTTTTCTTCAACATGTGTTTAAAAGGGGATGTTAGAAACAAAAAAAACCCACCAAATGAACAACAATAAACTTCTATTATACTAAATTTAAATTTATTACTATGTCATTTTGTAGTTTAGTACTGCCACATAAATTTAGTCTAATTTTGTACATGTTTCTGATGCATTTATTTCCTATCTACCATGATTTTGAAAAGGAAATGATCTGAAGAGTCTCAGTGATTTCCTTTTCTTATGTAGACAAATGTCTATA
This sequence comes from Phoenicopterus ruber ruber, assembly GCA_009819775.1. NCBI lineage: Eukaryota > Metazoa > Chordata > Aves > Phoenicopteriformes > Phoenicopteridae > Phoenicopterus > Phoenicopterus ruber. The sequence goes on from CM020215.1 coordinate 136,629,430, forward strand.
AAATTTCCTAAGCAGGCTAGCCAAGTTAGTAATACTGCCATAATTTATGATTTAGGTGGATAAGGCTCACAACATAAAAAGTACTTCTCAAGTATTGACCAATGTTGCCTGTCCTGAAGAGTTCAAGCTAAAAAATAAAAGAAAAGGTATATCTCTTAAGAGAGAGTCTCTAATTTATAGTGAGGTTCAATCTTTTACTCAAATTAGGAGTTGATTACCTTCTCTTACGTAAGAGGAAAGGCTGAAATGTTTAATAAATCAGTCAGTAAAATTTAAACCTCAAGACTTTTGGTTCCTTTTGAGAAGTTAGGTTACTTGATACTATTCACTTTTGATCCAATTTTGCATTGGTAGTGAGCTGCATGTTTATGGTGTAACTATGATTGTATTTTCTGTATCTTTTTTTTCCCATCTTTGGATTGATCTTTTATCCAGCTAGGATATTTCTGTGATATGTGGGAGCTACAGACTATTCTTTTTCACAGCCTTTCAGAACCAAAACAAACTATATCTGTTACGTGTAGTAGAATGTTAAGATAACTAAATTGAAATAGAATTACTTTTAGGAAAAATGCCTTTCTGATCTGCATGAGAAAACTAGCTACTTAAGGATGCTTGTGGGGTTTTGGGGTGTTTTGTTGGTTGGTTGGTTGATTTTGGTGCGTTGTTTTTTTTTCCCTGAGGTAATTTTTTTTCTTAATCAAAAGACATCTTCCGAGGACTTTATGTGGGCAAACACTGGACAAACTCTACAGTCCTCTTAGAATGAGGAATGTGTCACTGTGTCACATACGCTACACTGGTATCCAGGAGAGTAGGTTCCCTGGTGATTGCCAGCACTATTTTATCTTGGTTTCTTAATAATTTTGAATGTCTGATTTTTAAGTACAACTTTCCCTCTCCAGTGACCATTTAAAAAAGACAAGCTGTGGGCCACCTAGTAGCCATGCTGTACATACCTATTGATATGACAATCTATGAATATATACGTGACCTTTTTCTGCCCCTAAATGTAGACCAGACAACACGTTTCCTTTGTGCTATCACATGTGACCTTCATGTACAATGAATTGCTTCTTAAAGAAACAAGTGATGCACATGTGACCCTAATCATGGACATATATTTTAGCATAGAATATTTATGTTGCTGAAGTTTGCTTAGTGTCAGTTCTTTTGACGTACAGTGGCTAGTGTGCACGCCATTAGAAAGCCCTTACTTACTCTTGTATGTACAGTACACATAATACGTAAAACCATAATCAGCATAAGTGTTCCCTTGTTTGATTTAAAGTAGTTTTATTTTATTTTCCACTATAGAATTTTGAAGATAGAAGGTAGCTTTAATAATAATCTTAATCTTATTTTACAGAAATCTGACTGTCTTGTTCCAGTGCCTTCATAGCCTTACTAGAGTTCTCCCGCCAAGCTGTGATGTAAAACTCCTGAGATCTGGAAGCAAAGGTGTACTTACTGAACAGTTAGCACTGACTTTGGAAAAAGAAATGCTCACCTCGAGGAGTTTTTTCTTCTCAAAAGAAAGTAAAGCTGAAGACAGTCAGACATGGGGGAATGAGCCTGGCAAGAAAATCAGTGATGCTCCTGTGGCTTCTTTACTGGACAGTGAGGAGGGAGTTCAGCAATTCAGAAAGAAGCTTCAGAATGAACGGGAAGAGAGTGTGCTAAGTATGAATCAAACAATGAATGGTGCCCTTTACCAGGAAGTTGCTTTGAAAATAGCAGAAGCTCAGCTCAGTTCAGATATGATTGTATGGAGACTGAGCAAGTCCTAGAAACTATTCACTAAATTTATTTTGAATAAAGTTTTATTAAAATTATACTATTAAATAATATTTATATTTTCATGGGTACTTATAATACTTTTTATTCTATAGCTCAGTTATTTCTACAGACAAATACTGGTATTTTGCTTGGTGACTTGTACCTGGTTTGGCAAGAGTTTAATATTAAAGATAGCTGAGTCATTGTTTTGTTACAGATTTTTTAAATATTGTTAAGGTATTTTCTAATAAGTCCTCTTCCAAAGTCATAATTCTTGAACTATAAATGAACTATATTAGAGAAAAAAAATAACAAGCATGTACTATTTAAAATAGTCCTATTAAACTTGTAAGATGACTCTTTACACAGGTAAAACTTAAGCTTTTTTCAGAAATCTTAAGACAGCTGTAGAAAGGATCTAAGTTAAGCAACCAATTTTAATTCATAATTTGAATGTGGGGTCTGGCAAATTCAAAGAGGAGGCAGCTTATCTTCATGATATATCAAGCCTTTTAAAAAACTTATAATAATACCACTTGAGGAAGAAAACTCTGATCGAATCTTGCAGCCCTATCTTCTGGAGCCCACCCTCAGATCTGAGAGATTTTGAAGTATTTATTGGAGCTGGAGAACCACATCAGGCCTCTTACAAAATTTCAAGAACTCATGAAGATTCACTCTGTAATAAAATGCCTTCAGGTTTGAGAGGTCCATTCCCAACTAGAATCTAGTGGTTGGGCTAATCTCATGGGTAAATCCTGGAGGAAACTGTCCTTCCTTGGATGTTAACATAGCTTCAATGTCAGAAGATTTGTGTTTTTGTTCCCTGAGTCGTAAAGGATTGTCTGCTGATACTAGCTGCTCAGTGGTTTTGGCCTATCTCAAGTATTTTAAATAATGGGCAACTCTTGGCCTATTATTCCTCCCTTCTCTGGTTTGAACAAGATACCGCCTATGCATCCAGGAAGAGAACTGCCTGTGATCTTGCAGGTGCTACTGGCTGAGGTAGTTACTTTTTAATCATTTTTTCAACCATTTTTTGGCTTTGTGAGTGACAGAAAGCTTAGAAAATCCCAAATCACAATAATTTGCTTCCTTTTATCTCTGCTTTATGTAAGCAAAACATTCCTAGTGTTTGTCACTATTTTTCTAAAGTTGTCAAAATTTTGCTTTTCATTTTTCCTGTAAACAAAGTCTGAATAGTTAACATCTGCAGCATGCGCTGTGACAATAAACGTTTGGTGGGAAGAATCAAGATATTTATTCACTCAAAGGAACACTGACGTTTCAGAATAATTCTGTATCTTTTTTTTTTCATCAGAAAGCTCAACTTCTGTATGTATGTCCTCCAGAAGCATTAGCGTGGTGATTTTTTTCAGTCCGAGGTGTCTTCTCATATTGGCAACAGGAGTAAACCCATGCACATCTAAAGGCAAAACACTAGCTAGAAAAACAGTAAATGAGAGAACGTTGTGCTTTACAAGTTCAACCCAGTTTAGTGATGTATTCTCACTTTTGAGATACTCGAAGTATTAAATGTCTCCATTTTTGGCTATATAGAAGGGAAATTTTGCATTAAGATGTCAAGAACGCCTTAAGAAATTGTCACAGGTATTTCAAACTTGGTATTTACTGGATGAGAAAGAATTAACACAACCCTTTCTTTGTTAAGCCACAGTTCTGTTCAGCCCATAGTCAAAGCTTAAGAGCTCATTGTCAGGGCTTGGCAGTCATCACTGGAATTTCCAGAAGAAAGTTCCTGATCATAAACACTTAAATGAAGCGAAAAATCTCAAAGCGCAATCCTGTAGCTTGCAGCTAAGGGCAAGAGCTTGGTAAACCAGCTGAGCAGAAACTTTCAGAGCAACAAAGCTACTATTCAGCTCAGGGCACTTGAAGGAGTTCAAGCAAAGGCGGTGTAAACAGTCCAGCAGTTGATTTTTATTAGCACTACTGTAGCAGCCTGGTGTCATCTTGTAACTAACTGTCATATGCCAGTCTGTCTTTAAAGAGAAGCTTCTACTTCTGTTCACATCCCGTTATTGAACTAGTAGGGTGAGGTGAAGGGAAGCTGCTAAGGACAGAAGTTGCGAGTTTCTAATTCCGTCGAGTTGTTACTTATCATTATTTAAAAGCAGGAAACATTGAAATCACAGGAGTGTGCAAGTGTAATTACTAGAGTAGAATAACACCACGTACAACAACATGTTCCTACTAAGGAGTCTTTCCAGAGGCATGAATGCTTAGTTTGCAGATCATCAGATGAGATCATTAAAAGCTTTCCTAACAGCTCTAAGATTCCTGGGAGTAGTTCTCCAACTGACTAGTCATGTATAATGACATGGCACAACTTTCAGTGACAGTGATGCAATTAGTCGGTGTATTACATATGCATATTGCGAGTGCATTGCATATGCACCTTTATGTGGCAAAATCTAAAGGTCTGCTGGAAATACTTGTAAGGTTTATGCTGGTATGGGGTTTTTCTGGACAGGAATCATGGAAAAATGCAGCGGGTTTGAACAAAGGATCAGGCTCTCTAGAATCTTGAAGTGGCAGCAACGGGAATTTTGTTTAGAGATACTTGCTTTCCTAAACTTGCCTTTCAGAAGTAGAAGCAGCTAAAGGTGTTAACCTTCAGTTTATTTAGTCAGTCGTGATGGTTCATCTCAGCACATGCTGGTCTTCAAATGGAGAGTCCAAATTGCGCTGACTAGCAAAACTGGTTAGTTTGGCTCACTATTCTTCTGTCATGAACAGTTGGAGTCTCATTTTCCGGACTTCCAAGAAAGTCCTGGAAGTGAGTTCTTGCATGTACTTTTTTGGGGAAAGTCATTTGAGAAATGAAATCAGGTAGTGGCAGCAGCAGTCCTAGTTACTGGGGGTTGGTATTGCCAAGAAACAACTGCTAAAATAGTTGGATGCTTGATTCTGTAAATTCCCTTTTCCATGATAGCAGATGAAGTTGGGAGAGAGACAGATCACAACCAACCGAAGGCTTTTTTGTTAATAAAGCTGTTACTAATAGCAGAAAACTATTCACGCAACACATTCACTTACTCGCACACTCGTAATTACTCTGTAGGAGCAACAACTGGGAGGCCAATCCCAACCCCTGGGACCTCCGGCTCCAAGGTAGGCAGTTTAGAAAGTCCCTCGAAGAACCCTGTGCTTTATCAGGTGTGTTTACATAATTCGGTAATGTTTTGTCTGCATATAGCAAGCGCTACCTGCTTGCGCATGATCCACCTTATGCAACCCATGGTTGACACTAGTGTGGGTAGTGGCTTTATACACAGCCAGCAGGCTCTTGGTGTTCTGAATTTATCAGTTTTGGTGGATTTAACGGGACAACTGGTCTGCAGAGCTTACCAGTTTCTGGGAGACTTTCACACGCTGCTTCTCAGCATGTAATCTTCTCCTCAGCCTGCTGCTTGCTGGTAACCATCCTCTATGCAGACCTGCAGAACCCCGTCACACAACCTCACACAGAAGGGGCCTTTATCACATACGAACTTTTGACAAGGTAGTAAAGTTAAGCCCAGAGCCAGCTTGTCTTGACCCCAAAGGGTCAAGAAAAAGTAGTTTTTATTTCCGAAAACCGGCAGACGTCAGTGATTTCTGGCAGATACCCATAGGAGTGGTTCCAGTTCTCTAGCCAGGGCAGTGATCAGCGTGTGGACGTGTACCTTGCAGTGGCTCTATTGCCACCCGTTTCAAGCCTTGGATGCCAAAGGAAAGCCTGGTATAGGAAGGATGAGCTGTCATGCCTAAATGCACCCTTATGTCTGTCTTGGCGCTTCTAAAGTCAGCATGATTTAAGGCCCTAAGAAGAGGGATTGTGTGTCAAAGAAAGAACTCTGTTTTTTCCAGCCAAGTAGGTATAATAAATAAAATTGCTTATTATAGTGATTCTCTCTGTCCTTCTCAGGCAGGAGAAACCTGTCTGCTCTAGAGTAGTCTCTGTTGGACAGTAGTATTTCCTTTCTACGTTTGTGTGTGTGTATGTATATATTTTAGATCAGCCAACAGGCTGCTGGGTTGTTCGTGGTAGTGAGAGTTAAGCCTTCTCTCTCAGCTACTAAGTTTTGTTTTCCCACAGCTTTTGACAGTTTGGGAACTGTGACAGTCTTATGACTGTTCTTTTCTGAATCATGCTGACTCTGCTGAGACGAAATAATAATGCTAGCATGTTTATCCATGAGTGAGTTATTCATCAGAGACTATTAACAAAGATGATAGAGTCAGCAAAAGGAGTACCCAAATAATGGTAGTTTTCTTCTCCTCCCTTCTACTTCCCTGGGAGAGATGAAGTTTTAAACAAGGGGAAGGTAAATGTCAATGCAAGGATTTAAAATCTTAAATAGATGTAAAGGCATGGGTTTGAGCATTTTGTTGTTGTTTTTAGTTTCTTTCTGGTTTCGGTAGGTTTTTTTCAGTACTCTCTTCTCCGCACTCTAGGCATGCTACTGGTAGGAACAGGGTGATCGTCTTGATCAGTACGTAGTAGGAGTTTCTAGCCAAGCGAGAAGCTGTGCCAAATCCTCCCAGGGGAAAGGCAAAAGAGTAGGAGGTTTAATACTGCTGTTTAGTCACATTAATTATTGCTTTAAGGAGGTGATACTACTTTGGTCTTTTCTGTGACCTCAGGTTTCTGGTATGTGACAACCTTACCCCTTGAATGTATTGAGAAATTCATAATTCATAGGTGCAAGACGGCAGCTACATGTTTATAAATGACTCAGAGCAAAGACTGCCCAAGTGTCAGGTCTGTATCAGCCCAGCTCCTGCCTGAAGCCCTACATTCACAAAACCCTGTTGCTTAACTGCGTTATTTAGGTCAGATCCGCAGGATGGTAAAGCAGTTTCAGGTTAACTAATCCTCCTCCTTATTGTCTAAACGGAGAGGTGGTGAATCATTTGCCCGGCTGCGATCCTTACCTGCGCAGAGAGGTATAAAGGTAAGCGCTTTGTAACGAGCCCTTCAAAACAGCGTGCGCTGCCTCTCTACCTGCCCCCTTTCCTCTCCCCAGAGCCCCAGTTACAGTTTTGAACCGAACATGTGATGTCTTCTTTTGTAATCCTGCCTTTGAAATGTCCTCGAGCGCGAGGGGAAAAGCAGAAGCTGCCAAAAAACTTCCCAAATTCATGGTTGGTGGGAGTCTGCTCTTTCTGTACAGTCTGCGCTATTCCCGCCGCGCAGGCTCTACCGACGGTGTGTTTTGAAGAGCCTTCATGCTTCCCTCCCCCCTCCCGCCCCAGTGATCAAATACTGAAGACCAAATGCAAAAATTGACTCTGCCTTGCTTTACCATGTAGGAAACGGGTATATTTTCTTTTCCAAGGGATATAACTCTGCTAAATCGGATAATCTGCAGATAAAAGTCAGGTCCCTGATGCAAAGCACACCTTGATGAAGCTTTCAAGTGCCTGGCGCACTCGAGCAAGTAATTGTGCAACATAGAAAAAACCTTTCCTCTCCACAACCCTGACACTCCCCCCTTTTTCCCCTGGCTGAGTACTTCATGACTGTTTATGATAATAAGCTGTTGGATTTTTTTTTTTTTTTTTTTTAAGATTTCTGCAATTAAGGCTCATTCTTAATTCAACTCTACTTACTGGCAGTGGATTTTAATGCTGCTTACAACATTTTAAACCTTTGCTTTAATTTTGCCTCCTCTCAAGCTCATTTAAGAAAATTCAGCTCTCATTGGATGTGTTAGTATACTACTACAATTTTTAATCTATATTTGGATGTGAATTTTTAAAATGCAAGCTTTGTAGAAATCCAGAGAGGAGTGAATTTCTGGGGGTTTTGGCAGAATCTTTCTCCTTTCTTTTTCCAAAATAGTATGAAATTTCTTAATGATCAAATCGTCCAGGTGTCTCCAAATGCAGATAACGTACCAGCTTCTTTAATCCCCCCAAATCAGTTGCACAAGGTGTTTACATCAGAGAAATCAGAGAAAATCATGTAACGTATATTTTTCAACACAACTGTAAGAAGAAATGTCCGGAGACAGTCAGAGCAGTTCAGCACTCTTCCCTGTTTGTCAGCTTGTTTTGTTTTGTTTTGTTTGTCAGCATAGTCTAAAATAATCACCGAGAGCAGCTGTTGGATTTGAAGACCCCATGAACTTTCTTAGACTATGCAGCGTGGGTAAGAATTAATTCACATTTGTGATCACGTTCATTAGATTATGCATTCTTACCCATGGAGGGCAGCCAGCGTAGTGGTCATGTTGTGTGTAAGAGCGGTGTTGTCTTTCACCGTCCCATCCAAAGGCTGGCCGTGAATTAATGACGGGAAGATGAACACAACCACCATCCTACGAATAACAATAATTGCCACCTCAGCAGGAACAGAGCTGAAATTACAGGTTCCAGCGGGGGATGATCACCGATCACCTAATGCCCATGGTTTCACTGGGATTATTTTTCTCTACTGATGCCCCTAACTTTCTCGAAGTACGTGATTTATATTTAGTTACTCAAACACGGCATTTCAGTTGTGATTATGTGGCTAAAGTGCTCAAGAATTTATAATTTCAGTTCACTCCATGTGGTTACAGGTCATGTGCACTGCAGCATATTTTACCTGCCACTTGGCAAGAGGAGTGCTTGTGTAAATGCAGAAATGAAAAAAATTGTATTCCTGAGGTAATATCTTAGAGTTTCCATCTCACTGCAAAACTAAGTGAACTATTCCAATGCAAAGTACCTCAGCAGTGCACACCACCTTCTCAATAAACGCGGTATTTTTTTAGCTAGAGGTCAGCATTTAGTAATTTTGTGGAAAGAATATATCAAAGTAGCTCACCTTTTTAAAATGTGCTCTGAATGCATATATTATCACTTGATGAATGATACATTTCATCCAGAGTCTGTAAAAACCGTATTTTATTAATGGGGTGTTTTACTTCAGAAAGAAATTGTTAATTTAAAAAACTTTTTCCTTTTTTTTAGGATTGGACAATGAAATAGACTTGGCAGAAGTAATCAAAGATGATGAATAAATGATATGTGCTTATTGTATTTTCCCCAAACTTGAATATATTTTCTTCTGAAGTTATAACTAGATAATCCACTGAAATAACATAAACTGTATAATCTTCTCTGGGAAAAAAAAAATTGCTAAAAAGACTTGGGGAAAGAATAAATCCCTACTCTATTTTCTCACCAAAGAGATATGAATTTGCGCAAACTAGTGTATTTTCTTGATAAATTGACACATTGTAGGCAAAAAGGGGATGAAGAACAGAGGAGTCCTGTCGTTTTGAAACAGAGTCCTTCTACGCTAAGTGCTCTTTCTTACTGGCTGTTGAGAACACTTGGAGTGAATTGGATTCTTAAAAAATCCACATTAACCTTCTCTAAATTAGTAGCATGTCTGAACAGTAGCATATTAACAGTATCAATGATCCAGGATTTGAATGTTTTAAGTGACTGTGGATAGCCTGAGGTTATAATAATGATTACTTTAACACCATCTGAAGTGCATTTTTTTTAAGTTGCTGGAATTTATGGCATATTAGACAGCTCATACACATGTCAATCTACCCCAGTGATACAGCTAATCTGGGGAGAACTCTCTTCTCGCACTGCCATGTGCCACTCAGGGGCCATCACCTTGCCCAGTGCTATTCCTAATGCCCTTAGCGTGGGTTGTTCAACCCATCCCACGCCTCCCATGTTAGCATTGCAGCTGTGGAATTTAGTTTTTGCTGTACGCCTAAAAAATAAGAATCTTTGCTTTTAAAAATCACAAAACTTTTGACACGTCAGCATTTCATTTTCATATGGCTGGGAGGTGGCAATTCATCTGGGTAGAGCCTTAACTGTCCTCCCCCTCTGAACGTCAACGTTTAAACCTCTCGGGATCCCATGCAACGTGTCCTGCTCTCCGCTCCCTCCCCTTGCCCCATCCCGAACTCCTCCTACGCTCCACGGGCTAAATCCGGGCCTCATCCAAGACAATGGCGAGGCTTTCTGAGAGCTTCCAAGGGCTGGACAGCCCTGTCATGATTCAGAACCCTCTTTTCATCTCAGCAGGGGGACTTAGTGGGTTTCACAGACCCAGATTCACAAATATTCTATTCCTTCGCCCAGGCTTTTATCAGGAGTTAGTGTAATTTTTTAGTAGATACAACTTGGCTGAATTTCCAAAGTTAAAGGCAGAGGACTAATAAATAATAAATACAGCAATAAATTTAGACTTGCATTTATTTTGCAGTTAGCCACTGTTCACTTCTGAGCCTCTGTTCTTACTTATTTTTTATTTACTCTGGCAATAGACGTGATGCTTCAATTTTATTCGAGGTTGTTTGTAATAAAGCTGGCCAATAATATGCCCATATTAAACAACGTAACACTACAGCTTGTTGTAGTAATTGATAATGATATTTCAGATTGTAAATCTTCATGGCAAACTGCATATTTTGAGGGCTGAATGAACAAATACTAAAATACATGTGCTTTGAATACCAAAGGTGTGCTGGAGAAGAAAACTAGACTTCAGTCGTGAACTGTGAGAAATCATTGAAGTTACATATAATTTCAGGACAAGGGAACACCATTCCTTTTTCAAGTTGTAGTAGAAACATTGTATGAATTTTTTTCCTTTTAGGTTCAAGTTCTTTTAATGTCATAGCAAAGGAATAAAGATAACGTTTAGGAGTTCATGTTTCCAACTTATAACAAAGTTTGAGAGACACAAAGAGTCACTCAAAAGCGAAGTAGTCCTTACTGATACTTGACTAAACATCTCCAGAAGGAATTATCAAATTGTTTTGAGTGTGCCAATAAAAGCATAAGGAGTTTTATGGTTATCTCCCTCCTACTCAAAAATCACGCAACTTCCCTGTGACAGGTACTATTAAGTGAAAAAGTGATATTGGAATAATGAGTGTAGTTAAGCTGTTTCTCTTATGAGTTTGAAACGATGATGAACACAAGCGTTAGGTCACCAGCGCGCTAGCTGTGGGGTACTCTGAGGTGATTTTGATGATTTATGAGACTGCACTATGGGAATCAGCTTGCTTGCTTTGAGGCACTCTTTTATACACTTCTGTGGTCTTGTGTAGATAGAGACGTTAGTACAGAACCTGTTATTTATCTTAAGAATCTTCTACAAGATAGCTGATCCTGATAAAATGCTTCAAAGACATCTATCAGTGCTAAACAGCATTTGTTACCTTATAGCACTTACTGAAAAAAAAAGAAGTGTATGAATTCCTCAGCTGTTTCTTGTACATTTAAACAGGGTTTATCTTTTCCCTTACCAGTTTACAAGTCTTATCTTTATTGCAGGTGATGTGCATTGATTTACCTCACCTTCATGCTGGAATCCCTTACCAATCTATTCTGAGTAACAGCAAATCTTACGTCCGTTAACTGTGCTGAGCTTCTCCATTTGTAACATACTGCAATTACAAAATTATTTGCCGATTTGTGTTTTCTGCAGGGAAAAAAAAAAAACAACAACAGAACAAAAACAGAGTTGAATTTTTATTGTCTTAAAACCAAGACTGTATCACTGAAGAAAGAATAGTGAAGTTCATTTGATACCTGAAAAATGAAATATTATTTCCAAAAGAAAAAAGAAACAGTCATTTCAGTATATTATTTGAAGTTGGCAAAATATGAAGGGCCATAAAATACTCTTGGAAGTAACAAAATTGTATTTAAATCTCCCTGTGACATTTACTTGAATTCAGCCTACAGCATATCTACTGATTAATAATCAATGGCAGACTAAGATGCCGTTCGCTGCAAGTGTGTCTGTCTGCAGCCGGCCTTCGTGGATACGTGAAATAGCAGATGGTGCCGCAGGTGAGGTTCTGTGTGTCTACGTACAGTGGATGTCCGCCTTCAAACCGCACGGAGAATTCTTAAGACGACCTTTTGTGGCTGCGTTTACCAGCGGGGCGAGCAGGAAGTTTCACGCGACCGCGAAACCGCTTTCCACGTCCTGCCTTGCCCGCGCCGCCTTGCCGCGCTCCCCCTTGCCGCGCTCCCCCCGCGCAGCCCGCGCTCTGCTGGGAAGGAGGTGGGCAGTGCTGGGGACAGCCTCGCGGTCGCTCCCCGGCGGGCGAGTTTTGGGGGGGGAACGCTCCCCAGCACCCCTGGGATCCCCAGCCACGGGGATGGTGCTCGTCCAGGGTCCACCATGCGTCAGCGCTTCCCAGCACAGTGTTGGCTGAGGCCAAGCGGGTGCTCCTCACCCAGGGCACAGGTCGGGGGGACTGAGGGCCAGTCCCGGGGGCCAGTTTAGCTGCGGCTCCGCCAGTCTGGGAGGAAGAGGGCTTATCGGTGCAGAAGCAAGAGGGAGCAGCTGTGGGCCTGCTTTGGTTAGCGTTGACATGGTCTGTGTTGTTGGAGGAGGTTGCAACCAAATACCAAAAGCACTTCCAGTGACTGGCAGACCTCAGGGTGACCTCTCGCTGGGGTTCCTGTTTGCTTTGCCCAATAAGCGTTTTGCAAGCCGCCAGAGGAGCAGGCAGGATGGCTCCAAAAAACCCCAAGTGCAATGCTGGCGGGGCTGAGATCTCTGCCCTGAGCAAGCGGTGTTTCTGGAGTGCCCCTCTGCTGGACTCGAGCTGGAGGGTGCTGCAAGGCCAGGAGTGCCGGCTGCCGAGTGCTCAGTCACTTCTCTGCCCCCTTCCAGCCTCTGCCTAAAAGGACAAGGAGAGAAAAGTCATTACAAAGCGATAATAGCAGAAGTCGGCGAGGAGGAGGCCGCCTGGGGCTTTTTGAACCGGAGCTTTGTTAGCCCAAGCCTTTTTGCATCCTCCCTTCTCCGGGAGAGGCTCCCCGTGATTTTGGACTCAGTGGCACTGGGGATGCTCTGCACCCCCTCAGCAGCTGCCACGGGCCGCGCTGTCCTCGAGTGCCTCCATGGTGTCCCCAGCCCGCAGGGAGGTGGCTCGCGCTGTGACTGCGATGTCACGGCCGGAGGTAACACTCTGGGGGATGCGGTGGCAGAAATAGTGCTCCCGCGCGTATAAATAGCTTCACGTACTGCTAAAGTGGCGGTGTCAGGGTGCTATACCACCGGTTTATTTATATCTCTGGAAGCGCTGTGAGCTTGGTAGCAGAGCATCAAGTTTGTGCTGTGAGTTATTTTGATTCTTTTTGCCCTCAACACAATCCGATTCATAAACATCCTTGGTTTTCTCCATCAGTCTCAAGTTTCTTGCCTGCAGTGATAGCTACCAAAAAAAGTTTGCCAAATTAACGGGCAGATCCCAGTTTGAGAGTACTTTACTGGTGGCCCAGAGTAAAAGCTGTGCATTCATCTGTTTGCACACAGAGGACCGGGATGCACAAGCCTGGGTAGTCCCAGCACGGTCATGCTTTTCAGCTGCCGCTGGGCTGGGAATGACCCAGCTAAGAGACTTCGTGATTCAAACCTAAAGCGAAATCATTTTCTATGAGGCGAGTGGTTAGATGTCACTTTGCAATGCTGAAAAATAAAAATCTCCATTTCCAGTTTGAACACGAAGTGCCACTGTCTGACTTTCTGTTCCCAGCACTAATTGACGGATCCATTTCCAAAGTACTCTGCTGGCGGTGGGTAGATGCAGGCGGCAGACCGAAGAGCAAACACGTCGGGAAGGGACTATTTCTGACATCGTGGCTGGAGATTGGCAGTGTGTGTATGATGATTAGGATGCAGGTGAGGAATCATTTGCGGCGAGTAGGTTAATGCATTAGTCTCAGGCAGCTGTCTCACCTTTAGATGGACCTCATGTTTCAGTTCTTGCTTTTTGCCAGAGAAAGAGGCCAGCGTGAGGGAGGTAAAGCAGTACGTAGCAAATCACCGTAATTCCGCAACTTCGCTAACTCAACAATTAGTGTTCATGGCCCTGACTGCATGTTTATGAGCCTATGGGAAAAGGGGTGCAATGTTGAAGGGGGCAGAGGAAATAAATGGCTCAATAAAAGGCTTGTGAGCTGGACTTTTTCTGAGAAACGGCCTCCTCTTCTGATATAAAATGGGCTCCTTTATAACACGTGCATTATGGAGATAATATTTCTGATGGAAACCAACTGAGAGGCTGCTCTCTTAAAGCATACTAATAAAGTCTAGTATTTGTTCAGGTGAATAAATACACTGTGACTTACTTTACCTACATCCAGTAGTTCATTTATTTGCTTCAGGTTTTTTTGCAAATATTAGGGAAAGGGACATCTCAACAGTCATATGTCTACAGATGACTGTATAGGGAAATAACTGGTGTGAACTATGTACTTTTATGTCTTTGCTAGTACTTTGCTGCTCAGCAAAAAATCAAGAGGCTTCCATATTAGAGATGAGGGAGGGACTCAGTGCATTTGTATGTAGGAAAAATGTTTACTTCCGTCATAGCATTTTATTTGCCCATTTTTTTTTCTCTACTGTTTCACAATGTTATTATAGAGCATGCTTGTTTTTTCCTGGTAGAAGCTGCCAGAGACTTGCAGTTAAAACAAAAAAACTTCCCAGCCCCCTGCACGTGCCCAGGTAGTAATGTCTAGAAGTAATTCTGGAAGCAAAGTTAAGGAGGCAGTTTGTAATCGGTTTTTCTTCTTTCCAAAGGGCAGAAAAAACATAGTTTTTCTTTCCAAAAGATTTTTTCCCTCCTTGATTTTGTCCTTCAAATGTCAAACACAGCATTGACCTCTTTCTAGATGGTCTTTTTAATCCTTTGCTGAAACTGGAAGGCAACAGCGTTAGCAGGAGATTTGAAATACATGTTCTCTTCAGCTGGGAGCAAAGCTGGGCCCAAGGCACTTCTTAACACACTGAATTCGTACGTCCATGGGCCACGAGGACTCAGCAACACTTACGTCTCTGTCGGTACGAAGCAGTGGTTTGTACAACAGAAGGGAGGAGAGGAACTTGCTGCCTGGTTGCTTCCTGACTAGTAGGGCCTGTTTCACTCTGATCTTGCTGGATTTGGTGAGGCAACTCCATTTTGGCAGCCCCCTGAGCCCGGCGAGGAGTGACCCAGAGGGGTGTGCTCCTGCCTGGAGGGAAGGAGCTCTGCACAGGAGCAGCAGCACAGACTGACGTGGCCCCTGCAGCTGGGGTCTGTGCGCGGCCGCCCCGGTGCACCCAGGGGTGCCCGGGGTCACCCCTGAGGGAGCCCGGCGGTTGTTTGCTTTCCTCTGTCTTACGTGAGCCGAGGGGCGAGCCGAGCGATGTGCCCGGATCCCTCCCAGCCGGCGTGGGCTGACGGCCGGGACACAGCCACAAGACTAATGGTTACTATTCTCTCAATAACAAGCTTAACCAGAGTTCAGCCTTAGCACTACTTACCATCAAGCACCTTACAGTAATCTTAAAGTATTTTCAAAAGGCGTTTAGATGAGGCCCTAAGGGATATGATTTAGTCGGGGACTTGGTAGTGATAGGTTAATGGTTGGACCCGATGATCTCGGAGGTGTCTTCCAACCAGAACAATTCTATGATTCTATGATTCTATGACCTATTTTGTATATTTATTCTAGCATTTTTATGAATCTGTATCCTGCATCCATCCACCTCCTCATTTCCGTCACTGAACTGTTGCTTACACTTCATTACTCTGTATAAAATGCAATACTCCATTTCATTTGACGTCCAAAATAGGACTCTTCCACCACAGCCAAATGCCACCTAGTGATTACAGCAGGAATTGCACCCAATCCCTTACACTGCTGTATTGCGTGCGACAACCTCGCTGCTATAATAATTTTTGAAGACAGATAATTTATCTTTGTGATTAGAGAATTCCATTATAAAATCGATACTTACTGTGAGTAAATAAATTTGTTATCTCCTAATTCGAGCACAATACAGTTGTGAAGCATCATTTAATTGTCATGAGATGCATTTTCCCAAAGAAGATGTTTCCCACTCCATTTTAACTATAGCTTATATAGGTAATATATATAGTGAGTGTTTCCCAAGATACCTCTTGATTGATGCGTTGCCATAGACAGGATGGAGAGCCAACTGGATAGCATGGGGCATCTGTTTGTTTTACCTCCTACACAAGTGACATTTTGCCACTTCTGAAAATCCACACGGTATTCTGTTGCAGAAGAGCGTGGCATTTCTGGTTGTGCATTCCTTAGTTATTATTGTGTTTTGCAAAGATGTGTTTTCTCCAGTGTCGTGTCATTCTGCTTGCAGAGGCAAAGTGAAGACAGAACCCATTTTGTGGAGAGGAATTGCTTTGTCTTCTCCGTTATGATTTCATACCAGGAGCTCTCTTCTTGCAGGCTACTGCACTCTCAAGCCTTGCATTTTTTTACTGAATTTTCCCTTGTTCGATGGTACCATCATGCCAACCAGGAGCATCTCCTCCAGGGCTCAGCCTTGTGGGTCAGCCTGCCTTTGCGGGGAGCAGTGATTGTTTGGGGACCGGTCTGGATGCTCCTGCAGGGTGCTAAGCCTCCCTTTGGGACTGGTACCTACGGGTGTGCCGCGTTGCTGTCAGCCCCGAGCGAGGAAGGACTGTGCAACCCAGCGCTCGGAGCTGCCCGCCTGGCAAGGTGTGCCCCGCAGTGTGGGGAGCGAGGCCATGGCCCCTGGAGAGCGGGCAAGGCACCAGGCGCTTCTGCCTGTGCCCCCGGGCAGGGTGCTGCGGGGAGCGGGGTGCCGGTGGTTGGTACCCCCTGGCACTGCCAGCACGGGGCGACAGTACTGCGCTGCTAAGGGAGGACAGCGTGGGGCACCCGATTCTATCAAGTCTGCACAATGAGTGAGACAGATGATGTAATTTTTCCTCCCTTACCCATCTTTCTGTGATGATTTACTAGCCACGACCTGATGCTTGCCCAGACCGAGCCTGGAATACAAATTTCATGTGTGTAGAGTGCGACTGCTGCGATGCCAGCAAATCCAGTGCCTCTCCAGGCATAAAATACCACCCCTGGTCCTGGCTTGGCACAAGAAGTGTTTTTGAGAACTGTACCTGGTGGCACCTGACTCTTCACTTGCTTGGTCTCGATGCACCACAGTTCCAGATGCAGTTTTCTATTGCTCTGCACTCATTTCTCTTGTGTTGACCCACAGGAAGATGTTAAGAAAGGGAAATGTTCATCTACCTTTGTATGAAATAATTGAGGTCTGAATGGTAAAGATCATAAAAAAACCTAATAGCTCCTGAAAATCAACTAGTACCCAGAATGCAATAGATGGTCTCCAGCCACAGAAGAAAACAGTGCCTGGCCTGAAAGGCATGAACTCCTAAAATAAACGGCACAACTTTTAACAGAGAAATAAATGACTTTTTCAAATTAATTTTTATATTTGTATAATTATATGCACATAGAAAAGAGAGGAAAAAAATAATTTCTAGATTATTCTGGCTAAACTCTTCTCTGTGCAATTTCTCTGATGTCTGTGGAGTTACAGGAGGAGAGGGTTTGGACTTTCATCTTGATAATGTAAATGTGCTACAGCAGAAACAGAGAATTTATCAAAGCTGACCAGTACATTGTACATCTATTTATCTATTTTTTGGCAACTTTTTTTTTCCTTTTTTTTTTTTGTAGTGAAGGTATCTATTTAGAAGACTGAAAGATTATTGTGATTAAAGTTTCTGAAATGCTAGTTTACTCTTAAATGGTGCAATAAAAAGCCCAAGGAAAAAAAAAAAATCCTTTTTACAGGAACTGATAGTCATTTATAAGGGAGCTGATCTCACCCAACAGACTTTGAAGTTGATAATTAACCAGAAACAGGAAGGTTCATCATTTGGTAATGAGCTGCCTACAAACCCATCTGATGAATAAAGGCTGTCAAACGAAATCTCTTGGCATGGCACATCCACCTGCAGGGCTTACTACAGATGGCGTGACAGTGTCTGACCATCTGATTCAGTCAAGAGACGCTGATGAAAAAGCGCTGTGTGCTCCAGACAGTATTTTCTAATTCTTCAAATGCTGCAGGAACAAATGATAGAATTTCTGTATCCTTGACCGTGAATTTCAGGGGAGGGAGGGAAACACAGTCCCACTCCGGTGTTAGAAGCAAAACACAGCATAAAACAACAAAATTACACATGCATTATTTAACACCATTACTGGAGAGGATGCAGTGGTGGGGAAAAAGCTACTACAAGAGGATGAGACGGAATCCCAGAACATTTATAATATCCATCTTCCCTGTGGCACAGACTGGCATACATACAGCTAGCCGTTATTTGTTGCAATTTGTACAATTCAAAGCCGTTTTTCACCCCTTTTTAAAAAGCCTACCCAGTAGTCTTTACTCAAAGGAAAACTAAATGATAGTTACTGAAGGCTGGAGCTCCATTCATCTAATAATATAGAGCTGAGTTGTACGATGAAAATCATCAGTTCTTTATGGCTGTCTTGCAGTGTTGTAGGCACCACAGATGTTAAAGCTTTATGGAGCTTATAGGGTACCATGCATGCGCGTAAAAGCCAACTGGACAGAAATATATGGTGATAAAGAAACATATCTTTCCTCTCTCCAAACCAAGCCAAACCAAAACGTGTTCTGGGCTTCATTCAACCACCTTCCTCCTCGTGAAGAGCCTCATCGGCACTTAGCCCAAGATGAGTCGCTGAGAGCCAGCGCCAGGCAAGATGTAAAAACGAACAAAAAGAGCTCACCCTGGCTGTGTGCAGAGGCAGCCGGTGTGCAGCCAGCCACGTGGGTTTGCGGGAGCAGACGTACCCGTGGGGTTCCCAGGGCCAGCTTCTCCCAGTGGGAAGGGATCAGGGAGGGAGTTTCCTGGTGACCAGCCCAGATCGCTCTGATCAGTCATGGTGGCCAAGGCCCAGGGGCTGCACCGTTTAAAGGGGACAAGGTGGTTTCTCGTCCCAGACCCTCATTGCTAAGGCTCGGCACAGCTCATGGTGTACAAATTTGAGCACCCTCAAATTTCTTTCCAATAAGAAGTGCTTCTTCACATCAGCCGCCAAAGAGCAGGTAGCACAAGTAAGGGAGTATCGCTTGCTGCAGTTACCGGCAGGCAGGATTGCCTGGATCATTTGGGTGCAACAGGAACTGGGTGCACAGCCAGCCACCTCTGCGCGTGCATCGTACCTCGTCTCAGGTGGGGACTCTGCCCAGAGCCTGGGAGAGCCCAGCAGATGGAGGGATTTGTGACAGAAAGGTCAAGATTGGTAGGAACAAAATATGAAGGGAAGCAAGTGTGTGTAATCAAGCACTAGAAGAACCAGCAGAACAAAGGGTAAAATGCATGGCCTTTAAAAAAAGATACACTCCCTCCCCAAGACACATTTTCCAGCAGTAAAATGGAGGCAAGGGTTGTTATATCAAGCCAAGAAGACCTGTACTGTGAGAAGATCCCAGCCCAGCCGACTCTGCTGCATACCCTGCATCCTAACAGGAGGGTGGCACCAACATGGCAACATATCATATATAACATATCACATATGCTTTTTCCCATTCGCCCATGAGGAAGATGATAGACATCTTTTCCAAACAAGTAAAAACAAACAATAGGCAGCAACCTGGACTAAGAATGAGAGACCTGAAGTCAGCACGATGCTCAGACTAGGAACCGCTCCATAAGAGCTGGTGGTTCCTAACGGATATGAGAGATCTGTCCAAAATGTCATTTTCTGTGGCACTCAGGAGGAACCTCAGGGACAAATGGAGGACTTGACAGCTGGTGTCCCTTGTCCTTGGTGTCACACACAAGTGATCCAAGTCAGATCTGGGCGCAGACATCTTGGTGCTTGTGAGTATGTGGTGTGAGAGAATGGGTGATCAAAATATATGAGGGAATGACTGTGAACAGGTAAAATTGACTTTCTTGGAGATGTTTGTAAAGAAATATCACCTCCCCCTTCCATCATATCTCACAGTGAATTTTGTCCCACTAATTTCCATCCAAGTGGACACATCTGGTCAGGTTTAGTAACTCTACTTGCCTCCCAGGCAAGCTGGATCAGGGTGGGTTGTCCTTGCAAATGCTTTTCCCAGCTGTAGCGACCATGTGCTGGCAGAGCCTGGCTGGCCCCGTGTGCGGTGAGGTTGGGTTTGGCAGGTTGGGTCCAGGCTGCATGCCAAGCTGAAATGGCATAGCTGTTTCCCAAGGCAGCCTTGGAAATGACATAGGCAGGTTCATACCTAATAAACCTGGCTCTACGTGAGCTGCCTGATGGATGCAGCCTGTGCATCACTGGTGCCAAGGGGTAGGTAATCTGGAATGAGGTAAAATGCCCTCCTTTCAGTTTTTCCAGTAGGCTGAGTAGCTGACCAGTGGAAGTTACTGGCATGTGAAAGGCAGGGACGGTGCCTGTTGTTCATGTTCCACATCCGTGGGATTTCTTAGAGAGGGCTCTCAGCAACATGTTGACCTGCTGAATCCCATAATGGTCTATAAATATTGATTAACCCCTTACAGAGTCATTTGTTATGTTTTGTAAGTGCAAGCCAAGAACAGATTGACTTTTTTTTTTTTTTTTTGGTAGATTCATTTCAAAGTAATTGAGACTAATGTTGCAGTGAGCAGAAAAAATATTTCCCGTTCCCCCAGCTCCAGCACATACAAGACACGTATGACTGCTGTGCTGATACCATCTGTCTTGAATGTAATTTAATTTGTGGAGTTTCACACGTGCAGCAGTAAACAACGTACTGACTGTATTATTTTACTGAACTCACAAACCTTCACTTTAATTGTATTTTAAGATATTTTTTAACTTTTGAGATGATAGTTTAATTATGAAGGTTAGGAGCAGCTCCACAGGCAGAGTTAAAATTAATTTTGTACTCAAAAAGTTTCATTTTCTTAGTATGTGCCCTTCCCAAATGACATCAATTGCATTTTCTAAGGCTTTGCAAATTAAACATACTGATTAGAAATTAAAATTAATTCATATTAGTATGCCAGAGCACATAACAACCAATGTACAAATTTTGTGTGTGTGTGCCCTTTATCTCCCTAGCAAAAGCATAGGGTGTTATCTCTTGCTTTGTACATGGCAGCAATATTACGAAGGAGCTGCCTCTTGCCCTTCCCCCAGCTGAACTCAAAATTACGGTGTTTACTTACAAAACACGAAGGCTGTGAGCTACACAAACCCTGCTGCGTTACCTGGTCTCTGAGACACAGAACCAAAGCCCTGCTGGAGGAGTCGTAAAGCATTTCAAGTGCCGACCTGCTATTTGGCTGCACAGTGCAGATGTACATCTCACCCCTGTGGAAGCCTTAAGCCAGTATTAATTTCCGTATGAATGCCCTTTGGAAGGAGCAGTGGCCCTCTGCAGCTGCTCTTCCCCGTAACTGGCCATCCCTCAGACACCAGAGACGGCTGGTCACCTTAGTTTGCTAAAACAGCTCCGCAGGTGACATGTCCCCAAACGTTTGCCTCTGCGCTCAGCAGAGATGAGGCCACGCAGCCCCCAGCGGGGCCCGTTTCCAGGAGCGCACCTCCAGTGCCATTCCAGGGCCGTGGCCAGAGAAAAAACTCTGCAAGGGCTTGTACTTAGGACCAGCCTTTGGTGTGCGACAGATGATAAACTCGCAAAAGAAAAGACTGGTGAAGGGCAGAGGGGTGAGAGATGATCAGCCCCCTGAGGCTGCAACCACCAGGCTGACCCCACAGCCAAATCTGCCAGAGCAGACTCCCATGGGGATGTCACCTCCAGGTCACCCTGGGGCCTGTGGTTGCTCTCCAGGAGGCTGAGCAATTTATGCTAACAACACAAGGAATAAGAGGTTGCCTCTTTTGAAAAAGAACAGCTTTCCGTGGAAGATTATTTTCAAATGCAGAAATAATAACGCCAAACCCAAATGTTGATCCAAAATATTTTTTTTTTAAATCACTAGATACTTTCTGTGTCTCCTCCAGAGGAGAAGAAAAAAGAAAAGGAAAATTAGACTGTACAAGTATGAGATGTGTACAGGAGAGGTTGAGAGGTGGTACGGCTTAACAGAAGCTGTTTGGCAGGAGTGGTGCTATAAAGCCGCACGTTGTCACGAGTTGCTGCAGGAAACCAGGCAGCTGTCTGTCCGGGTAGCCTTGTGGTTCCTGTTTCTTTAGCATTGATTTGAAATGCATGTTCTGGTTATTTATTTTTAATGTTTTCCCCTCAAGGTGTCACTGCAGGGTAGACTTAAGGCTATTTACGAGTGCCAGCTGTGTATTTTCATTCCTAAAAGTGTTCGCCTTTCTTTGAAATGCAACCTTAACTGCAAACACCTTGGGTAAATAATGCATGGTTTGAAGGTAATGCAACATCTCCATATAATGTCAGTCTCCTTAAAGTTACTCTTCTTCACTTTTTCATCGTTTATCCATTTTCTTCCTGGCAAGAGGAGGAGTTGTGAATGGCTAAGGCATTGGGTCTAAGCGCCCTGAAAAGCAGCTCTCCTGCTGGTACTAGAGAAATGCTGATCTGGGGTACCACGTCCTTCCCGTCCCTGCAGTAAGGCTGCTGCCCACACTAGCGTACCATTGAGAGCCCTTTCCAATAACCCTGTAGTTTCCTGCACAAGTCTTGTATCCAAGAAGCTGTCAGCACCGACTGACTCTTCATCTGGGATCTCAGGTGGTCAAAGGCTTAGGGAGAACAACACAGGCTTACTTCAAGTGCTTGACTCTGTTGAACAGGAATTGAGATGGACTCCTTTTTTATTATTTATTCTCCAAGTGGTGCAATTGGTAGGAGCCTTCCGTAGTTTGTGAGAGGAAAAATCAATTATTCCACTGGGAGTAGGAGAAATAAAGCCTCATACTCCTAAGCCTCCCTACTTTACAGTAATCTCAGTTACCTTGTCTAGACCCTGTGATACCTCCCTCTGAGGGCAAGATACATGCCAGTTGCCCAGCCAGCGGTTGTTAAAAAGAATGTGTAACACCTGAAATCTGCCTATCTTTCCATCAGGGAGCTGAAGGGATTAATGAAGGGATTAATTTTTTTTTCTTTTTTTTTCACCCTGAGATCCTGGTTGTAGGGTATTTTAGACACGTACCTTCATGTTTGGTTGCAGTTAGCCAGCGAGCTCAAAAGTGATGGTTGATAAGTACCGTTTTCTTAGGATACCAAGCTACTGTATAACAAATATCCAGTAGATGAGCTGGGGAAGTTTTTTCTAGTGACTTGGATCCTGCAAGATCACTCATCTACTTCCTTATGTACTGGTTGCACAGATGAGTGAGAAGATGAAACTGCTTTTTTAAGCATCCTCTATAAAGGACTTAGTACTCTCTATAGGCATGGAAGTGAATGGGGAGTCTACTAATACTTGGGCTGGTACCTGCTCTGCTCCCTGGTTATTCTATGTCCTGCATGTAATGCACCCAACCGCTAGTGACAAGTGTGTTCATCACAGATGGTTCTTGCAAATAACGTTCACCTCAGTCTTAACAGATACTGTGATGGAGCTGATGAGCCATGGAAACTGGCCCATCTTCTTAGTCTGGAGCACTTCATGCATGTCAAGTTCAAATATGTCTTGGTGGGAGAAGGTAGTCTCCACTCACTGGTGGTCCTCATTCCACTTCTGTCTTCTAGATGTTCTGACTCCAGGCTTTTTTGACTTTTTTGCCCTGTCCCAAC
Organism: Phoenicopterus ruber ruber; assembly: GCA_009819775.1. Lineage (NCBI taxonomy): Eukaryota > Metazoa > Chordata > Aves > Phoenicopteriformes > Phoenicopteridae > Phoenicopterus > Phoenicopterus ruber. The sequence goes on from CM020215.1 coordinate 136,652,750, forward strand.
TGCTTAGCCAAGTACTTGATCAAGCATCCCTAAGATGGATACTAAGCACACAATGAGGGTGAGCAAGAGGAGTTTGGCTTCCACCTCTCCTCTTCCCCCAGCTGCATTTTGTCTTGTGCCCTCCATCTCTTTCTTGTGACATTTTCCTGTTGTTGACAGCAATAACATATTAACGTTGCTACTTTTGCTGTCAGTAGCAGAACATCAGAGCTACCTCTCAGAAAACTGATTGGGTCAACAGTGGGTAGAATGAGGAGAATCTGAATTAAAGCACATTTGGCTGACATATAGAGAGAGATGCAATGAGGGGCCATTAAGCTGAGCATCTCTACTTGTGATCCAGTTGTGATGATGTTTTAAGCCAGCCTCTGCAATCTAATTACATTCACTAACTATATTAAGAGGGTGTTATGAGGGTGATAATTCAATCACTCAAAAGTTAGAATATACCAGCATTTAGGTTATATCTGTAATCCAAAGTGCATATTATACAACAGCCTCCAATTACTTTCTTTTAAATATATTTCAAAAATCCCCTTCGAAACATGAAATCTAAACACAAGCACAGGACTCGGAGGCTAGATGTGGGCTGAAATCTTCCTTGCGGCTGCTATCCTAGCTCGTAGGTTGTACATGGTTAGTGAGAATACGCTCACGCCCTCCAGTTCACACCCCTGTCAGCTTTCAGATACCTCCAGCCACCTCTTTCCTCACCCTCTGCCACTCTCTAAAACAACATTGCTCTTTTCCAGCAGGACAATGCTGCGCTGAGCCCAACAGCCTCTTCACAGAAATCGTCTCCTACCTGCAGATTTCTGTTTTAGTGGACCCTCATCAGGATTTCTCCTTCCTACCTTTATGCATGCAGGCACCCTCTGTGGTAGGTGGACCTCACAGCCATCATTTAACACTGTGCATTTGTGAAATTTGGTTGCTGCCTAGTAAAAGGATAGAAATGAAGGGTGGACAGGCTGGAGCGTTGGGCGGAGAGGAACCTCATGAGGTTCAACGTGGGCAAGTGCAGGGTCCTGCACCTGGGGAGGAACAACCCCATGCACCGGTACAGGTTGGGGGTTGACCTCCTGGAAAGCAGCTCTGAGGGGAGGGACCTGAGAGTCCTGGTAGACAACAAATTCGCCATGAGCCAGCAATGTGCCCTTGCGGCCAGGAAGGCCAATGGCATCCTGGGGTGCATTAAGAAGAGTGTGGCCAGCAGGTCGAGGGAGGTTCTCCTCCCCCTCTACACTGCCCTGGTGAGGCCCCATCTGGAGTCCTGTGTCCAGTTCTGGGCTCCCCAGTTCAAGACAGACGAGGAACTACTGAGAGAGTCCAGTGGAGGGTTACAAAGATGATGAGGGGCCTGGAGCATCTCTCCTCTGGGGAAAAGCTGAGGGAGCTGGGGCTGTTCAGCCTGAGGAAGAGAAGACTGAGAGGGGACCTCATCAATGCTTATCAATATCTCAAGGGCGGGTGTCAAGAGGATGGGGCCAGACTCTTTTCAGTGGTGCCCAGGGACAGGACAAGGGGCAACGGGCACAAACAGGAACACGGGAAGTTCCGCCTGAACATGAGGAAAAGCTTCTTTACTGTGAGGGTGCCAGAGCCCTGGCACAGGCTGCCCAGGGAGGGAGTGGAGTCTCCTTCTCTGGAGATATTCAGAACCCGCCTGGACACAGTCCTGTGCAGCCTGCTCTGGGTGACCCTGCTCTGGCAGGGGGGTTGGACTAGATGATCTCCAGAGGTCCCTTCCAACCCCTGCCATTCTGTGATTCTGTGATTCTGTGAAGTCCCACGGTGTGCAGAGCCTGGGGCCTGGGCTTGCCGAGTGACAAATCTAGAAGGGCAGTCACCACGAGACCAAGAAGACAACAATGTGCAAATCATTCAGAGGAAAAACCATCAGAGATTACTACCCCTGAACCCACAAAGGTTGTGTCTACATTGCAGCCACAGATGTAATTGCTGTATATGCTAGCATATCCGAGCAGGCTTAACCTCACTAATTCAATAACAATAGCAAGTTCAAGCAATTCGATAACAGTACAAGCTCAATCACAGTAACAACAGCAGTGAAGATAACACGAACTTCATCTCCATCCTCCCAGGCAGCCAGGGTCTCAGACAACCTGGACAGCTTGAAGATGTCAGGGCGTAGGTTTCAGTGCATTGTTATTACCATACCTGCCAACTAAATTAAAGCTAACTCATATGTCCACTACAGTGCATACCTTGGATTTTATCAGAGGTATAAGAAACAGCATGATTTAAGAGTAGCATATAACATTTACCTGTCCCTGACTATGATTATGACAAATCAAATGTGAACACTGCTTATCAGTTAGACAAGTTGTGGTTTAATTTCTTCGGGCACAGCTAAGTGCCAGATTTCAGTAAGATACAACTATGTGAATAGTTTGAGGAGTCTATGCCGTTACCTTATAAAGCTCATTAGAGCTAACCACTATGAAGTAACTCTCTCTGAATTAAAAAAAAAAAAAAAAAATTAAAAATATTCCTTGAGAAACAGGAAAAACATCCTAACCCACAAAAACTCAATATTTCTCTGGAGAGAAACTGTGTTGTATTTTTAAATAAAGTCCCTCAGAGCAGCCCAGACTTAGACCGCAGGGATACAAAGTAAGGATGCTTTTTCATTTCAGAAAATAAAGGCAGACCACTGAGTTACCCAGACCTGTTCAGCTCTTCAGCGTTCATTAAGCTGAAATGTTGAGGTTCAGAGAACACAGCAGTCACCTTGTAGTCTAGGATGTATAATTGCTCCATCCAATTTTATTTGCCCTGCTTAATGCAGTGTGTCAATTCATGACATATTGATTCAACTTATAGAAGTAATTTTTTTTCCAGTTCATTTAAATTATAGTTTAGGCTGAACATGCTTGAAGGAGATGTCTATAAATTATGTCAGCTTTCAGTAAGTCTACATTCAAAAATACAATTTAAATCAAAAGTGCTAACTAATTTTGTTTAATTATTGATTTAAGCCTACTCTGCTTCTGGAAAATGTAATTACCAAAGTTGAATTTGGCCAGATCCACAGAGGATTATATGGATTCAAGTGGTAAAGGAAAGAATTCAGTCTCCTATATCAATGATGGAAATGTGTTCTTTGATAGTGGTTCCAAAGAAGAAGTCCAACAGCGTTTCAGAGTGCATGTTTGTCCTTCTGGCCATTCCCCAGAGGACAGCAAGTGTCAGTGGGTTTCTGGGTTCTTTCCAACATGGTATCTCATCAAAATACTGACCGGAGTGATGCTGTTTGAGTGAAAAGGAGGTCAGATCAGGTGTCGAGCTGAAATGAATGTCTGCGTATGAATGCCTTATACACAAGTTATACCTTCCTGACTGCATATTTATCACCCCCAAAGACTGTACACCCCAATAAGAACTGCAGCAGAAGGACAGGAGGAGTCTTCTCAGGAGGCTCTCCAGGGAGGGTCACTCCTGGAAGCATCTCTGCCAGCCTCAAACCTGTGAAGTAGAGAAGGACAGAGTCCCAGGCCCTGGCACGAGAAGAGGCCTTAAATGAGGATCGTAGTTTAAATTGTGATTATTCAAATGATTCTTGCAGGTTACCCAAGAAGGAGGTGACTTACTGAGACTTTATGCACCTGGGAATCAACCAAGTCCTTGGGAGGTGCGTTTTGATCAAGTTGTTCCCATCCGTAGGGTTTCCTATGAGATGATTTTGACGGACCAGTAGGTTAGAAAGTTTTAAACCAAAAGTTTTTAATGTAACCTTTTTGGACTACCAAAACATGAATTCAGTTGTCTTTAATGAATGCCACAGTATTCTTGAAGGTTAAATTTATTACTCCCAAAAGATTTCAGCACTGATCAAATAAAAATCTTTTGCTGATACATTCCTGAAGGATAGCATTAGGTTTGTTGGAGGATTTGAAAGATTATGTGAGGGATTGTGAAACAATTTCAGGATAACCTCAAATTCATGTTTTTGAATGATGGCAGCCTGAGCGCAGAAACCACAGCGGAATGCTTTCCTTTCATTACAAAGCTTCAACTCGCTTTCTATCAGGAAAATGGGAGTCTCTGAAGGGCTTCTCTTTCCCAAATAATTTAGGTATGTTCACAGTCCTCCCTCTGATAGAAACTGTTTGTTTTCCACTTGTTTGCACTGCTGAGCAATTAATGAGTTGAGAATTAAGTCAGGGCCGGCGTACCCAGCTGCACTTGCTTTCCTCTGTCTGCTCAGCTCACCCGAGCTTTGCCAATCTCAGCAATCTTTTTGGCAGGGCAGTGAGAAGATCAGGAATCTTTGGACAAGGATTTGAAGGTCGGCCAGGAGAATTAGACTGGGAGCGAATGTCAGGCTGTGGGGATTAGTTGCTGCTAAAGGAAGGCTCGTATTTATTCAGGATTGACCGACAAACCCCGTGCTCCTTGCAAAGTCGGGAAACTGGGATCTGGTTGGTTTTTTTCTCCAAGGTTGTACGTTTGAGAGCCTTTCCCTCTGTAAATCCTTGCCTCACATAGTATCTACAGGAAAGAGATTCCTGTGAGGAGCTGAGATAAAGTTGATGCATCTCTGCTGGGACTTCCCTGAAAACAAAAAGCAAACACGTGCTACTGCCCGGCTTGGTCGGCAGCAGGGGAAGATGTCCCTGCTCACCAGGCAGCTGGGGTTGTCTCCCTCCGAGCTCTCGGCCAAGAGGAAACAGCTTGCAGCCCATGTGGCACTTCAGCGCGAGCAGTAAACACCACATTAACGTTCGTAGGGACCCAAGGACCTGTCACTGCGGGTTTGGCAGCACTGCCTGGACTGCCCCGGCATCTGCAAGCCGTGCGGCCGAGGCAGCTGGGAGCGCTTAGGGACAGCTTGCCCCTGCCCCGGGGGGCTGCACGGGCTCAGGGAGGGGGAGCAGGGGGGATCGCCCGTGGCCAAGCCGTCTCTGCACCCACCTTGTGAAGGAAAGCCAAAACCGAAATAAGAGGCAGCCTCCATGAGCTTAGCCCTCCCCTGGCCCAGGGAAGACTGGAGCAAAAGGAGGGGGATGCTGGTGTTACCTAGTGTGCTCCCACGGGCCGGGGCAGTGAGGAGGAGCGGTGGGAGACCAGACAGGTCCTACCTAGCCATGGGTTGGCAACCCCCTCCCCGAAGCACAGCGGAGACTAAAAGTCACTCCTGGCACTCCAGAGACAGTCTCTGTAAAGCTGCCCCAGGGCTGTAGCTTTGTAAAAATACATGCTTTTGCCCTTTTCACTCTTTATTCATTACTGCTGTTCTTTCCTTAAAATAGGGACTAAAAGTCTTGAAGAGGCTCATGGGCTGGAAAGCTGTTCAGTTTGGCCATAGCCAGGATAAGGATATCTGCAGGGAAGGGCTGATTGGAGCAGTCCCTGATGCATTGCTCCCCAAACGGGCGCTGAGGAAACCTCAGTCATGTCACAAGCGTGGTGGTGCTGTCAGGAGGTTTCCCTTTCCTCCGAAGGGAAGCTCATACACCCCCCGGCACAAAGCCCCACGGCCTGCCCTACGCTGACACCGGCACACACTGTTGGAAAAAGCAGGGGCCCAAAGCCCTGAGAAAGTGCAGAAAATGGGGAACGTGGAGAACTGTGATAGAACCTCATGGCTCCTGCTAGAAGATGCTGGAACTGATGTGATAAACTCATTCAAATATCCATAGCTCCAGCCAGAGGACATAACCATGAGCTACACTCCAGTGTGTGGGAGAGTTACTTTTTTGGATACTGGTAGTCTTCCGAAAGCCTCTGCTGGAAATGATACAGGAACAATGGGGAAGAGATGTGTTGTCTGGGAAGATTTGGGTGTCCTTTTTTAATCTTCTGGCTCTTAGATATGCAGGTAATGTTAACATGATGGAATGGCCTGATGGACTTGCCTTTTCTCTAGGATGTTTTTAGAAAATTCTCTGACAGGCATCTTTCCCAGTTTTGTTTTTTCCTGTTAAGGCAACTTATAGTCCTTTAAAATTTTCCCCTTGCAGAGACGCAAGGCGCAACCCACCATGTCCCCAGGGGTTTTAGGTTCTGGGGAAAAGGCCAGAGTTCTGCTCAGAAACTACTCTTTGGGAGAAAAAAATGAAGGAGGGAGTTACAAATCAATGACTGGGAAAAACTCCAGGTAAAAGAAGTAGTTTAGCCATAATATTTAAGGCTGAGATTTCCAAAAGCACTTAATGATTTTGAGTGCCTCACTTGTTGGGTATTCTACCACAGAAGTCTTTGGAGGCCTTACGCTCAGAGAATAAGTGCTTGGCATTTCCTGAAAATTATGTCTCCGTTAACATATTTCAAGTGGTGCATGAAGAAAGGGAGCTATTGAAAAATCACAAGGCCAAGATGTTCTTTAGTGACTTAAAATGGTCAGACAAAACATATTGTCATGCTGAGACACAGCTCTTCAAGGATTTTGAACATTTTTTTCCTTTCTCTGAAAGAGAAATTAAATAATAGTATATCTGAAATCTTACACTGCACTTCAGTTGTGTCATGAAAGATAGAATTCATATTTGATATTAATGGAGCAGGTGAAACGTGAAATGATATTTCTTTAATCTTTAATGAAATTTCTGGTTTTAGCATTTAGCTCATCTGTTCAGTGACACAGAAGAGCTAATAATATCACTGTTTTTGAAGGATTCATTCACTACAGGCAGCCTGATTTTCTGAATCTGTAGGAGACGGTTTAGGTGCTCCAATGATGTATGAAAATAATAATAATAAAAAAAATCCCGTGTCCTTGAAGCCCAGTGAGCAGAACTGGAAAGGTATAATTAAAAAAGAAAAAAAATTCACCCAATAAGCCACCACCCTGAAACAGGCACACGGTAGTTTAGAAAATAACAGCTCTCCCGGAATTAGCAGGAGCAACGGGGTCTCAGGAAGTCTTCAACTGAACATGCTCTATAACTTGGATAAACACCTGTACATTCAACACTGAAAAGTTGAATGGTGCTTTCTGTATCAAACTGTTTCTTTGCTGAACAGCTTCATTGATTTAAAATTTAATAATTGCTTTTGTAAAACCCCACGAGATGGGAAAGGTTACTAATGAAACTGCAAATTTTTGTGGGGAGAAACTGAATTTTTCTCATGAGGATGTACAAACGAGAAAATACTGTGCATGACAAAAATTTTTCTATCGGTTTGTCTGTTGATGTTTGTCTCTTAATTTTTCTCCAGGTCGTAGCTGCTTGTCCTTCACCAGATGGCTGTCTCAGGGCGCAGCATCAGGAAGAGTCTCTTGACTGAAGAGCGAGATGGAGCAGAAGCAAGAGGAGGTCCTGGGGGAAGCTGCTATGACTGCACGACCCAAGTGCTCACCATGGGCAGCGGCCAGGAAGCAGGGAGTTATGGGGCAAAGACAAACATGTGACTTCTTACAGTTCCCCAAAATCCCTCCCACAGACCCCTTCCAGCCTCCGCACTCACTGATATGCACCCAGTATCCCCTCTCCAGCTCAGCCTCTTTGGGGCCGATGTAGGTTATGCAGTCTCTTAAGGTCATTCCCACCTGGATTTTCCATGATTTCAGCCTAGAATTTTCCTTTTTTTTTCTTTTTCTCCGAAGGGGCAGTGCTGACCTTCTTAAAACAGAGGGACATTGGAGTAGTGTCCAATAGATGCAGTTATACTTCCAAAAATCAGAGATGCTCTCCAGTACCCATTAAAGCTAGCCTGTAATGGAGCTAATATAAACCTTGGCCATTCTCCCAGCTGACTGTCCTAATAATAGAAATGCCCCTCTGAGTGAGTAGCTGATACTGGGGATCAGCCAGGCGATTTCCATTAAAAAGAGCAATTGGTGACTATATCCTTGGTGGAGTCCCACCTGTCTTCCTCAGAGCACCACTGGGATGAGCAAGAGGAGGCCCTTTCTCCACTCCCTGTTTTCAGTTCTTTTGTTGTTAGCACTTTTTCTGAAGTCTCCGCTCTTTTTGAGGTCTCCCCAAAACCTGCTTCTCTTTGCTTTCCAGTTACACTTTTTTTGCATACATGATGCTGCAAACAAATTCACGCTCTCTCCCTTGCACCAGCTCATAGGGAACCTCCCAAGTCTGCGTGGCCAAGCTGGGGAGCAGCGCTGTGTGTGGTTTGGTGTTGGCGATTGGGTTTTTCCTCCATCTGTGTTATTTTGTAGAGGATCTGGCTCACTTCATCCAGCCAGCCTGAAGGGAGAATAGCTGGTGAAGCCGGGAGGGCAGCTCATAAACCCACCAGGTTGCAGTGGCCACAGAGGAGACGTGCACGAGGCAGTCGTAAAAGCCACCAGTGTGTAACCACGTGGCCATTTAACTGCAGCTTGGAAACACCAGTGTGAACATTAGGGCTTGGGCAGCCTCAAAAGGACAATTTGACCAAGCTGTGATGACGAGATTAAACCACTTGTAAAACAGCCTCATCTTGGATTGCTCCAAGGACTAACATTGCTCATAGCTTAATCTAGATGCCCCCCAACCTGTCTGTTTGCTGCAAGACAAGATCCCCTGTGCCCTGTGGGAGGCCTGGGAGGTTGGGGTTGCTCTCCCAGGCACTGGTGCCATTGGGACCCTCCCCAGCTGCAGGTGGGGCTTTTGGTGTCCTCCTGCATCGTTGTGGCTCTTCTGCCAGCACCAGGCACAGGGAGAGGTTGAAGAGCTCTCCCCAGGACTCTTAGTTCATGTTTCCCTTCTGATTTATTAATATCAGCTCAGATTTTAATTTGCAGAAAAGATGTGGCTCAGTAGTACCCACAATCACATTTTCTGCTAAAGTCTTCAGATGTGACCCAGAAACCTTATCAGAGAGCACCGGGCAGAGTGCCTCGTTAGCAAAACTCACCGCAGGTACATCTGAGTGCTGCCATTTGCAGGATGTCTGAGCCATGCCTCAGCTATTTCAGATGATATATATATTTAATCCATGGCAGCATATTAGCAGATCAGACTTAGATTAATCAGGCTGAAGATAACTTTTGGACCTTTTCCACCACTGGGTCAGAGATAAATAAGGGAGATATTGGTCTGTGCTACAACACCAGCAAGCTCTGGGTAGCAGGTGAAATTTTCAGGGACATCAGCCAAAGAAATACTGTAATAAGATTAGGGGAAGCAAAATGAAAGGGAGGTGTGTGTGTATCTGCATGTGTGTGCACAAATGCGATTCAAGCTTTTCAATTTGCAGAAACCATTAATTTCCAGTGAAATTCTCTCTGCTGTTATAGCAGCAAATATGCAAATTTCCTTTATGCTAAAATATCCTCCTCTATTTCCTTCGTGTCATAAAATCAGTCCTGCCCACTGATATTAATACAGAAAGCTACAGCTAGAATAACAACACAGCTGTTCAAAACCAAGGAAAACTCCCTGCATGTCAGAAATGGGCCTTACGTTTTGAGACTTGGTGATGCCTGGAATAAGTCATCAAATGCACGGGAATTAGTTCCTTTAAAAATAAAATAGGTCACATTTAGGATATCTAATGTAAAATGTGACTGTGGATATTAATGGGGCACTTCTTTTCTGCAAATTAGAAACCGAGCTAATGTTAATATATCAAAGGAAACATTAAAATGCTCTTTAGCCTCTACCAGTATCCCTTGGAAAAGGCCTCTGAAGCATTATTATACACACAGATTCCGATGAGAGGAAAATTTGATTGAAATTCTAAATGATGTTCAGCAAATTCTTCATTTTTGTGCTCACTTACTGCACTTGCAACACCCGAAGGGTCAGTGGTGAAACCTCTCATTACAGTAATTCAAGGAAACAAAGTTACTGGGCTCCAAAGTGAAAAGCGAATACGCCATAACAGCAGAGAGCCGAGGTGCAGGCTGAGCTGTTGCCCATATTGAAGCTTTCACCGTCAACTTGTAATGGCCTGGATTACATTCAAGGTCAGCATAAAAGTTTCTCCTGGTTTTTACCTGAGCTACTATAAGAAAAAAAAGTCAAGAAAAAGATGGGGTTTTTTTTGCTTTGCTCCTTTCATGGGTTAGTGGAAGATTCTGATATTCTTCCAAGCAGAGAACATGCTTTCAGGGCCCTATTGCAATGAATGTAATACACATGGAAGGGGAGCCCGATTTTCCTGCATCAGGCAGCTCTCTCAGCTCTTGCTTTTTAAGCTAATGGCTCAGTAGCAGCCCTGCTCTTCACCCCTCCTCTGAAGACCATCTTTGGCAACCCCTGTTAGGAGCCACACTGATGATGTCCCACATCTCTCCCAGAGGACAGAGTTCATTAGCTTATTACAAGAAAAATACGCTCGCTCTCCTTTTCTAAAGGTTAATTAGCTCATCATAGACATTCGTCCATGCTGTTCTTGTTGGTCTCCCCCAGAAGCTGCCGTACACATCTCCCTTTCGCACTCCAAGCAATGGTTAAGAGGACATCTTTAACCACACAGTGTCAGGCTTCTTCATTTCCAGACTCTCATGCCTCTTCATAACATCTCTGCCTGACAATGCAGAAAGAGGAGGAGGTAGCGTCTCCAGTGTGAAATAAATGACTAGTGCACTCATTTTCTTACTGGAAATCCGCGCTAAAGACTCTCTCCGGTTCCACATGCAACATTATGATTTCTGCCTATTTGGAGCACATGCCCTATCAAGTGTTCTGCAGTAGGGTCTTCATTTTTTCTTAGCAGGATTACACCCAGCAGACAAGACTGAAGATATTCTGTAAATACATATTTTAGTCATGACTCTTTGATGTGTTCTCCCCCTTCCTGTCATTCTGATCTGGAGTGGGCTGTGCTCTTGGCCCCACCACTGCCCTGCTCTGTGGCCATTCCTGAGTCAGTTCCTATCCCTGGGGGTCCCCTTTCCCCGTTCCCCTTGGCTGGCCCTGCTCAGGGGCCCTGTGCTGGGCACAGTGGGCTCTCACCTCATGCCAGGCTCGCAGAGCAGCCCGAGGTGGTGTCTGCATTGGCTGGCTCATTCCCACATCTCCCCACTGCCAGCACCCTTGCGCTGCCTCTCTTCTTGCACCAGACCTTGTGATCCTCAAATCCCTCACCGCACTCTTCTGGCACCTGGGTCAGGAGAAAACAGGCAATGCCCAGGCTACTGTGGGAACACATCCTCACATAAGGATCTTCAGCACTGCTGTAAATACCAATAATACATTGGATTTGGTTTCTGTTGCTTGCATTGGCACAGCTCTTTTCTCTTTTTGGAGTAAAGGGAAAGCAGGGAAGATGTTTTTTGAGTGCTGCAGTGTTTCTCAAACTATTTCTGCAGCCACAGCTGCAACCCCATTGAACATCTGGGGGGGCAGGATAAGCTGAACGTGCCAGTAAAGAGGTCTCTGAGCAGCACTGGGACCAGGTTCAGCACCCACAACACAGGATGTGCTGCAAGCCTAACCTGTGAGCCCCAGAGGACCTTTTGGAGACTACATCCCAGGTTTGGGCTCTCGGGTGGCCAGGAGAGGCATCCTTGCACACGTGGTCCTCTCCCATACCAAGCACTGGTGGTGCATCGTCTCTTGTCTGCTCTCGTCTCCCTGCTTGGGAGCCATGGGGTGCTGTATAATGACCACCAAAGCTGTTTTTCAAAGGCACGTCTGGATGGCTGTGCTCTGGGAACCCCGTGCGGCAGGCAAAGAGGGCTTGCAGCTGAAAGAAGGGAATTCTCCAACAGCCAAGGGATAAAGATGGGACTTCCAGACATACCCAGCCACAGGCCTGATCCTGTCGCTGTCATGTCAAGGGTAGCACTCTGTGTCACCTTAGGGAAAATGGATTCATGCCAAAGCAAAGGGAAGGCAGAAATCTGTGAATCCTTCAACCCATCTGTGTAAATGCATTTTCACCAAGCACCTCTAAGGAATATATTCCCCCCCTGCACCCTCAGAGGTCCTGCTGTTTTTCCTGGGCAGTGGACAGGGGAGCAGTGTGTCCAGCTGCCACCTCCCTGGCATGGCACGTGCTGTCCACCAGCCCCAGCAATAGCAACCTGCTCTGCAGAAAGTCAGATTCAGGTCTTCTAGTAAGCTGAAAAAGCTGGTTTTGAATCAGTTGTACAGCTGTTCAGATAACTAGAGAGCATTTTACATAATTTGTCTCAGTAAAGTCATAATTTTTAGCACAAGTAAAATGCTGTCAGCATCCCCAGAATTCACTGCTTTTTTATTAATATTGCCTCACAGGGTTTCTCCGTAGCAAAGATATTAATGTAGCATGTTTGTTCCGGTGGGAACTTAAAGAACTGAGTGTATGCATTTCACAAAGTCAGTTTTCCTAATTATTATCTGAGATGCTTATTTTGACTCAAGTTTCTATTCCTCCTTAGAGGATACTGAAGAGAGATAATCCACTCTGAATATTTTCCCTCCCAGATTATTTCTGCTCCTTAGCACTGGAAACTTATCCTTCATTAGGGACTGATCTAGAAGCTATTGAAGTCAATGAAGCACTTTATTCTTTTTTTTTTTTTTTTTTACTTCTGATTTCAGTGAGCACTGCATTGGAATTGGAAGTAAATTGATTAGATGAGTTTGTCTGGAACTGGTGAAACCGCTCTTGTTGTGCAGTTTAGCTCTAAATGCGATGACATTTCACATTTTCCATGCAAAAGTAGGAAAAGTATCTTCAAATGGCATAAATATCTCCTTTTTCTCTTCCTGTCAAACCAGAGAAGATTAATTTTTAAAGTAAAATCTGTAAAGGGCATTTATGGAGAAAGTATGACTTTGCTCAGATTATTCTCCTAGGCAGGAGTTCCTTTAGGCAGCCTTGCTTTTGGTTTTCTAGTTTTCCAAAACATTGTAAGACATGAACTTCTATGTCAAAAAGCTTTAGAACAAATTACTTTGAAAATCTGGCAGAAACTTATTTTTCACAGATACTATATTATAGATAATAAAAATGAATAGTTTCATTAAAATTATTTTCATATTACTTTGTGTTATGCAAATCTCATCCTACAGCTTTTGTTTCTTTGTTCCTTGCCGTGTTCTAGTTTTAAAGGAATAAGGATGAGAAAATGGTGCATATACTCTTTACTCCCACACATCAATATATTTCTTTCTGTATTTAGAAATATATTTCTAAATATAGAAATGTCATTATTGTGCTGGGTTGGATCTTTTGAATAAGTTCATGAAATACGACTTCCCGGTGACGCAGAAGCGTATTGCTGAGCCAAAGACACCGGTTCAGCCCAGTGAGAGAGCCCTTTCTGGGAAACGCCCATGCCTGCGATCTCAAAGATTAGTTCCAGATTCCCCCACAATGTTTTCAAAAAAAGTCAGCTATGTAAGGCTGTAAGTTTTGGCTGGTGCCTCACCTTTGGTCAGCAGCTCCTGTGCCACCAGTGTCAATGACAGGTTTGCACAAAGATGAAGGGCTGTAGCAGTTCACCCTGCAGTAGATGAACATTGTTTTTCCATCGGTTCTTTCCTATTGCCTTCAGCATCTTGTGCTGGGGAAGCAGGGTGAGAAAGTCTCAATGCCTGTGGATGAATGGGGTTGGCCCTTGCTCCTCACCTCTGTAGGACAAGAAAAAATCTGACCCCAGAGGCATCGTGTATCCTGGAGTTGTCCCCCAGCAGTTATGAATTGCCGGTATCTCGTATCGGAGACATCACAAGTGATGGCTCTGCGGCCTGAAAAAATATGGAGAAAAAGAAATAGGAAAGAGGAACAAAAAGAGATCTCTCATCTCATATTGCACTTTTTTTTTTTCCCCTGTTCTCCTATTGCAACATGTTTTTTCTTAAAGATCTATTTTATCGATTAGACTTTATCATAGCGCATGACAGCATCTGTCCAGTGAGAAATGGCTAAACTTTTCTCCTCAAGTACTGAACCACTCAGGTCCAGCCTGTAACAACAGGATGCCAATGACCTGACCTGATGTTGCATCCTTTAAAGACATGCTTAAAGCTTTTTAAGCTTTCTTGATAAATTAGAAGTCATTATAATTGTTTTATAGCTAAATGCAAGTAGTTTATATGCCCTAGGGCTTCATTTTATCTTACCAGCTAGAATTGTAACCTGCAGGTTTTCCGATATGTCTGGAAGCTCTTCAGAAGTAATCCTGGGTCTCTTTCCTTCCATCCTGCTGTGTCTCCTGCTTCATGAAGGCTATTTGTCTGGGACTTATTTTCTAAGCCATTCTTTTTCCTCTTGCAATAGTGTCTTGAAATGAAACTACTTTATTTAATTCTACTACTTCTTTGAGCAAGGAGTGGCAAGTATTTGAGTCTTGTTTCTCTGATAACCCTACTGAGCATTTGTTTAGGAATGTCGTGTCCTTCTGTACATCCTGCTACCCTTGTTATTTGACTTTTTATCTGCAGGCTATTTCTCAGCCAGTATACATCCTCCTGGTGCCAGCCATGTTCTTTGAGGAAAGGTTCTTTGATAGTCGTCTGGTATCAAACCATCTCTGTGGGAGATGGTTCACAGGCCACTGAGCAGCATGCCAAGAACTCTTCTGTATCATGTGGCCGTTCCTAATTCCCATGCTTGGTGGGCCTTGGCCATTTGCATGCATCATTTATGTCCAAAATTTAGTCAGATAATTTCAAGATTCACAACTAATTGCCATGTAGCTATAAATTCTGTCTGTCTTCATAAAGAGAGAGCCTTGTAAGGATTTTGTGCACAGAGTACTCCCGTGGCTAGACCTAAGTTTATATACGAGGCAACAGCGGAGCAATCTTACCATGCCTGCTGTCAGCATACCGCAAATCTTACCAGCAGGATATCTTTCAGCAAACTATTTAGTCAATGCTAATAGCCAAGCACTGCAAAGCGTGCAAGTGAGTTTGTGATGTGGACGCCGGAGGCAGACCAGCTTCACCTCAAAAAGCGACGTACAAACATCCATCAGCTGAGAATAGTTTTGCGTTGCTATTGCAGTGGTCTGCGGTCATATGGGGGAGCTATGAGCAATAGGCCCTGACACTCATTAGCAACACATCTGTGCTCTGAGGATTAACATTAATCCTGGCATTACACCTTCATTTAAAGCAGAGTTTCTGGAACAAGGGGCTGGTAAAAGTGAGCTCTGAGTGTTTATGATGTACCAATGGAGGCTCCTAACTTCCCATGCAAACACAGGTTACAGCTCGGTATCCTCACTCTGACGGAGCTCATGGGGCTAGGATTGCACTGAGGTTATCCTCAACCACATTACCCATAAACCAAATACTGCTCCACTGTAAAAAAGAATAAAAGCAAATCCTACACTATAAAAATTACAAATATTATGACAACTAAATTTGAGTCAAAAGCTTATTTTGCAAAGCAAAATAGTTTGGACAGTTGTCTTGAGTTCTCACTTTAACTTCTGTTTCCCCATTCCAGGGCTGTCGGTAACATCTGGATCCATGGTCTCAAGGAGATGAAGACGACTGTTTCCACTTCCGTCACAGGTGTAAGCAATGGGAGAGTCTACAGGGCTGAGGAGGGTATGGGGAGATAAAATGCACAACTGGCCTTTTACCATCAATTTATGTAACTGTTTGGGAATCAGCCTGGTCAAGATCTCTAGACGCCCTTCCCAGTCCTGGGAGCGCAACAAAGCCTGGTAGTTACAGGCAGCTGTGCGGGGAGGGACAGAGGCACGGACACGGACACACACGGACACACAAATACAGGCTCGGCCAGGCTGTGGTACCTGTATCCACAACCTCTCAGCAGGAGCAGGTCCAGGAGTCAAAGCGGAGTGAGAAATGTTGCAGGTACAGTATGTCTCTGTACCACATCTCACTGGGGCAGGGGGACAAAATATCTATGCTGGGCAGCTACAGGGTGTGTATTTTGGCCTCTCAAGGGAAAGGCAGTGAACTGGGTGCAGTTTAATTTGCTTTTAAACTACCCGTCTTTGCGATGTCTACATGAGACACCTGACCTAGGCCACCTCAGCATGTCCTTCAGCTCACCGAAGTGGCAAAGCTGTAAGAAAGCCAGGAGAAAGTTTCGGATACCCCCAAGCCGGGCACAGCACGTGTGGAGCAGAGGTGTGCTTCTCGCTGGGCACGGACGCCGTGAGCGGGGAGCGGCTGCCTCCTGCCCCAGGCCTGGCTCCGCAGAGGCAAATGTTCTGCAAACGCTCCCGTCATACCCCGGCCACATCTCTGACACAGCCCTTGACGTACTCCCAGGGGCTGCAGCAGCCCCTTTGCTGCAGGATAGATAGACAGACAAACTTGGCATGCTAAGCCAGGTCAGCAGAAGGTTGCTTTTCACCCTCTTTCTGCTGACAGAGCGGTGGAAGAGCTGGGCCCTGGCACGAACAGCCCTGCCGCTGCAAATGAAGAAACGAGTGAAGGAATGTTAGTACCACATTTAGCTTTATTGAAATTGAACAAATACCTTTTTTTTTTAATAAACCCTTTTACAGCAAGTGTAAAATTTTAATGTTTGATTCATCTTATGTTACAGGTCGTCTTCTTCTGTGTAAGCAAAAATACCATCTTTTTTTTTTTTTTTTTTAAATTTTCTACTTTAAAACATGTAGCAAGGATTTGAATAACGCAGATCCGGCACCAAAAGGTAACAGGTTCTGAAAATCACAGTACAGTTTTAAAATTCTTAGGTTAATTAATGATATTTAAAATGATAGCCACTTTGAGTAAAGATATAAATTAGAGGTCTGTAAACAAGTTGTGTTTACCTATAGAGCTATTGATTGCAGCTACAATGAGAGCAGTAATAGAAACTCAATGCTAAACTGAGCTACACCTTTGAGGAAACAAGTTCTTACTAAGTAGTGTGGTACAGGGTAGCACAATAGGTAAAATACAGTTTGGCACCTCAAGTTGCATGTAAAATCAGCAGAAATAAAATGAAGTAAGTGCACTGTCTTCCAACAAAAAAAAAAACAACGGGCAGTTTCACTGGTTTTGGAGTGTCAACTATCAAATAAATCACACAACACACAAGTTCAACCCCAAAATTACAGTTCTAGCAAAGCAAGATAATATTAAAATGCACACCCACAAGGATAGTAAAGTATAAATTTTTTTTTTCTTTTTTTTTTTCCCCTCTCCCCTGTCAGTAGAAATAATTTACAATCCACAAAAGGACTTCTTGGTGAAACCACTAACTACAGACATGGTCATGGAATGTAGCTCAGTAGACTTGTTTCAAATAGAAAGGCAACATTATCCTGAAAAAGTTTGGTCCTCTTATAACTCACTGTACTGTAGCCACCACAGTCTCTTGGTAGATGTTTTAGGAGAATTATTTGCTTCCTGATTCTCTTTTGTTTTGAAAGATAATATCTTGGTGATAAAGCTGGGTAAAATTTGGCCCCATTTACGGATGTCTGATCAATGTTGAGTCTGGAAGAACAACACTGAGAGTACATAGGGGGAACCCTCATTGACTGATCTCATGACATATTTTTTCATGCAATCACTTTTCCTTCTATACTTCTTTTCCTCTGTGTTCATTTTTTCTTCAGTGTCCTGAGGGGGGAAAAGAAACCCTTAGTCCAAATGACAGAAAGACGTTTCACTGTTTATTTACACGTGGATCACTTTGGCTAAGAAGTCCTGGCGAACCAGAGTTGCCTATTTCTTGTGAATGTCCTCATGCCGTATAATTTTGTATGTAATCCAGTAAAAGATGTTGAAAATGAGGAAGGCGAGTGGGAACGCAGCACGGGATATTGTATCAATCCTTTTTGCACGGTCAACAAACTTCTTTTTAATGGAATCTGAATCCTTTGGTGGTGCCGGAGGTGGGTTGGGTGGAGCAGCCTTGACTGCTGTGCCATCTTTGACTTGGAGGCAGTGACCCATGCCATAGCCACTGAAATTGAATCGACTGTCACGAGCAACTTCATCTTCCTGGGGGATAAAGAAGACAAATAAGACACACAATCACCTGTCTATCAAGCACGCTATACACTTGAGTAGTTGAGGTGCACCCCTCCAAACCACCTAACCAAATTAGCTGGTTAAGCTATGGTACAAAGTCCAGGTTTCAAAGACAAGCAAGCAATTAAAACTCACATAAAAGTACGTGGAAATTAGGTGACTGACAGTGTTTGTGAATCAGAGCTTTAATTTTTCTAGCTATGACGAAATCAAGTGCTCTGAGCCGCAAGCTGTATCCCAGCCCCATAGGGAAGAGATCTGACTCCACGGGTTTCTCATCGCCCTCCTTGGGCTTGCTGTGGGGAGGAAACATGGTCACGTTGGTAGCAGAGAGTCTGCTCCGCACAGGTTGAATTGAATGACCTGGATATCCGGGGGCCCAAGCTCATGGCAATGTGTATCCATGGCTCAATCTAACCGCAGCCTGGCACCTCCGTCTCCGATCTACGAAACAAGGATAGATCACGGTACCTCCTTGCTCACAGGAGCACTCTAAGAATCAATATTTCAAAGTCCACTGGGCACTTGGATTTAGTGGTAACCGGGAGTTAGGTGGAATAACACGAGCTAATATAGCACCATCTTGCAGAAATCCATTCTCTCTCTTGTCTGAGTGGGTAATATTTGTTTCTGGAGAGGTGAGTAACTACCACGGAACTTTATCACCATGATAACTGTGTGATGAAAGGTTTGTGACTGTGCTGGTAAATTCTTGCTGCCGTTTCTCCTGTCTGATAGCACAATAATACACAAGTTAACAGTTACTGGCAGCTCTCCATGAAGGATTCAAAACCAACAAACAAGCAGCTCTATTCTTTTTCATTCCAGCAGGGATGAATTGTAGGTCCAGCAGCTTGCCCTAGTTAAAGACCTTGTCTTCGACCAACAAGTACTTCATTGTTGACTTAAAATGACCACTTCTTGGGCTCACAAGGAGTCCATTCCCTCATGGGGAATACTCCCTCATATTTCTCACTAAACCACAGCCTTCTAATCTTAACAGAGAATCAGAGACTGCAAGAAAAACATCACAGCAGCAAGATACTGAATAAGGAGTACATTTGCTGAACTTGGGGGTGGGGAGGGAGGATAATTTACACCTATTCAGGATGTAAATCACTGCTCCTTCACAGAAGCACCTCTTTCAATAATTGCATTTTTCTCTCTCCACAGCTCCAGCATTGGAATTGAATATATCACCAGACTTGCTCTTCTTACCTTGGCGCTGACATGCAAACGTGAATAACCAGTAGTGCGATCCAAGGCTACCAAATGAGAAATAGTCACTCTGACTGCTTATGACATTGAGTGCTTATGGAAGGAGGATAGGCAGTAAACAGTGCTTTGGAGCCCCTGTCACTTCAGCCCGAGGGCTACTCTACAGTGTACCCGTTAGCAGGTGGAAAATTGCAAAATTGCAAGGCTGTTTGAGCACTTACTCAGGGTTTATATCCCTTTAATTTCAAAACCTCACCATCATTAAGAAAAAGAAGCATGGTCCCCTCCTTTTTCAATTTGATTTATTTACAGTTTTCAGTCCCTCCGTGAAAACTGTGAAGTTCTGCTTGTCCTAGTGATTATCAATATGTAAAGTATTTTAAAGATGAACCCACTGCGACCTAAGTTCTGGATAGTCTCATAGGCAAGGCTTCTCTTGCATGACTTAATAACACCACAAAGTCCCTCAATAATACAGGGAGCTGCCTTCCTTGCAGCGCTTTGCCTTTTACTGAGTTTGAAGGATAAAATGCATGCCCAGGACATGAGAGGTGATTAAAAAGGGTAACAGATTTTCAGCAGCTGTGTTGCCATATGTACTTCATTCATTTTTTAAAAATTTAATTTCTGTTACTCATGAAGGGTCTATGGGAGGAAAGAAAATGTATTGAGCTCGACGCAGGACTTGGAGAGTCCCGACTTCCACTGTGCCCTGCTGGGTCGCAGCTTTGCCGTGTGGGGCTGAGCAATTCGCCTTCAATGTTACAGCCCTGCTTTTGAGCTTACACTGTTGTAACTTGAGTGGGAGGTCATCTGAGACTAGGGACAGGGATGTTTAAATCACATTCTTTCAGGTCTTCAGCACTGTCATGGTTTAGCCCCTGCTGGCAACTAAACACCACACAGCCGCTCCCTCGCCTCTCCCCCACAGTGGGGTGGAGGAGAGAATCGGAAAAAAACCCTCATAGGTTGAGATAAAAACAGTTTAATAGGATAACAAAGGAAGAGGAAATAATAATGATGATAATAATAATAATAGTAATAGTAATAATACTGATAAAGGAATATACAAAACTAAGTGATGGACAATGCAACAATTGCTGAC
This sequence comes from Phoenicopterus ruber ruber, assembly GCA_009819775.1. NCBI lineage: Eukaryota > Metazoa > Chordata > Aves > Phoenicopteriformes > Phoenicopteridae > Phoenicopterus > Phoenicopterus ruber. The sequence continues at coordinate 136,672,895 of CM020215.1, forward strand.
CACCTGGTGGTCGATAGCCCATCCCTGAGCAGTGATTCCTGCCCTCTGGCCAACTCCAGTTTATATACTGAGCATGACGTCATATGGTATGGAATCTACCTTTGGCCAGGCTGGGCCAGCTGTCCTGGCTGTGCCCCCTCCCAGCTCCTTGTGCACCTCCCTGCTGGCAGAGCAGGGGAAGCTGAAAAGTCTTCTGCTTAGTATAAGCGCCACTTAGCAATAACTAAAACATCGGTGTGTTATCAACATCATTCTCATCCTAAATCCAAAGCACAGCGCTATAGCAGGTACTAGGAAGAAAATTAACTCTATCCCAGCTGAAACCAAGACAAGCACCCAACGTTTAGCTGTAAGGAGCCACTCATTTCCCAATGGGATTTAGCGCCCTGCTTTTCCCCCCACAGGCAGTTGGCTGTGCCAGTTCTTTCTCACAAAACCCAGAGAGAAGTGTGCCCAGTCTCCATACTAGTTTTTTATTTAGGACTGCAGTAGGTACCGATTTACCCTGGATACAAAGAGGTACAGCATTCACCTGGAGCACATACTTGGTTTCCTTCTCTGCTTGAGCAGATTTGAATCTCCTTGTCCCCGATAAATCTCTGGATCAGTTTGTTACCTGTTCTCCCAACATGGAGGTGTTTACTGCTTGCAAAAAAGTGTGTGTTTATGTAGCTTTTTTTTGGCCTTTATCAGAAAAACCTTTTTCAAAGACTAAATAATTAATTAAGAGAATAGCACTGTGTTTCTACCCCGCCACTTGTTTCTATGTTTGATATTACACTCTTACAAAAACTTAGCACTAGAGACACCTAAGCTGTAGCTGTTGTGATCATCTAAGCACCACTGGAAGCAAGCAAAGCCATGGTCCTTACAGCCCCACCTCTAGCCCTGGAGGTGTTGCAGCTCCATAACCACCACGTGATTTTCAGCAGTAAAATCCCCCAGGAGCCGAAGGGTCTGGCACCTGCCGGCCCTCTGAGCGCTGCCAGCACCTGCAGTCTCACAGGCAAGACCTGGCCCCATCAGAGCTCTCCCACCTGACCAGACATCACCTGAAAGACCTCAGGGTGGTGAGGTCTCTGCCCTTTCTGAGGAAATTGGCCAATAGTGTTGAAAATTAACAACGAAACCCTGCAGAGATCAAGACCCACACGTCTGTGCTAGGAGGATACTTCTCCCACGAGACTGCAGAGTCAGGCTTGTGTCCTGTCAGCCCCCTGAGCGCTTAAATTGGTTCCACCCAAAATGAAACAGTGGGACAGAAAAATTTCCTCCCCGCTGCTGAAGGGAGCTGGGGGTCAACCCAAGTGCTGGAACTTCATTGTTCACACTGCTTGTGGGTTAGCTCGCTCTAGCGTGGACCATGCCAACAAGCTTTCTCCCAGATGAACCTGCTCCTCTGGGGACTCACACTACACACTGCGGTCATGAGCCACGTGGTGGTTGCTGGCCTCAGGAACAATAAAATCCCTAATGTGATTTCCTTTAACAGTACGGATGTAGTTTAAAAAACTGTCTCTAAAACACCATCATCTTATGGCAAAGCTACAATTTGATATTTCAGATTATTTTCCAACATTCTGTTACATATAAAAGATTTTGGGGAATAGTCACGGAGAAAGAAAACCAAAGTTAGATCCTTTGGCAAAGAGAACCCTTTTTTTTTTTCATGTTTCAAAATGTGAGATGAAGAACTGACCTCAAGTGCCTTCCCTTAACATAATGGATATGTCTTCCTTTAACCTAGAGGCTTGGTGAACTACAGGGCAACCTACCCAGGGTACCTTCTGGTGGGGTTGCAGAGTGACTCTTCATTCTCGAGGTCATAGCCAGTTCATACCATCTGATATATCCTACCACGGAGACTCATCTGAAGAGTTTTCAACCTGGGCTGTTCACCAGCTTAGTCACTGGTAAAATAGTCCAAATGACTTTGCCAACATCTCTGTTACTATTTTAATGAGATTACACATGAAACTTACTGATTTTAAACTAGACAGGATCTCACTTGCTTAAATTCCAGGCTATTTATGTTTTTACAGACTTTAAAACCAAAATCAAAGAGCAGCTGGAAGCCACTGGACATCAACTGGAGTGGCAGAATCCACTGCCATTGAAGTCATTGACTTTATCCTTCTACAAGGATGTGAAGTTAGTCTTGCATAATATGTAGTCATAACTCAATCTGTCCTTGATAAAGACACAGGGAAAAGGGTCACAAGCTAGGATGAGAAACAAAAAAGAAATAAATAGCAAGATGAAAGTGTACTTTTGCTGATTTCCTCTCGGATGTTCACGCTCCTGAGTATTTTAGAAGAATTATCCTTTGAAAACTAATTACATTTCCTGAGATTTGAGCAAATGCTTTCTATAGACACTTTTTCAACAGCATAGGTTCATGTATATTATCTCATGATGTCGTAATGAATCTGCTTAGGTGTTGGCTTTAAACAATTTTCATCAAATAAGAATTACATTTTTTTTCTCAGTTTTTAATTTCCCTTTATGAATTTAGTCATTTTCTGTGCTTTACAAAGTAATGGCATTAGATTCTCTTGACTTAGCTTTACAGTAGGCAACATGTAAATCAGAGGGCTTATACTTCTGACGTGGTTTTCTTTCTCCATCTTCCATCTTTGTAAAGCTTTTATTTCTACTCCATCAGGTCTAGAACGTAATTCATACTACCAACTTCACACCAAAGCAATCAGGAATGGGAAAAACTCTTTAGAAAATCTAGTCCATTCACTGCCTTGCATGCACAGCTTTCTGTATAATGCGTTCTCAAGTGCTTTGTCCTGACCACTTTTAAATGCTCATTGTCAGCACTGACTCAGTTTTAACAATGAGGAAAATGGGAGAGAGGCTGGCTTCAAACAGTGTATTTAATTTACTCTCTGATGTGATTTATTCATTTAATTTTGCTACTCTTTTTCCAGCATATGGTGGGCAAACGGTTTAAAAGACTATATCTGGTTTAATTAAATTTCAAGGACATAGGAGATTAATTTTAGGTATAGGGTAGAGAACATCAGAGAAATTTTCCTTTTGGCATTCATAAGCACAAAGTTAGAAACCCATAATAAATTCAGATTTGAATGCAAAATGGAATCAATAGGAATTAGACACCAAAATAGCTTTGGAGACTTCATTCCTAAATCATCTTTATGATTTTGAGACACCTCCCATCTCTCAGTACTTCACATAATTCACGGTGTGGTTTTGCAAAGACAGTTGTGCTCACACGGTTTCAGTTGTCAGGAATCGGTGAGTATGTGGATGAAGGTAGTTCAACTGAGAAGCATGCTCGGACTTTCAAATCCTCTTTGGCTCCCCACAGAAGGCTCATACAAAGCTAAATCGTCAGGAGACGAGAGGGAAGGTCCTTTCCTAGATTAACTGTTTAAAAGACAGTAATGGAGTTTAGGAGTAAGAGATGGGTTTCATAGATGAGGGATTTGCTGGAGGGGGTCCCCAAGAATCTGTGCGAGAACCAGTGACAAGGAAGAGATTTATAAGTGAGCTGGGACAAAGGTTCCCAAGGGAAGGTACACAGGTGGAACAGGCTATTCGAAGCGGACAAATCTAAGCCAGGCTTTCCAGAAGGACTTCTAAATGCTGAGTGACTAAGTAACAAGATGGCAGTAAGCGAAATAGAGGGTTGATAAATGCAAGGTAAAGCACATTGCAAAAGATAACCCTAATTACACATAGACAGTAATGGGCTCAAAATCAGTTCTTTCCTGGGTGGGAGTTCAGGGAATTACCACATAGATGATTCTGACATCAGTCCTCTGCTGAGCAGCCATCAGGCAACGAGCAAATGAAACAGAAAACGTCATTCTGCCACTTTATCCACTCATAGTGTGATCAGGTTTTGAACACGAGGAGCATTTCTGGTCACCCAAACTCAGTAAAGGCATAGCAGAATTAGGTACAGTACAAAGCGGAGCAGCAAGGATGATAACAGACTTTCTGCATGAGAAGAAACAAGGTAAATGAGATCTCTCCAGCTTCGAAAAGCTGTGTTTGGGGGTGGATGTCACAGAGGTCATAAAATCATGGTGAATGTTAATAAATGGAAAGAAAAGGAGTAGGTTATGGAGTTTTTTGTGTATTTTTTTTTTCAAAGCTGGAAATAGGATGAAACACAATGACACTATGAGGGAGAAAGGCAGAATTTATTTTTTAAAAAGAAGTTATCTTTCATTTACCTGTGTAAATCGTTGTGTGAGAACATTTCAGAGGATGAAAATAGCACAGTGGCACAGATTCATGGGTCCATGTGCAGCTATTGAAAGTGCAACCTAGTTCATGCAGAAGTGCACCCTTGGTTGATTATTTTCAGAAGACAGGAAAGTCCTTCTAGGTTTGTCTTGGAGCTTTTAAATACAATTTGTCTCAATAGCCATGCCAGACCACTGCTGGAGAAAGGATCCTGGAACAGAGGCCATTCCTTTTCACCGAACATGACATGTCCTATGGGAATTCAGGTCTTCCACCTCCTGATAATATGCCGGGAGCTGGAGCTAATGGTGAAATACCCTGCGTTTCCACTAGTTTTTAGTGCTTTGAGTGTCATTTTTTTCTCTTCACATAGTTCTGCCTTGAGACTAAATCCTGCTGATGCAGAAAGGGGTGACTCTTACATAGCAAAACTATACGTCCCAGTTCCTTAGACGGCAGGAACAGGTGAAGTTGGAGCAAGCTCTGGTGGCATTTGGTAATGAAGAGGCCACTAACAGACTTCTCTGATTTGTTCCACCCCGAAGAGCCCTGGATCTCGGCTCACTTACGCCAGATGCCGTTCCCACTCCTCCTTAACCCAGGCTTCAGAGGAGTGGAAGGTGATGTAAAATTGCTCACCTGAGGTTTCTCGCCTCAATCCTGCCCAAAGTATAGATCAAACGTGTCCCAGAATTCGGCCTAAGTACTGTTGTTCTTAAATACTCACCAAGGTATTTCATCAAAAACATAAGCAGTCTCTGACCGATCCTACTGTCTGATGCTGCTCCATCAGGACTCACCATTCTGTGGGTGATAGTGGCGTTCACCCCTTTACTACGTCTCTTAACACCGATTTTCCTGCTCACTGAGGTTTGTTTTTTCTCTCATTTGGACGCTCATGCCTTATAAAATCTAAGTAAAACAGACCTTGTATTATAAACAGCACCGACATTTTAATTAATGGAAGAGAAAATGGTCATTGTTGTCTTCGATAAGGGTTTCCAATGGACAAATTTAGGTTTGGTTTAGAAAGTTGTGTTTAATAATACCTCCTGTCTCCAATAAACAGCAGAAGAATCTCTGAAGCATGAGTGATTTACTTACTCGTTCTGTAAGAACAGCAAGTGAACTGTTGTTAATACAATAATGAAATGGTAGTTAATGTGGCTTCGCCCTCTTTAAGTAGGCATTGAATATTATCCAACTGAAAGAGTAACGTAATTTAAACATGCTGAGGAGCAAAAATATTTTCCTGGCTTGAAATATCTTTAAGTGGAACATAAATTTTTCAAGGATTACTTTAATAATAATAAAGATTATACAGTCAGTAAGTGTGATTGTTTTTTTTACCACCCCCACCCTCCCCCCGCCAAAAATAATCCTTTTTTATTCTTTGGTAAAACAAAGCTTCTTTCTCTCGATTTTGCAAACATGGTTAATGTAAATTTCTTATTTGACCTCATGTTTTATGTATAATATAATTAATATTTTAATTTTGAGGGAGGGAGGGAGAACCAGATGAACTGCTGTTTTGCAAAGCATCATAAATGTTATGATGGAGTTATTGCCCCTAAATAACAGCAGATCTATTCCCGACATAGTGTCTTGGTTTCCCTTTGTTTCAAGCAAATGTAATGCCTTAAAATATCCAGACCCAGTGATCTGTGAGTGTCCTATAGACATAATTTGCCTGGATATTAAATCTTCTCAGGACAGTGAAGTCCAGACTTGCCTGCTCTTGGATAACTCTTCTGCCCGTCTCTCTCTGATGAAAGCAGAGGTTGGACAGTTTATCATCAGTGGGAATGGCACATTAGTCTGTTTTACATCAGACAAATACAAGTTAATGACCTAGATTTGAAGGATAATCTGCTCTGACCAGGAGTCAGTTGGATACAGGGCAACTAATTTCTGCTCATGCAAGGCTGAGCAAACTGCAAAGCTAGCGTTTATGTGACTATTTCAGCTAGAACATGGAAGAGCAGTTAATGGACACATCAAAGCAAAATAATGTAAAGTAAGATTGTATTTGCTAAAATTTTAGAACCTCAAAAACCCGAAACACTGAGGGAGATGTACCTAAAATTCACCTTTCCCGTTTTCTCTTGCTTTCTGCAGAACATCTGGCTCGGGAGAGATGAGAGGGGGCACAAGCAGACCCTCCCACCTGCCCCGTGTTGGCGGCGTTCGAGCCCCAGCCTCGGACCTCAGCACCCCCTGCCCTGGAACCCTCTGCAGGGCCAGCACCGCCCGGCGAGTCCCATGCCGGGGCGAGGGCGCACGGTGTCCCCGGCTGTGTGACAGCCTTGGGGAAACTGCCACCGCAGCACGTGGGGCACCCGAGCTCACAGCCCCCACTCACGAACGGGGATATCTGAGCACCCACCCCCCCCAGGATTTTTCCCAATCAGGTTCTCTGATGCTTTTCTCCAAGCAGATTTAAATATTTTGGGGAAGATGGTTTCTATTGCACCTTTGGGAAATTTCTCGCTGGTCTCTGCCTCAGCTGTAATCATCTTAGACCACTTTATGAGAGCACCCCAGTGCCCTGACCTTGGCATCTCAGAGTATATCTCATTTGTTAAACAGTCAAAATCAAAAAGAAAAAAAAAAAAACCAAAAAAGTGTATATGTGCGTACAGGGCCCATAAACGGCACTTGTGATATGATTCATACAGATTACCCTCCAGAATAATGTATTGCTGGGGATATTTTCAGGCTCGTGTTTTGATTCCCACAGGCGCCCCAGTTTCCAGGGCTGATCTGCAGGCGGGCCCGCGGCAGGCCAGGGACAGGGGACGCCGTCCTCCCCGCCTGGGCCAGCGCTGGGGACCAAGCGCCAGGACCTGCGGCATCCATGCCCCTCGCTGGGCACTGGCGGCCTCCCGTGCGGTGCGGGGAAGGGGAAGGGGAAGGGGAAAGGGAAAGGGGAAGGGGAAGGGGAAGGGGAAGGGGAAGGGGAAGGGAAAAGAGAAGGGGAAGGGGAAGGGGAAAGAGGGGAAGGGGAAGGGGAAGGGGAAGGGGAAAGGGAAAGGGAAGGGGAAGGGGAAGGGGAAGGGGAAGGGGAAGGGGAAGGGGAAGGGAAGAGGCTTTTTTCCTCTCTGTTGGGGGATTCTCTCCTTCAAGCCATCTGCTACAACAAACACCCAGAACAAACCCCAGCAAACACAGAGGGAGATTACTAGAGCTTTCTCAGACAGACTTCATGCATTTAATTTATGCAAATGCTGCACAAAACGAATTAAATATTGCAAATTATATTAATAATTTAAATTCTGTAGCTAAAAATAGCCAAGAATATCTGAATAATCTTAAAGTGTTCACATGCAAATTTTATAGGTTTTGTGCGGGTTTTTTTTCCCTGAGCAGACAAGCCAATTGATAAATAAACGCCTTCCTTTTCCAGTTATCAGTTCTTAATACCAGACTTCCAATAAACAATGTTTTGGGGTCGGTTTTCTTTTCTTATCTTCTGTTACACAAATTATCCTTTCTGGCTTTGCATATCATTTAGTTCTTGCTGTTAGCCAAGATCTCAATCTGGATTTCCCTAGCTATTTTCGCATAGCTCTGAAGCATGATTGGGTTAAACAAAGTATTTGCCAGCTATCTGCACTTCAAACTTGTTTCTAAAATTAAATTGTTGCATCTTAGAAACATCTTGACTGTTTGAATGTATTTGAAATTTACTACACAAATAGACTTCTGTATTTTCATTTTGATTTGCCTCCGTGAGGGTTGCTCTATAAAACTCTGATATTATATATTGAGAGCAAAATAAACATTCGTCATGAGGTAAAAATCAATGGCACTCAATGCTATAGCAACTTGATAGTGCAATCTTTACATATAATTGTTGGGAGTTTTTTTCTCATCTGGTAAGTAATAAATCCAGAAATCCTACAAGGTCATTGGAAGTATGCATACAACTGAAATTAAATAATATTTCATTTAAAATGGGTTTGATATAGTTTTACTGCATTGCACACACACACACACACAAATATACACACGCAGAGTCTGTATGCACGCGTACACGTAGATATGTATGCATATACATGTGGGCATTTACTCAGTTTAGTCATCTGATGCCTTTTATATTCCCTAAAGGCATTTGTTAGTGGGAAGTCCACCTAGTGAGAATCTTTGTATTCCAGTATAAGGTTAGGAGCTCTCTCCAGCGTGTTTACCAAACTGCAAACTCCATTTTGAATAACTTCTCAAAATGCTAACTTTTCTGCTAGCTTTTCCCCTTCAGATGGGAATGTGGTTCTGAGGAGCAGGGATGCAGAACACGTGGGCAAGGGTCATTAAATCTTCCCAATCCTCTCTGCCCATGAACAGGTTCTTTGTGGGGTGCTGGCAACTTTCCAGGAGGACCATCTGCCCAGGCCAGTAGCTAAGCAACAGGTCGCCTGGTGATGGACTTCTATTACTTGGCAAAACTGATTAAAGGTTAACCTGAAACAATAGATTTAATAGTATATAAGAAAAGTCAGTACTGAGAGGTACAGGCCGATGAAACACAGAAGCACGGCTATAGCAGTGAAAGAGGTATTCTTAGGAGATGATCTCAGACGCTCATCTGAACTCAAGTTTTGCTCAAGAATATCAAGGAAAATGGGAGAAAAAATGTCCAATTAATTTATCTAGAGGAGAGACCGCAAGAATAAAGCCGAAATAAAGGCTTGCTGTGCTAGCAGCCTTCCTGAAATGTGCATATTGTATGTTTCGTCTTTTATGTGGCCTGGAGTAATTCTAAATCAGTGTTTGCAGTGCTGGAGCTCTGGAGAAGCCTGTCCCTGGGTATACTGAAGAGGTCAGGACTCACTTTGAGGGCCTACAACCATCTGACCTTGACGTCCTACTTTTGTGAGGGGATAACACTTGGGGAAGCATCAGGTTCAGCAAATATGCCAATAAGCCAGAGAATGAAGCAGTGCAGGAGCCCCCTGAGACAAAGGGAGGCCCAGCAGCACAGGTTTCTACTTCACTGAGCATCCAACAGCCTCATGAGTACCAGGCAGGAGCAGTCTACCAGGATTAGACAAGATGATGGGTTTGGGGGCAGCCTAAATACTGCACAATAGGATGTTGCACACACTGTGCATTTATAAGGAGGGGGCATTAACCTGATTTGTTTGTCCTCTGAGATGGAAACATGAATGGGGTCTTAAAATCGCTAACGTGAAACACAGGCAAATTGATTAAGGAAACTGTATTCAATAGTCACTCGTGGTCCTTTTTGCTTCCGTGTCTCCTTCCTTCTGCACCTGTATCTTCTCTTCTTGACTCCTCTTCTACTTTTTTCTACCACACATTTTGCCTCACTAATCCGCAGTTCTGCTCTTGCCTACCTCTTCTTTGATGCTTTCATCCTCACTGATTTCCAAATATGTGACCTCCACCTTCTGCTTGCAAAATTCAGTTCCTTCCTCAACCCCTATCTGCTCTTGCCCCTTTCTGCTCCTTGTGGCTAAATTCTCTTCCTCCAAAGAAAAGACAAATCATAAAAAAGTAGAGCTCCACCTTGCCAAGACCACCTCTGAACTGAGAGGTGTTATTCTGCCTTTTAAGAATAACCAGGAAATAGTTGATTTTTTAAAAAATTAAAACCTTCCACTTATAGATATCCACAGAGCTCCTAATTGCTCAAAGAGTTCCCAGTACCACAAAGCATTTTGAAATGTATCACTTCTCATTTGCACTACTGTTCACGACATACAGGATGCCCCGTTGCTGGCATGGAAAGCTGAAGATCGCCAAGCGCATTGGCCCGTGAGCAGCCTGTGCCTTTGTTCTGACTGCCCAGAACGTGCGACACGAACCCTTTGGAGGCTCTGGAAAATGAACACAATGAGTGCTGCAAAACCAGCAAATGGGGTTTCTTTTTATTCTAAGTTTAAAGCTCAGCAAAAAAGAGTTGGGTTTTGTGTAAATACATGTTGTTCTAGTCTACTGAAAACTGAGTAATGTGGTAGCATATGCAAATAGTAATAGATTAAAGATTTGGCGTGCTCTGGAATACTCCAATGACATGTCCAATCACAGCAGTACCATCTGCTTTTCCTTATATGTGCTAAATTTATAACACTGTGCTAATTTCTGTATTAGTTTACACACCACCTTCAGGAAATTATACGTAACAGATAAGCAATATTTGGGCTTCGCGACTTATCTTTAGCAAAGAGTTAGTAAATGTCTCTCCAATTACTCTCAACCCTCTTCTTAGACAAAGGAGTTTAGAAATCAATAACATTGATTATGTACTCTTTTTATCCCTGAAGGAATGGCAGTGACTTCCAATTCAACTGTTATTTCCCTAAGTTTTTGCTCACACTAGTATTTTGACAGACGAAAAGGTGATTAGACTTTCACCTGGAACGTGGACACCAGTAAAACACAAGAACCCTGGTATTATACAGCTAAATTAAAAGGAACCCCTTCTGTATAGAGTGGAAATTTTACCATAGTGCTAACTGTACCTTCTCTTTGGGTGGCGTTCAATTTGATGTTGTCACCTTACTGATCAACACCATAAACAAACCAACAAAACACATGGGTATGTTCTCCCTGTAATTTGGAAAGAAAACAAAAGTAATATGGAAGAAGACCCGTGGAGTCTGCGCAATGTTGGCAATATCCCCCTCCCGATGCCTTCTCACTGGCACTCTGAAGCACGGGAAGACAAGACCAGGCAAGGAAAGACTCCTTTTGATGGCCATCTGGGCTTTCTATGAGTCTCTTGCCCCATCGGCTTCATGGCTGGATGTTTTACTGATGATCCTGGAGCTGATTTGCAGTGTCTCTGCATGACGCTGCGCTGAACGATTTCTCCCCGCAGCATGAAAGGCTGAGATATCCCTTCTTTGGGTCTGAGAGGAGCAGGTATTTCAAAGCGCGAGACCATTGAACCATCACCTGAGGGGACAGCTGTCTAGAGGATATTTTAAACGTGTTTGACACATTTAAATAGATGGTTTCAGCTTGCCAGTCTTGGAATGGCTCCTAAAATAAACGTCAATATAAAGAATAAGGCAATTTGTTTTGGATGATTAAGAGAATCTGGCTCATATATCCAAGGTATGACAATTCCAATCACATCTTCATTTCAATTTACAGGAAAGAAATAAACTAGGCTTCATTATTGTTCATACTGCTGGTGCTATATATTTGACATGATAATCTACAGTATTAGTCAGTAAATTGACTCACTGGACTGCCCTTGATCATATGCTCCATTTTCCACTCAGCAGGGCCTTCTCTAACAGCTATATATAACCAGGGAGAAAAAAAAAAAAAGAGATAGTTCTCTCTTAGATCATTATAAGATGATGTTGCGTTCAGTTTTCCTGTTGCTTCAAAGGTTATAAATGATGTGATCTTTTCGCCATCACAGATAATATATGGCTGCTGTTTGTCTGACTTGTCAACTCCTCACACAGAAATCCAATACTCCCCACTTGTCACATATTCATTTCAGATGTGTGTTCTCTTGCAGGGCCCAAAATGAAATAGTCACTGTATTCCTATCTGCCAGTTTTCAAGCCTTGCCTTGTGTGGTCCTTGCTTGTCAAACCACAGTTGTCACGTTAGCAACCCACAAGTACTTGCAGCAAACGTAAAATCTCCTGATCGTAATTAAAATTCTGCATGCTTTTCTATTAAGTAAAGAAAATCATCACGCATCTTCATCTGTAGCTCTGCTCTTCTGCCACTGTTTTTTAAATGTCTGATTACTGAGCTAATTGCTCAGGCAGGTTGTTTTTAGACTGCAACATGCATTTATGGGTTTTATATCACTGTCAAAATAAGTATTGGATTAATCCTGGCTCCTCATCTATGTGTTGAAAAATTGTTTCCTCAGTCCAGAAAGAAGTTAAAATTAGGAGTAACCTCTAAAAGGGGCTATAGGGTGAAGGGCAGTTCTCAGTGCTAAGAAAGGATGAGAGCACAGACTCAGAAAGCAGACAGCTCAGCAGGAGATGGGCACGACTTACGAAATACAAACTTGTGTAGCTGTATTTCAGCAGCGTATCTGCAGCTGTAACTTGTGCTGCTACAGAAGGAAGGGGAACCAAAGAGCCTTAGGATAGAAAGAAACTATCACTATTCCTGTCCAGAATGGTAAATAATTGTTCAGAGACTTTTTTACTGACCTTTGTTCCAGGAGTACTTGCAAGTCAAGGAGAATTACAGGGTGTAAATCAGAAATACTCAGCTGCGGGTCAGCACATCCACAAAGAGATATAATTCAGCTCACATTCTCCCCGAGGAACAATCCCTCACAAATCTCTCTTAAACCCACTCCTGATATATTGGGCACATTACAGAAGAAACTGTTTAAGAGCACTGATTAATATTTTCAGCAACCGTAAATCTCCCAGCGTACTGCCTGGTGCCGGTGCTGCCAGCTGGCTCTCAAGGGCTCTTCTGGTCCTGTTCCCTGCCATCCTGCGATTCTGGGTTTGTAGTTTGAAGAACAGAGTAGAAATCAATAACTGTCCAGGCCAAACAGCTTTCTCTACGTCGTAATGCTTTAAACATGCAAAGAGGCTAAAGTCTAAGCCTCTTTGCTTAGAAGCTTCGAAAGCTGCCGGCAGAAAAGATCCCCAGGTCCGTATGAATTTGGTACCAATTCCTAAGACATCTTCACTTTGATATAGAAGGCAAGAGGGGAGGACTTGCGGGAAAAGGAAGGTCAAAATTCATATCCCGCCATGGCATGCCAATTACCCCTGGGGCACCCCTGTATCCTCGGGGTACAGTGCTTTGGGATTGCAGGTCTCTGCCTCTGGCTAAGGCAGCCCACAGCTCACACAAAAGATGAGGTGTGATACACCCCTCAAAATACCTTTCTATCTTGCCTCTGATGAATAAGACATCACCACAGGAGAACTAGGTTCTTGTTTCATGGCTGAAGGGGGTAAATATTTGACAGACTCACGAGAGTCACGTTAGACAGCAAGGAACGTATAGCAGTGACAGAAAAAAAGCGAGACTCTGAGAACACTGCCTGGGATGCCACATGCAATAAAACCATCTATTAGCCTCATACGGGGTTTGAAAAATATTCAGGAAACAACAGCTGTTAGGTTCAAACACAGCGTCTGATGAAAAAAATCTGTTGTCGTGATATAAGCCTGTTATTCAACCCCAGCTATGCAAATACCCACTAGATAATTCACCAAACAAAGGGAAAGGCAGTAACAGAACAAAGAAGGGTGACAAAATCATCAGTCTTCACACGTCAAAAAGCAAAATTCAAATGGATCATTTTTACAACAAAGTAACACAAGATAAGCCGTGAGGGAAAGTGAACAAAGATCAAAGAGCAAATAAGACACAGACAACACAAACAGGCATCCCCAGTATCTACAGGTAATAGAAGAACAGGAGCATACAGCACCAGAGCATCTTAAAAGAGCTGCCGTGTATTTGGGGAAAAACATTTTTGTGCAAACTTGAAAAAAAAGAGTATTTACAGCTAGAGAGCAAGACGTTTCCTGTGCCTGCAAAAGGCTACCCTCTCTGGACTTTTTATTACTCTTTCCTCACACGCCTGTTTGGTCCCCATGAAAAAGTACAGTTTATATCTCCACCACATGAACATCCAGCACAGGTAACAATAAGGGCAGAACAATAAAAGATCAACCCATTAGTGAAAAATACAGAACTGACTCCACTGAAGTTCACGACAGACAAATCTAGGACATCTCCAAAATAAGGAACAAAATGGCAGTGCTCAAAAACATTTAAGAAAAGAACTGCAACAGCTAGCTAATCGATTGCTTTTATGTAATATCCAGGCACCGGAACAGGTATCCCAGAGAAGCTGTGGATGCCCCATCCCTGGAAGTGTTCAAAGCCAGTGTTGGATGGGGCTTTGAGCAACCTGGTCTAGGGGAAGGTGTCCCTGCCCATGGCAGGGGGGTTGGAACTGGATGATCTTTAAGGTCCCTTCCAACCCAAACCATCCTATGATTCTATGATTCTATGAAGTTGACATGAAAGATGAAGATTTGGAACAGCAGCACTGACTTAGTGATTCATGGTATTATTTTTTTTTAATTATGGGAGTAAACAATCTTGCTTTCCTCCATTGTTTTTGCTTCCTTGCTTGCAAGGACCAAGGGCCCCCAGCCTCCACCTGAGAAATCTGAAATGACAGGATGCAGTTGGCTTATACTAAGTCCTTAAATATGCTAAATTTGTTCCTGCTCTTGTTCATGTAATTGATCAGGAAAGAAAACTAGCGTAACTAGCTCTCCTCCTTTCTCTTTCAACCCTGCTCTCCTTGCAGGCACAGTCCCTGAACTCAGTATTACTTTGCTCATGACAAATACTGACTGAACCCTGCGAATATGCATTACAATTTGCGAAACCATTAGTCATCCTGTTAGCTTTCATTAATACATAGCTTTGGTTATTTCTGTTTCTTGATTAACCTCGCACGAAATCTTCCTGCACTTCCAACACCCTTTTCACTCCTGACACGCGCTCCTGGCGGCTTCAGTGGCCGCATGTACTCCTAGTCCCACAAATGCTGACCTAATATGAACAACTCATAGCAAGTTTAAGAAAAGTGTTTTAATAATTCATAAATCATCACATCGAACTGACTGCTCTATCCATAAATAGTAAAGGCTACTCATCACAAAAACACCACCTCTGGCTTAGAAAGTCCTTGAGCTGCAAAGTCCTGGAGCCCAGGAGGATACATCAAGGACATGTCGCTGTCAGGGAGAGCTTTCCACGCTAGGCAGAGCCCTGGCCTGACACAAGACAGCCTTCTTGGGGTTTGTCTTCTCCAAATGGAGCTTCCCACAGTGAAGAGGTGTAGGGGGTTGCTGAACAGCTGCCCCATGAATCTCAAAGCTATACTGGCTATTTAACTTCTAAGTTTGGATGATGACCAGAAGAAATGTTCCTACCAAGTCCCTTTGCCTTCTGACTACAGTGCAGTATGTCTACCTTAAACAGGTGATAAGTTCATTTTGCCTAAGATGTAAACCTGAAAACAAGAATCTAAATCCAATCGTGTACTTTTCTGTAGGTGTTACTAACACAATCATTGACAAGCACTTTTTAAAAAAATCTATAATAAAGATCTATTATTTCTGATAGGAATCCAGTTTTATGGGGTCTGTGATAAGAAATTTGACTATTGCTAGGTAGAAAGGTTAAGCTGAAAACAAATGCTACATGAAGAACACATTGACTAGGCTGAAAAGCCAAAAAACAGATTTGCAAACAGGGTAGGAAGAGCAACGAAGCTCACGCTTCGTAGGAAAGGATTGAAAAGCAATTAAACAAAGATAAATAGAGCGGTAAGTTTGAAGGTAGCAGATAAATCAAGAAACAACTAATCTTCTTTAGTTTTGCTAGGGAAATCATTACTAGAAATATTGGTGAGGCTACCTGGAGTGAGAAGCATGATACCCAAATGTAAGAGGCTCAGAGAGAGAACTAGAATTAATAAATCCAGAAAAGCTGAAGCCCAGGCATGGCAGGACATGCCAGCATATGAGACCCTGGGGGAAATTGGCAACTACTAGGTAGGCAAGCACAAAAGAAATCTGGTGACCTATGTGGGAAATACGGTGTAAAGCTAATGTAGGGAGAATAATATCTAAAATATGTTACGCCTCCTCTGCTTTTTTTATCTTAGACACGCACACACACATAGATGCACAAATACCCAAGGAGGGACCCGTCTGCTGGAAGAAAAGCTGACATTATGGTCTAATAAGGAAACTACAGTTGAATAGTTGCATAATTTGCCACTACTCCTCTGTAAAGGATAGGGCAAGAACTTGCAAAACTTGCAAGAAAGGTAATTGTCTTCTGGAAGAGACACTGGCAGGTTATAGGAAATACCCATATAGTCTATTGGTAGGGTTGGAAAATTACTGAGCGAGAGCACAAAGTGATTTTCAGAAGACTTGAGTATCCACTCATTGGTGTAAATACCTGCAAACACAAGAATGTCCCCCACATTTTGCATGGGAAGTCTCGTGACAGTGGCAGGGTCACCAACCTTTCAAAGTTAGGACAGAGCACTTAGGCAGTATAAGCATCCATGGTGCACATGCAATGAAATACATGGGATCAGACAAATACTTCTTAATTCATCTAACTAGGTATGTGACGGTGAAAAAAGAGTATTAGGACCTTGTATGTCTTCCAGACAGAAGACACCAAGAGCTCTAAAAGAGCCTCCTGTGGTGCACAAGTTCTCGCTATCTCACCAGTCTGTAGTGGCATCACACTTGATTAGACTTCCTATCATTTCCCTCGCCTGCCATGCTCAGCACAGAAAAAAGCCTACAAGATGAAATTCTGCAGATGGGGCAAATGAGGAGACTTAGTGTCTGGTTCTACACTGTGCTTTGCAAAACCTAAAGACGCTGAATGTGGTGAAATCCTTTGTTTTTTTGCATAAATATCCATTGTACAGCTCTTTCCTGTCAATTTGACAACAGCAACAAACCATATTAGAAAAGTGAGCCCTCCGTGGAAGTGAAGGAGAAAGCTGGCATAAGTTAGCAGACAACAGATAATTTAGATTAATATAAATAGATTAATTTCTCAGAAAGTCTGTGCTAGAGTATCAGGGCTGCTGCATGCAGGTACCTGTAAGACTTTACGTCCTGAAGAGGAAATGCACAACTTGCTTTCCTAGAATGACATGCAAGATCTCACATTTGTGCAACTCGGATAATCTCCAATGAACAGCGTTTGTGATCTCCATTCTTAATTAGTTATTCTTTTGACAGATGAAGATTACAGAGCACCCGAAGGCAAGTCTCTGCCACCAGCAGGCTTAGGAAGGCTTCACAGAAAAATGAAATGAGTCAGTCACAGACAGAGCACTTCCACATGGATAGCAGGAAGAGTTATCTCAGAAAACTGCGTGGAGAACCACTTGAAGAGAGTGAGGTGAGGCATGAAAGCAAAGGCATCATGGCTCCTAGGAGTCTTGTCATGTTATCACAGAGAAATTAAAACCTTGACACCTTGGTAAAATAACTTGCACTTATGCAAGTGTATTATAAATGTGTGTGTACAAATGCACACAGAGTATCTGTATGAGAACTTACATACACAGGTTAGAAATTAAATTATCTGAAGAGCTATGCTGTCGCTCAGAGACAAGTTACAGGCTCGATGCAGAAATTCACAGGTAGGATTCTGGACTTCTGTCACATCACGTGTTTTGGCAACCACAGCAGCCTTTTCTGACCTTTCCGATCTGTTTATCCAGGGGCTAAAAACACTCTGGCACACTCAGTATGCCAGATGTATTCAACCAGCCACTGGAAAACTGAACTTTCCAATAGTAAGTCCTTCTCAACGTTGATTCTGCTGTAGTAAAGAAGTGTTGTGTGGGAAGAGCCAGGGCTGTGCCAGCTCTGAGATGCCGTGGGGAGAGTCCAGTTACAGAGAGTGGAAGTGAGTAAATTTTTAGTGACCTGTGGTTGGGCTTGGCAAGGAGTTTCCCGATGTTACCAACTTGAAATGGGTCTTTGTGAGGACTCTGAGAAGACTCAGCAACAAACACTCAGAATATGTGGAGTTTCAAGGTGTTTACTCCTTCCAGTGTAACTATGCCTAGACTCCTCCTCATGTTGTAGCAAAGAAAATCTCCTTCCCCACCTATCCATCTACTCCCAGTTGGCCAATTGCTTCTTTTGTGCAAAATTAGTGTTATTACAAAAAAAAAAAGAAAAAGAACCAAAGAAAATCAGTCTGCAGGAGAAATACTCAAGTACGCATATCCATATTTACAGTAAACAGCATCTTGCTCTAGCAGTGGATCAGTGAAATAAACATGTTTTATCATTAAATCAGACTAAATGTGTCAGAATCAGGCTCTGGCTGATTGGTTTGCCACAAGCAATGGCTGTTTACTTGAACAGGAATGACTAAACAATATTGTTTTCCCTCTGGAAGAAAAAAAAAAAAGAGAAACAAATTACTTCAACATCACTTTTTCTAATAGTACTACAAAAACTGGATTTTACTGGAACCCATGAAGTTTTTCAGACCTTGAGACAGCATGAGGTTTCAACAGTCTAGTTAATACAATTTGGTTTTGCACAATGTCATTTGGACAACATCATTACAGAATGCTTCACAATTAATTACATTCAAATAGCAGCTTCTATCCCCTGTGGAGAATGGGATTAATTGGGTCAGATGTAAATATGCATTTCATGGATCCTACTGAACACTTGCCCATCTCACCAATTTACCATGTAATTTGATACAACTGGTGTATTATGCTCTAGAGATGCGCAGGGCGAGCACAGTTGCGAGTCAGGGTAGAAATACACGGATACAGCAGCGCTGATATTCTCAGCCTGCATTATGCTTTGGCTCTAACTGCGCAACTCTTTCATTCTCTTGCAGAAATACTAATTTATATCTATTCATGCTGAAATACTCTGCTGTTGAAAAGGAAGCTTGGGACAGAACTCAGAACTGATACGAAGCGTTGTGACGTACCCCTGGCAACGTGGGATCAGAAACTGTTCTCCTCCCAGGTGTCTTCACCCCACCATTGGAAAGAGGACCTGACCATCACCGCAGTGAGAAACCCCGAGACCAGGGCCTTATTGGGTCCTGACTCTGGGCAGGGAAAGAGTAAAGATAAGCTACCTACAGGCAAACAAAAAACATGCCAACTTTGGGGCAAAGTTGTTTCCTTGACCCCCTGTGCAGCCTAAGCCTAAATCTTGGGACTGCAATGGCTTTTCACTCTCTTTCTGCAGTCTTGGGTAGGGGCAGTTGAGGTTAAACATACTCCTCCTGAAGTCCCCTTTCTTCATTTTTTTATCATGAAACACATACTTGACAATATTTTCGCTGGCTTTTTTTCCATTTAATGACGTGGGCCAGAAGACATCTAGCGAAAGAATCACCATTTTCTAAAATAATCTGGCAAACAAAAGCTTGTGCCTGTGGCAGGTGGTTCTTGAAAAGCTACTTCTTATTGCTTTAAAGCATCAAAAATAAGAACACCATTTCCTGGCTCTTTCTAGCTTCCTCTGCCCTATTTTCAGTTTGCACTCTCCCCTGGGTATAATAAAAAATGAGACATTTACACCCAGCTGGAGAGTACCTTTCACGAGCTGGAAAACTGCGGAGTTCATTTCTGGCATGTTTCCTGCTGTTCATGAGTAACTACCAGGACAAACTCACTCGAGTGAAGTGCAAACTTCAGTCCCCGAGGCTTGTCAGTTCGGAGCTGATCCTTTTAGCCACTGCGTGCTGGGCAGGTACAAGAGAGGACCTGGAGTTTCTAAAGCAAAGTAACACTACCAAGCAAACAAAAAAACCACTTTATTGAGTACTGCTTCTGGCTTTTCCAGTCCTACCTGTCCCAGGTGGTGCAGCATACAGTCATTTCGTCGTCCCAGATGTGAAATATTGTAATATTACTATTCTGTAGTTTTACAATGCTTATATCCTGTTCATATCTTATTTAACGTCAAGAAGTAATTTGCTGAAGTATTTGCAAGCTGGCCAACATGAGTCATTACCCTGTATCGTGTCCTACTTGCTGCTTTGGTGCTGTGCCTGGTCCCTACGGTTTGATTATCTGTCCCCTGCTCCCACAGAGTAGTCTGTGTAGCGCTGCTCTGATCATTTCAGAGGATATAAAGATTCACCATTCTGCAGCCTTACCAACTCCCCATCAGTTCTCCACTTCTCTGGTTTCCACCACCTCTAGACTAGGCATTTCTTCCCTGTCCTCAATTTTTGTGGGTTTGTTTTGGGTTTGTTTTTTTTTTTTTTTTTTGGCAGAACTATGAATTTTGTTCTCCTGATTTTGCTCTCCTGGCTTTGCCTCTACTCTGGTACCTGGATTCCATTACTTCAGCTTGCACACTTGTACTCTACCAGTTTGAATTAACGCTTAGATATTTGGGACTCAATATTTGGAGGTCTTTCTTAGGAACTGGTTATTATATGTTCCATAAATTAGTCTGCCTTTGATTACAGAATGTTTAATGTACCCAAATTTTTATTTGGTTTTCAGAGTTCTCTCTCTTGAAATGTAACTATCCTTTTTCTCTTCTGTTTCTTGGTTTGGGGTGAAAAATCCACCCCACATAGTCCATCATCTTATGTCTGAGGCTGTAAATCATGTGAAACAAAGATATTTGTTTTGAGTTTTTTACCTTCCCTCCTCCAATAAGGGAGGGAAAAGCTTCCATTTCACTTTTCACAACACTTGTAAACCGTCCCTTATAAAAAACAATTTCTCTCTTCCACTGTTTCTTTGTCTGTGTTTGCTTTTCAATGGAAAATCTACATTTCCAGTGAGCTTAGTCTGACCACCTGGACAGACTGCTCTTACTAGATTTTTGATCCATTGCTTGGACACCACTCCCATGGCTGAACTGCTTCTTTTCCTACAGGTTACTCTTTCTTTGGGTACTCCTGTCTCTCTTTAGACTTCTGCCTAGAGCTAGGCTATGGATTTATATCCAGATATTTTTCCTGATTGAAATTATGCTTTTGTTTCAATGTTTAAACTCACTGTAGAAAGCCCATTTAATAAACAACAAAGATACTTTGACTGATGTTAACTAGGGCCATTCCTACCCTATTCATGCTCACAACAGAAAGACAGACAAGGTCACTCAGATGAAGTCACAAGGTGACACGGCAACACGTTGAAATGTATTGTGTCTATTATTTAACCGGTTCTGTGCAGTCATACGTGGGACTATAACTTCAAGCTAAATGATCATTTTGGTGTATTTATCTTCTGCTGGATTTTTTCTGCGCAGTTACATTAAAGTGCTAATGCAATTGCCCTGGAGAAATAAAAGTAACTGCAATATCTTGAGGATGTTTATCTACAGCAGAAGCTACGTGCTTTTTAATCTGTTAAGTAAGCAAGATGTGAGAGAGAGAGAGAAAGCCATTCAGACTCGGATTCCTATTTTTCACAATGAAACTCGTGCGCCTGAGCTCGCTTGGTGAGTACCAAAAATAGCTCAGCAAAAGGGCTTTCCTTGAGCACTTCCATTATTCACATGATGCGGCACCTTACATAACGCGAAGCGTGCACTTCATCCCGCTGAGCGCGGCGCACACAGACGCTAGTGGGCAAAAATTTCCACCGGGGACAGTAGTACCAAGTGTTTTAAAGGCAAAGTCAGGCTGAAGGCACTGATTTTTTTCAATGAGCAAGTCTAGAAAATCTTAGAAAATTGTTGGGGGCATCTGACGGGAGGGATTTTAATATGATTAAAACAGCAGAGATGGCCTTTGAAAATAGGTGTAACTCAACGCATACCTCTTCTCCTTTTCAAAGATGGAAATACTGTATTATCTTGATGGTAGCAGTGACTTTGGGCACTTGGGGTACCTGCCTCGCCACCAGCAGCTCCATCCAGAGACCAGCAGTTCTCTGAAGCACTCGACCAGGTGCTGCCATCTTTGCTTAGTGGAATTATCTTTTGCTGCTGTAATCACTTAGTCTGAGCCCCAGCTCACACACGATTTGTGCCTCCCTTTGCTAATCTGCATGCATGTGAACCCCCTCGGCTGCAGCGTTTTTATTTGTATTGCTCTGTGTTCCCTCCACGTGGGATTAAAGTCTGTCACAGCCTCCAGCTGCACAGTTTTTCATTCAAGCTATAAAGTATGGCTTTTAACACTAACGGTCCCAAACTTAACCTCTGTTTTTGGTCACAGTGGTAACCATCACACATATAATTTAGGAAGTCGTCTTTGAGATGACGGTATGAGTACTAGTGTACTGTGAGTCATTTTGACTACTGATCATATAACATAATAATTACTGTTTTCAAAAGGGGATGATTGAACCTGTGTAAACAGAATTCTTCTGCTTCCCTGGAAACCCATCATTTTGAAAAATAAGCAAATCTTGTTTGATTATTACAAATCATATTTTAAAAAGAAGTTTTTTCTTTCAGGTAATATGTCACTATGCAAATTTATATTTTCATATAATGAAACTGTACTACATGCTCAGTACCATCAGATTCATGGCTTCTGCAGCCTGTACTCTCTCTATGCAAAAAGCAGTATTATGATAGACAATAAATAGGCAATCATATCTCTCAGCAGTGAAGTATTGCTACTGATGGGTGTATTTCATTGTAAGCAGGAAGACTACACGAATCTTTAGGACAAGCATTGAATGCTTACTCCAACAGAAACTGCAGGGGGGAGGCAGACAGGTTGAAGCACTGATTATCTGAGGATTAGGGGTTTATTCAGTATGGAAGATGGCAACAGGTCCTAATAGTGCAATCCTTTCTAATGCAATGATAGGTCAATGGTTCAGCTGTAAATACAATTTCTGGACCATCAGCGATAAATCCCAGACTTTCCTAGAGAAATATTAACCAGTCTGATCTTTGGCTTAAGAGAACTGATGGTCTCTTAAGGTGTCTTGTGCTTTCATGCAATGCTCTGAGGGTTGCAGCACCAAGAAGAACAAGGCGCCTGAGGGATGGGATGCCATCCAGAAGGACCTGGACAAGCTTGAGAGGTGGGCCCAGGTGAACCTCAGGAGGTTCAACAAGGCCAAGTGCAAGGTCCTGCACCTGGGTTGAGGCAACTCCCAGTATCAACACGGGCTGGGGGATGAAGGGATCGAAAGCAGCCCTGCCGAGAAGGACTTGGGGGTGCTGGTGGATGAGAAGCTGGACATGAGCTGACAATGTGCGCTCGCAGCCCAGAAGGCCAACCGCATCTGGGGCTGCATCAAAAGAAACGTGGCCAGCAGGTCGAGGGAGGTGATTCTGCCCCTCTACTCCGCTCTGGTGAGACCCCACCTGCAGTCCTGTGTCCAGCTCTGGGGGCCCCAGCACAAGAAGGACATGGACCTGCTGGAGCGAGTCCAGAGGAAGGCCACAAAAATGATCAGAGGGCTGGAGCACCTCTCCTCTGAAGACAGGCTGAGAGAGTTGGGGTTGTTCAGCCTGGAGAAGAGAAGGGTCTGGAGAGACCCTATTGCAGCCTTTCAGTCCTTAAAGTGGGCCTATAAGAAAGATGGGGAAAACTTTTTAGCAGGGCCTGTTGTGATAGGACAAGGGGTAATGGCTTTAAACTAAAAGAGGGGAGATTTAGATTAGACAGATGGAAGAAATTATTTACTGTGAGGGTGGTGAAGCACTGGAACAGGTTGCCCAGAGAGGTGGTAGAAGCCCCATCCCTGGAAACATTCGAGGTCAGGCTGGACGGGGCTCTGGGCAACCTGATCTAGTTGAGGATGTCCCTGCTCATTGCAGGGGGATTGGACTAGATGACCTTTAAAGGTCCCTTCTAACCCAAACCTTTCTATGATTCTATGATTCTAAGACTCAGCAGAAGCAATAATGTGTGACAGAGTGACAGAGCTATAGGCTTACAAAACTGAGAACAGTATTTTTCTTGTTTTGTAGATCTAGCTGCTAAATCCAGGAATCCTGGTCAGGCGTGATTTAGTGCCTATTTTTTCTCTCCCCAGATTAGCACTAAATGCTGCAGTATAAATATTCAATCACCCCTCTTTTACACCGTGTCTTCTTGACTATGACTTTCAGATTTGCATAAACCCTTGGTTCAGTGAGCAATACCTCAGCAAGTCAAGCTCCCTGCTTGTGAGGCTTCTTGTGGCATCACAGGCTATGTTGCTGTGTTCTCCTCTGCACATAAAGATCCTTCTCTTGAGCAGAAAAGTACTGAGCTGCAGCTACGGTAGCATTGTTCCAGAAACCTCTGTCTTGCTATATCTCCTCTGTTCACCTCTCAAGTGCACATCACTGCTGTGGTGGGAGTTCTCCAGGGGAAATAAATGCCATTGCAGCTCCCGCTCTTAGGGCTCTGCAGCAAAAGTACTGCAGTGACATGGCCCCTCTGTACACAGTCCTGGCTGTATATGAAATAATACACAATATTCAAAAGTAGAAGAGAGGTTTCTGCAAGCTTTCCTTAGAGAGAGGATAACCAGGCCTTACACAAACCTTAGCTGAACTACTAGCACTTTGTGACTGATAAGACACGCAACACTGAGTGCTTACTTGGACTGGTTTTGTAGTTGTATGGCATCAGCTTTCCAGTGGCAGCATAGTAATATTGGTCATATCTTCTAGAGAGACCTTGAATTTTTTCTTTTTATGTTCAGTTTTGTATATGTGTAAATATGATCATTTCTACAATAGAAAGTATCCAGAAATGAAGGCTCTCTTCTACTGCTTGATATCGTAGCTCTGAAAGTGAACAATTTATTGCATTGCAAACCCTCTATCCTAATTTTGCTGTGTAACGCAAACTGTGGTTTTTGCTTTGATTTTGAAAGCTACTAATTAGTAATTAGTACTAAGTACTAATAAAGTACTAAGCTCTACAGTGTACAAAATCCATAGAAATCATCTGCATCTTATAATCACATAACTTTACAAAGCTTGATCAAAGTCAGAGGCCCATTACAGCTCAAAAGCTGCTCAGGCAATGTTTTTGTTCTGGGAAATCAGGTTCTGAAAGATTTAAATCTCGGTCCCATTTTATTTAAATGAATGAATTTCATTTCTCAGCCACCAGTACCAAGCAGTGAGCTGCACACTAAGCTCATTTCTCTCTCCATCACTGATTTTATTACCTCCACAACTCACCCGTAATCTGGATCTATCAGCTGCTATCGTATTGTTTCAGATCTGCTACACGTTATGCTGTGTAAAACATCTCAGTCCCATGGCTCTTCTCCAAGCAAATAAAAAGAAACCAATGACATACATTTTTTTCATTCATAGATATTCATACGCCACTAAGCAGGGCTCAGGACATCTCAAGGAGGAACACGGCAGGTTGACAGTTCAGGAATAAATATCATACCAACAAAAATGCATTTCATTATACATACCAAGTTTTGTTGGAATGCGCTCATCTGAAAGATGACACAATGCGGGATTTTCTATCTCAAGGCATTTCCTATGCTCCCGTCCCCTCCATTCACCTTATATTTATACAGGACCAGGCTACCACGTATACATGCACTTTCCTTGGGAGGTTTGGAACGGGAGTGGCACAAGCCAACCATGGAAAAACGCAAGCGTAAGGATGGGCCACAAGAATGTACAACATGAAACTGCTGTTCATGCTGGGGACAGTACTGCATATTTTGTGGGGACATTTAGCAAAGAGAATACAAGAGACTACTAGTGATGCCATGAAAATCATCCATTTTGCTGATTTATGACATCGTTGCACATACTAAAACTCTCTCTTGCTTTCTCTTTCTCACTACGGTTTTACCCTCAAACTTGAATTGCCGATCTGATTCACTGTCCCGTAAGACGATGACTCTTTGCTCCGCAAGCCATTCATGCGCCGCACGGACTCAACGCTTTCATTCCCAACAGTCATAGTCTGTGCCTGTCCCCAGAGTGTCAGCATAGATGGCATCAGCAAGAATGAGAATAGCACAGCGGTAACACAACGACACACGTACATACACAACACGCAAAGAGAAGAATGGCTCGGTTAGAGAAGACCATCATGCAAAACAATGCGAATCACTTTCAAGGTGAAATAAACTGAGAAAATCATGAGAGACAAACTCAAGTAAAGAGATGCAGAAAACACCTGCTAAAGAGATGGCCTTAGTAACATTATTGCCTCTTTTGAAATTCGTGCAAACAGATTCGTAGGAAAAGTGAAAGCAAGCCTGTGCAAGGGGATAGGTGTCTCTTCCTCCAGCAGAATATTTCCCTGTATTTAATTAGAGTGTTACCCATTTTGCAGAGAATCCATGTACCAACTGGCTTAGGATAAACACAGGTCTTCTTGTGATTTAGTTTTAAATAACTTTCTTTTAATAGTCATCAGAATAATCATTCCCACAGCAGATGAATGACCATTTTCATGGACCAAAACCTCACAATTTTTCAGTGATGCCACTGGATACTGTTACTTACCAATGGTGGCTTCTTGCCTACTTGTTCCTCTCTAAAGAAGACATCATATCCAAAGCTGGAATTACAGACCCCATACAGCAGGTTCTGCTGCTGCCATGCTGGTTTTGGAAACAAAGGCTTCCAGTGACAGTGCATCTGACATGTGTGCTTGCAGACGGGCAAGCATTTCTGCTCTCTCCTGTAATCTAATCTTAACGGGAATCTCAATTCACCTGACAATAATATTAAACCAGAAAACAGCACTGGATTGCTTCCCAGAGCATCTATCAAAAATATTACATTAGCTACAGAATATTTATTAGACAGACCTGTCAAAACACAAATGCCCTGTGCCATTGTTGTCATCCCTCTTGTAAAAGAAACCATTATTTGTGGCTCGAAGCACTGGTGCAGCTCAAGCAAATATTTACTTCACCTAGCAAATGTATATGTACAGTATAAACCTAAATGTTTCTATTGATACTGAAAACTAATGACATAGATACAGGAAAGATTAAGCCTTTATAGTTGTGGGAATGATCATAACTGGACTAAAATTCAATTTAATGCCTATTTGTATCTTTCCATTTACCAAAGAAAAAAATCAGGAAAGATGGACAGACTTCCTAAAAATATTTCTAGACTGACATCTAGGTTGAAAACAAGCCTCTCTTCCACGTTTCAGTCACTGGTACAAAATGATGTGATAATGATACTCACAAATAGGCCCTTTGTTAAAAATTTGAAGTTTGTATCAGTAACAAACTGTGAAATAGTAGATCTAGAGAGGAAATTCTCCTAATCCTTCTCTTTTTTAAAGTAACCATATTTCCTGATTTCAGCTGGGAAAGACACCAGTTGCTGGTGCTTTAAAAGTGAGGGCAGAACTACCCATCACTCTGCAATGGGCTACCCTAAGGAATCTCCCATTTTAGCATGACTAGCTAGGGTAGCACTAGAAAAGACAGGTCTCAGACATGTGCTAATGTCAGCACATCTGGGTGATATCAAGGAAATAATATCTGTCATCTGTGATAATATAATTGTGATAATATTGAGAATGAAATTCTCAGAATCAGTGACCGATGTATTGATATTTATTGATAACTTCATAAACTGCAAATAAACCCAGCATCCAGTTATCAGCTCTTTATCAAGGAGTAAATCGCTCAAAAGGAATCTTTAGAATGAGACTCTCCTGCAAGGGTAAGGAGAAACTGAGGTGAGAAACCAACTGCACATCAGCGTGCTGTCAGGGCAGACTCAGTCACCCCAAGTAAAGAGCAGATATACCTTGTTTTGTCTTCTTTGCCTTCTTCGAAGCCTCAGAAACTCCTTGTGCTGCCGCGAAACAAAGTTGACTGCTGCATATTCCAGTAATGCAGCAAAGACAAAGAGAAGGCACACGGCCATCCAGATGTCGATAGCTTTTACGTAGGAGACCTAGAAAGAAATAGGACACAGCAATTTGAATATTTCACATTTCCCCATAAGCTGAAGATATTGATGTGAAAAAATAAACACACTTCTGCACAGCATGAGGTCCAGTTGTTCAATGAGGTGGGGTTTCTCTTGTTTTGTATTTTGGTTTGTTAGTTTATTGGCTTATAACAAATAAATAATCCATCTATTAATGGAAAAGCATGTTCACAAAGAATATACAAATTATGATCTACTGCCTTTAGGAAAAGAATCAGGATTAGTCTAACAAAATTCAAGTGCTCTTATTTTCACAATCACAGTTTATCAGGAAGAATACGAATACAGTGTGTGATAAAATACCTATTGAAAAAACAACTCTAGAAAGTTTATAGTTATCACCTTTTTCATCTTTTACAAACCAATTGCCATATTGATTAATTAGCTATGTTTGGTATCCATAATCTCAAAGTAAACTCGGGGTACTGTATCCTATTGGTTGATATTACTTTACTAATATATGTGTTATTAAATATTTTATCTTAGTTGCTTGACCTTTATCCAACAACTCCATAAGAAAAATAAATCTTCATACATATTATCTGCTACAAATACTCAAATACTCAAGGGCAGGCAGGCGCTACAGCGGGACCTGGACAGGCTGGATCAATGGGCCGAGGCCAATGGTATGAGGTTCAACAAGGCCAAGTGCCGGGTCCTGCACTTGGGTCACAACAACCCCAGGCAACGCTACAGGCTTGGGGGGAGTGGCTGGAAAGCTGCCCGGCGGAAAAGGACCTGGGGGTGTTGGTTGACGGCCGGCTGAATATGAGCCAGCAGTGTGCCCAGGTGGCCAAGAAGGCCAACAGCATCCTGGCCTGTATCAGAAATAGTGTGGCCAGCAGGAGTAGGGAGGTGATTGTCCCCCTGTACTGGGCCCTGGTGAGGCCGCACCTCGAGTCCTGTGTTCAGTTTTGGGCCCCTCACTACAAGAAAGACATTGAGGTGCTGGAGCGTGTCCAGAGACGGGCAACGAGGCTGGTGAAGGGTCTGGAACACAAGTCCTATGAGGAGTGGCTGAGGGAACTGGGGATGTTTAGCCTGGAGAAAAGGAGGCTGAGGGGAGACCTTATTGCTCTCTACAACTACCTGAAAGGAGGTTGTAGAGAGATGGGGGTTGGTCTCTTCTCCCTAGTAACAGACAACAAAACAAGAGGAAATGGCCTCAAGTTGCGCCAGGGGAGGTTTAGATTGGACATTCGTAAAAACTTCTTTACCGAAAGGGTTGTCAGGCATTGGAACAGGCTGCCCAGGGAGGTGGTGGAGTCCCCATCCCTGGGGGTATTCAAAAGGCGTTTAGATGAGGCCCTAAGGGATATGATTTAGTGGGGGACTTGGTAGTGATAGGTTAATGGTTGGACCCGATGATCTTGGAGGTCTCTTCCAACCAGAACAATTCTATGATTCTATGATTCTATGATTCTAAATACCAGATGCTTCTGTTCCAGTAAAAGCCTATTCTGATTTGAATTGACCGGTCCACAATAAAATCAGATCTATTACAGCACTGCAATGTCACAAGATTTTTATCATATCACCCACACTGGGCCAAACAGTAGCCAATTAATGAGCTACACACTATGCATATCAAAGGCACATTGTCCTCTATAGCTGTATTTAGTCTCTGCCTTTCTTTGTAGTCTTGCAGTTTTTAAGCAGAGATCTTATGATTAGGCAACAGCAGGTTGTCTCTTTTGTTTATCAGGTATTACATCCAGGGTGGAATTAAAATCATCTGACTTTTAATGTCTGCAACGTACATGTGAGCTAGTTGCCTAAACTGATATAAATAAATCAAGGAACGAAGAACAGGCATTTCTAGGATGCAATGCATCTGAACTGTTTTAGATATCTTCTCTAGGATGAGATGAATAAGACCCAAATAGTGCTGCTTCATCTTCAAGTCTGTAAAGAGGAGCTTAGAGCCACTGTCTAAGCATAGACACATGGGGCTTTAGTCAGTTGTCTAAAGAAAAGCATCGCATACTGCCACACTAGGCACCTAGCCTCCATTTGCTAATCCATCAGAGCACAAATCTCCAGCATCACACTAATCAGTCCTCTGGAGATGTCTCAGATACCCAAGGTCTCTTCAAATGGCACCACCGTACAACTGAATCAAGATAAGCAAAATGGATCGTACCTAAACCCTGAAAAGTTATAATCAAAAGTATTTAACATCTGAATAATACCCTGCAGGCCAAACATTTCAATGCAGTCAAAACATACGGTAGTCTGAAAAGAGAGCAGAAAAGGATGTGTTGTGCATCTAACACTAATGTTTATGAGACCCGATCTCCACCTTGGGAAACTCCACCTCTACCCTTTGCACACGCTATTCAAAATGACCTTGCTCTTACGGCCGTGGCTACCATTTCACGATGAAGGGAAGCACACCTGTTTCAGTAGATTTTGCTCCTATTTACCATGTGCTTGAATGGCATCACTTTTCAAAGTCTATAGAAAACTGTTCGTTAACGTCAAACGGAATATACTGCACTATGTGCTCCAGCAAGCAATATGGGCAGAAGAACTGGCATTTAAAGCATGGCAGGAAGGATACAGAGCTCTGTCCTGCAGATCCTGGACACTGAGCAGGACATTTTAGAGGAACCAAGTACTGTTATTCAGCCTGCATCATGGGAACGTACATTTCAGTAGGTGAGGCTGTGAGTGCAGCTCCACACTGCAATGCCCACAATACAACATACATAGGCTGAGATGGAAGCGGAGGATTTAGCAGGCTAAGGTGACACTGTGAATCTGTGCCTTTCAATTAGATACACAGCAGGTATGCATTTCTCTCTCCCACACGTAAAAAAATTTTACAAGTTACGTCTTTACTGAGCAGCTGTGAAATCCAATGAAAACTCGACAACGTCCCAGACACTCTGTGCCACAGGCTGAGGCGCAGTAGGAATCAAGTCACTGCAATTTCTGTAAAACGCAGCTGAGTTTAGATTGCTTGCTACTTTCCTTGAAGGGGCAGCTTGTTTTTCTTTACAAATGCCCTTAGGAGACGTATTAGACATACATAAACAGCTGGACTGTGCTGCCAGAGACAGCGCAATGCAGGGAGCTGCAGCCACAAGAATCAGCATTTCTGACCGTGCAAATCCTGTCCTAGTGGGCTTAAAGCAGGGAGGGCAAAATAATAAAGGAAGCCCTGAGTTAGCCTTCCTGCCACTTACACAGTGCTGCCATAAATGGCATCCACAAAATTGCTGAGCCAGCTGGATTAATTTAACTCCAGCCTGCTGGGCTGGAATCGGAGGATCACGATATACTTGGCAGGTACGTAGCTTGTTTTATTGTTTAGCCATTGCCATACCATGGCCCAGCTTTAAATGAGAAAACAGAAAGCAACTGCTTCCAACAACACGTTAAAAATAAATAAATGGAAAAGTCCTGCAATGGGTGAAAGCCAACCCCTTTGTTTTCAAATCACGTCATGTAATTTTATCTATATATCCCTAATACGTACAGAATTATGCTGCTAAAAGGCTAAAGCCTCACACAATTTTCTGAAGCCAGACTTTTTTCTAGCCACCCTTACGCATGAAAAATGGTGTGGATCTATTACAGCAAGCCTAGGAGGGTCTCACCTGGTACAGGTTTCCAAACAAGTCCTCAAGTGAGTGTCTAGATTTCAGACCAGCACTTTGGTATCTAAAGCATGCACAATGCAAAGATTCAGTGGATTTTAAGGTCTCCGTCTGCTTTAGATGACTTTAACCTGTGTCTTCCTTCAACTAGAAGATGGTCACAGCTACCAGATCATAGACAGGACCTCTCAACCACCCCTGCTGAAGCTGTTCCACTTTGTATGAAAACAATTTAAAATTGCGTTGGCTCAGGGAGTGGGAACAGAGTCTCCCCTTCCTAGATTCAAATCTTAAGCAGTAGAATACGAAGTCATTCTCTGTCTCTGTGTCCCAAACACATGCAGTAATTGAGAAAGCCCTATCTCAGAGTATTTCATGGTGCTTGAACAACTTCCTCAGTGAGAGGAGCACAGAAAGAATGTGAATTTGATCTGCACTTTCCAGGTGAGTGTTATAACCACTTGCTTACCAGATGCTGTAGCTTCTCACTGTGGTGTCTCACATGTCAATGAAATGCCTTTTTCTAGGAGCTCCTCAGCCGTTTCCCACTTATCTCCACAGGAAACTCTTCACTAGACAGGCTTTATCGTGAATCTCATTCCTATGTGCATATTTCTCCTTTGCGCTGCACAAGGAACCTTTCACCTCTAATTTTCAGTTAAAAATATTGCTGAGCGACACACTCGTAGGAGCTGGGCTCTACAAAACTGAGTACTTCATGATATCATAGGCACATGCATTGCTTTGGAAGGTTCTTCCACCAAACTCAAAACCAATGTTACCAGCTATGTTTTCCTCCCAGATCATAGTATAACATGAAAACTCGGATGTTCGCTCAACTAAAAGGCTTACATCACCTGCTTTGTTAAGGACTTATCAAACAATACTGTATCTCCAGGTTCCTTAACTACCATGTCCATGCTCCGTGCTCCACAGTCACTACTGTGTACGTGTAAGACAGTATAGACCCTGTTTTTTTTGGAGAAGGTTTCATCTCATCTAACTTAAAATATGTTATGTACCTGTGGGTTTTTAAATTAATGGTAAGAAATAAGCATTTTTAGGACAAAATGCATCTAAGTGGAAAGCAGATATCTATACTATAGACAAACGAACTGCATCCTAAAAATGCGAGTCTCTCATTTTTGACCGTGACTGGAGTTTTGGATGGCTATTTCAAGTATATATGTCTGCTTGATATAGGCCTACGTTGGTTAAATAAAGCCTGTTAATCACTTCTATTAGCTAGTGTCTTGATACAATCCTAAAGAGAGTAGAGCAGAATAAAACAAGTTACCCATATGAGCCTGTGTAGTGGACTCTTACCTGAGCATTTGCCACCTTTCCCGTCACTTCCCTTGCAGGACAGAATGCAAGATGTGCAGTAGCACTACAAATTCAGAGTAAACATTATCAAGCTACCAAGTATAAAATGAAGAAGTAGTAGTGATTGGTGTTTTTTCAAAGGTAGACCTTGTAAAACTTCCTCTGAAAAGCCTGTAACCCCAACACCACACTGGCTCCATTTACTTAGCAGTACTTTTAGAAGTGGATGTTTGCAAACTCTGCCTCATTCAGCGTTATCATGTTCGGAAAACACATTAAGATTTTCTTGTCTTTTTCTTTCTTTAAATAGCTGCTCCTTTTTTTACTGCATGTTGCAGAACTTCCTCTCTGATGTTGATTGGGGGGAGGGGATTTAATGGCTCCCACCAGTAAAACCATAAATTATATCAATTATTCAGATGCTCTGTATATATTTTAGGGCCAGCTAATGAGGGAAATTTTTCAGAGTAAAAGCTGTCTGCACCAAGAGCCAAGTATGATAAGGCTGAGCATAGTAAATGTGAGAAAGCAGCTCCCTTCCCTTCCTAATTTACCTCATTTGTTATTTGGCCATGTGCACTACAGAAATAAAAGACCAGTGTGTGCTCTATACAGCACTGCTGTAGCATCAATGACCCCAGTGAAGTTCCTGGAAATGAAACTCCAAGGAGGATTACACTGTTCATGAAGGCCTTGAAAAGTTTAAACCTTCTACTTTCCGCTTTTCCAGCTCTTTTTATTTTAGCACTGTGACTCTCTCACAGCTTCTGGGTACCTTTCGGAACATGGCCATGTGTCACCGCCAGAACGACAGGTGCCCTACGACAGGACAAGGGGCAACGGGCACAAACTGAAACACGGGAAGTTCCGCCTGAACATGAGGAAAAACTTCTTCACTGTGAGGGTGACAGAGCCCTGGCACAGGCTGCCCAGGGAGGGTGTGGAGTCTCCTTCTCTGGAGATATTCAAACCCCGCCTGGACGCAGTCCTGTGCAGCCTGCTCTGGGTGACCCTGCTCTGGCAGGGGGGTTGGACTAGATGATCTCCAGAGGTCCCTTCCAACCCCCACCATTCTGTGATTCTGAGATTGTGTGGAAGTTGCAAGTGTCCTTCATCAGCTCACTTAACTGCATTGCTAAGTGGCTTGGGGAGACAACCAGCCTGGCTGGTGACCTTCTTTCACTTTGGGGTTAAAATCAAGTCCCAAATGTCCCAATTGGGAACCAAGCTACTACCCTCAGTGTAAAATGCCTGTTCCATGATGATCACATAACTGATTTGGTTAGTTTGTTGGGTGAATGAAAAAATGGTAATATTTGGTGAATGTGCAACTCACTTTTTCCAGTTATTTTAATAAAAAACCTCTACTTTTTTATTTGACCAAAACACTTTGTTCCACTCTTTTTTTCTTTTTTTTTTTTTTTTCAGAAACATCTACTTCATCTTCCATTTTTAAATGAAATGTGGGTCATTTTCAAAACAAAACAAGAAACAAGCAAGAAAGATTTAATTTAAAAATACCGAAACAAACTTTCTCACCCTCCCTCCATTATTCAGATTCCACTGAAAGTATCCACCCAACTCAGCAGGGACTCCCAAGTTGTTCTAGTCACCCAAAATTGCCTTTTTCAGTGAATAAACTATTCATCCAAAATTTTTTGCTCTATTTGTGTCGCTGGTTCTGCCAAGTCATGAGATGCTAAACCTCCTACCCACTGCTGATGCAGAACTAAACGCTGACTGCATTCAAGCCAGAAAAAGTATGGAAAACATTTATGGTTTGTTTTTCCTTCGAAGATGAAGGAAAATTTTCTTCAAGTCTTTGATGATGATCAGGGAGTTAAGGCATTTACAAAGATACTCAGAGAGAGGTCCCCGGGCAGGGGCTGGAAGAGGTGATCACAGGTGTGCAGCAAAATTCACTAATACGGCTAATAGCTATTTTTGTGGTGGTACCCAGCCCAAGATGCCGCAGATACAGTGCCGCTTTGTGAGCGGTGACTGTTACCGCTCTGACAGTTCAATTCTACCCCCACAGAAGAGAGCGATCAAGATGCTCCCCACCTTCGGTGTGGGGCTGGCCCCCAAGAAGCTGCAGGTATTATCCAACACTTTGTGAACCTCTGCAACACATGGCTAACACTTGATTCAGATGACGCAGGATTGTGCTATAGTACATCCCGCAGGATGTGATAAAGGGAGCACAGAGCAGTAACTGCACACCGGAGACTGGTATTTCTTTAAATTATGTAACTATATTCTATATGACACATTACAAAAAAAGTAAACTTGTGTTCCAGGTAAAGGAAAGCCATTCTAGAGACGCAATAAAATATTTCTTTGTAGCATGAGCTGTGTCTATTCATACTTTATGATCTTTCTTCCCAAAGAGCATATTTCCACCTTTGAAAAATGTAATCTCATAAATATAGAATCAATTATCAGATTGGTGAAACCAAGACTGCTTGTTTTTCCTTCCAAAGGGCATGTGAAGTATTGGCATATTCATCATGTGTTATTTTGTGCAATCATATTGTGTAGTTGCCTCGTATTTCCCATTCCTGACAATTCATTCTTTCTGCACAGGAAATTTAGACAGGATGTACCATTTCCATTTCAAAAGCCCTTGACTTCCTTGAAAATAATATGACTGCTTTTCAGACATAAAGAAAAAAAAAGTTTGAGCAATAGCTTAAGGCAGTTTTTCTAACCAAGCAGGTTACAGCTGAGAAAACAAAAGCTTATGCTTTGGACAGATAATGGTGCTGGTGCTCAGCTTGGGAGCAAACTGGGTGATTTTATTATGTATTGATAATGCGGGGACAGGCTGACCTCTACTACTGGGAATGAAGTAACACTAATTGAAATTGTAACCAGGTTCAAAAGCCCGCTTTTGCAAACAGGTAGCCAGCTGTATGTTGTATCCCTTTTCACTAAGATGACAATAAAGCGGAAATGTCTCTTATATCCAGGCCAGGAGTTCACGTCCAGCTCAGACCACCACAGAAATGGTTATTAAGATGGTCCAGATGGGAAATGCTGAATTATTTGAAAACAGGAGGTTCTGGTGACCCTCCCCAAGGACTATGTTGAGTTCATGCCTTGTAATAAAGGGCAGAGTGGAACTAGGATTGAGCAGATCTGCATTAGGGTGGCTGAAGTTTGGACACACGAATGGACCAAATAATGAAGGGACTAGTTATTTCTGTCTGATAGTCCCTTTTCAGCCCCCTGGAGAAACAGATTTGGGAGAGAAACAAAACTATGAAAGAGAGAGAGGGGGAAAAATGCAAATTCCTCTGTTCACCATTAATTAGGACTTTGGCATCCACCAAGGCACTGCTGACTTTTCTCATTACTCTGATCCTGAAAAACACTGGGCAAGAACAGGTCAGGGGACACCACCACTCCCACCAGCTCAGCCACATCCTCAACGCTATAAGTGGAAATAGGAAATTGTGGTTCTTGTCACCCTCCAGCCTGGTTGCCTCTCTCTGCCCTCTTGGTAAAAAGAGTCTGGCTTAACTAGCCAACAAAAATGTGCTCTACGGTAGTGTTGCAGACCAATAGGCAGCTAAACCCACCCCGCCCCAATGTCATAGTCAGAGATGATATGGTTCTGCCAGATCTCAGCCAAGCCAGTAAGACCCACAGTCTGTGCTTGAGCGGTCTCAGAAAGAGACCTGCAGCACCAAGCATCGGCTTCTCGCCACTAATATCCTGCACGTCTCTGCTCTTTTCCTTGGTCTCACTTTGTATGCTTTGTCTTGTTCTGTCTTCAAGAAATTGATCTTGAATAAGAGCTCACAACCATCCGACTGTGTCTTTTTCTTTTTTCCTTCAAAACTAACCAGACTTCCAATAAAGCTTTCTCCAGTCAAAGGGAAAAACAATCCTCCTGCCCCTACAAAAAAATAGGATTCTCCGTGCACACAGACTCCCCACAGGTTCCTACAGCATCTCAGTGCCCCACCAATTAATCCTTCAGGTTTGGCTTGTGAATAAAGCAAGGCAGCAAAGCAAGCTCATGTTGGCAGAAATAAAATAAATAATACCAATATTTTTGGCATTTCTTGTGTATGCACCAAAGAAAATAATCAACAGATTGGTGGAGCCATGGTGATCAGTTTATGAAGGTGACAAGTAAGGATTGATGTCCCTGCGCCAAGGAAGCAGCTTCTTATTGTTACGTAATTGAAAGACATTTATCACACAGAAACACCCCCATATCCAGCTGAGATTAGTGCAAACTGAGAATTATACGTGGCTGCATTAAGACACGGGCAAATACACATATGGGCAGCCTTTGTAGCTAGATGACGATGTCAGCCTCAGGTCTCATTTACAAAGGAAGTTCCTGGCTCTTCCTTCCTAGTGAAATCAACGGGTAATATTTCTTCATTGTCATTAAATGCCCACTTGACTACTTGGACTTTAAGCCGTAAATTCTTCAGTGGATGAGAGCGTGGATAAAAACAATCACCAAGGAGAAAAAACTAAGGAAGATTAAAGAGGAGCCACAAAACCATGATTGCATGATTGCTAGCAAGAACCACCGGCAGGATTATGAAACAATGTCATTAAATTCATAAACAGAGTAAAACGCTGATACTTACCAAAGGAGCATTTCTATTTAAGATTCATTTGAAATAAGAAGCCCAATGTGGTACGTATCTGAGTACCTCCCGAGTGCCTACTTCTAAAATACCAGCTTTTCTGCTGGTTACAGTTTTCTGAAATGGTTTTTTTTTTTTTAGAGCATTAACTCTGGTTCAGAAAACCCTTTCCATTTCCTCTGTAGATCCAAAAGTGCCTCAGCCACGTCAGGGGAAAAGTAATCTTCATTCAGCTCAGCCACAACCATGTCAGATGCAATGATTACGTCTGCCACCCAGTTAGGAAGAATTGAACAAAATTACATTATTCTTTGACCTTTGAAGAGTTAACTGACTCAGTGCATGACTGTTACCAAATAACAAGTCAGGATTTTACTCTTGTAGCGATAGGAACAAATCTCTTCCTTTCATATAAAACAGGTAAGAATCACAGATC
The DNA here is from genome assembly GCA_009819775.1 of Phoenicopterus ruber ruber. Lineage (NCBI taxonomy): Eukaryota > Metazoa > Chordata > Aves > Phoenicopteriformes > Phoenicopteridae > Phoenicopterus > Phoenicopterus ruber. The sequence goes on from CM020215.1 coordinate 136,710,510, forward strand.
TGGAGGATGGCAGTGTAGCTACCATGATCAATACCAAGAACATTTGGACTTATATATATATTTTTAGGTATTATTTTTCCATTGCATAGCATGAAAATTGTGTTAGAGCTCAGGGGACTGCAGAACATTCTACAACATCGTCTCTGTGGTGTATTTCCTATTGTAGTCACAACTAAGTGAACCATTAAAAGTGATCCAATTCACTGAGCCAAACAACAAAAACCTAAAATTAGAAAAAGGATGCCTAGGGCAATATGCCTTTTTTTCTTTAACTCTTAGTGTCTGCTGTTTGTGAATAGATAGTTGATTTTTGTAATTCTTCCCTAAGATTATACTCCTAAATTCTGGATTTCTTAGGACTTCCAGCAATGTAATTTGGTGGGAAAAGACATTCATTTATTTTTATGACTGCCAGTCTCTCTAGATCAGAGATGGGTAAATTAAATTAATTCTTTGGTCAGAGAAAATTGCCTTACCAATACTAAATATAACATCAGACAAAAACAACTGAGAATGGGATGGTTCATTGCAGTACTCAGTATCTACATATGCTTCTTTCTTGACTATTACTTGATCAGTTACTTATTATTCCTGAGCCACTTATCATTCTTAATGATTCTTCTGGCTCTGTATTCTGAATTGCTACTTTCATCTGATTAAAATGGAAGGGAAAAAATACTTTATTTGTGGATAATTTAAGCAATATGTAGCTAACAATAATGATGCAACAAATAGATCTGTATATTCAGTTCATCAAATTATTCTCTTTCTATCTTTGCAAAAAAAAAGCATGATTTTAAATGAAAAATAAGTGTCCCTAACAAAAGATCCTGAAGCTTACCTCAAAGAAAAGATAGGCTCAAGAGGGATAACATGGACCAATTCCAATTGTAAGTGTGAGTGAGTCATATTTCATGTACAGTAAAGCACTTAAGGAAATGCAGAATTGAAAAAGGATGTACAATGGGAATAATAGAATATGGCAAAGGTGAAAATGTACGTAGAAAGAAATTGATGGTCTGAATATTAATAAGCAGAAAGAAAGAAAATGGGATAAAGAAGGTAGGTTAAAGGAAGGAAAGTGTAATCCAAATAAAGGGGAAAGAATAGCAGCATTTAGCAAGATTCATACAAAGATTTTATTTTTTAAAGAATTTAACTGGATCAGTTTCCATATTCTAAAGGGATCAGAGCTGCCACGTTAATGCAAACGTGCCTATCACACACCCAAATTAGCTCAAGCCCTTAGGCTTAGGACCTGAAATCAACACTGTGTTCGGTGGAACACAGGTTACATGCCCAGCGCGCTGTTTGGCAGAAGGTCACCTTGCTCGGGACAGTGCAGAAAGTCCAGTGCTTCTTCCTTTCATAGAATCATAGAATCGTTTTGGTTGGAAGAGACCTCCAAGATCATCAAGTCCAACCGTTAACCGAACACTACCAAGTCCACCACTAAACCATGTCCCTAAGTGCCACATCTACACATCTTTTAAATACCTCCAGAGGTGGTGACTCAACCACTTCCATGGGCAGCCTGTTCCAGTGCCTGGTAACCCTTTCAGTGAAGAAATGTTTCCGAATATCCAATCTAAACCTCCCCTGGTGTAACTTGAGGCCATTTCCTCTCATCCTATCACCTGTTACTGGGGAGAAGAGACCGACCCCCACCTCTCATGGACTCCTCCATCCAAGGACCTGCCTGACCCATTCTGTAGGTCCCGCTAGACAGCTCCTGACCAGGCAATCTGCACCACCTCTTTGGAAGAAAAAGGCTGAGTCCAAGGGCTCATATTGCACGAGGTTTTGTGATAAAAGCAGACCCACACAGCAGGTTTGAAGCTACTGGCAAGTACCTCCTTTCCTGTTTTTCTTGTTCACATCCTTTGAAATTTAACGATCCTTTTGTTCTCTTTTCTAAACTCGGGTAATAATTCCTAATCAAGATCTACCTATCCTTTCCAGATGCCTGACCAATTAACATTTGTTAACTGAATTATATTTTCAATCCACTTGTGGAAGATCAGCCACGGAATGAAAAAGCAGGAAAAACCAGCACAGGAAGAGATCATTGTAGGCTCCGTTTCGTGTCCTTGTGGAACCTGCAGGAACACCTGTGAGGACTCACCAGGCTACTCAAGCACGGAAGAGACAGTGTCACCTTTCATGCTCATTTTCTGCTGCAGATTCTGATTATTTGTAATAATGTATTGATGGTCTGCTGCTAACATCATTGTAACTCAGAATGCAATTCTCTCCTCAGCAATTCAAGAGACAAAATAATCTGTTGATTTATAGTAAAAATTGGACCTCCAAATTCTGAGACTTTGCTTCCAAGCAGAGTCTTGTACTAAGGTTTTGTTTGCGGCTATCGTGTTCTTCACAGGATTTCATTTTCACCTGAGCTGTAAATCCAAGTACTTTCTGAATCATACTGTAACGTTAAATTGTCTTCAGGACTCTCATACTAAAAGAGCTTTGTTCAAAACAGTGCCATCACACAGCAAGGCTGAGTGAAGTCATTTTCACACACGACAGCTGGAAATCTAGTGCAAATATATAAAAAAGCAATAGCTAAGAACATCATTGCTTCTTACTGAAGGATGTTTGTGAAGAAGCCTTCTAGCTGTGCATTCTTGTGTTTGGGGCACATCTATTCCCTTCTCAGCTTGCCTTTGAGCCGAAATACTGGACGTTCATAACAGGAGAATCCTTTTTCTGAAGGCTATTTGATTGCTTAGCCTGTAGTCCAATATTTACTCCTATAAACTGCTCTTTGTTCCTCATCTGTTCTCTAATGTCTGCAGCTATAGTTAAAGCACCCAGAGACTCTCCAAGGAACAGGAAACCCGAGCCGCCCACCACCAAGCACTGCCGGTGCCCACCGCACTCTCAGCACTGGTGACTGAGGCAGCCTGGAGAACAGAAGGGGAGCTACATGCAGGATCGCGCGGGCACCTCTCAGAAAGGCTGCTGGAGGCCCTGGGGGTTCAAAGCACTGCAGCACAAGTGAGGGGAATGGTTTTCATGTCAGTCTGATGCCACGTGCCCAAGACTTGTTGAAGTTTGCTGCCCCGTAGCAAGCAAAGGCTTGCTGGCTGCTTGCAGGATGACTTCATGATACTGACAGATGAATGTTCACCTTACAAAAGGCTGGAGAAATCCTGGAGGGAGCTAACAATTCCATATCTACTGAGCACATCACAACTGCTCAGTGAATGTTCACAGTGAAGATTGCTCATCTGTGCAGGAAGTAGGGAATAAATCACTTCTAGTTCTCTTATGTCTATTTGCAATGTTACAGGCTCTTGCATATGGTGTTATATCCTTCCTGCCAGCACAGCGTTACAATTGATGGTATAGATCCCTTTACTTCTTTTTTGTGTGTGTTCCTGGTTTGTGTCACGTGCTGTGTCTGTAAAACAGTGAATAGGTGAGGTTGAACCACCTACAAGGCGGGGAGACTGCTGCATCCTTGGGTAACTGCTAATCCTGCTCAAATGGAGAAGGTTCAAAAGACTTAATGATGTGGGACCTGGAAAAACTGTACTGCCAGACACACCTCAGAGATGATGGACAGAATAATTTCCTAAGACCCAGAGGGGACCAAACTGAGTTTGCTGCTACTCAAAGTCATTGGGATGGCTGGAATCGAGGACACAGTAGGTAGGAGGAGAGCTGTGTATGAACCTCAGTCTAACCTAGTTGCTTTGAGTTTACTTAATTTAAAAAAAAAAAACCCACACAACTTTTTTGTTCTATTCATGTTCTGATGAAACATGAGCAATTTTTAAGTTCAAAACAACTTTTTATCTCTTGCAGCATATCATTGTGAAAAGATATGGGCACATCCACATCAAAGCTGTGGCTGATACCGGGTCTTGACACAGGCACCATTTCGTAAAACGAAGAGACTGTGTCCTTCAGCCGACTGCCCAGCCTTTCATGTGTCAGACACAGAGGGAGTCGGTGTTTCCTCTGATACTCCTCGCTGTACTCCCAGGCCTTCAGAGCAAGAAGCAAAAGCCAACTTGTTCACCAAGAGCATCATTTACGGCTGCCCTGCAATGCCCCCGAAAAGGAGCAGCCGCGCAGCTCGCAGGGATTGTTCCTCTCGCGAAGTCACAGACCTGGATGCCCCAGAGCCCGCTTGCTGCTTTCCCTCTGACGGCGGGGACATCTGACACGGGCGCTGCACGAGCCCAGGTTTTCCAGGTCGGGCAGAGCACACGTCAAAGGCAGGGGAGAAAGGGAACAGCTTTTCTGATTTTCAGACAATTCTGACCTGCTCGGGTGAGTTGTGTGGCATGGTATAACTTAAAAGAAGCTGCGAAACTGAGCCAGCCTACGCAAGAGAAGTCAACAACCTATATATAAATAACAACCTATATAACTTCTCCTCTGTCAGTTTCATAGAGAAGAACAAAGCTTTTAAGTGAGTCATGTTAACTCCCTTTCTCTCTCTCTCTCTCTTTTTTCCTAACTCTGAACGTTATAAAGAAGCTCAGAAAACACATTGGTCAGAATGTTAAATCATGAAGATCTTTCACGAGATTTTAATGAACTGCCTAAACTAGTAATTCTATTTGCATAATTTGGAATGAACACGTATCTTCCTCAAATCATTTTGTAGGCATTTGCCTTACTGATAAGTCTAGGGTAGTAATAGCTCACTGCTAGCTTTCTTTCCAGCGCTACGTATTCTTGCAACATCGGCCTGTTCCTGCTACTAGCTTAAACGCAGGAATGCACACCTACATCCTTTATATCCGCGTGGTGATTACAAGCTCCATTTCCATTATGACTCAGCAGAATTAGCACATAATACACAGTTTTGACTCCTATTAGATCAAAAGAAGAGTCTGATAGTCCTGTATAGAATCCCAGATTGTGCTGGCCTGTTACCCAGTATTCGCATTCAGCATTAATAAATATATCTTTTGAGAAGTCTCTACCTCTTAAAAACTCTGACCCCACTAGCAAGTTGCTGAGGAGAGTGACACATGGCTAGAAATACAAAGAGACACACTTTATAGTATATTTAAGAGCTATCTTTACATCTGATAAGTTATTACTAGATGTCAGAAATTTCAGTAACACTTGCTCTATCATTGTTAATTAGAGCTGTGGGGAAGTACTTGCCTGGCTGGTGAACCCAGTTAAATGTTTCTCACATGAACTGACATTTACTCACTTGTCATTATGTTGGAGATGAAAAAGAAAACAAACAAATAAAAAAATCAGAGAACTACTCTGCATGGAACAGTACATGTTAGCAGAGAGTAGATTACATCTAAGCTTAATCTTTTGGCTACCGTGTTATAGAGTCCAGATCATCCTTCCGACCTGGCTGTGAGAGGGATCCACGTTGCTGGCTGTTCCACAGAACTGCCTAAATCCACGAGAACTTTCCTGGGGAGACTCTGCATCATCACCACACTGTGAATGGTATTTTGCAAAAGATGCATATTTGTATCACTGTCAGATGCATCAGGAGGAGACACACAGGGAAAAAAATTTGCAATAGTAGTACCCACTCCTTCTTGATGTTACTGTCAACATGTTTTTGGACATAACAAGAAACAGTGAAGAGAAATTTAAAAATATCTGGGTTTTTGCAGTGTAGGTTATACTCATAGTTGGGGGGAGGAGGGGTCTAGCATATGCAGCTGCAAGAGAGATTTTGCTTAAGTTGTCAATACGATGTTTATTTTGTAAACATATTTGTCAAGTTTGTAATGCTTACTCTGCCTAAAGGGTACCTTGAACCTAATGTTATTCCAGCAGCCATGACTTTGATTGATTGCACATCAGGAAGCTTAAGTGCAGAAAACTCCTACACAAAATCACTTGGAAGTATGGAAATTAATTAAAATTTAAAGGCTCCTTCTTTAACATGCTTCATGTGCCAGAGCAGCCGCAGCCCCACTCTGAAATGTGGGGGCAGCAAGGAGGAAGGGGAGCACAGCCATTTAGTCCTGCTCCCACAGGACATGTCATAGGCACAAACATTACGTTAAGTGGTGCTAATATGGGAGGGGAGCAAAGGAAAAGAGCCTCCGTAGCGTCTTGTTTCTAACAAACCCACATCTGTTTAACATCCCTAGCTGCCAACTAACTGCAGAAGAGCACAGAAAAAGCCGCAAGCAGGACCTGGTTCTCCAACAAACATGCTCACCATATCCCTTTCACGCACATTCCACCAAAATCCATCATTGCCATCCAGTTGATACTAACATGCTTTTTACTAGAGGAAGGGGTGCACACAGCATCCTCAGCCAAAGGTTTCTTGTCCTTAGTGAATATCTTCAGAGCTGCCCAGCGTGTTTGACAGCAGCTTTTCCTGCACAGGATGGTCTCCACAGAGGATCTGTTGAGCTCTTGGGGAGCTCTTTACATTCTTATCTGAAGGCTGTTATTTTTAGAGTACTCCTCAGTCTTCAGGAAGGCTGCAAGTCAGTGTTCCTGTTGGCACTGGTGTTGCAATGCAGCAGGTGCACTGGCACTGATTTTCCACTGCTACAATAAAACCTCACAATCTCATTCCTGAGGAAAATATTCCCCTTTTACAGGGCAGGTGAATTCTCACGACTGCATTAGGTCCAATGGCCCGTGAAGTCATTTGCTATATCATACTATGTTCTTTCTTTCAACTCAACTCAAGCAATGTTGCCCTCTTGGCTTTTCTTAACAACCCAGTTCTCCTAAGTATTTACTCTTTTCCACCCGATGGCTGTACAAAGGAATAACAATTAGCTGGAGGGGAGTGTTTAATTGGTCTTTCCTCTCTGTCCAATACCCCTTTGATCATAGATAGATAAAAGATCTGGATGCTTAAGTCCAAACACTTTGCCCTTGTTCAGCTGCTGCTTAACTCTGGAGATAACTTAGAATCATAGAATCATAGAATTGTTCTGGTTGGAAGAGACCTCCAAGATCATCGGGTCCAACCATTAACCTATCACTACCAAGTCCCCCACTAAATCATATCCCTTAGGGCCTCATCTAAACGCCTTTTGAATACCTCCAGGGATGGGGACTGCACCACCTCCCTGGGCAGCCTGTTCCAATGCCTGACAACCCTTTCGGTAAAGAAGTTTTTACGAATGTCCAATCTAAACCTCCCCTGGCGCAACTTGAGGCCATTTCCTCTTGTTTTGTTGTCTGTTACTAGGGAGAAGAGACCAACCCCCATCTCTCTACAACCTCCTTTCAGGTAGTTGTAGAGAGCAATAAGGTCTCCCCTCAGCCTCCTTTTCTCCAGGCTAAACATCCCCAGTTCCCTCAGCCGCTCCTCATAGGACTTGTGTTCCAGACCCTTCACCAGCCTCGTTGCCCGTCTCTGGACACGCTCCAGCACCTCAATGTCTTTCTTGTAGTGAGGGGCCCAGAACTGAACACAGTACTCGAGGTGCGGCCTCACCAGGGCCGAGTACAGGGGGACAATCACCTCCCTACTCCTGCTGGCCACACTATTTCTGATACAGGCCAGGATGCCGTTGGCCTTCTTGGCCACCTGGGCACACTGCTGGCTCATGTTCAGCCGGCCGTCAACCAACACCCCCAGGTCCTTTTCCGCCGGGCAGCTTTCCAGCCACTCCCCCCCAAGCCTGTAGCGTTGCCTGGGGTTGTTGTGTCCCAAGTGCAGGACCCGGCACTTGGCCTTGTTGAACCTCATACAATTGGCCTCGGCCCATCGATCCAGCCTGTCCAGGTCCCGCTGTAGCGCCTGCCTGCCCTCCAGCAGATCAACACTCCCTCCCAACTTGGTGTCATCTGCAAACTTACTGAGGGTGCACTCGATCCCCTCATCCAGATCATTGATAAAGATATTGAACAGAACTGGCCCCAGTACTGAGCCCTGGGGAACACCACTTGTGACCGGCCTCCAACCGGATTTAACTCCATTCACCACAACTCTTTGGGCCCGGCCATCCAGCCAGTTTCCTACCCAGCGCAGAGTATGCCCATCCAAGCCATGGGTAGCCAACTTCTCCAAGAGAATGCTGTGGGAGACGGTGTCAAAGGCTTTACTAAAGTCCAGGTACACAACGTCCACAGCCTTTCCCTCATCCACTAAGCGGGTCACCATGTCGTAGAAGGAGATCAGGTTGGTCAGACAGGACCTGCCTTTCATAACTGAACTTAAGTTCAGTAGGTCCTTCATTGTTTAACTTCAATGTTTTCTGGGCAGCTGAGTTCTGCTCGTGCCCAGAATACCTCCTTCTATGTGCAGGGAGATGTCTAGCTCCAACCTGGCTCCAAACATGATTCAGGAGCTACAATGAGAACATATAGGAACTGTACACGGGAGTTTATTCAGAGTCCAGCAAGCACACACTGACAGTCTCAGGTGCTTTAAAAAAACACCTTGGTAGCTGCAGGAATATTAAACCAAAATTATGCCAACCTTTCCACTGGAATGTTTTTGGTACCGGCATTCACCAAGGAAGAGGGAAATACACCTTAAATGCCTTCCCAAGCCTGAGAGGATATCAGTGCATCTCTTCTACCTCCCACAATACCTATATTGGGCCACAAGCAGGGCTGGGAAGAGAAGGGGCTTTAAAGCTCAAATGGGAGCTGTTCTGCCACACAGAAAGGAAAGCAAGATTCATGAGTTTTGTAGCAAGGAGGAGGAGAAAAGGAGCTATGCCTCAGACTTCTCTGGTATATTGTCAGTCACTGGCTAGAATGACGAAGCACCTCATCTGGTTGGTAAGTTATTTGGTCTCTGTCCAATTTGAAATAATGGTACTGCTGCTGTCAGAGGAGCAGTCCTCAGCTATGTGAATGATGGGGGGAGGATGCAGCTCACCGTCTGAACAGCCAGGCAGCTCCAGGGCAGACTTCATCCCAGCTACTTTAGGTGTTGATCGGCCATAGGGATGAATTTGCTCTCTGGAAGTATCAATTTCCGTCCACCGAAGAGGGAACTAAGATAGAGAATACCTGCTAACCAAATCAATCTGAAAAGCCAGGTTGGACAATTGAAGAGGGGAGGAAGGGGAAGCTAGAAATATAGGGGAGAAGAATCCAATGAAATTAGCTTGGGGTTCAGTTCAGCAATCACAAAGACGTAGGGTTCCCTGACTCATTCTGCCCTCTTTCTTGCTGCCAACAGTCTCCTAATTGGAAGAGCAGTTCTCGTGTTTTATGCTGGTTTGTCTATTTATCTTCAAGGCTTAACAGAGACAAATATGATTAAAACACAGTTTGGAAAAGCCTTTCAACACTGCCATTTATTTTAAATATTATTGTTTAATCGCCGATTTCCCTGTGGTAATTATGCTATGTTTAGGCTTTGGGGTTTTTTTAATCGGTGTTTTCCTGTGGCTTGGGTGTGATTCCTGCAGAAGCCTTGTAATAACCAAATAACTAGGACAGCCTAATCTAATAATTTGTGCATGCATGTGATGTTCAGGGGGATTATTGAAGTTATTTTCTCACTAAAATGTTATCAGCTTAGAAAGCCGAGCTGTTCCAGGCCGATGGCTTTTTGTTGCAAAAATGTTTAATACAGTCATACGCACCAGACTGCAGTTGCACATGCTGATGTCATTCCATTGATTTTGCCTTTTGAAAGGAACCTTGCTGCTCTCTAATTTTTGCTTAAAAAAAATCCTAATGACCAAAATAATGTTGTTCAGACGACAAATATTTGCTGAAACTGAAAGCCAGAGTATTTATCTAGGTTAAAAGGGTTGGATATGCTTTAGTTTGACAGGACTTCTTATTAACGGAGGACATGAGGCCTTGAGAATTTTCTCCTGCTTTAACAGCATTGTATTTCAGGCCCCAAGCACAACTAATTTAAATGGTTCTAGGGGTAGAACCTAATCAATTTTGCACACCATGATGGAATTCAGTCCCTTACTACTAATTTCCCTGCAATGTAAAAACAGTGATAACAAAGAAAGGCCAAAAAATAAAATGAAATAGCATGAATGCAAATAGCATTACTCAGACTTTTTTGTTCTGCTGGAGTAGTCTAAATTTCAAAGCCACCTCCCACACATACACTTATATATAACATTTTGGAATACAATACTTCCTCAGATGTTACATTCATTGTCATACAGTTTATTCCTAGATATCATAGAAGCATAGAATAGTTTGGGTTGGAAGGAACCTTTAAAGGCCATCTAATCCAACCCCCCTGCAACGAGCAGGGACAACCTCACTAGATCAGGTTGCTCAGAGCCCCATCCAGCCTGACCTTGAATGTTTCCAGGGATGGGGCTTCTACCACCTCTCTGGGCAACCTGTTCCAGTGCTTCACCACCCTCATTGTGAAAAACTTCTTTCTGATTTCCAGCCTGTATCTCCCCTCCTTTAGTTTAAAACCATTACCCCTTGTCCTATCACAACAGGCCCTTCTAAAAAGTTTCTCCCCATTTTTCCTATAGGCCCCCTTCAAGTACTGAAAGGCTGCAATAAGGTCTCCCCGGAGCCTTCTCTTCTCCAGGCTGAACAGGCCCAACTCCCTCAGCCTGTCTCTGTAGGAGAGGTGCTCCATTCCTTTGATCATCCTTGTGGCCCTCCTCTGGACCCGCTCCAGCAGGTCCATGTCCTTCTTATGTTGAGGGGCCCAGAGCTGGACGCAGGACTCCAGGTGGGGCCTCACCAGGGCAGAGTAGAGGGGCAGAATCACTACTGCTACAGAAAGTAGAACTACATCAGTATTTTTCTGCTCTAATGATTCATTCTGAACACTGAAAGAAAGACCTGATACAGAATGAAACAGGAGCACAAGCAAAGGGAAAGAGATAAAGATATGGACAGACAAATGTCAAATATTATTCAGTTGCTTGGGCCATGATATGCACAGTATGTCATGACTCTGCGGTTGTACATGCCTCATATTTCTCATTTGAATGATAATTCTTCTTGGTGTAATTGTAGCAAATATAGCCATAATGCAATTAACATTGTATCCATTACCCTTTCAGTGAATGATCTTAGATTTATTTTAAGTTTCAGAACCTGCACTAGGAAGGCTTTGTTTAATCAGCTAGAGAGACCATAGCACCACTGCCTTTCTTAGAGACTCTAAGAAGTCAACGGCTGTTCATATACCCTTGTTACTTAGCCTTGTTTGTTGCAGAAATAATGTTTACTGCAGAAGAGTTCAAATAAAGCATTGCCTTCTAAAGTTCAGTTGCTTCTGAATGTTGGCCCATTTTTTTCAAGAGTGCTGTGTGCAGTTTTGGGCACCTCAATATAAGAAGGACATCAAACTATCAGAGTGTATCCAGAGGAGGCCAACCAAGATGGTGAAAGTCCTCGAGGGCAAGACTTAGGAAGAGTGGCTGAGGTCACTTGGCTTGTTCAGCTTGTAGAAGAGAAGGCTGAGGGATGACGGACCTCATGGCAGTCTACACCTTCCTCAAGGGGGGCAGGGGAGGGGGAGATGCTGATCTCCTCTCTCTGGTGACCAGTGACAGGACATGAGGAAATTGTATGAAACTGCGTCAGGGGAAGTTCAGATTGGACATCAGGAAAAGGTTCTTCACTGAGAAGGTGGTTGGTCACTGGAACAGGCTCCCCAGGGAAGTGGTCACAGCACCACGCCTGTCAGAGTTCATGGAGCATCTGAACAATGCTCTTAGTCATATGGTTTAGTTTTAGGCAGTCCTGCAAGAAGTAGGGAGTTGGACTTGATGATTCTTATGGGGCCCTTCCAACTTGAGATATTCTATGATTCTATGATCATGCAAATTATTATGCAAAATTAGAAATAAATATTATTATTGAGAATTTTTTTTTTCTGTGTAAAAGTCTGTCAAAAATCAACATTTAGTGTGCAAGAGTAGTTTTCTACCAGAAGTATGAAAGCTACAGAGCTTTCAAATAGTGATCACAGTGATCCTGGAGAATCTCAAGTCCACTGAAAACTTCATTTTGGACTTTAAATATATATATGATCTTGTTTTAACTTATCAAACCTGATGAGGAAAGACACAAAGGTAATAAATACATAATAATTCATGACAGGATGGCTAAAAGCTGCTGATGCAAAATTACAAAGCTTCAAGACATCCTTCCCACTTTAAGTCCAGCCAGAAATGTCAGACTTCACAGGACGTGCAGGACAGCAAATGATCTACAACGGAAACCACTCGGGCAGTCTCCCCAAACTTTTGTGCTGCTGGGGCTTCTGGTAATGCATCTGCTTTTCTTGACTTGTCTCTGGCTCTTCTTCACAGGTAGGAATGAGAGAGGACAGAAAGCTGCTTTGGGGAAATTTCTGACTTTCTCTCCACATATGCCCTTGCTTTCTCTGTCTGTAAACAATGAGTGACTGGTTCCCTGCTTGCAGGAAGCATAGACTTCTCCACTTTTAATCTTTCTTTTTGTTTGTTTGTTTGTTTTGTTTTTTTGTTATGGAACACTTTTTTTTTCAGTAATCCAGAGTAAACACTTGGAAAGTAAAACTTGAAAGTAGTTTTGCAGTTTTGGGAATTTTATCCTAGTCTTTTGTGCCATATTAACAAATCCTGTCTTCAAATTATGACCCATTGGCTAAACAGATTCATGTATTAGGATGCTCAAAACAATGACATCCAAACCATCATATGCTGTAATTAATTGGTTTTGGGTGGGTTTTAAGACGGACTGTATTGAAATCAGAATAAAATTCAAGAGAAGAAAAAAAATGGTAGTCAAGATGATATGATTTTGATCCCCTAATATGAAACATGCAAGGAGTAGTGACTAACATTTATACCGTGTGAAATCTTTGCTTTTCTCGAGCAGTTCAACTGTATCACAAAAGGGGAATGTCAGCAATTTGTTAAGAATATGAACATCATCTTTCTAAAAGTAGTCATCTGTCATGAATCTAAGACAGAATATAAGAAGTCCCAAAACAGGGCTATTTTCAATCCTTATTTCTGATTTGCAGTGACGTTATGGTCACAGAAGCTTCTACTGCCAGGTAGGAACTCTCTTATTTGCTTTTTTCCTGAGCTGCTGCACAGCAGAGATTTTTCCCTTAGCTCCTGTGAGCCTGACACAAAATACATGTGTGAAAAGATGCCCTGACTGCAACTCTTAAGAATCTAATGTAGTTTCTTTACCTGACCTTACATTTTCTGGCAAACACCTCACTGAAGTTCACTTTTGACCAATGTCACTGTCATTTCTAGGCTCATCTTCACTCACGAGTAATGGCAGAACCTCTTCTCTCCATTTCTACCCTTAGGTAATGGCACGATACCCATGACTTGTGGGTACTGACTATTTCATACAAGACCACAGTTGACTACATTGAGAAATGCAACATAATATGCACATCGCTTCTTTGGTCCTGCTAAGACAAGTGAACCAACATAATGCTACATGGGCATCTGAGGAAGCCTGATGCTATGGTAACCTGCCACACGAAGTATCCCTAGGAAGCCCCCTTTTCTGCAGCAGATGGGAATCGACTAAAGTCTCCAGCAACACACAGTCTCCACATAAACATTCATCGAAACCTTGAGTCAGTGCCCAGCTGCACTGCAGGACTTCAGCTCCACAGTTCACATGCTCTAAAATGAAACATGTGGCTAATTTTGGACAAAGGAGGAATACTCAGCACCTGACAGGACAGACGCTAACAGAGCCAGCAAGGTGACTTCTGACAAGTGGAAGTAAATGCAGTTTTCCCTACATTATTATTTTACCTGCTTTCAATAAGTAATGCCATTCTGAGAATTTTAATTCACAGTTGCATATGTGTATGCCACTTCAAACCATTATATTATTCTTGTAAAACACGTAATTTCTCTGCCGAAAGAAGATATGAAGAGCTTGAATCCCTTTTAATCTATATTTGGCCAGCACCAGTACATGTTAAAACCCCTAATCACATCTTGTGTGTTACCAGGACCACAGGTGAAGAGATGCTGTTTAACCTTTCTCAGCCCACAGCTGGTTCCTTCCCATTCAAAGGATCTATATACTGCATTTGTGGATAATGACCTCCAGGGCTACAAGAAAGCTTTGATCCACTTCATACTCTTTGCACTGAGACCCAGAGGGATGGGGACACAGAAGCTATCCAGTCTTGGGGACATAGGAACTGTCCACGTGTGTCTGGACAGTTTGGCCATTCCCAAACTTGCCAGAGCATGGCAAAATTCCTGTGCTCATCCTCAGAGGTCTTCTGCTCTCTTCCAAAATGAAGTCCAAGGCTTAGCTCTGATGCGCTGGAAGCACAGGTCAGCACCACAGACTGGGGTACTGGCACATGGGTTGCTCTCTCTAGGTATAAAGAGCAGTAAGGGAGCATGGTCTGAGCAGGAGCACACCCTTTCTCCTCCACTTACACCAAAATCAAGCAGGAGGGCAAACAGGATCCACTTCTCACAAGCAGCTAATGACAGTGAAGCACAGTTCGCCCTTTTCTCTGTTGCTCAGAGCCAAGGACCAGGCGCTTATAAGCCGTGATCTTCTAAACTTTTCAACCCCTGGAGGTGCAGCAGGCAAAGGCAGTGTGTTAAACCGCCTGTAAAATCCCTTCTAGCCCGGGTCTGCATGGCGTAGCGAGAGCAAGCGCTTACAAAATGTCACAATTTCACACTAGCAAGTTTCAAGAACCTGCATTTTCCCTCGGGGCTTGTGATTTTAAAATACTTGAAATATATTTGTATTGTGTTTATCCTCTCCATTTTCACGTCAGGGAAACCTGTCAGTAATTTGCTATGGGGATAGAGAGGAGGGATGGGGGGAGTGCACTGGCAATACTAGAAAATTGCCTGCCATCTCCATCAGCTTGATGCACAATACCACGTCAAGCCAAGTGCAGCTCAGTGGTGCTTACTCACATGACAAGACAGAGCTTTAGTGTAAGCACCTAAAGATACGTGTATATAGAGACAGCGGTGTCTGCACCACCTCAGCTTTCAGCTTTTCCCTTTTTGGCAATGTCAAACTAGTCAGGCAAACCACAGAGCAATGTTGTCGCTTGGGAATGGGCAAACTGGCTTCTGTGTACCCCAGGTCTGACCCACAGGTGCTTCTGAAGCACTATTCATTGCAACTGGCAATGCTTGAGAAATAATAAACCCACAATTTTTAGTGGGATAGCAGTGGGAGACTAGAAAATTCCTCCCCTGTCTATTCACAAGGAGCCACATAGAGAAAACAAGGGGCAATGGGTAAAAGTTGCATCAGGGGAGGCTTGATCTGAATATAAGAATGAATTTTTTTTACAGTCAGAACAATCATTGACTGGAAAAACTTCCCCAAGGATGTGGTAGAGTCCCCAACACTGGAGGTTTTCAAGATGTGATTGGACAGGGTGGTAGATAATCTCATCTAGGCTCCTTTTCCCATGAAAAACTGGACCAGATGATCTTTGGAGGTCCCATCCAACCTAGCCTGTTCTATGATTCTAGGATTTTTTGTCCTAGAATATGAATCTTTGCTGATTCAATAGCTTTGGGGATTTGATATCTTTGAATTTTTGCCCTGCTGTCAAATTCCATTGAACCTGCTTGATTTCTTCAAGTTTCTGAGAAGTGACAGAGAGACATATGCATGGACCAGCAAGAAGGACTTGTACAGTGATACAGTGTTCTTTTCCTTAGAAATCAGGCTAAAAATTGAAAAATCAAAACATGGAAAAACTTGTTACAGGTGTTTTTGCTCCAGAAACTGGGACTTTAAAAGTTGGAGTATATTCAGTGAACTTCTCTGCTTTCATTCACATTCAAACATGTTGCACATTTTCACATAGTCAATAGCGTGCTGATTAGGCTGGCCTCAAATGAATGTGCCAGCCTGAAACCTTATAACATGCACAAGAGAAATGAGAGAAAGACTTTGTACGTGTTTTCTTGATTAGACATCGGTTTTCCTTTGAATGTGGAAGCCAAAAATCAAATTAGCTAACACGATGCTCTGCATGACTGACTCTTCTGAGGAACTTAACATCCAGTATCATGTCAGCTAATTATGATTAAATAACTGTCAGAGAGATACCTCTTGTCAGTTAATGTTGAATGTTGCTGGCTAGTCAGTTGTGTCAGGTTAGTCACATCATTAAATTGTGACAAACCAGGTCCCATTTTCAGCAAGTAAGTGCAACAAACATGGGTGCCACCTAATGATGGAGATGGCAGTCTATCTTCTGTCAGGGCAGAGTTAATGAGAGAGAACTGGAAACTTGTTTGTTATTGTAATGTTTATTCGAAGTGGGTAAAAGATGTCATACATAACTGCGTAACCAATTTCGGTCTTCTGGAATTTGACTAATGTTTTGTGATCCTTGCACGTATACCCTTCCAGGGTCTGGCTATCTGCAAGGTACATAAAAGTCGCGGCAGAGAGAGGCAGTGAATAAATGTGATATCCAGCAAAATTACTTCACATTATCATATGCAGGTTTTTACATTGTTTTGTTTTAAATTCAGGATCCTAGCAGGGTAAAAATGTCATGATTTAAGCAAGGATTTGCACTAGACATTTTTCAGAGAACAAAAAGCAATGAATCAGACATGCAAAGAGTAAATAAGCTGTTCTTCTTGCCCTTCTCAAGGTATGAGTAACTAGTATTGGCCTGTTACTCTTATTTTTAAATGGAGATTATGGAGTTGTCATACTCATTCTCTTCCCACAACTCACCCACATTGAATACATGGGTCATGCAAAAATACTTACACAAAATGCAATAGACATCTCACAAAGCAATTGGCAAATTATGTGCCAATGACACCATCATTGATCTTTTATTTCAGCATGCATTCACGTAAAAAACCTAAAGGAATAGAAGGCCTGCTGTGAATCTTAATGTGATTACCCTTTTGTTAAAGAAACCAAAAGAATGCTTTTATTTTGCCTGTGAACCTTGGTATTGCAAAGGTACTTTAACATGAGTGCTATAAATTCATAAAACTCTTTTTGAATACTACTGCATGGGCATTTTCTTTTATTGTCCCCATAATAACATGAAGCTTTCTTCTTTGGAAGAATCCTTCCAAAATCAGAGTGATGTAAAGATAGGAACAGAGCAAATTTAAACCAGGAGCTGCCTGCTACACTTTCCTCAAGAAAACAAACTGGCTGATATCACTGATGTTTGAGTTTGTCCTGCTCTGCAGAGGAATAAAAGGGGAGGAATTTTCTAGTCTTCCATCGCTATCCCACTAAAAATTGTGGTTTTATTTCTCAAGCATTGCCAGTTGCAATGAATAGTGCTTCAGAAGCACCTGTGGGTCAGACCTGGGGTACACAGAAGCCAGTTTGCCCATTCCCAAGCGACAACATTGCTCTGTGGTTTGCCTGACTAGTTTGACATTGCCAAAAAGGGAAAAGCTGAAAGCTGAGGTGGTGCAGACACCGCTGTCTCTATATACACGTATCTTTAGGTGCTTACACTAAAGCTCTGTCTTGTCATGTGAGTAAGCACCACCGAGCTGCACTTGGCTTGACGTGGTATTGTGCATCAAGCTGATGGAGATGGCAGGCAATTTTCTAGTATTGCCAGTGCACTCCCCCCATCCCTCCTCTCTATCCCCATAGCAAATTACTGACAGGTTTCCCTGACGTGAAAATGGAGAGGATAAACACAATACAAATATATTTCAAGTATTTTAAAATCACAAGCCCCGAGGGAAAATGCAGGTTCTTGAAACTTGCTAGTGTGAAATTGTGACATTTTGTAAGCGCTTGCTCTCGCTACGCCATGCAGACCCGGGCTAGAAGGGATTTTACAGGCGGTTTAACACACTGCCTTTGCCTGCTGCACCTCCAGGGGTTGAAGGTATCTCCCATTGCTCCTATCTCCATAGTTACTTTCTCTCTAGGTGACTGCATATATTAGACCCTGCAATGTGAAAACATAAGGAGAAGAGCAAATGAGGGAGCCCCATGTTTGAAGTGTCTGTTGTGACTGTGCTGGGGAAACCTCCTCATCTGTATTTTGAAGCTTGGAAAATTGAAGAGTACAGAGTTTGCTGACTTAAGCAGAACTACCTGGTCTGCAACATGCAGAGCTGGGCAGGGCCGTCTCAACCATAAGGATGGCTTTTTGGCAGAGCAGCCCCAGCAGATTTTATATGGAAGACGCAGTGAGCGCATTGTCACAAGGTGCCCTCACTCAATTGTATGCCACATATGTATGAGGTCTGACACTGGCTTTATTGAGTATGGACGCGCTCGTAATCTGTCTGCTTCTGGACCTGAGCCATGCCCTGCAACCTCAGAGAAGTTGGGAGTGGACCCTGAATCTGAAAACACTTGGCCCAAGGAATCCTAGAATTCCTCACCCCTGGAAGTATCTGTGCCTACTCTGTTTCCAGAGTACCTCACACTGAAGAGATGCCCTTAATTAGTGGCAGGATATGAACAACATATTACCCTGAGCCCTGAACAAGAACCAGCAGAAAAAGAAATTAATTGTGATAGGGATACAGTGTAAGTACTCCCCAGTGCCCAGCTTACAGACTGCTAGGTTCAGAGCCATTCCTTTGGAAGCATCTGTTCCTCGCTGCCTGCCCTCTGCCAAAGCACCTCTACTGAGCCTTTCTTCTCTCCCAATCAACTAATTAATTCCCACAATGGGGAGAAAATTGAATCAATCTGGGATCCATCTTGCCTGCCCTGTCTGATCCCTGCACATGTAACTAACTACCTCTGCTGCCTTTTTCTCTGCTCCCCACAGCCAGGCCCCTTCCCCAGTCTCTCCAGCCCATTTGCCAATTCCCTGCTGTGCAAAGGCTCTGTTCAGGAGCTGAAAAGTCCAGCACAAAAGCTCCTGGCTTTCCAAGGAGCAATGCACAGTGAGCAGGGATTCCTCCAAACGGCATTTACACGCTGCCTCCTTCCAGCCCCTGCAGCTGAGAGTACACATTTGCCATTCTCATTTGGCTTCTCCTTCTATAATAACCTGCAGCAGATGTTTGATGTTTCACTTAGTACTAAGTAGAGATGCATATTGTTTTAATTTCCATTAGTGAATCCCTGGCACTTTCAAAGTCTTTTTTCATGTATTTTAATACTCAGCTGATATTCAACACAATCAAAGTCTCCATCTCACAGACACTGTTCAAAACGTGGACTGAAACATGCGTTTTCTCTCTCTGAGAAAAAGTGATTAGACTGACCATGCAGCCTATTGAAGGGTTGCCTTGGCTGCACATTTATTTCATACAAAACCTGCAGAAGATAATGATGGCAGAGCTTTGGTCAGAGCCACTCCAGAATATTATTCCAGGACCATCCGGCAGGAATCCAGTCAACACTGTGGAAGGACATAGCGGTATGATTGAGTTTCCCAGCACTGTTTTTAATAGCTGAGACTTGAAATCTACTGCAATTCAACAGAATGCAAATAAATAACAGTAGAGGAGTTGCTGCAGCCATGATGGGCTACAGACTCAAAAGAAACTGGGTTTGAGGAGATGAGATCTCTCTTATTAGAGCAGATGATGTTCCTGAGAAAAGCAGATTGGTTTGGGGATGAGACCTTTTATGAACATAGTGCTGACAGGAAGCATCACAACCCAACGAACCAGTAGAAGTACAATGAAGGAGCCTGTTGAGCCCTTCTCCCTTTCCCTGAGGTGACTTTCTGCTCTCAATCCCATCATCCTGTAGGTCTGACCTCAAAGAGCTCTGGTCCCTGTCTCAGAGACTGTCTCACCAGCTCAGCTCTCGGCTGATCTGTGCTCATGAAGGTGAAGGCAGGGAGGAGGTCCCAAGGACATGCAAGAAGCAGATGGAAAGGTGTCCTGAGGTACAGGAGCCTGTGTCTTTCCCCAGTCTTGGTTTCTTGCAGTGCTGGTCCAACCCTCTGATGGGAACAGAGCCAATGACCCTAAATCCTCCCCGCTGTAGCTTTGGCGAGAGGGTGCTGTAAAGGGATAGCCACAGGGTGGCAAGACACAGGGGCCAAGGTGGTCCAGAGAAGCTTCTAAGGTGAAACTGCAGGTTGTCTAGAAGGGAACTGGAAAGGCACCTTCAGTGAGGCAAAAGCGACCTCTGGATGCAGTTGTACCTTTTCTCTGACTCTTCCTCTTCCCCTGATTCCTATCTCAGATGGAGCAAGGATGGGGAGAGTGGGAAAAGTTATGTGGCTGGACAGCAGATGGCATGACAAAGACAAGTCAAGGGGGGCTTCAAAAGGCTCTTTGACACTGGCTGCTGTGTACGTGCCAGATTGGTGTATAAGTTTACACATATGAGTCAGGATACGCTGCCTTTTACTTTCAACTGGAAATGTGTAACCAGTTCCAAAGGAAAATGGTTCTCTCTGCCTCTTCTTCTCTGCCCTTATGTTGGAAATGGTATTTTGTCCTCCTTCAAAGTGCTTAGCTTGGTAGTCCACAACACACAGATTTTAGTCAAAATTTACTTTATCCTGATCAGGCATGCATAAAATTAATTTTCCTCCATTTAATAATAATAATAAATAGTACATAGTCGATATATCCGAAAATATTAACAGCTACTTCCTCCGTACAGTAAGGTGGGTTAAATTTCATTACTGATATCCTTTTCTTACAAAAGCACTGGTTCCACACCACATTCCCCCATGTTTGCTTGAATTTCTATCCCAAGCAAATAATATATGTTCAGAAAATAATTTTCTCACCAAGAGCTGTGCATTTGCCCTGAATAAGGAAATGGTCATAAAAGGCTTCAGAGAAAGTCCCTTGCAATGGAAAGGGTTAAAAAATCTCAATTATATGAGTTTCTGAACACTCTTCCTCCAGCGGAGTTTCAGCACAGCAGCTGCCACGGCTCAGTACCCCCCACGCCGTTTGAAAGGCTGTCGCTCCCACTGCCCACCCCACTGAGCGCTTCCCCTGCCCTCACGCACATCCAGCGTTTGAGCTCCTTCTTCCAGAAAGTGGAAGTTGGTTGAGGTGTAGGAAGCAAAATATGAACTTCAGGGTAAGGATTTATTTTGGTTCTAAGTGTGTAAAAAAAGGCATGAAGTATTGCTAAAAGCATTATTTGTAGTCAGGAAGGAATACTCAGGTGTCCTTACAGGGCTTTTCTAAACTTAAGGCATGAACACAGAGGCAAGTCAGCAGCAGATGTTCAATTTGAGTTTGTCATTTCTTTGAGAGGGGGCAAAGGGCAACTCACTTTTACTTTTCAGTTTTTATTAGGGCTTGCACACGTATAAAAAGTTCATATGTGTGCTATTGTCCTAATGGTTCTGAGGAGAAACAAATCTGTCTGACAAACAGAAAGGCGAGTGACGCTGTTCATAATGCTTATGTAAAATCCTGCCTCTCTCACGGTGTTTTCTTCCCCAGTCCTTGCCAGTTGCTTCCATCAGTCTCAGCTGTGGGAACTCAGCAGTTAATGTGGCTTATTTTCACACCTTTATAAAAGTCACAATGAAAAGCAGTAGGACCTCTGCCCTGAGGGCAGGGAGGGGGACTTGCACATAGCAAAATAGTTGTTCTTTTTCTCTAAAAGGTGAAGTCACCAATTATTCTTGTCCCTTCACACAGGGCTTCCTTTGCTCAGTAAGTTTTAATTACTATAATCTAAACCTCAGTTTCTTTTGTCATTGTAGCTACCTGCAGTAGATAAGTTGCCTTCTAAAGTATTTCATGTGAGTGGGCAGGACTGACTCCTTATACAGGCTAAAAATATTTGCTCTCTTAATGCCATGGTATGTTCTATCCGTAAGAGGATTAATTAAACCATGGCTGTGAATATACAGATATCATGGCCACCAACTGCAGAGCACATACGCACACACATACAGTGAAATGAATGAATGCCTCCGGAGAACTGTGTCACTTGATCTACTAGCAAACTTCTCCATCCAGGCCCTGTTTGGCTGGCTCTGAAGTGGGTGCAAGGGACCTCGTCCCAGTTTTGGGTCCTTTCAGGCAGGATTGAGTCCTAGCACACAGGAGAGAGCAAGGAGTGCTCCAGACCTCTTCTCCTGCCTCTACACAGACCCAGAGGATGCCAAGAGATGTTTGTCAGGGATTGCCCAAACATAGCCTACAGGAGGCTGCATCTCGCTGGGTAGGATTAACCCACACTTCACCAAGGAGTATCGCAGATGACTTTACAAACCAGTTGTTGCAGAACTGAGGATGCCACCAGCTGTTCCCTGGGGGACAGGGTGTCTTTGTAACCTTATGATGTCACAATGTGCTAATAGCAACAACACCTGTTTTTTTAAGATGGTCATGCAATAGCAGGCTGGCCAGAGCAGAGCAGAGAGCAGAGTTGGCTCACCTACTATACGGCAGCTTGTGACTACGTTACTTCACTTGAAAGGGTTTGGAGTTCACAAGTAACCTTCTGTGATGCAGAGCTTAATGTGGGTCTAAGGTACATCCAGAGCCAGTCAGCCATTTTCCTAGTGAGATTCAGGGCTCCTCACACCAGGGCAAGCCAAAGTCCTAACAGTATCAGTGATAACTGTCTCAGTAATTTGAGATTCCCTTCCCTTAAAAGGATGAAGTAACAAAAAGAAAAGTGGGTTACAAATAGACCGTAGGACAAAACATTAAGGGATAAGTTGATCTTGCACTGGCTTCATTGAAATTATGCTACAGTGAATTTGGTGTCACGTCTCTGTTGAACTTCTTGCCTTGCTACAGAAGGAAGCATGGGCAGGGGAAGCAGGCTGCTAGCACCTCAAGTTTCAGGGATTTGTTACTATAGGAGTAGGTGCTGTTCATTTGTTGGCTGATACTTAGATCTTCAGGTGAACCCAGGGGGTTCAGCATCCAATTCCTAGGAGGAATGAGGCTGAGAGGTATCCTATCCTGTCTTCCTACGTCCTTCCATTTCCTGGGCAAAGCCAGCCATGCAAGGAGATCTTCAGAAACCAAGCTGAAGTATGTCTAAGCTATTCAGGAATGAGGTGCAGAGAAAAGCAAAAAGGCTTGGATTTAGGGACTGAAGCCTACTTCTTCTGTCAGCACATCATCACAGAGAGAATCTGCCAACTGCCAGCAGTTGAGTAGTCTCCAACCTTGCCCACAGACAGCAGTGGTGTTGCCACTGCTACTGAGGAGCTCTGCTGTTGTCCAGACTGACAGCCAAGTAGGATACTGTACTTTTTAATGTTATTGACCGGGGGTAGGCGAAGGTTGAGAACCACAGGTGCACAGCAAGTATTCAGCAGGTACAAAGTTGTGTTTGACATGATTCAGAGAAAAACAGGTGCCATCTGAGTGCCTTACCTCCCAGCTACTGCCTACCTTAGGAGACAGGAACAGTGCCAAGAGATCAGAGGAAGGAGAAAAGGAGGAGAGGGAAAGAGAGAGGTTTTGCTCTACTACACAGATAGCATTAGACTTTCAATTAAACACATTTCAAGAAGAAGCTTCTTGTCTTTAGCTCTAGGCAGAGCAAGAAGGTAATTCCAAATCTTTCATGTCCCTGAAGTGTCGCTGGCACTAGGACATGACCATGTCTTGCTCCTCTCGGAAAATGCCTATAACATGTACTGGGCTGGTGAGACGTACTGGCTCCAAGAGCTGCCTTCCAAGGCTTCGGCATGAGCTAGGGTTCCTCAGTTCTCATCGGGTCAGGGGAGAGACTGACGCTGAAATAGCATAGAGAGCTTAGACATTGAAAGGATTAAGCTGCAATAATGATGTGTGGAGACCCCTAAATAGCATGAACCATTTTGCATTTGCACTTAGATATCACTATGAAGTTTAGAATACGTCTACATGGTGTGAAGATGTCTTTTCAGAGGAGTAAATTAACTCTTAGCTGATTTACCAATACACTTTTCCCGTGTCTGTTTGCTCACTGTCACCACAAAACACTCTGTTCTCAAGCAGTTTTCATAGGAAGTCGGTGGTGAAAGTTTTCTCCTATAGAGGTTGCTATGTCTATATTGCAAGGTCTGTGTGTCTTCAGCACTGGCTGTACTATCCCAGTATCTGTATAGCACAGCCCCTTCCCATTCAAAGGGCAGCAAGGGTTCAGGCACCTCACGTAATGCATCAGTCCTTGCCTCACGGGACACTGAGCTTTTTTGGGAACCTGTAAACAATTTGTCTGCTTGATGCCGACCACACGATATCACCACAAGAACTGATGGGGTAGGTAGAGGGGGACACTGCCTGGGCATAAACGACCTGATTCACTCACATAACTTGCCCTGCCATAGTCCACAGAGGTCACGTATACCTCAGAGGGCCATAAAGCAAGTCTGGCTTAAGCACAGCCCCTGGGAGTTTAATGCAGTTTGCCACTGGCTCTTGCTGTGCCGCCCTTGACAGTGTCCAAGACAGCCAGTGTCAAGCTAGTGCAGCTGAGCTTACCCTCAGCAGTGTTGCTGGCCCACTGGAGACAGCTAAGCAAGTGGATTTTCTCTTAGTTAGTTTTGATTGGCAATTTATTTTCAGTTAATCAAAGACAAACTACAGAAAAGACAAATGAAATTCATGTGAAGTAATTTAGCCACCTGGATTTCAGCTCTGGTTCACATCTTCTGACAAATAAAAAGGGGAGGAAACTCTGAAAAATGTCTTTATTATTTGTGTCACTGCCTATGCTGTCGTCCTCTGTATAAGTAAAAGTGGTGTGCACGTTTACAGATTGCAGCTACCTCCATGAATCTATCAGTCCATGCAGAGCTCTATCATATAAGACAACAGGACAATGTCAAAGGTTTTCAGCACAGAATGTGAAAAAAGCGAATGCAAGGAGAGGTCGGTAATCTCAGCAAAAACCAGATGAGAGTAAAACAGTATCCAGGACCATTACACAAAGAATACAATTTTTAGTTTTATAAAGTAGGTATGAGTTCTATCTTGCCTGGTCACATAAAAAAAAGCAATACTCAAGTGTTAGCCTTAAAAATGCTGTGTAAAGAGGTAAAATCGTCTTTCCATTCCCATTTACAGCTGACACACCCATAGACCAAGTTAGCCCCTTTTGCACGGCATCTGTCTGTAGTCCTTGTGTAACTGCTTGTCCACTATAGTTTCTAAAACTGGGATTTACTGTTTTCCAGAACATATTGCCTGAAGTGTCAGCCATGCATGTGTAACAGTCTGAAAATAAAAATTCTGTCTTGGAAATACTTGGAGTTTGATTTTTTTTTGTTGTTTTTGTTCTACTATTTTAAAACAAAATGGTAGTCTGTATTTTTCATAAGATACTGTGGAGGGAGACCCTCATAAACCAAAACAGCCAGTAAAACAGCAGTTAGCACATGTAGAGGACCGATAATAGGTGTGGCTTATCTCGACGAGGACCGATAATGGATGTGGTTTGTCTCGACATTGCCATCCCGGCTACGCCCCCCCTCCCGTGCCCCCGGCGGCCAAAGGCGCGAAAAGAGAAGAAAACGGCGCGAAACAGGAGGCGGCTTTAAGGGGACAGCGCGCCTGGCAGGAGCCGCACGTACGTGGTCGCGGCCTGCGCATGCGCAGGAGGGGGAGCCCCTATAAAAGGAGGCACGTGGGCGCTCTAGCGGCGCGGTTTTTCTTTCCCCTCCCTGTCTCCTGCCGTCCGTGTGCCTCTCCCGGACCCCGGCCCTGACGAAGCTTACGGCGATTAAGGACCTTAGACGGAGTCAGCAGAACATCATTGGACTCGGAGTGGTGGTAGCTATTTTCCCTCCCTTTCTCCAACTCTCTCCCTCCAACTTTTCCCCTCTATCTCTCTTCTCTTCCCCGCTTTTCTCCCCTGTTTGTTACAAATAAAATCAAAAGGTTGTACGATATCTGACTGGTTTTGGTGTCTTAATCTCGTCCCTGGGATCGTAACGAAACCTCCCCGATATTGGATCGGGACAGCACACCAGCAGCAGATACATATGATGTCAGGGGGGTCGTTTCATCTAACTAACTGGAGCATCTTTACAGCTCTACATCTGACCTGTTACTTCTACAATAAGCAGAGAAGAGCATACGTCTCTGGGGCATAATTCAGCTCATCTATTTGAGTCATTTATATTTAGTCAGTGAAGTCAAGGTTTAGTTTACCCTACTTAGAGTTAAAATCAGACCTGGCTTTAATCAGACTCAGAGATCTCAATTTCCTGGGTTTGTGCTTCAGTCTGCTATGATCCTGGGATCATAAAACATCATCCTGTCCCTAGGAAACTTTCCTGAATTTGACAAATGGGTATTTTCAAATAAAAAAAATAAGATTGCACTAAAATAATCCCCTAATAGAGACAAAATCCATGTTCTTCAACAGACCACTTGGGCGCTTGGCTACACGGATATGAGTCCAGAGCATCACTTGGACCTCTGTGCACTGCTGGAGGGTAAAGAGTAGTTGATGTTAGCACCTTCTTGCTGCTCCTCCAAGAGCCACACACGCCAGGTAAACTCAAGCTCAGTGAAGCTTAACTGAGACAAATGTGAAAGACACGCTGGAAGGAGCAGATCTCAAGAAGCATATGCTCCGGTGTATTCTCATGTATTGATGTGCCTCACCCAGAGAGCACTGATGGAGATGCCTCCCATACCTCGCCTGCGATGCACATCTCCCAAGCCTGCCAACGTGGCATGAAAACCCCGTGAAGAGACGCCCTCTCCAAAGCAATCACACTTCTGTACCTGGTCACAGCTGCGAGCCCTGCAAAAACAACCTTTCTCACCGTATCCTGGCAAATCCAGACGGAGTGTGCTTACGTGGGAGGGGAGAGAGGTAGGAGGGGGAAGGATGTGTGGCCATTTGAAAACATTTGTATAAATATGTTCACTTCAAGTTCGTTTCTACAAGTTACATGAACGGTACAAGGACAGATTGCTTTGTGCGTTTTTTTCCAGTGCAGCTTTGGTTTTGTATGAAACCACCAATTTGCAGATTTTCAGCCAAGTTCATAGCATCAGAAATGACAGTTAAAGGCAAAAAGGATACAAGATAATTACTTTCCTCCAATTCGATTCTAACATTCAAATCCCAGTGTCATTACTCTTATCTACTGTTACATCTGCCTGTTATTACCGGGCATTAGTAGCAATGGTGAAATAGTTAAAGGCTTTTTGTGATGTAGTGGTAAGCAGAAGTGTTGAACATGTATAATATCCTTGATAAAACTCTCAGAGGAGGGGAATGCTCTCCGCAGTTGGCAAAGCATGTGCTTATTTGTTAGATAAAATGTAATTTCACTTCTGGTTTAATCTCGTCACAGAATTCTTGCACTTTAATCCATTTTTGAGAGTTGTCCTGGTTTAGGCCAGGATGGAGTTAGTTTTGTTTTCAGCAGCTCCTGTGTTTTGGCTTTAGTGTGAGAAGAACGGTGATAGCACACTGATGTTGCTGGTTGCTGGTGAACCACCAAGGACATTTTGCTGTTTTCCAGGTTCTGCTAACGTGCAGATGCAAAACTTGGGAGGGGTAGAGGCAGGATAGTTGATCCAAAGTGGCCAAAGAGAGTATTCCATACCATAGACGTCATGCCCGATATAAGCTAGGGTCGGTCGGGGGGGGCCACTAGATCTTTCTAGATCTTTTGGGCTTTTGAGGCTTTTAGACCCTTAACTTGCCTTAATCCTTAAGCTTCCCTTCGGGTTGCTTTTTGTTTCCCTATTTTTACCTTTTTGTTTTTCACTCGTTTAGCTGTTTGTTCCCTCGCCCGCTTCCCCTGGAACTTGCTGTTCTGGGATAGCTGGGGGGGGGGATACCCCTGCTCCCTGCCTGCTGCTCGGGACGGGCTGTATCGGTCGTCGGGTGGTGAGAAATTGTGTATCGTTTGTTTTATATATTCTATTATCCTTGTATATATTATCATTATTATCATCATTAATATATTCTCATATTTTTCCTTTGCTGTCCTGGTGAGCTGTTTTTATCTCAACCCGCGAGTTTTCCTTTCTCTCCAATTCTCCTCCCCACCCCAACAGGGAGGGGGGGAGTGAGCGAGCGGCTGTGTGGTATTGGGTTACAATTTGGGGTTAAACCACGACAAGAGTCTAAATTACAAAATATTGTGCTTTTATCACCAAATTCATGTATAAGCAATGACATCTGAAAATGTAAATAATTGCATTTGAAAAGTAAGGTGTCATGTGACCACTGCTAGTTTTGGGTCTAAACTGTTGCACTGAAGGTTTTCTAGTAGAACAAAAGAAGAGCAAACATTTTCACAAGATGAGCATATTGGGAACTGGTTGTGGTTTCACAGAACTGTTTTCCTTAATCAGCAAAACCTCCTGTTGTTTTCGGATCCTAGATTGTAGAAATGGCCAAGAGACAACAACACAGGGAGACGGTAAATCACATAAGCGATTATGTGAACAGTGTTGAAATATTAACAGCAGCTTCCCTCTAATGGAGCACTGGAATTAGCAAGAGAGCACACAACAATGTACACATGTTAGCTTTCAAATTTGGAACAAACCAAAAGTCATTCAATAAGGAAGGGTTACCACGTATTTGCTGGTTTAGCTCTTTGTTCTCCTGGGATCTCTATGGGTTTTTCTTTCAGCTCAGACTACATGTCCTGTGATAGATATTCTCTTGGAAGGAGCTGGCAGTGCATGACAGAAGACAATAAAGCATCTGACATGTCAGGGAAGGACACAGAAGAAAGGGGACTATGATACAAGTGATTCCCAACTTTCCTGAAGCAATTGTAATAGTGTATCCAAATGGAAACACTTCAAGCTTTTCTTGTATGCTTTTATTTTGATTCATCTGAAGAAAAAATCCCTAAATTTTACATTAAAAGAAGATACTTATCTACAGAGTGTTGATATAATTTAAAAAAAAAAAATTCTTCCATTAAAAAATAAATGTACTCAAACAAAGTCTCCAGTTGGTAAATTAGCCAGAGGATTTGTGTCAGTTTAAAGGAACTGAAGATTTAGCCTCCTCTCTGAAAAGCAGATCTCAGTTGTACGGTCTATACTTGCTCCATGCATATGAGGGATCTATAGATCTGATAAATACTGCAGAATTTATCCAGGAAAGCTCAGCTTCTTATTTTCTGTAAGGTTTTAGAATCTCCCCACGTAGCCTGTTGGGCACACTAAAGCAAAGGACTCAATTAAATACTTTATACTAGATCCTGAGACACACTTGTAACCTTGTTCATGCACTGAACTCTAAATGCATTTACACAAAAAAACAGCAAATAAAATCTGACCCCAGTGAGTAAGAAGCTCTGACATTATACACTAGACTCGAGCATTGGTCTTCTGCACAGAGGGAGAGACAGCTCCTGAGTTGGAGACTGGCATGTGCCTTGCATTTGCCTCTCCCTCCTTCAAACATGCGGAATCACAGTGACATCCACAAAGGCCTGAACATCCACTACGTGAACAAACGCAATCCAGAGCTCTCATAGAGTAAGGAGCAGTATATACGTGCTCTCTGCATGGCAGACCTATGCATAAATGGAAAAATGCCACTGGTATGTCACTCAAAATGATGTAAGAAAACCAATATTGGCTCCAGTCAGTACGCAATGCAACCGTTTTATACGCAGGAGGATTTGATGAGATTAGTTGATGACAATCCATTCTTGAAATGCTTAAATCATTTTTTCTAGAAATGCTTGCATTGAAGAAATGACTAACTAATATAAGCCCTTTTCTCTGATTTCCTCCTAGAATGCACAAAACCGTGTGCCAGTTTATTCTGAGAATTGATTTTTTAATCCACTGTGAAGTTACATATCTACTGTTTCAATTATTTCTACTTTGTATGTATTCAATTTTCTTTTCTAATTTACAGCTCCAAGACTCAAACTGAGTCCCTGTGATCGTGCAGTTCCTTGCCTGTAAAACTGGTACTGGAGACTGAATTATGCCCTGTGGGCAGCCCCGCTGGCTCTATACAGGGCCTTGGAGTCACCTCCTGTAACCTACTTGTCTTAAAGATTAACGGATGTGTAACAGACTGTAATGAAACAAGGGTTTGGATACCACCTCATCCACAATTCTTTCGCTCTAATCCATGTCGGCACTGCACGCGAAGAAGAATGTGGAGGAAAAAATGCATTTCTTTTCCCAAATACAACAGGTTTGACCTTAACCACACGCAAATAGTAGATGTAGGTAAGAAGATTCTTAAAAGGCCACTTGTCCGGAAAAAAAATAGAGCTTAATGTTTTGAATATTTCTGTATCATGATGCACATTTTACTATTTTTTCGGATTGTGTGTTTGGGATTGGATTTACCTCACACCACTTTGGACATCTGACTTCCAGACTGGTCCCCCTGGCTTCCCGTGCCTGCACTTGAAACAAGCAGTTCATCTGACCTACCTTGCACACCTGCCTGAGCGTCAGAAGAATTTGGCAGCGGAGGTGCCTCCTTCTCTCTGTTGACTAGAAAGGCAGTCTAAAACAACTTTCAGCCACCTCAGTTTTGACAGCCAGGTCTCACTGCAGGTTTACAAGTCCAATATGTACTTTCTGATTTAAAATTGGTTATGAAATACAGATGCATACAATAAAGTAGCCATCATTAGTCTAAGTGGGAAGAAATGCTCTGGCTTTCTACGGAAAACTTTAGAAATGCAAATGCGACAAAATTTCTTTCCATTATGGGCTATTTTACTCTTTCCTCAATCTGTTATTACAAACCACAGCTGAAAAATAATCCTCTATTCGTATTCTTCACATACAGCTACATAGGAATATTTTCAGTGCACGTACATCACTAGTTGATTTTAAGCGATAACTATTAAGGGCCTTGTTGTTTACTTCCTCCTCTCTCTTCATCCTGCCCCCAAATGTTAAGCAGTTCTTTCTTTTTCCTGTGCATTTTTTACCCTGCATGGATGGAAAAGTAACTCTTTACATTATTACAGTTCCTCAAATCCAACAGTAAATCTACATTTTTAAATTTTTACTATTTTTGACATTGTCTTTATTCACTTTAATTGATACTGGAAATGATTGCCTATCAGGCTTTGCTTATGAAGAGCTTGTTCTCCTCTCAGGCTAATGTTGCCACTGGAACTCTGTTGTCTCATAATTAACGAAGCTCATAAACTTCTCTTTTATGTGTTCCATCTTAATCCACATTGTTCCTATCTATCTGACGCTACAAAGACTCGACTTCTTACAAATTCTTCCTTCACCTCACGCATACTCCCAAACCGCCAGCTGCTTCTCTGGCTGGGACCTGGGAGGCTCTCGCGCGATCCCTCCTCTCCCAGCTGCCCCGGACTCTGCCACTATTTAACTGGCTACGTGGACATAAACTGCCATTTTTCACAACACCGACTGATACTCCTTGCAAGCTACTATTCAATTTAATCTAACTTTTCCATTTCTATTTCAATTTAGTTCTCAGCATACCTTCTTATTCCGCAAACGGCAAGAAAAGTCACGGAAACTTTCAGAGTCCTCCTTTTTGTCCTTATTTACACTCTGATACTTCTTCAGCTATAGCTTTCTCTGTAAGATTCCTCTCACTGAGAATTAACCATTCACAACCAGCTGGGTTTTCAGAAAGCGATAACTTGTCCTAGCTTACATGGCATAAGCGCAGACTTAAGTCACAAATGTTTTCTCATTTACTAGCACTTAGTATGTTACAACCATGCAAGAGTTAAAGATTTTAATAAATGCAATTCTGCAACCATCAAACTGGCTAAATTTGTTTTTTAAATCTCCTTTATGGAATTACAGGAGAAGTAGAAATAGGCATTACTATTGAAAAAAAGCTAAAAAGGAAATACTTAAAAACCAGGTAAAACCAGAGGAAAGTGAGTACCAATCAACAGAAACAAAAAGTCCTGGAAAAATGTAGAACAATATCAGAAGAAACAAAGAGTGGTGGAATCATAAACGACGACAGGAACAGTATAATTAGGATTACTGGGCACTTCCAAACCAAATGCTTGTGAAAAGAGCCCAGTACGAGGGCACAGTGCTGGAGTCCAGGAGGGGGCCACACGTGTGGGCACGGGGGCTCAACCGCGCGCCGCCAGTGGCACGGAAAGGGACTGACGGTGGAGCACTGGCTATGCAAGGCTGTGGGGAAAAGCTGAATATGACGATGGAGTCTATAAACAGAACAGAGGAGGAGGAGAAGGAGGAAGAAAGCTGTAGTAAGAGTTTCCACGGTAGCATAGTTGTGGTTGCTGTATTTAAAAAAATTAAATTGGCACAGTGAGGAAGATACAAGATTGAGGGCTGAAGAAGACATCGTACGAGTGAGAGACAAGAGAAGCTCAACCTGTTTAGTTTACCCAAAAAGAGATCAAAAGGTTGCTCGATTTCATCATAGGATGTCTTGAATGAGAAAAGACACTGGGTCTGGAAAGCATTTGTAGACCAGACAAGAAATGCGTAGCAAGGAACACTGGCTGGAGACTAAACCCAGAGAATCCCCAGTCTCTAAAAACCAGTCCCCTTTAAGAGCATGCATGTGTAGTTATTGAAACAAACTTCCCAACTTCATTTTCAAAACAGGACTGCATATTTTTAAGAAGTGCTTAAGCCAAATATAGACTACTTAGAGAACACAACTGCAACAGCAATTGGATGCAAAAACCAGTGTTATCCTGGAAGGTCACATTGTCCCTTCTAGACTTGGGGGGGAGGGGGGAAGTCCTGTGATTTCTAGAAGTCACTAAGCCACATCAGAATAGAAACAAGTGAT
This sequence comes from Phoenicopterus ruber ruber, assembly GCA_009819775.1. Lineage (NCBI taxonomy): Eukaryota > Metazoa > Chordata > Aves > Phoenicopteriformes > Phoenicopteridae > Phoenicopterus > Phoenicopterus ruber. The sequence goes on from CM020215.1 coordinate 136,743,021, forward strand.
TAAACTATGCTTCGATGACTTGAAGCTTCATAGGCTGGCTGTAACGAGCATGGCTGGAGCTCACTATGAGGCAGTTTGATCTTATTCTCTTCATCCTAGAGTGTTTCAGTGCCCGAGCTTGATCTTGTGGCTGAAGTAAGGTTTTAATTAGAGCAATTTTTCTCTGAACTCTTAATATTATTTGAAGTTGAAAAGTGCCTACCAGTATCTCAGTAAATGCTAGATCTGAGTGGGATGTGGGTTTTCCCTTCCCTGGGGTTTTTTGACATTTCAGAAATGTCTTCTAAATTAGAATAAAAAAGAAAATGTAAAAAAAGTCACAAATCACAAATTTGATTTTTTTAAATCATGTCAACTGAACCATTTCCATCGTTTCCATTTTCAGATGGAAACGATGGAAGTCAAAGTCTTCAGTCAAACTTTTCAGATATTTTTAGACTGATTAACTTTTGATTTCCCAGTAACAAAGCAGTTTCAAAAATAAAAAAAGATGTCTTGGAAAAATCAGACAGTGGTGGCTGGAAGTCAACAGCAATGGTTTGAGAAATTTTGCAAATAAATGAGAATATTATTCTAAAGTACCATTTGCATAGTTTCAACAAAGGGATATTTTTTTAGAAAAAGCAGTTCCTCAGAAAAAATGCCTGACCCTATCTAAAATGTATATCACTGCTGGAGCACAGCTCTAATACAATGTGTACTACACAGACAAAGAGGAGTTAGGAAGAACTATTTATTTGATTTTAGCTGAAAATAGCAGAATTTGGGTTTCGCTGAAAATATTATAGCTGAAAATTCATTTTGAATTGTCTCTTCAGGGTGATTTTCAGTTGTCTTTCAGAAGAGCATTTCAAAAGAATATAAATTACAAAAAAAAAAAAAAATCGTAATGAGGACAACAGCTAGCACTGGCAAGGATTTATTTTAAAAGTCTGTTTCACAGATGGCAGACAGAGGAGCCGGGTAAGATGCTTTTGAACTCTGCTGCGGTCAACAGCTGCTATTTAGGCTGCCTCTCCTTAACTAAGAGGGAAGTACAGCCGGAGGAAGTCAGCCTCATCGCGGAAATCGTGAATGAAACTGGCCGGATGAACTTGCCATGAAGTGCAGTTCCCATATTCAGGCAATCCGCAGTCTTTTAATTAGATATGCCTTTCAATTTGGGCAAAGCTTTTACTGAAGCCTCATTAATGTAAGAAGCCAATCAACTCTTATAGCTGCACTCACTGAGAGAATTTTACCTTTAAACAATTCACCATGAAATCATTTGCCAAGCTACGAGTCTCGCCTGGAAGCATGTGTAGTACGCACTTTTTTAACTTGTTGCAAAACATCTGTCTCCGTTCCAGCCGATGTAGAAAAAGATAAAAAGTCACCTCTATACGCAGCGGTGTGGTTGGCACGTAGCGCTTCTAGTTTGAGCAATGCAGTGTTTATCCCCATTCTAACAGAGCATTGGAAAATTGTTAAAAAAAAAAAAAGTCTCGTTTCTTATTTATCAAAAAGACAACGCCACCCAGTTAAAATCAATGTTACACCATTACTAAAGAATGACAAATGAACGAGAATAATTAACCAATTAAGAGAATAATTATACATTATCCTTTCCACTCACTAGATGGGGCAGATAGAGAAAACAAGACATAAAAAAGACCGCATTGTTTCCTAGAGTAGTATTTTAGCCATTTCGAGATACGCAAAAGCAAGGTTATTTTTGTTTTCATATCCAGGGATAGATATATGCATAACTAAGTTGTTCCGCACTGTTATCTTCATGGCATAACCCTGTCAGCCATGACTTTGGGGAGCCCTGGTAAGAAGCAACAGCAGCAGTAAAGCCTGAGCATTTGAACACTTGAATTCAAGTCATTCCCAGTGACAGGATTTTGTTTTCATTCCGAGCAGATTCTGTTTCTGCTAGAAGGTTCAGGAGACGGCAAAATGCAGCCAACAAACTCATAAAATAGATCTTGTCAGACAGCTACGGCTTCCTTAAAAAGGCGAGTAGTTTGATTGTTTGAATAAGAAAAAGCAACAGAACACACTGTCTAACTCTAAGAGTTTTTATTATAATCCTGACATTTGGGCTGCTTCACTTCCTTAACTTTTCATTTTTTCTTGGTCAGTTCCATGCAAATTTAAACTGTTTTTAAGTCAGTTTCTGACGAGCAGAGCACACTCAAGCATAGAGGTATGCAGCCCAGGAGAGTGGTACTCTCATTGCTGTCTGTGACCGTCTACGTGGTTCCTTGGAAAACTAAGAGGTGTTTTTTAAATTGATCATGCCCTATAAAGTAGCACTGATCATCACATTTTAGTACAAATCTATCAATAAAGTGTTTTGATTGGCTTTATGCACACAAAGGAAAATGCCCTTCTGCAGAAAAGAGATGAAAAAATTCAATCATTTATGTCAATGAAATACTTTAAACTAATTTTTAGTTTCTCAGCAGACCATCTTCTAATAGAAATAATTTCTCCTCTATGTGACAGATATTGATATGTTCTCCTTATAATAGTGTCATTATTGATAATGATTTCTAACATAACTGCACTATCTTTTCTGTGAAGACACGTTCTGAGGAACATTTGTTATGTGTTCTCCCTTTTTTGTAACTTATATTTTCTGCTGCGATTTAGACACTTGAGTTTCCCTCCAGGCATACTGAGACTTTGGGCTCAGTTCTCCAGAGCCTTAACCTTTGGTAGAATAAGGAAAGACAACACACTATGTCTATTTCTCACAGGCAGGGAGGCCTAACACCAGATACAAGCTACTGCGGATCAAAGCTCTTTGCTCTCATGCTCCCTTCTCTTTGAGGCAAGATATGTCAATTAACTCCAAGCTTCTTGGAAGAAGAAATGAGGAGGAAAAGAGACTGCTCCATCAGGGTTTTTAACTTTACTATTAAGGATGCATGAATAATGATTCATTCTAGAGTGCACGACTATATTTCCATGACTTAAAAACAAATGATATTGTTTTCTTTCCATTGCCTAGTTTAGAATCATTTCGTTTCCAAAGCTGATGTTACTACAACAAAGAATAGTGTGCCCAACTACTGGCAAATTAAAGTCATAGTCATGTCGTATCACAGACATTATATATAAAAACAAGACACCGAGTCGTTTAGCTCCTTCTCTTGCAGAAGTTTTTTTGATGCATCCATGAAGAAAAGTAAATTGTCTGTCTTTGTTTTCTTTGGGCGAGGTGGGGAGAGGGAGAGGAGAGGAAGGGATTAATACTTTTAGGCATCAATATCAACAATTTTTTTTTTTTTTTTTCCGCAGAGAAACATTTCCCAAAGAAAAAAAAAGACCTGTCATTTAAGCAACAGAGTTCATATAGTTGCACTGTAACACAAAGACAACTTTTGGGGAGTGAGCTGTCACTGGCCCAGATGCCTTAACAGCCGCGTGCAGCGTGCACTGATGTTCAGACGGGAACACGGCAGCCTTAAGGTACACTGCAAATGAAAGTGTTTTTCCCAGACTCCAGGGGGTCCCATCAACATTATTTCACATGAAATATTAACAGGGGATATTCATAAGTAATACTCCTAGATGGTCTAATAGAGTCGAGGCTTGCAATTATTTGAAATGAATGAGCCACAACAGCGTACGTCGTGGCTTCAGAGCGGGTTTGCAGTGCTTATGTGTGCGAAAGATCGGCATGGTGTGTTCCTCAGAGAGCTGCTAAAAGCTGCCAGAAGGTCCTGGAGGGTGCAACAACGACAGCAGAGAGCCCCAGCACTGTGCCAGGGTTACGAAACAACCGGCAGACTGGTGTGCACAGTAACTTCAGCTTCTCTGATGCTCTAAATGGGGTCCGCTGAATGCCAGCCCTCCCAGATGACTGCGTTATAAAACCTGCTGAGGAAGTGCCGGGAGTACTCAAACTACATCCCAGAGGTATTCAAACACATCTTATCGCATATTTTTAGCTGTCACGCATGGCAGCAACTGCTGTTTTTGTAGTACAGTAAATACCACTGCCTTCGCTGTACAGAAAAGTAAACTTTAAAGTTTAGATTAGTACAGTGGAAAAAGTGACTGATTTACTGTGTCTTTTTTTTTTTCACTTTCATAGAGTAGAATCTGTTATGGACCAAATGTATTAGTCTTTATCCAGAAATGAATGAGCGGGAGCGAGAACTTCACCAGAATTCGTATGTAACCACCTTAAGACCCAAAGATTGACCAGGACACCTCATCTCTGTGGCCAAGCTAAACAGAATAATGCGGTAATTTCTGTCAACAGATTTAGGTGCTCTGTTTAACATCTACATCCTTCTTCCTCCTGCTCTTCTCACAAGAAACATGGATCCTGCTGGGTTTTGTCTTCTTACCCGTGCAGCAAACCCAAATCTTCAGTTTTACAGAACTGGAAGTAATTGTGGAATGGAAGAAAAAAATCTCTTCCTACAATGGATGCATGATCACAGCATATATAACTGTGCCAAAGCTCGTCTAACATTGCTTTAATGGAGATAGTGCTCCCAGTGAAGTTGTAACTGCATAGGCTAGCTGTGTAAGTATCTACCTAGATCTCAAAGGAGAAAGATTTGTGAGAAGGGAAAGTGTCTTTTACAAGACCAGCTGATGTAGGTGGAAGCAGCAGAGAAGTTTCTGGGCATCACACAGTCTTTTCATCAGGGCAGAGCAAGTATTATCAAGCTGGTATTAACATGGCCACAGTGCCATTGATACTTGGAGCGGCTGGGAAGTTGTCTCCAGTACATCACGTATCATCTGGTACATGTACCACATCTTCCACTGCAGTTCAAACTCTCTTGCCCTAAGCACAAATACTTTAATATCTTGCCTTGAAACCATTCATGAGAAAACGTAAGTAAAAAGGGCAGAAGAAAGAATAAAGAAATGGCATATGAAAAAGCTGTAGAGCAGAATCAGAAAATACCTTTTTTGAGCTGTAAGTCATAAGCAAGTGTCTATAAACAACTTGACAGGAATTTATTTTATAGTATTTTGTCGGACTGCTTATTTTGTACACAGAACTTTATGTTTAGTGACAATTAGATTGTACTGAAGTAATTGCTTCAATAAGTCGCAGCAAGCAAACACATGCTGATTTACTTAAGACCTTTGTTTTATCTTGGAACTTTTTTTTATTGAAAAGAGCTTCAGTCTATGTAAGTCCCTTTGTTACGTAGTGTAGGATAAATCTCTGTATCCAAATTCAAATACTGTATGGAATATAACAATGGATATTGAAAACTGTCTGAATACAAGATTTAGTTGTATCTACCTTTGTCAAACTCAAAAAAAAAAAAAAAAAAGAGCTAAAGCAGGTTTCACGATTACCTTAATATAAGTAGAAGAAGGAACATATGTTGTATGTTAAAACTGTAACAGGGAGGGAAAATAAAGTTATTTAAGGACATTGGAAATGAACAAAACAAGTGACTGCTAAAAGATTTCTGTGTAGGCACATGACTGAAGAGTAGATCCTCGTGGTTACCTGACGGCACAGCCTGACTTCCCAAGGGTTCAGACAGCATGCCCGCTTTTATTATGGGCAAGAAAACTGACATCCACTAGGAAGTTTCTTTTTAAATTCACTCAAGGCCCCTGAACAAATTTTTTAGAAGTGGAAATTTCTTTGCAGTTCCCCCATCAGAATCAATAAATATGTGACATAGGGCAGGCATATTAAATATCATGGTACTGTTTTAGGACCATCAGGTCCACAACAGGAATTTGTAAACACCTAATAGAAATAGAGTTGGCCTAACTATTTCAGCAGCGTGTCAGGTGCTCAGACACCCATATAAGCCAAGTAAGTGCCAATTAACATATCACGTGATCATTGAATTACTCCTGCATTTCCTCTTCAGATCCCGAGACAAAAGTAATTTGTCAAAAAATTGCTTCCATTCCACCTTACTTCATTATTGCTATTTTACTATAATGCTGCACCAAAATGTATCATCTCTGTGTTCTGTTACACAAAAGAGTAAGCTATCACCTTAGGTGCTCTACTTCTTATGAAAACAAATGAACACGGAATAATGTCATCTCTGAGAATAACAACTATTCCTTTTTCTTTATTGGTATTTCTCCTCACTTCTTCCTTCTTAAAAAAAAATATATATATACATATATATATTATGGCATCATTTTAACTTTAATTCAAAATAAAAAATATGCTGTATTCTTGGAGCTTCTTTACTTGATAACTTCTGGCATGCAAAAAATGGAGAGGTTACTTTCTCAGACTAGTCTGCCAAAAGCCCAAGAGTCTTGAAAAGTCTCCAAATATGCTGGGGATAGTGGACGACACATAAAAGCAGTCATTTACTGCCAAAAGGGATAGACATCATTGACTTTGGCAATGCACCTATTAGAATATAATGCTTTTATTGCATTTGGTAATGCATTTAGTGATCCAAAGCAAAATGAAGTGAATGGAAGGACTCCCAGAGGTTTCAGTGAGCTTTGAACGAGACTTTTTTTCTGCGCAGATTGCTCCCTGGGGAAGGAACATGCATTCATTAAGCACTGTGCTTTAAAGTAACACAATATGAATGCTACGCAACGGTGTAAAATACAGTTGCTATCACTTACTTGACTTAAAGTATTCTCAAATGTTTTGCTTTATGACATTAAAAGTAATTCATTTTCTTGGACTGTTGTTGCTAAGATTTGGTTTATATAAGTGTTTTAAGAAGAAAGCAATCTGAAAAATACCCAATTACTGGCACAGTAGAGAACTCATTATTCTTTCAAATGCCTCTTTTGAAAATGCTTTAAAACTTTTCATTCTGTTGATTCAACAAAAGGGAAGCTGTTTAAAAATAAATAGAATAGCAAAGAATAGTCATTCAATGCTCTGAAGAAAAGAACTGTTTTCTAACACTTCTCAACAATCCTGCGCTGCTGTACCTTGATATCCTCCTCTTTATTCCCCCAGCTTATACATGGCTGGGACCATAAAATACGTAAAGGCGCATTCCATGTCTCTGTGTCCCTTGTGATGCCCAGATGTTCCTTAGTCCATGTTTTGGTGAATACACACTGCCGTTTTTGTGCCGTGGGTCTGTTAGTTCCAGACGGCGTTGGATCTAAGCACGTGCTGAGTATTGCGTGGATGTACGGTAGGTTACACCAGATTCCTGATTTGTGTGCCGTAGAGTTTCTCTGCATAGCTGCAGTCCAGCAAACCCTAGATGCTAGGGAGCTCTTGGGCTCCTGCACAGGACTTGCGTAGAAAGCTCAGGGTTTCCTGAGGGTTTCATTGTGGATGTGTGGTCATGCTGATCACCCAGCTGGCAACCAGGATTTCTGCTCAGCAAGAGCTACTGGTGTAGCTGGGTGCACAAACATTTATCTAGCCAAAGTTTCTAAGTGGAAAACGATGACATGACCAGAGGAATCTGGACATGGAGTATTAGATGTAGGTAAGACTTATATACATGGAAGTGTGGGAAGGGGAACTGATCATAGGAACGTTACTATTTTGGATCACCATTCCTGGGCATCCCAGCAATGGATTAACCAAACTGGAGGGAGAGTATTCAACTCCAGCTTTCTGGATGAGTTCCTTACCACCTCCTAACACAGCCAGTAAGAGTAACTCTGGTCACAGGACCCCTCACTAGTCTTCTGTAACAAACACGATGATTTCATCACTATAAAAGAAGTTGACACCATGGTGAATATTTCTCTGCAGATACTCCCTATATAGAAAATCATTATTTCATGTCCATGAAGGAAGCAAGATGTGGTATCGCTCAGCTTATGCTGAAACTCTAGACGAACAGAACGTTTCTGCTTTCTGAAACGAGCACTGCAGGTCTCCCTTCCTAGAACAGTAACTTTGTTGGGATGTAAACTCTCTTATGGTTTATTCTTAGCTTTTGTAACAACAAAATCAACTTTGTAGAAGAATAAGGAAAAAAATGCATGTTGATTTCTTTATTACTATGTTGCTGATACTGGAATTTGACACTATATTCTTAGCCAGAATTTCAAAATACTACGAAAATAATAATTCCACAGAAATACTACAAAATTTACCAAAGAAATTAATTATATTTCATTTGGAAGAGGCTTTCTAGATGTTTCTCTTATGTGCAGCAAACAAGAGCCTCAGCTGGAATTAATTTCATTCTTCCATTTTCTTTTCCTTTCTTTTCTTTTCAACAGTCTCAATCTTATGTTTAATTTTCAATAACTGAATGCCTAATGACTATGTCACTGTGACCTATCATTATGAAATCTGTGTATCGAAATGAATATTAGTTATTAATATGGAAAAGAGCAGTTTTAAGCAAGCAGAACTGTCATGTAATCTTATACCAGGGTTGAGAACAATATGTAAGTAATTACTTCTAAACAGAACCACTTTCATCATTTAGATAGTAACTTGGAAACTGAAAAAAAAAAAACCTAACCAGGAATCTTCTCATCACAATTCTTTGCCTTTTTTAGGTAAAGGAATTGTTCCCTTCAAAGTTGGTGAGCTTTGATGCTTTGCTGTTTTTTGGGGTAAAGCTCTACTAAAATAGAGAAGAATGAGAAGAAAGTCTTGGTATGAGACAGCAGGTAAATTAAAGACAAATTTAAGTTGTATAAATGCATGTTAATAAGAACAGGATGCAAAGGAGGATAGGGCAGAAAAAAAAATAACTCTTGTATTCAAATCTAGGCTGCTTTCACAGAGCAAAGTTGCATCTGTTTTTTCAGTACTCTTGCAAAAATAACCCTCCTGTCATGTCTTATTCTGTTAGATATTCATGCTTGGAGCAATTTTTAAATGGATGTTTTATTGGCAGCCTAACTTCCTGTGTCTTGGCTATTTGTAGACAGGACTTAGAAAAACATTACTTTTAAAGAGCCATTTTGGGACTTCGGATTTAACACTGATTTGATTCAATTCTTTCCGTATTTTTATTTCTAAATGCATTTCAGCTGGACAGATTTTATTAAGAAATACAATTTTGGTATTAAGTTACAGATGAGGTTTCAGAACAGCTAGATGCCAGCAAGAGCAACAGCAATAAAAGCTTACTTCTTCCTTGTGTAAGGAATCAGATACCGGTGATAGGAGACCTGTATGGCTATACGTGGCTATACAGCTACGTGTGCACACAAAGCCTATTTTGAAGCCCTTTGGTTTTGGTCAGTCCCTTGTTTCTTCAGGCACCTGATTCATCCGAGGTGGGAGTCAGCTGGCAGGTATGCTAGCATTTACTTAGAATCACATTTTTATGTCAACTGGCGCACCTTCAAAAGCCCCCACGAGGATTAACTCACGTCTATAGAGACGAAAGCTGTAAAGTACAGCTCAGCTGAATTACACAGTGGAATTGCAACAACTGGGTGTAGCCTGACTGAAATAAGTGTGCTGGGCTCTCTGGTGAGGTACGTTTCTATCTTCTGGCAAAGGAACACAGCAGAAAACACTAGGAAAGGATGGAGTAGAGCCAGAGCATCACCGTTCTCTGACAGCTGCTGAGATAAATCTATTTAATCCTGAGGCTGGAGAAGAACCTCTCCGATAATCTAATAGCCACAGTCAACATATTCTGGATCTTCCCATTTCCTCCACTCGGCAGAAGCCCAGAAAACTATCCAGCAAATACTTTTCTACTCAAACGAGACAGAATACAAAAGGGAGAAACATTTCAGCTGGATCAAAGGCATATGATGAAAAGTCTTTCTAAAGCATTAGCATTTTGGGCATGCTGACACTGCAGAGCTTCTTGGCAGGGTGCGTTTGCCCAGTTGGAAATGTGGGTGGAAATCTCCACTACAGTGATTGTACTACCTCTAATTCTCAAGCCAGTTCATTTGGAACAAACTTGGAATATATCACCATGGAATCGTGTTCTACCATCTAGACACAGTCTTCGGTGACTCCAAACTTGCTATCTACAGAGCCTGTATGCTCCTTGCCAAGATTCTCTTTGTTGACTTTCTTTTCGGAGTGTTCCCTTGGTAATATTGACTGAATTGTCTGAACAATTATTTAAGAAATTATCCATTTGAAACTCTGAGTTAATATATGAAAGGCTTTCAGTTTACATGGAAAATTATACATATCTCCAAGTGAACAAGTGAAGCTGAACCAACTGTTGTAGTCACCAGATTTTTAAGTGATGCTTTCTCATTACCAACAGAAGAGTAACACAATCTGTGCAGTTTTTGAAGTTGCTCTATATATGCTCCATTTGAACAAATAGCAGTATTGGGAATGAGACTATGTATGATATTGAGGGTAAAGCAGAACAGAATACAACATGCTTTTTGGAATGGATCATGACCCATACAAACAGTCAAAATTTGTGCTTTCATTGCTGCTAGAGCAGTTTTATGATCCCAATCCCTGTGATGCTGGACTGCTGTAAAGAAGACTCTTCAGGGAGTATGTCGCGTGGCTCCTTAGACTATTGCAAACTGATCTACCTCTGAGCTCTCTTCCAGAAAATTGTACAAAACCCGAGCATGAACATGAAATTCTGCTGGGAATGCCATTAGCAGAAGCATTCAGGCTGTGGCCATGCTGAAAAGAGCTGTCAGCCTGACTAAACAAAGAATCCAGTCTGTAATCTGTAATCCCATCTACAGCATCTGGCCTGGATTAAAAAGACCACAAAATTCCAGTAAGAGGATATTTTTGTGCGTAGACAGGTTGGAGGACTGCAGATGACACTTGAATGAGAACATGGACAAATTCTGCCATGAAACAAAGACATCAGCAGTTCCTCAAGGAAAAGATTCTCCAGAGAAACTTTCTAGGTGTATACATGTTATATATAGGTATTTTATATACACATATACTTATATATTTATGTATATTTATCTATGCATCAGACTAAGTGCCATATCTAGCAACATCAAGGTATTTGAGAGTCTAACAGTCCAGAAAAGACCAGACAGAGTTTATATAAAGTCCCCAATCAGATGGAACGTCAAGTTTTCATGAAAGTGGTTTCAGAGATCCAGTCAGGTACCTAAATACTTCAGAAAATCTGGCTTCTAAATGATAAATACTAAGTATCAATACTAGTTGAAACTCGTTAAAAATCCATACTGTTGAACCCTCCGGCCATCCCGCAAACCAGCGGAAACCTGCCTTAATCCAAACGCAAGGGTATTGCAACAGTTTAACACCACACTGCTACCACTTTCTCAAGCATTCTTATCAGATGCATATTTACACAGATCTTTCAGAAACTTCCAAAAGTAGTACAAACATTGCTTGTTAATAACAAATTGGTGGTACAAAATGATTTCCTTACTTTTGGGAGGGAAGCTCTCGATCCTGAACTTTGCGTGGTCATTGTCAAAACTGTAGTGATACCCAGTGCAACTCTAGCTGGAGCAGCATCCATGTTGATCCAGAAAGAAACCCAGGACAAAATGACAATCAGCAGGCTAGGAATGTACATCTGGATTAAATAGTATCCCATCTGACGCTCCAAATGAAACTTGACTTCAATGCATGTAAACTTTCCTAGAACATGAAATTACTTTCATAAATGCTTTTTGCACATTTTTATCTTGTTTTCTGAACATAAGTTAGATGCGTGGCCTGTTTCCTAACCTAACACTATAAGCAGGTCCTGATACACGAATGCAAATCAGCCATTTGTTGCATGCTAGCTTGGAGGATGCATGGGACCCCTGAAGCAGACTGTGCCCCGTTCTTCACATTAACTGAGAAAACGAACATTAGCACAGTTGTTTCGCCTCCAGAAAATACAATGCAATGTTTCTTTTCTCAATATTTAATAAGATTTTACTTTATTCAAATACAATGTTTAGTTTTAAAAGGGGACAGCATTTTGCTCTTTTAATGACATGAGATCAAGTAAACAGGTACTTAAGCAGACAAATTTTAAACAATTAGTCTTACAGTCCTATGGTAGATCACACCCCTTCTCATTCTGGTCATGTCATCTGCCTGTGTCTGTGGATTGTTTCTCACAGTAGAATCAACTCAAAGCCTACTTTGAACTTTGCCAAAAGTCCAACTTCAGGAAACCCACAACCATCTCTTCTGGGAGGTGAGTGGTTCTTCAAACAACAAACGGCTGCTCCATCCTCCGTCTGCGGAGGACAGAAGCTAAGGATTGCCTGACAGTGGAGCTCGTCGTGCAGCGGGGGATGCGGAGTGCTGACTTGCAACAGCTCATCAGCTACTAATCCGCTCACTCTGCGCTGCTTTCCAAATTACTGTGTATCCTGACTCTGGTTTAGGTGCTGGGAAGGCTCTCGAGGCAGACTAACCCGAGCACAAGAAAGCCTGTCGGTCCTGGAGCGTCATGCTAATGGTTTCAAAGGACCCCTGTTGTGTCGGTTGGTCAAATGCATGAAGATGCATTGTTCCTCGTTTGTCCTTTCAGCAGAAATTAGATTTTTTGCTCTTTTTTGTGATGCGTGCATATTTTTCTGCTAGTCTAGAAAGCCGAATGGCAGGGTGCGAGAGTTGGCACAAAGGACAATGCAAAGGCTGTTTGGCAAAGACAGGAAGGGAGAAGAACTGAATAATCTCTTTTGGCAGGACAGGAGCTCTAAAATGAGTGACCGGACCTGTGACCCTGAAGACAGACTCTGAGACCTGGAGAGCGACTGATCCTGACCCGTCTGCCCGTACAGAAGGGGACTCGAAAGGCGTGGGGTGGGCACATGTGGCAGCAATGGCACGAGAGTAGCTCAGTCTGGCACTTGCTCTCCAGATTCCTGCAGCGCAACCTGGACAGAGCGCCTTGCCGTGCGGGCAGGAGGAGAAGGCTGAATAATACAGCTCTTATCCGCATTTGAATTTCACACCAGACCTGAAGGAGCGTGCTACAGAGAAGGCAGCAATGTAGGTGCCTGTAGGCAGTTTTCTTTTGCTTGAATGCTGCTTTACAGTTCCCCTTGCCAGGCTACACGCTTTTAACTTTTGATAATTAGACATTTATTTTGTTTAACTACACGTAACGGGAGTTACTAATTGGCATTTTTATCCTTTGAGGGGAATCTTCCTGGGTATACAAGGAAGCTATTGCACATGCTCTCCCTCCTCTCCTACTTTCAATATGTTTGACCCTGCAGAGTGGTTATCTGACAGCAAGTAGAAAATCAGATGAACTTATTTATTTAGAGTTTGAGTCATGTGCTGGGAAATGGCTAAACTTTGTATCAGCCAAGTTACAAATGGGTAAGCTCTGTCTATTGGCATTTACTCTCAATTATCGCCTTTAAATGTGAGAAAAGATAAGAAGTAACAGCAGTCCCCCTTTCCACAGGTCTTGGGCTGTAGAATCACAAAGTTTTCCTTCCTTGGCATTTTGGGCCCCAAAATGAGAAGCTGTATTTGTAAAAATTAAAAACAACAATTTTCTTTTCATAAGAAATGTATGTGACTTATTTTTGGCAGAGGCAGAACCTCTCACGTTGTGTTATTTCACAGAGTGAAACAAATGTAGTTGATGCAACCAGATTGGCTCTTATGCCGAAATGACGAAAAAGCTATTTCAGATGAGAGGGATTATATCTAATCCCAGCAAGCACCCAGCAAACCGTTCTTTAAATGCTGTCCCTATTAAATAAACTCCAAGCAGCTAAATCCAAATTCTAACTGAGTTCTCTCTGCCCTGTAAAGCTAAAGATAGAAAACACAGCATTTGAAACTTCAAAATAGCAAATACAAGAAAAAACATTACAGTATTAAACAAATATTTCATTTCCCAACATTTCATGTCTGTACACTGTTCAGATCAGCAATGAAAGCATTGTCCTTTCAAATATTACATCTCATAAATTAGACCACGCATAAAAGCTGGTGAAAATTCGTTATTTTTCCCCCATTGGCACTTTGAAATGCTGGAGAAATAAATCAAGTTCAGAAAAATCAGTACTTTAAAAGCAATGAATCAATATTTAAGAAAAGATTCAGTTTGTTAAAAACGTTTCATTTTGACAAAATCAGAACAACTAAATTTTTTTTTCTCAATTTTTTAAGATTTTAAATTCCTTAATTATTTCAAGGATATTAGAATATCTTTAATGAAATTAAAGGAAATTGGAAACAAAAGCTCTCAAAGAACCAAAACTAAAGGGGAGAAAATTTCGCTTTTTCTGATTTAAAATATAAGTGTAGCTGATTCAAATTTTAATTTCAAAATAAATAGTTTTTTTCATTTTACCCTTCTTTTCCTATTACAAATTGACAACAGATACCATGAGAGCAATTAATAGGAAAAATAGAATAATGCTCACCAGTGTTGTAATGTTTTGTGCAATAACCCAGTTCCTTATCTTCTTTCAGAATAAACTGTGGCAAGGTTAAACCCTCTGCAACTTGCACAGGTCCATCGCTTAGCCACTCAAATATCAAATCATTCATAGTGTAGCCAACTACAATAAAGAAATCAGAGTTCATTAGATGGTAACTGACCAGAAAACATCAAAAGCAAATATCATTATGTCAGAGAAGCATGTCTCTTATTGCAATACATGTTATCTCCGTTATATTTTTAAACTGTCCGATTAACAAGAGCAGTACTGCTGTTAGTCACCAGTTACTATTACTGCACTATTACTCTAGTAAGAGCAACAAGTAACACCATTATGTTCTGAAATACTGCCCTGGTTTGCCATTAAAAAATAATTTTTCTGGCCCATCAAAGATACTGTTTATAACTGAAATGTCATTTCTCTGTGCCTATGTATCAGCCCGCGTTTTGCTTTATTTTCATCATTCTCTGCTGATGGAGCTGGTGGGCACCAACAAAACAAGGATTTCTAGACTGCACAATGCTGAGCCCTTGCCAAAAAAGAAAACAGCAGCTTTTGTAACCTGTGAACCTCCCCCTGGCAGGTGCGGAGGGGAAACAGAGGCTTCAACTCACTGAAGTTTCTTTTTTCCTGCAATGGCTACATATTTATGGGTGAATTAAACAAGCTGTGGCCATTCTCTGGTCACAAAGGCAGGTGGTAGCCAGCAGGTCACACCCATACAGCTAAACCCTTCTCCCCTCCCCACAAAAAAAACAGGGTGGCCTGGTACCTACTGACTGCTGGGAACGATCCCTGGCACATGCCGCTGGCCGAGCCGCTCCTGGTTTTGCCTGGTTGTTACCTGGTACGCGTCAAAACGGTGCCACGGTGTCTGCTGACAGCTACGTGGTACGGACAGGTGTGTGCTGGTACCCAAGTCCATGCCGTGGCCGTGTTGAGTTTACTAGCATAAACGTACCTATAGGACCTCTGCTTTGTCAAGTATGTTGCTTCCATTTTTCAAAAGACCATAGCATGTCTTGATTGGACATATCTAATCCCTGGCTGTGTACTAATTGCTCTTACTTTCCCGAGATTTATTTTCTCCTGCACAGCATCGCTGAGGTTATCCCTGGAAGTGATGCAGCCCTGATGGGTGAGGTGAGGTGACATGCCCCGGGAGGGGGAAAGGGAAGGGAGCGGGAACAGCACAGAGACAGGGGACCCGCGTGGTATGGTGATGGACAGTTAAAGCACTGTTCCTCCATGGTTTTCCTTACAACATAGGAATATTGAGTCTCACTACACAAATACAACAATGTAGATACTCTCTAACCACTGAATGTTATGCTAAAATCTTGGTCTTTGCTAGATAGAGCAGTTGGACACTCACAGCTCTCTAGCTGCATTGTACACGTCTGTACATCCATAGGAAAATTCTTCAAGTCCATGGGACAGGATAAGGTTAAAGTAAGCCTAAAATTGGAGGGATAAAAAAAAAGAAGCTATTGTTAGAAATCTACAGGTTTTATCCAAAGCCCCATATTTAGAGTTTAAAGGATCAAGACCAAATCTTAACACCTCAGAGGTTGGACTCACTCTCCCCTCCGAGCTTTTAAGGACATAAGAGCAGGGAAGGCAGAGCGGGTAAGCAAACCAGGCGCTCGCTGGCTGCGTGGGCCGAGCAGAACAGGGACAGAGAAGACACATCAAGACAGCAAGAAATGCTCTCCACTAACGTACCAGTGAATGTTTTATGTGTAACGCTGAACCCAAATAATGCAAAAGCTGAAATGACTGAACGTGGGACACACATTTTTAAGCTTTGTTTTGGAAAAGCAAAGGAAGGAAACAACCACCACAGTTGGTTGGTTTTGGTTTTTTTTTTTTTCAAAAGAGGGTGCTTTTGTTGTGTATGAGGCCCATTTCCAACCCTTCATTCTTACTGCTTAGCCATTAAAAGAAAGAAAAAACCACCATACAGTAAAAGCTAGAATCACATAACATTAAAAGATAAAGAGCGCAGACAGAAGAAAGTAAGCCTAAAGGAACATTATCATACAAACTAAATTTCTCTTTTAATTTTTCAGTTGTTATTGTCCCAGATAAAGCATAGTTTTACTTGAATAGGGATATTCTTAATGTTTCTTTCTTTCAGGAAGGGCCCCTGTAGATTTGGTGTAAAGTGCAAGTTTAACTGACAATTACATTGATGAATACTTTAATCATTAATGAAATAGAATAAACTGCTATAGAACAATTATTTTATTTTTCAGACACCCCGACACCAAGGCATTTGAGATGCACGAACAACAGATTTGGTGACGTAGCACCATAAAACACTGATGGAAAGAGTTTTATGAAAATCTGTAAAGCCGAAAGGAGAAGCAGCCGCCCAAGGATTTGGTTTTGTCTTCAGTTACCTGAGCACCCTTTCGCCCCTGTTAGCCAGGCTCAGGTCACACAGCTGGCTCAGGGAGAGCTCTGGGGTTGGGCACGTTATATTTTGCAGTCGAGCAGACCAGGGTCATGAGGGAGCAGGAGAGAGTCACGTCTCCAGCGCCCCAGGCACAACACCAGGGCCAGCAAGCTGCCCCGGAGGAGAGGCAAAGTCGCTGTCATCTTTGCCTCCCCACTCCCTCACCCATCCCTCAGTCAAGGAAAAATCGAGCTCTGGAAAAATACAAATAGACTATGAACAGAACAAAATGCAGAATCAGAGCCAGAAAACAAAGAACAAGCAACTAGACAGCACTGTGACAAATACAATAAAGAAATAAATCAATAATGTTACCAAGCAACACTATGGCAGAAGCAGGGCTGTAATCCAAGTACTCCAGGGCAGCATTACCTGTCTTAAACTTTGGACCCTCTTCCTGAGATTTCCCTCATATACTAGGTAAGTCCCTTTGAGCAGCATCTACTGATACTTTAAATGCCTTCAAAGTGCAACAAGCACTGCTGGGATTTCTTCAGCCAGCATTTCATTCAACCCCCCCCTCTTTCATCCCCTGGTTTCACTAGAATGTCCTGAGAAATCACTCAGACTTGGGCTGTCAGTCTGTCTCTCTTCCCATCCCAGCTCAACACCTGTCATTTCTGGTGACTCCAGAAAGCCCCTTACAGCGTCATTCAGAGGTCTGTATTTCCCACTTTTGCAGGCAGGAAGGCAAAAGTCCTGCAGGCTGTGGCCTCCTTTACCACAGAAGGCATCCCATGGGAAAAAATAAATAGCCTGACGACATGTTATTAATCAGAAACCCTCATGATGGTGATCTTTAGCACCTGAACACATTCTTTTGCAATGTCATTGTTTCCTCCAGGTGGAAGCAGACGTGCCCTCAGAGGGGTCAGCAGCAGAGCTCAGCACAGGCACTACCACTGCCCTAAACGTAGCAGCTGCAGCCAGCCATCATCCTCTGAGGAAAAGCCAGCGGAGGAGGGTGGCACACATGTGCAGCCGAGGGATCTCAGAGGTGTTTGCGTGCAGTGCAATCAGGTCCTGAGCTCCGTGGCGGGGCTGAGACACCGGGCTTCCTATTCATCCTTCGCCCATTCCCGCCCTTGTCCTGTCCTTTCTCTATCTGTGGACATACTTTCCCCTCCTCCTCCTATGTCTGTTTTTCTATCCTACATCTCTCCCAGAGGCACCTATGTGACCCGGAGCCCAGCCTCTTTCCTCTGCATCCTAGTCTGTCCTCATACCCTCTCCCCCTTCCTTTCCTGTTGCCCGGTTCCTGCCAAATCCCACCCCCACCCCTCTTCAGGGTATTAAGCCTTGAGGCCAGTCTGCTCTTTACTCCTAATCCCCAAAGTAGCACCATCAGTGGAAGGCAAGGTCCTTTAATACAAAAAAAAAAAAAATTCATTAGGAGTAAAATGTTTGTAAACAGATTATTCTCAAGATGATCTCCGATCTCGTTCTTTCTCTTAGGGGTTTTGAACGCTGATGCTCATCACCATCATGCCACTTCTCTGGTAATCTCACAACGCTGCAAAAACACTTCAGTGTACTACACATACAGACTGCTTGTCGATGGTCTGCAACACAAAACTGAAGTAAAGAACTGCTAGTACCGTATTAAACCCTTAGGGAGCTGGGTTTACACATTACATAATCCAAGAATTTTTTTTTTATATAAATTTAAGAGAACATCTAATTTTAACTGGGATTTGACGTACTGCCTGATCTGCAGCAACCATTAAACTGTATTCTTACCCACTTCTTTGCAAGCAGCTATCACACCTTAGAATGATGTGTTGCAACTCACCCAAAACTTCCCTTGACCGCAGCGATAACTCTCGCCCCAGAGGAGGACACTGAGCCCACAAGAGAAGGGCCCTGTGGATCACAATACGAGGTGTCTGACAACAAGAACATCATTTTTCATTAATTATCCTGCAAGTGGGGCAGTTTGTGAGTGGGCTACAGAACAACAGCCTCCTCACACAGTCAGTCTTATTAAGTACTGTTGGAAATTTGAATAGTCCTGGACATAAGGGTACAAGTCTCTTCTGCCTCCAAAAAAAGCATTATTATCTCCTCACGAGCATGAATAGCAAAAAATGCCTCACCATGAGTGGGCATGGTGTCAAAAATAACATTTTGTTTCTATTCTTATCCTTTCATTCTTTCAAGCTACACCCATCTGCAGCTCAGCTGTTGGGACAGGAGACTTCACAATCTAGGATTTTACACTGCAAATACCAGAACACAAGTAGTGCATGCATGGGCACTGCTAACGTTGGCTATGTGCCATTTTTATGAAAAGTCTCGTGCAAAGCCCACAGTGTTGGGTTTAGTGAGGCAAGTGGGATTTTTTTTTTTTCAGTAATGCCAATTCTAAAGATGTTATCATAAATTGCAAGATTTCTAGTATTTTTCTTAAAGCTCCAAGCTGACCATAAAGGTAAAAATATTTTTAGCAGTACATTTTTCTTTGGAAGAATAAATTCCTGATCCTTATAGCTGCTGAAAAAACATTAAAATATTACCTAAGTACAAGCAGACAAAGTTCCCCATTAAACTGGCAGGGGAGATGGAGTTGCACAGCAACCATGACAGCATCGCATGACACAGGAGCAAATGCCATTCAGGCTAGTGGCACTGAAACAGGGAGGAGAATCTAAAATCTCCTTATATTCCTCCCAGCCCCCTCTCTTGGGTGATCTGTGCCTGAAAGAAGGGCACATACACTGTTCATATATCAGAAGGCCAAAAAAAATATATTCCCAGTGACATTCTTCTTTTAAAGGGCTTTTCGTTTTGTAGTCCATATCATTATTTTTTTCAGGGACCTGACTCATCCTTTTGAATGTCAATTCTGGTAATTTTCGCAGTCTACAGGCTTTGTCCTGTTAAATGGAACAGTCAAACTGTCTGCTTTTTCCCTTATTTTTGAGGAGTCCTGGAATTCCTCTCTAATATTTGTCATGTTTCACAGCTTCATTTCTGTCAGACGGGAACGGGCTGAAGTCGAGCTCAGAGGAGAAGTGGAGCCTTCTCTGCTACGGCAAAATGCGAGATGTGGGCTGGAGTTTCACGTACTGCTGCTTATGAGCGTGTTCTCGCTCCCTCCAGTGCTTTGCTTTGCTTCATGTGCTGCTTAACAACAGAGGAGCTGGCACGGAGTGGGGTGGTGGATTTCTCATTACAGGCATCCCACTTCTCATTGTAATGCAATCATTGTCTGTAGATACACAATGCCAGCACATGAGCTGCCAGCAAATGATTTTCCAATTATTGCTCAAGCAAATCTATGAAATTAAATTCAAGTATGATTTCATGTAACCGTTAAATTCTGTAACCACCTGTTTCCTTTCCGTGAAGAACAGTATTTCATCTCTCCTTTCTCCTCTGTCATTTTCTATCCTAATTTTCCTGTAGTGTGTGTTTAGTATGGTGTCGCTTTCCTCCTGGCATGATGACATCTCTGTTCTAAGCTGTATATTGCAATGCAATTGGCAAAAGACCTTCATCTCTGGGACCGTGTTCCGGGAAAACATGCTCTTTTGTACCGTTTAGAAAGGACTCCCTCCCCTACATCATTTTACACCTAACCTTTAACTGCTCCAGTGCAAGTTCAATGGGTAAATGGAGTGACTGGCCACTAGCGATCAAGGACAGACATTGCCTTTACCCATAAGGAGAGCAGGTACACAGACACGTGTCTTGGCTACCCCATTGGCATAGAAGTAACCATCTGCTAATATTTTTTGATCCTGTCAGCCAAGAACAACTTATGTGTACAAATTGGTCTCCAGTAGCATTTCCCACTTTTTTACTTAGAACACAGTCTTCCTTTTTGTTTGAGACACAGGAATATAGGGCTATAGAAGTGACAGCTTCAGCCATCAAATCAGGTCATCTGCTATCACATGCAGTCACATCATCTAATTCCTTTCAAAAATGATCAAGGTTCATTTAATGATATGTAGTTTCATCCCCCCCTCTCCCCTCATTTCTATTTGAATATTGTTCTAGGAACTCAATGTGTAGATGGCTGGAAACTTTGTAACTTCCACTTTAAGCTTACTTACGGCCAGGTCAAGAGCCTTTTGTTCTCCTGGCAGCATTGTCCTTCAGTCTAAGTAGCTCTTCTGGTGTGTTTGTATTTATTTACCTCACCTCCAGTGCTCTTGTGTGTCAGCTGGAGACGTGCACAGCATTAGAGGAAAAAGTGAGGCAGTACGTGTTCAGGTACAATGTCCGTATCCCTACTTTGCTTTAAATGCCTTATGAAGTGAAAAAGCAACTAATTCTGTGCCATTAAAATGTAAATTATTCTTTCCTTAAGCAGGATGATCAATAGGGTTTTGACAATAGCTGTGCTAGTTGCATAACAAAGTACCCTCATTAGGCTTTATTATTTATTTAGTAGCTTTTATTATTTGTTATGCAAAACGAATACTTTAGATACAGCAGAAAAATAAGGGTATTGGAAAGCCAGGGCTAGATCCTCAATCTGGATTTGTAGATTGTGAGGGAAGGAGAAAGATGAGAGTGGGTGACGGGAGGGCACAGTTAAGAGAGTGTTAGGAAACCATCCCAAAGGATGAGAAGAATCTCAGGCCATTTAATTAAAAGACCCCAAAAGGTAGGGGGGTGAGGGTGGCAGGAGTGGCAGGAGAAAGGACAAGAAGGAAATTAAAAGGAGAGGTGATAAGTGGTACCCAAGGACATTGGGTTCAGCCATAATGAGAACAGTTGCTTGTCCCACAAAAGGCTGTAACTTTTTTAGCCTCTGAAACCATTGTTATTATTGTAATCGTGCCCATGGGAAGATGAATTTGTCAAATTCACTGGATTCACATAGCATGCAGCCACAATTTGGGAAGTCACCGTGACCCAGTGACATTGTGCAGTTTAAAAAAGTCTAGTGATTTTAGCACTATTTACATAATGTCTGTGAGGCTTCTGCCTATAATATATAATAGCTGTCAAACCCAAAACTTCTTTAGATACGTGCTCTATTTCAGTTAGCATTTCTGCATTGATTCTTCATCTTTTTTTTTTTTTTTTTTAATGTAGAAAAGTTACTTTAAGTTATAGGAAGAAGTTTTATGCTTTTGGAAAGTCAGGGCAGTAAGCATGGGACAGTGTGCAGTTTTGCTAACGGGAGAGCTAAACAATTTTCTGTGAAAGTGTTCCTGTGCTGATTGAGATTAACTTCCAAGGGAAAATCCCCACCTTGTCAATATCGGTATTATTCTGGTAGGAGCTGAGGTAGTAAATATGATTGTGTGAGGCCAGAAAGAGGGGTTCCTACACAGTAAACAGCTATGTCAATCATGATAACCGTCTCTCTGCCCCCGCCTCTGCTAATCTGTCACATGGAAAGACAATGCTGCTAGTGAAGTCCAAATCCTCTTAAATCCCAACATTAGATTGTAAAATAAAATTGAAGTCATCAAATTAAAGCACAGGATGCACATAGAGCTGTAGCACATAACATTTCCTACCACTCTATTAGGCTCGATTGTGCTGTGCCGTGGATGATTTACACGCAACGATGTCATCAGGTGTAAATGGAGCTTCATTATCGTATAGCTGATAAGGTCTGTACCCCAAAATTATTTTAGAAAACCCACGACTGACTTTACTGTAACATGGCAATGTATTCTGTGGTAGCCACACTAAAGATCTAACATCCAAAGGATAGTGGACTTTTTTCCCTATGAATAATAGTCTATTGCAGAGGGACTACCAGCGTTACCTATGTATTTCCTCAATCTGCTTTCTATTTCCTTCCCATAAAGCAAAGAACACAGGTACAGAGGAGACTGAAAAAGTTTCCCTTGGGAAAGCTGAATTATAAAAGTGCTATCGATTACTTCTGATGATTTACGTGAGGGACAAGGTAATCCTAACTCGTAATATAACTCAAAATGGTGCGCGGGGCGGTGGTGGTGCAGGGGGGAGTCGACTCAGTGCTCTGTCACTCAGCGCTATGGCCACACTAGGAAGAGCTGATTTTGGAAACTCCTGAGTAAGGGAGCTGGCACAGGAGACAGCATTCCAAACAAACGTGCAGTTTTCTCAGATACTTCTCTTTGGTTGCATAAGGCGAGGGCTTTGGGATGTGCCAGCTCATCGGGTTGCCGAACGGAGGGGCTACTAATCACCCCCAGAACAGCTGCACGAGGAGAGAGCAACCCAACAGCTTGAATTGCCTCCGTTTCGTGGTGCCCTAGCAGCACAGCGCTGCTCTCTAGCAGACACTCTCCCGTTGCCCGTAATCACATTTAACAATTAAATCTAGGTCAGGAGTTGAAACCACGAAGAACTAACTGTCTACATGACTGTAACATTTCTTGCACTGTGAAGATAAACAAAGACAGAAAAACTTGAGGAGATTCTTCCTCAGTGCTTCGTTGCATTTTGAACAGGAATAACAAAAATGGGGGGAGAAATGTAATTTGTGAATTTGCACAAATGTCCTCCCTCAAATTCCAAGTGGCTCCCTTGTCAAATTATGCAACAGCTTCTAAAATCTTTGCATATTTTAAAAATATGAAGTAATCTGCTTTGTAACTCTTCCTGGCTAAATGCACTGGCACGACATTTCAGAGCACAGCTCAGGGAGTGTTTTCTGGAGCAGCAGGTAAAAAAAAGAAGTTACAGCCCCTTTACCTTCCTGACCACCGTATTCTACGTCCAATGCCATGGATCAATATTACAGTTGAGTTATATCACCTCCTACATAGAGCTAATACGGCTGAGATGCACTGAAAATATTAAAAGGAGAGGGAGGCAATTAATGCAGAAAAAAAAAAAACCAAACCTTAAATAAAACCATTCCACTTTCTACCACTTTGCTAAAATAAGCTTTTTTTTTGGCAGATGCTAATATTCTGAGCTGGCTGGCAGCCTGAAATGAGTTTGTGGGAATCAGGTAGCACAAATGGGTAGCTCAGAGAGAATGCAAAGCCTCCTGTGAGCTTATTTAACATTTTCCTGATGTCCCAGCTGTCCTCAATGGGACATCAAGATACAGTGGGCCAGAGAAGATACAACCCTTACCCCCAGAACATAAAATCAGTGCAGCGGTGTATACAATGCAAAGTCCAGGTGTCATACTGAATGTGACCACCAGGAACAGGATTCTCGGTATCATCACACAGCGCTGCCGCTGTTTCCAAGTGCATAGCCCCCTAAAAATCCAGGCCATGCAGAGATCGTTCAGGGATCGGGAGCAGATGAGTCACAGGCATGCGGGGGGTGACATCACGTGGGTTCTGATTTTAACTCTCATTGTTTTTTCAGCATACAAAATATACACAACTTAAGCTAATTTTATTGAATGCTGCTATAACAAACCCCTCTTGTTGACTGCTCTCTGCAGAGTGCTTTAAAATAAAAGTTATAGCTATTTAACTGTGTTGCAGCTCGAAGAGTGCAACTGAGACTGATCTTGACTGAAGTGTAGTTGTTTGCTGAATATAACTTCGCTGTAACTGCTGAGTTCTCAACATACACTCACTTCTAAGAGCTGTTGTTACGTCTCAAGTGGCAATAGCATATATTTGCGATATTGAGTAGTGCTGGGTTCCCTCCATAAGGTTCTAGTTCTCCCTGCAGTACCCAAAGGTTTAGACCAGTTTTCCAGATATAGAGACTCAGGCTGTGTATAGCACATATAGCATGCTATCTGAGATCAAAACAAATACCAAGGTAGTCATTTAAGCATGCAGCAAACATCTAAAAATAGGTTTGGACTCCTAAACTTATATGATTCATAGGTGGCTACATCAACCATCAACAACTCTGGCTTTATTTTCTATAACAACTCCCAGAGAATTAAATATAGATCTAGGAGTCTACAAGCACGAGCATCGTAACTAGTTATTGTAAGGCAAACTATGATGGAAATCTACGTCACGCTTGCCATCACTAGTAAATGCAGGATGGTTTATCCCTCACTGAGAGAAGGTCGAAGAGCCTCACGCTTACCACGAGGTGAGATAATTCCCAGAGCCAAGCACCACAATGGAGGTAACACACGGGCCAGACCCTCACCGACCCTTCCATGACTTATCTGAGCACCTGTATCCTATACCGAGTGTATTGTTTTAGTAAAATATGGACCATTAGATCTAGTTCCAGGTGACCTTCCAAATTCTTTTCAGAAAGGGCAGGATTGGCCTCTGAGAGCGTTTAACAGCATAAGCAAGTTGTGCCTCCTGCATGGCACATTTCCATGTTTTCAGTGCAGCATATAGGGAAGAGGAATATCACTGTCGTATAATACACACGCCTTGCTTCTTACCGATTAATTACCGGGAGCAGATCTAAACTCATTTTATGCAGAGAGCGGTTTATATTTATGTGAGATTAACGTGACCTTGATTTTATTAAATTTGGAAATTTGACAAAATAGCCTACACCACTACTTCTCAGGCGTGTTTGTGAAGTGCTTTAAACATTTACAGCACACTAAATGCTAAATGTTAAATATCACGATGTCGGGCGAAGTGCTATGGGTGCAGTGGTGAAAATGGCAGCATTGTAACATCCTCAATGTACTGAAACCAGTCACTAAAATATTCTTGTTTCCGCATAGCACAACTAAAAGCGACTGGCAACACACAGATGCATCTAGCCCAGTATCTAGAGAATAAAGACAAGTTTTTCTAATTACTTCCGACTTCAAGTTTCCGTACTCTGGAAAGTTTTCTTCACTGTAAAGTACTAAAAAATTATATGCCATGCTAGAGGCGGGAGGTAACCCTCTGTTACTGCTGTGCGATACAAATGAGAAACAATGAGTTTTACTTAGTGCTCCATTGGAATACTGCTTACTCTGCTTCAGATTAATTTGCATTTAGCTGTGGGAATTTTACAAATGTGATATGGCAGCTCAAAATATTATTTTTCCTGCATGGACAAACGTCAGGAAAATTATCCATCGGCATTCAGAACAGCACCCAACTGCACTGTTGCCTTCAATAAGATGGTGTCTGACGTCATTCAAACAAACAGATGCATTCATTTCTTTCCCAGAGTGAAACAAGAAATATTTGCAAGTGACAGCATATTTATCACTCTGCTAGTGGCAGTTTCATCCTTGTATCCTGTTATTTTTCTCAGACTGTTCAGGTACGCCGATTTGAAACCTTGCCAAATAAACATTTGCTTTCCACCCTGCTTAATCCGTCCAAATATTCCTGGGGTCTTATCAAGGAATGTCCACAAGAATTAAGCAAATGGAGGAAGTGCCACATTATTATTTATTTATTTAGCATCCTAAAGAACACAGCTGTCCTGAACCTGGATCAATAATAATTCCTTAATGAAAATGCAGGTCACAAACAGAATGCCCAGTTGGAAACAAGTGCCTTTTAAACTAATCTGCTTTGCAGATGAGTAAATTCACTAAACAACCCGTTAAAAAAATACTATCATGTTTTCTTTCCAAGATGCAAGAAAGGCAAAAGCTAAGAAGCATTCTCAGCAACAAATAAAACACAGTAATTACTTTTTAAAAAAACAATTATAAGAGCAATAATACAGTGTTTTGCATCTTTGACTACCTGTATTAAGCAATTAACGGTGCACAGTGAGCTGAATGTCAAACAAATACTGCAGATCATTTGCTGTTATTTATGCCCATGCAATGCAATTCTGATTCTCTGCATATGTCCCATTTCATCAGGTCATATCAAATCAATTCAGCCTAAATCCAGTCACGTGACACACACTTCAATGCACTTAGTATTAAAAAACACATTCTGTAATTCCAGTTATTTTTAAATGTGAATAGATATATCCGACTACCCAGTGACTTGCACGTCAAGTTTATTGCATTTCAAGCATGTTTTTACTTAAGGTGTTGAGCAGTCATTTAAAATACTATTCTCCTTTACTTTTAAATTGCAACCCACAAACTACTAAGGAGTTGTTTTCCTCTCTTTGTAAGAGGAATGACTTGAGCTAACGCTAATGGGAATTATTGAGCCATACCATTAAAGTTTTAGACAGCCTCAGGTTTCCAACAAGACTAAGAAGTACTGCCGTGCCACTTACAGACTGTTTTGCAAAATGTAAAAGCTTATCAAAGGAACATAGGCAAATTTTCCTTCTACCCTGTTATGATTAATTCTCATTTTAGTTGTACACATGGGACAAGAAAAAATTAATACATTATTTTCTGTAAGCAATTATGTTCTGTAAGCATAGTTACATCCAGAAAAACAGTGAGTGAGGGGAAAGAAGGGGATGAAGAGAAAAAAAAATAAATTCAACTGGTTTACCTGATACTGTACAACACTTTTCCAGTTTTAGAAATCCTCAGCAACTTGTTGTCTGTCGTGACATCGTGGAAGTTTGCTCCCTTCTCATTGGCAAAGAATAAATCCGGCTTCCAAATAGAGTCCAACATAGAGGGATCCAAATCCAGGGAATCATCGGGATACTCGCTGTAAGCCAGACGTGAGTCGTTCCACTGCTGTCTCAAAAAAATGTTCACTCTGTAGTCCTATAGAAATGCCATGTAAAAAGGTTACTAAGCCACTTACCAAAACTGGAAGCCCACTTTAGCTTTCTTTATGCTCTTAGACTTACTACAGTACCAGCATTACAGCAAACATTTATGTTACCCTTTGAACATAAGAGTTGTCATTTCAAAATAGAGCAGTCTAAATGCTGTATTGAGCCAAACAAACACAACTGGTACATTTTCCAAATCAAAATTACTTCAGTGATGAAAAAAATATTAACTGCAACCTCCAATATTAAATATAACCCTCTTTCAAATGCTATGGATTAACTCAGAGGTACTTAGAAAGTCAAAAAGCATTGCAGCTAGATATAAACAATTTCAACAAGGATTCTATAAAACTACTAATTTAAATAAATTGCTTCCAATATGTAAATCAATTATTTCTAATGTACTCATGAATAGTTGCTAATTCCAGTGAAGCCAGATTTGTACAGAAGAAATTAAATCAGCACTTCTTATTTACTCTTTGTATCCTTTTTCTGTCTACCATATGCTTTTCTCTGTTGTTCCTTCATTCACTCCTCCCTCTCTGCATCCCATTAAAATTGTTCTAATTGCATTCTTCTGCTCAGTGGTCTGCTAGTCGCAACCGGGAAAGGCAGCAATTACTTAGAGGTTCATTTAGAACCAACATTAACGCTGTGTCAAGAATTGGCTATTAAAGGGGAGTGTGAAAAGAGCTTTTAGGGTCTAAACTCTCTGGAGGGAATGGAAAGATGCTAATGCTTATTCTCCTTGTCCTGAATTTCCAAAGTCAGAAAATAAGAGCTTCATCTCCCCCAGCTTTCCCTGCTATTATAGCATATTTACCTGAAATTACTACATTTAACTTGCTTGTGAACACTCTTTCAGGAATACATCTACTCTTCCTCAGAAAGGAAACTATTTAATAATATTTATGTCGATTACATTACCTGAAGGAATATGTTATCAAATAATTCTGCCAATTGTACAAACCCCTCACATTTAGGATTTGCTTTTTGGTAGCTGCAGTACATTAAAATGGTGGCACTGTGCTTTTGACTTGGAAAATGTATGAGCTGACCTGGGTTTACTTAGGCCACTGAACTCCATCGTCTAAAGAACTTATCATCCTTGAAATGTAAATAAATATTCTCACTCTGATTACAGCTGCAGAAAGCAGCTTGCCCAATATGCAGACGCTGTGAACGAGCCCCTCCAAGCTTCAATAGTAGTCCCACCACCCTTCTTTGAGTAGGTTGGTGACGAGGCGTGCTGTTGCCCTGACAGAATATTTCTGACACCCAAACTGATGCCGTTTTTGAACCCAGTGGAATGATGCTTTACAATCTCACTAGGAATGTGATTTTTCTTGCTTTCATCGTTTTCATTTTGCTGTTGGGTAGATGTGAGTCAAAACAGGAATGTCTACTAATCAGAGCAAGACAGACCTGAGAGAGGTCTCAAGAATAGCGCATTTATTAAAGATACTTACAAAAGCCTGTATCTGTTTTTCATGAGCCACTGTACTTTTTGTGATGGTGTTGTTTCATACCATTAAAGATCAAATAGCTACTTGCAGTTCTGAGCTTAGAAAATGTCATCACACCTTGTGAGCATACACTAACCCTAAGCATACTTTCCCTTGTTTCTTGGTCTTAGAAGCTGAGAGTGTCTTATAAGTTTATATGGGACAGTTTCAGTTATAAATCCAGGAAAGCACTTGGTTTTCATTCTGCAGAAAAGAAGGCAGGAGCTGTCATCAGCAACTGCTGATAGAATAAAATTGCTACAACTAGTTGTGCAACTCCCTTTAATTTTTCTTTGAAATAAGATATATAATGAGGTCTTAGGAAAGCAGAGGGATTTTACCCCCCATGACACAGAAATCCTAAATAAGTCAAATCAGTAAATTGTTTAGAAATATCTAAAAATAAATGTGCTTTCATGAACTCCAGTAGTTGGTGATTTAGATAACAAAAACCAGTCTGAAAAATCCTTATTCATAGAAGAGCTTGCATATGATGATATATATTATACCAAAAGCGTAAATAATGCCCATAGGATTACACCATCTTTTTCAATATGTACCTTCATAAATATATCAGAGCCATCACACCAATACACTTAGAAATGCTTTCTCTCTGCAAGCTTTGTTGTTAGAAGCAAAACAGCACTGAAAACTTTGTGTATGTCTGATAGGCTTTGCATATATGTATACACACATATAAAAATAAGTAATAAAAATGGAAATATAACATGCACATCACAAAACCATCGTTATTTTTTTTTCCTATGTTTGCGGTATAAGCAGTTGAGAGGGACGTGTGTTTACACAGTCAGACCTAATCATGTGCAGAATTTTGAATTTACATTTCCTGTGCTAACATTGTAACTATCTTCTGAAGAAAAATTCTCCTGAGAATGGTATCACAACATGGAGTTCAGGCAGACTACAATGTGTATTTTGCAAGTTCCTGAGGGTAGAAGTGGGTGGACTGTAGTAATGCACTCCTACACAACCACGAGTACACCTGCTCCACAAATTCTTTCTGACAGCACCACTGCTCTGAACAAGGAGTGTGGACCTAAAGATTCAATCTCACTTGCAACACCGATGCCAGCGATAGCCCAAGGCAACTCAGATAAACAGTTTTCCTCTGTTCTCAAGCCGTAAGATCAGAGTAATACTAACATAGTAAAGGAAGATTAATCTGATTAGTTTTAGTAGATTTATCTGAAGATTTAGGGACTCAATCCACAGATGATACATTTCGTTTGTGTTATAGGAACCTAGACAGAAATGATCTTTCAGCAAATCCATGGCCACCAGATCCACTGCCCAGAGCTTCAGTAAAGCTCTGGGTCCCTTTGGTCTCAGACACTGACGTGGCAGGGGGGTGCGAGGGAGCCCCACTCCCTCTTCAGTGCTACTTTCTGTCTCTGAACTGATGTTCATCTTGGATCTTAGCCTTCCTCCCGTCTTCCCCTCCAACAGCATTGATCGCCCAGGCGTTGAGTCGGGTGTCTGAGGCAAACGGTAGACTTCGCTGGCCTTCCATGCATAGGAGGGACTTACCAAAGAGACTACTCTTTCTTTTTAAATCCTAAATATGAATGCTAACTGAAAAGTAGTGGTTTAGTAACCTATTTCAAGGCCATGCGACAGAAAAGCACTTGGTTACCTATGTACCTAAGCATGCAAGGTGTTCTCAATGCTCGCAGCGGGAGGCTCTTACACAGTTAAAACTATACATGTGAATTAATCAGGATCTAACAAGCTGACTTGTAATTACGGTTTTTTTCTAGTGGGAAGATAATATCGTACAGTCAGTCACAGCCAAGCTTTTAAAATAAAGGGATGGCAAATTTTTCTGCTAACATAAGTACTCAAAACACAACTGGAGTTTCATGCATTTACCCCAACAGAGAACCTGCTGCATAGTGTCGGTCATTGATTATAAGGCATAACGACAATAATCATGTCCTCACAGTTTGTCATTTCTGTAATTAACAATTAGCTCGTCAATGTACAAACTGCTCTTAGCTTCTCCTGCAGCTGATATAGCTAAAAAATCCTGATCATTAGAAACACTGAACATCTGAATTCTTTGGGACTCTGCCCAGCCTGATGTAGATTACTCATCTGTGATAGTCAGCTGCAGTCATGCTGTACAGTGAATTTTCTGCTGAATACTGCACGTGTGCATGCTTCCAAAAATAGATGCAGAGCTTACTGGCATAACTGCTTTATTCACCGAAGTTACCCAGGAAAGTCTTTTTCTCTTTCTTTGCAAGTTAGGGCTTAAATGAAAGACAAGTGAATCAATGAAGAAAATTTCCAACAATTCCATTTTGACTCTGGCCCTTTTTTTACTGTTTTTATTTTGGTATAATATATATCATTCTAATATGGAAGAAAACCATTTCTTTTGGAGAAAAAAACCCACTGTGACACTGTCCCATACGTGCATTATAGTGCAGAAAGACTAATACACATGCTTTTTGTTTCCCTAGATCTTTGGAAACAAAACTCATGAAGACTCTATGGAATTCATCCATTTGGAGAGAACCAGCACAAAATCCTGTTTTATTTCTGAATGAAATATTTTAGCTTTTAGAAAAATATGTTGGATGTAAGAGTTCTGCTGGCCTTTCACACAGGGATGAATTCCATCCTGGTGTCTGTCCTAATCAGAAAACAGAAGCTCCTTCTGCTAATGCTATTGAGAACATGGCTTACTGAATTTAGTAGGTCTGGGACTGTAATACTGTTTGCCATGTTCATTTCTCCTACTGAAATCTTCTCTAAACAGGTTTTCATCTCCCCGGTTTCCAATGAGCTGCTGTAGATCGTTCAAGTTATATTCTGATAATGTCCCTTCAGTACATATATGTGGTTTCACTAAGCGTTCCTGTCCTCTGAGACAGGAGTGTCTCTATTGAATTTACAATCCAGGGTTTTAAATGAATCGTTTAGTTTTATGCCAAAACCATCAAGAGCATTTAATAGGGAAAAATGAATCCTAGGAGTCAAACAAAACTCATTATTTATCACAAGGGATGCCAACATTTTTACCACATGATTACATCTTTTTCAGAAAGGCAGAGTAGATGGAACAGTAATTGATGTCTGTCTCTCAGAGCAGTCTTGAAACATCCTAAAACTAGTCACACTACTCATTAAAGAAGTGACAGCGTTAAGAAAATCAATATCAAACCATTGAATAGCATCTAAGAGAAATCTTTCCACAATTTTGGCAGATATTATGAACAAAGCAAAATAAGAAAGCCAATAGTCTTTGTTTTCATCTACCTGAGTGTTTGGCTGTTTTCAGCAGAATGTGTTAATGAACATTGGAAAGGTGCACATTAACATATTTGATAGAAGGTAAAATGCAATGAGGGGATTTAATCAAAGCAATGAAGGAGACTAATTAATGCAATCAGCATTAGGTCGTGCAAATATTTTCATTGAATGCCATCTTGTAAAGCCAGTGACGTGCAGGATTTTTGCTACTTAACGTTATGCTGATGCCTCTACATGCTAGAATCAACAGACACGGCTGGGTAAAAAAGGCTACATTCGTAGCTGTCCTTTCAGAATCCTTTAAACATAGGAAAACAAATGAAGTTTTCCGAAAAAAAACGAAAATTAAGTCTGTTGATAATTATGTTACATCAAGATATGTTTTTTCTTGCCATTTTTAACTTGATTTTAGTTTTCTTTTAAGGTGTTTTTTAAATATTACAGATACATACTCTAAAGCATTAACTCATCTGTTTATTTTATAGCTCTGTATGTTATAGCTTGTCGTTCATAGGAGAGTCTTTCCCACACTATTTAAGAAAGCAACCTGCCCTAGCAATAACTTGCCCTTTATCTCTAGCAAACAGTGGTTTTTAAATAAAAATATTTAGGAGCAGAAGATTTGTGTTCCTACAATGTAGGAACCAACCTTAGGCACCACTTTCTAAAATGATGGGATGAATTACAATTCAATTTAAATAAAGTATTTGAATATTAAAGAAAATAATTATGTTGGGCTAAATATCTGCTCTTCCTTCATAATGCAAGAATTGCAAGGCAGTATCTATGCCATTTTATAAAGAAATAGTTCTTTGGTATACCTTAAGTCCTTTTGTGGGTAGCAAGTTCATTTTTAGTCACCAAGAACTTGGTCCTACAAGATGTTAAGCACCTTTATTGCCTCTGGCTTCAGCAAATACAGAAAGACCTGGAAACTGTGTAGGAATCCCCGGAAAACAGAGTTGTGAAACTACATTGCAATTCCTTCAGAAGCATCCATAGCTGTCCGTAGTGTCCCGAGGCAATGAGAATAACCCTTGCAAAATTTCAATGAAGGTGAGAGCGCCCAATTTTAGTTTATTTTGTGCCAGCGATGACTTGAAGAGTTCAAAGTCAAGCTGGGATTTGTCACTAGGCCCTTTCTAGAATGGTATTAACCCACCTCTTGTATATAAGCACCTGATAATTATTATGGGTTTATCACATTATTATAAGAAAGCCATCAAAAATCTCTCTCTGGACTAACCCCAGCAGTCAGGTGTATGTATGCTTGAATAAATAACTGGTATTTTTTATTCATTGTTTGAAAAAGAAGATTAAAAAACTCAGCATCTTTTTAAACGGACTCAGAAAAAATATTTTTCATTTTTCTTAGCAAATATTGAAAACTCACTTCTAGACTAAAAAAGAAAAAAATTGGACTAAAATTTTAATTTCCATTTTTTTTAGCTTGACTTTGTTAATCCTAAATTTTGGCAGTTTTTAAAAGAAAAATCTACTCTTGAAATGAAAAATTGAACTATTTATTTTTATATATATCAAAATTAAAACTCTGACACCTTCATTTTGGCCTTATTTTTTTGACCGGTAGCGTTCTTTGAATTCAGTCAAAATACACATTTCAGTCAGCTGGAATCCCATCATTTCCTAGTACCAATTTAACCCTCAAAATACCCAAGTCTCCTTATAGCTATATGTTTCGGTCATTTGACCCACGTTATGCATTCACTTCAGTTACTGGTGCGGCTGCAATTCACAGAGCTTTAGCTAAGTTAAACCAGACTGTTCTGGTAGCTCCGTCAACACAGTCTGCAGCAGCAGATAATTCAGCATGTGGTGTAAGACCCACTCAAAATACGGAGTACTTGGCAGGGAGCCCCACAGCTGAGCTCCAGCCATTCCTCTGCCTCTTCGGTGCTGATAAAACCCGAGAAAGCTGGTTTGCACACGCCTGCATCTGCTGCTGTCACAGTCACTACAGACTATGGTGCGGTCACTACGCGTGCACGTTTAGACTTGGTAGTTGAGTTTAGTAATTTATATGTCTCTTTACACAGTTATTTTACGTTTATTTTATTTTCATTCGAGAGGTAAGGTTTTTAGTAGCTTAATAACTTGGTAAATGTCCCCGCGTCCTGAGCGTCTCTATTCTACATCACATCCCACTCCTTCACAAGATGGCTTCAATGACCAGTCCCACTCACCATTGTAGTTTCTGCTATTGAACCAAAGCTGTTGATAAATATGTTGCAGGTAACATTTACAGGAGGACCTGCAAGTTGAACAATAAATAGAAAAATTGACAGGTTGTGTTCATGACATGTATTAAGTATTGTTGTTCTCTTGCCAATGGCATCATAGCACTTACCATTGTGGTTTCTGTGACTGATCCAAAACTGTTGATAAAAATATTGCAAGTAACGTTTACTGGAGGACCTGTGGAATGCAATAAAAATGTTGCAATATACATTGAAACAAAAGTACAGATCCCTCAGCCTCCGTACAATCTGGTACAGATGTGGCTGGAAACAAGTAGAAAGTGAGTTTTCCCAAACAGATCATGTAAATATCGATCAAAAGAAAAACATTATCAACGCTAATTTAATTAACCTAGTTTCATTGGAAGTTGTTATATAAATACACAGAACTGCATCCTTGCATTTAAGGATTTATGAGGAGAGTTGACTGAGGGCATGAATACAACAGCTTTTTCTTTATCCACGGGACCAGGACAGAATATGCTCTAGCATTGCAACCACTCCTCTCTCCCTTCCTTCTCAGACTTAAAATTAAAAGGTTATCATCTCTCCACCCCTATTCCACTCTGTATGCAAAGGCTTGCCACTCAAATTCCCAGCAAGGATCACTTTTCACATTGACTCCAGTTCACTGAAAATGGACTTAGACAAGCAGCTCTTCGTG
The DNA here is from genome assembly GCA_009819775.1 of Phoenicopterus ruber ruber. NCBI lineage: Eukaryota > Metazoa > Chordata > Aves > Phoenicopteriformes > Phoenicopteridae > Phoenicopterus > Phoenicopterus ruber. The sequence goes on from CM020215.1 coordinate 136,777,950, forward strand.
CACCTGATCTGGAGATGTTTGCCTTGCTGTAAACAAATATTTTAGCCATATCTGTTCTGGCTTGACACAGCTTTCACTAAGCAGCTACTTGTAATCTCTTCCCACCCACCTCCTTTCCTGCTATTCAGCAGTCACTGACGTGTAGCAGAATGAATGGGGACTTAATATTTAATTAGGTGTCTATCAGCCTCCCAGGTTTTTTAGGCATGAGGAAATAAACAGAGGTTCTCAACTGAATCAAGAAGGATTGACGATAAATGCCTGAATTTCAGTGACACAAAAGTTGGTACAAGCATTGAGTATCAAGTACTTTCTTCTCTCTTTTCTCATTATTATTTTTAATCACATGATTTTCCTTATATTAAAAAAAAATGCTGTCAGTGCACAGAATATAAATACCTACATTTGGTTTCATATTTAGATCTGAATTGCTTTACAAAAGATGGAAACATTATTACTTTCTTTTCTGAAAAAATGGAAAGATAATGTGCCCAGTGAAACCCGGTACACTATCAGCTTCCTGAGTGCTAGACCACCCACCTTTGAGGAAACAAACATGTGGGTTTGGGGAGGAAAAACCACAACAGTAATATGTTTTGAGGCTGTTAAATTCCAGTGAAGTGTGTTGTTCAACTCAGTTTTTGCAACAATTGTTTTTAAAAAAAAACACTTCCTTTTTATGTTGTGTGTTTTCATTTTCAACACCAAGCTAAAATAAGCCAAATAATCTGCTCTTCTCCCTCCACAGTATCATTTTTTTCCTTTTTACTTGATGATATTTCTACTAGCTGGGTAGCTTGACCAACATATTTCTCTACATCTACACAAACAGAATCACTGAATCATTGAAGTTGGAAGGAACCTCTGGAGATCATCCAGTCCCCCTATCCCAACTAGTCCCAGAGCAGGATCAGCTAGAGCAGGTTGCTCAGGACCATGCCCTGTCAGGTTTTGAATATCTCCAGGGATGGAGACTCCACAGCTTCTCTGGGCAACCTGTGCCAGTGCTCAGTCACCCTCACAGTAAAAGGTTTTTCTTACGTTTAAGTGGAATGTCCTGTCTTTCAGTTTGCGCCCACTGCCTCTTGTCCTGTAACTGGGCAACACTGAGAAGAATCTGGCTTCATCTTCTTTACTTACCCCCCGTTAGTTATTTATGCACATGGATAAGATCCTCCTGAACCTTTCCTTCTCCAGGCTGAGCGGCCTCAACAATCTCAGCCTCTTCTTGTCTGACAGATCCTCCAGTCCTTTCATCACCTTTGTGACCCTTTGCTGGCCCCATACCAGTAGGTCCATGTCTCTCTCGTGCTGGGGAGCCCAGAGGTGGACCCAGCACTCAGGATGTGTCTCACCAGTGCTGAGCAGAGTGAAGGACCCCCTCCCTCAATCTGCTGGCAATGCTCTGCCTAATGCAGCCCAGGAGGCTATTGGCCTTCTTTGCTGCAAGGGCACATTGCTGGCTCATGTTCAGCTTGGTGTCCACCAGGACCCCCATGGCCTTTTCTGCAAAGCTGCATTCCAGCTGGTCATCTCCCAGATTGTTCGTCCCCAGGTGCAGGACTGCACTTCCCCTTGCTGAACATCATGAGGCTCCTGTTGGCCCATTTCTGCAGCCTATCCAGGTCTGCTCTGAATGGCAGCACAACCCTCTAGGGCATCAACCATTCCTCCCAGTCTCGTATCTCCTGCAAACTTGTTGAGGGTGCACTTTGTCCCATCATCCAGGTAATTAATGGAGATGTTAAACAATATTGGCCCAGTATCAACCTCTGCAGTACACCAGTGGTGACAGGCCTTCAGCTGGACTTGGTGCTGCTGATCACAACCATTCAAGCATGGCAATTTAGCCAGTTCTCCATGTACCTCACTGTCCTTTTAGCTAGTCTGTTCCAATAGTTTGCGTATGAGGATGTTGTGAGAGACAGTGCCAAAAGCCTTGCTAAAGTTGAGATAAACAACATCCACTGCTCTCCCCTCATCCATGAAGCCAGTCAAGTCATCATAGAAGGCTATTGGTGTGGTCAGGAATGATTTCCGCTTCATAAATCCATGCTGACTACCCCCAGTCATCTTCCTGTCCTTCATATCTGGAAATGGCTCCAGGCTTCAAGGTAAGGCTGGCCAGTCTGTAGCTCCTGGATCCTCTTCCTTGTCGTTCTTGAAGATAGGAGTGACCTTTTCTTCCCCATGATGAGGAACCTCCTCCAGTTGCCATAACCTTTCAAAGGTAATTCAGAATGGCCTCACAATGCCATCAGCCAGCTCCCTCAGCACTTGTGGCTGCTTCCTATGTGGTCCCATGGATTTGTCTGTGTCCAGTTTGCTTAAATGCTCTGTGCTCTGATTCTTCTCCACTGAGTTTCTCTTGGTCTGGACTTTCTCACAGGTCTCAGGCATGGGATTCCTGAAGACCAGTCTTACCAGTAAAGACTGAGGTGAAGGAGGCATTTTCCCATGCTCTTTGTCAACTTTTCTTTAATCTGATGGTGTTGTCTGGCAAAAACTGTCACGTGAGCACCACAGCTTTCAGTTCCTGAGTGCCAGCAGAACCTATGTTAGGAAAACATGCCTACCTATGTTAGGAAATATGCTACCACACCACAGACTGTGGTTCAGATGTGCACTAAGTAGGTACATGCTAGAGCACTGTATCTTACAACAAGGGAAATATCTCCCTCCATTTCTCTACTCAATTGTATAACATCTTTTACTTGCCTTCTGCTGGTAGATGTGGAATAGTGTAAGAGCTCAGTCAACTCAGTAAATAAAAAAGAGAAGATCAGGTTTGTGATTACCTGAAGAACCTGAACATACACAAGTCTATGGGACCTGATGAGATGCATCCCAGAGTCCTGAGAGCATTGGCTGATGTAGTTGCCAAGCCACTCTCCATGATATTTGAAAAGTCATGGCGGTCAGGTGAAGCCCCTGGGGACTGGAAAAAGGGAAACATTGCATCCATTTTTACAAAGGATAGAAAAGAGGACGCTGGGAACATTCAAGGTCAGGTTGGACGGGGCTCTGAGCAATCTGATCTAGTTGAAGATGTCCCTGCTCACTGCAGGAGGGTTGGACTAGATGACCTTTAAAGGTCCCTTCCAACCCAAACTATTCTATGATTCTATGATTCTATAAACCTAAGTACTGCCAGTAAAACCAGTCACATTCTCTTCATTATTAGCGTTTTCTGGAAATAGCTTTATTGGTGAGATATCACTAATTCTTTTTTTTTTTCTGAACATTTATATTTGTTTATAAGCATCAAAAGTGTAATGCAAGGTTTGCAACCAAATGAGAATGGACGATACTTATCAGAGGATCATAAAACCTAACATTTGATCATATAACTTAAAGATTCTAAGCTAAAAGTCCAACTTTCTCTTAAAGTCAATCTGCTAGTGATGGGGTTTCTAAATGTGCATAGGAAACACCAGTCAAATGAAGTAGATAAGAAAAAGATAACTAACTGAGCACTGAAGTTTGCAATGCTTTTATTCTTTTTTATTGATCTTTTTTTTCTACTGTTGATATTATTCCAGTGGGGAAGGGGCGTGTAGGTGTTGTACATCTTAAAGAAGAAGTGTACTTTAAAGAGGGCACACAACAGCACTTTTTTCAATGAAACACTTCACACACTCCATCCTATAAGATTTTTCTAATCTAATAGTTCAGTTAAAATGAAAGCAGTAAACTTCTATGAAGTATAGTCAAGGTTTTAGAACATAATCTAAAACTCTTCAAAGTCAACGGGAACATTTCATTCCACTTTACTGCCTAAAATCTAAAAAGAGTTGACATTAGCTCTAAAAAATTAAGCAAAATATACTTTATAATGAAATCCTTTTTTCCCCCTAGTTTCCCTTGTCTCACCTCCAATGCAACAAGGTAACAGTCCAGGCGCCTTTCAGGCACATTCAAGATAATCAAAGTGATTTTTGAGTCGTAAGGAAAATGTCTGTTTCTTGAAAGGACTCAGGCAAAAAAAAAAAAAAACAAACAAAACAGGTAGCTAATACTCAAATCTACCAGAAAGTAGATGTCTGGTATTCTAACAAACAGCTAAGATATTGCTTCTGTTCTCTGCAGCTCCCATCCCCCTGCTTCCCAGAGGGTCTGCTGCTGGCGCCAGTCGACAGGACTCTCCAATACACTGCCTTCTTGAAAAGCCCTGACATTATAATGCGTCGTACATCTCCTGTGACTTCGGGGCGCTTAGCACTTACAGAAAGTCCTCATCACTCATCTGCTCACCTTACCCACAAGAAACCTGAATATACCAAATATCCCCCTGAATCTGCTCTGGCATACTGCCTCATAGCTTCTGTACCAAACGTGGCCGTGACCTGGCCGCCATCTGGCTAGAGAGCGAATCCTTTCCTTTTCAGCTGCCAGAGGAGGTGAATCCCTCCCAACGCGTGAGGGAGTCCCCATGTTGAGCGATGAGTGCTGCAAGATGTACGCTGAGCCCCGTCCAGCTGCTAACTGCAGATTTGCTGAATGTTCTCCAGCATTGGTAACACATAGCCCCAGAGCTTCCTTCATTTGGTAGGTTCTTGAGAAGATTTACTTATACTCTTGCCCTGGAGATCTGCTAACTGCAGCTAATCATATCTGTATTCTCACGTCCATCCCAGCTCTGCCTTTTTGGTGTAGAGTTTCCAGGCTGCACCTTCACGTTAATTTCAGCCATATAGCTAAAATGTCCTTAGTGGGAATATTATAATCATACAAGAGATTTAAAATGATACCTGTGCCTTTGCCAATTTTCTTTGATATGTGTATTTATTAAGGGATTTTGTAAGACAAACTGAAATACAAAACACACACACACAGAACTGTGGGCAAAGCAGAAAGATGTGGAAGCAAAAATGAGAGATAATAAGGCAGAACCACCCGATGGAATGACAGTGAAAATATTGGCAAGATATTTACAGATCTGTGAAGAATCTTATGCCTTTCTCTATACGTAGTATTTCTTGATCTACCTTCTGACTTTGGCCCATGTGCCAATGGAAAGATTTTTTTCCCGCTGTCTCGGATGGTTTATTTTGTTCCGTATACAGGGGAGAAAGGTGAGCTGAACTGCCCTTCTCCCTTTACCACAGAGAGCAAGATGAGCATCAGGACTGTTTGAAAAGACTAAAATCAATCCCTCCTGAGGCTAGCAGAGCTTGTTAAAGATGGTTTATTAATTTCCAGTTCTGGAGGCAGCTGGGGTTTTAGCAACCATTTCCCTTCAACCACACTGAATGGCCTCCAACGTCCAGCACAGTCCTTCAGAGACCTGAGACAGAGCTAACCCCTACGGAAGGCTCTGCTTTTGCAGCTGCAGTACTACAAGTGCCTGCATTACCACTTCAAGAGTTTGCCAATGCCTCTCTTCATGGCCCTGCAGGCACATCCCTGTAAGTCAGACAGCAAGGCTGAACTGCTGCTGGGACACCTCAGTTGGCCATGATCATTAGACAGGAGCAAGTTTCTCATCTTAGCTTCCTCCCTGCTCACAGGGTGGCAGGCAGGGTAAGGACTGGAGAAGAGCTATCAAAGGCAGCCCAGCCAGTCCTGTGGCCAGGGACCGTGGATGTTGGGCCAGGGAGAGAAAGACGGCTTTGATGCACTAGAAAAGTTCCTCTGAGCCACGGGGATCCTGCAGCTACTCCAGAAGCAGTGCAGCTTGCACACTTGTTTTCAAGGATCTGTATAATGCATAGTCCAACCCACGATGAAAATTCACATGATTTAACAAGTTTGCTTAAGGTTCTAGTAAGAAAGCAGGAGGTAGACCACAGGTAGTCTTTATTGCGGGTACCTAGGTAAGACTTCTCTCTTTCCCCATCATTCTGCCTTTGGGCAAAACCAATGTTTTCCTCCTTTTAAACATCATCATCTCATCAGAGTGTTAACAGCAAGGGAAATGTATCAGTCACAGGAGGCAAAATTAATGAGACCAGGACAACATAGTTACCCTAAGGCTTACAGATCAAGGTGACGTTTCTTGTTGGGGAGTGGTGCCTTTCATTTATGAGGTTGTCTTTCTATGGCATTTCTGTGGAGTGCATCACCCTGACTCCCTAAGTATAATCATGCCCAGTAAACAAAGAATTCCCTCTTCTTTAGAAGTATTCACCACAATCCAATGTACCACATAAATTATTATGCTTATGTCACTTTTATTATTCATTGATGACAATTCTACCTACTAAACAAACAAGCAAAAAAACCTCCAAATGCCAAAAAACCCACAAGGGCAGAGATCTCAGGAACCTCTGAAATATAGTAATTGTATGGTACTTTGCACTGATGCAATTTGCTAGAAAAATCAAATAAAGACAAAATTATTGTTCTGCTTCATCAGGCTAAAACCAACATCCTCTGAAAGCTCATCTGTCATATATAATAACTTAGCTTGCTGAGAATGCCATATCTCCTGGTGGGAATGCGGCAACATTGGGTGCTTACTGTTGCATCTGAGCAAGACCTGCAGAGATATTTAGGTGTCTAGATCCTTTTTAGGACTCTCATTCCCACTGATATCACTGAGCCCAAATACTACCAAGTATCTGAGGAACGTATGTGACCCACACCACTTATGGCAATGGTATTTACAGACTGGAGGAGACACAATATGCCCTACCCAAAGCAGATGAGAGAGAGAGGCAATGCTGAATGGAATCAGCAGGAAAGCATTACAGATAGAGGAAAGTACAATTTTTCTCTAGTTCCAGCTGCCTGTTTCCAGAACTGTACATGCAGGCACACACACAAACATAAATAAACAAAATGACATCAAGAGAACTCTTCTCTTACATCAAAATTTAAGCTGCTTTCCTTCACTTGGTTAACTCGAGAAAACATCTGAGCAAAAATACGGCCTTATGACATGACCTGGATATAAAAAGGGCATGTGACTTTCCAAAATTGAAAGCTCTTCTTCAGCAAAACAGCACTGAGGCCTCACAGACAAATACTCCAGTGATTGTCAGATCCAGGTGATTACAGAATGAGTCACAGAAAGAAAATGTCTCTGGAGTAAGTACAGCTAAAGCCATCTATATATATATATACTTTGGCATAGTCTGAGGTCAAACAGTGAGGAACCAATTTCTGAAGTGGTATGTGAGTTTTCAGCTGCGGGACTATTGCTGAATGTAACAGGAGTCATGCCGGTAAAATCCTATCAACATTTCACGGAAGGAGAATCCCTGCTAAGATGCACTTTTTTGTGCCTTAAAGCGCTTGTCAAAATTGTTGGATTGGCATGCTTCACATTCAGTGAATGCCTTTGTCCACAGACCCAGCTCTGGAAGAGGAAGGTAAGTCTCGCACTACAAAACCTCTTCAGTTCTGCATTTGGCATTACAGGATAGTCCATACGATGTGTTCATTCTTCCCTGTCTCTTTCTGCTGAGGCTGATAACAGAAACATATATTACTGTCAGCTCTGGGCTGCAGTGGGATATTTCCACATAGGTTATCTAATAGACACTGCACAAGAACAATTTTCAGGCACTATTTTATTTCACTCCACAAACCAGGAGCTCAGAAATGAAAAGCCCTTTAAACAGTTGACATGCTCCTGATTTACCCAGCTAACCTGAGCTAGTCTACAAAGAATGTATAGCCATGGCAGTCACAACGGATTGTACAAATGCACTGGAGCTGGCTTTCACGTAGGTAGTTTGAGGGCTGCTACCGATGTATTCGTGGCAGGCTGGAATTCACTGGAGGCCATTAACCTCAGGCATTATAGCTTGTGCTGAGCTCTGTATCATCTCGGTGTGGTGCAGAGCGCCTCTGAGCAAATTACTTGAAAGCTAACTCAGATATTTCTACACAATCTTCAGTCACACTTGTGACTGAGCGCAGCCAGTCCCAGAGCTAAAGCCTTCCATGTGCAAATGAGTCTGCGGGAATAAACCTAAAAAACAGTCAATCAGAAATCTTACATCTGGAGACTTCCCATTGGAACTACAAGCCTACAGTGCAAAGTTACTTAGTACTTATGTCAACTTTGAAAATATTCATATAAATGCTTTATTTCTTCATATGTCCATCAAACTATTTTTTTTTCTCTGAGCTCTCTGCTCTTCTTTCAAATCTTTCCATTCCAAGTCGTGACAAGTGCCTCACTGCAAGGCTTCTCCTTCTGAAGTCTTCCTTCCTCCAGTGCAATAGAGCAATGGGTAGCATTTGGGGAAATTGAATTGTTTGCTTTTCTTATGACATGAAAAGATTCAGGCACCTGCTTCTCTTCTTATCACAAAACATTGCTCACTGAAGTGAGCAAATGGAAAGGCAGAGGCGCTCAGCCTCACCGGGAGCAGGTAGCAGAGATGCTCCTTGCATCTGATTCTGAGAAACTGCTCGGTTGCTTTGCATTAATGAAGACAGAGCTCTTCGCTGCTGATCGGTATGTGAACTGCATAATGTGTGCAGAGGCCTGGGACACTCCTGAATGTGGTTAAATAAAAGATAGTATTACATCTCTAGTCATGAAATCTGCACTCCAGCATAGGGTCAGTCAAACTCCTCCCGGGTAATCTTATTTTTAATAATGTTTTATGAAGTCAGTGTAGCCAACTCATCTAAGAGACCACATGGAACCACAAAATAAAAAATTTTCACTGAGAAGAGAAGGCAGGAGGGAAGATCTATTTAATGAGAAAAAAAAAAAAAAGTATTAATAATAATATTGAAATGTTGTCAAGCAGTCTAGGTTTCTATTTTCAGTCAGAATTAACTGCTTCATTCTGCTCAATATACTCACCTCAAAACATTTTTATTTTTTTAAAAAATTGTACTTTGTTTCTTTCTCTCTATTTCTTACTTTGTTCCTTCTCGGAGATTCTGACCTTGTGCTGCAGAAATTAGTGGACGCTCAGTTATAAGCATCAATAGGTACAGTCTCAAATACGGGGCTTGGTCAATACCTCTCTCCGTGGCCACAGAGAGGTCTCAGAATTGATTTTAAGTTCTTTTTTTTTTGTTCCTCTGAGCCTCATACATTCACTTTATTTCACAATTCTTCCAGCTTTTCCTTTAATGTCTCCATAATGTTCCTCACTTTACTGTCAGAAGGCATATGCAGGACTTGAAGAAAAAGAGCAGTTTGGGTGACTAACGTTACTGAGCAGACATTGATTTATGGCTGCTAGGGAATTATCACCAAATGATACATGGTGCACAGATGAACAATGGGATTTAGATAAATGGAATGGCTCAGGCATAGGGACAAATGACAACAGAAATGGCCAGGAGCTGGTATAGATGGTAATCTGCAACTGGTCAGAGATACGCAGACCCATATACTCACCACATCTAGCACTAAGAAAATAAAATTTTCCTTTTATTTTCAAACTTCTCCCATTTTTTACCTCCTTATAATTCAACTCATTTCCATACAATCTACACAGAATATTACTTTGAAATTAATTCCTCCCTCCTTACTCTCAGCTTCAGTGCCCCCCTCAGCTGATCTGTTGCATGTTTAGCTCAGCCTCCTCTCCCTCCTCTTCACACACCACCTCTCCCTTTGGGAACCTCCTATGTGGTCTCCCACATCCTGAATACGAAAAAGAAACTGTCTTTTAAATGCAAGACATCCTTAAGGCACTTCTTGAGTGTCTTTCACCAGTAATTTTTTCCATCAGTTCTTCCTATACATAAAATGGCTGGAAGAATGGAAGAGGGAATGAGAACTCTTCACCAGCCTAGAAAATAAGCATCTTACGAACTGACTGGTTTACTTTTTTATCGATACCAAACCAGGTCTTTGATGCAGGATGCTCATTGCGTTGCTGTGAGGAGTATCGCATGGCTTGCACGCGGGCTCAGAGCTCTGCTGACATGAAGCGTGTCGCAGGGTCAGGGCATCTCGTCTTTTTCTGGTTTCTACCACCAATAGTCATGCCGAGTGGGAGTCCGCTACAAAGTTGTCCAACTGAGACTGTATCCACACTGAGGAGCTTATTGGCCTGAATTGAATCTATCCCTAATTATTTATAACTTTGATAAGTCAAAGTTTTTATTTTATTAAAAAAAAAGAGTTAAAATTTGTTTTTAACAGATTGTGTGTGCTGTACCTCACACAAAGCACACCTCAAAAGTGTGACAAAACCAAAATTCTCAGGGGTATGGAGCCAAAGAGCTGCAAAATTATTCTCAGGAGTACAGAGCCAGAGCGCTGCAAAATTCTCCCAGATGCTTGTTTTGAGGATGGCTCCTATAACCAGACTGACCAAAGGCTTTTAACACCTCAGACTGCTCCACCTGATTGGATGGCACTGTCTGGGAAGGAAAACTGCCGCAGTCTGATACTCGCATGTGGAGTGGCCACTTCTTCATTTTAGTTTGGCATGGGGGAGAGTATATGCATGTGTTTGTGCATAGGCAACGGGCTACATTCACATCTGGCAAAAAAGGAGTTTTTACATACGCTCCTGGTTTGGTCCCATGCATGTAATTTGCATTCATCTCTTCAACAACTGCTTTAAATTGCATTGTGAGAGTTTACAGCAGCATTCTGGCCAAAGTGTTACTGTTATTTTATTTATTATTTAGGACTAATTCTTTATTAGATATAGTAAACAGCACAAGAAAAAAGAGCAATCCTGATAAGATGGTTTTATAGCCTGAAGACAGGCATAAGGAGACATAAAGACAGCACACATTGGGAATGTAGTCATTAGAGGCAGCCTAACATAACGAGTATCGATCTGGTAAATTTTAATCCTGGGTTTTCCCTGACTGACTATGCTGATTTAAGAAAAGCTATATTTCCCCAAGTACAAAAGCGAGGGAGATAACGCATAGTCATGTTCCGGGGATGGAGGAAGAATGAGTTTGTTCATGCAGTGTGTATCAAGTATCAGTTACTATTCTTTAAGGGAAAGTGCCCACAATTCAGGTAGTCGCAGATGTGCCCAGTTGCTTCCATGCAGTCCTGGGCTTTGGAGACACAGAAACACACAGGTAGAGGTTATTAGCTTTCGGAGAAGAGCGTCATACCGCTACTGTGCTTCCCTGGACAGCCCGCTGTTTGCTATAGCCAAAAAAATCTCAGCCCCATAACAGGTAGAAGGAGTTGCAGTGTCTGATGCTTTGGTGCATAACACCCATGCCCTTGAGGAGGAGCCCTAAGGGCCTTGTACAGTCCATGGGCAGAGCACAATGCTTCAGCCCAGTGGGGTGCCATTTGCAGAGAGCAAATAATTCTCAATGAGCTCTTTGGGGTCCTCCTGAAACCCTGCTTCTCAGCAAGGTTGAGGTACCTCATTCAGGATCCACTGTTCAGACCATTCTCCACCAAGTCAAGACAGACAACCTTACTTTGAAAAATCGGTCAAGAATTTTAGTCTTTCCTTCTAAAACACAGTCAGTTTTGCATCCAATAACAAAACATTGAGAGATTTCAGGCAGAAAAAAGTCCTTTCCAGGATCTTCTATGCCTGCCTTAGATTGAAGGGATGCAAACTTGCACCTCCTAGGCTACAAGGCTATGGGCTTCTTGGAAAATGGGATGGGATATCTCTCACTGTCACCTTTTCAGAGGAGATGGGTTTCATCCTAAAGTGCAGCTATGATCAATTTTAAAAATATTTAACAGGTGCAGATAGCCTACTAAACCCAGTAAGTTGTGCAGCAAAGCACTTAGGATACAACATTTGGAGAAAGAGAGAGAAAGTGCACTCATGCACATTTGTATCATCTTAGTGGTCGGGGCAATTATCAGGAAGAGTGAGAGAAGTCCTGGTTCTCAATCCTTGTTCTGACAACGTTTTCTGTAACAGTTACATCAGCTGCCCCTAAGGTGTGACGGCTACAACAGTCACTTCTGTGCATCACATCAAAACGGTCTAGAGTAAAGGCTCTCCCCTCTCAGACAAGCAGCTACATTGCAAGGTTGAAAAGCCATGTTCCCCTTGTATTTTCTCCCTGGCTTAGTGAAGTTTGAGTTCTTTGCTGTAAAATGGGCCACTGAGAATCATTTATAGTCCTTTGGACCAGATACTGATGCCTTTAAGCTGAAGGGAAAGGACCAAAAACCTTCGGTATATTGTAGAGGAAGGCAGCCCACCCATAGACGCTGTTTTGTGTTTGGGGGTGAGGGGTTTAAGTGATCACAGATCCACCCTGAGAGGAATCCCTTTCCTGTGGAATATAAGGCAGGCTCTGAGACACCTGGTCCCTGCAGGGAGATGGAGGCGGAGCAGTGCCTCATCAGAGAGCTTGGATTTGGCTTAGGAGTAAGGTGGGTGCTAAGCGAGGCAGCCTGGGGCGGTTCTGGGCACACTCAGGAGCAGAACGGAGAGAATCTGAGGAAATTTGAAATAAAACAGTAATGCACTGCCAGCTTTACACAACAGGTGGATGGGGCATTTCCGGGGGGGGGAGGGGTTTGTTTGTGGACTTATATTCCATCTAAGTCCTGTTTTAAAAGCTTCTTCCTTTTATTGGCTCATGAAGCCTTTATGTTTCCACTCTTCCCAGCTGCCGACATGTAGCTGAGGCATAAGGAGCAATCAATGTGTCTTCGTGCCCTTGCCATACTTCAGGACTGCTGGTAGCTGGCACAGTTCAGAGAAGCCACTAGGCTGCTCTGATTTATCCCTTATAAGTAACTGAATGCTTAGTGAATGGCACTTCTCTCTTATGAACTGCCCTGCTCAGATGTTGCATGCTTTCCAGAATCTGAGCCTTTATATTTCTGTATATTTTTAATTTTAACCATGGACTTGGTGTTTATGACATTGGCAAGTCACTATTTATGCCAGACATTGTGTACCCTTCATCTTAGAGCTGTATAAGACCCTGTACGACCCTGTCTGCATCATTTGGGGGGGCTCTTCACTGCAGCCTTAAAACCACTCATTTCTGTGAAAGATTGTGAAATGCATATTTGGAAGCTGAACCATCAAACATACTTTTTCTGATGACTTAATCAGAGATTTATATTCATATTTCCAGAGGGGAAAAAAAAAGATAACAAGTCTGTCTAATAAAACTGCACATTTCTGCTTTATGTATACATATCCCTAGTTACTATATCACCGCATGTAATAGATTTGCAGTTTACAAATGTGTATATTTATAGTAAATTAAGTGTACATGGTTTTATATATTTTATATATAAATTGCATGTTTTCTAAGACAGTTGAAACACAACAAGACACTTAATGAGTGACCCTAAGGCATTGACTTCAACCGTGTAGAAAATTTAAATCTAAACATGACACTGGATGTGACGAAAACAATACAATTAAATTAGAACACAATCAGAACAATAGTGTCTCTTGCTTTGATATCGAAGGTCTTTGGCTCTGCTTTGACATTTGTTTTTCATAAATTCCCATGGCAGTTTATGCAGCAGCAGACCAATATTCCATGACAACAGCCGAATCCATTGGTATTTCTTAATTAAATCACTGTTGCTGAATAAAGGCAACGCACCGATATGATATGGATCGCTGTGGCTAACCTTTTAAATATAAAAGAAGAGCAGGGACAGATCCTCAGCTTGGATGCCAAGCGGCACTGGTTGGCTTGTGCTTACACTGCTGCATGCTCGCAGCCTTTCTGACTTGCTTTGGAGGGAGCTGGCTGCTGGGAGCTCAGAAAGGGATCCAGGGAATGAGCAAACAGCTAAGCAGCATAGATAATCAGGGGGTCTGCTTGAGCTTGCTGTCTGGCCCCATTTGTCTGGAAGCCTAGACAGAACCTAACCAGCCGTGCAGCTCCCCCAGCTTACTCATGTTCTGGGAAAGAATTTGAAACTAAAGAAAGAAGGGAAGAAGGACAAGTTCCATAGTTCTCTTTACCACCAATTTTAAAAGAAACACAATTAAGAGGATCCTTGCATAATTGCAGTAAAAAAGTTTCTGCATGAAAACGTGCATACCTAGGGTGAAGGCTGAACATCATTTCCTTAGCTACATGTTTGTAGTTGATGAAAAATAAAACCAAACAAACCCAATATCCTGTGGGTAAGGATCCTCGTGCAGCATCTAACTGTGCAGTGAGATTGTGTGCACAGCTTCATCTGAAAACAGCGGAAAGTTGTAGATGTGTTTCAAGGCAAAAACTAAAGCAGAAGCATACCTCCCTAATAATGGATGTGTGCACATCTCAAGCAACCTATATTTAGGAGTGCAATGGCCTGGCTACATCCAAAAACTGTCACGATAGCCTCCCTCCTCCTACAATGAACCTTCAGCCCGTGCCCTGCAATGGGAACGCACCGATAGCGTGCACTTCCTTACTACATGCTGTCGTGCCTGCGTGGGATTTAAGTCTCCATCGGCCGTGGCTCTTTGAGGCTCAAACTGTGTGGAAAATAGCCCAGTGCAGGATAATTGTTGCATCTGACTTCATGGTCAGTAGTCGTTAGCAGCTGAATTCTGGCTTTGGGAAGGTTGTTAGCCACTGGAGAGCAAATCACTGCAGGCCCCCAGCCTATCTTAGGTATGCTTTTCAACTTTTATATGTATTTACAGGTTGTTTTTCCAACAGATATTTATTGTGAAGTGTCATGTCTAGATTAAGGTCGACTGTTGCAGACATTGCCTCTTCTTAGCACGTACATAGAAGCTGCTTTTATTTATTAAGCCTGACGCCATTAGTTTCACCCTTGAATGTCATTCAGTGCTTTCCATTCATGCTTTTTTAAGCATTTCATTACTGGTCAACTCAGGGGCCAAATAAGTAACAATGGGCTTGAACATATGGGAAAAACTGACCCTTGCTGCCAAGGAGTTAAAGTATTAAAGTGCATAAGCCATTTCCTGTAACAGTTGTCAAGCTAATTTTCAGTAAATTACTTAGTCCATGTGTTTATTATTCAGATATAAACCCACTGACTCGGCGTGAAAATGACATTACACCGCTGTAATCACAGACTTATCTTTTACCACTACAGTCACTACACCCCCAAACTGCATCCCTCTAACAAGACTTCTCTGAGCTCAGAAACAGCAGCTTTTGAGCAAGTTAATTCACACTGCATTGCAGCTCCCAGTGATGAGGGTAACATTAACGGGCACCGTTGCTGCACACCTCCCGGTAACTCCATAAAAATCAGAATATTCTTTAACAAATAATGACTTAATGGGAAAGAATGCACTTAAAACATAGAATGAAATTAAATACAAAAGAAAATCACTGTCATCTTCATCGCAAACATTTTTCCGTACCAAAAGGTAACACACTTCTGGAGCTCTTGGTGACAAACTCCCCTTCTCTCCACTCAGTGCATAACAGCCAGTCTACTACTTAAAGTATCTGGCATAAAGGACACACTAGTGCCAATAGATAAATAGTTTTCTCTATCTGACCATTTCTAGCTTACGTTTAGATTATAAATGGTTTTAGAAGAGGAAGGTGTTAAAAAGTACAAATGATTTAGTAACATCTGAAGGTCAACACTTGCTAGAAAAATCCAAATTCAAGCTGACTTTCCATTAGCCCCACGTCTCACGTTGTGATTAAGTTGTAGATTGATCCCTTGTATCATGGCATTGCACACAGTGCTCTTGAGGGAGCCTGAGCCAAATATACACTAATCTAAGATACCACTTCGCCATCCCTGGTTTCCAGCAGCAAGAAAGCACATTCTTGGCTGGCGTTATAACACAGGTGCCCTACGCTACCATTTCTGGTTTTGTTGGGGAAAGCAAAGTGAGCAGTGGAGAAAGTACAAGACATCCCTCTGATTTGCTGTTGTTGGGTTTTTACCGTTAAAAAATATAACATCAATATTAATCAGGTAAAAAATATATCATGCGGGTTTCACTTTTTATTATTTTACAGAAACCATGCTCAGCTGATGTTATAATTGAAGAAGAAACAGCAAGTTAACGCATAGGACCACGAGCGTATGTTTGCTGTCAACAGAAAGGCTCTCAGGGACTTCAATTAGTATTAGATTGCAGTCTTCATATTTACATTTAAAAGTATTCTCCTCTGTGTCCTTACACAAATTATTAGCCTATTCAAATTCAATAAAAGACAAGTGTAAAATGAAAAAGTATGCATTAAGTGTCTGACAGACAGTGATTAAAGAAGGCAATTCTGAGAGCTGTCACTCTGGCACTTCTCTCTGGCTGTTCATCAGGGGGACAGTCCCTCTCAGTGCCTGGCCATTTTGTATCCAATCACTTGGTGTGTCAAGAAGAACCAGAAATCTGCTCCTCTGCTTTCAAATGATTGTATAAGACAGAAACATGCAAAAAAAAAGAAAGGATCTTTCAGTATACAGTACTGCTGTAAAAACCACATTTATATATTCACCTGTTGCTCTCCCACTATCTTCCTGAATTTTCTAATTCACAAGAGCAAGTTAGAGAAAAGCAGTATCTAATGATGAAATGCTTTATCTGGATAAAACACCTTGTTCCAGTAAGTAGCATTTTCCTGTCTCCTTAAAATGCGTAGCCTTTCTTCCACAAATTAATCAAATAGCTACTGTTTTCCAGTAATTCAGGCTAGTCATAAAAGTATATTTAATTATTGTATAATCAGTGGTATAAGATAAATGAGTCCTACCCAGTTGCCTTTCCATGAAATCAGACTTTTCTGACACTTTAAAATGCCTACGGTGGACTAAGAGAAAGCTGTGTAACTGGTCTAAAGCAGCAAAAGCTAGACAAATGCATGAGTAGTGGCACAACTATCTTGATCCACAACGTCTTTGTGAAACACAGGAAACAAATATTAACCCCAGACTACATGCAAAGCCAGGCAGCAGTTCCCTAGTTTAAACCGTTGTTCCTGCAGACCTCTTTTATGCTTAGAAGTTCTTGCCTTAAAATACAAAAAGTGTTATCAATTAGGTAATCATTCAACATTTCATAAATCCATCCATTTATATGATTTAGAATATCGGCATTGTACAATAGCCCATATCCCTAAAAAGATCTCAGACAGATTAATGAATGTTAGAAACTGAAACAATTTGCATTATGGTCACAATAAAGACTCAGTACAAACAATATCTTTATAATACTTAGCTCTGTGGAAGATAAATTTATTTTGACCTCTTTGCAGCTGTGCTTCTTATTCTTTAAATGGAAAAAAATGCAATATAGAACAATAAGTATTTTCAATTTTTTAAAAAAGTTAACAAAACTTGGGCAACTAGAACATGGGTGTGCATCATATTGACTAATAAAAATGGTTATTGGCTGACAAGGTTTGACTGGTGATATGAAGTTCAAAACTGCATGACTTAACTCTCTAGTTCTGGACTCTGAGGTGCAAAATACCCTTCAAAGCAACATAGCAAAGAACAAGAAAACCTTTCAGACCCCTCGCCAGAAGACTGAGAGCTTCAGGAGAGCTCAGAGATGTGAAGTTATGAAAAAACCCTGAAGATCTGTTTATCAGTTCAAACTGCTGCCAAGTACCATCCTGCTCTGGAAAGTGACTTAATAAAAAAAAATCACAAATAAGAAATGGCAGATTCCTTGCCATTAAGGGTTCATAGGTGTCACCAGGCAGCAGCTTCGCTTTGGGAACACAAACCAGCCACGGGACTTGGAGGGGAGCAGTGTCTGTCAAACAGCTCAGCACGCACCATGCAACATCGTGCACACCATGCCTGCTCTACCCGCTGGAACATCAGGGGAGCAAATCTGTGAACTTGTCTCCTCCTGTGTTTTGCATGAAATGGTTTTAGACACATACTGGGGAGCAATAAAGAGCTGTCTTTAAGTTGTCCTATGAACAGGGAATGCTACTATTCCTGGGTTTATCTGAGCTACAAGAGATGAAGTAGAAGTCTTCTTTTAGTGTCCCTACCATATAAGAGCAGGAATAAATTCTTAATGATCGCTACCTTGCTCAGTTCAGGCAATTTCTGCCTTCATTTGCATTCTCTAAAACTTCACTGATACTCATGCAAACGCACAAAATGAATGTGAGAGCCTAATGCTGTACTACTTACCACAAACTGATGTGGACTCCAGTTCAGGAACTCAAGAAGCACTTTGAAAACTATTCTGAAATTAAAACTTAAGACTTCCCTGACTAGAGTTTTTTTAACTTGTCAGCCTTCAAACCTTTGGATCTGAAAGCCGTGCTATGTTCCTCCTCACTCAGGCATAGGAAGCAGTCAAAAAAGGCACTTTGTTCCAAATCTTGTAATTTGCACATGTGGTACAGAGAGAAGAAACTGATCATTGATCTAAATTTAATTAAACACTTTTCTCATTGACATATGAGCTTCTTCTTTCCTAACAGTTCATTCACTGGCTAAGAAATGGTTGTTTTTTCCAGTCGTTAATCAAGTTTCACAGCACTGTTAACAAGGCTCGGTACAGGAAAACATGCATTTTGGTGACCAACGCTGATAGATATGAGTGTAAATGTACATTGGCATCAGATTCGTTAAGGAAGGAAGGAAGCATTTTATCAGTTTTCAAAGTAAAATCACATTCTGAGCTTTAAATTGGCATAGAAGAGCCAGTTTTGGTGGAATTATAGGGCTGTCCAGAAATGCTAAATATTTGCAATGGAAACTTTTCTCCCATCTTCTTTCATTCAAAGCCACAAGACATTCTGTGCTCACTTCCGTAGGGATTTACAGGACTACAGCAAGGAAAACTTGCTGTGAATAGTAATGATTGCAAAAGAAGACTCAAGTCCACAGCCGGCTTTGTGCTGGAATAGTGATGGTGACCCTCCACAACTCAGTCCAAATTTTGGAAGAAAAGGGGGGAGTCATGGAAGTGATGAACAGAATATGGTTTTTATATTTTGTAGGGATCTTGAGAAATTTGTTCTTATCATTCAGTCAACATTCACAGGATAAAAACTGCTGTGTGCACACCTTGAGTCCTATCTCCCTCCTTTGGGGAAGAAGGTTTTACTTTCTTCAAGTTGAACAGAAGCATAGACCTTTTCTTCAGACACTGCTATAAAGAAGACAACAGCTCAGCACCAAAGTGTTAAAGATATTGTCTTCATGACTCAAAAATTTCAGGAACAAGTTATCTCAACTACTTTTAGTGTGGAACCTGGAATCCTATTTACTACGTGGAATTAGTAAGGTCTTCAGAAGCAACCTCTGACAGCTAAACATTGTTGTCATGTGAAAAGAGGGGTTTCAAGCTCTGGACCCTTATTAACTACAATGCTCTCCTAGTCCTCCCCATGGATCAACTCATCTCCATGTCACTATCACAGTGGAAAACTGAAGTTATTGAAAAGAGAATCAGAACCCAGAGGTAAAACCCTCAAACTTATAATTTGTTGAAAACATAGTCAATTAGTTAATGAGAAGTCTTAAAAAAACTTACCTTTAAAATTTGGTCTGATTCTAGCATCATATCCCGATGTCCTTCCCATCAATTTGTCCAAAAAATCTGAAGGAGACAGGGTCTGTGAGGGGGATTTTCCAGATCTTGAATCATGTTCTTTACAGAATGTCGTCCTAAATAAATTATTAGCCACCATTAGCTAATATTTAGCTTGTATTGTATTCAAGTCATGGAGAAATTATAGCACTAAATAAAATTCTCTCAATTCAGTGAATGTAGCAATTGACATTTTTATAGAACAATATAGTCAATTTTTCATCTGAAAACTTTTTTCTAGAAATAAAAATGAGCTTAAGGTAGTATGAATGGACACAATTTGCTAGTCAGAAAATAACTTCAGCTTTAGAAAGAAATTCACTACAGCTTTAAGACTTTAGAAGATTCAATTTACTCTTCATCTTAGTGTGCAGAGCAATCTTACAGGGACTTTGATATCCTGTTTCATGTCGTTGCTTTAATTACATATATGCTGTTAAAACTATATGCTAACACTGGTTTAAGGCGGTCTTAAAGTTCCAAACAATAGCTGGCAACACTCACCAAGCAACACCGAAAAATATTGGCTTCGTTAATGTTGAGAAGGGTATAGATGCAAAAAAATGTTTTTTACGGATGCTACCCAACAAAGATATAAATCATGCTAGTGAATATCCGGATTCTTCCTCAGTATGGCAAAAAGGGTTCCAGAGTCAGTCACATCTGATCTTAGGGGTTTTTTACCGATGAACATTGAGTAATACAATTTATCAGTATTATCACCAGCTGGTGTTTATGTGCAAGCTCTTGGAACTCATCTCTCTTTTCAGGATTTAAGAGCAAACTTCTGGTACCGTATCATGCGTGCGAAACACTGTGTACATGGCATATTACATATTGCAAGCACATTAAATATTGCAGAGAAAGAGAATTTAGGACTTCCCCATGGTTGTTCCCTAGGGAAAAAGAAACTAGAATGAAATGGTCATATTTGGTGTGTAGAGGCACAGATTTCATCATAAAGCATTATCTTGATTCTTAAATAGCCAATTTCATTGTGTCTATGTATCAACATAATCTTTGAGCTATATCAAAAGTAATTCTACGACCGTGTCTTCTTAACCAGTCTCTATTTATATATTTGCCTAAAGGGAACCACTCAGTTTCAGGAGTGTTTCGTGGGGTTTTTTTGTGCATCTATACGCAAGTGTAAACAAATTAGATATACATGTGAGCATCTGAGATGAGAAGCAAATATCAAATCCTTTATCCCTCTATAAAATCATTGGAATTGTTAAAAGGCAAGGTGATAGCAAATTCTCGTGGTGTGATTCCCCGCGTTTTTTCAGGTTCCATTTACAGGAGGCGGTTGCTTCTTTTTGCTTTGTCAATGACATGGTACCATTACAAAATATCTCTAATTTTTAATACATAGTAGATTATATTTCCCCCTTAAATACTAAAAGCATTCAGTTAAGATAATAAAAACTGGAAAATTAATCCAGTGCACTTATTTGGGATGTTCCTATACAAATTACTTCTATTTTCATTCGGAGTCCACTAGTTATAAGTTGCGTTGTGATCCCAGACTCGTGAATATAAACACTATTTCACTCTGTCACTGTATATATATTTCATTACTCATACAAAAACACTTTATGTGTGTACATGTAGATATGCAGCAGCGTACAGTATAATAACGAATCTCAGCTAAAATGGTGTTTTGGTTAATAAGGCTGACCTGTTTGCTTTGTACCGCAAGAAGTCAATAGCCGAAGCAAAAGCTCATGAAACATTAAAAAAAAATTTAGAAACAACAATCATATGTACTGGTACTTTAAGTGAGCACAGTACTGGTCTGATCCAGGGTTTTCCCAAAATCAGAGGCTGGTTCTCTAATTGCAAATAACTACATCCCTGAAAAAATCTGGTTCGATCATTTCCAAAGCTTGAAGAGGAGGGAACCAAAGCAACTTCCTAAACAACCTCTGGTGGGAGCAGAGAATTTGCATTTCGGAAGAAAAACTGAAGGAAACGTTTTTAGCTATATTGATACTCAGTGAAAAAAACATGTCTTTGAATCAGAGAAATGGAAAACAGATCACCTAAACTTGAGATTATTATTTTTTGTGTTTGTTACCAAGCAACGAGTCTCCGAGTGTAAAAAGGGATAGCCTATACAGAATGAACATGAAATACTCTCAAATATAGCAAACAAACTAGGTTAATGTGACGTAGTACCTTTATAGTTATGATTTCCACAACCTTTTGACAAATATCATCACATAGTCGTATCACCTACCTGAAGTGGTTTGTCTCTAAGAAAAATGCAAACAAGGTTGTCAAAATTTTCACTAGCTGCCGGTTCATTCCTCCTGCTTTCTGTGATGATTTGGAAAATATCCCAGAAACGATTCCAGAGAGATGCAGGGAAAAAGTAAGCTGGTGCTGCCTAGATTCCCAAATTCAGCAATTTAATTTTCTTGACAATCAGGAAGAGAAGGTCTGGATCTCTACAAACTGGGGGTAAAAAAGAAGTGCCAGTCCTTGGAATCATGGTCAGGTCAAGCCTAGGCTCATCTCCAGCAGCCAGCACAAAAGAGACAAAGCATCAGACCTGGTCGTTCCCCCGCCTCGCTTTTGGTGATGGAGGGGAGGGGAAAAAAAAAAAAAAAAGAAGAAAAGAAAAAGAAAGAAAGAAAAAAGGAAAGGGAAAGAAGAGGAAACCCAACTATGCGAGGAGCATCACGCAAAAGGGAATAGCGCTGAGAGCAGTCTGTTGCCGGTATGTTTTATTCCCCTTTCGCTTTGAAAATTAGTATTTATGAACGGTGGTGGGGCTACTGGGTCGGTCTGCTTTTCCCCTCTTTGGGCAGGGAGGCGTCGGCGCTGCCGGGGAGGGAGGGAGGAAGGGAGGGCCGGAGGGCCGGAGGGCTGGATGGAGGGAGGGAGGGAGGGAGGGCTGGAGCGGGCGGGGGCCGCGGGGAACCCCGGCGCCTGTGCTGGAATGAGGCGGGCGGGAGCGCACCGCGCTATGAATTCAGCACTCGGACAGCTCCGCGCCCGCAGCTGCGCATGCGCCTGGCGGCGGCGCGGGGGGCGAGCGCGCGCGTCTGGCTCCGCGTGTGCGCGCCCGGGGGGGTGTCTGCGTGGCGTGGGGCGGTTGTGGGGGGGGGGGGGTGGGGGGTGTCTCTGTGGGGTGTGTTTGCGGGGGGGGGGTATGTGTTTCTGCGTGGAAGGCGTGTGGTGTCTTTCTGCGAGTGGGGATATGTGGGTGTGTTTGCTGGGGGGTGCTTCGGGGGGTGTTTCTGCGTGGCGTGGGGGTGTACCTCGGTGCGTGGTGTGGCATGTTTCTGAGCGGGTGGCGGTGTGTTGTGGAGAGTGTCTGTGTGTGTTGGGACGTGTGTGGGGTGGGGGGTTGCATCTGCGTGGTGTGTTTGTGAGCGGGGGAGTCGCTGTGCGGAGTGTGTGCGAGGGAGCGCCTGTGTGTGCGATGTCTCTGTCAGTGGGATCGCGCGTGTGGTGGCGGGAGGGGCGTGCGTGGGTGTGGATGTGCACACACGCCGCCGGTGGCGCTGCCCGCCGCCGCCCGCCGGCCCTTCCCGCCTCCCGCCGGGCCGGCGGCCCCCCACAGCGGCGGGCAGGAGGGCGCCGTGTCGCGGCTCTCGGGGAGGTGTCTGTGGCGAGGCACGGGGGGAAGGCCTCCCCTTCCGTGCGTGGGAGAGGGAGGAGGGAGCCCCTGCTGCCCCGTGGCTGAGGGGTGGGTGCGGGGAAGGATGGCCCCCGCGACAGGAGCTGGCCCCTCTCTTGGGAGCTACTCCATGAAGACCTGAGTGGGTGTGAGGAGGAGGAGAGACTGGTCTGTGGAGAGTTTGTGGAGAAACCAAAGGGGCAAGATTGCCGAGTTTCCATCTCCAGTTGTTACTTAGTGTTATTTCTCTTCTCCATGGCGAGGAGAAGATAACGACAGGCAGCGTGCTAGGGGATGTTCCATCTGCAGACCCTGGCGTGCTGGAAGGAGATACTTCTCTTTTTATACATGGGGAGTGGAAACAGGGGATGCAATTACCCCAGACTCTGCAGATGGCCAGTGACGGAGCAGAGGTGAGGCCCAGCTTTGCTGTTCTCTGAAGTCCCTGTCCTCTGTCCTTCCCGCAACACAGTTTTAATTGCTCAGTTACAGATCCTTAGGTTAAAGCCAAGCTGTCACTGAGGAGTCATGTTGTTCAAGAGGAGGAAGAGAATAACTTGCCCCTCTGAAGCACATGGTGACTGATGGAAACTCTGCTCAACACACTACAACCCTTAAAGAATTTTGGTAACATGGTTTTAAATGGGCAGCTGGGGAATCTCATCTAGTGATGTTCAGGGAATATAAAATGGTTTTTTCCTCTGCTATGACCATGGTTTTCCCTCCCTCTCTCCCACCACAGGTTACTGTCTGGTTCTGTGTACTATGCAACACCCTGAGAAGAAGCTGGATGCTTCCTCGCCAGTTTGATTGGTTCCTGTTGGAAAATCCTGAATTTCGTGTAAGTTGGAATCAATCTGTTTCAGCAATCTGGAAACCAATCAGTGCAAAGAAGTTGTCTCTTTTACCCGTCCTGCGCTCCCAAAATAAACAAATCACTTTTTTCTTTCTTCAGTTTTAGGTCCAGCTGTGTTCTCCCGCCACAGAACCAGTCCACCTGAACACTGCTTCACTTCTACAAGAGTATTCACACACACACATTTCTGGTATCTCCAAGTAAAAAACCTACCACTTCATGACAGATACTCTTACCATGTTTGTAGTCACCCTCAAAAATTGCTTCTGAACAGTAGTTCTGTTCCCACGTTAGCAAGAGATCAAAGCCACTTACTGTTCATTAAATGAAACTCAGTTGTTGCATTTTGTTTGTTTGTTTTAGTTTAATACTGTAGGACGTATCTGAAAAATACCTACTTTACTAGCTGTTCATAGGTGCAAATGCTAGATAATACGTCATCTCATGCACAAAAAGGTTGAAATAACTGGAAAAGGCAGTTCAAATATGCAAACGTAAGTTAAATCCCTTATTGCCTTGCCCGCCGAGTCTATGTCAGTAGCATAAATGAAGGTCCAGGAGAAGAAAGGCAACAGAATTTGTTTTTATCAAAGCTATCGATGTTTAACAGTAGGCATTGAGGGTTGGTGCTGAATCACTGCACTGTAACATCCTCTAACCTCTTCAGAAGATAGGTCCTCCTGCTAACATATTAAAGAAGAGAGGTCGTGTTACGTCTCTTACTGCAGTGTCTTGTTCTGAGAAATAAAGCTCACAAAGCTGCGTCTGGAAATAATGGGCTAGTTTTGAGTCAACAAAGACGTACTTTTCAAAATTTGTGCCTGTGCCCATCTAGATAGGCACCTAGATAGGAACCCAATAATACTGCTATGTATTGTTACCTTGGGTTAAGAAAAATGGAAACATTGGAAAGCGACAATTTCTAGTAGCTGCAGGAAAAATCTATGTCTCTTTAACCTACACTGCCACCTGCTTAAAAGTGTGGGGAATCTCAGGACTGCTTGCAGAGTTCCTAATGCAGAAATCACTGAATACAGCAGGTATCTCTCCGATGAGGCTGTTCACATGGATTTTGTGACATGACATGCTTTTAAAGACCTGTAAATGTTCATTACCTTTTTGGGTGGAAGAAAGTAACTGAACACTTCTGTAAGTTTTCTAACTAGAGAAAATCTACTTGAAAGTCTGCTTCCCAAGATTTAGCTGCCAGCGGCCATTTTCTGCACTTCACAGCTATTTGAAATGCTAACTAACTGTATCCCTAAGTGAAATAAAAGTTGCAGGAAGTTCTTCAAAATAACCTGCCCTTAATTGGGGTGGGGGTTGTAAAAACATAGTGAGAGATGCAATACCAAAATTTTGAGTATATCTGCTTCATCATTCCTTACACCTCCAAATGCCTAGAGGCTTCAGTGACACGTTACTCAGCATGGTGGTTACATGGAAGTGCCAAACAAAACCTAATAATTAAGGGCTGAAAATAGTGCTTTAGGGATACTAACTTAGGTAACACATACATTGATGCGAATAGCTCTCTTCTCAAAGCTCTGAGGGCTCAAAGCAACCATTTTCTCTAATCAGAGGGTTCCAGGTCATGCTGGATGTATACTGGGTGAGGGGGGAGGTAGATTTCAGTGCATCCTTCACCGCTTTTCCATGAATTAGCACATGCATGAAAAAGTTCTTGCTTTCAGTCATTCCTGCAACACAGTCTCTCCTCACCCTCCTCCCATTCAAAAAAAAAAAAAAAAGTTGTTTATAGTTGTTTTGAGTACTGTAAGTGTCTAAATTGTCATTCATCCACAGCTAAATAGTGTCTATAAAATGCATACCCGATGGTGAGGGATGATTCCCAGCTCAGCAGATCCAGGGGAAGCATTTGGAAGCAGTGCGCCCGGATGCACGCGCCGCTTCCCGGTGTCCCCTTCCTGTGCAGGAACCAGAGCTGCGAGCAGCCCAGCCGTCGGCGTGCAGCAGTTTCTGGGTGAGCTGTGTACATCAGGTTGCACGGATGCGGTTCTTTCCAGTGTCACTCATCTGTTATCTCTCACAACACATTTCTGACAGGAGAGGTGTGGCAAATGAACGGGAGTCAAGGACTCCCATCCGAGATGGGATGGGGAGGCTTGTCGTAAAATGGCATGGGGAGGTGAAGAAAGGTGAGAGGGGAATGCCATTCTTCTGCTGAGGAGGCTAAATAACACATCCCTGCAGTTCCCCAGGCATGTACCAAAGTTTAATAGTCATACTAAATACGATATATTATGTCAAGCATGAACTAATTCAGTCGTTTCTCTATTCCACCTGAGTTTCTTAAGCACTAACTGCTGGGCAGAAAATAGGACAGAATCACCGTGTTTCTATGTAAATGGTTTTATAACAGTTAGTTGATGGCACATGATTGATGTTTGTTTGCACTGTGTACGCATTTTTGGAAACCTAAGAAATGGAAGAAATAAGGTCATACCACTTTCTCAAATCATGATAAATAAGTGATCCAGAAGCACGTTTCTGAGGAAACAAAATCCATCACTTCAAATATGCAATTAGTGTCTATAAGAAGAGAAAAGTCAATAAAACTTTCAAAATGGTATGTCAGATTATCGTAATTGTTGGATGTTTGTTAACAATGCCAAGTGTATTTCAATATACTGCCAAATATAAATGAATAAAGAGTACAGTCTATGTAAAAGGTCTAATTATAGTGAAGGTAAAAAAGACAAAACAAAAACCTGAAGGTAATCTAACATGACTACATGATGAGCTAAGGATAAGAAACCACCTGGCCTGTTTTTTTGAACTGTACCATAACAAATTGTGTAAAGGATCAAAAAATGTAAACAAATTTGTTGTCAATTTCGAGACCTGTGTTAATAAGAAATCTCTTACACTGAATGACAGTGATCATCTTAGTTCTGTTAGGACAACGCAATAGCTTGTTCTTCAGCTGTCCAATATGAAATCAAATGATGTATTTCAAACATTTTTATATCTGACATCATTAACAGATATAACAAAGCATTTGTCAGTACAGCTCCACAACTTTGTTGGTTTTTGGCATTGCCATTAGATTCCTGTTTTTCCCAAGAACCTCCTGTGCTACGAGGCCTGTTTGGGTGACTGGTAACACCTGACTCCTCGTGTGGTACCAGTGAAGCCATTACAGAGTAGGGGAGCATGTTGTACAAATAAAATGACAACATCTGGCATTTGGAATAGGATAATGTTGTAAATAAGGGACCTTCAGTCCCAGTACGTGGTTCATACTGGGAGGGGCTGGCAGATACCCAAACAGGAGAAAAAATAGTACTCAGAAACATCACAAAATTGTTCTTACCCCTTCTTTCATCTTGCCTCCTGGCAGTTTAGATGGGAATTTGAATCATTCCTAGCTCCTAGGTGTCATTTATGACTTAAATTCCTTATGACAGCATGTATTGTATATCATGGATTTCAAGAAAGTGTCCAAAGTGAACCCTTCCAGCCAAAGGCAGCCTCTACTAATGATGAAAAATCAGTCTTAAACTTTAAACTGGTGCCTTGCTCTTTAAGTCTTCTGTTGTGAAATCAGAACCTCCTTACTTGGAAATACTGACTGGCTTAGCGGAAGGGACCCCAGTAGCCAGAAGTGACTCCAGACCCGTTCCAGCAGTGGATTTCTCCCTCTCCACACTGCACAGCTCTATTTATGATAGCCAGGAGTCAGAGAAGGTGGCATGAACTGACAGGGCGCTGGCCATTGCCTGCCTTCGTGTAGAGTCCGGGAAGAGGGCAAACAGCAAATAACCTTGTTTACTTCTGCACACTTACACCTGAAATGTAGTTGAATGAATCGTGAGATAAGTTCTTGTTCCTTCATGTTTGTCTGGGCTTTGAATCACCACCACTGGGTCATCACTGCTACAGGAAAACAGTTTAAAACTCTTGTTTTAATCTCACTTGACCAGAAACATCATCAGTAACAATTTCTACACGATACATCACATGCAAATTGAGATTACTAAGTGGTGCCACTCAAAAGAAAAATCAATGATGTGAACTAAGTTATGTTTGTGTTTGCTGCATATGAACCTGTACAGAACAAATTTATTGTAAATATATGCTCCTTTGTTTACTTTATCTGAGCTAACCACAGCTATGAGAGACAAGGTTTTTGCAGGAAATCGAGAGGCCATTCATTTCTTAGAATTTGGTAGCTGAACCCAATGTCTGACTAACATTTATTCAGCTTTAGTATTTCATTTTTTTAAGTTCTGACAGAAACAGCAGCAAGAAAGAACTATACAAAAGATTTATCTAAGGTATGTCTGATAGGATGACTAACGAAGAGTTCTGTTATATTAAAATGATTTATCTAGTGAACACTGGCTTCATATATATATATATATATGAAAATTCTGTCACACTTCTCAACATTTCATATGCAGTAATTATTTTGTTCCAGATGTTTTATGTTAACCCGATGAACAAAATACCTTACTTCTACTGTAGATTAGAAACTTTGGCAGACAGCAGAATTGTATAGTAACAATGACTAATGCTGCGCGTCATAATCAGTTTAATCATGTCTTCCCTTAATGCTTGTAAGCTGAACTTGCTTCTGTTCTGATGGTATTATTTTGTAAATTTTGGTCTTTGATATTTAATCAAGTATGCATTCTTCCTGGCTTGCAACAAAACAATTTTTTACCCCGTTTAATGCTTATCAAGCTTATTCAAAGTAACATTTTTAAATAGACTTTACAATATGGCATCTGATCTAGCCGTAAGGATGCTGAGATCCAGCGTGGTGTAATCATGTATGCAGACAAAAGAAAAGCTGTAAAGCTTAATTTCTTCATAAATGGATTACAAGAGTTTCTTCAAACTGATCTTTTAATTTTATATGCCTAGTGAAGAGCATGATGAAAACAATCATAGTACAAAATACAGATGATTTAAATAATTATGTCTGTCCTGCTTGTGCTGGTTCTACCTTACCAGGATTAGCCATCCCCTAGCAAATCCAAAATGCAGACACATACTCATTTTCAGACTGTTAACAAACGTAAAAAAAAAAAAAAACAACCAAAACAGAATGGAAAGGGGAAAATACTTTGTCGAAGGTGATATTTGGACACTTACCTGTGGCATTTGCACTACGAAGTTCTTTAGTCACAGAACAACGTGCTGTCACTGTAGTGTGGAGTATGCAATAAGGTACCAACATCACAAAACAAATACTGATACGTGCTCTGAAAAGTTCGGTTTGTGGTTTTCCACACCACAAGAATGTCTCTCACTTACATTTTTTTCTCTAGCGCTTACTAGAGAGGAGTATCAAGAGCAAACACGTGTGAATGTGTGGGTGCATAAATGCTTTCCCCCTCTCTTTTCCACGGTTCTAGCTGCTGGGAGGGAAAGTGCTTTTTCTACCTCATCTGGCAACCTCTTGGGTTTCTCTGGTGCAGCGTAGAGAGGGAGGGACCTCAGTTTCTGCATTCCGGTGACTCACTGGTAGCTCTGCAGCCGCCTGGTAGCAGGCAGAATCTGGGTGTTCCTGTGATACGGCGTCTATTAAACTTCAAAAGCAGGGGAAAGACCCGAAGATGTGTTGACTCCAGACTCACAGGCTACGTGTTATTGGTATGCACGTTCCTAATCAGTTTTCTCTGTGAATAGAGGTATCTGCAAGGTATCCTCTAAGTCATTAGCAATATTAGAGCTCTGATCGTTTCTTAACTTTAGAGCATCTGTTTGCCTATGACAGTAATACATCCTGTGGTGGGGTCAGGTGCCTTGGGACCTAGAGGAATTAAAATGCTGCTGCGTTATGTCTCTGTCACCTGTAAGGCTGTCTGAGATCCGAAGATGAATGGTGTTCCAGAAAGAGTGATTTGTCTGTAAATTTATTGAGCGACATTAGCATGCTATGTGATTTTACATAAAAGACTTTCTTGCATTCTTCCTAGCATACACTGAATAATAGATAGCACTAGAAAAATTGCCTAAACCATTATCTAAAAATTGTTGAAGAAAATTGTATTATTCAAGAAGCTGTATACGATCATATAATTAAAGACTATAACATAGTGCATTATTCATTACCGGGTAAAATGAAGATTGCCCATACATTTCCTGACTGGAATGCTTAACCATGCAGGTTTGTATTCTCTCACCTTGCTTTTTGTATGAAATTTTTATTAATCCAATGTTTAAATGATCTTCTCACATCTGGTGGTATTCACTGACAAAACCAGTACTGATAGAGAGATAATATAAAAAAAAAAAATATTACAAAACATATCTTTTAGCTAAACTCTTTTCTCTTTGGAAAGTAATTAAGCAACAAGTTTCTATTAAACATTTCACCTATATTATTGCTACTGCCCTGACGGAAATTTGACTAATGCTTATTAACTCACTGCATTGAACAGTGGCCTATAGAACAGTTGTAATAAGATTTTATGAAGAGTTACCAATTTAAAATTTCCGTTCCCTCCCAGTGCATGTGCATAATTACTATCGACACCGATGTGAGTTACACATTCATTACACAGTACATACTGAGAGGAGAAAAAGGCTCCTACGGAGAATGTGGATCTGTTCATATCTATCTCTCGATTGTTTACACTCTAGGGAATAAGCAAAGGTCATTCTCCCAGGCTTTTCTCCTTTCCTGCCAAAGTATGAGCCAAATTAAAGTCAATTGGAGTTTCATTGCAGCTTTCAGACATTGTAAGTATTCAGCTTGTTAAACGGGTTTGCTTCAAAGCTCTTATAAACAAAAAAAAGCCTGCTTTGTTTTCAAGTGAGTTCAGTAAAGGCTGCTTATGCCAAGGTTTCAGTCATCTCCGCAGTTCTATTTTATACTTAGGTAGTTACTGCCTCTTCTGAAATCATCTGAGTGGCGGTGTATCATAACAACAACAGCCCCGAATCTGCTATTCATAAAGGAATATATTTTGGCAAAATTGAGGTGTTCAGCTCTTGCTGCTTCAATAAGCCTTAGTGTACAGCAGGAGACTAAAAGAAAAAAAATCGACAAACCCAAAGCCTTCTTAACAACAGAATCTTAAAATACTAAGATTGTCTTGCAGCTGTTGATATCTGTATTAAAAAGGACAAGAACAGTACTGACTTTTTGAAAGAAAGATATTCACCGCCCACTAGTTAAAGTTGTGGTGTTGTGGAATTAATCCTGATAGCGAGCTAGAGACTGACACCCATATAGAAAGACTGCCTTCCAGTTTATATAAGCAGATATAGATCCAGGAGTAATCAGCACCCAAAGCATAGCTACAGACCCTTAGTGGTACGCTTAGACTGTCTCCATGGCCCAGTTAGAGACACAGGGACCCTGGATTGCCTGCATCCTCAGTTTTTGTCCTTTTCACTTAAACTTGAGGTCTTCCAAGCTAAAACATGCAATTTTCTGTGTAATGTTGAGTGCCTCAGTCGTATGAATTGTACAGGGCTTTAAAATCATGGGAAAATATTTTTAGAATAAAACAAAACAAGCCCTATAAATTGCAGTTTTGTTAATGCCACTGAGAAGAAAGCATCATTAAAAAAATTACCCAGCCTGGATCATTTCCTCTTTTTTTATAGGAAAATCCTTCCTGTAGCATGAATAAAAGTTCCAGTACAGTGCAGGATGCCCTCCAAATTTGATCTGGCAAAAGAGGATGCGGAATAACTTTGACGCCTATGAAACTTTCACTGAGACTCAGAAAGCAGCAAGTTATCACCCAGGAAAAGGTAGCAGCTATCTTACATCCTCTAACCTCTCTCTGTTGGCGCAAGCCAAGGCAGCTCTCGCGCCTGGCTGCCAGAGCTGATGTTTCAACAGTTCGTCGGCACTTCTAACTCTGCTCTCTTGGATGCCACCAAAAATTAGTTGTGAGCAAAGTCAAGGAAAAGAATATTCTTACTATAAATGCAGAGGAAGTACCACCACCACAGCAAATACGTAGTTCTTAAATCTCCTTGAACAGATCCTGAAGCAGATGATGATGGATGTGTCAATTTTCCCAGTATTTAAGCTCAGAATTGCAATACACTTGCATGTGAACCCTCTGGACACCTGAAGGCAGCCTTCTAGAAAACCTTCGGGTAACTCAAGTTGGCCTCAGCCTGCCTTACACTCTCCCACCTGAGCCATTACAAACCGTGAATTCCAGCTGCGTCACAGGAATCCTCAGGCACTCCAAGGCACAGAAAGCTCCACTAAATGTGTATGAATTCTATAGACAACTGCTGTCTCGGATCTGTGGGATCCACAGTATTTATTGAGAAAGCAATTTGTGTCTTTGAATTAAACCGAAAGCTCCTGTGTTTCAGCTAATTGTCTATTCCTTCTTCCTCTTCTAAGAAGATTTTACTAGGATGCTGAGATCTTCCTTGTGACAGTATGATTATTTGGAATCTTTTAATGTGGGGATATCCTCCAATATCAGTTGTGGGGATAAAAAAAAGTAACTGGAACATGAAAAAAAAAATCACCAAGTTAAGATAAGTGGTAATCAGTGCATAACTAATGAATCATCTTCCCTATTGTGTTTAACTCAGGAGGATAATCAAATGTACTTCAGGCCAAACTGAAGTGTGATATAAGGTACCAAGTCCTGCTAGCAAGTGGGTAAGTTGCTTGCAGACTTTTAAAAACTTAGATTTATCTATCTAGTGGGCCTAACTTGTCCCTTCAGATTACTACTGAAGATGTTTCTATGAATTATTCATACAACCTGTTTTTAGTATTTGAAGGCTTATGGTATATCATTGATGGTGTTTTTGTAAATAAGCAGTGCAGAGAATTTAAAAGATTTATTTTATGTATACTCTGACCGCATCCTTCTATGACATTGCTACCTAATATCAATGCTGGAAATGGAAACTACCCTCAGTTCACAAGGGAAGCTTTACATAGTTAAATTCACTTACATATTCCATATTCAGCTCATGAATGTTGGCCTATATCAATGTTGCCTTTTTTTTTTTCCTTTTTTTTAACAGAAATACTGCAAGGAATATATTTTATATTTTATATTCATTTATTTTTGTTTTTTAAATCTAAATTCTCTTCCCTGATCTGCGTCACTGATTTCTACATGTCTTCGTATAGAACTCGTGTTGATATCAAGAGGAACTGTGACTAAGACTTGATTTACCTCCTAATGCAATCAAAACAAGTCTGTGTTCCGACTTCAATTAGAACTCATGTTCATTGGGAAAAGCTGAATAAATACGCAGCGAAGGGGAGAGTTTAGACCTTTGCTTCCATTTTTATTATAATTGCTTTTGAAGACACTTTTTAGAAATGTAAAAATCATATCTCTGTGAATAAAAATGCTAGTCTTTTGCATTTAGGAAACATCGATCTTTTTGTCCTGTATTTTCTTTAGAGCGGTCTTCCTTCATTTAATTTCCTTTCTTGTGACGGAACATTATTCATGATGTCTCTGATCCTTCACAACAAATTCACAGAGCAGTCTAGTCTCTTCCACATTATTTATTTGCTTTCATTTTTTAACATATGTCCTCAAAGTAACTTCCCACTTGTCATATGCTAAACACTGGTTCATTCCTACAAAAAGCACCGCTCCCTAAAATATCCTTCACAGGAAAGATTGCCCGATTCCTGCGTTGCTGTGAACTTCATCTAGGGCTTCCTGCCCCATTACAAAATTCAGGACATTACTGAAACCCTGTCTGAGTCACTACATGATCTCAACAAGTGGCAAATGTCTGTAATAAGAAATGTCCCTTTTCCCAACACAGAGCTACAAGACGCTTTTTGGGATGGCTCCCCACGGAGACAAACCTAGACTTATTCTACAAGAAAAATAGCTTAAAACGAAGATGGTGTTCAAGCTAGAAGGGAACAATCCTATTTGGATGAACAAGGTACTATCATTTATATGCGGGATGCTGTGTGGATCTGGGTAAAGACCTGTAAGTATTACCCAGATTATGCCATCGCTAAGTGTGATGAACACAATCAATCAGACTGAAGAGCAGTGCTTCTGGGTCATCAGTGCCATATTTCTCTGACAGAAATCTTGTTTCAGGACAGCTGCCTGGGAACACTGAGAAATCCAAACCTGCTCTGTCCATGCTACTTTGAGAGTCACTGAGGACTCTTCAGGTACCACAGTGCTGACTCTGAACTTTGAAAGTTCAGCTGGAGTTATTTCAGAATAATATCATTTCCCAATTAGCCGTTTCTTCCAGAGGAAATCCAAAACCTGTATGATATAAGCAGTATTTCCCTTTACAAACCACATTTCTTTTCACCCGCAAGACCAAATGAGTGTCTGCTCTTTCTTTCCCCCTTTCATCCATTCCCACATCCAGACCTTCAGAGTCAAAAATGCATAAGGTGGTAGAGGATATTACTGGGAATACTTAATGCAGAAGTGCCAGTTGGCAAGCTCCAGGTCCATCAGTTTTGTTAAAAGGCATGAAGAAGAGAAGTTGTGGACCCCATCTCCATTTAGTGGCCAGATTCTGAAGGTTTTCCAGATACACTCAGTAGATGAAGATCATCAGTCCTGGAAAAAGAGTGTATCTGGATCTCCCATAATAGTTCTTGTGGATCTTCACTGTGATTAACATTTTGAGAATCTCTTTTCTAGCACTGTTTTGCAAAGTTAAATATATTCTGATACCACATAAGTAGGAAACAACCAGGCCTAAAAAGAATAACACCTTTTCTATCATTCCAGATATTCAAAAGCACCAAGAAAATCCAGGCATTCGCATCACACATTTGCATGACACAAACCCTTCATATGTGACCTGAAAATGATATCATATTATAGCCATGCTCGACAGAAGCAGCTGATCCCCGCGGTGGGACGGCCTCGATGTCTGCTCCGACCACGCTGGCACTGCCAGGGCTCTGGTATCGGCTGGCCAGAGCCCACAGCAGCCTGCCCGGCGCCGGAGGGCTCTCACCTACACAGAGTTTTCAGGAGCCCGAAGCATCCCCAGCCTTCAACCTCACATGATTCTGCGAGGATCCATCTTAAAATTTAGCCTCTATGGCTAAAGAGAAAGTAAAGGAAACGTTTACAATTTAGAGATGAGTAGTTTTATTTCGCTTTTCATACACCTTCTGGATTTTCATGATTCTACTGCTCATTGTAAACTTAGCCACAGCAGTAATATCCTGTTTTCTTCACCTGGTGGAAGTGGTGAAATACCCACCCCCCCCTTTATCTCCCTATCAAAAGGTTATATATAGTCTTGACTGGGCTTCTGTCCAGCTACAGAAATTTCTTTTTGACTTCCTCTCTCACCTGTGTGAGGAAGACACCTGAGTCACTGGGGACATCTGAAGCACAATGGTCACCTGAGTTGATTACCCGACTCAGTCGCCCACACCAACAGTGAAGTGCGGGTCTAAGTTTCCATGGAAATGATACAAATGAGGTGAAAAATTAGATATACCAATAAGCGGGTGCCAGATGTGTTGAATCTTCTTGTAGAGTTATAAAAATAAAATGAGCTTAATCAAATTTTTATTCAGACTTTTTTTTACACAAGCTGACATTTACTGCAAATATTTTGAAGGTATTTGCCAGTTCTTCTTTGTTCAGTTGCATATCATCTAACAAAATGTCTGAGAATTGGAGGCAGGGGGGCAAATGCCACCTTCAGAGCAGGAGGTGGTAAGATCCCTCATGAACCATTGGAGCTAATTAAGGAAGTTTTAGATGGCTGATTATTAAGGACAACAGTATTTTTCCTAACTGATAGAACCTCATTTTCATTCTTAAAGATTAGCCCTCATTAATCTAAAGCAAAACAGCAAGAAAATTTCTAAAATTTCATGTATAGTCTATTTCCAGCTAGACATCTCGGTGACATTTGCAGTACTTTTTAAAAGGGGAGGCCTGTATAATCACTAATAGTACAGCTTGTCAAGAACCATTCCATCCATCAAATCAATTTTTTTTTGGCTCCTCATCATACCTCTAGAACAATGAAGTGAACCTCAGGTCCTTTACATCTGTTTTTCATTAAAATGTAGTAGGAAATGCAGATGCAGCAGGAAAAAATGAATCATAAACATCTGACTTTATTAAGATAGATCAATTAGTAGCCACATATTGTGTTTCATGGAAGACATTCATGGAATTTCCACACTCAGAACAAATGAAGTTTTTAATCCAATGTTTAAAAAAATACACACATATATATGTTTAAAAAGTGGTATGATAGAGCTTATGTATTAAAGTTTTTGTTTCTCAAAGAACATTGAACATTTTTCAAAATTAGAAGGCTTGATGTATTCCTTTTTTGGTTTTATTTTCTGCTATGCCATGAGCACTACTATATAAATCTGCATATTTACTCAGCTTATGACTTTGTTAGATTCTCATTTTCAAAACACTAACCTGGAGACCGAATACTGTTCTCTGTCAATAAGTGGAATCAAGCAGTGAAATCACGAGGGAGAAAACGACTGGCTTGCTGGGATGTTTCAGACCATTCCCTGCCTGCAGAGCGGTCTCCTGCGATGTCCCCTCTAAGGTCTTCCTTGCGTGGGGTGAGCAGCTTCAGCTCCTGGGCTCTCTGCTGCCCCGTCATTTCTCTCCTGCCCGCCCAGCTGCAGCCCACGGTGCTCTCCCCGGTAGCAACCTCTGGCTCACTCTGACCATGAGTATGTCTCAGAGTCAGATATCCTATGGTCCGAAAGGGTTCACCGAAAGGGTTGTCAAGCATTGGAACGGGCTGCTCAGGGAAGTGGTGGAGTCACCATCCCTGGAGGTATTTAAAAGACGTGTAGATGCAGAGCTTAGGGACGTGGTTTAGTGGTGGAGTTGGCAGTGTTAGGTTAACAGCTGGGACTCAATGATCTTAAAGGTCTCTTCCAACCTAAACGATTCTGTGATTCTATGATTCCTATTACCTGGACTCTGAATTGATCTACCTACTGGATGCTTAATATTGCAGGAATAATGAATTGTTATACCTGATCGTAGGAAAGGACTAAAACAGCCAACGATCAACTGTCAAAAGTATGCACCAGATTTTGGATCAAACAGCTTGAACTTATCAGTAAATTTATACCTGTGTACAAAGAAAATAAATCTCTGTAACATAAAAACTGAACTATAGCTATAAATGCTAAGAATTTTCTTATTTGATGCCAACTCCTGGCAGCTATCTTACTCACATTGTTGGTACAGGTATTTGAAAATGCCAACGTAGCAAAACATTTGTTCAGACTAAAATTTTAGTTTGCCTTTTATACCCATAGGAGACAGCAAGAGCTTTGTAATCTATGCCTCTTTGCATTAATGATTCCACAACTATAATCCACAGCCCACTGATGTTTGTGATATGGTCAAAAACTGTGTTTTCAGTTAAAAATTTGAGAAAAAAATGCCCAGTGGTCCCTGAAAAGTTGTGAAAGTTGGCAGCAATACAATCAAGGACTCTGAGGATCAGTGTTATAGACAACTCATGAGATGAATGGGAGGCTTTGCTTTTGCCTCACAGTTCAGGATGATGTGCACGATATCGTCACTCCCGCCGTTTGATGGCTTTCCTACCTCCTTGACACAGCTCCCTTCATCTGTATACCTTGGTAACAGCACGTACCTAAACATAAAATGGCGTGGCATGTCTCATTTAGCTTTACAGCCACTTTTTGTCCTTCAGTTCTTTAACTGAACAATAGCTCTGCATCTTTCAGACCGGGATTCATTAGACGTGCTCCATTCTGCCATAGATTTCTTGCAGACTGGCCTCACAATTCCCCCTGGTCTCAGTGTTCCTCCTGGAGGAAAGCATCCAATGACTACTAATGGATTCGAAGGCCAATATTTCACTGTTTTTACCACAGTTTGAGGTAGAAAGAGCTAAAAAAAGGCTTCTATCAGGCATCATTATTTTAACTAATCTGAAGTGATCCGTCCTGTGCATAGTACTCCTGAGGCATTCCTGGAAGCATTCATTTAAGTGATAGTGTTTTGTTGGTAGAGAAGGCAGCATTTCAAGGCCTTCTCATTATTTCTAGATGTCCCTCAGAACATGACTGTTAACAATTGCATTTGGTTGCAGAGAACATAGAATAAATGTTACAACATAAAAAGTACTGTAGCTAATAAGGAAATCCAACCAGGTACAGGAACTGTGCACTTTTTTTTTAATCCTTTACAATGAGTGAGAAATCTAACGTAGCCTGCTGTTCTTTCTGATAACAGATGACAAAACAACATCCAACGTTTGCAATTATTAGCAGAAAATACATGCTAAGATATTATTGCTTGGCTATAAGTATCCATTGCTCCCCTTTCAGAAAAAGGTCATATATTTCTCTAGGACAGGGAGGCATATAGGAAAGTCCATGTTCAGATTTTCCTCTGAAATGCAGCCCTTCTGAGTACTGCAGCATTACAGCCAATGGTCTCCTATAATTTCTGTTTGCTGCTGCAGAGACCTGTGTCTCACCAAAAGACACAATAATAGCAGTGTGATAAATGAAAAATGTTGGTGAACTTTCAAAGTGAGCATAATGCTTTAAAACGCTTACAGCTGAAGTTGAGTCAGTGATACCCTGTTTTTAAAATGGTAAAATTGTATCGTGATCTACAAAGAGGAGCATCGTTGCTAAAACAGTTCAAATAATCTCGGTTCTGCTGAGCACTAGGGAGGGCTCACCTGTAGGATGGGGTCCAGGCTGGGGCTTTGTTTTCCTGAGATCCATTGACTAATTAGAGAAGGTTCAAAGGAAACAACAAGAATGATCAGAGGTCTAGATGTCCTGTAGACTGAAGAAATCTGGGTTGCTTAGTCTAGGGAAAAGGAGCCCAAGGTGATGTACAGCTGTCTTCAGCTATAGAAAAGGTAGCTGCAGAACAAAAGATTACTTATCCAATCTTTGTCAGCGCTGGGTTTAGGGCAAAATCTAATGGGCTTAAATTACATCAAGGAAGATTTAGATTGGACGTCAAAAAAAAAAAAAAAATCCTAATAGTAAGAATAGCTGGACACTGGAACAGATTTCTGGGAGGCTGTAAAAATGTCCAGACACAGAGAATATTCCCAATACTTCAGTCCTGAGAAACAGGAACAGGTGACATTGCACTGGGAGAGGAGGGACTACATGGCCTCCTGAAGCCTTGTGCAGTGCAATTTTCTATGCTTTTTATGTTATAAAAATACACCTGTGGAGTCAAAGAGCAATTTACGTTGTAAGAGATCTCTGGAAGTCATCTGGTCCTTTCCACCTGTTCAAACAATGCCAGTTTATGTTGCAACTGCCCTGTTTGGTCAGGTTCCTCAGGTCCCTCAGGACCCTATTTTTTTGCTATTGCTTGAAGAGGAAAGTATCCATCATGGTTTGTATGGTCTTTTCTATAATCAATATTCTATCTCCTCCTGCTTTCATCCTGGATTCTTAATAATGCAAACCTTTGGGTATCTTTGTGTACTGGCCTTCCCATCAAAAGGGCAGGCATCTTTCACAATCCATGCATGTGGGTACTAATGCAACTGCATCTTCAGATTCCTGCGTCTGGAGAAACAGCAATGGACACTATTGCACATGGAGGTATAAAATTTATCAAAGCGCTATTAAGTGGGTAATATGAATCAAATGATCTGTGGAAGCAATGTTTGGAATCAGGCACTTCTGGATAATTATTTTTTCTGAATACATCTCACAATGTTTGTATCTTTAAACCTCTTGGTTTACGAACATTGCGAGATGTATTCAGAAACTAAAAGGTTTAAAGACCAGAACTCCGAGGAGCAGCTCCAGTGACCAGTGACCTGCTTTTCCCAGAAGCATCAATTGCTTGATGAACAGGAATGGCTGAGGAGAGGCCCATCCTCCTGAGTTTCAAGCACTGCTCAGCTCTACAAACACCAGACAGAAAGGACTCCAGGAACACCTCTCCTAGTTTCCCCTAGTCAAAGTGTTAAATGTCATTACAGCCAACACAGATAATACAAGTTTCATCTTGGCTGCACAACTTTCCTCCACAAATGCAAAAACTGTAACTAATAATTTCACCAACCTAAATGGTCAACTAGCTTGGAGCCTGGAATTTAGGAGCACAATAATACGCGCAGCTGCCATCTAGCAACCAAGAAGGTTTCCTTAGAGCCTTCCTGTTCCTTTTCGATAATTTCTGTAATGTAAATATTAAGAACACCATGGAAAGTAAATGTTCAGCTATGGGGGATTTTCAAATTTGCAATGAAAGCATGAAGTGTATGAGAATTATTTCTACTTGGATAACATCTTTGTGTGTTAAAGATTAGTTGGGTTAGGAATTGAAACTGATCATCTTACCTCTAACCTTGAGAAGCATAATGTCCCGATTTTCAGTGCAAAAGCAAAAGCCACCATTGCCTTCACTGAAATTTCTAGGCACTTAGCACTTTTGGGACTCAGTTTAAACCAACTCAGTTCAGCAACAGGTTTGTCCTAGACAGAGCCCAGGCAATAGCCACCATTCTTTTAAAAGAGATCTGGAGGTAAACACTGCTACAGATTGCCTTCAAGTTTTCATCATTAGATTTGGGTGTAGGCAAGATAAATGTCAGTTAGGAATCATGAAAGGTGAAAACTTTCTCCCTGTTCTTTGGGAGAGGGATTGGACGTCCTGCCCTTCGAGTCTTTGGTGATATTCTCAATGCATACAGATTTGTTTAAGGAGGCTTCTTTTGCCTCATAGAAATAAATTTATAAATGAATTATTAGGTTATTCTGAAATCTTCAGCTTCCTAATTTGATGTGTATTCTTGCAGTAGCTCTTCAAAGTAGTCTACTTTAATATTGTACCTTTTGCAGAAATATTGTCTAATCCCAAAGAGATAGAATCAATTTGAATGTACTTATTTTTAATTTGCAGAATAGTGAATTTGTGAAGAACAGTTTTGGTATTTTTAAGGAACTGGAGGTATGCCAACACTACTGCTACTAAGATTTTTTTTCCTAATTGCAATGTTGAACATGGTTACTTTCACACCAATCATGAGATTTTACAATAGGTTGTAATATACTGTGAACCTACACTTCCACATTGTATCAGAATCAGAAGTGATAATTGCATTGTATCATTCTACAATAATGGTCCAATTAACCTATCATACTCTGCTCTAGTAGATCCCATTTTGATGCAGTATCTTCGTCTAGTTAAAAAAAAATAGATTAGGTTCACTCTAAGCATTAAAGAAGTAGA
The DNA here is from genome assembly GCA_009819775.1 of Phoenicopterus ruber ruber. Classification (NCBI taxonomy): domain Eukaryota; kingdom Metazoa; phylum Chordata; class Aves; order Phoenicopteriformes; family Phoenicopteridae; genus Phoenicopterus; species Phoenicopterus ruber. The sequence goes on from CM020215.1 coordinate 136,818,975, forward strand.
TAAATCCCCACTTCCTATGCCAGAGACAGCATTAAGTCCTAAAAGAAATTACTATTTTTCTCCTACAATCTGGGTTGTCCGAGGAAGGGTACCCTAAGGTATTCTGGAATATCACCAACAAAGGTCTATCTGCGATGAGGACGAAGTAATTAAACAGAAAAATCTTGCTGGCAGCCTTCCTCTATTAGTCTAAGGTTCATAGTGAAGAAAACATGTTGGGTTTCTACAGCTGCTACAAACCTCTTGATTTTGGGTCCCAGTTCCTCCAACCAAAAGCTGATTTCCATAGACCCATTTCTTGGCATTTTCCCGTTCTCTTGCAATATATTTCCCTTTTGGGATTTCTGGAGTGCACTCGCATTTCAAATGGACTTACACTAACATGAAGTTCCCACAATCTGCCAGAAGCTCACAGTGAATCACGTGCAACGTGGCTACCATGAGGGCACCCTTTGGTCAGTGCTCCCACATTCTTGTAGGCCTACACCTAGGTGAGTGTTTGTTGAATATGTCCCTTTTACATAAAATTGTCTTGACTTTTCACTCGGAAACATGGAACTACCCCGATGTTAGAGCTGCCGTCGGTAAAGAGAAGAGGAAGGACTTTGGAACACCTTTTCTGATGGATAAACATAGAATGAGAGAACCAGAACAATTCAGTTCATAAGGGAAAACGGATCTTAATATATATAAAACCATTTCACACTGAGGAAATCGCGACAGACAAACATCGATACAGTGTGGCATGAATGTAGTGGGGAGGAGCGGTGACCTCAGTGTCCTGTCTGTGATTTCCCCTCCCCAGTTCAATTCAGGGTTAAACTTAAAGCTATCGTGCTTGACTTGGACTATTACAACTACTGTAACTGTTATATTCATAACCCACCCCTATCTCCATGAGTGGGTGGGTTCAAAAGCTCTTTTTCCAAAAGGGAACTGCAGGAAGGAATTCATCCTTCTGCTGGTGGGAGACTGTAGATGACTGTCACGGAAACCAGCTTTTTAAATGGTTCTTGATCTAAATGTGGATCTACTGGAATTATTTGAGGGTGATTTCTTTTTTTTTTTTTCTGTCCTGGAATTTAGTGGAACTGTAGGAACTGAAACTTAGAAATAATTGCCATAAAAAGGGTAAGAAATCATTAGGGGAAGATGAAGACTTCTACAGAGGGAGAATAATGAAAAATGAAACTGGCATACACTGGAACTATTTTGGGGAAGAGTTAACAGATAAGGCAGAAATAAAAGGGTTAAATATTTAAGAATTAAAGGTACCTCAAAAGTAGGCAAATTAAGCTGTCCTACTAAAAAAGAGAGTTAAAAGACAAAAATGGTAGAATTTATGCTTTACAAATGCATACCGACTAGAAATGTGGAAAGATGTTTTCTACAAAATAGAGATGATAAACTTGTTTTTCTTATTACTGTCACTAAACAATATCTCAACTCAAGTTTGCAGAGTATAATTGGCAGATTTCCATTTATGCCAGTTTCTTATTTCCTTCACATTTCTGTTCCTGGTATCAGCAAAAAGAAGTGTTAATTAACCTTAGCAGCAAAGCAATGTAAGACCATGCTCTGAATTCAGAATGTCTTCTGACAGGAGACTGCACTCTGCAGCAAATTGTAAGTAATGCTGGCCTGTCAATTAAACAGGACAAGACAGGGAAAGAGGGCAGAAGATCTTCCTATTGTTTTCTTGAACTGAAAAGATCAACAACTCAGTCAGTCAGAAATAATTGTCTGCGTTACTGCCTGCAATTACTTTTAATGGGACTGTGATAATATCTGCACGCTGTGCTTATGCAGTACTTGTGAGCCGGAGAGAGGAAACAGTGTTTGTTCAGCCTTTGGAAAGACACGAATCGAGGAGAGATGTTTCCCTGCAAAATTGTAGGTGTGTTTCAGAAAGAAATGCACAGAACAATGATGTTCCGTACGTTGTCTGGAAACAAGCGGAACAAACTTCTGAAACGGGCCAGAATTATTCAGACTATTGCAGTAGGCTTGGACACCGGCAGCAGTGCTGCGCATGGGCTGGCCAAATAAAACAACTTAATTGAAGACACTTCTGTATAATTGGCTTTTTTTTGATTTTTGTAATCACAACCATTCTTGTGCTCTGAGCAGCTACCCGAATTCTAGGAAAAGAGGCATCATGCATGAGAAGCACTGCCTTTCCATGGAGGGGACATTTCATCCACCTTTTGATAAGGTGGATGAAAACTGACAAAGACCTGCATGTTTCTTACCTGTTGTTTACCTAGTAGGAATGGTTTGTATTTTGACCTTTTTTTTAGGAAAATAGATTTTTCTTGATCCCCTTACAGTTTTTAAAGTTTTTTTCATGTCTCATTAGATTTTTATGTGCTTTTCATAAGCAGTAGATGTTTGCTGGTTTGTCACCTGCTCTTACAAAGTTCATACCAATGAGAAAATGGAAAAATAAAATTTCTAGAAATATGGTTCCAACATTCCAATTATATTTTCAATATGTGGAGTCAAGAATGACTGCAGCATGTGAGGGGGGGTTTTGTTTGTTTGTCTGGAATAAATAAGCATTTGATTATAAGTTTGTTAATTTATCAAATTAAATACACGTTAATTAATCTTAACAGCAAGCAGGAAAAGAGGAGAAACACCACAGGCCTCCTTAGTTTTCTAATAATGAAAGTTTCACACACGCAAACAAAAGTTTGTTAAAAAACACATGTGCAAAAGGGGACAATTAAGGATGGCATGCTTCTCTGTGAATTAAATAAAAATGTGATAATGAATTTCAATGGGTTTATAATTTTTTTTTGCTGTGGTATTTTCTTCTTTATTCTGCTGAGGTCTCTTTGCTTAAAGAATCTACAGCTTGTTGTCCCAGTCATCTCATGATTTTGCTAATTAATAATAAAAATGTTTCTTTGTGCCAGTAATGGGAAGAATTTCAGTTCTGAAGCTGAAAACTATTAGTCTCAGTTCTACAGAGTCATGTTACTCCAAGAAATTAAGAAAATTCCCATTTACTGGCCAGTGATGTGCTCTGTTGTCTCAAGGGTTTTCTCCACTTACTGTCAGAATCAAGTTCTTCCACCTTCTACTGCTCTTAAAGGAACATATTTCATTCCTGTGGGAGGGACGTTCAGTGTAAACACAGTCTGCGTAACATCCATGCACTGAATTTAAGGTTTCTACTAAGATACACGATCCAAGATCCCTCGCACTGTTTGATTACTGCCAACAACAAACTCTGCTTTTTGTTATCAAGGCCCTACCCCCGGCTTCATACTAGAGGTATGAAGAGAAATTCTTCGCCATACATTAACTGCAAATAAATGCCTCCTGGCATTCGTATTACCACCCCAATATCTTACCTTTCAGAAACAATTTGCTCACGCATTTTGCAAGAGCAAAGAAGCATGAAATGACTTGTCCCTAGCATCATAGCAATGTCAGGAGAGTTCCCAGCTTGTGCTAGATCTATCATTTGTATTTCTAATTTAAGCGGCTGAATTCCAACACCATGAACTCTTCCCCAGAAATTATTTACAATCGTCTGCACACACTTCTGTTTTTTTCTCACTCTTAACACAAAGGTGGACATTCTGCTTAATATAATTTCCAAGTTGCAAGTACTGCTCTCTTTCTCCAGTCACTAGGATGCCATCCAAATAATACTGTGTAGCAGCTGCTCTGCAGTGATTTGAAAAAAGACAATGCTGCGCTCCTGCATCCCAGGGCAACAAGTTACACTGGAATAATCCTTTTAATAATTGATGACAAGGCAGGGTGACCAGCCAGCACCACCTTCTGGTAAGCGGGGACCGAGCTCGGTGAGCCCCTGTCCGCCTGTGATGTGCCGAGTGAAGGAGGCATTGATCCATGTCTGAGGGAAGATTAATTGCTACTTTATAATCCTCGTAAACTGGTACACCGCCATCTGTTTTCACTACAGTACACATATAGCAGGGAAGATTATCCCTTCATTTTCTACCTCCCTGCACTGCTGTTTCACAGAGACTCTTCTGGAAGCTTTTGGGGGAGGGAGGGAGGTGTACAGATTGTGGAACTGCTCTGCTTTTGGACTTGACTTTTAGACCTGACTTTTGGACTCCGCACTGTTAACAGAGCCTGCTCCGAACGTGAGCATAGACATTTGCTCAATGAGCAGTTCCCTGCTGACTGAGCGCACTGCCCGACGCCCGACCTCTCTCAGCTTCTGAGTCCAGTCTGTGTAGCAGACTCCCACAAAACCCCCACCTACTGCTGTTGCCTAACGCCCCCGTACCTGCCGTCAGTGCCCAGCGGCTGGCAGAGCAGTACGGGAGGGTATCCGAAGGCTCCAGACTCACACAGCCGTGTATGTGCACCCAGCTGCACACAGGTATATGGCCCCGCTGAACTGCACGGGGAAAAACTTTTTAGCAGGGCCTGCTGTGATAGGGCAAGGGGTAATGGTCTTAAACTAAAGGAGGGGAGATTTAGACTAGACATAAGGAAGAAATTTTTTACAATGAGGGTGGTGAAGCACTGGAACAGGTTGCCCAGAGAGGTGGTAGATGCCCCATCCCTGGAAACATTCCAGGTCAGGCTGGATGGGGCTCTGGGCAACCTGATCTAGTTGAGGATGTCCCTGCTCATTGCAGGGAGGCTGGACTAGATGATCTTTCAAGGTCCCTTCCAACCCAAACTATTCTATGATTCTATGACTGCAGTGGTAACACCTTTCTGCCAAAGCATGCTGAAGGTGCATACTTCTATCCATTACTTGCATTTTCTGTCCTAGTGTATTGCTACTAACTGAACTAGGATGACCAATTTTTGAAAGAAAGAGCATGGATAACACATTTCTTTAGAGAACTGAAAAGTGGCAGTCTCATCAAAGAATCGAGTATCACAAGTACTGAGATTTTCTTAAGCTAAAAACCCCAGATGGTGTAACAAACTCTTTGGCAGTTATGTCTTTGCTCTGGCTAACTGAGAAGCTGATGAAATGGCACATGTTTAATGATATTCCTATTTTCAAACCACAGTTCTAATGTTTTTCAGGGTCATAACAGATTGTACCATTCCTTTTATATCCAACAGTGAGTAAGGAGTTGTTTGCTTTCCTATACCTAGAGATCTCATGATCTCTATTAATAAAAAAAAATCTCTAGCATTGAAATAAAAGCAGCAAACTTTTAGAGTGTCTCATCATGCTCAGGTATTTTATTTTCAAGTTAGCTGATCCCACCCTGCAGAGGGTGGGACTTAAATTAAAGAACAGAAAAAAAACCAACCCAAAGCAGATAGGTCTTCAGCTTGTGTGTGCCTCAAGTAAGGAGAAGGCGTAGACAATCCAGGCAGTTGTTTACAGCAGAATATACAAACATACAAATGCTAGAACAAGCATTGCCTACTTAATACAAAATAAAATGAAAAGTAATTCAAAATTAGGAAAGGTAACTCGGAAAAACATTTGTGAAAGGCTTTAACAACTCACTTTCAACACACTTGATGACTAATACTGCATTTGTTTGATGGCCACAGATGCAAGTAGCAGCAGTCAGAAGCAAAGTGCAACAGTCCAGCTTTTAGGAATTTTTAGGTGAGAAGAAAGAAGGATCCTTTAACACAAAATACCCTCTCTCCTGACTCTCTCTGGTACTCTCTCTTCATGTTGTTCTCTTTTCAGCTACTACCTTAGCTCTGCAAAAATTTATCTTTACGGGGAATTTCACTATTTTTCCTCATCTTCTAAATCTGAACACTGGTGAAATTTGTCCTGCAGCGGCATCTGGCTCCAGATGACTCTGTCGTACTGCTGTAGCGCCCAACGGCAGCCTCAGGACCTTCCTGGTCAGCATCAGCTAGTTCAGCCCTCAAGGCATCTAAATGGCCTGCCCCAAAACCCCATCCTGTGCTACCTCCCCGTATCTTGTTGGTGAACCCAGCAGGGCCTTCGTGAGATGATCTGACCCTTTTTCCTGTGGTGACGTCATTGTGCAGACATGATAGCTCATGGGGAAGATTGGAAGGGGGAAGATGGGCTCCTTCCAGCTGCACCCTTAAGAAGAGCCATGCTACTTTTCAGTCGCAGTATAAAATGTATTTTTATACAGTTCCCGCAAAGAACAAGAGAAAATCATGCATAATCACAGCCCAAATGAACAGGTCATCACTGAGGGCCCGATGCACTGTGCACGAGGTTACAATATAAAGCACACTGAAATCGTATAAATCCTGCTACAGAGAAACAAGACTCATTCCCAGTTACTTCTAGAAATGTCTTTCTAATTGTTTTGTTGGAAACTTAGCCCATTTTCTACGCAACTTAACAGTAAACTTCCTTTCCTGTTCTCAGGAGAAGAAAAATCGTTCACAGGAAGAAAGCAGATGCTTGAGACAGTCAAGCAGGCTTGAGCAGGAGGCTGGAGCTAAGAAACTACTGAAACTATTTGTGCAGGGAAAAGCCTTTAAGATTACACAAGCTTAGGATAAACCATTGGTCACAGAAGACAATTTTAACCCTTTCTCTTCAGTGGTCTGGAATGTCACTTCTACTATATATAGGAGAAAATAGCTATCTATACATTTTACTCGTTACCAGGGAATTCCTATAAAACAACGCTGTCTCCGTGCCATATAGATAAGTGCTCTGTCTTATTATTCTCTAAAGTAGGTATTTGCCTATTAAGCAGCAGTAGCAGTGCATGTCTACCCTGGCAAACATAATGGACCAAGGCCTCTCCTGGGCTGAGTCACAGAACAGCTTGCACCCTTACACCTAAGCTTTCCACCCCACAAAAAAAGAACAGCCTTATCCATGTCATCTATTAGGAATGGTCCATGGCCCATGCTGTTCCCTAAGCCACCTTTGGCCTTTTATGAAGAGCACTTGTTGACCACTGAAACCATACCAGAGAACTTGCTAATGATTTGACAGGATTGGGGTCTGCTTACCTGTACCATGCCCTTACTTAATGGACACGGACACCATGCCCTGCCATGGACATAGCCACATGGACCCCAAGATCATGAAGTCCAGCTGCTGCCAGAATACAGCAGTTGCATCTTACAGGGCTCTTATTATCATAGAATCATAGAACAGTTTGGGTTGGAAGAGACCTTGAAATATCATCTAGTCCAGTCCCCCTGCAATGAGCAGGGACATCTTCAACTAGATCAGGTTGCTCAGAGCCCCATCCAGCCTGACCTTGAATGTTTCCAGGGATGGGGCATCTACCACCTCTCTGGGCAACCTGTGCCAGGGCTTCACCACCCTCATCATAAAAAACTTCTTCCTTATGTCTAGTCTAAATCTCCCCTCCTTTAGTTTAAGACCATTACCCCTTGTCCTATCACAGCAGGCCCTGCTAAAAAGTTTTTCCCCATCTTTCTTATAGGCCCCCTTTAAGTACTGAAAGGCCACAATAAGGTCTCCCCGGAGCGTTCTCTTCTCCAGGCTGAACAACCCCAACTCTCTCAGCCTGTCTTCATAAGAGAGGTGCTCCATCCCTCTGATCATCTTCGTGGCCCTCCTCTGGACCTGCTCCAACAGGTCCATGTCTTTCCTGTGCTGATGGCTCCAGAGCTGGATGCAGTACTGCAGGTGGGGTCTCACCAGAGCAGAGTAGAGGGGCAGAATCACCTCCCTCGACCTGCTGGCCACCCTTCTTTTGGTGTAGCCCAGGATACTGTTGGCTTTCTGGGCTGCGAGCACACATCGTTGGCTCATGTCCAGCTTTTCATCCACCAGTACCCCCAAGTCCTTCTCGGCAGGGCTGCTCTCAATCCCTTCATCCCCCAGCCTGTATTGATACTGGGGGTTGCCCTGACCCAGGTACAGGACCTTGTCCTTGTTGAACCTCATGAGGTTCACATGGGCCCACTTCTTGAGCTTGTCCAGGTCCCTCTGCATGGCATCCTGTCCCTCAGGTGTGTCAGCTGCACCACTCAGCTTGGTGTCATCTACAAACTTGCTGAGGGTGTACTCGATCCCACTGTTTATGTCATTGATGAAGATATTAAAGAGTTCTGGTCCCAATACGGACCCCTGTGGGACACCACTTGTCACCAGTCTCCATCTGGACTTTGAGCCATTGACCATTACCCTCTGGATGCGGCCATCCAACCAATTTCTCATCCACCGAACACTCCACCCATCAAATCCATATCTCTCCAATCTAGAGAGAAGGATGTTGTGGAGGACTGTGTCAAAGACCTTAAACTCATTGGTCTTCATTTTAAAACTAGCATGGGCTTTTCTCCCTCTGATGCTGAAATGTCCAGAGACCTGGAGTAGAAAAACTTCCTTCTTCTCAAAGTGAGCATACCACAAGGCTTCCAAGATCTACAATTTATGACCAGATAGCTCTTTAGGGAGTAAAATTCAAACCACAAAAGTTTGAAAACAAGCCTACATCCAGACCATAGAGGGAAGGCATGTCCTTCCTTCCAATCCTGTTTTCCCAGCCAGCAGCATTTTGTGGCTTCTGGGCTCCAACCAAACTCTGGCATCCCAATCTCTTTCTTCCACCATCTTTGAGGCCTGTCTGTGAGTCTGTTCCTTGCAGAAAGCAGACGCTTCTGTCTTGTAGTCTGTCCCTGTGCCGCAGGCTGCCTGCCTGCTCTGCTTCCTCCTCCAACCCCACCTGCCACATCCTGGCTCCGAAAACTTCTCCCGATCGAGTCAACCCAGCAGCGCTCACGGTAGAGGGAATCTCCCTGTTCTCTGCCAGCCAGTATAGGACAACTAAGCAGCCTTCCACTCTGCTGCCCAGCCATGTGCTTTTTAAGTAAATACGTAATATAAGTACTAACAGACTAAACCTCCATAGCCTCTGTTGCCTACCCCCATGTCTCATTTGCAAGGCTGCTCCAGAACCTCACTGCTTTCCTAATTAATCGTGTTCTTCTACTGATCAGCCTAAGGTTAATTCTTGATCCATTCACATCCACTTGTTTTTGTGCCAACATTATGTACCAGGTGGTGCAGAAGGGACAGACACTGGACAAAACTCATTTCCTGGAGTCTCACGTTGCCATGAAAAAATCTCTGGATGCTGAGGAACAGTTGCAGTGGTTCCTGGCCATTTTCCAAACAATCTCTCTGAATTGAAACGGAGCTCATTTTTTGGTGGAGGACCTCCAAATCTGTCATTGGCAGAGCAATTTCTGGGCCCACAAGCAGCAGCCAGCTGCTAGGCATCAGCTTGTGAACTATGGCAAAGTCCACTGCAGACAGGAACGTGCAGAGGAAAGGCCAGTAACCTGGTCTGGGAACTCCACAGCGTGGATCCACACCGATTTCCCAGCTTGGACCTGGAAATAATACACCTGCTTTTGCGTAATTCAATGCCCAGTTGTCGTGGTTTAACCCCAGATGGTAACCAAATACCATGCAGCTGCTCGCTCACTCCCCCCCTCCCTGTTGGGGTGGGGAGGAGAATCGGAGAGAAAGGAAAACTTGCAGGTTGAGATAAAAGCAGCTCACCAGGACAGCAAAGAAAAAGATCATAATAATAATACATTATTGTTGTTGTTATTATTATTAATAATAATAATAAATAAGGATAATAGACTATATAAAACAAACGATGCACAATTTCTCAGCACTCAACGACCGATACAGCCCATCCTGAGCAGTGGCCAGGGAGCAGGGGTATCCCCCCCCCAGCTATCCCAGAACAGCAAGTTCCAGAGAGAGCAGGCAAGGGAACGAACAGCCAAACGAATGAACGAACAGGCCCAAACGAACAGAAAAAAAAAAAAAAGGAAAATAACAGGGAAACGAAAAGCAACCCGAAGGGAAGCTTAAGGATTAAGGCAACTTAAGGCTAGTGGCCCACTGGCCGACCCTCACTTGTACCGGGCATGACGTCTATGCTATGGAATACTCTCTTTGGCCAATTTGGATCAACTATTCCAGCTATACCCCTTCCAAGTTTTTGCACCTGCACATTAGCAAAACCTGGGAAACTGCAAAATGTCCTTGATGGTTTAGCAACAACCAACAACATCAGTGTGCTGTCACCATTCTTCACACACTAAAGCCAAAATACAGAACCAGGACAGGAAAAAAATTGAAGGGAACACAAATGCAGCCTTCCCTGGGCTATTAGACTGGGAAGAAGTGGTGTTGGAACATGCCCTCTGCTGCCAGGGCCGAGCTGTTTCCACACTGCACTGCCCACTGAGTCTGCTATGCCCTGGCGGCTGCAAGCAGCACCAAGTACCACCTTGTCTCTTCTCCAAGACCAAGCAAGAACAGGCGACCAGACCAAATGATTCATCCTTCCATCTCTTCAAATTAAGTGGATAACTGACTCTTCACTGGCTGACACAGTAAGTGTTGGTGCTATTTAGCAAAGGTGGTGAAAGCTAGGGGGGATGAGTTTGAGAATTTCAGCGTGAAATAGAAAAAGATCTGTCTATAATGATCTCCTGGAAGAAGAAATGGCATTGAAAACCCTTTTTCCTACCTCTGTGTGCTGTCATAAACCAATGCACACTGAAAGGCATTCAGAGTTAGCTTTTAAATGATTTTAAGCTTTATTGCAAATTGTCCTAAAGATACCTTAGTATGACATGGCATAAGTTTGTTGCCCATGACATTTATTTTAATTCCTACAACATGACAGCTTGCCATAGTGTCTGCAGTGTGATTCAAGGATGGAACAAAGTGCAAACAAATGTTAATGTGCCATATGCAAACAACATTTAAATTTGCTGTTGGCAGCATAATTCAAAGCATTATGCAGGAAACTTCCAGCCGTGACCCTTATTAAAAATGTCAGTCTGCAGTGAAGTGCTTGCATGTATATGAAAAGAAATAAATCTGCAGGCTTTTTAAAATTAGCTTTGATTGGGATATGCTTAAACTTTTTTACTTATTGCTACTGACACCAGCATCCACTTTCCAATCTTGACAAAACCTACCTTTATTAATAAACTATCAAATGATATACTTTATACTGTGAACAAGAGGGACTTCATCAGAATGTTAATTTCGCTTATAATTTCAGAATTTTACATCAAAATTGAGAAAAAAAGAGGGAGACCTACAGTAAGGTTAGCCACAATCAATGTAATCACTTTATGTTAAAAGGACGTTTTGTCCAGGAAATGTCACCTAAACCAACACTCTGCTGTAAGATGTCTGACTTCTGATGAAAGTCCGCTCCAGGAGAAAACTTGATGCAACTGCAAAATATGTCTTGAAATAGAAGAAAGACCTGATATGTTAATACAGCCAGTAGAATATACGCTCTTAAATGCTTTCTAGTAAGACTGAAGCAATTCATTCTGATAACCTCAAATAAATAACAATATAAATCAAGGTCCACAGTGTTCAACATAGTGAATGCTAAACTAATAAGGCATGTTCCTGGGGAAACTGGGGGGAGGATGATCCAGCAGTTGTAGCCCTCTTTTCATGTCAAGCAGCAATGGAGAGGTCCCCAAAATGCTCAGCCCCGTCTCTCCTCTGGCAGTGAGGCTGTCAGCACATCCCTAATATGTATTCTGCTAACTGTAACTGTTGTAATACACTGCACTGGTCAGATACCTACCTTCTGATGCCATCAAAACAAACGATTTCAGTCTTGTCAAGATAGAAGGTAAATGTTAACGTTTTTCCCAATGGCTTTTGGTGACACTACAACTATTTATAGTTACAGTGTCCTATGAGCTTGTGTGTATGTGTGTGTATTTGGCCAGGAAACTCTTTTGTCCAAGGTTTTTCAATTAGCAATAACAGGACATAATTATCTCTCTTTGGTTAGATTCTTCTAATGTTGTTTTGTTCTACCTAAAAGCAAATGCAGCCAACACACTTAGTCCCACAAATATTCATCACAAGTGTCTATATAATGTTTATTCCTAGCGGGCTATGCTTATGTGTTTTGTATTCATCAATGTTGTGGCATGATAAATTAATCTTTAAAATCTGGCAAGTTTTGTATAGTTTGTACTGTGGTGGAACTCTAATTACATTTTAAGGTTTTTCACTATGCTGATTTGACTAATGTGGTTTTTGTTTTAGGATAAAGATGGTGAATCAGTGTACGGTATTATCATTTCAGGTAAAAGCACAACATCCTAACAAACATACAATCCTTGATTTTTAAGTCTATGGCTGATGAACCCATTTGTATGAATCAGGTCAGCAGAGCTGGACACAAGACGACTTGCATTTATTGATTAAGGAATTTCATGCAAGAGAGATCTTCATAGCTTGCTGAATTTGAGATTCTAGAGGTTAACATCAAGTGATCATAACTTTTGCTTTTTTGTTGCCCAGAGAGAGAGGACAGATCTCAGCACCGTGGAGGAGTACGTGTGAGAACAGCAAGGGGGTCCAGACCCCGATTCCAACACTTGGTGGAAGGCGAAGCTGGGAAGCTGCACAGGCAACCGACACTGCCACCTTCCCACTGACAATGAGCCCAGGACAACCCTGTCAAGCTGGGAAAAGTCTTAAAAAAATAAACCCTCAGGTCATTGCAAGTGAAATTCTTCCAGTCCTTGGAGAAAAAAAAGTGATGAAATTAAGATTGCCATATGACTTAAGGATTGATATTACTAGGAAAGTTTTGGGACATTCAGTCAGTGAAAAGCATCAACAAAATACCGCCTCTTTTCAGCAGAGCACTTTGTCTGAGAGAGAGAAGGTAGATAGCCTCTGGGAGCTGAGGCTGGCATGAATGGAAGAGACTTAAACTCAGGAATGAGAGAGAAAGTTGGCAGGTAGTGGTATAATCACCATTCTTGGTCCTAATACACAACAAAGCAAAATTCAATTCAAATGTCGGCAATAAAAGAGCATCGAATCCTAGAGGCTGTACATCCTGAAGAAAGAAGCTGGTAGTAGTGGTTAGAAATGTAGTCAAATGTGCAATCTTCCCAGACAGCAAGATATAACATCTTGTACCTCATCCACACAGATGCTGGGATAAAATCAGTAAGAAATACTTAATAAGCATGGCTGGTCTTTGGCTTACCCCTCACCGTTACCCCTTACCCCCTATTCACAGCAATATCACTTTATGCAACGCACAGGGTTGCCTTGCTTGAAACACGCAGTAACTCTGGGAGTATTGTGTAATTCATTTCTCAGGGATGTCATTCTCGCATTTACCACAGCACCCCTGCAACCCCTCTTCTCTCATCTTAGAAGGCAGCTCCATTTGCTCTGCCCTTGGGGCCCCCCATGGGCCCAGGCCCACCCCTGGCCATCAGTGTGACAGTGCGGCCCTGCCTGATCCCTTCTGCGAACAGCTGCACATCACTCGGCTTTCAGGCCACTGAGCAAGGGCTTGAACAAGCTTTAGATATAGTAGCCTTTGAAGCCGTGTGCAGGAATTGGAGGGAGTGTCAGCGAAAAGAAAGAAGTGTGACCTCCTTCAGTCTCTCTCACCCCGTGGGCATCAGGCCAGAACATGCATTAGCCTTATAACATATTGAATTAATTTGTCCAATTGTGGCTCATAATGATCGCATGGTGCTTTATGTACGTTGTTCTTGAGATGCCCTAAAGCAACACATGTGTTCTAGCATAATCTGTGCTTTTAAAGACAGTTTCAAAAGCCTGCAGTGTATCAGCTCTCTATTGTCCCAGTTAGACAGTTAGGAAGAGAGAGCTGAAGCTTGCAGGAGTTGTCTATTGTCTTTCACCCAAGCAACGTATATCAGATGTCGCCATTTATATTCTAGCAACAAACTGTCACAGGGCACCAATGCCTTTGATGCCCGTAAATCCCAAGTTTATTAAAATAGGTGAAGAATAAAAAATGATTAGACAAACCACAACTCAGATATCTGGCAGGCGTGACAGATCTCATATCTCATGATATATCATTTTTTCTCAGTGATCTGAGACTCCTGCACACACGAAACATGCCTGTTCTGTGATACCCCAGTCTTTGGGAAGGCTGTTCAAGTAATCCTTTGGACTTTCATTTGCATGGTATGGTAAGCATCTTCCATTACGCAAAGAGAGCAGGTGTTACCTATTCAGTGGGTACCATCCTTTCCACTCATCTCTCACAGAGCTCACCTCGAGACCTGTGGGAGCTGAAGGCGCGGGAGGCTGTTCCCCTCACCGCAGGTAGGTCAGCATGTAAGTCCCTTCACCTCTTCAGATGTGGCCCACGTGGACTGGAAGACAAGTGATCTGGATCCCGTTCTCACTGGCCATATTCGTCTTTTGTTCAGACCTTGTACTTCTGGCAAGTGCTGTTGTTTGTTTTTAAAACAGCCCAGTAATGTTTTCAGGTTCCATTAAACTTCATATTGAACCAGCTCTTTGTGCCCACATTTTTATCTTCAGTTTCATCCCACAGGATTTATGAACTGGTGGATTGATCAAGGATCAAAGTGGCACCTGATTTTTCTGATTGGGGACAGAAAAAGACCCTTGGAAGACTCACGTTTTCACCAGAAAAAAAGCAGGAAACAACCTTTTGGTTAATGAAGCTGGGGAGACAATTAATAGAATCGATGAAAGCAGTGGAAAAGTATTTCCATGGACAACTGTCTCTTCCCACCAATTCTCATGAAACATTTCAATCCACTTATGTTTGTGGCCATGAAGGAAAAGGTAGAGGTCCAAAGCTTTCTTCTCACGTTATAGGATTTGTTGTAGAAAGGAAAAAACCTCTCTCTCCTTCTCACATGCTTAGTTCAAGTCAACTGTTTTAAAAAGCCTATTTTTGGATTTCTGATTAAAGCCTCTCTAAAATTCTTAATCAATCTGGATCTTTCCTTCTTTTGAGTTTGTCCTGGTTTCAGCTGGGATAAAGCTAATTTTCTTCCCAGTAGCTACCGTGTTTTGGATTTAGTATGGGATTTGGTATGTGAAGAATGTTGATAATACACTGATGTTACTAGTTGCCGCGAAGCAATCAAGGACATCTTCCAGCTTCCCAGGTTTTGCTAATGTGCGGGTGCAAAAACCTGGGAGGGGTATAGCCAGTATAGTTAATCCAAACTGGCCAACGAGAGTATTCTATACCATAGACGTCATGCGCAGTATAAGTGGGGGTCGGCCGGTGAGCGAGACCCTTCCCCTTTTCGTTCATTTGGGCCCTTTCGTTCATTAGTGCTTTTGTTCGTTCATTCGGCTGTTCATTCCCTCGCTCACTCTCTCTGGAACTTGCTGTTCCGAGATCGCTGCTGGGGAATATTCCTCTTCCATGATCACTGCTCGGGATGGGCTGTATCAGTCGTCGAGTCATCGGGTGGGGAGAAATTGTGCATAATTCGTTTTATATATTCTACTATCATTTTTATTACTATTATTACTATCATTATTAATATATAATGTAATTATTATTATCTTTTTCTCTGCTCTCCTGGTAAACTATTTTTATCTCAACCCACAAGTTTTCCTTTCTCTCTGATTCTCCTCCTCACCCCACTGGGGAGCGAGGGAGTGAGCGAGCGGCTGCGTGGTATTGGGTTACCAGCTGGGGTTAAACCACAACAGAGTTGCAATTACTGTTCTCCTTATTTAAAGGAAATGTATTTAAAATTACTCCACCATTTCAGAAAAAAAAAGAATCTGAGGTTTTGGAGATCAAATAACTGAAGTGAAACCCTGCCTCTCTGCGAGTCGGTGGGAATTCTACTGAGGTACAAAAGTTGCCACAAACAGAAGAATGAACAAGGTTTGTTTGAAACTCTTCCCTCAAAGACATCCAGAGGAGCCCTCTTTCCAGGCCTGCTTTTCAGCCTTCATCTTCAGGAACAGAGGCTGACACCCTTAGACACAGAATATCTCAAGTCTCTTTAATCGAACATGATGGGAAGAGAGATTACCTTCTGAATGCTGTGCCTGAACATACGCAGGTATTTGTTATTCCCGTTCTAGGTAGTCTGGGATTACAGATTGCACACTTTAGTTTTACTTAGTTCAATTTTTATTACTTAAACCAAAGTTGTTGCCAAAATAACCTACCATAAAAATTCCTTCATCCTATTTCTGCATCTCATTATCGCTCTTGTTTATCAGTCCGTTCCCTTCTGAGGAAGATGATGCATTTTATCTCCTTTAAATCTGAACAACGACTCAACCTGCAATGATGACACAAAGCTAAAAAATTCTTTCTGCACCCCACCCTCGATAACATATGCAATGGAGAGGTCTCTAGTAGCTGTAAGAGCACAGATAAGCTGATTCACCTGGCAGTCTGAGGACAAGGCTGCCACTGTTTCCAAGCTGATTCCTATTCAACTACAAAACGTTTTCTAAAAAATAAATTCTACCAAAACTAATTAATACAAACTTTAACACAAAGCTAAGAAGTGGTCTGCTTATGGCATTTCTTCCACTTCCTTTCCAGCATGCCCTAGCGTTTTGGCCCTTGGTTTCATAAGTTTGTCAGGCTGCATGAATTCATTTTCTCTCGTCAAAGGAGAAAGTTTGTCATCAGTGTCAATCAAAAGATAATTTAATCTGTTGTGTTCTGCCTCTTTAAAATATATCCAATCAAATATACACAATCCAGCACCACTTTTTCTTATAATTTTCCTGAATTTCCTCTACCACCCATGAACATTTTTAAACAACTCAAATTATCTTATATTTGGTAATGACTATGAGCTTCCCCTTTCGGAGATACTCCAACAACAGGATCCTAAATCTAATTTCGGTTTCTTGCCTTGTCCAAGAATCTTGTAAACAATCAGTTTCTTCTCATGGGAAATCGGCTTAAAAGGAGCAACTGCAAAGAAGTTCCTTTCGGACGTGTAGGAAGGTGTTCTGCAGAAAGAAAACAGTAACCTCACGTTTCTCTTAGCTGGAAGGCAGTGGAGTTTGCAACACATGAATAAAGTGCTTGTGAAGGCTCAGCCAACCAAATTCGTATTCTCTCCTTCGCAGTTACGGCTGTGTCTGAGGGAAACCAGGTCAGCTCCCTCAGTTCCTCTGGCAGGTGAACAACTTGTTCCCTTCTTTTTCTGTTGTTTGGAAAACAACAGGAATGATTTTCAGAGAGGAAGCTGGTTGTGTACGCCTTAATCATGGCCATTTGGGGGGGAACCTCCTCTGAAAGGAGGTTGTAGAGAGATGGGGGTCGGACTCTTCTCCCTAGTAACAGACGACAGAACAAGAGGAAATGGCCTCAAGTTGCACCAGGGGAAGTTTAGATTGGACATTGGTGAAAATTTCTTCACCGAAAGGGTTGTCGGGCACTGGAACAGGCTGCCCTGGGAGGTGGTGGAGTCACCATCCCTGGAGGTATTCAAAAGGCATTTAGATGAGGCCCTAAGGGATATGATTTAGTGGGGGACTTGGTAGTGATAGGTTAATGGTTGGACCCGATGATCTTGGAGGTCTCTTCCAACCAGAACAATTCTATGATTCTATGATTCTATGAAGCCGTACAAGGACAGGAAAAGCAAGCCCCTGCTTCAGGAAGCAAGCCCTTGGGGAGATGCTGCAAAGACAAGTCAAAGCAAAGAGTTGCCTTGCTGGTGAGGGTAGGCTAAGGAAGACCTTGCTATAATGCACACGAGCAGTGGGACATGGAGGAACCCATGCAATCAAGGGCCACTGGGATTTTCCAAAGCACTGGAGCAACTCAGGTGCTTTATATCCGCTTGCTGGAAATCCCGATCTGGTTCTTCTGGTGCTTCAGTGCTTGCAAATCTGAGCATTACGTACCTGCAAATGCCGGTACATGCTCTGGGAGCAGGAAGAGATGTATTGTCTGCCACCATCAAAACTGACAACTAGTCTCACCTCAAAACTCCTGGCTGCTGAGAGGGATGCCACCACGTTATGCCCCTTCCCGCCATCCCGCACCGACCACAATGGAGCATCCTGCAGCGCTGCTGCCAAACCAGATAGATCCAGTTTTCACTTGGATTTCAAAATACCTTTAATCCATCACAGCTGCAGCCTCGAACTCAGAGCAAGTCAGGAAATGTCCCAGGCACCCTCATTTTTAAGATAATTTCATGTTGCTCCTTTTTAGTTTTTTTCTTTTTTTTTAAGATATCTGTTTGAAGGTGCCCTTGTAATTGTGCATGGTCACGTATAACCACTGTTGCAAGATTGCTGTGGTTTCATATTACCATTAATCAATGCAACACGTATTAACTAAGTACTCTGTTCTGCTCTTGCATGATTTATTAGGTCTTCCTTCATTAACGTGTTTGATCAGAAAACTAATTAAACAATGAACTGTGGCAGCAACACATACTTTGCATCAATTATTAAAAGCAGATTTCTTGGAATAAAAATGTGGTAATGAATACTTGAGTTACCATGGGTTACACTTTATGTCAAATTATCTGAAATGTTAGTAGCACTAATCCTTGGCTTTCCCATTTGTGAGCAAACTAGATATGACAGTGTTAAAGACAAGCCTACTAAGTTTGTTTCCAACACTGATACATTAAATACCGGTAAATAAGGAGTGAGTTCCTAGACTTGAATTTTACTATACAGGTATGTTCTGTATATTAACATCTGCTTTTCTGAAACAATGTAAGGCCTCGTTTGTCATCTTCATTACCAGTCACTGAGTATACTCATACCGTATCTGGAATTTGCGATGTTAAACACCGAAGATATTAGTAATGTCTCCATGAATAAAGCAAGATTTAGTTCCCCTACGTACAATTTTACCTTAACAAATTTCAAAGCTATTTGCCTACTTGATCTTCAAAATGCATCCTTCCTGCACCGTTGTGGTTCATTTTCCCATGGTTTCTTCAGCCTGGTTTATGCCAGTCAGTTTAGCCATGCCGTTAGTTATTCAGACCTTACAGACAGTAGAGCCGCTTACCTGCCGGAGGCTCATTCCACTCACATTCCTCCTTCATATACTGAGAATTACACTCACGGGACATATTCCGTATTTGTTTCCCTCATGGAGAGTCTCTCATATATTTGTGTAGAGGAAGAATAAAAACCCATCCCATACCCCTAAAGAGGGAAGCACTTGGTACCACTTTTCGTTAAATGCCACACTGCTATTTAAAGCTCCCCCACCCTGGCATAATTGGAGATGGAGACAATAATCCAGCAACCACTTTATTTCATAAGCCTGATGGACTCCTCAAACCTGGGACACAGATTGCTTTGAGAAATGCTGCATCCCTAGAACCACGCATTCATGCTGGCCTTATTAAAATGTACAATTTCGAGAAGCAGTTTCCTCTTTATTCCCTGTTAATCACACTCTAGCTTCGGCCTTCTGCACCATCATAAAGTACTTGGAGTGAATTTCCTCAGTGACAGTTTCAGATATTGCTCAGTTCATCTCCCAGATGTGGCCGGCCATGAGCTGATTAGCTTCTCGACCAGCAGGACATTTGGAGAAATACATTTCTGTAATAGGTTTTAGCTTGTGCCAGGGGAAGTGAATATTTCCGTGAGTGGGAGTTTACTGCCTTTCCTGAAATCGGCTTACGGCGCACCATTGCCATCTGACTTGCAAAAGGCACGCTCGCTTCCATCTGGATGAGTTAGTAAGTTATCTGCCTGCACCTACCGTTCACTTCTAGCTGACAACCACACATTATGCAAATCCCTGCGCTCTGATGGAGAACAAAGATGAGCAATAAGAAATCAGAGGTTTTCATAATCAGCGTACGTTTCTTACAAGTTCTGTGTTCCCAAACAGACCTCCAGCTTCCCCACTGCAGTCAGCTGAGCGTAGCAATGATCCTCCTCTAAATAACTACTTACTGCCTTACTCTCACCGGCTCCTACTTTCCTTTCTTAAATTGGTGTCTCTCTAACAGAAAGGTGCATCTGTCTTCTTTCTGCCTTATTCGGAAGCCAGAGCACACATACCCTGCACGTGCAAGAAGTACGTAAGAGCCCGTACCTGTTTCTGTATGTACTAAAAAGAAATGGGCTGTCATTTTGAATAAGGGAAGGATTTTGAATTGAAATGGTTTTGAAATTCATTGATTCATTTTGGTGCTACTGCCATAACTGTTAAGCTTTTTCCCATTATGAATTTAGAAATATGTATATTCTACGCATATTTACAGGATCACATGAAAATTTTAACAAGGTGCAATCAATCACACAGCTCAGCCCAATTTTCATTACACTAGAAACAGGCTTTTATGCAGGATTCTCTGAAAGATTTCACTGCATTAGACTACAGAGTGCAAGTTCCACGATGTTTTGGAGCATTTTAATGTTATACTATAACATGCTTAACATTTATGTTACACACTGCCAGATAAAAACACTGTTTCAGATAGAAAGATTCACTTTAATCAACCTAACTCAGAGAATCCTCAACCTGTGGTATGGTAAATATATTATACAAGCTTTGCAGGCTGACCAGAGCTTGATAGACCCTCATGGCTCCCTGATTTTGCGTATTCTAGGAGTTGCCATTAATTGCGGTATAGATAAAAGGACACTATTATCTGTAGTGGGGGGAGGAAACAACCCAAAAAAGCCCTAACCTTTCTGCATGCAAAACACACAATCCTTTTACTCAAGCAAAGATAATTTAACGACAGCATTAGCCTTTATCTGAGATAAAGACTTAAACGGCAAGCTGCTATGAAAAATTAAGTGCGATAAGTAGGCAGACAGCTTCTACCTGACCCGCAGCTCTCTCACTTGTTTCACCTTCCCCACCATTTGCTGTGACGCTAACTAACCCCTTGTTCTGCGTTATCAGCTCCCAACCTCGAGCTGAGCTTTCAGGCTCTCATGCCGTTTGAACACCGTTGGCGTCATACTTCAAAAAGTTGCCTTCTGTTATCTCAGACGTTTTGTGAAAGTCCGATTGTGGATGTTTTTCCCGAGTAGGTGCTGGAAACTGAATGCTTTGTTTTATCCTGTGCCAGCTGAGCTACAGCACGTGCTCTCTGTGCAGCTCTCAGAAAGGGATTTTAGCTTGTTGTACACTTCAGAGCTCATTCAGAGCTCAGAGGCTGATTCAGGTCTGCTCGCTGTCCTACAGTATTTGTTTCTGCTAGGGGCAATGCTAGAGTCCCCTTTAGGTGACATGTATGTATTTATGCCTTTACTGCAATGCCTATGTTGCCTTTACTGCAATCCAAGGCATGGACCTTCAGAGCCAAAGCAATTTGACATTGTCCTGACATTGTCCAACCTTACTGAACTGCTAAAGCTTACAAAGTACTTCGAGCTGCCTTGGGTCATTGTAGAATGAGGTGAACAGTGTTTCAAGGGAAATTCCTAATGTTGAACATTTAGTGCCCTTCTTGGGATTTAGCAACAAATTCTCAAGCTACAGATGGGGTGAAGAATGACATTATATGGAAAAAAATAGTCACTTCAGAGATGACCACACTTAGAGGTCACGTTGTGGCAGAATGCTTCTGCCATGCCAGTTGCCCCCGAAGAACATCTGCTCCAGAAGCTCCATGCTCCATGACAGCATTTTCCTCTTCAACTTGTTTTAATTCAGTAGGTTTTTGTCCTAGATTTTTAATCTCTGCCAGTACGCAAGCTGAACATGCAAAAGCTGAACACCCAAAGCCACTAGAACAGGTGATTTATCCTTCTGTTATCTCAAAGAAAAGTCTCCAACCTGCTGATAGAGAAACACAAGTGGAATGTGGTTCACGTTTCTAATTGCATTTTGCTAATCGCTACAGCAAATTGAAGCTGTATGGCTGCTGAAACAGAGGAAAGACAAATTTTAAGATCCATTCACTTTGAAGAGTGGTTGGAGAGAGACCTCTTCAAAAAAAAGAGCAGAAGCTGCTAGTTTGCTTTCGGACAACTGCTTGATAAGTCCTTTTATTCCCCATAGCGTTTGCCGAGGAGTTTTTAAACTATGGTGCTTCTGCCAGGGATAAGTTGTGTCCTCACCCATGGGGGAGGCTACTTGGTGTCCCTCTAGGTACGCAATATCCCTCCAGGGTACCAAATTATCTGTGCAGCTGAAGATCCGTGGATCTCCAAGAGCTCCCATACCCTTCCTCTGCTATATGTAGCAGGAAGAAAGGGAAGTGTCCAGCACACCGTTTACTGCTTACCTCTCAGGCTAATTCCTTGTCCCTGAAGACGGGCAGCTCAAAACTACAGTAGACTTGCTGCTTCTCAGAGTTACTCGTGTAGCGGTCTGGCCCTCAGTTTGCATCGGAGTGGCAGAGCAAATGTCTGTACTTTATTTTCCCTCTGATACAAAGTACTGCATGTGCACAAAGACAGCCAGCCTTCTGTCACTACACAGAAGACATCCAGGCTCACTTAAAAGCAAAAAAAAAAAAAAAAAAAAGCCCAATTTTACATGGCATAGAGTTATTTGCAGGAACATGAAGATCCCATAGATATAACCCAGCTGCTGTATGTTGATATTTCAGCCTTCAAAGAGCTCTTCTTCCTTCTATATTGAGACACTGTTATTGTGAAATCCCACGCTGGGAAGCTTTAGATGGATTACTTAAGACTTTCCAATGTCCCTTTAGTTCCCACACCCTTGTGTACTACAGGAAGGAAAAAATGTGCCAGTTTGGGGTGTTGATTAGGGTTTTTTTTAAAAGATTGAAAAAATAATGTTCTCCAAGAGCAGCATTTTCTCACACACTGAATTATCCTGAAGCATTTGTACTGCAAACATGACTGTACTCAGACTTTGCACTTTTCAAGTCATTACCTCTCCGTCAGCTACTCAAGCATCATTGAAGGCAAAAGGCAGATGTTACTGGGTAGTGCCTGCGTTCTTGAACCCAGACTTGATCCCATCCTTCTTACCATGGTGCAATCAAGAGTAATGTATACTTTTGTCTCTCAAGTAAAAGTGCCAGCTTTCATCCCAAGGAACACTGTCAACACTCAAGCAAGTTTTTTTCACACAGACGATTTTATCACCCATTTTTCAAACAAAGCCCTAGCACTCAAAAGTGAGTGTTATAAAAAGACCTATTAGACTAGAAGTAAACTCAGAAACCCAGAATAGTTTCTAAAGCCAAACTTTACTTTATTTGACCCAGACGAACCAAACCCCCTTTCCCTGTCATTTTTGTGCACTTCTGTAACGTGCTCAGGTGAGTGTGTATCCTAAAACAGATACAAGTAAAATATGTATAATGCCATCACACAGTTCTTGGAATTATTTCGAGGACAGAGAATGAAAGGCCAAAAAGAGGCTGTGAAAACTGAAGTGTGAAGAATTTTAAATAGATATCCACTGCAGGAAGAAACCTGGCCCCTGAGAACTGCTCTTTCACCCTGCTGTTAATTTCTGAGGCTGACAACACCAAAAAGACACTTGTGTATTTTCTGGACCCGGTAGGTCAGACTGGAGAACCATATCTCCTGTCTGGTCCTAGGCAGGGTGATCACGTTTCTGTCCAGATTTACTGGCTACACATGAAACAACCGCAAAGATCAATGAACTGCACTGACTACCGCCAGCAGCCGAGAAGAAGAGGGCCAGAAGGAAGACAGAGATATTTTGCCAAAAGGCATTTTAGCTCCGTGTAAGACAAACACGTGAAGGCAGAGTGCCTGTGCCTGAAAGCAGCGCAGCAGCCTGCCAGCCTCCTGGCACAGCGTGCGAGGGCAGGTCCAGCACTCCTCCTCCTCCTCCTCCTCCTCATCATCATCCGCTGGCCGTACGCTTCGGCGGCCCTACGCGCACCTGCGGCACGCCGGATGCGCGCAGGCTGCTCGCCCAGGAGGCTCTGATGCAAATGTCAAAAATGAACCTGCAAATCGCACGCAGCAAAAATATTTCTTTCATGTTACCTTCAAATGGGCTTTTCTGAGTAATAGCTGAAAGGACAAGCCTGCTGAAATAGGCAACTGATCCCAAGCTTGCTGCTCGAAATGTTTTAATGTGTGCCTCCTTTTAAATTCCTGTCTCTCATTTTAGGGGAATTTGTATCACACAAAACCTCAACATTTTCTTTCTAAGTGCAGTGTAATTTTTCTTGGGTATATGGGAGGGTATGGCTTTGTTTCTGCTCTTGTATTTCACTGAGTTTGAATGACTAAAAAATTTCAAAACAAATTTAAATTGTCTGAAAGCATTTGGCCAAGTTATAGTTTTTTCTGTACATTCTTCTCATACCTTAAGGAAAAAAATTGCTTATCTAAAATTTGCTCGGACAATTAACTTCAGTTATCCTCACCAGGTACTTCTAATAAGCACTTCAAATTTTCTTTAAACTCCCAGACTCAGAGAACTGATTGCAAACATTCCAGGCGTCTCTTCACATTCAATGTTCAGGAAATCTGTATTTTCTCTGAGTGTTGTACTGCAGATATACCCCTCAAAGGAATTAAGGAGTCCTTACAGGTCTGTAGGTGTTTACGGTATTGTCAGTTCTACAAGGTTAAGTGCTGAAGTCTGAACATAAGCAGTAGCTGGAAAAAAAGAAAAAAAATGGAGTATTTTCCTCGCTATTTTCTTTGTTTGTACCTCTACAATTTTCACAGCCCCTCATAAATTATTCTTTTTGGCTCTCTGTCCATTCCTTTTGTAGCTATACTACAGTTACTATAACTATAGCTACTTTTATAACTCACCAAAGAGCAATGCAAACACAAATCAAGGATAAAAGTTTCCAATGAATTGCAGCATCAAGAATTCCTCATGCAGGCTACTGCCAAAGGTAATTCTGAAGGCTCTTTTGTCAGTAAATGCTTCACAGCGTAATAAAATGAAATCGTTTAAGGCAGGCAGTCACAGGCTGTAAAGGATATCACATATAACACAATGACATTTAAAGAGGCTTTAGAAGTTCTGTAAGTGCAACCTGTATCTAAGTCAGGGCATTATGTCTCAAACTTGCAACTGTACGCTTTAATATTTTGCTTCAGTGTGACATTAACTCCATTTGGCATCTTTCGAAATCATAAATCCATACAAATCAAAAGTTCAAATATTGTCAAGATAAATAGAAGTGTAGTGATGTGCCTGGAGGGACTCTTAAGGTCTTTGATTCCTTTTAGAAACCCTGTCACCAAGTTGAGGAGAAGTTGGCATGGTTTTCCTGCTTCTGATGGAGATAACTCAGTGCTGAACACCGCCAGAACTGGAGCTGCAGGAATGGGAAATGCACTGCTGAATTTGCTGCCCTGGTTAGCTCAGTGCATGTCATTCTTCCATCATACTCATCTCAGCTGCTTTATATTATTTGAATAGGAGCAGTTCTGCACAAGACAGCAGGAAAAGGAATGAAAAACTTGAGAAGGGTTTCTCCATATTGTCCCCATGGTCTCGATTTCCCCTGCAGCAGGTAACTACCTTGTTACACCCAACAGCCTCAGACTTTCCCACCTTGTTACTGTTTCGTGACAAGGTGGAGGAGCTTGCTGCAGATCTGGGAACATTGCCTGTACTATTCAGCCTGCAGGATTTCCCCTGTCAACAGAACAATAATCTCGATTCAGAATTGCAACTGTTCCTTCACTGAAATGCCAACTTTTTTGTTTCAATTTATTTCTGTGCAAAGGTGGGGCATCTAAAGAAAACATCTTCATAAAGAGGAAAAAAATAGAGGGGGGAGGGGTTATTAAGCAGCTCCAAAGTCAGGCTCTTGCTCTAAGCGTGATGTGCTGTGGGAAAAAATCTGTCGTCTTATTTATATGTAAAATACTTCATGAACTTTTCATGCTATATTGGCAATCAATTAATACAATTAATAAAGACACACTGACAAGTCTATTGCTTTTAATGTCTTAAAGAGTTTGCAGCTTCATTCATGTGCCACTGTACTCAAGGGACACCAAACAGATTTGTATCAGGCCGTTAAATATTGCTGATTTTAAATGTAGATCAAATAGAACTAAGTCCTGCTCTAAGACAAAAAGTTCTAGGGTCTTGAAGGAGATACAGAGTTTGTTCTCTTGTATGGACCCCCTCATGGGGAAGCACACAGGTGTGCACACACGCACTTACATCCGTATACAACTGCATGCGTATTTTCTTCTGAACGTGAGACGTGAATTAAGAGAGAGAGGGAACTGTGAGTGAGAGTGAGAGCAAGTGAGAGTCTCCATCCTTGGAGATATTCAAAAGTCATCTGGACATGGTCTCGGACAATCGGCTGTAGATGGCCCTGCTTGAGCAGGGAGGTTGGGCCAGATGACCTCCAGAGGTGCCTTCCTACCTCAGCCACCCTGTGACTCTGTGATTGCATGAATTCTACAGCTAGAAATAATAACAGTAAAAAAAACCCCACTAAACCCTACTCTGCTGAAATGCAAGGAAAAAAATTTTATTTCCTCCTTAGCAGTGTTATTAGTTCAGGAGCATTAAGAAGAATAAATGTGGCACAGAGAAAAAGTCCGTCTCTCCATCTATCCGTCCGGAAAGTGCCCTGACAGCATTTGTCTCAGAACATGGAGGCAGGGGAGCGGTGTAGGGATGTTGAGAAGATGACTTTTTTGTATTGTCTTTCCTGCCTGCGCCCCCAAGTTAGCATCTGTCCCCCAACGACAATTTAATGCCTTGGTTTTCTTTCTGCTCTGCTTTTGTGCAAGTGGGAATTGAGCCCTTTGTCCCAAGCTGAAATGTCAGCCTTCCCGTAGCTGCTGTGCACACCAGAGAAGTCTGCTGCCTGCCAGTCACTGCCTTCAGTTATGCCTTATTTTGATGCCACAATTGTCTCATGAAATACTAAGGTCACTATACCTTAGAATTATATAAAATTATATATATATGTAGTATTATATATATAATACAGTGCAGAATTAAAACTATTATTTTTCAAGAGAATCTACATGTCTTCAAGTGAGTTTAAAATGTACTCAGTATCTGTCCACACCTTCAATAACCAAAAGTTCAGTTGGCAACTTATCAACTCCAAGAAGAGAAGGATCTTAAGCTGAAATAGGAAGATCCTCTGAGAGTGTCCTTGCAAATATCATGAAGTTTGTGGCACACAGCCATTAGAGCTGAAGGCTATGTAAACTTTAAGTGAACTCACCTGTAAACTAGGAGTTTGTTAGCATGTCTCTTGGGCGTGAGTACTAAATATTCATGCTTTACTGCCCCACAGAAGAAAGGGAAAAAAGCATCTGCAAGAAAAGCAGACGAGCAAAAATAAGCAAAGGGCAGAATGGAGCACCAGTGATGCAGACAGCTGCTTGTGCTAAAGCTTCACAGAGAGAAAGGTCATGAGTGAGAACAAGGTCCCTCGGCCCCACCACCAAACTCAGCCTTATGCATCAGCATTTCAGAAATAAGAGGTTTGCTTTATCTTGCGTATGGTACCTAAAGGTTAGAGGCTAATCAAGACTGTGTAAGAGAAGTGGCTGGTTGAATACAGTGAGTAGGGATGGCCAAGCCTACCAGAGCTGTGATTCATCAACTTCAATACCCTATTTCCAAGAGCAGTGAGTGCCACGTGTTTCAGAGAACGCTACAAAAACAGTCTGTCGTGGACAATTAAGGAAATTACTTCTTCATGGAGGGAATCATCTTTCAGGCCCTGGGTCTTAATCAACAGAACTGAGGACTGATCAGTGAATCCAGCCTCTTGCTATTTTAAGCAACCACATCTTGTAACGCCCTTCAGGAGGTGATCAAAAAGAATTGGTTAAGCCCTGAAGTGTGAAAGTTTATCTCATTACTCTAAGAGGATCTGTCTCCAATGTAACTATGATACATCTACACATCTCTTTTTCAGCCTTAAATTCCTCACATCACTAATGTTTTATGACAAAATGCAGCATAGGCTAATATCTTGCAGGCCTTCATTTTACAGCCTTTCAAAGCAGTGGGGGTGGACTTCAGCTCAGGTTCAGGCGCCAAATGTAGATGCTGTAGATGCCTTAAATTTGAGGGCTGAGCTCCTACTGGCCCCAATAGTGAAGTTAAACATGAGCAAAATACAATGTAAAGTAATGGGAAGCACAGAAGCTGTATTTCAAGGACCCATTTTGAACCTGTTCTAAGCCAAGATATTTGACTTCAGAACTCAGAAAGGCCAAATCCGCTCACAGAGTCAAGTTATCTCAGTTGGGCTGAGAGGGGGTAGCTCGTAAAGCCACTGCAACGTTTTACTTCTGATTTTTCTCAAATGCTAACCAGTTGCCTCAATCACGGCTCAGTGTGCTTTTCTCAAATTGGCATTTTGGAACAGAGTAAAGTGTTTCTTGAATTATTGTGGCATTCATTTATATACCACAACATTTTCCATGCATTACCTACAGATGCAAACATGCTGTTGGTGTGCCTGAGCTCAGCACTCGGAGGACCTGGACGATGTTTAAGCTGTGAGTGGTTCTTTACTGAGTGGCTGCCGCTCATGCAAAATTCGGCAACATTTCTGTTAGCAACTCAGATGACCGAAGA
The DNA here is from genome assembly GCA_009819775.1 of Phoenicopterus ruber ruber. Lineage (NCBI taxonomy): Eukaryota > Metazoa > Chordata > Aves > Phoenicopteriformes > Phoenicopteridae > Phoenicopterus > Phoenicopterus ruber. The sequence continues at coordinate 136,847,210 of CM020215.1, forward strand.
AGAGAGATTGAGCTTCTAATGCAAGCTCTGCTTATTGGAAACACTCAGAAGTTTAAAATTAGGAAATTATATCTAATTTCTAACCCATGTGTTTGATGTCAGCTATGTTATATTAAATGTTTGACAGCTTTAAGATTGAAAACTATGTTCACTGAACTTTTCTTGATTTATAAGTCTCAGAGTTATGAAAATAATGATTATTTTTAAGTTTTTCTATTTATTCAAACACAACTGTTAGAGAATCTTATAAACACTCTGAGAACTCATTTGATTACACTCAGTTTATTTTAGAAATCTTTGCACTGAGCAGTCTGAAAGTAATAAATCATTACAAAAAAAAGAAGTTTAGAGAAGAAGACTCTATAATTAAATCTCTGAGTGTAAACTCCTATCTTCCATAGTGTGTGTGTGTGCTCTATACAACCCCATAACTTTCCTGAGAAGGGAATCCCTTAAATAGTACATTATAACAATAAGAGAGGTTTTAAAAGGTGAGTTGATGGAGGCACTGGTGAGAAGAAGAGAGTAACAAGCCGTGTTGTGGATCTGGAGTTTAAAAAGGTGACGAGTGTATCGATCTGCACAGGTGTGTCGGGTTGAAAATTTCTGTTGAATCTGATTTCAGTACCCAGTGGGGTTTTGATAAAATGTATGTTTTCCACTTAATCAAGAAATAATAGCAATACTGAATTGACTTGGAAATACTGTTCTTCTAGTTCAGAGAAGTCGTACTTCAGTCATCTCCTGTTCTAGTTCTCCCCTACTGGCTCCCTTCACTGGCTCAACTTCATCTTCAGGCCATCGCCATCCATGGTGGAAAAGGCCCTTCTTTCCCCAGAAAGGTGACTCTTGCTTCTGGTTGTATGTAGTATAACCAGAAGAGTCATCTACAGAGGAATGGAAATTTAAGGTAACCAAAGTACAGCTTCCATGAGAGATCATGGAATTACTTTCAATTTGACGAGCCAGAAGCACTTAGTATGATTTGATTTTTTTTTCCAAAATTTTTAAATTTCTGCTTGAAAAAACATCAGCACTTTTAAATCTATTTTATTTTGGCAACAGCTTGAAATGTACATCAGCATTAGCAGAAGCAATATGTGTAACCCGACATCAGACAAGTGCAGTAGTCACTCAGCTTTTTAAGCACACCTTTTCTACACGAGCAACAGAACCAGGTGTGGATCTAAATAACTAAAAGCAGTGATTAATGAACACTCGTCCAAAGAACAGAGCTATAGCTATTGCAGCTATATGCTATGTTGTAGCTATGTGTTGTAATAACACATAGCTCTAATAGCCCTGCCTCTAAGTAGCATCGAACCAACCAAGAAGAAACAAACTTTTCTGGCATTCATGCTCAGTCACCATGGGCACATGTACATCCAGGGACCTAGACAGATTTAGTCAAAGGGCTGAAGAGAGCATCCTCACAGCCAGCAGATAGGCATTACACAGCTACGGGTGGAACTGGGCTGTGAGCTCGCACTTCTCTCACAGCTACGACGTGCTGCAGTCACTAGCGAGCTCTGCTGGATTTACACTCCTCCAGAAGCACAAAGCAGCCATCAGCCGTGCTTAGCTAGGCAGGCTTGCCGTTGTTTGGCATCGCCAGAGTGATGTGAAGACACAGATTGAACACGGGAGTCAGCCCCAGCAAGTTACCCTTCTCACGTTGTAGCAAAGAGTATAATCACTTTATTTGTGTTCACTTACAAAAGGTCACATTTCTTGCCCTTTGTTGAAGAAAAGCATCATGAAGAAAATACACAGGCCCAGCTGGGGGCCCAGGAACACTTAGTTATTTTGCAAAACCCATGAGATGCACCTGCCTGCTCTGGCGAGTTTCTGACGGCTTCTTAAACACAGAGCAAAGCAAGAGCCAACAGAGAGACTGAACCCTCTAAAGGAAGGCCCTTCCATTCCCATGCATTACGTACATACAAAATTGAGGAGAGGGAGAGGTACAAGGGTTTTTTCCCCCTCTCAATCATGGTCCAGTCCCAAACTGACACAGTAGAGTTTTAAAGCCTTTTCTGTTTACAAGGCATAAAGACTTGGGGCCTACAGCAATAGAAAGGACATACATAATAAAAGTAACGAGAGTGTCACAGCTATAATATCTGTCTGTTCCTCTGGAAGCTGGAAAATTTTCTCAGTACAGAAACATCAAACTTCTAACCTCACTTCACTGCAACCTTATGATCTCTTGGTTCATAAACCTGCCACTGTGGCTTACTTCCATAAACTCAGATGGAAATTGCTGTAGTGCAATCATGTCTGGTCTATTAACTCACAAATTGTCTCGATCCTTTGAAGATGGCAGCAGTTGCATGTCCTCAACATAGAACAGTAAAATTAAAAAAAAAAAGCCCTCTCTCTTTCTTCTCGCGCACAAAATCTGTGTGCAGTATCTGATAGGAACTCTGCAGCACAGGGAAGGAGATCTGTGTTTGGTCTGTTTGGTAAATAAACCCAGGGCTCAGAGCATGGCTGAGCCACAGGGACAGGTTGATTAGTCAACAGATCGTAAGGTTTCAGGAAACAGAGGTGCCAAGTCTGATGATTATCTGGTGAGAAAATTGCTTATGGAGAAGGAATTTAAATTTGCTTTCAGTGAATGTTTGAGCAAGTAAGTTTCGACTTCATTTTCCATAAATGCTTATGACACAAAAAAATTAATCACATATATCTACAGAAAGGGAAGACAAAAAGATTATGAGAGGTTTTCTCTGAAATTGCAAGTTAAGAACCAAAAGCCCTCTCAGCAAATACTGTTATAAGTTTATTTTCTTCAGCAGTTACCCAAGAGCTTCTTGAAGGTACACAGTAGGTAAGTAGGACAAATAAAGGAATTTACATACACCTACACAGACCATTCAGTCACCATAACACAGAAGAAATCAAGCTATTATTCTCTTTCTGTATTTTTAAATGCAAGTGCAATATTCACAATAGCAAACAAAGAACAAGAGAGAACAATGACAAGTACAACATGGAAAATGAGACGAAAAGATTCACCACAGGTAATACAAGAATACCAGGAAAATTGTAAAAAGATTTTCCTCATCGCAGTTTCCAGAGGAGAAGCAAAAGTGGCCTACACTCTCTCCTCCAGACTGATGCCCGTTGCTTGCTCCTGATGTAACCTCTTTCCTACGTATACCGTGCGTAAAGAGAAATAAATCCTCCCTCTTGCTCCACAGCCCTGCAGACGTTTTTACAGTCAGTTCAACGCAGAGGAGAAACGGGAGGTTTTCTCCCGTGCCCGCGCGAGCTTGCTGTGCCGCCCTCTGCCCTCCCAGCGGGCGCCCGAGGCCAGGCTGCTCTCCTCTCGCGCGAGGCGGCACGCGAACACCAGCACACGAGAACCTCCTCCGCGCCCTCACACGAAAACCTCTCGCACCCGCTCCTTGAGCACGGTCGCTCGGGTGGCTCGGGCCCCGCGGGGCTGCCTGCCCGCGGACCGGCAGGGAACTCCCCAGGCACCTCCGGGCGTACGAGCAGGAAGACAAAGCTCAAAGCACCAACACGGAATAAACCTTACTGGGGCAGCTCCTCCAGCAAGCAGGCGAGGTATTTTAAAGCATAAGAAATGACAAAGCTGCTTGCTGGAAAACAAACATTAAAAAGCTACACACGTCCCTTTGTGGACCATTCCGTATGACTTTTAAGAATAATAGCAAGTGTTTGTAGCCTTTCAAAAATGGGAAGTACGACTTGTCAGAAGTTCACTCATTCATTTTTCCAAGGTCGCTGTTTATTTTCTCGACTGAGAATCTGACAATGGTGTCTGACATATAATGTCCTTCTTTATATGTCTTGGAGATTAAAATCTAAAAAAAAGATTTAAAAACAATTTTGAAAAAAATATTTTAAAACTTTTTTTTTTTTTTAATTAAAACTATTTTTTGTTTGTTTCTCCAGTTGAAATTCCCCCAAAATACTGGGCTTGAAGCTACACTGCAATCAGACTCAAAGAAGACATCATGGATGAGATCACTGCACCTTTGGGGACATCTATTGGCATAGCAGTCACTTAACTTACATCAGCTGAAGACAGAAGTGATAAACTATGTAGCGGCTAACGTAAACTGAAACAATCTTTGTCATCGTATAGAATAAGAAATAGCTTTCTTATTTTTTTTAATTCTCTTCTTTACTTTTATTTTCTTCTCTCCCAAAGCTTTGTCCAAAACACAAGTCCAAGACAGAGCCTAGGGTTTTCCCAGCGTGTCCCAGTTGTTTCTTCCTAGCTGCGTTCATTAGCTGCCTTCAGAGCATTTCCACAGACCTCCCTTCTCAGCAGGATCTAAGAGTTCTTACGCAGCCTCCACTGTGCGCTGGCGAAATCTGCTCAGGACTGTCTTCGCCAATTTGTGCGAGCGGCTCTGCTTCATACATTTCTTCGACAGTTTTGAAACTTAAACCGTAACTTTGGTTTATGCAGCATACACTCATAATTAGTTCCCCCCTGGTTCTTTTTTGCCTCTCATTTCCAAGTGGAAAATAGTCACTCGGAGACATTCTTTGTTCTAATTTAAGAGCCAGGCTCTTCCAAATCACCTGGAGGAGTCGCACTGGATCCGGATGAGCCTGCCTTGAAGGAGAAGACCTTCCAGTTTTCTTTCAACTCCTTACCAACTTTATTCTGCACTCTTGATTGTTTAAATGTGAACAATGACTGATTAACACCACTGCGCCAGGGCTGAGTTCTCAGTTCATCAGCGAGATTCTCAGCCTCCCGGCAACAGCCCAAACTTTCCCAGCCCGTCAGGCTTCCAGTGCATGGGGTCAGACCACTCATCCCCACAAAGGAGAAGGCTCATGCAACTGCACTGCTGTTCTCATCGGTTTGTACCTGTAAATCTGCTTGCCCAGCTGTGGAAACCTAACACAAAACTTCTCTCAGGAAGCGTTTGTTTATGCCAGTATGAGACGGGTTGCAGAGCAAGCACCCAGCTGCAGAACGGGGGCTGCCATCTCACTGGTGACGGGAAAGGACATTGCTATGAGATTTGACATGACGGAAGTGTGTGCAGTGCAGCAAAGCTCTTGGAATAAAAGATTTTGAAGAATTAATCAGCTTATTTTGAGGCATGTTGATGGCAAAGGGTTTGACTCGAGGCTACTCGTGTCTGACATTGTCGTTGCTTGCACTGAAACTGTTCACACGGAAAGCAGCGTTTTGCCCAGGGTAAGTAACTCACAAAGACAACCAAGCCCAGGGTGTCTCAGGCTGAATTCCCCTCACTCCTCCCGCCTCCTTTGAATAAATGAACTTCCCTACACTCTGACAGACTAGGGAGATTAATTCAGAATGTGTGTGCACAGTACACCTGGCAGACACGATAAAGCCTGGCTCAAAGAGCTAAGATGAAACAAAGGCATAAATAATACCGGAGAAGGATTTACAAAAGGACAAAATATGGGCAGCCATTTAGAGGTGACAGTAATTACTTAAGTAAATGTCAAAACTCTTCAAAGAAACAAGGGGGGAAATATTCATGAATATTTAAGGCTGAAACATGGGAGCATGTTGATTTGCCATTTGGAAGGTTATGTTCCTGTCTTATCTTCCTGATGATAGCTATAGGGATGGATATTAAAATCTGTGGCAGGACAAACGCTTACCGTTTGAGGGAATATTGATTCTAGATGTATTGAAACCGATGGTCTTTTAATTCGCTCGGCACCTAAAAAAGGTTTATACTGTTCCCGAACCTAGCCACGAGGACAAAACCAAGCACATAACAGAAAGAACTCCAGGCACCTGTAAACACGTACAGGCATTTTCCCTGCTATAGCCGGTATCTCCTGACCACAGTGGGACAAAAGAAGCTCACTGGACCTCATTATAATCTTTTTCTCTCAGCTCTATCCTGGCTTCCACCATCAGAGGCAGAGGAACTGGCAGGTGATGGTACGGCTAGCAACGGTGCCCAGCCAAAGCCGGGGAGAAGTGCGGCGCTGCTCTGCCACACACTTTCCTCCACCACTAAACGCCTTTTCTGCAGAGCTCCCTGCTACCAGGCTGCTCTTGCCTGACCGTGAATGTGGGCGTACATCAAGAACACACTAAGCAGCCGCAACATAAGAGTTTACAAAGACTGAACAACATCTCCAAATATATGCATTAGCTGTCAAGATTGGCAGAAGAACCTTATAAGGTTGAGTGATAGTGAATAAAAAGGCAGATGAAATTCAGTATATTGAATTCTATATTCAAGGGATGCATGTGGAAAAAAACCCACCTATTATAACTCTGTGCTTAAAATGATGTGGTCTAGGATGTCTATTACAACACAGGAGAAAAATCTTTAATTTATCATAGACAATTCCAAAACAGCAAGTCAGTATTAGAAGTAATTAGGAAAGGAATAGGGGGGGGGGGGGGGGGGGGAAGAACATTATTATGCCCCTGTGTAAATGGTTTGCTTAGTGCAGTCTTGGTCCTTGTATCTCAAAAGTTGTAGAATATAACTATAGAAGAGCTGAAGAAGGACAAGAAGGGTGATCAGAAATACGCAGTGGCTTCTACATGAGGAATGACTTTGTAAGTTAGATCTCTTCAGCATAGTAAAGGGATGGCTGAGGGGAATATGCTAGAGATCTACACAAGCATGGCAGGAGAAGAAGGGGGAAAGTCTTGCATGCACCCATTTTCTTGCATACTCCCCTGGACACCTGCTTTTGACTGACATTGGAAAGAGTTTATGGGCTAGGAAGCTTGGATCTGATTTAATTGAGACACTCTTATATTTTTACCTAACATCTTACATAAAATGTAGCAGCTATAGAAGTTACAGAGCTTAATGCTGCCCAACAGAATTATCCGGTGTTTAAATTTCGTTTTTCTACCCATTTGATGAGTTTGTATTTAAGCCATAGTCCACTCTACCTGAATCCAGAGAGCCACATGTAGAAGAAAACAGAAAAGGCACTGTATATCGGAGCTAACCCAATCTCTGAGGCCATCCTTGACTGGTTTAAATGACATAATTCTCAGTATTCTCGCATTTGTGCTAAAGACAAGCACAAACGCGTCTAGCCTCACAGTTAGAAGATAATTTTATCTCTCTGCTTCTTGTTGAATTGTGCCGAGCACATACGTATCTACAATATGTCATGTCTCCAATAAAGGCCATCAGGAGATGACCTTTAAATCCAGAAAGGGTTTTAGACTCCTTTATATTGCAGACATTTTTTAAATATGATATAGACAATGCTGACCACAGAGGTATCCAGCTAGTTTCATTTAATGCAGTGATTTGTGTCAATTGCCACTTTTACCTAGACTAAAATTAGGCAATGAGCTAGCACTCACTCACTTGACATATCTTTAATGTTCCTGGTAAATGCTGAACAGCAGGACATAGGCTACTTGCAGTTAGCCAGATGATCTCTTCTTTGTTCTCACATCTAACTAATCTGGGTCTGATATCAAGGGAAATCATTTAAGTTATTCCACGTTGGAGAAAGACAGCCTATTTTAAGTAGAGGTAAGTGGGAGAATTCAATCTGATGACAATTCAATACTATTAAATCCTATAACCTCAAACAGGATAATCCTAAGAATGTTTCACTCTGAAAAACACTGACATTTTTATTCTAAATTATCACCAGTGATGAAGGAAACCATGGTTAATTAACATCAGTAAATGTGATGCTAGTTTAGGAAGCTATCAACTCCAGTCGTATCCACCAAGAATTTATATTTTTTATATAAATTGGAAATAGGCAATTCTTCTACAGGAAAGAAAGGAATAATATAGAGAAACTCTGATAATAGGCATTAAAATATTTGCCTGTACAAGTTATTTGCTCCAGTGTAGTGAGCTATATCCCAGTGACACTCATAGGAACTCAGCACTGGAAGGAGCGACCTGATCACCGATGACAAGGACAGTTTTCTGCAAGTGTCAACAACCATTAAGTACAAAAGGGATCACAGAACATCTGCTGCCCCTAATGTCCTTATTGACACAACATCCCCACCAGCCTGTATTAATCTGAAAGCCTTCTCACTCCTTGGCCATCTTCTAAGTTGTCATTACGAGGAAGAGATGTTATTCCTTAAAATAGTAACAGGCTAGTAAAAAAGCATAGCAATAGGGGCAGTCTGAGTGCAGAAGAAAGAAACCAGTAACTTTAAGAAGAAAAAGTTTTGCTTTTCTCATTTTAAAAAGTCCGAATTTGCAACTGAGATGGCAAATGCCTTTGGGAATGAGAATTAAAGTCCAGCTCACATCCATCACAGAAGGACCAGAGGTCCAGCTGCCAGCTCTGTGGATGGCACCGTCTGCTGCTTCCACCTCCAACATAATTCACGATGTTTTGTGGCAGTCTGGCAAGATCAAGCAGAAGGTGGATTATCCCAGTGATGCTGGGTGAATGGTGGCTCTGATCTCAGATATCCGTAGTCCCGGGTTTTTCCTCCTTCTGTTTCTTATGCTTTTATTTCCAGAAAAGAATAATCCATTAAGTTCGTAGCCAGATGAGAATACTTATTTTTTTGCATAGGTAAATGCTGCTTAGCCACTTTCAGACAGGAGCATTCCTTATTTCCTTAAATTAATGCAAAATCTGACCTCTTTACCGTGTGGTTCCAGTCTGTATCTCAGGGCTGGTTGTATTACTCATTATTTTGTCTTCCATTTTCATTCAGAAAATTGCCATTCAGAATCCTCAGTCACGGGGGGGGGGGGGGGGGGGGGGGGGGGGGGCATGTAAACACCATCACCCCCACCCACCCCCCACCCACCCCAATCCAGTGTGAAGGACTCCAAGGAAACGTGCCATTGTCATGTGGAATCACAGAGAATCACTGAATTGCTTCTCTGTGTGCCTGTGCTCTTTTAACCCTAGAAACTAAGCTTTTCTCAAAAGAAAAAGAAAACAAAACAGAAGAGGACTATTCATTCAGTGAATTAAGTGTGCAAATGCTGAGCACAACTCTCAGAGAAACTGGAGTTCTCCGAAGACAGGTTTCCATAGAGGTACTAAGGCTATTAGGGCCTTGCTTACTCCTGTAAGTCCTTCTAAGCTTCTGCTTCTCTAGCAACAAAGCCAAGTATTGCTCCACAGCTCCAGGAAGTTTTCTGCACACTTAAAGCCAAACTGAGCCGAACCCATGTCCTCCTTCCCAGCCAAGGCCTCTCACACCTTCTGTTACCAGCCATTATTGTAAGTCCAATGGTGCATTTGTGTTTTCTACTAAGTACCCAGCCATTTTGCTCCATGAAATAAATTACTGCCACCTCCTCTTCTCTGCCATAAGCTGTAGCCTCCAGCATGCTCTTCATATATGTATTTGGACATGGATATTTTTTGTCAATGTTTATCATCTTCAATGAAAGATAGATGTGTTACTAATATTCTGCATATATGGGGACAGCTTCTTTCTCCATAGACCCTTAGAGGGACTGCGTACTTCTACATTGCTTCTGCAGGCTAAAGGGTATTATATTATTTGAATATTATTATTCCATACTGCTTCATTTTATATTCTCAGTATAGGACAGGATTAGGATCCTCCAGGCTGGAAAGCAGCCTGTAGGTCCACCTATCACTATTTAGAGTAATAGCACTGTCATCACATACACAAGGAATTTAATTCTTTAGCTACGTGAGATATTACCATTCCTTTCACTCACTGTCCCAGGCTGTACCGTCACCTCTGAAGAACACATCCAGCTTCATTTGATGAGAACTTCTTGTGCCTTTTGCTCTGTATGTAGAGCCATGCTCCAAGATATCCAGTTCCATAGGTCCCAAGAGCAACTTGTCCGAGGAAACACCAACCTCAGCTTCCTTAACTCCTGGTGCTAACAAGAATTCTAGTGTTGTTTATTTTTTACCCTCATCTCACAATCACTTTCGAATGGCAAATTTCTGATAACTTACTTTTTCCATAGAACATATTACAGACTTCCAATAGATGGTCCATTTTACATTAATATACATTTATTTTGCTTCTCTCTCTAAAAGTGAAACTTGGTACTTTAACAACATTCAAACATCTACATTTAAAATCATGTTCACTCATCAGAATTTAATGAGCTTTTCTACTCTCTGATCTATGTATTGATTCCACCAGCTCCTACAGCTTTGTTCACTTTTACATTTTCTCCCCCATTTTTCATAGTAGCAATTAAAAATGTATAAATCAGGCTTTCTCCGAAATGGGAATATATTAAACTCTTTTTTTTTTTTATCATATGATGAAGCAGAAGAAAGTCTCTAATACACTGCGCTTGCCACAACAAGATGTCTTGTGATTTACACCATTCTTGAGAAGCTCTTGTAGTGCAAATACTATTCATATATTTGCATAATACCTACCACAGTCTAGCCACAGACTTGACACACGCTGTGAGTAAAGAAAAGACACTCATGTCTTTCACAGTGGCTATGAAGGTACAGGACAGAAAGATATCTTGCTAGTTTTCGCATTAGGAATTAATCTACATTCCAAAAGCTCACATTCAGGTTCTTCCTATCCAGGTTAAAAACTCATTTGCAACGACTGGTGAAACCTAGGCCTGCTGGATCTGCTTGGCTTCCAGGTATGTAGACGCTTCAGCTGCCACCCATCCTGATGTCCGCCGTGGAACTGTGAGCTGCAGAGTGCAAGTGTGGGCCACCTCCAGCGCCCACCCAGCCAACAGCACTCCCTGAAATGGCAGCTCATGGCCACTGACCGCATGTTTAGGTGGTGTCCCCAATTTTCCTAGCCTCTTGTGACTCAGAACTGTTATGGTGTGTACGTATAGTCTCAGACTAATTCATACATGTATTCTGGCCCCAGAAGGAGGAGGCAAGCTCCTTGCGCAGGTTCCTCAGAGGTATCCAATTCCTCTGAGAGAGGATTATAGACAGGACAAAATAGTGTCTGTCTCTCACAGGGTCTGCGATCCTCTCCAGCCAGAAACACCGGGGCTCAAATGGAGATCAGTATTGATCACAGCACAAGACATCTCAAGAAAGCCAAGTGGGATACTTCACTCACCCTCTGTGGTCTAACACATCTTTCTCAGTCCTAGTAATAGGAGTGTTGCACTCATGAGGATGAATTCCTGTGGTCAGTGAAGGGCAGAATCGCACAACTATTAACGGGAGGAGGTGCTTCTCAAAACAACCGGCCCAGTTCTAGGATGTTTCAGTCCTGAATCTCAAGCATGATGGACAATTGAGACCCGAAGGATGAAACTGGAAACTCGGTTCAGCATTCCAATGAATACTCAAAATCACAGACACAAAAAGATTATTTTGGCACACTACTATTTACCCCTACCCTCACCTCTGGTAACCTCTCACTTCCACCGGTGATAATTACCTGCTTTTCTTTTTGCTGTATCACAATGACTAGAAATATTAACTTTTCTTTCCCTTGCTAACCTCTCTCTCTGCTCCAAAGGTGCCAATCATCCTTTTCTCTCAAATTTCTTATGGATTAACATAATTAACTTAAACTTAATTGTTCCCAGTTTGCTCTTAGCTTGAAGTGTGATGCTGCTTATCCTTCAGAGCTCAAGAAGGGCTGTTGTGTTCAAAAGCCTGGATGTCTTTGCAAATTCAACTGGAAAAAAAAATACTACCTGTCTCTTCAAACTTCGCCTCCGTAAAGCCCTTTTAAAGTCTTTCAGTAACATGATATTGACATGGTTGACCCTTTGCCTGTCTGCTCTGGTGCGATCCCTGAGGGCCTTCTCTTCTTGGCTATTTCACATTGCCACAAGCATATCAAAACACAGTGCAGGAAGCTCATGTTGACAAAAGCAATGACACGGGCTAAAGCAGCTTCTAAGACGGGTGTTCTAAGGTCGGAGCTGGTAAAAAAAAAAAAAAAACCAAAAACAAACAATTTGAAGAATTTGTCCCACAACACACCATAGGAAAATTCCCAGAAAGGCTCAGGAATTGGGGATACAGCCCACAATGACCAATTCTGCACAAGAGCATGTCAGGTATCGTGTGGGTACAGATAGGCTGTCTCCATACACATAGCAAGCAGCAATGGGGACAGCAGGGGATAGGTTATATGACATAAAATTCAAGGTTAGTCAACAGAGGAATAGAAATATAACTATACAAGTGCAGCCTACGAAATGGTTACCCAAGTAGTCCAGAAAATGGTAAGACTTTATATTTTGTTTCAGGTCAATGGAACATAGAAGGGTGTGTGGTTGTTTTCACTGTAGTCGAGGTTGGTTCATTCTGCATTGGCTCTGCTGAACGCCATCAAATGTCTTAGTAGGGGATGAATGGGGACACGTTTTCAAAACCACTACATTTGGCAAACTGTTTGAAAAGCTAAGTTTACACAATCAAAGCTGCCTGAAGCATAGTAGCAGATGGCATTACAGACAGATGCTAGGAAAAAAATGTTACTTTCTACAAACATACATAAGCACTGAAAAGCTGTTTAGATGAAAAGGTTACTCCCTCATGTACTAGTTGCTAGCTACTTTTTTAAAAATAGAGGCACAAATTTAAACTTTTCTTTTACCTTGACAAATGGATAAGACAAAATAAAACCATGTTTTAATTTATGCACTCAAAGGAGGCATTAAGAGAGAAAAATGAACAACTTTGTTTTGAGTTCCATCTTAGTTTCTCTCTTTTTTTTTAACCTTAAAACATTTTATTAGGAAGAAACACTGCCTTCCCAAGTTTAACAGTGCTAGCTTATGCCTTTCCTGAAGACTGCCAAGTATGTGAACACAAACAGATTAGATCTCTAACGCTGCAGAATATTTATCATTTTAGGTAACAACCCCATCTGCTACAGAACTTTATTTACATGTAGAGCTGTTCATTGTTTCTCTCCTGAAACAAATCTTGCAATTAAAATCATACTGAAATTAGAGTCAAAATTTTCCACAAAATAAAACTCAGGATGCCCTCAGCCCAAAGTACCAAATTTATTTTGTACAATTTTTTAAAAGTTGAAACACTTCGACAATGGCATATTATACATGTATAATTGTGTTGATGTGGTGTGTATTCCAAGTTTACTATTAACATACAGCATACAAAACTGTATACTTTTTTGTTGTTGAAAATGAAGTTGAAAGGAATTTATTTTCAAAATCTTCTTAATCAAATCCCTGTGAAATACTCTTGATTTAACAATCTCCATTTTCTAATGGAAGATGGTTCCATAGAGTTGTCTGCTGGCCAAGATGAATACTTCATTGTAGTAATATGCCATGGTTATTTTTCACAGCCTTGTTTAAAAACATCTACTTTTCTCCTCATTTCCCCTCTTGCCTCAAAACAGACCTCCCCCCCCCCCCCAAAAAAAAACCACCCCAAACCAGAAAGAGAATGTACAGAAAGAAATTGAATTAACATTAACCTGTGCTGCTATCCAACCTCTGTTCAGGCAGCAGGTGATTTTTAAAAGTAATTCCTCCTATGAAATACATCTCTGACCTTCAGAAGAAATCACCGCTGTTTCTAACAGCCATGTCTTTAGGTACACTTAGAACTGGAGAGTACAACGTTTCAGAGGAAACGCACGAAAACCTGTCCCCCTCACTTTTAGGGTCTTAAAGGAGCAAGCTTTCCCCTCTTGCTAACTGTTACTCTGTGTAAGCCATCAGTTGTTGGCTAAAGGCTGTTCAGTGACAAAAAGCCGTCATGCGTGTTTTAGTGTGTTTTTCAAGCTTGACATTTTAAAACAGAATGGTGAAAATACTGTGCCAAGTTCTTTCAGTGGATTACTGATTTTAACGCAAGCTGAAGTAGTACAGTTGAGTTTTCCATGAAGTACCTAGGCGATTTAATTATGAAATATATTAGTTGTGTTTTCTAGTCACAGTAAGTAGGAGAGATAAAGTAAAAACTTCAAGTTTAATACACAATTAGGAAGACAGAGGATAATAGTGCTTCTGATTAATAAAAGGTATCACCATTTAGGGAATTAAGCTTTTTGTTACAGTGAAAACCGCAACAGTAGAAATGTCAATCTGACCTTCACGTTCATCTACTCTATTAGTATATTTAAGTATTTTTCTTGCACATACCACTGCAAAAAGAAAATTTAAGGCAGTCTCAACATACGAGGGGAGTTTAAATGGTTGTTCCATTCAATCAGTGTTTCTTACTCTGTTAGAAATCGACAGGCGATAAACTGGTCTTAAATCTTCCAAGGGTAAACATCTCTAAGCAATAGTCAAGAGGAATCAATCCCAGTACAATTAAGCAGAGAAATGCATGAGATTTACTCATTCTGGGAGTGAAGCAAGCCTTCTGGTTAATATATGAAAGATGATTCAGAAATATAAAAGACATTTTTAGAGCAAGTGACTTATTCATGTCAGAAGTATAGTTCTTGAGAAAAGCTATGAGTTAAATGACAAACAACTATAAATTCAGTGTTAAAATATCAGGATGCATTTTTGTTAATTTACCTTAAGATACTTAGTAGCATATCAGAAACAGGTATTTTAAGGTACATATTTTAGCATCTCTATGGCAGATGTTTGGGTTTCATAAAACAAGCATATGGCTTACATTTAAAATAAAGCAGGTGTGCCCACGCACAGACTAATTACACTGCAAAGCAAAACCAGCATGTTCCTCTACACAGAATTACCAAAGCCATCACCCTTGAACTAGATCTTGCTACTTAATAGTGTTCATTAGTTGGGAATAGTTCCCAGAGCAGTCTATTAAGGCCATTTCCAAACCACCTTGTCCTAGACTGGGAAGGAAAATTAGCACGTGTCCAAGCAAAAACTGCAACAACTTTTTCTGTTCCCAAAAGAAAAATGAAATGGACACACCTGAATTTTCTCATACATAACATGAGAATACAATACAAATACAATAAGCGAACAAATAAGAAAACAACAGCTTCGTTGCCCATGAACTGTTCTGTAATGAACTGTTCCTTCTTTTGGTTCTATGAAATAGAGAACCTCAGCATAACCAGTCTGCCGCTGACTCTGTGTTAGTGTGAGCATTAGAAGGAATAGTAGAGAAAAATATGTTTAAATGTATTTTTATGAATAAAGGTGATGCAATAATTTCATCAGTTTTTGTAGCACAATTTACTTGCTTTCAGGAACATCTCTATGAGCAACCTCCACTTGGAGCAATCCTTCCTGAAGTGGGAAAGAACATCTTTTCATTTCTAAGGCCAACATATATCTACACAAGTGCTCACTCACAAAGTATCCATGTCTTGAGGCACTCAAGCTTCCTCTCCTCCAGATAATGAGTCTTGCAGGGCAAGGAGCAAGTTTTCAGAGCAAATGTGGTAAGAACAACTGATATGCTGAAAGGAACACTTGTAAAATTATACATAAAACATGATGAGTTTTCATATCAGCAGCTATGGCAGAGATATGGGACATCTCTAACCTACAAAATACATCCTATGAATACATATACGTGAATGTCCCTTCTCTCCTCTCTGCCCTGTCCTTTCAACCACAGGGCACTCACCTGAGAGGTGATTTAGACAGGATTCTTCCAAACAGACATAGGACATCTGGTGCCAATGAAGTCTCTCTACCTTCGCACTTGGCCTACAACTTTTTATCTATCTAAAAGGGTACAGGTTTGCTGTAGGATCCACGGCTTATCTGCAGCCTTATGAATGTCTCTAGTGCCCCAAGGCATCTCAAATAGTACTAGGCACTGATACACAAGCACCTGAATCATAGAATCATAGAATCATAGAACAGTTTCAGTTGGAAGGGACCTTTTAAGGTCATCTAGTCCAACCCCCCTGCAATGAGCAGGGTCATGGGGGAATACTACCCCATGACGTGCAAGGTAAAAACCTCAAGAGTAATGAGACAATGCTTTTTTGCAGGAACATCATCTTCAGGTTTTGGTTCTTCTCACCAACTGCTTCATACTTTTACCTGTATCAGTGTTCCTTGGCCAGGAGGGGAAAAAAAAAGGCAATGGTGATATACATCCTCCATTTCAAGGCCCTTTGTGAACAGAATTTCTAGCACTGTCTGGAGAAGTCCCAGCATAGCTCTTTCCAAATCGCACCCAGCTGCAGATGTGCCAAAGGACTGCCATCCTGCACCCAAGTATTGTCAGAATACAGAAACACCCGAGATGGACTTCCTTTCTTTTAAGGCAAAAGTGCAGTATTTCCCATATTGTGATGCTGATTGCCACCAGAAACGGCGCTGACAGCTTCCAGGAGGAGCCAAGCCAAACAGCAGCTTGAATTGTGGAACAGAAATTACAAGAGAGGCAAATTAAAACTGAAGGTTCCCTGATATTCTAAATGGATCCCTAGAAACAGGAACAAAACAGTGCTTGTAGTAATGTTGGAAGGAGCACAAGGAAAACTGCATTAAAATAAGTGCCCCAGAATTTACTCCTCTTTGCAAAATTACTGCTTGCTGATAGGACAGCTCTTGTGCTGGATCCTCTTTCCTCTAGATTCAACCGTTAAAGAGAGAATTAATTTATTTAGGAATTGTTAACAACGGTAAGTAAAAGTAGGAATAAATGATAGCCTAGAGTTCACAAAACAGGATAGTATTTTTTCAGATAAAGACCCTACTCAGCAAACCAGTAAAACATTTTTTTAACTTGAATAAGCATTTAAGCTGCATTTATATAAAATATGTGCTCTAGTGATAATTGTAATGTACAAGCCTACTTGTATACCCCAATGAGTCAAACTGTTAGAAAAGTGATGGATTGTGTTTACTGTAGGACTAATTTTCCAGGTCACATTTGCACTGTATCCTTCCTGCAATAGTGAATTATGAAAGCATTTAGCTCGATATTTTGAAATTCATTTGCTCATGCCAAGTAGCACTGTGAATACAGATAATATTAATCAAGTATCCATTCAAGCGGCAGCCTGTCAAGACAGATAGAGTTCATCGCTATTTTTTTTTGCTGAATGTGCATACATACTCCTGTGATTTCACCAGAGCTGTCAAATTACGTCAGCTTTAAAATTTGGAGTATCTCCTGTCTTCAAGCTGCCAGCATCAGAGCTCTCGTTCTTCCTCCTTCATGCTGCTTTGTCAATTTTATTACATCATCTGCTTCAAATTTGTCTCCTATCAGTAGGAAGAGATTGTCATATCTTTCTTTAATTCCTTCTTTAATGGTTCATTCAAAAGAGAAATGGAATGTACACAGAGAAATAAATGTGACTGTTGATTACTTTCTAAATTTCTCTAGAAATATGATGTTTGCTTAAGCTTTGGCTGAGAAAAAACCCCATATTTTCTTATAGTAGTACAGTTACCTCCCTCAACTTCCCTGTCAATAGGCAAAGCTCTCATTTGAAAAAACTGTTTGGAAGGTCCACTTATATATAGGTTTGAAGCCAGTTCCATATTAGACTTTCCTGCCAACACTAGGAGGAAGATATCTTCTTGCCTGTTAATTGAAATAGTGGCTTAGAATTTTGGACTTTTGTTCTCCAAGAGTAGGATGTGTACAACAATAATCACAGAAACCAGAGACTTTGGTGAGCAGTACCAAAAAAACCCGTAATTTGTATTAAAATCCTGGCCCGACTCTTATATATTCATGTTGTGAGGGCAAGTGCCTCATACTAAACAGTCTGAAGGTAGTTGCTTAAAAACATGAATGAGAGGTCATTTTTCTTTCTGGTATTGGGCCATCAGAAAATACAGCAACACTTGTCTCTGACTGGGAATTGGACCTGACGTAGCCTGACCCCTTTCCACTGTGACTTTACAAAGCAGGCATGAAAACCTACACATGTAACATGGCAGAGCAAACTCACTGCAGCAACAAAATGCTGAGTACTTGAAATGTTAGTACTAAATGGGAATTTGCTGAGTGCTAGTGTTCACTCTCAAAGCCTTCACAGAAGGAATATTTTAATAGTTGCAAATGTTCAGCCCAAATAAGGCAGCAAGAATTAATCCAGAAGACAGAAAAAGCTAAAAAAAAAATTTTAACAAAACCAAAGATGCTGGAGAAAGCAATTGTTTGTAAGTATTTCTTAGGGGTCATCCTTTATTAATATCCACACAACATATTCCATTAGAACAACCACTTTCCCAATCACACTTATATTATACTCCATATTTCTGCCTACAAAATATTCCTGACTCTTTCGTGTTCCCTTCAATTTTTTCCTTTCTTGAAACTTGGCTTTTTAGTCAATGTATTCATGACTGTAACACGCTTCCAATTTCACTGTCAAATAGGATTTTATTTTTGGTTATGGTGGTTTTGAAAGACTCATCTCTAAGGTCTGTTCTTGGGCAAGACACTCAGCTTGGATGTAGAAAGCAGAAACCAAACAAAAACTAAAAAAAGGGTGGGAGGAGGCCTTCATGCGGGCAGGGTGGGGGAACCCCAAGGGGCTGACATGGGTCCTGGGCCATGGTCAGGGTGGGGCAGCCCAGGGGGACAGGCAGGGACAGTCAGGGCTGGTGGTGCCCTTGGGGCCCAGACATTCCTGCCCTGTGAAATATCTAGAAAACTTACCCTTCAATATACCTTTAAGTTGTTGTAACCCATGATTTGAGTTGTACGTTATAGGAGCACTAGAGCAGGAACCACGCCAGCCGATGGCCTGGATGGGCGTACTCTTCACTGGGTAGGAAACTGGCTGGATGGCCGGGCCCAAAGAGTGGTGGTGAATGGAGTCAAATCCAGTTGGCGGGCCGGGTCACAAGTGGCCTTCCCCAGCGCTCAGTATTGGGGCCAGTTCTGTTAATATCTTTATCAATGATCTGGACGAGGGGATCAAGTGCACCCTCGGTAGGTTTGCAGATGACACCAAGTTGGGCAAGAGTGTTGATCTGCTGGAGGGCAGGCAGGCGCTACAGCGGGACCTGGACAGGCTGGATCAATGGGCTGAGTCCAATGGTATGATATTTAACAAAGCTAAGTGCTGGGTCCTGTGCTTGGATCAAAACAACCCCAGGCAACGCTACTGGCTTGGGGATGAGGAGCTGGAAAGCTGCCTGGCAGAAAAGGACCTGGGGGTGTTGGTTGACAGCCAGCTGAATATGAGCCAGCAGTGTGCCCAAGTGGCCAAAAAGGCCAACGGCATCCTGGCCTGTATCAGAAATAGTGTGGCCAGCAGGAGTAGGGAGGTGATCGTCCCCCCTGTACTCGGCACTGGTGAGGCCCACACTGTGAATACTGGGTTCATTTTTGGGCCCCTCACTACAAGAAAGACACTGAGGTGCTGGAGCGTGTCCAGAGAAGGGCAACGAAGCTGGTGAAGGGTCTAGAGCACAAGTCCTATGAGGAGCGGCTGAGGGAACTGGGGTTGTTAGCCTGGAGAAAGGAGGCTGAGGGGAGACCTATTGCTCTCTACAACTACCTGAAAGGAGGTTGTAGCAAGGTGGGGGTTGGTCTCTTCTCACAAGTAACAGGCGATATGACAAGAGGAAATGGCCTCACGTTGCACCAGAGGAGGTTTAGATTGGATATTTGGAAAACTTTCTTCACCAAAGGGTCGTCAAGCATTGGAACAGGTCGCCCAGGGAAGTGGCTGAGTCACCATCCCTGAAGGTATTTAGAAGACCTGTAGATGTGGTGCTTAGGGACATGGTTTAGTGGTGAAGTTG
Source organism: Phoenicopterus ruber ruber (assembly GCA_009819775.1). NCBI lineage: Eukaryota > Metazoa > Chordata > Aves > Phoenicopteriformes > Phoenicopteridae > Phoenicopterus > Phoenicopterus ruber. The sequence goes on from CM020215.1 coordinate 136,866,772, forward strand.
GCAGTGTTAGGTTAACGGTTGGACTCAATGATCTAAAGGTTTCTTCCAACCTAAATGATTCTATGGATTCTATAAGCTGGGCAAGTGCAGCAGTGACCCCACCTGAGCTGGCTTTTGCGCCCAATAACCCCACGCAACACACCGCCTCTCCTGTCTCAAGCGACCACCACAAAGATGGAGCCCAAGTCATGGACTAAATGAACTCAATGAACATTTTATGGACATTTTCTAGACAATTACAGGGTGGCCCGTAGACCACGTGAATGATATCTATATATATCAAAGGATGTGAGGGGTGTGTTGGACAGTGAGGATGTGTTGGATAGTGGGGCACCTGAGCATGATGTAAATGGATTGAATAAGAGGTGGAGATAGTACTGGGTTTGGTGGGTATGGAGTTAATTTTCTCCGTAGCAGCCTGTATGTGCTATGCTTTAGATTGGTGACGAACCAGTGTTGATAACACACAGTGTTTTAGCTATTGCTGAGCAGTGCTCATGCAGCATCGAAGCCTTTTCTTTTTCTCGCTCTGGCCCCAGCGTGAGCGGCTGGAGAGGGGACACAGCCAGGACAGCTGACCTGAGCTGACTGAAGGAATATCCCATACTATATGACATCATGCTTAGCAACAAATTTTGGGGAAAGGGGGGGAGGGAGGAGGATATCTGGAGTTAAGTCACCTGCCTTCCCGAGTAACCACTATGCATGCTGAGGCCCTGCTTTCAGGAAGCGTGCTGAACATCTGCCTGCCAATGGGAAATAGAGAATAACTGCCTTATTTTGCTTTGCTTGTGCATGCAGCTTTGCTTCACTTATAAACTGTCTTGATCCTGAGCTGCCAAGTTGTTCTCACTTTTGCCCTTCTAATTCTCTCCCCATCCGCTGGAGGACGTGAACAGGGGATGGGTGGGGGCTTAGCTGCCGGCAGGGTCAGCCCACCACCCCACTCATAAATCTAAGGGCTTTAAATAGAGTAAAACAAATAAAAAACTCTTTCCTCCTGATGTTTCTTGCCATGATTAAGTAAATGTCATGGAACTGGGAGGGAGGAGCTAAAAGATTCTTGTTTCCTGTGTGGTGTTGAAGGTGTGGCGTAATGACTAGAGCAACATTTTCAACACTCTGCCGTGCTGACATAAAACTGCATTGGCCAACAAAGCCAGGCTCAGTAACACCATATGTGAGCGTTCAAAACCACATTTGAGTCAGCCACAATGCCATTCAGGTCACAAGCTACACATGATTTCCTCTGGATAAACCACTGTTTGAGTAACCTTGTAAAGCTGTTTTTGTAATTCGGGACAAAAACTCAACCACCCTGAAGAGAATGCAATCTGATCAAGAATCCCTGGGAAAGCACAGAGAAGGATGGCTGCTCCCCCTATGCGGGCACTGCCGCCCTTCAGAGGTGACGCGCCAGGACACGTCAGAAGGCACCAAGGGGTGCGTGGGGAGGGGTGCTCTGCCTCGGTTCAGGCAAGCGGGGCACAGAAGGAGAAGTACATGCAGCCTGTCCCTGCTAGGTCCGCGGGAAACTTTGGTGGTTTGTCTCCCTCCCTAGGCTTCTCCTCCCTGCCCCCAGGCTTCTTGTTTTCTCTAGCCAAGACTTCTTGTTTTCTCTTTTCTCTTTCCAGACAAGTATCCCTGCTATCCTAGAACCTGGCAATCATTTCCTGACCGAGTTTTTAGTAAGAACATTTACATTCAAAGAAAAGTTCACCAGTTAAAAAAAAATGCAAATTCACAGACGGATTTCCAGTCAGATCTTGCCCCTCTCACTGTGTTTCCCATTCTATGCAGGGACTGCATTGGCAAAAGCCCTTCACAGCTGGCCTTGCTGTGCCATCGTCTCTCCACAGACACAACTGAAGAGCAGCAGAAGTGCAGCAGTGGAGCTGCAGTGAGAGCAACCTACCTCACTCTTCTGTCCTTCACATGGGCTAAAATGTGACAAAAACAAAGAGCAAAATTTTACTTTGAGTTGCACCTGGTCATCCTTGCCACTTGAACAGGCACGTTGACCACTGAGCTGTATGAGGAAAACAAGTGTTGTTGAAGACCAAGTTTCAGGCCACCACGGAAAAATGCAGTGCTCCCTTTGGATACAGACAAGAAGGAAGCTGGTAAGAATTTATCAGAGAGGGAACAAGGCTAATACTAGCACGAGGAAGCCAGGTAGAGGACACAGTGTAAAGGAGACCAGAGCTATCCACCAGTGTCATCACAGTGTCACCTCATCAGCATATGCTATTAAACTTTTGTTCAACAAGCATTGGAAAAGGCAAACACAAACTAGCAAGACATTGACAAAGTATCTTCTAAAAACTGATGTTCAAAAATAGTTCAACTCCAAATTTAGCTGGCTGGTGTTGCAATGTGAGAAGCGCATAAAACCCTGAAGGTGAAGAACTGAGAAGTCTAGTGTCAGTGGAGCCAGTTGCAAGCAAAAATGTAAACCCTGCTTGGGCACCTTTTCAGTGTCGTGGTTTAACCCCAGCCGGCAACTAAGCACCACGCAGCCACTTGCTCACTCTCACGCAGTGGGATGAGGGAGAGAATCAGGAGGGAAAAGTGAGAAACTCGTGGGTGAGATAAAGACAGTTAATAGGGAAAGCAAAAGCCACGCATGCAAGCAAAGCAAACAAGGAATTCAGTCGCTGCTTCCCACGGGCAGGCAGGTGTGCAGCCATCTCCAGGAGCAGGGCTCCATCACGCGTAATGGCTACTTGGGAAGACAAACGCCGTCACTCCAAACATCCCCCCTTCCTCTTCTTCCCCAGCTTTATATGCTGAGCATGATGCATATGGTATGGAATATCCTTTGGTCAGCTGGGGTCAGCGTCCCAGCTGTGTCCCCTCCCAACTCCTTGTGCCCCAGCCTCCTCGCTGGTGGGGTGTGTGAGGAGCAGAAAAGGCCTTGACTCTGTGTAAGCCCAGCTCAGCAATAACGAAAACATCCCTGTATTATCACACTGTTTCCAGCACAAATCCAAAAACAGAGCCCCATACCAGCTACTGTGAAGAGAAGTAACTCTACCTCAGACAAAACCAGCACACTCAGTCAGAGAAAGACTTCCAGGCCAAGCTGGTCTTCTCTGGGGGTGATTTGACCATCTCATTTGTGTAGCTGTGTGCTGACCTGTTTTCTCAGAATAAATTCTCCCGTTGAGTGGCCACTCATAACCACACCTCGGACACATTAAAGTACCTTGTTATCCATCTGTTAAAATCTGCTAGCACGGTTCCACAAGGCTTGCCTCATTTGTGATCAGGCATAGCTCTCACCTTGCACAACTGCTTTCTACGTTGATGTTACTGTAACAGGAGAATAGGACAACGGGTCCAGAAGTGAGCCTCGTCTTAAAAACAGTTACAATGTTACTAACATTCAAACCCCTAAGCAGTCCCACAATTTTATAGAGTTCATTAAACAGAATGAAAGGCTTTTACTTACTGCTGTTAAAATTATTTTGGTTAATTCTTACATACTCTTGATTTTATCACTTGCTGCTACACATTTTGCTACAGTGTGAGTAACTGAGCAGAGGACTCTGCATCTTGGTGACCTTTTCCCTGAGAAGGAACTCTACCTCTTAGGATTGTTTTAGCAAATCAGATTTTCTTGTCTGATTTTGTCACCTCAGCCCAGCATCTCCTTTTTTCTTTCACGGCTGTGCTTAATATGCTTGTGCTAGATTCTGTAAACCAGCACTGCCAATTTCATCCCTGTCAGTCTGGATCACGAACCTCCTGGCTGCTCTCTGCTCCTGAAACAGGATTTGTGGCTGAGATTACAATTTAGGATATTTATCCCAACTTGACTCTATTTTAATTTCTGAGGAATCATTTCTTCCCACTGTGTTATAAGCCTGAAATGCAGTTGAGGACTTCAGGCCACCAAAACAAACTTAGATTTAATTGTTCATGAAATGGAGCTGCTCTTGAGAAACACTGGCAGAAACCTGCCTGTGATATTAAACAAGGATTTGGATGGGAGATTCAGGAGCATGACTGCAATATGATCTCAGTGTTAATATAAATAATTGTTAGGCAAGGAGGAAATTTAGACTTCCTTTAGAGCCCATCTATGTAGCATGAGAGGAGGCAGACTATTTGTTAGACAATGTAAACCCTTATTCCAGCAGCTCTTTCTGAAATGCTCCATTTGGTATTTGATATTTTTACTGAAATTCTCTAGAACTCATCCCAATGTTTTGCCACTTTTATTCCTGGCTCTCCACAGACTGAGCTCAGCACTGCCTGCAGGAACCACAGGTGTGAAGATCCTTGGCTCCACGTCATTTTTAGTCCTGCAGTAAAGCACAGACGTCCATGCCTCTCCTGGGATGTCCATTTACACAGCCATGGTTAGCACAGAGCTGACCTTAGCAAAAGTTTCCAGAGCATGTGCATTACCCCATGAGGAGAGGAGACATAAGATGTCTCCTCGTCCTTCAGTCTAGTGTTAGTAAGCCTAGCAACTGCTCCTAGATCACACGCACATCTCCATGAAGACAGACACCTCCCCTGTGAAGTGAGAGGTCCAAGCACGGCACTGGTCAGATGCACAGTATCCAGTCTTTAACGGTGATAATCACAAGGACATATCCTGGCTAGCAAGGGTTCCTCTCATAAAATAAGCTTAGCTTGGCACCTCATTGTTTACTTTCTGTCATTTTTGTACCTAAGCGGAACTCAAGGAGGGAGACGTCAATGTTCTTGAATTTTCAGAGGAGTTGCCTGCCTAACTCAGGGCTTTTGAACAATCCTTTTTTAACCATCACTGTTCATAAATGTTTTCAAGCCTCAGCATCACCTTAATCTACATGTTTTCCTTTTACCAGCAGTGCCTGATACACACTATCACCTCAGTTAGGTATAGCTGAATAAAAGGTATAGCTAATTATTTAGCACAAGTACGTGTGGGACATCTTAGGGTAAGTAATTATGGAGCCAATCATGTGTAGGAGTATGTAATGTGAACTCTAGCTTCTCACATAAGAAGTAATTCTAGTACAGCAGTTACATCCAGGATACCTGCAGATTGCTAGACTAATCTTGAAAGAGACACTATAAACTGCATAAAAATAGGACATGATTTCTACATGGGGGACAGAGTTGTGACAGAACATGTACTGGCAACAAACCAAATATATGGAGAGTTAGCTCAAAAATGCCCATTCTAAACATTCCATGAACTGGATGTGGACACTCAACAAGGAATAAGACCCAAGCTATATTAATTTTCTTATTATTTCTTTTTTTTTTTTTTCCCCTTTCCTTCTCTCCTGCCTGGAACTTAGCAGAATTTCACTGAAGAAGCCATGTATTCATGTGATGCTCATAGCAGCTGTATCTCCACCCTCAGACCATTTATCCTGACTTTTAAAACCAACTAAAGGGACTACAGAGAGAGAGAAGCAAAGGCTGTTGGGATGAAGGTTGCAGATGCAGGAGTAGATATCCATACCATATGCAGAGGACACCCTGACTCAGTTTTACTGGGAAATGATCTCTGTAAATTCCTGAATCAAAGCTTCATGGAGAGTGAGAAAAGGAATATGTATTTGAGCTTCAAAATATTTCCTCACCTTCCTCTTTCTGTTCTCTGAGGGCACTACAGTCATCACCATTTCAGACTCAGCCTGCTACTGACTTTCTATGGAATATGCTTTTTCTGTCTGGAGTCCCAAACAATAGAGATAATAACATTATCATCTACTATGAGAGGAAAATCCACCTGATACCTCTTCTGACACCCTGGATGCGTCCTCAGCTCTCTTGCAACCGTACCATTTGACAAGTGTAACAGGTCAATCGACCCCTGGAAAGGGCAGAGGAATGAGAAAAATGTGCTGTTACAGCTCTGTCTGAAACCAGCCTGCCAGCTCGGGAAAGTGGAGAGCAGACTCATTCTCCTCCAAATTGGATTCACATGCTGTCTTTCTGCCCTCTTCCATTAGCATGAAGAAAATTCCTGGTTTTGGCTCAGGAATCAGCCGTCCAAGCAGAGACAGCCCCTTTCAGAACAGGAGAAAGAAGGTCACCCTAATACTTATTATCTGAAGAGAGTGCAGCTACTTAAGCATGATATGTAGGCCACTGATCACAAATTACAGTTAACCCACATCTGGAGGATAAATCATACTATCAAGTTTTGCAGCAACCTGTGTCTTAGTTAATATTTTCTATGGGACGATCCTTTGAAAATTTTGATTAAATGTAGGAGTTGCCACTTAAATATACTACAGTATTTGCAGAGAAAACACCTTCCATCTTCCTGAGCAGTAATGTTAATCATAATTATTTTCTTAAAAGGGGGATTCATGCCATATTAAGTTTTTTAACAAGCTTCCTGACCTCCAATATCTTACTTCATGTCATTGCAGTATTGTATACACACAAAAGAACAAAAGAAAAAAAAAAAAAAAACAGTGTTGGCATGCTCTTTCCACTTGATTTTCCATAAAGAAATGCAGAACTTGATAAAGATTTTCTTTACCATACATTTCTGAGATTTTATCTGCTGCCTTCTCCAATTTTTTTATTAATGTCTTCCTAGAGGACTGAGAAACGTTTGTGGAGTTTTCTCAAGCCTTGAGTGTTGGCAGGTGTTGAGATTAAGAGTCAACAAAAACAGACAAGGGAAAGAGTTTTAGGCAACCTGGCTAAAAATCCATGCCTCTTTCTCACTTCTCAATGCTTTTGTGCTTCTGATGATACAAACTTGTGGTCTTCAGTTATCCATAGAGTCCTCTGGGGAAAAGAAAGTAGACAGTGTCTGTATTTCTACGGGAAAGTAAATGGGAAGACAAATAATTAAAGGAAAAGAACAAATTAAATATGCCAGGCTTACTTTATCTAACTAAAGAAACAAAACAGAGACCATATGAACTAGATACAGTGTCTATTTAAACCTTGTTAAAATTTGAAATATTTGAAAAAAAACTACACTTGCAAAGATGTTCCTTGTGGTACACAACCCAGCAGCCTTCAGCTGCAAAACCAGCCTCCAAGCTGTTAAAAGGGGCCTTTTATCCATAATCCCGAGGGTAGAAATGAGAGGGGTAGCGGCTGGAGGGTACCCAGCCTCCTGCAGGCATGGACCCACAGTGCCCGTGTGGCCTCCGTGGTCCAGACACACGAGAATGGGGAGCGGAGAGTCAGAAATCACAGGCAAGAATCACTTCTTCTCCTCAGTGGCTTGCCTAGATTGTTCTGGCAAGAAATGGACACATTTTACCAATAACTGAGGTTGTTGCCTGACTGCAAAACCTCACTACTGCCTCCAAAATTCACTGTTGACTGACTCAGTCCAAAACCCGACATGACTCTCTCCCAGATGAACCCTGGGAAGGGCCATGCACCATTCAGGTCTCGGTCCTCCCATATATATCCTTTCTTCCTCCGAAATAAGTAACACTGCTGAAAGGGTTACTTACAGAGAGCTCAAATATTGGTTTAGACAATATATGCTATGGCTGACTACATATACAGGCCTCCAGCAGAAAAACTTTCAGGAAAATTACAAGAGAAAAACTATGAGAAACTTTTTTCTTGGACTAATGAAGTAAGCACCCTGACAGGAGAGCTGTGTGCTATATTATTCCAGCAGCACCGAGTTATCTTTCTAATACACGAGGCAGGGTAAGGCAGATAGCAGATAAGCTGGAAATGGTAATAGGATGTGGAGTCGAATGACAGCTGAGCCTGGTGCATGTTCCTCCTGGATCCTCGGAGCCTGTCAGGGGTCCCTGACAGGGGCACGGGCATGGAAAGTCATCAGCCCCCTCAACCTGTAGCAAGCTTAGAAGAGACACGCAATCACAGCCAGCTTAAGCTTTTCAGAAAGATACAAGGTCCTGCTTCTCCACTGCATTGCAAATCACACGTGTGTCTCAAAGTATAAGCACTCTGCTCCTGGGAGACCTGTTGGTTTGTATTCACTGATACTTCAAGGGCTAGGGACACCAAGGCAGTGGAGAACAGGGGCCGGGGCCCTTGGCAGGAAGCCTCTTAACACTTAAGGCTTTCTTGGACAGACTGAAGCACACCCGTGGCTGCCTTCCAGGCCTGCTGAAGCTGTGCTCCTGCAAGACAGATGAAATGGGTTCCTCTGCCCCTCCATGTCTGCAGTTGAAATCAAGTAGGAGAGCATATGATGTTAGCTGAATTACTCAGGGAAAAAATGTGCCTAAAAAGGAAAAAAGTAGAAGGCAAGTGGCTTTGCTGCTCAGATCACAGTGCATCAGGTCTGTATTGATGGTGGCCCCTAAGGGCTGGAAGAAGTAGGGAAGCAGGTCAGGGAAGGCTTGATGTATTCTTCGTGTTGGACTAATGTGTGCGCCGTGGCAAGGGTGAAGCCAGGGGGCTTATGTGTTGGCTGCCTCGGCTCAAAAACTAGTCTCTGTCTGCTGCGGTGTTACACCTGTGCCCATGGAGACCACATGCTACCAGCAGCCTGTGGAACGGGGTGCACTGGGTGCAGAGCAATGGAGAACCAGATGGTCTTTAACAGTATGGCAGTCTAAATAGTTATACATAATCAGCGTAACTTTTGTGTAAGGAGGTTAGGATTTTTTGCCACAGATAATATTCCTTGAAAAGCAAAATCATCCAAGCTCCAAAATTATCTCATGTCAAAAAAGCAGAAATTGTTGTATTTTTGAGAACAACACTGCACCAGCAAGTGGATGGCCTAGGAGGGTAACTTAATGCTTCCTTTTCCCAGCAGTTTTATTTTCAGCTGGTCTCCAGCCACAGGCAAATAGCAAATGGGTTCTCTTCAGCCATTGAATGTCTTAAGGGGCTTTGAACCCTTCCACACCTCCTCCTCCCCAAAACCAACTGAGCTGCTGAGCCTCAACAACTGCTCTGCAAGAAAGAACGTAGGAACCATCCCACACCATCTGCCTTTTTTCCAGGCATTCTCTTCATCTGTCACGTATTGCCTCGTCACCGGAAACTGTAAATGTCCTTCTGCTTTCAAGGTCAGCTTTTACTCTACAGTGTTATTTTGAGAAGCGTTTGTTCCATGAATAGCATCCTCTCTTTCAAACAAAGACTCGTATCAGGAGAGTACACTATCCTACAGACAAGGTGGATTATTTATCACCAAAGAGATACACAGTAAACCTCCTCACGTTACTTATAGCCCAGGAAGATAGATTATGTGGCTGTAGGGGAGGAACAGCTCTACTGAAGAAAATGAATCTCCAGCTAATTTGTTCTAGGCTACTAAGAAAGCCAAGGAAGCGATCCTCAGTTCGTCATAAGACAAATTCCTCCCACTCTTTAGCAATATAATTCCTCCTGGGCATGTGTTCAAAAGGTTTTGTTCTAAGAAATCCCATGGACAATGTCACAAGAACAGATTTTGTATGATGTCCTAATGACTTCATTTTTGAGAGCATCAGCATTTTCTGAGAGCACTACCCGTGGTATTTCCTTCAGACTTCTAGTCCCAGCCTGTGGCTAAAACGTGCCGGATCCATCCAGGGCCCACCAGCTCTGTTCTTCCTCTGATTTACGAGGTGTCCTGAGCAGTTCTAGTAGAAAGACCAGATGAAATCCTACCTCCCAACTGGCTGTATGCAGTGCTGACTGAGGCTTTTTGATAAATGCTTCTTCCAGATCTTACTTTTGTCTGAACAGATTTGCCCATCCTCAGTGTGAGTGAAAACAGAAAACACTGAGGTTTCTGAGTTTGGGAAATAGCTTTTTTATGGGAGAAAGTTCTCCAGGTGGCAATTGGAAATGGAAATATCCAGAATGTTCACAGTGTGCAAACTTATTGGAAGCCTCACAGCATAATCTAGATCTCTCTTCCAATCACAAGCTCCACTGTTGCAACAGGCTGAGAGAGTTGGGGTTGTTCAGTCTGGAGAAGAGAAGGCTCCGGGGAGACCTTATTGCAGCCTTTCAGTACTTGAAGGGGGCCTATAGGAAAAATGGGGAGAACCTCTTTAGCAGGGCCTGTTGTGACAGGACAAGGGGTAATGGTTTTAAACTGAAAGAGGGTGGATTTAGATTAGATAGAAGGAAGAAATCTGTGTCTCTGAGGGTGGGTGAGGCACTGGAGCAGGTTGCTCAGAGAAGCTGTGGATGCCCCCTCTGGAAGTGTTCAAGGGTTGGATGGGGCTTTGAGCAGCCTGGTTTAGTGGAAGGTGTCCCTGCCCATGGCAGGGGGGCTGGAACTGGATGATCTTTAAGGTCCCTTCCAACCCAAACCATTCTATGATTCTATGAATTATTCAGGCAGCACATCTGCACAATTATACAGAGAGAGAGAGAATAAAAAATAAACCTTAAAAGAACACTAAGCTATAAATTATGGAGATCCATATTTGCATTTGAGAAGTAGAGTGGCATCGTATGATAAAACCTGTTCCATCATCTTTCCAAAGAAATTGGATTGCATGTGACTGCACCCCCTGCTGCGCCGCGCCACGAGTTATACAGGAGCACTGCTGTGATTCTACTGATCTCTGAAGTTCCTGGACCCTCTGTGATTTTCTTTATAGATTTCTAAATCTATAAAATGATCTCTACGTGGAACTGCACAAACTTGTTTTCAGGCTGAAGGTGACAATCAGAAAAACAAAATGGCAGGGAAGCTGACTCTGAAGGGTGCTAAATACTCCCAGCTTCTCATAGGGTCCAATTTTTCTTTAAAGATGCTTTAAAGAGAGCGTAAAAGTAGCTGCGCTCACTTTAAAGATCTATTAAAATCCAACAGCATTAGGGTAAAGGAGACTGAGGCCCATATGCCTTAATAAGCATTGAAGTACTCATTACCTCCCAGGCAGCCGTAGCCATTTGTATAGTCAGTCCCACAGAGCGAGCACCCTGTTGGATCACCCTGAAGGACGGGGGCAGCTTTTTCTAACGTACTGCAGATTACTTGGTTCTCTGTGCTCTTGCCCAGCAATGTTTCATCCGAGGAGGGTAAGATCAGAAGCTTTACACTCATGGAGCAGAAATGCCTTTCAGAAATACCTAAAGCATGAAAACAAGGCATATGCCTTCAAATCTGTGTTAAAGATTTGCTTATTCAAATTAGATTTCACAGAGTTTGGAACTCAGTCCTTCTGAATGAGTTTTAACATGATTGATTGACTGCTCTGAGCATCTGACAGATAACCGGATTCAGAAAGTATTGTTCTTATTCCCATATTTCAAGAAAGAATGATGAATAACAAATAGCAAATTTCTTGTCTGTGGACAGATATGCAGCTTCACATAAATCTGTATGAAACCAGCTATTCCCAAAGTGCTACACAAATAAAACCATATTCTCTTCTTGTTTGCAAATAGAAGTTGCAAAAACATGATCGAGCCTGGCAGCTACCAGGCATTTAAGTGAAGTTGTTATAAACTCTATTTTAGCTTTATAAATGCAGTAAAAAGTGCCAAGAGTTGGAAACTAACCATAGTCGGTGGTTTTATCAGCCTTAGTTCAGAAAAAATATATGCTAACACATGCTTGGCTTCAGGCCTACTGACCTCTGGGCCATGCTCATCCGTACGAAGCCAAACTTGCCAACATTCCCTTTTCATCTCTCCTAAATAAATCAGGCTTAGGAGCGATTCTATCAATAAAGTTACAACATTCAACAGGAAAATATGGGAGAGCAGAGACAGTCTAGACACCGGCTGCTACTCAGAAAGGTTTTCTCTAGACAAGGTTCTGTATAACCTTTGATAAAATGGGAGTTTGTGTTTTGTATGATCCCAACTCCTTACATCTTCTACAGTAACACAATAATAACTAAATTACTCGGGTTTGCTCTTTTCTTAAAACACAAATGTTCACACTATGTCATTTCAAAAACATTGCAGTATTGCCCTTGTAAGCAGCCTTTCCTGCTTTGATAACAATCTGAGATTTTGCTTTCTAGCACAATTGCTGTTGCACCACATACAGTGAGAACTTATCCCTGGCTCAAGGGAATTCTTCACTTTTTTGGTCTCTAATCCACCCTGAATCACTACTGCACTCCCGAAAGAAGAAAGTAAGCAAGATTTCCTATTTGTCACAGCTTTCAATCGCTGCATGGAATAAAAACACAAGAACAAAAAATGTGTAAGGAGTAAAATTACACGTTATACAACATTACATATAGAAATCTATATTTATGTTTTTATACTGAATTTATAGAGTTATGGGGGAATCAGCCAATATAACAAGATAGATTCATAATTTTAGTCATCTCAAAAGATTCACTATGGTCAACTGCCTCAGAGGAAAGCATGCAGTCATACCACATAGAATTAATACCTAAAATCATCTCCAGTAAATCATTCTTGAGGGCTTTATTCTCTTACAGCAAGAATAAGCAGGCAGGCTCCGTGCTCTTTTTCTATACAGATTCTTTAGGATACTCAGAAGCTTTGGATTTGTCTTACATCCTATTGTATGTAGGGCGATCAAACACAGATCTCAGAGGCTTCCCCGGCAAGGCACAGGATTGTTTGCTGCACCTTAGCCTTAGTGGAAGGTGAGAAAATATGCTTCCTGAACTCTTGGGCATCCCAAACAAGGGCACAACACCAGCATATGTGAATGCCATCTACTGGCTGCCTGGCATATATTCCTGGGTTTCTTCACAGGTGACAGCAATCAGAAAAGTCTTCAGCCCAGTAAACTCTCTCCAGTCCATTCTTTGATACGCTCTTTAGGCCAGAGACAGTATAGAGAACGACAGAGATGTGTGACTGTATTACCTGTAGAATGCTCTTTTCTATGTCAGAACAAGAAAAAAGGCAGTAGGGGAAACCAAATGCTGGCGCAAAAATGCTCTTTACACACTTCCTTCTTTAGCATGGCTTTTCTGCTCCCACTTGGGAACTTCAAAGAACCCTCTCAGCAGCTGGCTGTTTCCACTGATGGGGAGTTGCACGATTAGAAGCATTTGTGGGTTGAGCAAAGGTTTAAGTAGACAAACCTTTCTCGTCTGGAGCTTGGGCACAGAATGGAGCTGATATATGACAGTCTACCTCCTAAATGATTTGATCAATATATCTCAATCTCTCAAGGACAGCTTCAGATCACAGAGGTAGTAGTGATTGTACAGAGATTTCACTGACCTTTCATGTGTGGAATCTTTAAGACCAAGTCCAGTTACAAGCGTCTTTGAAGAATGGGCCTGATCCTCTTCTAGAGCCACCAGGATGCTACCCTGAAGGTAGCCACTCAGTGAAGGTGTTGAAAAAACATCTTTTTGGCTAATCGTGGCTGAACATGCGTCTCAGTTACACTGTTCTTGTGTAAGGATTTTGATGGCATAGGAGCAGCAAAACCTGTTTCTTGCAATTCTGCAAAAAGCAGGGACACAGAGAGGCTCAGCGAATACAGAGCATTGAACAATCACGGTTGCTGCAGAGCAATTTTTTCTGCAGGTACTTCTGAGCATATGTCCTGTTGTAGTTATTCACAAAGGAAGATGAGACAAGGACCATCAGGTTTCTGCTGGACATTGTATTGCCCTCCTGAACTTCGAACCTGACACCAGTACCTAATTCCAGTGCTAAAGTTCGATAAAGATTAGTGACTTACACCACGTCACTGCTTTGCAGGTTTCTGATTGGCAGGGTTTTGAAACCGAAGGAAAGACCTCTGAATTCTACTTCAGTCAGCCTTGCTGTCTCACAGGAGAGCTGCACCAGCTACCGTTGTACGCTCTTCAATTCATACTGATATTCTTTGGGATTAGATAACTTGACCTTTAGAAAACCCATCTACAGCTGAATGTGCAAGAAATGACAGCCTGAAATGGTATGTTCTTGTCAGGGTAATAAAGCCAAACTCCAAAAAAGTTCTAACATATGCAGATTCCTTTTCTTTCAGTGGGAGTGTAATTTCAGGGAAAAGGCAAGCGGGTGATTGATTTGTTTATAGGCAGTCATGAGAGCACGTTGGAGGTGAATTTCAAGTGTGCTCTCTGTTACATCTGTGGAATAATGCATGGGTTAAAGGGTCAGTCACAGTGCCCGCAGCTCAGGTGTAGTCCTGGCTACCTGTTGGGGCTCAGAAAGACAGTTCAGGGTGAAAGGATATAATAAGCATTCTGGGAAACATCCAAAAAGATAAGCCATGAGACATGGGAGGACTAAGTAGTTAAAATTGTAATTCTTCTTTGGAAAATTTTCAATACCAATGATTAAAAGCAGACCAGTGCAACTGCACCAACCAAGATTTCTGAGAGACTATATAAAGCTAAATAAATAATGAGGGTCTCTTTACTGTGCTAAGCACTCAGAGATTTTACAGTGATTGCTTGGAGGAAGCTCACAAGCTATATGGCTGCATTTGTTGATCATCACTTCCATTTGAAGAACTTGTTCTCCTGGCAGAGGTCTTCCTGATCTGCAACACAGTTTTCTGGACCTGTGAGAAGTACTTGCTGACCCATCAGCTGTCACGGCTTTGGGTCTGTGTATGTCCATGGTACTGAGAGACAGTGTGTGGGTATATTGAGAGCTGCTTGGAAGCTGATATCTGATGTATACCAGTCAGCCAGCACTGCCTCAGTCAGCTTAAGAGTAGTTTTCCTTTTGATTCTAGAAACTACCCTGGGAACTGGGGGATTCATTGGAGACACTGGCCTCTGTTTCACTGAAGGAAAAATGAAACGAACCCATGACTCAGGACTTCGGCTCCCTCCAGAGGAGAAATTCAGACATTTCTTTTAATCCCAGATAGCATATAAACCTGTCATAGGGGATTCCTATAAAGCATGGACCTTCACGATTGGTCATAGACAACCTGCTTAGCAGTTGCTGACGTTGAAAATGAAGGGAGTAAGAAGAATTTTCCAAATATCTATGCTACATATCATGGTGATGATGGCACAGTGGCACCCATTTTCAAAACCATCCTTATGTGATTTGTTGAATGTAGCGTGTGAATTCTGCTCACATAACCCTTCCAGGCAGATAAAGAAAGGAACTAAGAAAGGCAGTGATGCAGGCGCAGAAACTGGAAGTGAGTATTTATGGTTCTCCATGACCTTGCAATGGACTCCTACCGCGGCACAGACATCCTGCTTGTTTGTGTTTCTGGTGATAGCACAGCCTGACAAATGTTGCCCGGACATACGAAGACAATGGGAATGAGTAAATTGTTAATTCCAAAGGCATATCTGTTTGAAAAATTCTAGAATGATGACTTATTCGTAATATCAAGACAGTACGATCTTTTGTCTAATGTCATATCTCAAAATGACAGGAACTAAACCTTGGTAATGGCTCATTATCCAGCCCAGTTAAATTCAATTTATTCGTAATTTGCACTACGCATCATAGAAGGAAGCAGGTATCAGGGGTTCGCTTGTTGCTGCTTGTGGAAGTATGAGTGTGATGCAAGCTGCCAAACGCGTTTTGTATCAGATGGCTATAGTATATGTTGTTTGCCACAATTCTGTATTCCATTATAGCCAGAAACAACGGGGATATACAATTAATTAGATTAATTAAAATCAATTTGTACAAATAAAAAGGTGACCTCTTGTTTCTCTTTCGTAATCTTGGTAAACTTTTTGCATATTGCTGACAAACCAACCAAATATAATGTATGTTTTTCTCTCACACAGGAGATGCACACGTAATACTGTGGTATACTCCCAGAATCTACAATAATAACGGATTTTCTCCAGATTATTTGCTAAGAAGTATATAGTAGTAGCTGGGGCTGAGGTTCTGCCTCAGATGTATTCCTATAAACAGCTCATGCGAAGAACCATGCTTACACCCCAGGGGGTGCTTGGTTAGGGAAGCCTCCCCCTCGCTGTTGTAATCCGACATTTCTCAAGCCTGCGGTATTTTAAATCCAGGAGAGAGAAATGATCTAAAGAGAAACCGAGCACCTCAAGCTTTATTTTGATTACACTTATACCATATAATAACTCTATATTTTCTGACCATGAGGCCTCAAATCAGTTGAAAAATATATCCAGCTTCCATAGAACAGAATAAAATCCTACTGATTTTGGACTTGTAATACAGGGCGTATTTTGGCACACAGCTGTTTTATGTACCTTTTAAACAGGTGCTGTTCTCAGATCTTCCATCAACCTGTGAGGGGCCTGAAAAACACCTCAACTTCACAGTGCCTCTGTTTCTCCATCTCTTAACGCGATTTGTACTCCTCTTTCTTTGCCATTTTGTCACCAGCCATGACAAGCAGCCAAGACTCACTGTTGCAACTATGAAAAAAGCTCTGGTTGTGCAATACTTTTTTTGGGACAGACATAGTCTAATTTTTTCTTTTTGCATTTTGATCCCAAATACTCAGTTTATAAGCATTGGCAATAAGATATGGTAGATGCCCATTAAAGCGTGTGGTTGCTACTACATTCTCAATACAGTTACCAGCTTTCTGACCATGTGGAAGTTTCCTGTGTTGGCAACAGAACGCGTGCAATCTCTTGCTCTGTAAGCTCGATTGAGGAGGACTTTTGCAAAATTGTATAAAATCCTAGTGTGATGATTGAAATCAGATTTTTGCAAAAGCAAACCCCAGTCTGCCTACTTGGTAGGGTTGTGTAATACATCATTTCATATATAAAATGAAATGTGTTTATGAGATATACATCAGAGAAGACTCAGTCATTCAGGAAACAGTGTTTGACCAAATATATAGAATGTGCTCTCTGGGCTTATTCTTATAAACAGTATTTTAGTGGAAATGATGTCCTGTGTCCAATTTCAGCACATCAGAGTTTGCATTATTTGTGGAATATCCACTCCGGAATATATTTATTTCTCTGGAAGCTGCCCATATTGCAACTGACAAGGTAAGGAACAAGTTCAATCACAAGCTGAATCACACGTATCTTAAGCAGATGATTTACATGTACAATATTTTGAGAGATGAGGGATAAACTGTGATCTGTGAGGTTCCTCTGGATTATGAAATATTTCATACGGTACTACTTTCCTTGAGAAAGTAGTATTTTAGTCATCACAGCCCACTTTTTTCCCACACACTGTGCCATTAACACATATTTTCCTTTCAGTCAATGTCTTAAACGTAGACCAGCAAGAAGAATGACTGATATATTGTACTTTCTGTCCACTAAAGGTATGAATGCATTTGCAAGCATCCTGTGTGCACAGGAGTGTGAAGCATAAAGGCTCCTTTATTTCAGGCTGACTGGAAAGCTTAAAAAGGAAAGAAATCCTACTTACAGCCCCCTGTACACGTGCTCTGTCGGTTTAAATGAGTTGCAACATCTCACAGCAGCCGAACCAAACTGCACCTGCCCCCCGTCAAGGACTCAGCATCCGGGGGAACAGAGAGAGCCAGTGTCACGTCTGTGCTGGGGAGCTGGTTCACCCCCTCACAGATGACAAGGGCCATCTGCAGGGCTCCCCGGGCAGAGCCAGCCCGCAACAACGCTGGGATCTCGACAAGACGATTTTTCTTCCACTCCAAAACACAGTGGTAGCACAGAGCAAGTTTGCAGCCTTCAGTACACAAAACCCTCTAAGTATATATTTAAATAAACTGAGCACAGGCGTTTGTACATATGCCAGGCCTGCTGTCTGGCTTTTCCAGCCTGAGTGACGGAGAGAGCATCTGTGCATAACTGTAGTGGAGATATCATGCCCTGAGGGCCAGAGTGCTTAGTCCTGCTGAGCTCTTACACTGTTTCTTTGCAAAACTGTTTTTCAGTTCCTCGGGTCTGTAAGAAATCAACAGACCCAACTTTCCTCCCCCTTTCACCTTGCGCCGTCCCCCTTTCATTTGCTGAACGAAGCCAGATGTATCGAGTCTCTTATGGATGAAGAAAGTGAGCGTTTAGAAGCCTGGCACCTACAAGAGCTGGTTATTCATGCCTTTCCGTGGTCTTGTGCCATGACAGCAGTGTCTTCTCCAGGTGCCTTCCCTCCCTCAATAGCTTCTCTCCTGCCATGCCTTGACTCTCCATCTGCTCCAGCAAATGGCAAGACTCACAAGGCTTCCCCAAAGCCCACTTTTTGAAGTCAGCGTTCCACTTCCAGGCCTCGTCTTCTGCCTTCTCACAAACATCCATGGATTGCCATGCCTATTTAATTCAGGGACATCATACACACAATCCCTTGTTGAGAAATATCATGCGCAAATGCTTTCCATGATGGTTGGTGGTCTACCAGAAGGCATCCTACAGTAGTCGCTTTTGCCACAATATAATCGACCAATCTTGAACTTGAAATGCGACATGGAATGGAACAGGATACAGCACTATCAGTAAATATTAAAATACTTTACTTGATTGGGTAAAATGTAACATGGTAAAATGAAATACTGAATTGAAAATTCACTGCAGCCACAGCAGAGAAAAGGTACAATATAATTCTAACTGTGGTTTCAAAGAAAAAGACTTTAGGTACCATCATACTAAGAAGACGATGTCAATGTCTCTGAAAAGGGATGATTTGGGGCTTTCTTAAATTAGCTCTTGTGTCTATCAGTAGCATTAGCCCTTTGTTTTTCAGCTTGCATTTTGCATAGCTTACTCCTACATAGCAATGGATCGCCATTCTGTGAGTTTTACATTGTCAGTCTGGCTTGATTGCTCTTCATCCGCTTGTGAGTATCACTAATAAAACACGCAGAAAGCTGCCTGGTTTGTGTGTCAGGGAATAGCTAGGTTCTTTTATTCCTATTGACAGGCACTTACCTGTTGTCATGGTTTAACCCCAGCCGGCAACTAAGTACCATGTAGCTGCTCGCTCACTCCCCTCGGTGGGATGGGGGAGAGAATCAGGAGGGTAAAAGTGAGAAAAGTCATGGGTTGAGATAAAGACAGTTTAATAGGAAAAGCAAAAGCTACGCACGCAAGCAAAGCAAAACAAAGAATTCAGTCACTGCTTCCCATCAGCAGGCAGGTGTGCAGCCATCTCCAGGAAAGCAGGGCTCCATCACACTTAACCGTTACTTGGGAAGTCAAATGCCATCACTCCAACATCCCCCCTTCCTTCTTCTTCCCCCAGCTTTATATACTGAGCATGACGTCATATGGGATGGAATATCCCTTTGGTCAGTTGGGGTCAGCTGTCCCAGCTGTGTCCCCTCCCAACTCCTTGTGCACCCCCAGCCTCTTCACTGGTGGGGTGGGGTGAGAAGCAGAAAAGGCCTTGACTCTGTGTAAGCACTGCTCAGCAGTAACGAAAACATCTCTGTATTATCATCAACACTGTTTTCAGCACAAATCCAAAACAGAGCCCCATACCAGCTACTGTGAAGAGAATTAACTCTATCCCAGTCAAAACCAGCACATCCGTGTTTTCACTAGAGTACTTGGACTGCCTTGTAGCACACAAAGGAGATTTTTTAAAAAATAACCAAATACTGAAAAGGCCAGTCTAAAGGGAAGGGCAAGGAAAGCAAGTGATGTTTAAGCAGTTGATGGTATTCAGAGATGTTCCCTTGCTCAGGACTGGCAAAGTTGTGAATGCAAGCTGCTGCAAAACACAGAATAGACTGGAGAGTTCATTGTCTCAGTTCCCAGGAATTTTAAGCTCGGGCACATACCGAAATGGTGAATCTTTATACTTCATGATGTTGAATGCACACATGAATCTGACTGGACCAAACGGTGTCCACTTCAGTTATGCAACTAGTCCAGTTAAATTCCACCGGGATACTGCCCAAAACATCAAGATGTGCCAGGATGAGCCTTCTGTTACAAAAAAAAAACCCACAGAGGCAGAAATAACAAAGTCAGCCCCAGCATTTACCTAGTAGTGCAGGCTCATCTTAGGCAGTATGTTCTTGATCAGAATTACAGATACGTGACACAGCTAAAAAATTGATTTATGATTTTAATGGTAAATTAAGGCAAATCAGAGGGGGTTAGGGAGCCACTAATTATATATCTGCCAGAGGTAAAGCAAATAATACTTAGAAAGCGTTAAATCAAATGTGCTCTTGAGGCTGCAGTTGTGAGCCCTTGTTCTCACAGAATGCCTTAAATTAGTTGCATAAAGGCTCACCGGCTTCTGTAGGATTTTATTTTAAACTAAAATTCATTTCATTTTAAAATTGAAGAAATTTATTCAAAACTAGAATTGTTACATTAATATTACTATATACAGTGTTTTACCAATATTAACTGTTATTAATAAAGTACATGGCATCTGCTAGGGCCAGTAATTAATCTCTTACTCATACATATCTCTCCTGTGACTCGTGTCAAAACCCCATGTCAGTCTATCACCACGGTCTGCCATTCCGCTGATAGCAGTGCCTCCACAATCTGTTCATTCTTCATTTAGTGCACAGGGTTGGCAGTGACCACAGCCAAATCAAGAGCATTTATGCTTATTCTAGGACCTCAGGCCCATGCACAGTGCAGAAGTCACTAAGGCAGACCAGGCTGTCAAAAGCAGCTCTGATGACAGCAGTGCCTTCCTTAAGTGGCCATGGATCTGTCCTGGTCCAACCTTCTTGCCAACAGAATTAAGTTTTGGGCTCACATGGACCAGTGAGCACGGAGCAGAACCAGCAAGTATCACTAGGCCAGGTAAGGCTAATGCAAACAGGCACTACAACATGTCATGGTAACAGGAGTCACCAGGACAGACATACGGGCAGGTTGTCTCTTCTTGAGGCTGCTGGGCAAGATTTAGGGCAGTGGCTGGCAGCGTCTTCTGTATGAGTGCCAAGATTCCTGGCCTAGAATTAAGGTCATTTGTCCTTAGGAGAGGAGAAACATAGGGAACGACATCAATCTCAGTGTCATCCCATGAAAGTTTGCTCCAGTATCTGCGGGAATTTTGCCACTGACTTCAACAGCAGCTGGGAGAGTCGCCACTGCTTCTCTCAAAGAAAACTGAAACTTCGCTCTGGTTATGGAGAAACTCTAATGTAAGACAGATAATTCTGGGTCTCATAACTCTTAATATGCTAATTTCCCATTGATTCCTTGATAAATCAATAAAGTCAAAAATCCCCAATAACCCTCCCCTTTTAATTATCAGACAGTGACATAATGAATTAAGTCTATTGACTCACAGTAGTGGGTTGCGTCATGGAAATGCCCTTGGAAATGCATGCTTTTGTACCTTTCATGTTTCCCCATTGTAATTCCATAGATTTATACATCATCAACGTGCTATTTCGGGCTAATATATTGCAAGGACATTGGGTGGTGGCAGTTTATCAATGACTTTTTGTCCTCCTTTTTTTCATCAGTGCTATTTAAGAAGGCAAGCTATTTCTGTCAGGAGCTTCCTATAAACATAATGGATTTTACAGTATAACCATAATAGCGCAGTATTATGCCTGTCTCTTCCTTGTATTAATTATGAGCATATTTGCATTCAGGATGCAACCTTCTCTGAATCCAATGCAAATTACTATCTTGGAAGGAGAAAGGCTTTAGCACAGTCACTGTTAGAGCTGTCCCTGGAGGTAACACGACACTGCTGCATGTGCTACCGAAGGGCCGGAGCAATACCTTTCTTGATCCACACAAATATATCTCAAACAACGTTTCTCTGGAAATGGAAAATCTACATTGTAATGTAGGTTTTGGGGATAGTCTAACTTTCTCTTTTTTTTGCCTGCACATTACCTCACTGGCGTTCAGTCAGAATTATGTATGACCATAACCAGGTTCACCTCAACATACTTTCTTTTTCAAATCAGTCGAAACAGGCAGTAATCCATTTTTCATACATATTACTTTTACTAAGAGAGATTTAATAGTTCCTCCTTTGTCTGGAATCTACCTGAAACAGCCTGGTAGTTTTTCATCTACCTACCTCACAAGTGACAGATAAATAAGCCTTTGCTTTTTCCTGGGCCTCTAAGTCAGCAACATTAATTCTCAAAGGCTCCAGCTCTGGGAAGAACTGGAAAGGCACATTCTTAAAGCCCACTTATTCAGTGAGATTAAAAGTATGGCTTATGTCCATTTCCATAAAGAAAGCCTTAACTCCAACTTCAAGGCCAGATAACTGTGCGTGCTTGTGTATAGTCTCAATTAATAGACTATTTCTCCCGTTTAAAGTACATGCATAAGAGCCTTGCTAAATCTTGATCTTTGAGTCACATGTGTACCAGAAGAGCAGGGTGCTGCCTTCAAATGTGATTGTCAATGATGCTAACTAACTGCTGAAATAAGCAAACCAGAAGGTCACCGACTTCAAAAGTATGTAACTTCAGTAATTTCTTCTGTTTCATAAAAGAGAGGTGCATAGTCTATGCAAAACTTCAAAACATTCAGTCCTTCTGCAATCTTCGCCCTTGCAAATGAAAAGCCAGAAGAAAATCTGAAAACAACCCAAAAAGTAGAGAGCTGCCTTCTGCAGAGGAGATTTGTTCTTTTCTTCACTAGGATATTGTTTGGAAAGGGGCATTTTAAAAGGGTTTAAGCACTGTTCTTCCCAATACTGTATGCCAGGTGGAAGTTCTTGAGTAAGACAATGACTTAGGGTGTGGATGATAGGTAGTCACAAAGATACCTGCAAAATAAAGCTGCCAGATCTCCTGGGGCCATCAGAGCCAATATGTAAAACAGAAAAGTGCAGATTTGTCTTGATTTTCTGAGTGAACCCATTCAACAGTTATTGGAAAAGCACCTTGTAGATCAAGAGC
This sequence comes from Phoenicopterus ruber ruber, assembly GCA_009819775.1. Classification (NCBI taxonomy): domain Eukaryota; kingdom Metazoa; phylum Chordata; class Aves; order Phoenicopteriformes; family Phoenicopteridae; genus Phoenicopterus; species Phoenicopterus ruber. The sequence goes on from CM020215.1 coordinate 136,889,360, forward strand.
TAGAAACAGTCCTTGTAATGGGAGATGTTCCACCATGCAGCACACCACGAGCTGCAGTGAGAGCCAAGAGGACCTCTGAGTGTGCCTTACTAACCCAGCAGCCCGTGGGACTGTTTCCCCCGCAATGGATTTACAGGTAATATGGTCTTGCTGCAGCATAGTTTGGGGCTTCTCCTCTCTGCACAGGTAAGAGAGGGGAGGAAGGATAAAATGTTGTTGAAACTTCATCAAGGAATTATGTAGTGTGATGTTTACAGTTAAAAACAGGGTAAATTCTGAGAGAAAATATTAGAAACATGTCCAGTGATATTGCTTCATGTGAGCCGAAGATCATCCCACTACAGCTCTTTGATTTCCAAGAGCAAACAGGGATACATCAAGCGTCAGGGCCCTGAGGGCACCAGTAGAGCCTGAGTACCTGCCCCATCACCACCACCACCACCTTTCATGGACTCAGGAGTTCCATTTCAAACCAGCCGGGGCCATCCATCTCTGCTCCAGTGATGCCGCAGCAGTGTCGGTCCCTCGGGGAGCGGCCAGCTCTCGCTGCCCCCTGACAGTAAGCAAGTAGAGTTGGCAAGAATTAGACCCTAAGATGCACGTGTGTCTGCTGCGTGTTGGACACCCGTCCATCAGAAGAGTTTCCCCTGAAATGGCACCCCTCTTTTGCCATTCTCATTATGAGCCATCAGAAAATGCTCAGCTGGTAGGGCCTCATGGCACTGTGAGGTACCTTTGTAAGCTGCACACTGTGGGAATTACATCTGAGGGACAGACCCTGAGGACACCAATTCGATGGCTTCACAATATCATGGAGTTTTCCAGCTGCTTTTCACCGTGTTTTCATTACGTATCCATTCATAAGCTCATCACTTAATGAAAGAAAACAGTCAAATGGGGAAAAAACAGTTTCAGAAAATTATATAATGTATCTGTACTGATCGATAATAATGATTTTCAAATATTTTTAAGAAAAAAATCTCATTTTCTCATATGTATACACAGAGAAAGACACACACACAGAAAGTATACAAGCATAGGCAAGCACATTCAGACTTTCTTTTCCAAACAACAAACCAGGCTGCTTGAGGCTTTCCAAATTCAGTTCGATGCCCTTTGCATTGCACGGCTTCCCGGACCCATCTGTACAAGCTTCTGTCAGACAGCCATCCTCAAAGTGCATGTATTAAAATTTAAGCTAGATTGTTTACAAAATAGTTCCAAGACTGTCCCTTTGTGGAAGTACTGGTTTGCAGAACATCTGTTGCTTTCAATAGTCAATACAGAGCCATTTGTTTCCTCTGAAAGCAATGGCATTTCCCTGTGCTATAACCATGCTCCCATGAATCAAAGGAAATATGTTAACACCGTTCAGCCATTATTAATCTTTTATCTGGGGACTCTCTCTTTCTCTGATCACATATTTATCAGCATTAATTTTGGCTTGATTTTTAATAGCATATTCTCTGTGATGATTTGCACTAAATAGGAAGACACTCAGAATCTGAATGGGTAGAATGGCTCAGTGCGGATTTATCAGTGGTTTTGGCTTCATTTCTGTATGTCCAAGTTGATCCATTGTGTTGAAAAAGCAAATAACTAGCAACTGTGTCAGCTTCCCCTTGGCTAGCATCAATTTCTCTGAAAAGGAGCTTCAGTAAGCAACGCCGGCCTGGCCCATAGCGGTTTACTCCTGTTTTTCTTAAGACTTGCCCTTTATTTCCTTCTTTCAAGTTTGTTGGTGTTAGTCAGAATTCAGTAGAAACTGAGAACCGAGACAAGGTTTATATTAAGCATTGCTTAAGTTACATCACTGCAAAGACAAGGCGGGCTAAGGGTCAGATGTGCAAAACATTATTCAAATGCATCATTACTGAGATGTTTTAGTTACAGATTTCTTTTTCTTATCCATATCACATCTCCGGAAAGCTGCAGGGGATTAATGAAGATGGTCTGAAAAGCGTGAAATTAAGGGCTTGATTTTCTCTGGGATGAGTTTGGAGAGAAAGTATTGCATTGGTCCATTCGGGACTTAGTAGACTCTCATCTAATAGGTCACAGGATGCAAAGCAGTGGAGTTCAAGTAAATCCCATCTTGAAATGGCATCCTCAGTAAAATTCTCATTGTAAAAAGCTACTGCAACTTCTGAATTCAAAGCATCAGGACTAAAAGATGTAAAGATGTATAACACTGGTAAAACAACAGAAACATTTCTAGTTCATGTGATGCTCTCAAATTCTGTGCATCGTATAAAGAACATCAGAGAATCTCCTAATAATAATTTTGATGAAAATTTAAATTTTAGGTTTAGGAATTAGTTGGGGTGAATGAGTAAACAGATTTATGGCAGGAAATTCCCTCTAGCTTCTGAGAGGCATTAGTATCTCTGCTTTTTGCCCTTTACCAGGAAATGCTTTACATTCAGGGAATAATGAATCAATAAAAGAATCAATTTACAAGAAGCATAAGAGAGTCTGGGGAATTCCTCCTGACAGACTACCACAAGCTGAGATTGGATATCCTATTTCTTAGGAGGCATGGCCACAGCATCTTAAAAGATGGATGGTAGTGTGAACTAGTCTGCTAATTTGGTAACTCAGAAGACAAGTCATTGGACACATCTTTATGGTAGAGATGCCTGCAATTAGAATGGCATGAGGACAATGTGTTTGGAGCGTAGGGATCTTGACCTTACCTATCTCCAATAACACAATTAAAAATTAAAATAGAAATAGTTCTTTATAACTGAAGCTTTGAGAAATTCCTTCTCAAAACTAAAGCTGAGCAACATTAAGCACTACATTAAACTACTGCCCTACTTTTTTGATTGTCTCCATTAAGAATGACATAAGAACTCCATTTTCTACTTGAAACTGGGATGCGTATGGCCCTTTCTGAGTCATATACACAAAGCCAAGCTGCTTTGAAATACTTATTGGGATGAAAACAATGTATAAATTATTAAACTGATAGTACATGTCTGCTGAAGAGAAGTTACTGTCTCGAAAGCCTCATTGGAGAATCAGATGTTTATTCAATCAGCACTTGTAGATGGACACATCTGCATGTGTATTCTCGTAGGCAGGTTCAGCTCTCCACCTCTCTTGCTCTTTCCACAAAAATCACAGCCAGCTGTTCTTCCACTACAAAGCAGTTGCTTCAGTTCTCCAGTGAACTTACATTGCATGAGAACACCACGTCGTTGTGCTGAACACAGTACTGAATTAGGCATTTAAGACATGCTAATAATTGTGCATAGGTACCTTTTTAGCTTTCATGGACTTAGACCATTAATGCACAAAAATGTTATTAAGGCAGTGGTCACACAATTAGAACAATGAAATAAGGGCCTTTAAAAGTTACAGTTCCAGCGCTTACATTAGTTTGAAGGATTCTTGCTGCTGTAGTATTTTCTGCTCACTTGACTTCACAATGGAAATCCCAGTAACCATCATTCATTTCAGCCGCCCCAGTCATTTCACCTGAAGCATAGAAATTGTTCTGCTTGCTCTCTCATGCACATATCAGACTGCAGAGGCTGTGAAAGGAGCGCTGTGTGATTCCCACCAGTAAAGGAGAAGAAATAGGATCTCTGGAAGCAAACCTGAGGTCGCTTCTTGGGTTGGGACAAAGGCTCAAAATATGTAATTTCCACCAGCCAATAATTTGGATGAAAAAACAGCCCATGAAGGTTTTCTTTCAATTTGTGATTTTTGAGATTTGTGTGTAAACTACTACTATTTCAAAATGAGTAAGTTAATTTTTCACTTAGGAATTTTGTAAAAGCAAGAAGACTGCCATTTCATACATATATTTCTTGAAACATGTTTTCCAATGAGAAAAATTATCAAAGCCACCTCACTCTTGTGGCCAGTATCCTTCTTGAAATATCAGCAAGAAAATCAGTGAAAACAGATTTGCAGGAAGTTTTCCAAATTTATTTGGAAAAATAACTATCTGGATTCCCTTCTTTACAGTGCGTCCATGTCTACAAGCTCTAGAGTCGGAAAAAAAACATTAGTAAATACCATTTTCCAGAGGGAACAGATGAATCCAAGGGAGATGGCGAACAAAGCAGATGATTCCCACTTTGTGCAGAATGTATAATGGCTGGCTACAAATGCAATCTCCATTTTCTCATGAGCACAGATGGCATCTTCCATGCATGTGAGGAGGGCTGAGGATGCAAGATAATGAATGTTGGAGCATTCATCCTTCCTGAACAGCAGCCGCTCTCTGACTGCCTGTGAAATGATTTAGCTTTTGCACAACTTTTGTGGGGCAGCACCTCACAGGCATCATATACAGGCCAGCATTTACCAGATGCAGTGTAGGGCGGGTACGCTGGGACCAGTGAGCTCCCGAAAACAGCCAGGGAAAATCCCGAGGCACAGACTGTGGTTCCAGGCTTGTTCAAAGCAGTTAATTAATGAAGCTGAGCGCTGCAAAGCTTCAGCATTTCAGAATTCTGAAAGCAAAATGACCAAAAGCTCTTTCACTCCTGTTTACCTATTCAAAAAGTTAAATTTTTGTTCCTAACTTAGAAATGTCCAAAAAGCCAGTGGCTTTCTCCACCAAGCTTTATTTTTTAGCTGAGACCCAGTGACAGAGGTGCAAACTGAATTAAAGGCTAGTAGGAGGCATGAACTGTCTTCATGTTATAACCATTTGGATTTGTAGCTACACAGGCCTTTCCAAGAGAATAAAAGCTAACTTAATTTATGATTCATCATATTGTGATGAAAATGGGGAGAGAAAGAAAGTGATAGCTTGTTCAGTTTTCAGACTTCCACTGGCAATTTTATTTTGTTGTAAATATATCTCCTTCCTACCTCTCTCTCAGAAACCAGCTTGTTAAGTACTCAGAATTGCGGTAGGGTAGAGAAACCTGTAGGTTATGAAGAAAGAAGCCCTTGTGGGTTTCTATTGTTGCCAGGACTAACAAAGCTAGAAAAATAGATCTCTTTTAGGTTAGGGCTGAGGTTGAGAAAGTATTTCCTTCTAGGTGTAAATACAAGGTTGCTTTACTCTTAAAAATTACAAATACATGTGGATTTCTGAGTAATTACAACAAAAGGTCATCAGTAATCTTTAGGAAATTTATCTACTATTGTACACTGTAGAGCTACTATATGAGTAGCATTACTGATTCTCCATCTGGATGAACAAGTTCACGTAGAAAGATTTACAGAAATCAAACGAGATAACCACCTTCAGTACCCTGTAGCAATCTATAAATCCAGAAACTGTTTTTATATGTGTGTGGTTTAGGAGGAGGGTTTTTTTTCTCCCTCAGTATTCAGCCTTCACCTTAAAGGCCACTGTCAAGTGCTTTGAAATTTTTGCTGTCTATACAAGTTGTTAAAGCTGACTTTGGGGTTATTGCTTTAGACACTTCATGCTGGAAAATCTCTCATTTCCTCATCTCCTGATATTTCCTCTCCAGTTCCATTGATGAAGTGCGTACTGATCCTTAATTAACAGAAGCACCTTTATTGGACTGAGCAACATGGTTTGTAGACAGCTAATGATTAGTTGGGGTTTCCCCAGAACATTATTTAAAGTTGGATTCTTCTCGTCATAATGGAAATACCTTAAAAGGTTATCTTCATGAGTAAAATGATATGATGAATAAAAAAATAAAATACTGATGAATAAAAAAATAAGACAATAGCCAAGGAAATCAGCTGAGTAAGTAGCAAAGTTAAAAGTCTGCCGAAGTGCAGTTGGCCTCATTCAGAAGAAAGAAATGTGACCCAGGAGAAGTCAGTGGGAAAATAGCAAGCCACCACGGGCAATGTACAGGAAAGAAGATGGAAAAGCAAACAGGGAATATGGAGAATAATTGCCAGATGTAACACAAACCTGATTAAATTCTCTAGCTATTACAGAAACAGGAAGTCATGAGTGAATTAGCAAATCCCAAGAGCAGATGAGAAAAAACTAAAAACAAGAAACAATGGAAATAAACTAGGAGAATTCTTTGAATAATCCCTTCCTGCCATTTCACAACAAAATTATACACTCACTAATCCAGGATCAGAAATTCCAAGTAGTGAAGATAGGCCATGAACAGAGGCTCAACATGGACAGAAGTACAAGAAGAGAAGATGGAACAAACTGGCAAATTGAACAGCAGCAACTCACTAGGACTGGCTGGTACCTATCCAAAAACTCTGCAAGTGCTGAAGACAGAAGGGATTTAACAGCTAATAAAATATGCGATCTCTGGTTAAAATGAGCAGCCGGATTGAGGGCCTGCAGGGTAGCAACCCTTCTAGGTCTAAAAAAGGTAGTAGGGATCTGGGGAATTACAGATCACACAGCTTTATTTCACTATCAGTTAATCCTGTCAAAATAATAATTAAAAATAGCCTTCTAAAAAGCCAGTCTTCTAAAACACCTCAAGGAACATGATAGGACCAATGTATGGTAGAACCCCATATCTTTAATATGTCTAAAATCATTGAGAGAAGATAAGAATGGTGAGGCAGGCAAATTTGCAGATGGCAGAAAATTATTTCATTTGGCAAGACTTGTTGTAAGGTGTTCTGTAGGGACCTCATAAAGATGTGCTAGTAAGAAGAATAACGTCTAAAAATCAGTACTGGCTGATATCCAGGAGCAACAACTGAAAGGAACAGTTTAAACTATTTGTGTGTATAGTTACTTTGTGCAATTTGCTGACCCGAGTTGTTTTCAGAGCCAAGAAATCTACAGGATTTTTTTTTTATTTAATGAAAGCCCGTATACTGTATGAAAAGATCTATGAGGATTATAAACTTTATAGCAAGTCTTCATCCCTCTTCAAGAAGAGCAAGCAGGTGGATCCAGTTGACTAAATAAAGGCTGATCAGCTTCACCTCAGTCCCTGGAGAGATGACGGAGCAAAGCGGAGTCCAGCTGGCAGCCAGTAACCAGCAGCATCTCTCGGGGTGGATGGACACTGGAGCCCATGTTGTTTAATGTCTTCATTACCAATCCCAATGGCAGGACAGAGTGCATTCTTAGCAAGTCTACAGGCAACATTAAATCAGGAAGAATGGCCAATATGCTAGAGGGCAAGGTTGCAACTCAGAGAGACCAGGACAGGCTGAAGAAATGGGCAAGCAAGAACCTCATGAAGTTCAACAAAAATGTATGCAAGATCTGGGATGGAATAACCCCATGCAACAATACAGGCTGGGTAGAGACTGCCTGGGAGGCAGTACTCTAGGAAAGGACCTGCGGGGTCCTAGTAGGTAACAAGCTGGACATGAGATAGAAGTGTGCCCTAGCAGCAAAGGCGGCCAATTGCATCCTTGAATGTACTAGCCAAGATTGTGGCCAGCAGGTCGAGGAAGATGATTATTCCCCTCTGTTGGGCACTGGTGAGACACATCTGAGGTGCTATGTCCAGTTCTGGACTCCCAGTGCAAGAAAGACATGAACGTACTGGAGCAGGTCCAGCAAAGAGCCACCAAGCTGAGCAGGGGCTGGAGCGCATGACATAGGAGGAGAGACTGAGAGAGCTGACTTTGTTCATCCTGGAGATGACAACAATCAGGGGAGACCTGTATGGCTGCCTACAGCTACCTGATCAGAAGACACAGAGAAAGTGGAGCCAGACTCTTCTCAGAGGTGCACAGCATTAGGAAAAAAGGCAGTGGGCACAACTTGGAACACGGGAAATTCCAATAGATACAAGGAAAAATATTTTTACCGTAAGTGTGGTCAAATACTGGAACAGGTGTCCAGAGAGGTTGTGGGATCTCCATCCTTGGAGATGTTCAAGACTCGACTAGACACATCCCTGAGCAACCTTTTGCTCATTGATGTAATTAGACATCCTTTGAGCCATGGATTGGATTAGATGATCTCCAGAGGTCTCTTCCAACCTAAATTATTCTGTGTTCCTGTGATTCTAATTGATTTCAAAACTCTTCACCACTGGTAGTCATGAACCTTCCTTTGAAGCATCTGACACTCAGCTATGTAAGAGATGGTATACCAGCTACTTTACACCTCTTTAGATCCCACAGCCCGTCGTAATTGAGTGAGTCGTGCAGGGCTCAGAGGCATGCCAGCAGTTTGCCTACGTGCTAAGGTAGGCAAGGTAGGCCCGTGCAAGGTGCCTGTGACTGAGCATGAAAGAATCCACGTGGAGCAGCACACTGACAGTAAGACGGCTTTAAAGCTTACCTCAAAAGATAGTAAAGACTTAGCCCTAAGGCATCTTCTGTCTAATCCCGTATGGCTGTTCCTGTCTGTTAGCCAGAAAAACTATTCTAGTGGGATTTTTTAAACAAACAGCAAGATAGTTTGAAATAAGGGAAAAGAAATAACCAGGCACAAAGAAATTCAGACATTCACCGCTTTGTCCAGATATCATTTGATGGCCCTTCTTTGATGAAGCTGCTTTTGTTACAGCATCTCAAGTGGAAAGTGTATTCATCCCATTATTGAAAAATGACATATACTTTCTCAAAAGTATGGAGGGTGAAAGGGAGAAATGACTGAACTCATTAACATAATTTAAGATACATATATTAGCAAGTTCTTTGAAGATGATGTCTCTAATTGTTGTACTGACATTTCAAGCATGATATAGTTGCATCAATCTGGAGAGGCAATTTAGAGCTTTAACCTTAATTCCCAATTAACTGGTGATGTTTCCTTATCCTTTTATGAGCTCATTTCCACTGATATGCAATTGTTTATCTGTATCGGTTCCTGTAGTGACACAATTCAAAATGTTTCTCTCTCTAAGAATATGTGCTAATAATTGTTCTGAAGAATGAAAATTATTATAGTTTGTTTTGCATGGAATGGCAGGTTAGAGGAATAATGAACCCAGTGAAGGACTGTAAGCAAAGAGCAGCAATATTGCCAGGGTGTCAGTATAGGTCAAAACACGGCAGAGGGATATTCAAGTTGGGTGCAAGAAATGCTGCTCAATTGTTTGAAATCTTCCATAACTAGATGAAAGAGTCAACAGCGTGTTTCAGGTTATATTAAAATAGAAAACATTGCAATCACTAATGAAACGGAGGGAGAAGGAATCAAAAAGGATGAGAAACAGAAAAATGAGGTCAGGTTTTAAGTATGTAGACTGATGCCTGTGAGGGGAATAATTCAAAACATAGATATTCACTTGTGTGGAATATTTTAAAATATGTAGAGTTAAAAATATTCTAACTTGTGCCCAAAGATCAAAATAGATATCTGCCTGAAGATCAAAATAGGTATCTGCTTGCAATGCAATATTGCTATATAAAATACTGTGATTGTGGGGAGTGATAGTCTTGTAACACATCAAGGAGGCAAAATCTTCTGTTTATCACAGAGGCAAACATCAGCTACTACACTGCATACATATCCAAGCACTTCTGCAGAAGAAAGATGTCTGTGAAGGATTTTTGAGAAGAGAAAGGAAGAGGAGATGATTTGGATGCTTCTATTAGGTGAAGAGCTGCTGAGAGCAGCATACTATTAATGTGTTTTACCAGCCCTCCCTTGTCTTTGTAACTGGAAGATATGAGGACACACTAGGAGACATAAAAATCTGTATTTCAGGTAGGGCTACACAGCTAGATATGCTTAAAATAAGAACCCTTCTCTCTTTCTCAGACCTTTGAGAAACACAAAATGAAACCTGCACTCCACATGTATTGACATTTTTAGTTCCTGAACCAATATTTCTTAAGTATATATTCCATCTAATATGAGACAACCTATCAATGACCTTTCTCCCTTCCACCATCTTTCCAAAACCCTAAATTTTTTTTATGCTATTGTCTATAGAAACATGTAGAAGAGCTTGAGAGAACTGTCTTTGTTCAGTCTTAAGATGAGAAGGCTAAGGGGGGGGATCTTATTACTGTCTGCAACCAGCTACTGGGAGGCTAGAGAAAAGACAGAGCCACGCTCTTCTTGAAGATGCATAGTGAAAAAGATGAGGAGCAAGAGACATCCATTGCAACAAGGGGAATTCTGATTAGATGTTAGAAAAACATCTTCTAACAGGAAGGGTAGTCAAACTCTAGAACAGGTTCTTCCACAAAGGCTGTGAGACCTCTTCCTTGAAGATATTCAGAACTTGACTGGTGAAGGCCTTGAGCAACATGATCTAACCTGCACCTGACTTCAGCGTAGGCCCTGCTTTGAGCAGGACCTCTAGAGGTCCTTTCCACCCTGTTATTCTGCGGTTCTAACAAGCATCTGGAGGAGAAACCCACACACCTGATACCCTTCATAAGCCAACAGTGTCCACAGGGGGAAAACTGGTGACATATCTGAGCGTAGACATGGCACCAGTTCAGCAGACAAGTACGTCAATCGCTGCACCTCATTGCCAGACTCTGCATTTTTCATAGCTTTTTTATTAATGCATTCAGAGTAGGATTCTGTCTTTTTGCCATGGTGATGGCAACAGGATTTGAAACGTGGTAATCAAAAGCTAAACTATCTCCACAGGGAAAGAGGAGTACTCCTCTTGCTGTTTGTCTTCAGACTTATTTTGTTTATTTTTAATAAGAGCTTCTTAACTTAGAAAAAGGATTAGTTTATTTGCCAAATGTGTGGTCCATTTTCTCAGTGAGGTTACAACCGCTTACAGCTTACTTAAGAATATTCATTTCTCATACTTCCTTTTTTCTCCTACTGATAACCTTTTGATTTGCAGGGGCTCAGCTGCAATACGGTCTTATTAATAAAAAGATTCACAATGCATATCTGAGATGCTTTTGCTGATTTGAAGCAGCTTATAGCAGTCGCAATAGCAAATTTTACTCACATGTCGTAAGTCTAATATACAATCATAAAATTAGCCTCTTCTGCCAAATGGCAAGGGCTCTACCTGCTATCAAGTTGAATTCAGCACAATGCTAAAAAGGAACTTGCAAGCAAATGCTCTAAAAACCAAATGGTTATAGATGTATTAAATAGCAGCAAGTCTTCTATACAAAAGCGGATTTAACAAAGAGCAAGAAAAAGCTCACAGCTCCTTCAGCCATCACATTCAAGGACAAGTTATACCACTCACACATATAAATACAGACCCCCATATTAAAATAAGGGCAAGGCCGATTCACAAGCCCATGAGGGCTTGTGTTATACTGGAAGTGACCTAAAGGGATGGCATGGGCTTAAAGCAGTAAATAAAGTGATTTCTGTGCCATTTTTCTGGCACAGTACAGGTTTTGCTTTTGTTCCTTTTTATCTTGTGCAGATACAGCAGCTAAATCCCTTGTTGTTCCCACCGTCAGAGCAGGTACATAGACAGGAATTTTGCAGTGGTTCCCTGCTGAACCCAGTTTCCCACTCCCACAGGTGCAGGAACGGGGCTTGGAAACCCCGGGCACATCTGACAAGAGCTTCTGATCACAAGAAGGGGAGAGGAAGCTCTGCTGCCACTCCTCCACTGCTGGAAACCTCTGGATATTAGAGATGGTGGAAAATGGGAGCCAGGGCCACACATTTCTTGTCACACCTTCTGACCTGGCCTCGGGTACCCACACATCCCTGGACAACCATCTTGGCAGCCTCAGTCGCGCCCTGTAACTGCACTGTGCCAGCCGGGGACAAGGGGCAGAGATAGCCGTAAGGCATGGCTTTTTTTTCCACATGGCAGCACCTCAGCACAAGCTACAGAAGCAGCAGAGGCAATCAAGAGCTGAAGAGGAGGGAGGGTGCAAAGCGAATGGGACCAGGAGTGTGGCAAGCTTAGGAACCGGGGCAGCAGTGTGAGGTGAAGGATCTGACTACTAGAAGAAGATGACTGCTGCGTCAGAGGGAGGCACTGGGTCAGAGAGGCTGTGGGATCGATAGAAAGACCAAGCTTGCGGTGCCCACCACAAGGGAAAAGCAACTTTTGATGGCAGCTGTTGACGATGGCTCAATGAGTCAGACCTCAAAGGTTGCTATTTAAGCAATGGCCTGCTGACTGCTCTGAGAAGCTCGAAAAGGAGAAAATAAAGCAGCACCGAAGTAAGGCACAAGAATGAGGAAGAATAAGCCCAGCTTTTGTCAGAGTATTGTGAAGTATTCACCATCTGACATAACCGTACTCTGGACGAGTAGCTTGATATCTTTCTTCTTATCTAACCAGGACACAATTTGCCACTCTTACCACTGTCCATGAAAACTAATTTAAAAAAAAAAGCTATGAATCTATCAATGTTATAACAAACGAAGTATAAGATGAAACATTGAAAAAAGATTGTGGTAAAAGCCTTCGTTGGCTGGATTTATAAATTTACTGACGTTTCTCTACCTCTTGTACATCCAGTTGATGCACTGTGGGCTCAGAGCAGCCAGGGACCTGTGATGCAGGTCTCCGCACAGAAAAATACTACATTGGCAGGAACCTGTAAGAAGGTATTTTATCTCCTTCCACATGCCTAAAATACCAGTGAAAAGCCCCAGGAATCCTGTAGGCAGCACACGGATGAAAGAAAGGGGAGCCAAGTTGCACGTCTTCTAGTCATGCCGCAAATTTTGTAAGACTGCTTCTTCCTGTGTTATAAAATAGGGTTGTCCCTAGGCCGCTCTGCCAGATTCAGTGGCTTATTGGCTCTGAATCAGGGAGTCACAACCAGTTTCTTGGCCCTATTTTTTCTCTTCAGTGCTCCCCACACACTGCTGCATCTGCATGCAGCTGGGACAGGGTGGGAAAGGTAGCCTCCAGTTAATAGAGGAGAAAACTAGGGGCCTGCTTGGTTCCTATAGAAATCGGTAGGAGTAATGACACTGACTCCAGTGGGCCCTTAATTATCAGGAAAAGAAGGCTTTTGAAGAGATAATTACTGCTAGAGGTCTCAGAGCGTTATTTAATTACCCATAATGGTAATCATAGCCACTATGCACCATTTCATTCTTCCATTCTACGGTATATATCAAACACTTTGCAGAACTGTGAGCACAGGAACAAAACACAAACAAGTGTAAGGAGGTCTAATTAGTGAGCTGATGCCTCAATCACTCACCAGGCTGGTCGCTATCAGACTTGGTAATTTCCCTGGTTATTCTATTGCATTTTCTAAAAGAAAAAAAAAATAAAGAAGAAAAAGGACACAGTGTCCTCAAAATAAGGGACACATTCTGCCACACTTAGTCCTACTGAATAATACCATGTCCCACAGGCTCTCCATGCAAGTCAACTGAGAAAAGGGACTTGACATTTCTTACAAGTAACAGAGGCTTAGGTAAAACATTTGCCTAGCAAAGTACAACACAGTGTGAGTGGGGCAGAAGAATAAATCCGGCATAAATCTAAATCATGCTTAATGACCTCTTTTTCATGTGACAGTGGTGATCTCACTGGCCACCTAGACTCGTGGTACGCAAATTCAGCAGTACCAGCGTGACAACACCAGGTCTTGATGGCAACCTGTCCTAATGCTTGACACGCACAAAAGTATTGGTGTACCTCTTTGACGTGGTGGTATGACACAGCACCATTTATAAGATCATTTCAACTGCTGCGTGCCCAGTTTGACTTTGTGAGTGAAACAATGACCTCTTTCACAACATTTTTACATCCCGCTTAAGGACAAAGAAATGTTTTTCAAGCTCTGAATAGTTATAAGTCTGGGGAAAACTGGACACTCAAACTAAGGTGTTTCTTCCTCCCAACCAATTCCCTAACTCAGCCTTATTCACCAGTTCAGAAGGATCCTGAATATCCCGCTTTCATACTGAAGATAATTTCCTTGGCATTGCAAACAGAGCGTTCAGAAGTCTCATTACAAAGAGGCTCTCTGAGCAGCGGAGCCCATAGCCTCACACAGAATCTCAATTCTTTTTTTAATCTGCACAAATAACTGAAAACCTTTCAGGCAACAACTTTCCAATGTTTTCTCTTAGATATTCCCTCAGCTGGAAACGTTAATCTCAAAACCCATACGTTTCTATTTTTAACATCTTCTGGAGGGTTGGGTTTTTTTGGTGGGAGCTTCTGAAATAACACTGTCTTTTTACCCATTAATCTTCGAAATTGTTTTCCCAAAGACTCTCTTTTTAGATTTCTTGCTGTTGTCAGTTTCATCATAACAATATCCTGATTTTAATCTTCAACTACGCCTTCTTTCTAAGGTGATGCTTCAGGTTATATCACTAACATTTTCAACAGATTAGGGAGTCAGAGGTAGGCACGTGTAGGCGCTGAGTCTCTCCCTTATTTTATGACATTCTGACAGCAGATAAATTCAGATTGCTTCTTTTCCTTTCGGGTATGTTTGGGATACTTAGAACTTCTTCCAGGTGTCAAGGATTAGACTCTGTATAAAATGCAAAACCTTTCTGATTCCCCTTTGGAACCAACGTGAGTCTACTTAGGTGTGTGCAGAGCTCACCCCCCGAGAAAATACAAGAAGACAGGAGGATGAGAGGTCACACTCTCTACGAGGAAATCCCACTCAAACTGTCCAGCTTGTCAAAGATACCTTTATCAGTCCCACTGTGTTTATAGCTCTGCTGTTAAAGAACAGTGCCACTCAGTGGATCTGGGTAGGGCTATTTGGTGGTGAGGTGAGTTTAGACCGGGGGCGCATGACTAAATAACATTCCTAAAATCCTCAAGTCTCCACAACATTGGGTTATAAGAAATAGGGACAAAATTACAGCAAGTAAAGCAGGGATCCTAGTCCAGTGCTCAATAAAGACTCAATAGCCAACACTTCTAAAAGGCACCAAACCAGCAAAGCCAGATTGTATTCTGCGTGACAAGGAGCAGGAATTCAGCCCTTTTCTGTTCTTTTTAGTAACTGTTTTGGCTGTTGCAAAGCATTCATCCACGGGCTGAGTCGTGTATGTACAAATCGCACAGGGACCGCCCCAGATCCTGACAGCGCAAAGTCTAGGACAACGCAAGGGTAAAGATAGGTTCCTTTCCATTGATAAAAAGGCAAAAAAAACCCCACTCACTACAGTTTAAACTGCTCGGTACCAGACAGCCTGACCACAAAATACAGGCCGTCCATGGCATGAACCTGCCCTGTCAGCATGGAGCTTCTCTCTTTACAGGAGACTTTTTTAAAATATCACAGCTGCCAGGTGACAACTTCTGTCTCTGTTTCCAGAATCTACCCCTAAGCACAGCTCAGCTCCCGCTGTCACGTACCAGGACCGACACCTTACCGCAAGTCAAGACGCTATAGGGCGGACAGTTTTCCAGAGCACCAGCTCCAAATGTTACTGGCATTTAAAAGTCTACACTAATCAAAAGACCTGGGTTTTATAGCTTTCTGCAGTAGTAGTCCGTTTTTCCCACTGACATTTCATGGGAATGGAAGGAGTCCCTCCTGACAGTCAGGGTCCTCACACCACCCTTTTCAGGGGCTCACGAGCCTGGGTTTTGTACTAGTTTCCTAGAAAGGGTCAGTGGCTCCACGGCTGTTTGACAGCAGAGCCGAGAAAAGTTGCAAAAGGATCTTACGATATTTCAAGGGCTAATTTGTATGTGCAAAGTTTTGAGAATACACCTGGCATTCAGATGGATGGAAAGGTTTCTGCAGCGTCTGTCCAGCACAAAATCTACCTGGTTTTAACACAGCTAAAGCTACGAGCAGAGTGGCATGGGGGCTTAAAAAAAAAAACATCAAAGGTAATAGGTAGCTACTTAGGGAGCTGCTGAGCGCTCTGCCAACTTCTGCCAACGAGGCACCATTAGTCCCTCTCTTACAATGATAATTTCAAGCAGAAACACACAAACACCACACCCTCCATGAACCTCAAAAACCTATACTAACATCTGGATATATAAGGCAATGGCCCACGGTTCTAAAGAAAATGATTTTTCCTTATCTTTGCATATGTTTCTTACTGGGCCACATGGATCAGAAGAATATCTGATCAGAGGACTATCTAATGGGAATGGTGATTGAAAGAAGGCTGGAGAGTTTCCCTTTGAAAGGAAAACACCATTCTACATTTTGGAAGTGAGTAATTTCAGTATGAACACCATTATTTACACATACTGAAGAGATGAGTTTCTCGATATCTGACTTCTGTCGGAAAAGCTGATTTGTGCAACTTTACACACCCCGAGTTCCCAAATACACTGTGGAGGTATATGTTTATACATTGTTCTTACTGAAGCAAATGGCTAAAGATATCTCACTTTTAAGGAAAAAGAAATTTAGACCTTTTATTTCATCAAGTAAAAATTCCCATTCCAGTGGCCTCTGTTTAGCCAAAGTTTTCACAACTATATCTGAATGCTGGGTAGATTAATTGGTTTAATTAAGGTTTTAAAGGGAAAATGTCTTACAAAATAATTTTCTTCTTTCTGAAGAATTCATTCCTGCTTTCTGACCTGTTGTATTCTCAGAATTCATACCTGTTTAACTTTACTGTTTCTTTTTGTTTTTATCCTGGCATCCAGTCTGATGCCTCATATAGGTGTTGCATTGGAAAAGACAATAAATTATGAATCCATACCACGGGTAACACCGACATTGGATGAAATGTAATTTCATTGCAAGTGAAAGCTTATTATCACCCAAAATTTGCTTTCCTGTGATGGAGATGTAATGAATTATGCCAATTAATGAAAGAGATGGGCATAATTTTTTCCATCTGGGAGGCCAAAACATTGCAAATCTGCCTGCCCAAAGTCCTCATACCCTGCATAAGATAAACTGTGTCTATGAGAGCCAGCACAGCTTTGGATACAAACAGGGTCAGTGCCATTCAGACAGAGACAAAGGAATTTAATGAATTTTTGATTTTGCTTTATCAGCTTCTCGGGGAACAGTGGTTTTTAGCCTTGCCAAATTCCAGACGCAAAGTTGTTCTGAGTTCTGCAGTGCAGTGCTCCACTCTGCAGCACAGGTATGGATTCATGCTGAGGGCAGAACATACCAAGGCCATGGGTTTTGCTGAATGCCTCAACAGCTCTATGCCACCAGCGGCTTAAAAGCATTTGAAGATTACTGGCCTCTTCACAGAGATGGCTCTCCCTTCATAGAGGACGAGACCTAGTAACCGCGTTACTGGTTATTACACGTTCAAAAGAATATTCTGTTTTCTTTTATTTTGACTGAAGGTCTCTGCTACACTAAATATGGTTTATGTCTTGCTGATACCATAACAACATTATTAAACTTCCCTAGTCAAACTCACTGCTGGTGTGGATGTGTTAAACCAGTTTTGTTGCTGTTTGAGAAAACGATACACATTTGTCTGTATATTACGGAAAAAAAAGAAAGAGTATTTGCTTTTTTCTATTAATTTGCCATGAAAATCAAGTCTAGATTTTCTGGTAAGTTTCTCTCATTTGCAAAGCAAAGGCACTTTCAGGTTAACAGTGATGTTAAAGGTTTTGTGAGAGTGAGGTTTTGACAGCTGACCTCTTAGTAACAGGCCCTGCCTCTCCAGACAGACGCTTTCCTGCTTAAAGGTGCTAACATTTATGCTTAGTAAAGCAGCATGTATACTGACCCACGGGGGCTGACTGATACTCCAACCCACAGGTATTACATTTCAGGCCCAATGAGTTTTGAGAAAGGCAAGGAAATCCTTCCCGTCTGGTTATGAAGAGAGAAAATTCACACACAAGGGCTTGTAAATTGATGTTTTCAAGAAAAAACAGTAAAATTCAACCCAGATAACTATTAAATACAGGACCCCTCCACCTACTTTGGGAACAGATCTCCCAAGAGAATCATCGTCATAGAAGCACTTCAATGGTGTTTTACTGCATTCATATATTTTTGCATTAATACATTCCAAAAGTATTTTGAACGAATATTCCAGTTCCTTGTTCCCTTGGTGGATCCATTTGACATTTAAAATTCAGTCTCTGTGGAGGATGCACACAGATGAAATTTATTGCATAATGAATATGAAAGGCAATAATGCACAAACATATCCCTACAGTGTCTTTATCCTCAAAAGGGAAATTCAGATCAATGTAAGGCAAGGTGGAAAATGTTTGCCAAATACTAAGTGACAAAAAACCTTCCTCCTCCTCTTTAAATAATTTGCCAATAGATGAAACTAATTCTTGGGAGAGGTTTTCTGTTATTTACAGCAATCATTTGGGACTTTTTTTAGATCAGAACAAATTGATTGGGGCTCTAATTGTTGCTACTGGAAAGCATGAAAATATCCTTTTCTTGGTCGATTTCCACACCGCTCCACTGAGTGAAAGCGTTAACACAACACAGGCAGGGAACACAGAAAAGATCAGTAATGTTCTGCCAGAGTTTTCATCCACAAAGAGCCCCATATGTCTTCTGTCTGAGTCATCTTTCATTTTAGATCAAGACAATTTAACCAGGTGAAAAAGTAACGAGAAGAAACCACTAATAGGACTAACTGCTATTCGTGTCAGCCTCTTTGCCCAGTCCTATCACCTGCTATTGTACCTTTGCAAATCTCAGTATTGCAAGATCCTTCAGCCCATCTTCATAGGCAGCAATAATTTTCATTATGTTGAGTAATTTTATACTGTCATCAGATTTTGTCACCTTTTCATTCATGCCATTTTTCTGATCATTTATAAAAAATGTTGAGTGGCACAGATCAGAGTGGGACCTCATGCTCAACCTTTCTTTCTGCTCTGAAAACCATCCATTTATTTCTTTTTGTTGTTTTCTGGCTTTTAAGCAGTTATTAATTCATGACAGCACCTTCTTTTTTCATTCTCTGACTGTTTCATTTCTTTAAGAGCCTCTACTGACAGACCTTGCCAAAGCTTTTTCAAAATTCATGTACACTAGACAAACCAGACCCTCTTTTTTGTTGCGCCTCTTGAGCCTTTCAAAACTCTAAAGATTTTGTAAGGTATTACTTTCTTCTACAAAATTCTAATAGACTCTTCATCATCACATTATTTGTGTGTCCATTCATTTTATTCTTTGCTATTATTTTTACCAATGTGACAGATATCTTCCTTTCTAAAGTGTAGTTCTCTAGAACATCCTTAGACTCATTTTCAACAAATTAATACCATTTTTGTCCCTTCATATTTATCTGGTACTGAAGTTCTTTTAACTAGAGGTAGTATACTGCTACCCATTGCAATCCAGCAATTCCTATCTGAACTCCTTTCGAATCCCTGAAAAGACACCATCTTGTCCAAGTAAAGTCTTAACATTTTTTTACAACTTATTCTAAAGTATATTCCATTGATGCCTTAGTTTTAAGTGAGTTCTTCAAAATCCTGTCCCACTAAAGATAATAGCCAATTTAGGAATATTACTAACTTTTTGTATAACAAACTCTGATGCAGGGAATTCATTACTTTTTTTTGCTCTAGGCTTATTGTCCCTCAGTAATTCTTCTACGCTTATGCCAGCTATAAGCCCCATGGACTCTCTGGCAGGCTTCCTGCTTCCGATGTGTTTTTGAAAGTCTTCTTTTTATGGCTAGTTTAAATGCTTTTAGCAATTTTCTCATCACAATCTTTTTTGGCTTGCCTTGCTATGAATTAACTTTTAACTTCCCAGAGTTTATGTCTATTTCTACTTTCCTCATTTGAGCAGACCTTTAAAGATGTCTCCTTACTTTCAAACCCCTCCTTCTTTCTCTTCTTTTAGCATGGCCTTTTCTCTTTTTGAAGATCCTCTTCAAGTCCTTTCTGATTTACGATACACTTAATCTGACCTAAAACATTGATTTGCGATGCCCATTAACTCTGAAACAAAAAATTAGTCTGAGCCTTCAAACAGTCTCCATGCTGTCTGCAATGTTTTTATGCTTTTAGCCATTCTTTTTAGTTAATCATCTTCTCACTTTTGGGTAGCTTTACTATCAGGCCAGTTTGGGGGTTTTTTCACATACCAGGATATTGAATATGACTATACTGCCATAGGTGGCTGATAATTATGTCTTAAACTAGTCCCTGTACGTTGGCCAATATTAAGTCAGAAACTGCTTTTCTACAGGTGGGACAATGTGCTCTAAGGAAAATATCTAATGGTGTTTGAATACCTAACCAGTGCATCATGGTGATATAACTTTTCTGAATCTAAAATGGACCAGGGAAGTTACAGATATTTGATATTATTCGTGTGTTTTCTTCTTGCCTCAGTCTACTAACAAAGTCTCCCAGGCATATGGGGAAAGATCTGATACCCTTTCTGGGAAATCAGCACATGTGAGTGCCCCTCTGAAGTGCTGTACGCTACTGCCCGCAGCATGGGGAACAAAAGGAGAAATGGAGGTCTGGGTGCAGTTGCAGGGCTACAGTCTTATCGGCATGTGGTGGAGTAGCTTACACAACTGGAGTTCTTCAGGTAACTGGAAGAAACCTCACGTTTTCAGACCCTGATATCTGCTGAAGGGACGGTATAGTGTGGCACAAACAATCCAGGAGATTTCTGGAGTGCATTGATGACAACATCTCAACACAGGTGATCAAGAAGCCAACAAGTGAAGATACCCTGCTGGACCTCATACTTAGAAACAAGAAAGAGCCACTCAGGGATGTGAAGGTCAGCCTTGGCTGCAGTGACCATGAGATGGCAGAGTTCAGGATCCTGAGAGATGGAAACAAGGCAAAAAGCAGGATCTGGTTCAGAGACGTGCTTGTATCCCATAGGATACATCCCTGGAGAGGAGAGGGGTCCAGGAGAGTTGGTCGATTCTCAAGGATCACCTCCAAGCTCAAGAATGGTCCATCCCAGCAAGCAGAATATCAAGCAAAGGTGGCAGGAAGCCTGCATGGATGAAGAAGGAGCTCCTGACTAAAGTAAAAAATAAACAGTATATGCACAGGAGGCGGAAACAGGGACAGGTGACCCAGGAGAAATATAGAGACACTGTCCAAGTGTGCAAGGGATGGGAACAGGAAAGCCAAAGCCCATCTGGAGGTGAATCTGGTGAGGGACATGAAAGGCAACAAGAAGGGCTTCTATGGGTACATAAGCGGAAAAAGGAAAATGAGGGAAAATGTGGGCCTGCTGCTGAACATGTGGGCCCTGCTGACAAAGGACACAGAAAAGACCAAGGTTCTTGATGTTTTATTTGCCTCAGTCTTTCCTGGTAACACTGGCCTTTAGGAATGAATCACAGGCTCCTGAGACAAGTGGGAAAGTCTGGAGCAAGGAAAACTTACCCTTGGTAGAGGAGGATCAGGTTAAGGCACAATGGACATACACAAGCCAATGGGACCTGATGGGATACACCCATGAGTGGTAAGGGAGCTGCTCAGTGTCATTGCAATTATCTTTGAAAGGTGGAGCAGGCTGCCCTGATAGGCTGTGCCATCTCCATCCTTGGTGGTTTTAAAGGCTCAACTGGATAAAGCCCTGAGCAATTTGGTCTGATCCTATAGGTGGCCCTACTTTGGGATAGAGACCTTCTGAAGTCCCTTCCCATCCGGATGGCTCGGAGGTAGGTAGCACCCCGTGGTTGCTGGCTCTCTGCAGTCACTGGCACCACTGGTTACATGGCCTGTCATTCACATGGCTGTCACCTTCTGCTCTGCCTGTTTAGGCGTGGAGTTTCTACCCACAGGAATCCCATGGTACAACTTGGTAAGTCATCTTATTTCATTTATATTGTCTGATAATTTCTGTAATTTATTCAGCCTCTTTCCCAGTGGAAATATCTATTCTGTCATTCCTATATAATTTGTGCACTGTTATTAGTGTCCTAAAATTCTGCCTTCCACCTACTTCTAAGATGCCTACAAAGCCATTTTTTTAATCCAGTGTCGTGGTTTAGCCCCAGCCGGAGGCTGAGCCACGCGGTCGCTCGCTCACCCCCCCCCGTCCCGGTGGGACGGGGAGAGAATTGGGACGAAGAAAAGCAAAAACTCGTGGGTTAACAACAACAACAGTTTAACCAAACAACAAAGGGAAAGAGAACAAACAAGCGAGAAACCCCAACAATGACAACAACAGCGAGTACTTAGCGGTGCTTTCCGGACAGGTCGCTCCCGCCCGCAGCCCGACGCCCAGCCCGCTCCGAGCAGCGATCCCCGCCCCGCCAGTCACCCCCCTCTAAATAGTGAGCGTGACGGTCACATGGTATAGAATAGACCCCGGCCAGCTTCTGGTGAAAATTAACCCTATCCCAGCCACAACCAGGACATTATCCACCCCTTATTCTATACCATATATGTCACACTCAGATCCTACACTTTCCAATTAATCACCACCACTTTTCCTGTTATATATATATATAGATATACACACAGACATCATTCCCTTAGTCTATGGACCATCCCTTTGAAGTGTCCATTGAGTTCATTTAGTCCATGACTGCAGGCTCCATCTGTCAGAATAGTCTCTTGGGGCAGGAGAGATGATGTGGAGTTTGCTCAGTCGGTGAAACAGGGCTGGGTCTTGGCGTGGTGTGGCAGGTGACACTGGATGCTGTGGGAGGATGGTGTGTAGTGTTGGATTGTTGCATCTGGAACTTGCAGTCACGGTATCTGGTTCGGCTGCTGCATCATGTCCACGGTCTGTGGGTTGAAGATGTCCATCTCTTGAGGAAGTTGATGGGCGCCAGTTGCTAAAGCCAGTTCTGCTTCCATTACTGCTGCACTTTGCTCAGTTTTATCAATAGTTCATTCATTGACTATTCTCACCCAAAATCAAATCCCCTCGAGGTACACATCGGACTTCCCCATCCTTTCGCATCACCCACCAAGTGCACCCAGGTCCCTGAGCAAAAGCAATCCCACGGATGGGTTTGCCTTTGCCCGAGGCAGGAGTAACCCAGACTGTCTTCCCTAACATATTCTTCATGTGCACTACAGGAACTTTATCCCCTTCTACAGTATGTAAAGGCTTTGATTGGGCAGGACCAGCTCGATTGGTAGACCCTCTAGTGTTAACTAACCAGGTGGCTTTTGCTAAATGTGTATCCCAATGTTTGAAGGTCCCACCACCCATTGCCCTCAGTGTAGTTTTCAGTAGTCCATTGTATCGTTCAATTTTCCCAGAGGCTGGTGCATGATAGGGGATGTGATACACCCACTCAATGCCATGCTCTTTGGCCCAGGTGTCTATAAGGTTGTTTCGGAAATGAGTCCCATTGTCTGACTCAATCCTTTCTGGGGTGCCATGTCGCCATAAGACTTGCTTTTCAAGGCCCAGGATAGTGTTCCGGGCAGTGGCGTGGGACACAGGATATGTTTCCAGCCACCCGGTGGTTGCTTCCACCATTGTGAGGACATGGCGCTTGCCTTGGCGGGTCTGTGGGAGTGTGATATAATCAATCTGCCAGGCCTCCCCATATTTATATTTCAGCCATCGTCCTCCAAACCAAAGAGGCTTTGACTGCTTGGCTTGCTTGATTGCAGCACATGTTTCACACTCATGGATAACCTGTGCGATAGTGTCGATGGTCAAGTCCACCCCTCGGTCACGAGCCCATCTGTATGTTGCATCTCTTCCCTGATGGCCTGAGGTGTCATGGGCCCACCGAGCTAGGAATAATTCACCTTTATGTTGCCAGTCCAGATCTACCTGCGCCACTTCAATCCTAGCAGCCTGATCCACCTGCTGGTTGTTTTGATGTTCCTCAGTGGCCCGACTCTTAGGTACGTGGGCATCTACATGACATACTTTTATAACCAGCTTCTCTAGCCGGGCAGCAATATCTTGCCACAATTTGGCAGCCCAGATGGGTTTGCCTCTGCGCTGCCAGTTGTTCTGCTTCCATTGCTGTAACCACCCCCACAGAGCATTCGCCACCATCCAGGAGTCGGTATAGAGATAGAGCACTGGCCACTTCTCTCGCTCAGCAATATCTAAAGCCAGCTGGATGGCTTTCACCTCTGCAAACTGACTCGATTCACCTTGTCCTTCAGTGGCTTCTGCAACTCGTCGTGTAGGACTCCACACAGCAGCTTTCCACCTTCGATGTTTTCCCACAATACGACAGGACCCATCAGTGAACAGGGCATATTCCTTCTCATTTTCTGGTAGTTCATTATATGGTGGGGCCTCTTCAGCACGTGTCACCTCTTCCTCTGTCGACATTCCAAAGTCTTTCCCTTCTGGCCAGTCCGTGATCACTTCCAAGA
This sequence comes from Phoenicopterus ruber ruber, assembly GCA_009819775.1. NCBI lineage: Eukaryota > Metazoa > Chordata > Aves > Phoenicopteriformes > Phoenicopteridae > Phoenicopterus > Phoenicopterus ruber. The sequence continues at coordinate 136,913,326 of CM020215.1, forward strand.
TTCCTGGGCGACTGGGGTTTCCTATTCGAGCTCGTTGTGTGATCAGTGCGACCCACTTGCTCCATGTAGCATCAGTTGCATGATGTGTAGAGGGGACTCTCCCTTTGAACATCCAGCCCAGCACCGGCAGTCGGGGTGCCAGGAGGAGCTGTGCTTCAGTACCAACCACCTCCGAAGCAGCTCGAACCCCTTCATATGCTGCCAAGATCTCTTTTTCAGTTGGAGTGTAGCGGGCCTCAGATCCTCTGTATCCCCGGCTCCAAAACCCCAGGGGTCGACCTCGAGTCTCCCCTGGTGCTTTCTGCCAGAGGCTCCAGGTAGGGCCGTTCTCCCCAGCTGCGGTGTAGAGCACACTTTTAACATCTTGCCCTGCCCGGACTGGCCCAAGGGCTACTGCATGAACTATCTCCTGTTTAATTTGTTCGAAGGCTTGTCGTTGCTCAGGGCCCCATGTGAAATCATTCTTCTTTCGGGTCACGTGATAGAGAGGGCTTACAATAAAACTGTAATTTGGAATATGCATTCTCCAAAAACCCACAACGCCTAAGAAAGCTTGGGTCTCCTTTTTGTTAGCTGGTGGAGACATAGCTGCTATTTTGTTGATCACATCTGTTGGAATCTGACGACGTCCATCTTGCCATTTTATTCCTAGGAACTGGATCTCCTGTGCAGGTCCTTTGACCTTCCCTCGTTTTATGGCAAAGCCAGCTCTCAGAAGAACTTGAATTATTTTTTCCCCTTTCTCAAAAACCTCTTCTGCTGTGTTGCCCCACACAATGATGTCATCAATGTATTGGAGGTGTTCTGGAGCTCCACCCTTCTCCAGTGCAGTCTGGATCAGTCCATGGCAAATGGTAGGGCTGTGTTTCCACCCCTGGGGCAGTCGATTCCAGGTGTACTGGACACCCCTCCAAGTAAAAGCAAACTGTGGCCTGCACTCTGCTGCCAAAGGGATGGAGAAGAACGCATTGGCAATATCAATGGTGGCATACCACTTGGATGCCTTGGACTCCAGTTCATACTGAAGTTCTAGCATGTCCGGCACGGCAGCACTCAGTGGTGGCGTGACTTCATTCAGGCCACGGTAGTCCACTGTTAGTCTCCATTCCCCATTAGATTTCCGTACTGGCCATATAGGACTATTAAATGGTGAATGCGTCTTACTAATGACTCCTTGGCTCTCCAGTTGATGAATCAGCTCACGGATGGGAGCCAGGGAGTCTCTGTTCGTGCGATATTGCCGCCGGTGCACCGTCCTGGTAGCAATTGGTACCTTCTGTTCTTCAGCTTGCAGCAATCCCACAACGCACGGATCTTCTGAGAGGCCAGGCAGGGTAGATAGCTGTTTGGTCTTCTCTGCATTCACCGTGGCTACACCAAAAGCCCATCGGTATCCCTTTGGGTCCTTGAAGTACCCTTTCCTGAGGTAGTCTATGCCAAGGATACAAGGGGCCTCTGGGCCAGTCACAATGGGGTGCTTTTCCCACTTGTCCCCTGTTAAGCTCACCTCAGCCTCCAATACTGACAATTCTTGGCATCCCCCAGTCACTCCTGAGATCCAGATGGATTTCGTGCCCCTATGCTCTGATGGCATCAGACTACATTGTGCACCTGTGTCTACTAAAGCCCTATACTTCTGTGGGTTTGATGTGCCAGGCCATCGAACCCACACAGTCCAGTATACCCGGTCATCCCTTTCCTCCTCCTGGCCGAAGGCAGGGACCCTCTATTCCTGTTCCTCGTCAGAGTATTCCCTGTCTGAGCCTTGCAGCGCCAGACCAGAAGGCCCCTCCTCAGGATCAAGGGAGGTGATTTCAGTTCTTCTCTGTTTGGGAAACCACCGATTGCCTTCGTGCATCTCTACAGCAACTCTGCTGACAGACTTCTTGGGTGGCCCCTTCTTAACAGCTGTCTTCCCTCTCAGTTCGCGTACACGGGCTTCTAGCTTAAAGGTGGGTTCACCGTCCCACTTCCTCATGTCCTCCCCCTGGTCACGCAGGAAGAACCAGAGTGCTCCACGTGGCATGCGTCTGGGGCTCCCTTTCCCTCCGACTGAGGCAGGAGAGGACTGATTTCTTGGGGCATTCCTGATAGCCAAGGCACTGGCCCGTAGGGATGAGGCGGTACAGAGATTTTCTTCAAAGTTTTGGAGCCAAGATGACACCCTCTCCACAGTTGGCGTATCAATATCTGGGAAATACATCGCTGCCAGGCTGTTAGAATATGACGGTGGGGCGCTCTGAATCACCTTCCTCCACATAGCCCGTGTGCACAGGACATCGTCTGGATCTTTGGAGACCTCATCATTGTCTAGATCCCTGTAGATGACTTCCAGTACCGCTAATTCTCTCAGGTACTGGATGCCTTCATCTGCAGTGGTCCACTTTCCTGGGGAGTTCACAAGATCTTCCTTGAATGGATACCTTGCCCTCACACTTGAGAGGAGTCGTCTCCAGAGACTGCAAATTGCTGCCTCTCTTCCAATTCCTCTCTCAATTCCCCGGTTCCCAGCAAGGGATCCCAGCTGTTGGGCTTCCTTGCCTTCCAGTTGCTGACTGTCGGCCCCACTATCCCAGCATCGGAGCAGCCAGGCAGCAATCCGCTCACCTGGCTGGCGGCTGTAATCTTTCCGCATGTCTCGAAGTTCTGCTGAGGTCAGGGACCGGGTAGTTTCTGCTTCCTGTCGAAATTCTCTCACTCCTTCCTCTGATGTCCTTGTCGAAGGACCGGCTTCGTGATCTGACCCTTCCTCTTCTTCCTTTTCCCTTACTAATCGAGGGTATGGACCCGTTGTCCTCCTTGTCCATTGCTTCTTTTTGACTACTGGGGCAATTACTGTAGTTGGTGGTGTTGTTTGGGTCCCTATCTCAACCATGGTGTCCTCAGGTGCAGTTTGGGTCCCTGCCTCAACCGGAGTCCTCTGGGAATGCTGAACTGCGGCTCGATAGGCACAAGCCAGGCCCCAGTACAACGCTAGAAGCTGGTGGTTCTCATTAGGATAGGCAAGGCACCCTTCTATCAGGTGGCGTGTCAGTTTGCTAGGGTTGCTCACTTGTTCAGGTGTAAAGTCCCAGGCTATGGGAGGTGTTAACCGCCCTAGGAACCTGCCCAAGTCCTTCCACACACCCTGCCACCCTGGGACCGGCTGCCTCAGGTCACGCTTCAATATAGCCTCACCCAAAAGTTGTCTTCTCTTCCACCAGGACGAGACCAGATTCCACAAACCCCATAACATGCCAACAATATTAGTAAGTAATACCAAGCAGTTCACACAAGGGTGAGTAAGGACCTCAGGAGCCTGTGTAATAAGCCTGTCCACATTAACCCTGGGTAGGGAGAGGGAGATGATGTATTCCCTCATCCTCTCCACCAGATAGCTCCCCCAGCACAGTGAGGCCATCAGTGCCAGGACAAACCATATTCGCATTAACATGTTGCCAAAAGTCAAGAGATAAACGACGCAGCCAGCAAACTTTTTTTGACCCGTGCAGGAGCTTGTCACTTAGTAATTACTACAGTTAGAGCACACTTAATACAAAAGTGCTGTTGTCGTGCCCCACGTTGGGCGCCAAAAAGGACTGTCGTGGTTTAGCCCCAGCCGGAGGCTGAGCCACGCGGTCGCTCGCTCACCCCCCCCGTCCCGGTGGGACGGGGAGAGAATTGGGACGAAGAAAAGCAAAAACTCGTGGGTTAACAACAACAACAGTTTAACCAAGCAACAAAGGGAAAGAGAACAAACAAGCGAGAAACCCCAACAATGACAACAACAGCGAGTACTTAGCGGTGCTTCCCGGACAGGTCGCTCCCGCCCGCAGCCCGACGCCCAGCCCGCTCCGAGCAGCGATCCCCGCCCCGCCAGTCACCCCCCTCTAAATAGTGAGCGTGACGGTCACATGGTATAGAATAGACCCCGGCCAGCTTCTGGTGAAAATTAACCCTATCCCAGCCACAACCAGGACATCCAGGCATCCTGTTTCACCCATTTTAACTTTCAGATTTACAGTCCAAGTCTGTCGCCTCAAAAAAAAAGCCATGTTTAGACTCTAAAAATTGGTGTGTGTACTTAAAAAGTGTCAAAATACCTCACAGATGTGCACAGGAGCTGCTGACTGTGCTAATGAAAACAAATTCTTCAGGCACTTAACTATGGACTTTAAGCATTCATGTTTGGCAGAACAGAGAAAATCAAACAAAAAATGAACCAAGCTTTTGTGCACATTGTTTTGCAGAGAATACCACTCTTCAAGCTAAGCTGTGAACTTGGCACACCATGGGCATTAAGGAGATGGGCTTTATAAAACATATGACTCAAAACTAGCTCCCATAAGCCTGGGTTATAAGACTTTATGAAGCCTTGCTTAGTTTCTAGCTTTAAAAATGGATGTGCAGCATCGCCTTCCCAAAACCAGGTTTGCTCATCTAGAAGTGATAAGATTAGTAGGTAGACAATAAATACATAGCATTTAAATATTTCTATGAAGGAAAAGGTTGATTTTTTTCACCTTGAAAACACATGCACAATTGTAGCTATTGTTTACATTTTAATATACATTTCTATAATATATATTGTTTATAACAGCACTTGTTCATATAAAACTGGACTTTGTTAGTACAAACAGAATACTGTAAGACAATTACAAAAAATAAGAAAGTATTTTAATGGCAGCTTAGCAGTAGCACAATATGCCTAGCATGCCTGTAGGTAAAGTTTGAGTGTATAGGCTCCAGGAAAATGTGATTGTAAGACTGATCAATATATTGTTCCAATAACTAATCAGACCAGATATTCCTTTCTGTGGCTGGCATAAATCAAACATAATTATTTTGACCAAGACTATTGTTGTTGTTGTTGCATGAATTCCTTACACCATACCATTGTGTTGCCTGATAAAAACTTCATGTGAGAATTCCAGCCTGCTGTGATTTTTGTCTTTGTTTTTGTCTTTGCTTATTTGTTCTCACACACTGAGTGAAAGAATGCAGACTCAGACTCACAGGAACTAATGAGGTAATTTGTAAACCTGTCAGCAAAAGACATCAGAATTAATCTAGTGGTGGCCTGGCGAAAGGGGAGATGAGGATTACAGGGGCCTCATTTCACCACTGCAGCAAAATCCTTATTTCTACATCAAGCCAGGCTTTTACTTGCATAGGCAAATCTCAGAGCTTGATATTCCTGCTCTGCAGGAACACAGGATTGCTAGCCAACATGCATCCACAGGAAGCCTGAACTAACACCTGAGTTCCCTCTTCCCCTAACTCCCGCATGAAACTTCCACTTTTGCGCTGCATATTTCCCTCTTTGTGCCTCCTTGCCAGTAGTGCTGCACAGGGTATAAACTCTGCAACAGATGTGATATTCCATCTCCAGCACTCCTATTCTTTGCATGAATGTCTGCTTGGGGCCCCCCTGAAGGAGATTTCTCAAGGATGAAATTGTGCCAAAACCCATAAGGGCTGTTTATTGCCATATTACTTTTATTCTATATGATTCTTAGCAACAACAGCATGCTTTTGAGAATGTATTAAGCGACAAAGCAGGACTTTATTATATTACTAATGTTTTGTGTATTTTATTTTCTTAAGAGGAACCAAGGAGAGCAGTCCATCATGCAACTTCATGTTTGTTAGTTTTATTCTGCAGGGAAGTGAAAGGGTTCTTCTACATCTGTTGTTATTCTTTGGTTTTCATGGGGGAGTAAGAAGCCTTGATGGCTTTATTGTTGCTCTATTTTTCCTACTCACATTCTCAGGAGAGACATCTGGGGAGAGGGCTATGAAAATGTGTGGAAGCAGAAATGCTATGAAAGGCAAGGGCGGTGGTTTTATAATAACCCGTGAGGACAGCTTTCCAACAGGAAAACAATCTTTGGAGGGAAAACTACTATATGAAACTTAAATGATCAGGATGCTTGAATAATTCTTGTCTTACTTGTATTATGAGTTTCCAGGTAATTAATGAGCTATTATGAATAAGACCAATCTGTTGCATTGTTCTATTACTTGGCATGCTTTATCAATATCTGGATACATGGTTCCACACTGTTGCTGATCTCCACTGGCTATCTGGTGATTCATCAATGCTGTGCCGAGCAAAGAGCCATTGGGCTAGCAACAACTTTTTGTCTTGCAGTGGCCAGCCAGACGTGAGTTCTATTTGACCTTTGCTTGACACAGATGCTCAGATCCTGTGCGTCTCATGGCACAACCACTATCTCTTCTAAGACAAGCTCACCAGAGACAGATGGGACTTCAGGAATTCTTACAGGTTTGAAGGATACACATACCATATACTTGCATCGACTGGTTTATTGACAGCTCTCAGAAGAGTGTTTAAAACGTGCATCCTATGCCATATTCTCATTTTCTCAGTTCCATGAAGACTGTCATAATAATAAGGATGAAAAAAATATTAATCATTATGATTTAATGAGAATCTTCACATCTGGTTTATACTTTAGAGAGGAGAAAGCTGAAGAGTTGATCTCTTGCCCTGTAAAAATTAAGTACATGCGTTATGACTGAGGCAATGAGTTTGTCAAGGATAAATCTTGTCAAGTAAATCAGATGTGCTATCGCAGGACAAGGCTTTGGGGGGTAAAAAAGGAAATGGTGGTTATCATATAAATTAACTTTAGTAAGGTTTTGAGGGCAGAATCCAGAGGAAAGCAGCAAAAGCCTTCAGAAGTCTAGAAAACATGACCTTCAAGGAAGAACTGGACAAACTCAGGTTTCTTGGCACTGGGAAGAGAACATTGAACAAGGTCTATGAGAAAAATATAAAAGTATATGAAAAGCCGGTGCAAAGAAGATGGAAATAAACTGCTTCCCAAATGCATAGTCAGTAAGACAAGACACAGCTTAAACTGATGCATAAAAGCATCTGGGCAGATATGAGGAAAAATGAGAAAAGCAAGGTTAATTAAACACTGGAATGTACTGTTGGATGGATAAATGGCATCTCCATCATCAGAGAGTTTCAAGAACAGGTTAGACAAGCAATGGTCAAGAATAATACATCTTGATCCTGCCTTGCAAGGGGCTGATAGAGTAGATATCTTAAGGCATCTCCTAACCTTTCAGTTGTATAATACATGTCTTTGGCTTTAGGTACTGAAAATAGCTGAACTCTTTTTAGTAGAATACATTTTTCTTAAACAGTTCTGAGCCAATGAAAAATATCTTAAGACGTCTTCCCCCCCGATAAATTACGTAATTAATGCTGCGTTCTTGCATATTGTTATTTTGCTTTTGTTTAACCATCTCATCAGTTTATAAGGGTCAGGTTGCTTTTAAGTAAGGACTCATTTTCCAGTTATTAATAAAGATTTTAGAAAACATTTTGTATAAAATTCTGACAGTAAAACCAGCAGCTTCATTTAGAAATTACGGGAAGCTGCCTGGAGCTTTTGTATCTGTAATTTCACTTATAAGAAAGATTCAGAGACTTTAGAAGTTCTATTTCTCACCCTGGAAAAGTCATGCGAGGGCAGTGAGAATGAAAGTTACCACCATAGCATCCTGTTAATTAGCTGACACCTTGTTTTAAAGACAAGGTGTAGTTCAGCTACTTTACCTATCCTGTTCATTATCTCTCTCCTGAGCTTGTAAAGCAATAGGATAATGATTTCATTTATATGATGGTGATAACTGTCTGGCAGGAGCAAGTTTGAGACCATCAATTAATTTCCTGAAAGCCATCCATTACTTAATCGTAATGACTTAAACACTGGGATTCAGCTGAGTCAGATACAATATTCATATTGCACTGTGCTGTCTGGAGTCTTTATCAGGCAATGTTTGCATTATTTGTACATAAAATTCTGTCTATTATGTGTCATACTTCTATAATCACTTTAAACATGGGCAAATATTGCAGAACAATATCTGTAAATGTTCATTCAATAAATTGTTCAGTTTCTTTTTTATATGCTTTTGAAAGCACATTGCATGGCAGATTGTGAGCAAAATTTTTTTAAGACAGGGCTACTTACGTTCTCTGGACACGAATTTGCAAACACAGGCTTTTATACAAATGTGTAGCCACACTGGAAACATACACATCCATCTTGAAAGCCCTTTGTGGATTTAATGAGCCTTTGAACCAAGGAGCAGATATAACACATGTGATTTGGATTATCAGTGACATAGTACACATTAATAATAAGGCTGAGAGTCATAGCAATTAATTCAAAGGCAACTCAGAGGATGAGCAAGCACTATGGCAAAGCCCACACCCAGATGATTCTTAAATAGGACAGCGTGAACAGATCACAATCATTGCCCTGTGAAAAAAGTTTTCCAAACTCTCTTACTGCAGTTCTTTTCAGCTTCCCACATTCCCTTGTATCTCGGTTCCCTGAGCCACAGCAAGGCTCCCCATTATCTCCAGCGCATGGACCTGAACGGAGAAACTGGTGGCTGTAACTTAAATGGAGCTCGTCCATCATATGTGAGAAAGGATAAAGCTGGGAAGAAGCTTAAAGCTTGTGGTTATGCTACCCGATTATGAGAACAGAATTTGGATGAAGGATTGAATGAAGGTCAGCAACATCTACAAAAGAGAAAGATAAAAGCAAAAAGAAAATACACTGTATTTGAGAAAACAAGCAGTCATACAAAATGATCAAAAGGAATGTGAATTTAGTGATATAAGAGGAAATTCAGCATGAGAGATATTTGTGACTCATTCCAATATAGTCAATAAAATGAATTGCAATAAAAAAGTCATCAATTTGAATCAAATGCAGAAATTAACAATGATACAGTAAGAGAGGAAAAAAAAAAAAATTACGTATGTAAAGCAGTATATATAAAACCTAACTAGAAAGAAGTAACAGTAAGGAATACCACAGTAAAAATCTGTTTATCTTTGTAAGAAAAGACAACAGTAATCACATTAAAACCTCATAAACTAAAAAAAAACCCCAAAACATTGCATAAGACCTGATCTTTCAAAGACGTATTCACATGAGCAATCCCATTTTAATACATGGGAATACTTATGTGAGTAAAATTCCTTATATCAGCCTTTAAACAGTAGGATTTGGGGAGTATTTACTCTGAGCTCTCTAACGCCTCGTATTTTAAGTTGTTTCAGGCACTCATTGAGCTCCATCAGTATTAGGAACATCAGTTGATAGAATCATAGAATAGAATCATAGAATCATAGAATCATAGAATCGTTTTGGTTGGAAGAGCCCTCCAAGATCATCGACTCCAACCATTAACCTATCACTACCAAGTCCACCACTAAACCATGTCCCTAAGTGCCACATCTACACGTCTTTTAAATACCTCTGGGGACGGTGCCTCAACCACTTCCTGGGGCAGCCTGTTACAGCCTGATGTGCTGTAATATCACTTATCCACACTTTTTGTGTCTTCTATGGCAAGCAGAGGAGCTGCTGAGCTGAGGTGGTCCCATGGTGGATGCCCAAAGCCACCAGGAAGGGTCCTCTGGAGTGCAATCGTCACCACCTGCCTGCCAGCATCCTGGGGACTGCCTCTGATATTCTCGTGTAGATCAGGCTGTTCTCAGACTTGGTTTGGGAGAGAGGTACCCCAGTATCTACACAGAGAGATTGCTCAGGACATTTGCATCTGATTTGGGTGTGACAGGTGCTCAGGGAACTTGCATCTCTGTCCTTGAGAGCCTCTGCCAGTGCTTGGGAGCTGTCATTCTGTCTGCACCACACTCAGCTAACCTTTGACAGGGTGTGGAGGCTTGGGCCCTTTCTCTAGCACAAGTGTCGAGACCTCGTTTGATGTCCTCATGTTGCCAGTGGGGATTTTTTGCCGTTGCATACCCTCCCTGGCACCTTTTTCCCCCCTGCTCAAGGCCTCCCTTGTGAAGGAAGGTGTGAAAATGGGGCAGGATGACCTTCCTTCTCACAGCAGTTTTAATGTTTGTGTGCCTTTTGCTACCTGATTGTCTGAGATATTGACACCAAAGGATGTAAGTACCATATTTACAGAAAGAATGAACAACTGATAGGGTGGAGTTTCGGGGATGGATAAATGTGTCTCTCCTTTCGTACAGTTTTGTATGCTTTCTTTTCTCAGTGCTCTGTCTTTCCAGCTCTCCTTTGTCTCCTGGCTGCTATCACAAGTTTTACAGTGAGCATTTCGTGTAACCCTAAGGTTCCTGTCCTAAGCACTGAAATTATTTCTGTCCTTTCTTTTCCTCCACCCCCGTGTGATGTCACTACCTCTTCCCCCCATGAGGCCATTTGACTGCATGAAAGGATTGTCTTTGATCTTTAAGTGTTTGGTAGGTATTTGTAATATAAATTGCAGTGATATTTAAATAAGCGTCCAACTACATTTATGAGGAACCAAAACAGGAAGCAGAATCTTCACTTTCTTATATAAGAAGATCACATCAGCTTCTTTGAAGCAAAAAAATAGCTGAAGAAACGTTCCACAGAGCTTTCACCAGCATAAGGTCAGTGGAAGTCAGCAAAGATCAGCAATCCAGAGGAGAAATCTCTGGGGAAGAGTGACTAAATGCACTTGTGGTGAGAAAAGTCCCTCTCTTTCCCTGAGCAAGGAGACCCAGGAGGTATTCTGCATCTGAGACCAGCTGTTTAGTGACATCACACCTGCACTGGGGGATCCACCTGGAAACCAACTCATTACAACATGCAATGTGTCACGTCCCAGTTCCCGGCCTACACAACAGGAAGCCATAAGGGAGAAAAGTGTTATAAAGACAGAGAACATGCTGATGGAGGGTAAACGTTCAAAGGAGACACTGCACAGGAGAAATAAGACACTGAAATCTTTTCCACTGTTAACCTGTAGATGATTCTTTGAGGGCCAGTCTACCCACCCTAGATTAGACTGGGGTACTTCTCTCTCACTTTTCTTCTCACCCTCTTATCAACCATCAAAGCAAACGTGCAAGCTTCTACTCCCTTTGCAGTATGTTGTATCCCAGAGTTTGAGTCATGGAGTGGCTGTAGAGCAATCACTGCCATAGTAGGGGAAGCTTCTTTCAGAGACAACTAGAAGGCCAGACTCTCCAAAGGCCAGCTGTCTCCTCAGCCCCATCACTCCTTGCCCATAGCATTGCATACCTGAGCTGGCTATAACCAGACAGCAAATATTCCCCAGCTTTTGCTCCCTTGAGATTGAGGATCAATGTGATCCCCACTGAGCAGGCAGGCAGCACTTCTGACTGCCTCTCACTGCTCGTACAGAGCCACCATGGAGCAGAGAGAGTGGCACAAAGAAAAAATTACTGCCAGCATCCACCGCGAAGTCCACCATTCACTCGTTTAGCACCTGCAACTTGTTTATTTTGTCTGTAGGGCATCACATCCACTCTTGTAGGCAAACTACCCAACTACCTTTCACCTTTTCCTAGTGCTGTCTTTTAGTACTCTTGCCCCACTTTTTTGAGGACTCTTGCCCCCATCTGCCTTGATGAAGGGTGGAGAAAAAGGTGATGAACAGAGCTCACTTACAATGTTCGGTAGAGATTTATGGTGCTTCCTCTCATTTCTGTCATTACTCTGTGTGGGTAAAATCAATGATACTTTCTCACTTGGCAGAAACATCTCACACATGATATACGGAAATTATTGGCTGATCTCAGTATGTGATCTGAACACTAACAACTTCATTTCTTTCCCCTTGCTCCCCTGCATCACAGCTAACTTTTCCTTAACTGGTTGACATTGTGCAGTTACAGTCAGAGCAATTGTTCTCAGTCTGTATCTACCTTTGAAGGTCAATCTAATCTTCCATTTCAGATCTGCAAGGCCCTTGTATGCCTTCTCTATATTTTTTCCAGTCAGTCCAGAAAAACGTATCACTTCACCCTACAAATCTTGCAAGGGAGTCATTCTGTCATTCATACAAAGAAAATGGTCTTTCCAATCTACTGGATAAAATTTATTTTCCATCTTCACACCTGACAATTATACCTGCGTTAAAAAAAAGTAAATATAAAATTAGCTAGGATTCGATAACATTAGGGCAGCTATAAATATATGGGAAACATACAGTTAATGTCCCTGGCACCATAACATAACAGCATTGTAGTGACAGAGATTTCTGATTTTAGGGAAATTATGATTAAGCTTTATTTCAGTACAACCAAAATTGTATTACAAACTTGAGGAAAATGTATGGTGGAACAGAGGTCCTCCTCAGGGCGCTTAGTGCCTTGCACACACTTTTTTAGGTGGAGTGTCCCAGGGATTGACACTGGGGCCAATAGTGTCTAACATCTTCATTAATGACCTGTATGTTTGGACAGAGTGCACCCTCAGCAAGTCTGCAGATGATGCAAAACTGCGACAAGTGGTTAACGTACCCCATTCAGAGGGATTTGGACAGGCTGGAGAATTGGACTGAGAGGAATGTCATGAAACTCAACAAGGGGAATTGGGAAGTCCTGCATCTGATGAGGAATAATCCCAGGCATCAGTACAGGCTGGGAACAACAGGTTAGGAACCAGCACTGCAGAGAAGGACCTGGGGGTTCTGGAGGACAGCAGGCTAATCATGATCCAGAAATGTGCCTTCACAGGAAAGAAGGTCAACAGCCTCCTGGGCTGCATTAGGCAGAGCATAGTCAGCAGGTTGTGGTAGAGAATCCTTCCTCTCTACTCAGCACTGGTGAGACACATCTGGAATGCTGGGTCCAGCTCTGGGCTCCCCAGTACAAGACATGGAGCTACTGGAGTGAGTCCAGCAAAGGGCCATGAAAGTCATGAAGGGCCTGGAGTGTCTGATGTATGACAAGAGGCTGAGAGAGCTGAGAGTGCTCAGCCTGGAGAAGAAAAGTTTTAGGGGAACTTATCAATGTGTCTAAATACCTGGTAGGAGGGAATGAAGAAGAGGGAGCCAGATTCTGCTCAGTGGTGCCCAGTGACAGGACAAGAGGCGATGGACACAAACTGAACACACATGAAATTGCATCTGAACACATGAAAACACGTTTTTACTGTGAAGGTGGTCAAACACTGGAATAGGTTACCCAGAGAGGTGATGGAGTCTCCGTCTTTGGAGATATTCAAAACCCAACCTGATGCAGTCCTGAGCAATTTGCCATAGCTAACCCTGCTCGAGTAAAGGATTATGCTCAGAAGAGAGATGTAGTGAAGCTAGGTTCCCACAATGGAATATTCTGCAAAGCTGTATAGTTTTAACTGAGCTGTATAGTATTAACTTCTTAATCTATTAACTCCAGTCTTTGGACACCTCATGCTCCCAGTAACAGCTCTGCAGCACAGCCATGTGTTTCTACTATGCCTTATCCTCCATTCTCCAGGAGATGTCCTTCATGGTCTGTCTGAAGTCTCCTTGGGCTCTGCTGGTGGCAGTAGGTCCTACTTGTTGTTGAGTCCACGTGTTCTCCCTTCACTACCATGACATTGATACCTGAAGCTTGCATGATGCTTAACAGAAAGAGGAAGGCAGGGGGGAAGTAATGGTTACTCTGAAGAATTTGAGTACAGAAATGTTCTGCAGAAAATTAGGTCATTTCTGTCAACCCGGGTTAACATAAAAACACAAACAAATACAGAAGAAGGGGTGTGTTATCTGCACTCTACCTAACATGTGCTAAGTGTAAGTAGGGACGTGCTTTTTAACTATTTCACATTTTTATCTACGCTTAATGACCTCCAGATTAACTAGGTGTGGGATTTTTAGGTGTGGGATCTGAAGCCATTGTTGCTATCAGCATGTGAGGAAAAATACAAAGCACTCTGATGTGAAATAATTCTAAAACTGTCTACCTGAGTGTAAAGAGAATGAGAAAAACATCAAGAAGACTCAACTTTGAAAAACTTTTTTGTAATACCACAGAAAGTAAGATGCAGGTGATATTGTTTGCTATTAAGTAGTATGCAAAATAATCTTATTTGCATTACCTACACTAATGTCATGTTGTTTGTTCAAACTTGGCCTTCAATGCTGGTCTACAGTCATCCACAAAGTCTGCTGAAATCATTAGGGATAGATTCATGCTAAGAGATTTGAAGGCACTTCTCATCCAGAAGGTCTAATTGGACAAAATACCGTGCACCTTCTCTCCACCTTTAATCCCTTAACTCCGATTCCCTGGGAGAAAAGCAAGGTGCAGAGGCCAGAAGGGCCTCTGCAGGGCACCCCGGCAGTCTTCCAGCACGGATGTCTGAGGGACCGCGGTCGTGCAAGTTGCCCACAAAGCCACTTGCACTCTGGACATAATCCGTGAATCTTTCCTTGACTTCAGTGACTTGACTTTGGATAGGGCGCTCACTCTTTTAACTGCTGTTATACTTAAAAACACCTCAGATAATTACAATTACTAGAGCTGGGGACAAAGGTTTGGTATAGCTTGAACTCATGGGAAACAGGATTGGTTCATAAGTCCTCCTTAGCAAGATATAGTCACTACAACACCAGCTCTGATCCAAGCTATCAAATGAAAAATCAGTGATCTATATTTGCTACCATTTTTCCAGCCTGAAAAGTCCACTGCGACAGAATGACCAGCTAAGACTGCGAGTGAGCCTTTGAGAAATTAGTTTAGGAATTACTGCAGTATGAGCAAGTCATAAAGCAGCCAGAGGCACTAGTATTTGGATTCAAAATGCATGAAACCACTACTTTCTCTGCTGATGTGAAGACTAATCACTTAACATACCAACCTACTCGCTTTTCATCTGTCTTTCCCACCTTCACCACAGAGCTCACGGAAAAGTCATTAGAGATTCGCAGATCTCTCCTTTCTTATGTGACCACCTTCTCCAGGAAATCAAGTACTTAACTGCCCCCTCTATATTAAGATATATTGGGGCAGAGAGGAAAATTCTTGGGTACTTTTTTTAATAGAACCTTAAAAATATGGTTTTTAATTCACCTTTATGATGTGATAACTTTTCGCACAGACATCATTAATAACTCCTTCATGCAATTTTCCTAAATATACCCACTGTCCCAACTAGTTTTTTATTGCTATCCTTTTTTTGAAACCCAGGTTTAAATTAAACAGCTGCAAATTTATGTGTTTAAAGCTAAAGAAAATGCACAGCCAAAACTTCTGAATTTGCCATTGAGTCACATGAAATGGAGCCTGCTGCCAGGGCGGTGGAAATGCACGGCACTCTGGGTTGCGAGCAAGCCTCTCTGTGAGGGGAATATTGACAGAAGGACTATGCCTCTCAGACAAAGCTATTACATCAAATCCCAATATCTTCATTTTTCAAGGAAAGGGAGATTAAGAGCTGACATTTCAAGACCAAGTCGGAGAACCTACTGATTAAACACTAATCCAAACTGTCCCTTCCCTGCTATTGTCAAGAAGGAGAGAGAGCAATATTAAAAGGAGAGGATAATTCTGTTGATTGATTTGCTGAGTCCTTGCATGTTTCTCAAGGTTATGACATTACAATTTGCAGGGAAACATGGAAGTCTAGTTTTGGTTTGTTCCAACAGGAGAACAACAGAAAATGCTAGATACTCTATTCTAGTGCTAGCTAGTTAGCTTTGTACATGTAGATCACTTATATTCTCACAAATTTTAGTCTTCAAATATATCAGCAATTCACAGATCTGTTCAAGGAAACCTTGAAAAGAGATTTTTAATCACTGTTAGGCTGATTAAACTAGGAATATTAATATCTCTTGTTTTCTTAAAGGTAGGATGCAGTCCTCCTCTGATGTAACAGTACCTTCTGGTAGATGAATTGGTACACCTAGTTGATTCACCTGTCGTACAGCTTTGTAATTATTACGGTCAACATTCTAGTAACATTAGCCTAGAGATTAATTGTGCAAACAGTAAAATTTGGAAAATTGAATGCTAAAATGACTCTTTGGCTTCACATTCATGACACATAAAGTTTAGAAGTTTCTCAGTTGTTTTCCATTAAATGCATTTGTCTGTTCTACTGTTTTAAGAGAGAAATCCAGATTTGTTGCAAAATAGGTGCTACTTCAGTGCAGAGCTGTCCCCTGCACTGCATTTTAGTAAAATCCTTGGCCAGAATCTTGCACTGTTTGAGGACTTGGAATAGATTAATTACTATAAAACTAAGCAGATATGAGAAAAATGCCACCTCAAGACGCTTGAAACAGTCCCTTGCAGAAAATCTTGTAGAGTATAATTCCCTCACAGAAAACTCTTTTGTGTGTTTTCATTCAACTCATTGCACTTACATTCTACCAAGAAAAGATGTTCTCTTCTGATTTCAGCTAAAACCAGAAACCATGGCAATATCGAGACGTTTGAAATATTACGCCTGAAGACAATGTTCATGATTTCTTATTCTTATTGCAGCTGTACTGATGGAGCAATTGCCCAGAGAGTAGGGACTTGGTTGAGCTTCCTCCTTAGCCTTAGAGTGTTTACATACAAATTACCTTTCTGTTGAGTATGCTAAGCATGGGGCTTTGAGAATGGCAGGAAAGGGATGTAAAAGTACATACACACACGCCACTTACCCTCTCTTGCTCTCGTTTTTTTTTTTTACTTTGCATGAACAAGTCAGGAATTCACCAGTCCAGAGAGTGAGAAAAAGAACACGTGCACATAAATAACACATACCACTTTTTAGAGCGCATCGGTTGTGTGCCTGTGTGTTTATTTTTACTATAAACAATTAATGAATAAATTGCTGAAGGAATTTTCAGACTAAGAATTGGAGCCGCATTTGAATCCCTTCCAGGCAAAGTCCCTGACCACAAGGCTTCACGGCTTTGCTCTTGTTGACATTTTCTCACTGGTGAGTGTGAAGCGACTCCATGCTGAGCAGCTCATCAGCAGGATCTGCCTGGGGTAGTGAAGCAATGAGATGGCCCTTTCTCAATTCCTGGGCTATTTGGGGTTGAATTTTATTTCCCCTCTCCAAAGACTCAAGACAACATTGAACCCAGCATTCCTCTGTACTGGAGAAGTGCTCCAATCACCTTATCCAACAGCTTTTCCTTAAAACTGCGTAGAATTGTGGTGCAATGTATCAAAGCCATATGTACCCAGCTGCTGGGCATGACGGAAGGACCCCCAGACCCATTTGGACCAGCAGCAGGAAGCAAGGAGAGATAACCTAGGGCACCTCAACTGGCATCAGGTCCCTTTGTGTGAAGAAGTAAGTCCCTAGCTCCAACATGGACACCTACACAGAGACACCTACCTTCAGGAAATTAATTAAATATTTGGAAATCGAATCTCACCATTCCTGTAAAATGTTGTGGTCTTCAGTGTAACTTTTTTAGATGTTTTCATAAGAGCAGGAAATAAATTCTCTAAAGACATGATTTTCATTAAAATTTGCCACCTCCCCATGATACTACAGAGCCCCTTCTCTATTACCAAACTCTTCTGCCCTTCTCTGTGGAGAAGGGAAGAAGGTACACTGCAACCAATATTATCCCCATTAGATCTTGCTGCTTCTTGCAAAAGGTGATAAAGACTATACCCATAAGTGTCAAGTCCCTGAGGGGGAAATACCTCTGTTTGCAAAATCTCTTTAAGCTGTTCCCGCCTTGCCCTCTCGTTCTCACCTGTGCACCACCGCTTGATGTAATTTACACAAGCCCCACTAACGATGGCACCGACATAACTGGGGGAGTTACAAACTGCCGCAGAAATCAGAAACTGGAAGGATCACCTCTTAAACCTGTTCTACTAAAAGCTGTTTTAATGCAGACCTCTGCCCTGAGACCTCAGGTTTCTTACTGAGCTGCAAATGAAATTGCCCCTGTGGCATGTCTGTTCCTTGAACTCTTCCCAGATCACAGCTGATTTGGGAAGAGTGACACCTGGAGACTCTGCTTCTACACCAGTGTGGGTTTTTACCCCTGAGGTCTCCCATTTGAGCAGTAACCAAATGCAATCTTTGCTTCAGCTGTGTGATACTATGAGATCAGTGTCTGAGGTAGCGTGTCTGACAGGGAATCTCTGGCTTGAGGAAAAAGGCTAGATGTGATGTGGACTTTTTTATTATTCACATCTGCCAGTTTTATCTCAGTCTGTGAGTGATTGTCTTGTTTTCTCCAATTGCAAAATTCAAGATTTCTGCTTTTGCCTTGCAACGCAGTCCACTGGAGCCACAGATAAGGTGCAAGATAGGCATGCTGATCATCAGCTGTTCCTCCAGACAACAGAGATGCCAGCAGCACAGAAAATGTAACATTCTTTAGCCCCCTTACATTTCAAAAAATAGGAACAACTTTTCCTATCAGTGAAGTGCTTTCTGAAAGGGCATTCTGTTTTTGAAGAGAACAAAGCCATACCCCTGCGTTATCCAGTGCATGAGATGAACCAAAGATACATACATATCTTGTAATTCACAGTGAGGTGTTGATTCATACTACATAGAGGGTTTTTTAGATTGTTTTGTTAGAAAGCCTTCCAGCATGAGGCAAGGCAAAGATAAGAGATACATAAAATGAACACATAATATGCACTTCAGTAAAAAAAAAAAAAAAAACAAACAGCCAAGCATATGCTCTGCGTACAAAGAGCATCTCTGAAAGAGCTGCTTGTTTAGGGCTCAGCTAAGGCCACTTTGCAATAGCTATAATATTCCTGAATGGTGATTCAAGAAAGCTGGAATTTATAACTATGATAAATCTTTAATATTTACAGGTTAGCAGACAGTATATGAAAGAACTTTAGAAATAGGAAGCCTCATTTGTGTTTCCTCCAGTCTGTTAGCTTTGTCAGCTGCTCACGTCCTAACTGTATATAGGTGGTCTTAAAGACAATTGCTATAGTTTAGTTCAGGCAATGTATATGAGTGAATATATGGAGAATATTCAGATCTGCAATGGTGTCTCCTTTGTGCCACTTTTGTTGGCCACAGAGAAGCTGAGAAGGGCCATGGCTGAATGGTACCTTTAGAGGGGCTGGCATTTCCCAGGTGAGCACTAACAGGAACCACTTCGCTCTTCTTCCTTTCCCTTCATGTAAAGCCTCTTCTTAATCCATCCATTTGATTAAACAGTTATCAAATATACCTGTAATGTATGAGGGTACAGCTCTCCTGACTTCTGAGAAATTGCATCTCTTTCCACTAAAGGTGGATTTGGCATGCAGGGTTGGCCAGAGTACATTTTCCTTCATAATTTTATTCCATTTAATCAGAGCTGTAGGTTGAGTGGTACAGCAGAAACATAAAGCAATTCTCAAAGGTGTAGAGAACAAAGTAGCAAGCGTGCCAAAGCTGTTCTGTTTTCTCTTGTCCCCCACATGCTGTAGCTGCCATCCACCCTCCTAGACTCAGTATGCAGTGACCATGGCTACAAGCATGGGCTATAAAGTGGACTATAAAGACAGGTCAGAAAGGACACCTGAACATTAAGACTGATCGTGACATGTCTAGCAGTACTGCCTGAATGTGTAGCTTTCAACCTCTTTCTCTGGAAAATGTCTGTGAAGGGAGAGCCCCCCATCCCCAGGCATTACATTTCCTGCAGCAGGAATTGCCCAGTTTGGAGGGCCATTGGGTTTTTTTTCTAAAACACTTATAACTTTCCCTCTTCCAACAAAATGGCATCTTTCGACCCAGCAATAATCTGTATTGCTTGCTTTATTTTTTGAAAGTTGCATTTTTCAGAGGATGAGGAAAGGGCAAGAGGAGAAATAGGACATACTGCCGATTTTCTGCTGAGCCATACCTGTAATATACTCTGTGGGATCCTGGTACTCCAGGCAGCCACTCAGGATTAAAGAGTTGCAGCATGTCACCTTTAATTGCCATATCATAAAATAGTTTTTAAAGCATTGAACATTAAGGGATTTAAATCTCTCTAATGCTCCTGGACGGCAATCTCTCAAGGTTCATACTGAGGCCAGCCCCTTATAATAAATAGAGTGTGGGCAAAAAAGCAATAACATAAATTAATGACACATATTGTAGAAAAGATTTGAAACAGTTGAAATAAGATCTCTGTGAGTTCTGAATTTCCAAATAAGCAACAGCAGTAAGTGGGAGGAAGAAGGGAAAATTTCTATTCCTTCAGCACTCTGAGGTAAAGTCATTTATTACTGTCCAAGGAAAAGTTTTCATGTAATTCAGTGCAGGTAGATCCAGATGTGTGAAATCAAACCTACACAAGGAAGGACCCAATCCAGCAATCAGATTTGCATAGAGTGAGGTAAAACAATATGAAAACCATGCTATTCCTGTACCCAATAGAAAGGTACTCCTGAGGATATGAGAGTATTATCAGCAGAGACATAGGGAATGTTTTAAAGAGACTCAGGTACACAATGCAATGTGAGCTAGCTGGGGAAATGTGGTGGCTATCTTTTCCCGAATATCCTTAATAACCATGTAATTTCCATAAGTCTGTGGGTATCTAAGAAATGTGCATAGAGATAAGTACGTTATTGGAAAAAAATGGTCATTTTAGCTAACTCCAGCATTTTCCTACCAAATTCTTTGTAAGGTAAAAGGAAGACCCAAGATGTTTGTGTAATTGAGGTTGCTCAATATGCAGGTATCTGAAAGCAATAAAAAGTTGTTATGTAGGCACTGTGTATCATTAATGGACAGTTTCAAATAATTAAAAGCTGCGTCAGAAATAGCCATCCACAAACTTAGCAGCACATACACATCTGAAAAGAGGTGCAACTTGGACTTCAGTGCACCAGGTCTGGCAGGAGGAAGCTCCTTTTTGATAGCACATTTTTACTGTTGTCACAGAATCAGTCAAATAGTCTCTTGTCCAAATACTTTTTTTAGTATCCAAGATACAGTCCTATTATACAAATCTATGTTTGTTTTATTAAATCCTAACACAGGTGATAATGGTGTTGTTTATTTTTATTAAGATTTACTTTAACAGCTTTTTGCTAGATTTTGGTGTCTGATCAAACTTGATCTTCATTAGATTGCAACTATTACTGTTATGCCTTGTACCTGAGTGCATGTATTTGTAAGTACCCTTGTAAATTTGCATGGTACATAAATACCAAGACTTTTCCATAATAAATGCTAGTGCTTGGAGTAGCAAATTCATTCTTGGTTATATAGGACATTTTTCCTCATTCCATTTGAATTATTCCAAGGACTTAACATCCTTATTCTGCTTATGTTATAACACTAAGCAAGTACGTCACTTGTAATTACTAAAATTTCTCTGTCCGAAATCTCAGTCACAGCTGATCACCTCTTTGAAGTTTTGGAAACTTCAGATTCAAAAAGAAAATTCATCCAATTTCACATTACTTACACACAACCTAGAATTGCTAAGTTGTTCTCAGTATCCTATAGCAAAAGAAACCCTCAATGTTTCCTTTTCACAGACCCTTCCTCGATTCTGAAAGGCATTGTCCATAGAATAACAATGACTTCTGTATTTAAGGAAGTCCATCTGTTAGGTATTAAATTATTTAACCGGCCCCTTTTCTCGGACTGTTTGTATTTAGCAGTTTTCTAGGAGCAGCACCTAGCGTTCATCTAGACCAAGTCTATAGCTGGATGTAATAAAGTCAAGGACTCTGTCTAACGCTCTATAATGACCAGATCAAGGTTGAAGCAATACTTTGTACACTGAATCAATACTTTAAAGTCAGATTCAAACTACAACAAACACAAACTGTGGACTTCTGCCGTGTCCTTCACAATATCTGAATGAATGACAGGATAAATGGGTTAGATATGAGTTCTAAGGGGGAAAAAAAAAAAAAAAGGAAAGGTAATCACACCAAATGGGGATGATTTAAAGGCTTTGCCTTCTGGCTATGTGTTGTACTATGTTTACTTCAGCAATCCAAGCACGTACTCAATTTACAGCTGAAAATTATTATTTCTTAATCAAAATGAATAGAAACAAAAGAAGACCTTTGAAGACAACTTGTATGGAAAACAGCCAGATACAAAATTGCAGGACCTTGAGCTTGTAAAAGCAAGCTTGAGAGACTGGAAACACTTGAAAAGCAGCCTTGGGAAGGTTTTGAAACCTCCATAAACAACAAAAAATTCTTGCCTGCCTGATCAGATAGAATCAGTGTGGCAAGAAAGTTCATCAACCCAGTATGAAAAGGAGGTTGTATTGTCTGGACACTAAGGCTGGGAAAAAGGGGGACTACATAGAAAAAAATGCAATTTAATAAATACATAGAGAAGAGGAGGAGGAAATGACCAAGTGCAGGGATAAAGCATAGAGAGGACTGAATACATCTGAGATTCTGACAAGCAATAAAATTAGAAATTAATAGGTAACTTTGGGGAGATGCGCTTTATTAGCCCACCAGACATCAAGATAGGGATGGCTGAAAGTAAAGAGAAAAGAATCATCTTAACCGAAGCAAAAACAGAGTTCTCTAATATTTCCCTACATAATCATTGCCAAGCTGTCTTTGAGCAACCCTAAAATCATATTTGCTTTCTGGTTAGCCTTATAAGAGACTAAAGTACACATACTCCAGCATAATGTTTCAAGCCAAAACCAATTACCGGGGTACAATGAAGGATTGTGAGGCCCCACCCGGAGTCCTGCGTCCAGTTCTGGGCTCCCCAGTTCAAGAAAGATGAGGAACTACTGGAGAGGGTCCAGCGGAGGCTACAAAGATGATGAGGGGACTGGAGCATCTCTCCTATGGGGAAAGGCTGAGGGAGCTGGGGCTGTTCAGCCTGAGGAAGAGAAGACTGAGAGGGGACCTCATCAATGCTTATCAATATCTCAAGGGCAGGTGTCAAGAGGATGGGGCCAGACTCTTTTCAGTGGTGCCCAGCAACAGGACAAGGGGCAATGGGCACAAACTGGAACACGGGAAGTTCCGCCTGAACATGAGGAAAAACTTCTTCACCGTGAGGGTGCCAGAGCCCTGGCACAGGCTGCCCAGGGAGGGTGTGGAGTCTCCTTCTCTGGAGATATTCAAAGCCCACCTGGATGCAGTCCTGTGCAGCCTGCTCTAGGTGACCCTGCTCTGGCAGGGGGGTTGGACTAGATGATCTCCAGAGGTCCCCTCCAACCCCCACCGTTCTGTGATTCTGTGATGCCAAGGACAGGAAAAAATACCTACCAGATGAGAAGCCATAAACAAGTTATAAGGCCAGGTGATGCCCAGGGCTTTGAGACAAAGGTCACAGTCCTCAGCTACAGACCTGCTAAATAGTAATTACACATGCTATTGCCTTGCATGGACTACTGCACTCCAGCAACTCAGGAGCACGGGCAGGCTATACCTGTGTTCACCTCAGCCCTCTAATTACTAACAAGCCCTGGCAGGGGAGATCCTAGGGGAAGAGAAATTAGCCTTAAGCCAGTAACAAATGAAAATCCTTTTGTGTAAATGCATCTGCCATGCTGAGTGCACCAAGATTCTCTTCCAAGTAAATAAATGGTACCATTTAAACCCTAGTCTTATTTTTCCATTAAAACTGTCTAACAGGAGAAGGGAAAGCCTGATCTTTCTATTTCCCTAAACTGACCTGCAAGACCCATACAATGACTTAATTGCATATAAGGACATGGGTTCCCATGACTCTGGCCCTGAACCTTCAGCTTGAATAGGGTGTTAACAGGCAGGTCATCTGAGATCAAAAGGCAAGTGCCTTGACCATACAGACCACATTGTGAGTGGTTTCCAGCTCTCCGTGCACACATGCATGGCTGTACTGTACCCTGGACTTTCTGATCTCATAAAATGGCACTGTCCAGGCCTCTACTAATGCTGCTGGGACCTTTCAGCTTTAATTCAATCTATTTGATCCACGCTGAATCTTTTTCCTAAGTTTAGCAATCCCTCAAGCCACCAACAAAAAGCTGCGTGGTGTCCTCTCCAGCCTGCTCCCATTGCAAACGAATGCAATAATGGGACCTCAAGGTCTCAAGGCAACTTACATACATGTGATTTTTTTCACTTTTACTTAGGAACAGCTTGACAACCTTGTTGTCATCCCAGACACCACACTTCGGTAGGGGATGCCACATCTTCTGGAAAACAGAGGTACAGCACTATCTTCTCCTTGACAGGAGTCTAGGTAACAGGTGAAGGCCTCTAGCTGCAGTGTTTCCTGGCCTTGCCCCATCATCAGTCGCACGAGAGCCCTCCAGAGGCACTGATGCGGCCTTCTTGCTTGCTCTGAGGTGAGGAGAAACAGCTCTGTCTACAACTAGAAATATCCTGAGGCTCTCAGGTTGTTTTTCTTCAAGTTGCTCTTCCAAACAGCAGATCTTCAGACAATAAGCCTCTGTAAGAGAAGAGGCTTGTCCTTTCAGAAGAATTTCTGTCTCCTAACTAAATACCACAGCAGTACTCTTCAGAACAGGGAATATCTGTATGTTTGTTCAGCATCTGCCATAATGATTGTCTCCAAGGCACAAATCCTATCATGTACAATAATACTACCTGATCTTTCACTGGGAGCAAAACTATTTATTCATTGAAGTAGTTAAGTAGGAAAGTAACATTTCAAAAGTTCCGGAGCCATTCATTCACAACCTTTAAGGGTGCACATTTGTAATTTGGAGTGTGTGAGACACAAAGCATCTTAAAGGGAACCTGCCTTCCAGGAAGAGATGTCAGTTTGACTCAAAAAGTCACACTGAGACTCTCATAAAACCAGGCGTACGCAGCTCAGTGCAGAACTCATTTCCTAGCGGTAAGTCTGACATAAAGGTTATGTTAGAACATACCTTTCCTATGCTGGGCTAAAACAACCAGCCTGGATCTCTGCTCTGTCCATCAGTCCTGGATGTCAATTCAATATTGCAATGTTTTAAGCTTCCTTCATGAAGGCACCATGTGTGGGGCTTTGCTAATGCCTCAGAAGCTTAGTGTGCACCAGGTTGTTGCAGAAGGGCAGCTGTCCTGGAAAAAGCCCAGGACATACAGTAGAGGAACATGGAATTTTAGCAGAAAAGCCTTGAAATAACATACGTTCACAGTTAACAAACTTTACAAAGCTTCTGCAAATAACAGATACAGATACTGCTTGCATGAGCTCCGCAGAAGATGCTCTGAAGATATATTATAGTGGTCCTGACTGGAAGACCATTGTACATCGAGGAGTTAGTGATCCATATAACAGTTAACCTGAGCAGGTCCAGGCCCATGCTGTGCTGTGCTGCACTGTTCTGCAAGTCCAGCCTGGCCTTCAGGCAGTGTTGTGCTGCACAAATCTCTTGGCCGCAGGATAAAATCAGCCAGCTCGCTGTTCCAGAGGAGCCTGCAGGCAGCTTCCACTTGGTACCAGGGATCATGCCACCAGCCTGACCTTGTCTTTATCTAAAAGTACAGCAGGAAGTTCCCAAGTTTGACAGTAGAATTGACGAATAGAGTTGTTTTCTTGTAAGAAAATTCTATAATAGCTCAAATGATAAAAATGGGACAACCTCTTCCATGGACAAGGTCTGCACCACATGCTGCACATGGATCAGAGGCCCCTTCAGTGCTGCACAAACTGAGATTCTCAGCATCTAAAGAGATCTATACCATTCTCTCCTTACAGCGTTAGTGCTAATAAATAGCATTTTAAATGATACCTTATGGAGTCCAAGTGCCTTTCTTACCGGGATCATAATGGACTAGCACCTCCTGGTGCAAAACAGATACACTCAAGAGTCCAGAACAAGGCTGTTAAACAGTTATGATCCTCAAAATAAGTAAGATACCTACATCCTTTTTAAAAGACCCAGAACAGTTAAGCTCTGCCTTTGCTACCTGCAAGCTATATATGAGAATGGTAATGCATGGGAGGCTTCACACAGATCTTTAAGACAGGATTCCTCTTCTCTATCTAAAAATTAGTCATACCATCTTAAGCCAATGTTTAGATTCCCTATATATTCAGCAAAGAGAAAGAGGTGATTCAGGATAGCAATCCATCCCTTTTTAAGATGGCTATCTGGAAAAGGCAAGATTAAGCTTCCTCTGCAGATGCATTTAGATTGTCCATAGGAGCCAAGCCTGATCTTCAGCCAGCTTAAAATTCATATCTAACTGTAATGGGTTTAAAGTCAAGTGAGGTGATTTCTACTGCCAGTTGGTACCGATAGGGAAGTCAGAACAGGTTGGAAGCAAAGTGTTTGTAATGTACTAAAGACAGATAACTATAGCCATCTGTTTTGTTATATTAAAAAAAGAGAGAATTCTGAGAAATACGTATGTCCATCTGGTACTGCTGCATCCATTCGCTTTGCTATACCCTCAGTTTGCTCCACACAATTTTGCAGGAGTTTCTTCAGATTGTAATGAATGATCCATCTGCTGACACCAGACCAGAGAGATGTATTGCTCTGCCAGTGACTGTTACAAGCCACCTCTTGTTTATGCCCGCTAGTGCTCTCCGTATGCTTGCAGGCGGTTGTTGTGACCTCAAGAACTAATTATGAATAGGTGACAGGCAATTGATCTATCTTCTGAGAACAGCCTTAACTTCATCAGTACAATCAGGACACCAGAGTAATCTGTAAGGAGCGGTCTGCATGGGAAAAGGCTGCTATAAAGCAATTGCAGACAGAGTTGAAGCTAAAGGAGTAGAGCAGTACAAAAGAATTGTGGTGGTGTGAATGCAACAGGAACATATTTGCATAGACTCCATTTGCTACTATGTCATGTTGTTAGCGTAGGTCTCAAGTTTATGCTCCAGCTCGCATTTTTTTCCACTGAGCACCAAGTCTATGAGTACACTCATGTCTGGAGTTTGGAGTGCAGATGCACCCCTGGGGAAGCACAGGCAGTGGGCTACAGGGAAGGAAGGAAGGGTTCTGCCATGGACCTTTGGAGGCTTTATGGACACAGAGTCACTTGGCTTGGGGAACTTGATCCCAAACTCCAGCAAAACTACCTGCAGCTATATATATATATACACAAATGAATATATGATGGGGCTGGACAAGAAAAAAGACATTTTTACTATTTCTATAATATTATAGTTATGTTTTAAATGTTTTCTTCCTATAGTTTAATGACTGAGTTACCTACCCACAGTTTTCTACTACTTGGCCAACTCCAAATATAGAGATATGCACACACAAAGATAAACACACAGATTATTTCCATCTCCTATTTAAATAAACTGCTGAATCTCAGAACTCAAGGGGAAATAGTTGGATTAGGACTCTGCATTCCTCTAACTGTAAGTACTTATAGGTGCCTTCTCTAATTTGCCATCTTAGATCAGAATTTCTTAGTGATGTTTGAATGACATTTATCCTTGATGCTTCTTTTCTCCAGTTCTTCCTTCTTGTTTTCAAGAAAATAAATGATAGAAAAGGGGTATTAAGCGGTCAATTCTTTGCCTAGATGCCTCCGTTTCAGTCGTTCTACTGCAGGGCTTCACTTTATTCCAAAATGCTAGAATTCACCAGGCTTTTGCTTCTTGCCCCAGATATTTCCCACTTGTAGGGAACAGCTATTGGAAAATCCTAGCTCCATCTGCCATGAAACACAAAAAACAGCTTCAGGTATATATGTAAGCATGCCAATCCCATGGCCTGGGCACTTTCCAGCCAGGCTGTTGGCTATTGTCCAACTTGAACTTGGGTCTACTGCATCCCCAACAGGCTGAAGGAGGGCTGAGCTCAGAATACCTGCTGGGAACTCAGACTGTTGCACGCTTAACCAGACCAGGCCTTGTCTACTCATCACATGTAAACAAGAATCTAGTGGGACACTCGGTCTCTTACCCTCAAGAATGTTTCAGAGGCCAACCTGCACCTCCATGAATGCTTCCAAGTGAAAATGTGTACAGGGGAAGAGTGGACTTAAGAGGATTAATTGAAAATGTAGGTATAATATTAATTTCCTTGCACCTCCACCTCCCTTTCGGTTTCTGCAGGCTAGAAGTGGATCTGATCCTTAGCCTGAGATATAAAATGAAAGAAAGAGAGTGAGTTTCCCTATGGGGATGAAAGCAATGGACCCAACAGACTTTTATTAAAAATCTTGTGATTGCAACACTACATTTACCACAGGCTATTTCTCTGGAAACTATGTAGGCTCTGCAGCCTAGCACTTAAACCCTCCTCTGCACTCCTAGGACAGCATTCATTGACAAACTAGAATCAGAAAGAAGGAGTTAATCCTCCAGAAGGGAAAAGAGAAATATGGTGGAAATACTGCATTTTCGCTAGGAGATTAGGGGAAAAAAAAAAATAGAATATTAGGCAGGACAAAGAATTAGAAAAAAGTATAGCTAGACTTATGACCTTCCCTGAAATACTGACAGTCAAGTAAAAAAAGCAATCACAGAAATTTGCAGACCAGAAAATCCCAGGATCATGCTCACTCAAGGAGGCAGATTTTTAATTGATCACCTACATTCGTAACGCAGTTGAATGTATTGTAGAAGGAAGAAAAAAAAAAAAGATTGTACCCAGCTTATCCAGTAACAGACAACCGAAGACTGCAAGGCGTGTTGGATGTCCGTAACGGAGCCTTTCAGGAGCCGTGTCAGCAGCACCACCCGGGGTCCCTGGTCCCCCACCCCAGCCACTGAGGGCCTAAGGCAGCCGCACTGGCGGCTGTCCTGGCCCTGTGGCAGCACCCGAGCTGCCTTGCCCCGTGCTCACCGTGCCCCGGCAGGCACTGAGCTCCCCGGCACAACCCAGGGGCGGCCCCCAGGGCACCCTGCTTGCCAGGTGGGACAGAAACCTCTCCTTGTCGTGGCACCCCCCAGCACCTAGTCTGGACATATTCTCCCCGGCAGCTCTAACATATCCACAGCTGAGATCGCAGCGATACAAAACTAGGACTCACAATACCGTCTACAATGCCATTTGCAGTAGCATTTATTTTAGTATTTAGAGACACTTGATTTTATACCCACATCTGGAAAAAATTTCCATATTCAAGGTCAAATTTGTCTCAAACAAAAAGCGCCTATCCCTTCACGTGGCAGTCCCAGAAGGCATCCGATTCGTTTCGCCGTTTTGTCTGCAGCATGCCACTTCGTCAGTTCAACGGACTGGCGAACTGTTTGCAGCCTTTAAAACCTATTTGGTTGCTATGGTTACCAGCCCTTCAAAATATCACTACCAGATCAAAAAAAACCCCACAGGTGAGGTCTGATGATTCTGCCGTGATTTTGCCTGATTTCACAAGAAAATTGTTCTACATTTGGGACCTTGAGAGATAAAGGGTGGTATAAGTCAAAAGCAAAATGCTGAAAAGATGTTTCCTCTGTGCCTTGCAACTTTAAACTGTTGTATTAATCACTCTGACAAACTGATCGGAACACACCACCACTGAAAAGCATAGCAACTTCAGAACAGTATGATGCTCAAAATTTGTATTTGTTGCAGATTTATTTTTAATTTCTACTTAAATGTAATTTTAGCGTTCAGATCTTCAGGTGACATACAATTGGTTAACATTAGCGGGGGCAGTGTGAACTACATGAGCTAAAGGTCTTGCCACAGATATGTACGATTTTACAAGTTTTGCCTACCTTTTTATCAATATGTATTAATCAAATCATTGACATTATTAGACTAAAGATGGTATTTACTACAGACATTAAACTACACTATGGAAAGCCTTACAAACACAGATATAAGATCATCAGAGTGCTTTCATTCCTCACCAGCTCTTGATTAAGGTGAATGCCAGGAAGCCCACAGAAAGCAATGACTCTGTAAGACAGAAGCCTCCAATAGTAAGTATCCGCATAATTCCTTCAAACCACATAAGTTACTCTAGCTAAAGTTTTGGCCCTGAGAGCATTGTCCCAGCAATCTTAATATAAAGAACTGAGTTTTTTCCTGAGTATAAAAGTGAATTATGACATCAAGTTAATTAAAGGTGATAGAATTTTTTAAAACCTCAGTTATTAGATTGTCCCAGATAAAGGTTTTCACATGCTTTGAATCAGAGAAACAAGGATATCCAGTGGCTCAAAGGATAATTATAGTATACACTATTGAGTGATATTAAAAATGGTGTGTTATTAAAATTAGTTTGAAACATGCAATTAAGCATAAGTGCTATTTTCTTTTATATCCAGCATTTAATATGCAGATGAAGTACTAGCTACCAAATGGGCTTATTACATTTCTAATGAATAAACAATTTAATTTCAAATCATCGACACGGAAGTTTGCTTTTCTATGTTACTACACTGAGTTACATTATCCAATTAAAAGTGCCCCAGATGTAAGGGAATCCATCCCTTTGAAGACAGAAGCCAGGCAGTTATAGAAATTCAAGCAACAAAGCATTCCCTTATGTTACATAACAAGACTTGAGAAACCAACAGACCATCTATTAAAAAAAAAAAGGTACTTTACTAAATGTGAAATAGCGGAGGTTTTTCTTTCTTAACATCAAACCAGTCAGCATTCCTTCACCCAACAATTATTTCCAACATGCACTGGAAATCAAAAGGTGGCAATGAAGATAAAGGTGTAAATTTTCTACAGATAGGACATTAAAGAGAAGCTGTTCTTACATGGTGAATAATAGACCCTCACAGAAGAGTAAGATGCAATAATGCAGTTCTTCTTCCAGCACTTTCCTACATGGGTGAATATGGAAATAAACCTGTCCGTCTCGTTTCTGACTTCTTAAGAAAACACAGGGGCCCAGCTGTGAACATTTTCATGGACTATCAAGTAATTGAAAAGAGGAAGGATCAATAGAGACTGATAAAGCCATGATTGACCCAACACGATCATTGCAAGCTCATATGCTGTTTTATCCCCTCACAATTACTTGATCACGTGCAAATGTTTTCACATTACTGATTTTGCAAAGAAAAACTAGATAGAAATGTTGTTTGACCAACACACTTCCTTTACAAGCCCTTACTATTTATTAGTACACTGCTTTCAAATTTAGTGTTAAAATTAAGCTTGGAATGGAGTAATTATCACTTTATTATCATTGTAATTATAAAAAACTAATCAGATCCATGTTGCATCACCTTGGCTCCATATCCCTATGATGTATCTCCAGTTTACATCTAGAGACCTTCTCATTCTTCAGGAGATTAGCAAAATCAAATCAAATTATTAGGAATGGTTTGGTTTCCCAATAATATTCAAAACCTGGCATGTGTGTCATCCAATACTGTTGGTCAATATTTGTGTAATGTTTTCATTCAATGTCCCCAAAACCGATTCTCTTTAAGCTTGTTTTTTGAAGTGTTAAAGATGTTGGCTCAGCTAGATGGAACAATTGACTCAAATGTGGGGTTTTTAATGCCAATAAATATTCTTTATGTAAGTGTTCTCCCAGGTAATGAGACATTCATTTCAATATTTCTTTATTTGCATCCAGTTGAACTCTATGGTTATTTGGTATTTGAATTGTCATACTGCTGCAGCACTCCAGTCATCGGCCGTAACCCCACTGACTAAAGACTGAACAAAAGGGACACCAATTTGCCAAGTGGCCCAGAGCAAATGAGTTTGCTTTTAGTCACAGGTAAGTAGAGTGGATCACTGAACATTTGGAAGGGGGTACCAAAAAGAGAAACCAGGATTTTAGTTTGGACAAGAGAAAATCTGCTTCTCGGTCTATGTCTTCTTAGAGACCGGAGCTGAGTTTGTTTTCTGACAAAATCATTCAAAGACAATGCACGCAGATAGGGACATAAAACAGCTATCCAAAACCTAGAAGAGGTTAAAGGAACTGTCTCCCAAAAACATGATTAGAGAGTCAGGAGAGAAGCTCAGAGAGGACAGAGTCCCTGGGGAAGGGCAAGAATTCAGGTCAAAAAACCTGGTTAAACATGATGCAGGTGCCTGATAATTTGAAAAAAATAAGCCCATGGTTCTAGATCTGAGATGCAGCTGCAGTCATCAAGGCGTTGGTGAGAGAAGTTTTAGAGCTATGTCAGGGATGGAGGAGAGACTGGAGATGGGATGAAGTCAGAGGAGAGTTTGGAATATCAATGAGCTCAGAAACAGCGAGAAAGGAAGGTCTGGAAAGGGGTTAGAAAGGTAGGTGAGGGTCATAGGTGGGCTTCTTATGAGTGGAAAATGGGGAAATACTCTGAGCAAACAGTCAGATAGAGTGCAAGAACGGCACCTGAAGACACTGGGAGATAACATGGAAGCAAAATGGAGAAAGGCAAATGAGAGGTTTATATTTGTGACAGGAGGAAAGAAGGAAAGGGTAGTAGGAAGAGAGAGAAATCAAAGGCAAGAGAGTAGCTGTAGTGTCTTTCTTAAGGCTTCTCTTTGAACAAATTAGTAATAATTTGTGTGAAGAGGGAAGTAGATGCAAGGAAAGCAGGAGTCCTGAGGAGATGAGTCTTAGGGGTCTTAATTTTCCCAGTCAGGCTATCCACAAAAGCAATGTACTTGAACAGGTGAAGGAGAATTCAGGTCCCCATGAAGTGTCTCTATTTCATATACTAGCCACTGAACATGGCAACACCAGAACAGGGAATTTTGCCCATGTGGGACTACTACAGGCACTTTCCCTGACACAGATCCTTTTCCAAATGAACTGGACACATCTATAACCTGCCTATGTGTAGAGATGAGTTTCTTTCAGTAAACTGGCCAGTATGTCAGTGCCTAGAGCTGTGAGATTTTGTAATGAAC
This sequence comes from Phoenicopterus ruber ruber, assembly GCA_009819775.1. Classification (NCBI taxonomy): domain Eukaryota; kingdom Metazoa; phylum Chordata; class Aves; order Phoenicopteriformes; family Phoenicopteridae; genus Phoenicopterus; species Phoenicopterus ruber. Next base: position 136,945,780 of record CM020215.1, read on the forward strand.
CCTCTAGACTTGGTACCGCTCTGCTCAAAGTAGATTCTTTGGGCATTTTGAGAAACATTTACAGGATATACCAAACACTGATATGTCCTCTGTACTGTGAAGTTCTCTGATATGGTCTTTGTGCTTCACGGAGACCATCACAATAGTCTCTGAGCTAATGGTATTCACATATGATTTGGAAGATGATCCCTCCATTGATGGTTCAAACTTAAAAAAAAGAAAAGACTCCATGATTGCACACAAATATTTTACTTCACAGAAATGCAGATTACATGTTTTTTTTCATCTCCAAAGGCAGGTAACAGTTTACTAAAGACGCTTGTTGGGTGTCTACTAAAGAAAATATAATTCACTCTTATGTCTTTTGCTTCTTAAAAGCAGCAGGTGGACTACAGACATTTTCTGTCTGCTTGCTTTCTTGAAGCTCAAACAGCCGTTAAATTTCACTGGAGAAAACAAGATAGTTTCAGGTATCTTGTACTGATAGTATCAGGTTTTCCCCGTAATGTCTTCCTGGGTGCAAACTGGCACAGCTTGGGGCTGGCAGGAAAAGTCCTTTTTCCCTATCAGTCAACCCTATCAAGCACCCTTAAAATAGTCTCTTTCTGACAAAGCTTCTGTTATGCTTTTCAAGGGACAGCATTTAGTGCATTTACAATTCTAACATTTAGACCTACACATATGTGACTTGATCATCAAAGCTAATTATCATTTGCAGTTCCCTGTGATTCCTGAAGGATGTATAGCTGCCTAATGCACCTAAAAGAGCATACAATTTATGTTTAAAGATATAATTGCCCATATTAGAGCTAACTGTCTCATCTGTGTATTCAGAAACAAAAGGAGAAAGCAAAACTTTCCTCTGCTCTTTCATTTCGGACACCAGCAGTCAAATGCCAAGTTCAGACGCTGAGTTAGTGCTGAATTGCAATCATGCCAATCACCCATGAAGCTCAATGTGGACAGGAGAGATGGGATTTGACTGAGCCAGTCACCTTAAGCATCTTTTATAATCAACGCAGAGAAAGAGCCACTTAGGTGTGATTCACCTCATCCCGAAGGAGAAGTCTAAAATAAGCCAGGTGAGTCATGCCCTAGAAATGCCTATTTCTCACCAAGGACTTTGATGGAAGCTGTGGAGGGCTACCTTAGATTTAGTTAACTACATTTATGAAGTCTAAAGTTAGGTAAGCTGAATCTCATCGGATGTGTCTATACTGCTGCCTACTCACTCTGAGGAGAAAGGTATGAAAGGAACACAAGTAGTTTCATTAACAGTGAAAAAATTATGTTCACCAGAGAATAATAATTTTTAAAAAAAATAAAAATGAGATCCTCTGGACATAGCAAACATTTTTATTACAGATTTTTATTATGCTTTTGGTGACTGGTTATCAAACTACAGCATTTACTTTTGGGACATAAGTACTGCAGTAGCAAACTGTCCTAGTGACAACGCACAGCTATTGAGTAGAACTTGAAAGAAGCCTGAACAATAACATAACTGTTTGTTTTATTCTAAAAGTCCTTTGGCAACATGATAGGTACACGCAATGAAAGCACCAGGGAAACGGACCAAAGCAGGGTGCTGCTGGCTGATTACTGGCTGCAATCAAAGGAAAATTGTTGAGAAAAACACCGAACAAGAAAGAAGGCCAGGGTGAGCCACAAGTACTCCCTCCTAGCTGGGAATGTGCTAGAAAAATACACCGCTAGAAAAAGACTAGAGTGCTAAGGAAATCAGGTTAAAGCAAAGGAAGGCAGTGAATTTGAACAGTAATTGGAAAGGTTTTCTTTTCACAGTTATAGGTTGATGGAAAGTATATTCCTCATTATCAATTTGATGGGTCTAACAGCTTCTACCACAGTAGCAAGGGGGAAAAAAAAAAAAAAAAAAGGCTGTCATACCATTCCTTCCTATCAGTTATCCGGGGACACTGAGATTATATGGCAAATCCAAAGTATTCCTAGAAAACTGTGTTATATGTCATCATTCATAAAAATTATACCCTGCCTCAATGAAGTAAACAGCCAATAGACATAGAAGAATTAAAATAAAGCTTCGCTTTCTATTTAATATGCTGTAGGAAAGATTCTAACCACTTCTTACTACTTTTAATGTACTTTTAGGGATGAAAACAGGAGAGGTCTTTACAAAAAGGGGTAAGTTTTTGACTGAGCTGAGTAGGAAATATGTAATTTGGCCATTGCTATATCAGGTTGTGAAAGCCTTCACTGTTTTTCTTCATGAAAATTGGCAATGCAACAAGAAGTAAAAGATAGCTATCATTGATGTAAGTGTTTGATAGCAGCAGAGCCAGAGTATGATCTGATAATGAATGACTGTATATGCAAAATACTACACTATTTTAGAACCTGGTACAAAATTCACCCCATTTGTTTTTTCCGCAGATAAGCTGAGACTACATGATCTGAGGGTTAGCGTTTGTCCCATTTTACTGTCAGAACACATGATATTCATCTCTTTGGACCTGTTTGACTGTGTCCATCTGATCCTAGTGGTGCATCTCTAGCAAAACCCACAGCGGTTAGCTCTTGGACTCCACTCCGTGTGTCATGATAGCAGCCTCAGTGCTATAAGAGGGTTGAAGTTGTGCGAAAATCCATGGATAACTGGCTGAAACGGCGCTGTACCTGAAATATTCATTGGGGGTGCTGTAGTCAGCATAAGATATGTGCACACTGATAGAAATGTATATATACTTTTGCTCCACTGACATCAATAACATGGTTGGAAAAGGGTGCTCACAAGTTTCCAGAGGAAAATGCCCAGCTCCAGAAACACACAGACGTAATATGCATGGTAAATCTGTCCAGTGTCTGCATGTATAAACTACACAGTGTGATCACTGATTTCCCAAATGCAGGATGGAAAGGTAATCCTCATGATTACAGTAGTCACAGCTTCTTTCAGAGAATACTGGATGCGATTATTGATGACCTTATAATATTGGGCATGCCACATGTCTAGAACAAGGTATATTAGGGGCCTTATTGGTGGTGTCAGTTCAGGACTGACTATACATATAGGGGTTTGCATAACTCATCTCAGTAAATGTCAAAGCAGGCTTTCTAGTGTCACACTGCTGTGCCACAGCTGGACAGCAAGATAGCGGTGCCAGCTTCCATCCAGAGATCACTTCTCTAGAGTGATCTAGAGATCACTTTTTTGCTGTGTGGGTGACCGAGCATTGGCACAGGTTGCCCAGATTGATTGTGGAGCCTCCCACCTTGGATATATTCAAAACATGTCTGGACATGGTGCTGGGCAATCGTCTCTAGATGGCCCTGCTTGAGCAGGGAGGTTGGTCAAGATGACCACCAGAGGTCCTTTCCAACCTCAACCAGTCTGTGATTTCCACCCGGAGGACTGCATGATTCTATCACTGATTGTTCAGGATGTATACACAAAATAGTCAACATACAGTGGGTCTGAGCACAAGGCTGATGTAATCTTGTGACTCTTCCCTGATGCTGGTGTATTTAGCTGAACCAAACCTATGAGTGACTGCTCAGAACAGCAGTGCCCTTGAGAAGAACTGGGTACCTAATATGAATGTTGCTAGATGTACCTCTCTCTTTGCTTGAAACTCTCTGGAGAGTTGCGTGGTGAGACGTGTCTGCAACTGCCCTGTGAGGGCACTGGCAGCACTGAAGTATACCCAGTTTGGAAGCTCTGGCTTCAGATCTCTCGTGTGACGCTGTAGGTGTGACCTTTGCCATTTGTGGCTGCCTTCAACATCAACATGAAGTAATTTTATAGCTACTGTGCAGGATTTACTGGCACATTTTTAGTTACAGTTGAGAGACTTCATTATGCCTCAGTGAACAATGCAGTTCCCCAACAAGTTGGTATATGCACTTCCTTACACATGAGCCAGAAGACAGATAGAAATGTCAACTGTGAATCAGCTATTATAAACAGAGCTATGTCTTCACTTCCTAAGCAGTAAAAGTGACTACATACCCTGCCTCTGCAGGAGCTGTGCACAGCAGTGCTGAGACTTGTCACTATTCCCAATTCTCACATTAAACATTGAGAAATCTGGCTAAATACTCTTCTTATCTTCCTTTCTTTTTCATTTATAGTAGGATTGTTATCATCTTAATCATGAGGTGGGGTCTAGCATTACTATCACTTTTGCATTTTTTATCATATCTGCATTATTTTACTATACCCCAGGCCAGGATCTCACTGAGGCACAAACAACAAACTAGTTTGTCCACTTCCCTTGCAGAAAAAAAATGGAATTCCCACTGAAATAGATGGGAATTTGGAGGCCAAGGGTTTACTCCAAATGTCTTTACCTCTGCCACTAGAGTTGTACAGCCAAAATCCATCTGTCAAGGACAGGCAAAGTGCATCATATTATTGTAAGTCTGCCTTATTGTGTTGCTTTGGTAACAAATGTTCCTAGTGTTAAAGTGGTGGTTCAGAAAACCTCAGAATGGAGATCATTGCCAGTAAAATCACACAAACTAGTGGTTCTTAAAATACAATGTCTTTCCTGATAGGAATATTTTTTCTTTCCACTGAAATTAGTCTCAAACCAGGATGCAATTCCGTTGCATGAACATTGTCGTGACATTTAAGACACCCTAAGGCAGCTTGAGGTCTCTAGGGAATTAGAAGAGCTTATTAGGTAGTGCTTTGAATCATTGGAAGCATGGTGGCAGAGACCAGGCAAGGGCTGGGCTCTGCAGCAACTGGGAGCCATCTACCTAGCCAGGCTAGCCTGGGACAAGTGGAGGCTGCCACCCAGACAGAGCTTCTGTCGTGGCTTAACCCTGGCTGGCAGCTGAGCGCCACCCAGCCGCTCATTCACACACTGCCCGGTGGGATGGGGGAGAGAATTGGAAGGGTAAAAGTGAAAAAACTTGTGGATTGAGATAAAGACAGTTTAGTAGGGAAAGCAAAAGCCACACATGCAAGCAAAGCAAAACAAGGAATTCAGTCACTGCTTCCCACTGGCAGGCAGGTGGTCAGCCATCTCCAGGACAGCAGGGCTCCATCACGCGTAACGGCTACTTGGGAAGACAAATGCCATCGCTCTGAATGTCCCCCCCATTCTTTCTTCTTCCCCAAGCTTTAGATGCTGAGCATGATGCCATATGGTATGGAATATCCCTTTGGTCAGTTGGGGTCAGCTGTCCCAGATGTGTCCCCTCCCACCTTCTTGTGCCCCCCCAGCCTCCTCGCTAGTGGGGTGGGGTGAGAAGCAGAAAAGACCTTGATGCTGCATAAGAACTGCTCAGCAATAACGAAAACATCCCTGTATTATCAACACTGTTCTCATCACAAATCCAAAACAGAGCCCCATACTAGCTACTATGAAGAAAATTAACTCCATCCCAGCCAAAACCAGTACAGCTTCCTATCAGGGAATCTGCTGTCCGGGTGGAGAGCTGTAAAGTCTGTACCCCACACTCCTAAGTGGAAGAGGGTGTGAGCTTCACCTGTGCAAGGTGTGCTCTGGTGGGGTCACTCAGGCAGCAGGTGGAGGAGCTGCAGGTGGAAGTCAGCAGGTTATGCTGTATTAGGGAGGGAGAACAAGAAATAGATAATTATTTGAGGTGCTGCGAGAAGATAATTATTCAAAGACTGCACCCTCAGCAAGCTTGCAGATGACACCAACCTGAGTGGTGCTATTGATACACTAGAGGGACAGGATGCCATCCAGAGGGACCTTGGCAAGCTTGAGAATTGAGTCAATGTGAACCTCATGAAGTTCAACAAGGTCCAGTGCAAGGTCCTGAACCTGGGTCAGGGCAATCACTAGTATCAGTACAGACTGGGGGATGGATGGATTGAGAGCAGCCCTGCAGAGAAGGACTTGGGGATATTGCTAGATGAAAAACTGAACATGAGCCAGCAATGTGTGCTTGCAGACGAGAAAGCCAACCATAACTTGGGCTGCATGAAAGGAAGTGTGGCCAGCAGCTCAAGGGAGGTGATTCTCCTCCTCTACTCCACTCTAGTGAGAGCCCACCTGAAGTACTGCATCCAGCTCTGGCGTCCCCAGCACAAGGAAGACATGGAGCTGTTGGAGCGGGTCCAGAAGAGGGCCACAAAAATGATCAGAGAGCACTGGAACATCTCTGCTATGACGAAAGGGTTATAAGAGAGAATTTTTAACAGGGCCTGTAGTGATAGGACAAGGGCTAAAAAATTTAAACTGAAAAAGGGTAGATTTAGATTAGATATAAGGAAGAAATTGTTCACTATGAGGGTGGTGGGACACTGGAACATGTCGCCCACAGAAGCTGTGGATGCCTCCTTCCTGGAAGTGTTCAAGGTCAGGTTGGACGGGGCTTTGAGCAATATAATCTAGTGGAAGATGTCTCTGCCCACAACAGAGGGGTTAGAACTAGATCATCTTTAAAGGTCCCTTCCAACCCAAACCATGCTGCGATTCTATGATTCTATTACCCAAGGCACTTATCTGGGTGGGGCTAGGAGACCTGCACCTTCTGCAGGGGAAAATCAAGAAGGATGTCATATGGATAAGATACCAATATCTCACACATCAGTGCACAGCTATATTTATGCAACTTAATTGCATCCCCATTGAAAACTTCCTTTCCTCCAAAATAAGTAGGAGTTGGATTCAACCCCAGCCTGCAGCTGTTAAATTTAGGAGTTGCAATGTAGGGGTATGACTCAGCTGCCTAACCATAGGTAGCTGTTGCTATTTGTGGTACCCTGGGGCATCCACCTCTTCTCCAATGCCTTTACAGAAAGATGCATGTTACCCACCAACTCCACGTGGATGTGACAGATGTGTAAATTGTTGCTAGATACAGAACAGAATCACACCATATGTATTTACAAAAGAGTTAGGTATGTAGGCTCCCATTACAGTCATGCAGATCTGGTCAGCGGAACCTAGAGCCCAATTTAGCCCTCTCTGAAGTACACAGCTACTGAATTGCTTTCCACTGATTGTAGCAGCTAAACTTTCATTGCCTATAATGGGAGTTTAGACACCTAGATCACCTGTATGTGGACATTTAAATTTAGGTATCTTAATCTGCAAGCTGACTCCCTTTCTTATTTTAGCTTTGGAAAATACCTTTTGGATGGAAATAGATATGGACTCTCAGATCCTGACCAACAGCTCTAAATCTTTAAAAGAATTATAAGTGAAGATGTGCCCCTCCATATATGTTAGCAGCTAGGTTCTTGGACTGTATCAGTATTAATCATACTTGACAAATGGATTTCAAATTCTTATGCTTCAGCATCACAGAAAACTTTGTTTTGGGGAGACACAGGTGCACCTAAAATGGAATGAATGCATATAACCCATTTCTCATCATCTGAAATTCACCTCTCACTTAAAGAATTGTTTAGACTTTAGCTATGGTCAATGCAGATAAATAGGAACTTCCAAAGGGAAGAGATGATATGAATGGTTTTCAAGAAGGCATATCTCTAAACAGCTAATTTAAAGTAGATCCACATTTTTAGACAGATAAAATAATTTAACACGAGTCCACCTTTACTGATTTAACTCCTTATTCAAGCTGAGGTTTACAATACAGCTTAAGTGACATTTCTCTGTCACGTAAGATAGGTGTTAGCATCACAGAGTGGTTATCTCAATAAGAGTCAGCAAATAGGATGCTATTTTCTATATCTGTCAAAAGTAGCTCCTGCCCACAAAGTCCTGGCTCAGTAAACTCAGAGACACATTTGGCTTAAGAAATGGAAGAAACAAAATCACAAAGTACAGGAGATAAATCTCTGCAAATGCTGCTAACATCTGAATTGACTAAGAGAAGTTAAATAACAGAAAGGTATTATAAATCTTCCCCCGCTTCAGCTAAACTAATCATCTGTACACATTAAGACAGCATTTAATAAATGGTGCCCCGGGAAAAGTAAAAAATCTACTTGCTGGTGAACACTCTGCCAACAGCAGAGTGAAGCCAAGATTACAGTGGCCTTTTAACACAGTTAACAAAAAAATCAATAGCTTTTTATTTTTATTAAATTACTATCAGTGCAGAGAATGACTGAAGTATGTTTTCCATTTACTCCATAGAATCGTATCTGCAAGGAGGTTGCAAACAATTGGATACAGAACCCTTCTGACAGAGCGGCTCAGATATCTTTATTGTTGGAGGCGATGCTTAATGCACTGCCTTCCAGTGGCCCTGCAATGAGGAAAATAATCTGAGGACTCAATAATTGACTGCTGCTTCAAAAAAATAATAAAAAGCACTGCACATAGAGAGCCATTATAGCTATGAATGAACTGTGCTTTCAGTGGCTTTGTTCTCCTAGAAACACTATCAGAATTTCTATTATTAAACAAAGTGCATACAGCCTCAACAGGGGAAGCAGAGAGGGGAGGAGAGATGTCATGATAATGAATATAAAACGTGTTTTATTCTAAATACTATTCTTTGAAGTTCAAATAACCAGACATCATTAAACATATCCTGAAGGAGCGTAGATCAACAAGATGTACATTTCCATTTTTAACAAAGATTTTCACTTCTATGTGTTCTTTACTGTACACTCTTTTTCTGGTCCTTTTCACATTTGCCCACAAAGCAGTACTCGGACGGTAAGACAGTGAGCTGGTTTTGGCTGGGATAGAGTTAATTTTCTTCACAGTAGCTAGTATGGGGCTCTGTTTTGGATTTGTGATGAGAACAGTGTTGATAATACAGGGATGTTTTTGTTATTGCTGAGCAGTGCTTATGCAGCATCCAGGCCTTTTCTGCTTCTCACCCCACCCCACCAGCGAGGAGGCTGGGGGGGCACAAGAAGGTGGGAGGTGACACAGCTGGGACAGCTGACCCCAACTGACCAGAGGGATATTCCATACTGTTAGGTGTCATGCTCAGCATCTAAAGCTGGGGGAAGAAGAAGGAAGGGAGGGACGTTTGGAGTGATGGTGGTTTTGTTTTCCCAAGTAGCCATTACATGTGATGGAGCCCTGCTTTCCTGGAGATGGCTGCACACCTGCCTGCCCATGGGAAGCAGTGACTGAATTCCTTGTTTTGCTTTGCTTGCATGCATGGCTTTTGCTTTCTCTATAAAACTGTCTTTATCTCAATCCACGAGTTTTTTCACTTTTACCCTTCCGATTCTCTTCCCCATCCCACTTGGGGGGAGGAGTGAGCAAGCAGCTGTGTGGTGCTTAGGTGTCGGCTGGGGTTAAACCACGGCAGACAGGATGAAGGACTGCTACAGAATTTCCGGCAAAAGAATCCTGCAAGTGCACCTGCCTGGCTGTGCTGAGGGAAACTCTCTTCCAAACACAGACTATTTCAGCGATTTTCAACCTGCCTGGAAACTGTAGCCCTACACATTTTCTGAAAGTGGCATTACTCCCTGTGCTGTGAATTTACACATTCCTCTGCAATTTTTCACACACCTCCAGGGATCCACAGACCCCAGGTAAAGAAGTCACTGCCTTTTACACAGCTCATATGAGACCTGTTTCTACCCTAGGTGCATTAGGGGTCACTGAAACAGGAAGGCTTCCCATTCATCATGCATAGTAACTACCTAGAGCTGTACAACCGGTAATGGCGGCACTACTCAGCCTCTTTAACTCATCTCACACCAAACAGAGAGGCCAAGAGCGATAATGTATGCAAGGCAATGCGAGGCAGCTGGGATGAGCCCACCCAGACTCAAGTGGGGTGGGATGGGATAAAGAGGGACTCTGTGTGTGGAATTTAAGGGGCCTTTACCAACCTCAACGATCTTGAATGAGGGGGAGTTGGGAGGGAGGTTGTGTAAAAACTATGAGGAGAGAGGCAATTATGGAAAAACAATAACCGCAGGACAGCTTTTCCCTGACCACAATGCTGACCTGAATATAAAGCTCATTTCTTTTTCATAGAGAAAGCAGCTCAAAAATTCATTTCAGGTCTCAGAAAAGTAGCAGTAGCAGAAGCAAAAGACAGGTGAGACAAAATTTAGTCAGCAGTAAAGAAAATACCATTTTCAATGACATTCAGAAAAAATGGAACTATGTTTTTAATTATCTCAAGGTACTGTGCCCAAAGTAGTCCCATTCATTCACACTGCCATACAATTATGTCTGAAAAAATCAACTATGAACAATTCACAAGATCCATAACTAAGAAGACAAGAATGCCTCTATCGAACAGGCCCAAGACTTACCTAACTCTATAACTTGCTTTCTACAGTAGTCAAAACAAATGCCTGTGGGAGAGTAGGAACAGGTCAAGCACGTATCATAATTCCTCCTAATCCACCAGCCTCCAGCTACTTTCAGCCCAGGCATTTCCTGAGCTGTGTATGATAGCTATACATTTATTAATCCTCAGTTCCCTTTGAACCCATGCAAACTGTTCCAACTGACAGTGTCCCTTGGCAAGGGGTTCTCTAGGTCTGTTATCTGCTGCCCAAAGAGACATGTCAGTTGATTTATTCTGAACAATGCTCCTCTTAGTTTGACTTCAGGCCTCCTAGGTTTTACACTGAAAGGCATATGGCAATAGATTTTACAGACCTTTAGCACACCCTTCCTTAGTTACGTCTTCTGCATGCTGGAAAGACCTGCTTTACTACGGCCCAGAACTGCATGCAGTATTCAAGACACAAGTAAACCTTGCATTTCCGTAATCATATAATGAGGTTTTTTTGTTATCTATTCTTCTCCTGAGAATTCCTAACTTTGGGTTGCTTGTTTTGACCACTATTTAGTGCTGAGCTGATATTTTCTCAGACTTGCCTGTCACAACCCTATGATCTCACCCCAGAGCAGAAATGATTTACTCAAAGCTCTTTTTACGTAAATCTGTGTGGGAGGGCTTCCTCAGGTGCATCACTTCATATTTAGCTGCATCTACTTTTACCTAAATAAGAGACCTGATTCTCTAGCAACTGGTATTATTACGCAAATGCAGTGTGAGCAGTACGTGCCATGTGAACATGGTGGCATTAAAACAGAACCAGAAAATCAAACCTTTGCCTTGGATTATGAGAAGCTGCAATACATTACGGGTTTTGGCTGCACTTAGGAAAGCTTCATATACAAACATTTTTCTAGAAACAATGATAGTGCAAATAAATTTTCTGAAAACTTACAATGGAAAGATCTGAATTCTTATATTTGGAATAGCTTCCGGGTGGTCCCACAATAGGTCTATGAATAAATATGTGAATAAAAAATGAGTACCATCTTACAAAGCTGATGACCTCTGAAGAGGAAAGAATAATACCATGCAACTTTGGTAAGCATCAGCATTAAAAGGTATGAAATATTGTAGGCTTGGCTATGCTAACTATTCAGGAATATATTATAGTTGTTATAGTGATTCAAAAAGCTATGAAAAAATTCAGTGACTGGAAAGAAATCACTACATACTGAGAGTTTTTAAAAAGCGTGTACTGAATCCATCAGATGCATTTGCATTGAAAACTGTGTCTTGGTTTGTCTGTAGTAGGGTACCATGATGGCAATAAGGAAATTATAATATTCATATCAAAATGATTAGTCATAATTATCCCAGCAGTCCATAAACTTTCCAGGATTGAGCAATGTTATGGGAAAGAATTTCTATTTTGTTTTCTCTGTCATTATAACTTCTTTGAATATCTCAAAATATGACTTTAAGATTTTTACTTTCCCACCCCTATCTTCACCCTCCCATAAGAAACATTACATCATTCAGCATATCTAAATATCAAAGTATTGAAATATCACAAGTTAGAGGGTACACAAGATAAATGAAAAGCAATTTGTGGAAAACAAAGCAATCCCTAGTCATGTAGTGTTTTATTTAATCTGAATAAGAAAGGCTAACACAAGGAGATATCATAATCTCCAGTATGATTTAATCTTGTAACATAAAGCTTTTCTGCACAGTCAAAAAGAAAACAAAACCAAAACCAACAGAGCTAGTCTTAGACATTCTCTATAGATGGAAAATCATTTCAATCCTCTCCACAGAGATATTTCAAACTGTATTAGCATGAACCCAAAGAAACCACCACTTATATTAAAAGATAAGCAGAGGGAGTGGGAAGGCGATGCATCACGAAGAAAGCGAAGGCAAGCTGGCATTTCACTAAAGGACAGGTTTCATGTACGAGTTTTTCTTTTGCTTCCTTTTAGTTTCTATGGACACGGCTGTTTCTTCGGAGGTGGCTCAGCACTACACATACCTGTGAGGAGACCTAAGGCAGAGGAGTTGACCATCGAAGAAGATGGCGTATAGAGAGCAGCGCTTCAAGGCCACGTCAGGCCCTGACAGCACCACGGGCATGGGGGCCTGCCACCAAATGCCGTGTTTCAGCACCAGCACCAGCACCAGCCCGGGCCCTGCTCCATCCCGGCCGCCCCAACGCCGGGCCCGGCCTCACGCCCCGGCCCCCGGCCCCCAGCCCAAGGCCCAGCCCCACCTTGGCACGGCCTCCTGCCCGCCGCTCGCAGGGCCCTGGCGGGGCTGCTGGCGCGGGGATGGATGACACGTGTGGAGTGGGAGGAATCAGAGGAGCTTGTTACGGCTGAAACCAAGAGACTGGGCTGAAATCTCCATTACTAGTCTGTTTTCCAATGTAATTAAATGAATTAGTGATTAAAATCCTCTGCCCGAGCTTGCTGAAAACAATACAATCTGTTTTATAGCACAACCTGATGTTTATGAAATTCCTTCCTATAAAGGAAATAATAACCGAAGCTATGCTAACATTTGCTAAGGAAATAATAGCTAGAAATGGCAAGTTTTCACAGAACGTAATGGAGGACACCTTCTTGGAGGTACCCAGCGCATGACGCGGGAGCTAGATGACATTAGAGCACATGCAATTAAAAGCAAGAATTGGAAAAAACACAGAATTCAAGGCTTGCTGGAAAAACCTGCCACAGCTTGTCAGCTGAACAGGTAACGCTAGCTACAGAGGCCTCTCTCTGTGACGCTGTTGCAGACCCGCATCCACTCTGCTTCATTACTTAGTCAGGTTATTTGTTTCAGAACCACCTCCTTCCCCTAAGCCATAGCAAATCTCTTTCCCCATGCCTGAGAAGCCAAAAATTGCCAAAGGTATGTAATGCAAATGACTACAAGCTAAAAAAAAATCCCAACACACAAAAATGGGGCACGGGAAGGAAGCGGCAGGGCCCGGGGAGTCCCCAGCTCTTTGCTTTGTTCGCCACCGCGCGATGCACCTTCAGGGGTGTTTAAGCCTTTTGGGTCTCACCTCGCTGCTGGGCTGGGCTGAGAGCACACGCACAGCCCATTCCTTTGCATCGCTTAACGGAGGGCAGCATGTGGAGCTGCAGTAACTCACGCCTGTGCCTGCACACTGCAAAATCCAAGCAATAATTCACAAGTATATGTTGCCTGGAGAGGGACATCCCAAAGAATCAGTAGGGTGCGTATCAGTGAGATGTGGCCTATATCTGCTTGGATACAAGGATGAAAATGTTCCCAGTGAGTGGTCAAGCTCTGGAACAGGTTGCCCAGACAGGTTGTGAAATCTCCATCCTCAGAGATTTTCAGAAGTCAGAGGGAGAATGTCCCAAGCACGCTGCTCTAGTCTGGAAGGGGACTCTGCTTTGAGCAGGGGGTTGGACCACGTGGGCTCCAGAGGTCCCTTTTCTCCTGAATTATTTTCTGATTGAACATAGGAATGGGCTGGTGAAGTCATAGGCTACATCTACACCAGTAAGAAACACAGTTGTAGGGAATACTTCTGGGGAGCGGAACGAAATCATCTCAATTATTAGAACAGTCCCTGGCATCGTTTTGGACTGCCCCAGCTAGCAGTCTGCCAAACCATTCACCGTCACAGCTGGGGAGACAGCACAGACCTGCACACACTATCAATGAACAGTTTGCCTGTAGCTACCTTTTGGAGACAGCTGAAAAGCTTCAGCAGTGTGGACTAAAATTTTTGCATGCTAGTTAGCATCACTGCTGGAGAACAGTCCTGGACACATTTGTTTACTAGTTTAGAGCAGCCCCAGTGTGGGGATTACGCGTGTATTTCTAGGAGTCCTTCCCAAGACTTTGAAGTGGTACCACAGTCTTTATCTACAATAAGTAGATTTTTTGAGCTTATCACAGGATGTTACAGTTCGTAGATTCATTACTTCCTTTCTCCTTTGATCAAATACCCTGTGCCTCTCATCCAGTGAGAGACCAAGAAAGGCTGGCACACATCAGACTGCAGACAGGTATAGCACCATGCGAACACCACACACTCAATTGCTATTCTAGAAGGGCACAGGCTTCCCCTAAGTCCTGTAGTGTATCTGCCAACCCAATGAGGATGTCTCAGACATCCCAGAGCATCCAAAATGATGCTTGTCTCCCCTGTTTAGGCAACTGGATCCCAACTTCAGTTCTAGAGAGACTTGGTTTCAAAGACACAACAGAATGGGAAGCATGTTGCATAAAACAAAAGGAAATAAGAATATTTAAAGTGAAGTGCAGCAAGGTGCAAGGGTAGCTGTATGAAGCAAGAACTGTTCAGATGGATAGACCCCTGTTTGGCTATACAGTTGTGGAGAACAAAGAATATATCTCAGTTCTTTGCCAGCATAATGCGGTAGCATGCCATTAGAATAAAGCAATAATTTTATTGGATCTTGTTATTCTAGACAGAAAATTGTTTTACTAGCCCATCCACTAACGTAATGAAATTCTCCTGTGCTGTCCTGCAAAAGAGACATTTAAACTTAAAAGGTACCTTTCCTGAGAGGCAAGAAAAGACAGCTTTCTGTCCCAAGGAGGGAAGAGCTATTCCAGCTTCGTTGAGCAGGAAGCAGCAGCCATTCTGGCTGAGAAGCAGAAATATTCATGGCATTATTCTGCAGGTAGGATTTGTCAATAACTGATCTGCAGGCAAAGCAAATGATTGCAAAACAGATTTGGCTCAGATGAAAACAAACAAACAAATTCAGATTCTTGCCAGAACAGGCAGTGTTAAAAACTCTGTTCGAGTCTAACGACATGTTCCATTAAACCCCAAAAGCAAATGTTTTGCTTTTAAGCACTTGTTA
Source organism: Phoenicopterus ruber ruber (assembly GCA_009819775.1). Taxonomy (NCBI): domain Eukaryota; kingdom Metazoa; phylum Chordata; class Aves; order Phoenicopteriformes; family Phoenicopteridae; genus Phoenicopterus; species Phoenicopterus ruber. The sequence continues at coordinate 136,960,803 of CM020215.1, forward strand.
AGAAAATGAAGGAAAGGACAGACAAGATCCACAAAGCTGCTGCTGCCTCACTTCCTTAGCTCTGTCCCAGACTTCCTCCAAAATGCCTCGGGTCTGATTCACCCCTTCACCAAGGGTCTTTCTTTAATTCATCTCTGCAGGCGTGGGCTTGGCTTCATTTCACAGAGCAGTGCTCAGAACACCAGGCTTGTTATTTGATAGGGGAGAGGACTTGCTCTGAGCTTCCCTTTTTAATAATCTTCCACCTTGCATAAATAACTGAAGGTCCAGTGCAGCAGCAGTTAACACCTTCCAGGTGAGTGCCTAATCCACCAAGTGAGAGAGACATCCTTCTTCATGCTCTGCTTTTTGAACCAAAGCCTGTTTGCTTTACCTACTAAAGGGCACTGAGCCCCTTTTTAGGAGAAATGAGAGAAAAGCACCCCTTTCTTTCATATGAGAGTGATTTGAGTTGATCACCCAGTTCTGAAGAAATTTTGTTCGTCCATAACTGGAAAAAGACAGTTTTGGATTTGTGTAACATTCTGCACAAAATAAGAGAAGAACTCCTTACCTACTACATTATGGTATTGGTAAAGCTTTTCTTTTCACTCATTTTTATATTTTTATATTCTACTATAGAGTTATTGAGCGCATGATTTGGTTAAGTAATTCAACAGGGGGTAAAGGGCCTTTGAATTTTCTATGAGGGTCTTCACTCTTCCAGCCAGCTATTAACTCAAAGGAAATATTTTCCTTTTCAGTTATGCCTTAGGTAACCTGTGGATGACCTTTACAGTTCAGATCACTTAATTTTTTGTGTGTTTCTCATACAGCCTCAGGTTTATCTATCTGCATTACAAAACCCACAAAGACAATTTTGGTTTCCCAGTCCTTAAATGCTATTACTCCATATCACATAAATGTAACGCACCATTTAGTGTCACCAAAGTCTATAGAAACAAGGAACTCCTTCTAATTGCATTTTTAAAAGAACAGCTTTCAAAGGAAATAAAGTCGGCGAGATGCATGAGATGTAATTGGATAACATGATTGCAGCACACCACGCTGCAATTCAAGAAATTCCTCAACTCAGCCAATATTACCCAGTAATTAAAAATATCAATCATTTTTGCATTCCTTTGTCATGCAAGGACAGGTTGAAACTTTAGATACCTATATTCCTAGAGGCATAAACCACAATACCCACGGTAATTGTGTCTTGTTTGAGTTTCCATGGAAACAGTGTTTATGGTATTGCAGTGTTATCAGGGAAAAAAATGAGTTATAAATAATAAAGAGGCTAATGTTGTTTCCCTTGGTCTTGCCGAACAGCTTCAGGCACTGAGACAGATGAATTGGATAGAAATGGAAGACAGCAGCTGTAACACCAATGCTTATTAAATTGGCCGTGCTTTATTACTGGAAAGCCCACATTACTGCTAAAGCTTCATAACGTGATGGTGCCAAATTACCTTTTATTAACTATTATAACCACTGAAGATCTAGCTTCTTTAGAAATAATTGGCTATGCTATTTTCACTCTAGTAATTTGCAGAATTCTAACTTGTCTTTCCAAAATGATTCAACCTCGGTTCGCATTTTGCTCATCTATTCTCCGTATTTCAACCAGTAGCAGATTTTCTTTTGTTTATACCTCCTATTCTGGATTCCCACAGGCCTTACAGAATATCACTCTTACAACTACTTTACTTTTGTTGATATGCAAAACTCCACATAAATATATATTACCCCAAAGCTAGGCAACTCTCCCTTGTAACATAAATGGGTCACTTTGTAGAGACAGTGCTTTTTATCCTTTTCTGTCGTTATTTAGTAAAAAGAAGTGGGCCTAAACTATTGCACACTCAAATGTTGGTACGTAATTGACCCAGCTGTCAGAACCTCATGGCTCTCTGTCAGCGCTTTCTGCGCTCTGTAATTTTGATCACTGGTGCAATAGAAATTGCTCCTGTGAGATGTTCGGTATCGTCAAGCCCTACTGAAGTCATGGGTAATTGAAAGCTCTCCACACTTCACAGGAAGCCTTCAGGACCACGTTCACATGGAGGACTTAATCCCTTAAAGGAGGAGGTAGGCACCCATGTCATACATAAGCTGAGCTACTTGCCGCCTAGCTTTCATCTAATGCAGAGGGAATCTGTAACTAGAAGTTTCAGCATTCTAGGACCCAATCCAGATAAAACAGGTGAGAAGAAAGGACTGTATCCCTCCTTCCCCACTGCTTTAATATCTCATTATACCTTTATAATTCTCCTCATATTATCAACATTGCCACTAGCAGTGTAACGCCTGGGATGAAAGTCCTTCTGTATTTTAGAAAAGAGATTTTAAGACCAGTCTCACATTTTTTACAAGGGTTTCTTAATGGCTGTTTTTAATTGCTGTTATGAACGAGGTCTCTCTTGAGATCTGGCAAATTTAGCCCTCTTTGTGAAAATGCTTCGATGTTCTTTGGACCCGAGAGACAATGACAACTTCATTTGCTTATTAGAACATTCACCCCTGTAATTAGGGTGAATGCAACTAGTATTTAATGAAGTCCCTGTGTCCACATAAATAGCCATGTTCTCTAAGTTTGGATCCCATGTTGAACTTTGCAATTCAGTCTCATCTTTAATTGTTTTCTATAGCAACGCTTCCTATGAAATGAACATCCTATTTTGGTGTTTTGTCTCTTGCACGAGCCAGGAGCAAAGTCTTCAGAGAAACTTCATAGTGAACAGTAATAGAAAAAATTCCCAAAGGAAACCCCTGCCTAAGCCTACACTGGCAATTGTTGCTTCATGCTCATGAGCTTCTTCTCTCTTTTAAAAATCTTGCTTTCAAACTGGATGTCATGGACAGCATCATTTTTATCTGTCTTCTATATACCCTTTCAAACTCTTGATCTAAACAATACTTTGTCTAAGGGCTCCACCAGTTAATTATAGATTGTGAAAGCAAGTTGATTCAATTTGTGTTTCTTAAAAAACATTGAGACAGGCTTAAGTGCATAAAGATTTCTTTGCAGGGTCCGTAGCTGACGGCATGCAATAGACTCCAGTGATTAAAGTTACTTTCAGGGAAAAACAAAACACAAGAGAAAGAGATTCTCATCCTGGTGGCAATCACTTCCCATGAGAAAGCTGACGAGACATAACAACACTTCAGGACGTGCCGGTGCAAGGAGACAAGAACATCAGCACAAAAGCAGCCGTGGAGAAGCGCTGCCGCAGCAGCTTCGGCATGCCCAGGTGACAGCTCGCACAGCTGCAGGTGAAAGGCAGCCAGCAGTATGACAGGGTAAAGGCTGCAGAGTTGCAAAGGGACGCCCCTGGGCACGGCCAAGGTTCAGGCGCTTGAGGAACTGCAAAACAGTTTAAAGCATTCCGGGGGAAAAAAAAAAGGCCTAATGCTCAGAAGGGGACCCGACAGCGGTATTTCTGTTGGCAGTGAGTATGCTTTATTTGCATCACTACTTGGTGTGACTGGTACCCGACTTGTGAGCTCCTTACCAGCTTTTCCTCTGGCTGACTGAAATTCTCTAGCAAAAGTTTACAGGCAGCACTGACGCAAGCAAGATCCGTACCAAGTTACAGGGATTCATTTGGATTGCAGTGGCACATAAGGGCTTCTTAGCAGGATCAGAACTCCTTATCAGTATGTATTGAACAAGACTATAAGTGAAGGTGTCCCTGCTCATTGCAGGGGGGTTGGACTAGATGACCTTTAAAGGTCCCTTCCAACCCAAACTATTCTATGATTCTATGATAAGAAAGAAATTTGTCCAACATAGACACAAAGAAAAAGACATGTATTTAGTTCCATAACGAAGCTATTAAAAGATCAGCTTTAGAACTGATCTAAGCTATTACTATATGTGGTCTTTTCTTCCCATACGTACAAATTAAATGCAGTGTTCCTAAACTGCGTTTGCAAATATTTGCATGCACATGCACAACTTCCTGCGTTAGTCAACTTCATGTTTCTTCAGAGCTAGGCTAGAAGCTTGTGTTTGAAACATTGATGCAGTGAAGGTGAGAAAATTTATGAACTGCCTGGCATTAATGTACCTGACTACAATGATCACAAGTTTTTCTAACAGCTCACTGAAATCAATGGATTGTTGCAGTTCTTGGTTTGCCTTTAGCAAAACCCCAGCTATAGCAGAGTGAGAGGTTTCTGCCTTTGCAACGTTGTGTTTCCATTTCATTGCTCACAGTAAATTAAAAATATTTTTATGAATGTTATTTAAAGGAGAAAATCAATAATGATTCAGACTCTTGGCCTCTTCAGTGAATTGTCAGGATTATTTTGGAGGATTATTACATTGGCAGGAGCGTTTAGCAAATCTATCAAAAATATGCACAAAGCTTTCTCACCACAATTTATTTTTTAAACACATGCCAGATTTGTGCTCTTATATCCATATCCAGATACCTAAATTTGGAAACGAAAGCTCTGCATATCCTGAAGCTTTTGCAGAAGGAAAAGGGAGGTAAGGATTGCCTTTTTTTTGTTTTTTTTTTTAAAGTCAAGGCAGCCTGCTACCAGCAATGCCTAAATATGGATTTAGGAGTTGAAAAGATCATCATCAGAAGAAGACAGACTGGTTTCGTCAACAAAGTATACGTATTTCTGCTATTCAGAACTGTAGGGTTCCAGTTCCCCTTTTAGCACCTAGTGAGTGAGCCTGGACAGATATTTCACTATGTGGATCCTGAGGTGCCCTATTACCCCTTTCTAAAAGAATTAAGTGGCAGATGATAGGCATTTCCCCATGGCCTAGAAGGAGGATTCCAGTTACTTTGCCATCTCCATCAAACTAGCATTTTTTTATTAGGCTTACTGCCAGACCTGTGAGGCAGGGCTCACGGAAGAGATTGGGAAGCAAATAGTCTATAATGTCGTCAGATGATTAAATATACTACCACATCTTTTAGACAAATGACAGACACTTTCTGCAGTCAGTAACACCTGTTTTTGCATGGATTTTCACTTACTAAAGGTCATAAAAGTTTAAGAAGATAGAGGTAAAATTTCTGAAACATTTAAAGTTAGTTGCATTCAAATAAAAGATAAAAATAGTCCTTTTAGAAGGGAAAGAAAAGCTATTTTATATCTTTAAGGTAAATATATTTTCTTTCAACAATGTGGAAAAGCAGTGTAGGTCAATGACAGTTGTAATTATGTAAATTATTTCTGTAGCAAATAATATTTGGAACTTGCTATCTGAGTGAAAGAGGGAAAATTCAACTTCTTTCTCCAACAGTAGAGCTAACATACTCTTTCCTAGACTGTTAGTGGTAACTTGGAGCCCTCTAGCTCACTGTTCTTTTGTGATATTTTGAGATCTATTACAGCACCGCTAATTGTGTTTTGAAACATTGATTTTAGGAACGAGATGGAGTGTACTACATTAGAAAGCATTTGAGCCTTGGCAAAAATATACTGCATATACCAGAAAGGAAGTCAAGATTGACTTGTACTCGTACCCCATGGGGAAAGCATAAACACTTGTTAATTATAGAGGAAGCTAACCACCAAGGTAGCTGGGGACACAAATTCATATTTCCAAACAAAGAAAACTAAACATTTGCTTACACAACCCCGCTAGAGAAAGGGCTGTGCAGATCTCTCTGCATTAAATGAGCTATCTCCCCAGGGCAAACGAAGACGCCACTCGGAGATGCAGGAATGAAAAAGGCTGATTGAGCAGCAAAGTGTAACCTTGTCTTCTCACGGGCAGCCTCTTCACTACCCTTCACACCACCACGGTGAGGCCACACTGCCACATCTCGGCTCCTCCAGCAGACTTGTAAGGTGCTGAGGTTTCCTGCAGCCCTCGCATCTCTTCTTGTCCTCTCCAGCAAGAGAATAGTCAAAGTGAACTGGGGTGGGCAAGGAAAGCTTTTCAATAAGCGTTAGTCTGTGGTCGCGGGAGGACTAGGTAACTCATTCAGTGCTGCTTACCCAGCATGTGCAGTGCAAAGGCCGTTGCCTCCGTGTTAGCCAGGCTACTCCTTTTGGGCAGCTTGCGCTTCCAGACCCTCTTCCTCTGCCAATATCCATGAAAAGTCCTGGGGCCATTGCAAGCCCCAAGGGCTATGTCCATAGCATGGCCTTGAGCACTCATTCCATTTAATTGTTAGCATTCTCATGTGCTGACGAAGGTTTAGCTGGTGCCAGCTAGCTGCCACCCAGACCAAGCACCCAAGCACCCTTCACAGGAGAGCAAGGACCCAGCAGAGCTCATATCCATGTTGTACCCAGCAAACCACATGGATGAGGCCACTGTGGCTTGGAGGAGAGGAGAGTTTAGCGCACGAGCACACGCTGTGCCCTGCCATTGGTCCCAGAGGCAGAGAAAGGCCCAGGCCCATCATGTGTGCTACCACAGACATAGAGACATCGGTAGGGTGAATTTGAGCTCCGCATCAGAAAAAGGAGCAATAGCAATGTCTTGACCTCCACCCTTGCTCATTACTTTAAAGCTGCTGGAAACACCCAAAATAGTAGACATGAATCAAATTTCTATTCAAGCAGAGCAATAAAAAATAAAATCATTGCTTCCAGTACTGTCCTCTGCATATGCAGCTCTTTTTCCACAGGATTTTTACTTGTAGCAGAAAACTCCTAAGAATACGAAGCAGCTTGTCTGATGATAGTTGCTGAAATGCTGTTTTTAATGACAACTTATACAGCTATGTTAGAGGCAGTAGATAGAAGAGACTCTGCTGTGCCTCTTTGATCATAATTGGAATATAAATAACTGTTTGCTCTAGTCAGATATATTCTGCACAGTGGACATAAATTAAGATCAGAAAAATAGTAGGCTTTGAACATATGAGGAACAAATGCTCGCCTGGTACTTCTAGAATAGTAAAAGAAGGGATTGAAATCAGACTCTGTGACAAATTATTCTGTGTTGTTGTATATGCTAAGTGAAAATGTGGGAGGAGGTAGAGCTCTCAGGCTCAATGCACAGATGTCTTTGTATAGTTATTTGTTTTCTTATTTATATTATTCACAAAGGATTGTAGGGCATAAGATTAGTGCAGCTAGACAAAGCAAAGCCTTGCTGCATTAGCACATGACTTAGCATGCTATCTGGGCTGAACAGGAGTGAGCCTGATGAGCTAGGTGAGTGAAAACCCTTTGCACTAGCTTATAGTGAGGCTGGTATGGTGGAATGGGCAAATCCACATTGCATTAGCTTGGGATAACACTGGGAAAACTAGAGCAGTGAAATTCACCTGTTTTAGCATGTGTGTTCAGAATAAAGCAGGCCGGGCAGCAAGAGATGTATTCCCCAGTTCCCAGTTTTTATAAAGCAAAAAAAAATCTGTATTCCTATTGATTGAAAAAGGAGGTGAGGGAGTAGGGACAGAAGAGAGAGCTGAAGAAGGGAATGAGGGAAATAAGGAAAGGTTAAAGACTAAAGCAAAAGGTTTTCAGAGGCTCACACAGATGGAGAGGATGCAAGGAAGGTTTACCCTCAGTCCAGCTGATAAATGATATCTCAAAAGAGAAACGTGACAGGAGTAGAAAGATTATGAGTCAAGATACAAGGGCACTGTTAATAATTCATTTCATTGCCCTGTGTTTTGTTTTCAAAATTGCAAACCCTTCTCTTAACCTTCACTTTGACAGAATAAAGCAAACTGATTCCTTTTATTCTTAAGTCTCATCTATTAAAAAAGCCAACTCTGAATGAGACGACAAGCAAAAAGGTCCCCCATTCTGAGCAGTGAGTTGAACAGAGTGAATAGGCAAACTCACAGAGGGCCTTTCATTCAGCAAGCATTGGGAAAGCGTAGAAAATTGGGGCACACATTTCACACTCCTCTACAAAGGCCTGTTTGGGTCTGGGAACGCTGACAGTCATGCTGTCAAGATAAATCCCTTTTGGTAGCTGATAACTAACACAGACCCGAAGAGCCACATAACATCTATGAACCCCAGAATTAAACACTCTCAATACCCATCAGAAACATAATACATTTTTCTGAGCTACGGCCAGCTACAACTGAGCAAAGCCCAGCTAATTGCAAGCATCTGCAGGAAAAAAGGCCACAAATCACCCGTCTAGTTTGCTTACACCTATCACCAGTATCATCTGTAGGTATCTTTCAGTAGGAGGCATACACCAGCTCCCCACCATTACTTCTTATGTGAACATCATTCAGCGTGGGTTCAGTTCCCTCCCAAACCACAAGCGACTGCTTGCTAAGAGAACAGAGACAATAACATGGTTCTTAATAACAAAATGCTATATAAATAAATAATGAGAAATAAGTGAAGGGAAAATTAGTGATGCATTCTACTGACATTAAGGAGAAGCTTGTATGGACAGCATCCCTTTTTCAGTACAGCATATCTTAAGTATTCAGTAAGCTTTTCAGATGAACTTGACATATTATATTGGGTTTACATGGCAAGTTGTTGGTAGTAGGGAGGGGTGCAGGGGTGGCCTCTGTGAGAAAAGACCAGGAGCTGCACTAGTTCCAGCCAGCTGCAAGATGGACCCACCACAGGACACAGCTGAGCCAATCAGCAATGCTGGTGGCACCTCTGTGATAACGTATTTAGGAAAGGGTAAAAAATGCTGCACAGCAGCTGTGAGAATGAGGAGTGAGAAAAAATGAGGGAGAAACAGCCCTGCAGATGCCAAGGTCAGTGAAGAAGGGGGGGGAGGAGGTGCTCCAGGTGCCAGAGCAGAGAGTCCCCTGCAGCCCATGGAGATGACCACTGTGAAGCAGGTTGTCCCTCTGTAGTCTGTGGAGGACAATAGTGGAACAGATATCCACCCTGCAGCCCATGGAGGACCCCACACCAGAGCAGGTGGACGTGCCCTGAAGGAAGCTGCAGCCTGTGGAAAGCCCACTCTGGAATAGGTTTTCTGCCAAGACCTGTGGCCCCTGGGGGACCCATGCTGGAGCAATCTATTTCTGAAGGACTTCATCCCATGGAAAGGACCCATGCTGGAGCAGTTCTTGAAGAACTGCAGCCCATGGGAAGGATCCACATTGGAGCGGTTCATGAAGGACTGTACCCCGTGGGAGGGACCCCACGCTGGAGCAGCAGAACAGCATGAAGAGGAAGGAACGGCAGAGACAAAGTGCTATGAAGTGACCGCAACCCCCCATTCCTTGTCCCCTTGTGCCGCTGGGGGGGGAAGGAGGTAGAAGAATCGGAAATGAAGGAGTGAAGTTGAGCCTGAGAAGACGTGGGAGGAGGAGGTTTTAGTTTGGGTTTTGTTTCTCACTCTCTTATTAATAAATTAAAGGCAATAAATTAAAGAGGCAATAAATTAAATTAACCTTCCCCAAGTCAAGTCTGTTTTGCCTGTGGCAGTAATTGGTAAGCGATCTCCCTGTCTTTATCTTGACCCACGAGCTATTTTATCTTACTTTCTCCCCCTGTCTTGTTGAGGAGGGGGAGTGAGAGAGTGTCTGGGAGGGCATCTGGCAGACAGCCGAGGTCAAATCCACCACACATTTCTAATATAAGAACATAAAAGAAAAAAATTTTTAGAAAAATATTGCAAAAATATTGGCTAAGTCATAATTTAAAACTTGGTACCAACAGGAAAAATGTGTGACTTGTACTACAGCACAACAGTGACTTGGTTCTCCAAGTTAATTCTGACTATGCTCTTTAGACAGTCCAGTAGAGTCATTCATTCTTTGGGATGTCAGACAGGGAAATGAATTTAGGATTAGATTAAGCACCCACCAGAAGTCACTACTGTTGCACAAAAATAAATCTAGAAATATATTTTCTTGATTCTAAACGTGGCTTAATGATAAAGCCTCAGAAACTGCAGCTGGGGGCAGGGGTGGTCATTACTTCCTCTCTCCATTAAAGTAATCATGAGAGTGCTATGAAAGCTGGGAGCTTTGCCCAGAAGAAGGACTTTGCTTTCAAGTGAACTTCATAGGTTCAGGGAGTTTGAACTGAGCGTAACATTTGATGCATTAATTGGAGCACTTGTCAAATGTAACATTTTTAGTGCATGATGATGTCTTCATTAGTCATGATGATATTACGTGTATGATGATAGCCAAAATGGAAAGAAAAGCTGAAGAGATCAGATTGCAATTACTTCAAACCCCCCACAGGAGGGAAGAGTTTGAGAATTTGGGCTTTATACTTTCCAGTCTGCAGGATGCTAAGAAATATAGGACCATGTCCTAATTTTAGATGTGCTTTTTGAGCTTCTGCTGATATTGTTTTTGGCAAGCATGCTTCCAAAGTTACACTGTGCACCTCTGCCTACTTATTCATACTTGGTAGTGATACAGACAACAATCAAGTTAAAATTAATTTCGGTTTTTACACAGAAGAGAGGCTGAGTCTTTTCTTCCTTCAGTAGAAATATGATTAAGTTTTTCTATTACACTTTGTCCTACAAACAGGAGATATCTATAAATTATAGCAGCATAAAGGCTTGGCCTTTTCACATCCTGATAAAGCAGCCATTTGAAGAATGTTCTTCATTTCTTCAGCCCATTGAAGAGATGCTCTGCTTTTCCCAATGGGTCCTTTGACTCTTCAAACTCACTCTTTCAGTTTGCTGCTTACCTAATATGACATTGATGTTTTCATTTATCTCATTTGTGGTAAGTGAAAGGTCTTGTCAATAGGGATTTGGCACATTTTAAAGTTTCAGTAAGACTTCTTTTCCTTTTTAATGAAATCATTTCCTAATACTCAGTCTTTTTATAGTGTCACGTTGAGCTGACAAGAAACTGTTTCTTTTCAAGGTTCCAGAGACTTTTCCCAAGGTAGCTACAACTCAATCAACATAGAAAATAGTCTTGCAAAATGTTTTTGCAATTTTAAAGGGCTGGAGGTCTCAGTAGCTCCTTGCTATGATGCTAAGAGGTGACTCAGAACTTGTAGCTGGAGTGTGCCAGATTTAATTACAAAAGAACTTAATGCAGGTCAACAAAATTCTCTTAAAGGTTAGCTGGTTCCAATAGGCTTTGTACAAAGTATTGCAATTGAAACATATAATGTCTTCAAAAGGCTTGAGAAGGAAGGTGCCTGCTAGAGTGAGCAGGAACCGTGTTACTCACAGGGAACCAGATGCTCTTGTAGAAACAGGGAGGTATTAGCCGGTGTGTTCAGCATTATCATGGAAAAGGTTGCCAACTGGTGCTGTTCGGCAGTCCCATGAGAGTGAACACCAGCATGGAAGTTGCTGATGATTTACTGGGAGCACTGGAGGCCTGCCCACAGTGACCTTGGGCACAGCTGCAGTGGCCCATGGCCTTCAGGGGGAAGGGCCATGCCATCGCCATCTACACCAAACAGATGGACGGCTCCAGGACAAAGACCAGAGGGAAGCAAAGGGCCAGGGAAAAGAGGGTGCTCTGTCTGGCACACCAGGTAATGGGCGGCTTCCTCGCATACCCCAAACCGTCTTTTCATGTCATGCATGGTGACCTTAAAGACATTGACACTGAACAGTGTCACTGTAGCCAAAAAGATTTACTAAAAGATTTGATGATTTATTTAAGATCATATCCTCACAGAAAATATCTACATTTCATCCTTCTTCAAAATACTTCATAGTACTTTACTGAATAATAAGATGTGGAAGCACTCTTACCTCAGTTACATAGGCATCAAATTGAGGCACAGAAAGATCTAATGATCCTAAACACAGGAATCTGCTCAGGATCTTACCTATTTCATGTGCCAATGCCCTGATGCACGCCCCATTCTTCCAGCCACACTGGAGCCGTTTCCCTGCATATGAGCAGATGTAGCTTTCCCTCTGTCCTTTGCAGCAACCTAATTCTAGAGCCAGCCACAAAAGAGACCTAGAAGCCTAGGGGATAATTAATTTGTGTAAGCTTATGGCCCTAACAAGATGGTTCACCAAGCATAAGTTATTGCAGCTTGCAATTCTAGCCTTTATTTGCAGAGTATGAACCTAGTGATGATTTTAGCACATTGTACTAGCCCAGCTCTCATTTAGGACTCCTCCTCTGCTAGGGAAAACCCTTAGGGAGAAAATTTTTCAGCTTCTTATGACATAAATGATCTTTCTCCTGAAGGTAAAAGGAGAAGAAAAGGAAAATACGTTGACATTTTTGTAAATACATATTTGTTAAAAAATTAAATTAAACTCAGACTATGCGACTCGTGGGCAAATAATCTTGGGTCTGGAAACTGGATGTGAAAAATGTAGGAAGTAATTCAGCAATGCCTTTGAAAGCCTGGTGTTATATATCAGAAGTTGAGCGCCCACCATGTCCCAAGCAGTTCCAGAAACCACAGGGAAGGCTGGTCCCACTGCTCCCATCAGCTCCTAGCTCTCACCACACGAGGCAAAGGTGAGTTCAGAAGCTGCTATTCAAAATGGAGAATGTCTGAGACACCGACTTGTTCCGGGGGATGATGAGGAAGCTGGAAAGGGCTGCGAGGGGTGGTCTTTTTTTTTTTTTTTCCCCTGGGGAAAAAGATGGAAATTGGGGTGCGCCAGAACAGAGTCATCAAACCAAGGTCTGGCACCTGTGAGACAGCACTTAGAAGTAAATGATAGGCCAAATCACCATTTTCTCTCCCCATTTTGTTTAAGATGAAACAGAAGCTGTCATCAGACCTTTATTGTGATATAAACACATGCCTCATAGCTGATCTGACAGATGGTACTGCTTGAGCTTAGTAGTTAAACTGGCTGTGCTTATACGAATAGTTAGACATGGCAAATGGTCTTTTGCTTTCTTCCAACACACACAGACTGTTTCTTCTTTGATAAACTCATATGCTAAAATAAAGTGTATGTCAATTTGCTGTCTGGATTTTCCATCTAATCAAATTTGGGAATAATGGCAAGTGCTTTTCCACTCTAGATAACTGAAATACCTTCATTCACACTTTGCAACAGCTCACAGAAACAGACAAGATTATTTCTGAGAGATGTTAGTTCATATTCTGAGAAAATGACTTGGTGAGATGTTTAGCAAACTGGAATACTTTGTATATGTTGGCTACTGAGTCAGTTAGAAGAACAGGAACAATCTGTTTTACTATATGTCCCTACATTCTCATTAGTGGCCAGATGCTTCCCAGAGATGTACCTGGGCAGTTCTTATTGAACCCAATGGGGGCTGTCTGCACCCAGGGGTAGGTGACCTTCCACTTAAGAAATGGTAGCCTGAGGGAGAAGGAGCCATAGCTGAGTATGCCGAGCCTTGTGTGGGCAGAGTCCTAGTCCAGGCTATGTTAATTCAAAGGCACAGAATTAGACAGAGTGGCCTAATTTGTTCTGGGTTTGCTTGAGTGTTGGGAATGTCTCAAAGAGATACACATGCTACTTATGCACATGTCCCCAGAACGGCTGGCTGCTTTCATCATTGTTTAATCAAAGCAAAAACATCACTAATCTAAAGAAAGACAGAGGAGCAAAAAATAACAGGAGAAAAGCAACATCCCTTCCTTTTGGGTGTAGAGCAGGACATGTTCCTGCTTTTCACCTGTATTCCTACTCCTTTCCAGCAAAAATAAAAGAGAAAGGAAAAAAAGAAAGGGAGGCATTTGTAAGGGGTCACCACTGGGCAGGACCAGCTCCCTGAGCACCACGGTAGTGGCAGCTCAGTCTGTTCTCAAGCAGTGAAGTTTTCTCACTCTTGTTTTAACACTTCTTGCAATCTCTCGAGACTTCCTTCTTTTTTATGTAGCAGAGGTAGGATTTAATCATACAAATCCACTAACTCATTTGTCTTTCACAGAGGGATTATTTCCCAAGTATTTCTCTCTTGCTTGCCACAGGCTTTACTGCTCCCAGACACGAGCAGCAAGGCAGGCTCTTACCACCCTGCCCTTTCCCTAAGAGCGCAGAGCTTTCTGAGGTCACCTGGCTGTATGTTCGGATGCATTTTTGGCCATTATTCCGGATAATGTGAAGTATCTTTTTCAATGGAGATCAATAAATAACACAGCAACTTGCAGATCTGCATGGATACCTACCCTTCTCAAAAATGCCACCTTCCTCCTTTTATGTTAAGTGACGGGAAGATCTAAAGTCTGTGAGCAGAAGAAAAGGCAGCAGACATCTTAGAAGACAGTTCTCAGAAGGTACCAATGAATTTGCCTTCTGCCTAGGCTGAACAAAGAAAATGTTGTGAAGATCAGTAAAAAATGAGTCAATAACAAGCATCTGTTTAGAAACATGAAAAATTGTCTCATACATGCAACAAAAAAAGAGCAAGAGGGAATGGCTGGAGAAGGAGACCATATTTATGCCACTCGTGGAAACCAGGAGTTGCAGCAGAATGCTCACTATCCTCCAAATTATTTGCTTTGCGATGAACTGTAGAAAGGCATCTTGGAGCCTGGTGTTGAATCTAGCCTAAATGTTCAATTAACAAAAAAAAAAAAAAGAAAAAAAAAAAGACTGCAGATGAAGATACATAAATCATTTCCACTTAGCCACGCATTTCCATTACCAGGGGAAAAAACAGAGGAAAAAAAAATGTTTGTAAGCAGCAGAAACAGTAGAGTTTGGCTCAGTCACCTGGTTTATTAGTGATTTGCACCTTACAAGGGAGGTATTATGTGGTTCTCTACTGTCTAACAAAAGATGAGCAATCTTTCTCTCTAGAATAGCACTGATAGGGTCTGTTCCCCTCCTCCTACAGACTACAGAATCACATGAAATTTGCAGGAATGTAGTATATTTGCATTTTCCAATTCTTGTCAACCTGGTTCAAATGGGCAACAAATGTTCAAGAGCTACTGGGGCACTGACAGGCACACAAGCATGTGCATATGTGTGGGTATGGCATGTAAGCTCATAGGCTTTGTTTCCTTATGAAGTCAAAGATAAAAATCGGTTGCCTTTAAAAATTTGTTTAAGCTAACCTAAAAATAGATGGATAATCAAAATCTAGCAGTAATTTTTTTTGTCCTATAAACTGCTGTGTTGCGATCTGCCTGGAGTCAAGATGGAAGTTCTAATTAGGTTTTGCTCTGTGAGAGAGAACAGGAGGCCAAGAAAAGTTAAAAGCAAGAGACTGAGCCCTGAATAGCAGACGGATTCAGACCATCTGGTTAGCAGGAGTCACTACCGTGCGCAGACAAATACGGTCTTTTGAATACCAATATGGCAAAAGTGGTTACAGGCTGCAAGGCATCACTTCCCACTTTTGCAGAATCATGGGATTTATGTTATCCATTAGATCAAGACATAGCCTAAGGAACGGCCGCTAGAGACATCAGAAGGAAAACAAAAGAACTGAAATATCCCTCTGAAAATTACACTGGCAAAGCAAATGTCAGAGGTGAAGTTTGTTCCACATGATTCATCCAAACAATATATCTTTATGGTAAGGATTCTCAAGATAATGCTTCTATTTTGTTTCTTTGTTCATCAAGTAATTTAGCAAGCATTCCTGCGCTCTCTGTAATGCCATTCGTTACACCAGCCATAAATGTTTGGATGTTAATTAGTTCTGTGGTGTTTCACTTCCTTCAGAACTGTATAACATCTACATCTGATTCTGTCTAATGTTTTCTGGGAAAACAGAAAGAATTATTAAAAGATCCTGTTTCTATGCAACAAGATAGAGTTATTTGTAAAGAAGTACACAAGCAGCCGCAGAGAATGTGTTTCAATAAGCCCGTTATGTGACGCCCAGAGACTGCCTTTGGAAGCAGAGCACCAGGTAGCGGAGAACTTGGACTGCCCTACCATAGTAAGGTATCTCCTTAAAGCCCTTTCAAAATGTGGCAGGAATATAAACATCAGCGTGACAGCAGGAAAGCACAGTACATAAAAAAGGGTTTTAAAGGAAAGAGGTGACTCATCTTGATGCCTTCGGAATTATACTAAGAGTAATCTGTCTTCTGAACCTGAATACAATAGTCAACTTTTAAAACCTAGAGGCCTTTTGTGAATGTGAGATCTGTCGTCCATCAGATACAGCTTTCAGCGTACCATGCCAAATGAAATCCAACATGTCATTTCCTAAAGGAATGAGAAATAATGCAATCTGTTGCAATGTAATATAAAGCAATACATAGGAAAAATACTAAAGAAGCTGGGAGATGGTGTCTTTCACTATGCGCTCTAGAACAAATCTCTCAGGATGAAAAACCTATTTCTGGTAGCTTGTCTTCTTTATAAATACATTCACACCTTGTCTCCAGGCTTTCCTCCCAAAGGCCTGGCACCACAACACTTAATCCTGTGTATAGGGTAGCAAGGTTCCTAGATGAATATAATGCATGCAGCCCTTTTTCAGTGGGATGACTGATCACTAACCAAGGCATTTCAGGCAAAGCGTATCAGCACGTTACAATCAAATGGCAGTTCTCACTGTAAGTGAGAGAAGTAAAGAAAACAGAATACAACCATGTGTTTAATGTGAATATATCCATATTCCAACAGCACCATTGTTTTACATTACTGAAAAAGTGTCTGGTCAGAGCAAGTTATGAACTGGATCACTTCCTTTACTTGTGGCTGTACATCAGAGGAAAAGCAATGCTGTATTTCTTCTGTTTGAATAGTAGTTCTTAGAGTGGCCAGATATCTCTCTGAACAGTAGAAAACTAGGTGCTTTGCCACAATGTCAAGAGTCTAAGTGTTAATGCTGCCACAAGCACTAGCAGCTTCCTTGGACTTTGTTTACAACAGCAAGTAATTCAGGATAAGGGAGTGTTGAACACAAAAATATATGGAGATAATTCACCTTAGCAGAAAGAGGGAGAGAGAAGTAAGCAGCGGGCATGGCTATGAAGGGCGGTTCCCCCTGGCACGTTCAGAACCTGCCCCTGCTGTAAGACGCTGCAGCTCCAGAACCCCTGGGGGGGATTCAGCCCCCTGCCTTCCTGCTTGCCAGGTCTTCATCCTTGAAACAATTCCAATGGGGATCTTAGGAGCCAGAAAAACACTCGTTAAGGAGTGTTTCACCAATTTAAAAGACCTGGAGATTAAACAAATGCTGTTTAATTAATATGTTGAAGCAATTTTGAAAATAAATGCTGCTACAATAGTGATTAGAGTAGTCCCAGACTGAGAAATGATTATGACACTTGTACTAAAAGAAAGGTACACTTCATAGAATCATAGAGTGGTTTGGGTTGGAAGGGGCCTCAAAGCTCATCTAGTTCCAACCCCCCTGCCATGAGCAGGGACACCTTCCACTAGACCAGGCTGCTCAAAGCCCCAGCCAACCTGGCCTTGAACAGTGCCAGGGATGGGGCATCCACAGCTTCTCTGGGCAACCTGCTCCAGTGCCTCACCACCCTCAGAGTGAAGAATTTTTTCCTTATATCTAGTCTCAGTCTACCCTCTTTCAGTTTAAAGCCATTACCCCTTGTCCTATCACTCCATGCCCTTGTAAAAAGTCCCTCTCCAGCTTTCTTGTAGGCCCCCTTTAGGTGCTGGAAAGCTGCTAGAAGGTCTCTCTGGAGCCTTCTGTTCTCCAGGCTGAACAAGCCCAACTCTCTCAGCCTGTCTTCACAGGAGAGGTGCTCCAGCCCTCTGATCACCTTCGTGGCCCTCCTCTGGACTCACTCCAGCAGGTCCATGTCCTTCTTGTGTTGGGGGCTCCAGAGCTGAACACAGGACTCCAGGTGGGGTCTCACGAGAGTGGAGCAGAGGGGGAGAATCACCTCCCTCAACCCGCTGTCCACACTTCTTTTGATGCAGCCCAGGATACAGTTGGCCTTCTGGGCTGCAAGTGCACATTGCTGGGTCACGTTGAGCTTCTGATCAACCAACACCCCCAAGTCCTTCTCTGCAGGGCTGCTCTCAATCCATTCTCTGCCCAGCCTGTATGTGTGCTTGGGATTGCCCCGACCCACGTGCAGGACCTTGCACTTGGCCTTGTTGAACTTCATGAGGTTCACACGGGCCTACCCCTCAAGCCTGTCAAGGTCCGTCTGGATGGCATCCCTGCCCTCCAGCGTGTTGACTGCACCACACAGCTTGGTGTTGTCAGCAAACTTGCTGAGGGTGCACTCGTTCCCACTGTCCATGTCACCAACAAAGATGTTAAAATGTGCCAGTCCCAATACCAGCCCCTGAGGCATTCCACTCGTCACTGGGACATCGAGCCATTGACCGCAACTCTTTAATTCTCTTCCCTACTTGTCATTATAGCTGAGTGCCACTTGTACTGGAGCTAATAGTGCACTCACTCTTCCTCATCAACTCATCTAAAAGTGCTTTAAAATTTATATGGATGTGTGGTTAGCATCAGTGTTCCAGATTTAGGAGTATTTGAACAAGGCAAACTTGCAAACAGAATTCTGCATAAATATATATATACACATATAAAGCAAAAAGTGAAGGAAAACAAAAAAAAGCTTTTCTTAAAAATGGTAAGTTTCACTCATTTGTTTTGGTTGCATCTGGGATTAACGCACAGCTCTCATTGTCTCCAAAGCTATTCTAAGAGTCTGGCTTTTATGCCAGCGACATAGTGGGTGCACACCTGGAGGGAAAAGAGAGAGCACGGTTCTCATCAGTGCTCACTAATGGGAGGCATCACACTTTACAAGCACACTGGGAAGATGAAAGGTCATTCAAACTTTTGACTTTGAGGTCTTTAATATGAGCTGGGTAGTATGTGAGTCAGATCAGCATTCAGTGCAGCTGCCTCTCATCCTGCTATCATAAATTCACACCCAGCCTTTGAAAGCTGAAGGAAAAAAGACAAATGGCTTGATGCAATCTTCTCTAGCAAGGGCTTTGGGGGAAAGGCTTTAAGCTGTACAAAAAATTAAGGGCATAGCAGAAGATTCAGAAGGAGCTCAAGTTCTTCTAAAGAAGAAATTGAATAATACTTGTGAATGTGTACTGGGAGGGACTGGGTGTTCAAGAAGTCTGCAGCAGTGGGAAGGAGAAGGAAGATAACAAGGAGGGTAGCAAGGTCTGGGAAACCAAAGGGAGGGCATGAGGGTATTGAAGGCCACTTATCTCTGGCATTCCTGAGTCTTCTTCCAGCCCCTCTGTGTGGGGGCTCCTCCAAACTCCTTCAAATCTTTTTCAACAAGCTCTTCACCTTCAAACACCCTCACCTCACCTTATGCCATACCCCAAATCATGCCAGACACATCCTCAGTTTTATACTGAAAAAAATACCTTTCCAGTAGACCACAACAGACTTCAGACTGTATTTCAGACATTTTGAACTGACACCCACCTCCCCAGCCACAAAAGACGAATTATATCCCAGGGGCACTACCTGTGTCCCAAAGGAAACCCAGGGTAGGTATGTTTACAGCCAATTCCTTCCACCAGGGAAAAACTCTAAGCCATACGGATGTAAGAGACAGTCCATGCCACATGGCATTGGCATTGGCATCAGGGATTGGTCCCTGCCTCCTTTATTTATCAGCATAGAGTCACTGAGCTCCCCTCCCTGTCCCCATGGCGCACTGCCATCTGGAGAGGTCCTGCCCATCACGTGCCAGACCCAGAGCAGGTATGGAAGCTTTCCCCAGTGAAGAAGTAGGGTTGAAACAGCAGCAATGTAAAGCTCCAGCCAAATGACCAGGACTGACTCAAAGAGACTGCCTTGGAAAGAGAAAACAATCTCCTTAGCTGTGGTCACAGCTGAGCTGAAGGTAATCCTACCCCTGCCTGGAGAACTACTAGAAACACTCATGGTTCTTCAGCTGGTTCCTAAAACTGCCTCCAGCAAGTGTCATCCTCTGTCAGACATGCCCCTCTCCCTCTGCCTGCACTGCCTTCTTCCCACCCACTCACCATCAGACATCTCTGCTCTACGAGTGCAAGGAGCACATGTGCGTAACTGAATCTCTCCCCAGTATTAGAGAGTCCAGCAGTGACATGCAGTCAGCTCCTTCACTCATCAGGACTTTGCACCCTGTGAGCAATCAAAGCTTTCTGATATCTCAAGAAAGACTAATGGGAAGGAGTTGCAAGGGTGGAGCAAACCTTGATGGTCAGAAAAGGACACTTCCCTTAAAACTTGCCTTTCAGCTCCATCCGCTGCCGTGCATTCCCCAGACAAGGATTACGCATTACGTCTTTCCTGTTATCTCACGTGCTACCAAACTGTAGCACAGGACATTGCATCTAAGCCCTGATGGACGTGGTGTTACAAGGCCTTCATCTAAACCTATGCCTCTGAACATAGATAGAAACGTTCATAGACAGAACTCCCTGGGACTATCAAAAGCCTTGGGCGAGGCTGTTTCTTGTGTAAGTTTATTAAAAAAAACTAAAGTCTATACTAATTTAATCACTGAAATCTAAACTGCTTGATCTTCATCTTGTCGATATAAACACAATAAAATAAAGGGAGACAGAAACCAAAGTGCAAATCAAAACCTAACCTCGCCAAGTACAGGGTTAGGTAACGAAGATGTCATGCATTATAATCAACAATTCAAACTGCATGAAATTCCCAGTTGTTGGTTTGAAAACCAGGGTATGTATTTTTAATAACAGCATCAGTGGCTGACAATAAAACACAAAAGATTGGTGTTCTTGCTCTGTTCTAGTTGACCATGGAGAATTAAAAGGGATGGGACATGCTCGCTTGCCTACTGACTGCATGACCTATAAAGTGAATTCCTCTGTGTACAAATTCTGTAGAAGCACAAGAGACAATTGCTGAAAGAAAAACTGAAGGAGTATTTACTTATTGTTGGTAGCATGCATTAAAAAACAAGATTTTGAAGAGTCTAGAAAAGAAGTGCAACTGGTGGTGTAAACTGTGAAGTTATTGTTCCTTTACTCATCTATTCAATGTCATGTACAGTCTGGGAACATGAGAGAGGCTTATGCTTGACACAGACACGCCACTCAAATTGCAACAAATAATATAACTGGTTTCAGCACATACCTACCTACCTCCACTTGTGATTTTCAGTGACTGGCATTGCTAAACAATTCCTGTTCAAATTTCGCATTGTCCCATGCAAAGTTAGTGGAGACTCAAAAGTGTGTGCAATGACTGACAAAGTCCCAACAGTTGCTAGAAAAGATCGCTCTCGTCATTTCCTTGTGGTGTGAGATCCCATTTGCAGCTGAGCCAGTGAGGATTTTCCTGACTGTAAAGGTGCTTGCATCTCCGTTTGCAAACCGCATGTTCAGAGTGTTAATCCCATGCTTTTCTGGGCATGCATTTGGCAAAAATTATTTATCGAAAATGTAATTAACTCCTGTCCTGATGGAGTCAGCATCATATTAAGAAAAAGAAAAATCAGCATACCTACACAGGAGACATAAAAATGGCCTAATATTGTTTATCTGGTAAAAATTAAGCCACCTAGAAGACTTGGCTTAGGTGACCCACTTAAGAGAAGTTTGGATAACACCTGTTCCATCTTCATAAATCAAATAGAAATTATGGTCAATGTTATGCAGCTAATGAAGAGTTGGAGATTACGATAATTTATAAAGTACACATTCTGAGTGTACACTAGGAAACACAGCCTATAAGCTGCTCAGTGCTGCCCAGAGAGGCTGCCTTGCCCTGTATCCTCGTATTTCAGAAAATACATCATATGCGATAACAGTCACAAAGATTAGTAATACTAAAACTTCACTAAACTAGGTTTCATAGTAGGCTTTTTGGGTGCCTTACCATCCTGGTTTACAATCTGGTCATGAGCAACTAACTTCTCAGAGGATAACAGCCACAGAAATTCTCGAGAAAAGTTTGGATGACCATAAAAAGGAGAGTCCAGAGTCATCGGAACCCCAAACTACGGCATCCCATTTTACAGCACAAATCTTGCCCCAGAAAAAGACTGATTCAAAGCCTAGTTGTCTAAATGAGAACGTGACTCGTGTCAAAAGCCAATTTCAACCCCCCAGACTTTAAATGTAGAAATCAAAATGTATAGAACTCTTGCACAGTTTTTGTTGTTGAGAGCCACCATTTGATGGAGTAGTTTTTCCCTAGAGTGAGAATGAAAAGGAAACCACAGTACTTCAATGAGGCAAAGCAAGCCTAAAATGATGTAAGTGACTTCAGGGCTTTTTCAAATTTTCAACTAGCATCAGTAATAAAAATGATATATACATCTACTGTTGTTTATACAAATGCAAAATGAGGTTTTAATACAGTGAAAGCTAATGCTGGGAGATAACGAAGAAATCAAGCTCATAAAGGGGCCATAATCGCCATGAAAATGTAGGAAACTTCCCAGACAGTGGGATGGTATGGCTTGACAGGGGAATGTTACCTGGCCACCGGCACCTGTTAGCCACAAGGACCGCACAGCCATAAGAGAATTAACAAGAAGTATAGAAACTTTTTTTGGTCATGATGTAACCTGAAATAATAACTTATCTATGATTTTATTGATTGCTACTCCCTTTGTTCTATGCTATGTAAATATAAAAATCAAATATTATTCAAATACTTTTGTCAACATTCTTCTAACAACTTAGCAGTTGGCTGGTATCACTGCTTGACAAAAGAGAATTGGCTTATTATTTAGAAATCAGTTATAAACCTCATCTCCAGTCAGCCCACACTGTTTCCTGGCAAGACAAGTGGGAGGCCAAAGGACCCTAAAAACCAGAGGAATTGGATACCGTCCTTCCTGTGGGTGAATGATGACAAATGCTGCCTGTTGGGGTAAGCCAAAGGACCTCTGCGGGTCTGAAATGAATTGTCTAGTTCTGGAGGACCTGGCGCCTGTGCATGCTGTGGTTCTCATCGTCATGTAAGTGAGAAACAAACCCAACACAAGATCTGTGCCTTATTTTTATCCTATTCTGTGCTCATCTAGTTTTTTCCCAGCTTCTGCCTCCACAATGTTAATTTGAAGTGCTAAAACTAAATAAATACACAGGAAGATTGATTTGTCTCTCCGGTGACGTCTTTTATGTCGGCATTAGTGCTCTGTCCAAACAGGCAGCGTCACTCATACAGTCACCTCGGTTTTGTGGCATTATGCCATTTGTGGCATTTCAGAAACAGTCACAGGAGGCAAACCATTCCACCTGTCTAGCCTGACATGCAGGATCACCGGGGTCTGCGGGGATCGTTTGGACCTAGAGCCATCAGGGACAGGATGGGAAAAACTATCCAAGGGGTAAAGATAAATTGTCCTGCAGGGCTAGGGACATCAAAAGGTGAGAACGGGAAATGAAGATCTTTACCAAGCTGTTTTGGACGTTATGAGTTAACTGCTCTAAAGATACAGGAATACGTTTGCCATAAGAGCACTATAAACACAGCTCGTCTGTTTTCCCAGGCTGGCCGGGCTCAGGGCTGAAGACCTGGCTCCAGCCAGGGTCCCCAGCAGCTCCTGCTGGGGCGGCCAGGACAATCTTGTGCAGACGCAGGCTCCCACCACCCTGCTCTCCTCTCTGCCCAGGACCAGGTTTTTCACTGGCACTGCTCCCTGGCTCTACCTTCCAGACAAATCACCTTACCCGCCTTTCCCTACTCATGTGCAGGATATAGTTTCTAGCTGCAATGCGAGCTTGTAAACTCATCACACTGCTTTTTAGAGAGGGCAAGAGGATAGAGTGGTATGGACAGGCTATTTTTTAGGGTTAAAAGGTTATGAGTTGGTTTTCTTTCTTTTTTTCAGGTGAAGGCTTGGAGGAAAGGATGAGTAAGTTGCTTTAGAGTTCAGTGTTAGATAGCAGAAAATAGGTTTATACAACTGAAAAACAAACACTTAACAAGGCACAGCGTTCCCTGGGACATTTCACATCCCCCATATTGTTGAGGGCAAGAAGGGAGGGAAATCTCTTCCCCGCTACAGCCCATCCCCAAATGCTGGATGTTTCTACTTTGGTAGTGTTCCCAACAGGTCTATCTTCATGGCAACATGGATGTCAAGCCAGCACCTTGTAGATTTTGGTGGGCTGCTTCAAACGCTGTGCTTCCTACAGTAAGGACCATAACAGGAGCAGGATGACAGAGCACCATACAAGGACCAACATGTGAAGTAATTTTAATGCCTTTTCTCTCAAAAGTATAAAAAAAGGTGAGGCTCGCTCTTTGTTTTTCATTTTGTTTTGGTTTTTTTAACTTTACACTTGATTTGCATTACCTTTTCACGTGAGGAGGGCAACCAAACTTCTCACCCTAGATTCCAGTATGTGACCCTATAGCTTCACATTTGGGGCACCAAACAGGTATTAAACATTGAGGAGAGAATTTTCAAAGTCTTCTATGGGAATGAGATGACTACTTTGTACTTAATTCAATACTACATATGTTTGTGTACATATTTAAGACCCCAGTGAAGTCCCAAGAGGAGTAGCTATTTAAATCACAACAAAATAACAACATATTGTCACAGAGTGAACTGTATATTGTAATATTCATATCATAGAATATCTCGAGTTAGAAAGGACTCATAAGGATCATCAAGTCCAACTCGCTGCTCCTCACAGGACTACCTAAAACTAAACCGTATGACCCAGAGCTGTCATCCAGATGCTTTTTTGAAGTAGAAATAAAGTCATTTGATTGTGCTAATAAAATATGCCCAGTACTTTCACAAGGGGTTAATTTCAAGACTTGAAGTCCCAAAAGGAACTTAGCATGAACTTTAAATGTAAAATCAAATACACTTTGAGAAGAAGGCTGCTGTCTTGAACTAGGTCATTACCAGGCTGGTGATAAACAGTGAACAGGAGAATGGCATGATGGAGAACAGCAAGTAAAAAAAATTCAAAATACCTACAGTCTTTCTTTCCAAGGATAAACATAGCATCCTTTGCACTTCACAAGAAATGGAGAAGGACATGTTTAGAACAGCAGTTGCAGAAGAGGTTTTTTTCTGGTGTCAATTATTGTACCATTCATATGTTTTATTGTACTACTAAGTAGATTACTAGCATTCTCTCTCATGTTATTTGCAACTTATTGCTTCTTTTCTTTTGCAAATAATTGTTTCTGTTCTTTTTTACAAATTCCTCGGAGTTCTTCAGTGTTCCCATGCAAGGAGTGAGACAGCTTCCTTGCTAGTAGTTCATGTATGTAACAGCCCTCAGTTACCAAACACCTGTGTCAGACAAATACACCATGAGTTAAGCAGTATTGTTGCACCAGCGTGGTATTCATAGCATCCATTGCTATATAACTATCTGTCTTACGGTAGAAACTACAGCCTGTGTATTTTGAATGCTAGGCTTTGTTTTGTGAAGGGGTTTTTTGCATTTATTTAAGACGAAACTCGAGATACCTGACAAATGATACTAACCATCTGGCTTTAAGATGCCCTGACTTCCCAGAAGACTGCTAGGAAAGTAACCTAACTACATCTCAAATTTCAAAAAATGCAGAGCAGGACATCTGCCTAGCCTATTTTTTATCTGACATTGCAGTCACACATATAAGAAGTTCATGGAGCTTATAATAACAGTAATAATGAGACTTCAGTAGGCTATGGGTTGTCACTTGAATTTTGGTGTAAAGATTCATTATAGAACAAGAAAGTTCTCTTGCATTGACCACTTTGTTGTGCTTCTGCACAGATGAGTTTATCAAACTGATCCAATAATAAATGACCCAAAAACTTCAGCCTTATAATTATCAAGTTGTTGGTCTAATCCTGGCTGTGGCAATGTTAGAAAAAGGGTGTGAAGGCTTTGCAATTAAATTATTGACTGAACAGGCTTCTGAAGAAGTTATATGAAAAAATGCTATTTTTATTAAAAGATTACTTGGGGATTTTGCAGCTAAATGGACATAGGTAAGACTGACTTAACAAAATGTTTAAAACCATTAGGGACATATAAAGCGACATACAAAGCCTAAAGCGGATGGCCTGACAAAAGATGGTGCTTTACACATGTGAATATAAATGGTGGAAAACATGATAGCATATATCAGCAAAAATAGATTAGATTTCTCCCGCACAACAGTCATTCAAAGCTTGATTGATTGTCTGCCTAAAGAAGGCGGCTTGAGTCATTATTGTTTTAAGCTTGTTTTAAGTTGTAGGCATAAATTGGAAAAAATAAAACCTGTTTCTGTACTTCAGAAAGGAATACAATAGTCGGCCACGTTTAGATGAGGCCCTAAGGGATATGATTTAGTGGGGGACTTGGTAGTGATAGGTTAATGGTTGGACCCGATGATCTTGGAGGTCTCTTCCAACCAGAACAATTCTATGATTCTATGATTCTATGATTCTATGTCCCTCAGCCCTTCAGAGCCCTTTGATGTAGGACAAGACCAGTCTCCTGGCTAAGGCTAATGGTAGTACTGTGCTAGGGGACTTTTACACAAAAGCACAAGGTGAAAATAGAAAACAATGCATTTAAAGGCTAGAAAATCACAAACACAGAGTAACGTGCATTTCTCTATTACATATTATTGCACTGAGATCACTGAGGCAAACAGCCTCCAGGTCAAAGAAGCCAGAAAGGTCAGACAGATCCCAACAGTGGTTGAGCTGATCTCCTTAACCAGTCTATAAGCCTAGCTCAAAAGTTCCTTATGCACAGAAGTCATTGTTGCTGAGAAAAACACGTTACTGACACTGCGGTGACAGTGCAGTAAGAACATGATATGTCTGAGAAAAGGTTAGTGGAACTGGGCTCCAAGTAACTCCCGCTGGCCGTGTTCTTATTGCCAACTGAAAAAAGGTTGAGGAGCAACCCCTGGCACCAAGACCAAGTGGCAGCGGCTAGCTCACAGCCACGCTGCCAACACCTACATAAGTTTTATTTTAGAAAGAGCCAGCTGGAGCGGTCCAGAGCAGAGCTAGGGTGAGAGGTAACAGTCACGTAGGGATCCAGTGCTCCGGGTCACTCCATCTACCGCTTTTATTTAACGGTATAGACATAGCCATCACTGTAATATTCCATAGTGCAATATCTGGCTAAGCAACATGCACTATTTGCTTTATGGGCCTTGAAGATGGCCTTTAGACAACCAGTTGACAAGCTGTGATGTACATCACACAACATTATCCCTCTTCAAAGAGAGGAGACTTCACTGATTACTAAAGT
This sequence comes from Phoenicopterus ruber ruber, assembly GCA_009819775.1. Classification (NCBI taxonomy): domain Eukaryota; kingdom Metazoa; phylum Chordata; class Aves; order Phoenicopteriformes; family Phoenicopteridae; genus Phoenicopterus; species Phoenicopterus ruber. Next base: position 136,987,720 of record CM020215.1, read on the forward strand.
CTGATCTGAAAGCTTTTTTTTCTTCTTAACTCTGATGTTCCCGTTCAACCTAACGTTACATTGTGAAGGGATGACATAAATTAATAATACTGTTCTGTGGCCATAGTCCGACTCCCAGCACACCATTTCCCCTGATCCTGTTATGTAGATAAAGGCATTTTGTTATTTATAGTTAGGCAAGTTCATCCACTTCTACAATTTGAATTAAGAATGGTCTAGATAATTAGACCATTACTGTTCCCCTAATGATCTAATCTGTTTCAAGTGTAAACACAAGAGGGAGAAAGCAGGTCAGTCTTGGTTTCATTGATTTTTAATGACAAAACATGAAATATCCTCTAACCTAGTTTGTCCTTTCTTTTTCAGATCAATAAGAAATCAGTAATAGCTTTACTTTTAGCACACAGGGATTGTGTTCATTAAAACATTTTGCTGCTCCAAACTTGATCTTACCAAATACATTAAGAAGTAGGTCACTTGACAGGTCTTTTCTTTTTCTTTTTAAGTGAAATCAATGAAGCTGACCCTGGCAGGTAAAACTAATTAGATCATTAAAGAAGTAGCAATATTTTTAATGATGAGATATCTTCTATTCAACTTGGAGCTCTTACTAAAGGAAATGAGTTTGAATCCAATGTATAGGAGAAGTTGTTCCTGAAGAAATTTCTGCTATGAACTCTGAGAAAAATACCACTGGACTTGAAATTCAGCCTCTTATGGTCACTGGCATTGCAAGAAAGCTCAATATGACTCTGGCACATCTTCTCCACTCATGTAAGCAAAGGCAAATCCACAAACACAAGCAGATATTACACCCCCTGTATTTGGAAATTAATCCTCTTGTGACTGAAGTTAACAGCCTCACATCTATTGACCAGGCAGTCTGTCAGCTCTGGTGTTCTTCAAAATGTCTTCTCAGGTTCCACGAAAAAACTGCAACTTCAGTATGAGCTTTAGATTGAGTGAATCAACAGGTAATCCATAAAGCTGATCATCACAGCGGCAGTGGCTTGTTTTATATGTTAACAAAAATAGTCCATCAAACACCAACCCATCAGGAAAATTTGTATCAGCCACCTAAATGATCATTTAGATATAGAGAAGATAATCATGTGTATGAAAATCATAACTAGGAGGATAGTTCTCAGATCTTGAGGCAATACATGAAATTTTCTCAGATCATGAGAGACTAGCTAAAATTCAGCCATAACAAAAATTTACCTCCATGTCCTTAGGAAAATTTCCTGAGAAATAAGTGACATTATCCTTACCCAAAAAACTTTCAAGTAGTTCTATACAAGGGCTGAAATGAACTGTGACACCTTATATCACTGAATAACTGCAACAGCTTTCTGTACATTCTGCTGCCCTGAAGGAATAAATGTGTATAGCTCAATTCAATTTTATGCATAAAATGTGAGCAATCAATATCATTTAATACATTTTTTGAAAGTGAAGGGATTTTCACTATTTTTGAAAGTCTATAATTACACACTCATTTATGCAAAATTAGCTCGTCTTGGAGGAGAGCAGTTATTAGTGGAATGAAAAGCATCATGCTAAGTAAACAGCTATAATAACATCATCACAAAACCCAAACACATTTCAAAAATAAATGGTTATAAAAAATAAAATAAAATAAAGATCGCTTCTGTCTAATTTTAGAAGTATATTCCTGTTATTAGTTACAAAACAAATAGCCGCAATGTAGATAAAGCAAAGGAAAACATAAAAAAAAAAAAAAAAAGGCAGGAACATGTTCAAAGTGAATACATTATTTAAAATAAGCCAGAAGAAAAACTGTGAAAAATCAGTAGTAAGGTATTTATTACGAAAAGGTTGCCAAATATAAGGTATATATTTATTCTGTCTTGAGTGATTGAAGAAGAGCATCTATCTCAAGGAGCTATTTCACTAGAGCAACATAATCAATATGGGATTTAACAGCAGAATTGAGGTATCTGAATGCAGGTACCTAGTGCCATAAAACCAAAGGCTCTGTGATATGGAGTAGGACCTCTGAGAGTCCTTTACCTTTCTGGAGTGGCCCCTAGGCGCCAGGTGGTATCCCCAGGGGCATTTCAAATGGCACCTGACACCTACGTGTGGGCAACCGAATCCAGTGCTGAAAGGTGACATTGAACACTTTGGGTGGGATTTGGCTTACAATGTATAGTTTCTAAATATGAGCCGGCTGTCTAAGCTCCCGTTTCGGTCCATGAAGACCTAATCGAGGCAACTGGAGCCTCAAGAGTAGTTCAGCTCACCCTAAAGCAGACACCTATATCTGGATAGCTATGTATCTATCTCCCAGACTCCGCAAACTATACTGGCTGGATAGCGTGAAAAAAAGAGACTGCTTGCAAGAATTCGAAACTCTCTACTGCACTGGTTTTTGTTACTCGGTATTATCATCAAGTTTGTTTGGGAAAGGAAGATTTAGGGAACCGTATCTTTAGAAAGCCTTGACCTAGCCCAGCTGGAAACATGTGCAGTATCCAGAGGCTCATTAGCTCTCATCAGAACAACACATCATGCTACAAAAGGACATAAACGTCCAGCTGAATCATACTCCAAAGCTTTCCCTGGAGAAATGCGATTGATGCTAGCATGGAGCCAAGATAGCTAATTCAAAGCCCATGAAAGTACATCTGTGTTAGTAATCCAAAAGAGGAGAAAGAGAAATAAATCTCTAAATACTATACTTAAAATACCAGGCAAAGTTATGGCTCCCCATAAATATTTAATAAAAGGCATCAATAATAAATGCCTCTTCATTTCTTCTCACATCTGAATCTGTAAGGTTTTATTTTGGAAAATTAAATCTACCTACTCCATGAAGGTGGATTGCTCCCTGGCAATCAGTGAATGAACTTGGCAGGCAGTGGTTACTGGGGCACGCCGGGGCCGGGAATGCTCTCTGATGTGTGAATCCTCTTCCTTCTACAGGAAAGAAGAGCCTAAAATGTCAGAAGGCATATTAAATAGCAACTCTAAGCCTATCCTGGGGAACAAGCATGAAATTCCCACTGAAGTCAGAGTTGTGTGTATATTTCACTATCCAGGGGCTGAACGTGACCCAAGACTCTTCATAAGTTTTAATCAATGGTTGTAAAAGACCTTACGCTTCAGAGTATAAAATCCAGCTCCTTAGAATTCTTCAAACCAGAGGCAGCTGCTATGCATTTAACCTGAAGGCTGGTCCTCAGAAATACAGCCATTTGTTTCTATGCAGCATTTCCTCTCCGGCTGCAATTTTGAAACTCCGTCTCACTTGCCTACCACTTTTGGTGATAACCTGGACGTGCAAGTGTTTCAGAATCTCTCTCAGGCTCCAAAGTGCAGGTTTAGGCAATTCTAGGATTTGAATTCTGAATATGTGAGGATAATGTGATGCTTTCTATTCAGAAACATTCTCTGGTTTCAAAATGACTCAGAGTGTATCAAGCAGTTGCATTTCAGAGTCCCAATTTTAAATACAAATAAGTATTTAGGCTACAATGTTGCCTATTATTTGTATTAACAATTAACATTTATTTATGGAAGCCACAGAAGACAAAATAAGGTGAAAGGCCCTTTATTCCCACACAAGGCATTCATCTTTTTATTCTTCAAAATGGATTTTTGTTTTGTTTTTTTTTGTTTTGCTATTTAAGGAATAGTGGAAAACTAATTTCTCAGTCTATGCCAACAGGAAATTATCACATTATATATTCCAGTTTATGAGGTACCCTGAGCTTGTTTCTTGTTTATGCTAGTGACAGGCACCGTGAGAAGTCTATGAAAACTCTGGAAATGATAATGAGAGCTCTGTGACTGCCTTTGTGCTGGAAGATCATTACCTGCTCCCTTCGCCAAGAACGCTTGTCTGACAACCTGTAATGAACCATTCTCTACTTCTTCCTTTCAACATGCAGTTCCTTTAAGATCTCTCTGATATCTAACTTTATTAAAGACATTGTCTGAAAGCATGACCCTCATTAATTACCAATAGTTCTGATATGCCCAAAGAAAAAAAATACATCCAAAGACCTTTTTCACAGCTAGATAGAAGAACAGCCGCCTTCTCTGACAGGCCCAAGTATCCTTAATCTAACTAGGGAAACTGCAAAAAACTAGTAATTGCTTCTGAATCGCTCCTTTTCACATGAGCAGCTAATTTGTTTTTGACATACAGATGGTAACAGACAAAGTTTGTATTCAATGGCATAAAAAAGAAACTGTCTTTGTTCATATTTCAGCCTGCTGCAATATTGGTCTTACAGGTATTGGGCATGAAGATGCTAATATGAATTACTGAACATACATTTTTTGCTCCTTCACATCAGCGTGTGTTGTGCTGCAGCGCTGCAGAATCCTTTCATTTGTCAGCTGAGTTAGATATATCATCTCTTAGACGTGCTCATTCATTTTTCATCCTTACCAGTAACTTACGCTTTTACTGTCTGCAAAAGGTGGAGTGTGGTACAACTGGACAGCCCACCCATAATGTGAACATACATTAAATAAGCTCTCCCGTGGACTCTGAATGCAGCCCATCACCACTCTACTGCAGAGGATTTTGATATGTAAAGACTGATGCATATTTTAACCTTAAATATATGTTTCAGTCACTGCAGAATCAGGCCAAAAGCCTGATTCTGATCCAGGGCTAGAGTTAGGTGGTGCAGATAAGCACCCATTTCAGAAGAAACTGAAGCCACCAACTTCGTTACAAATGTTCATTCAGGCAAAATGATAAGATGGAAAGCAGTTCATGATGCCATTGAATATAGCGTTGCTTACATTAAACGAGACACCTCAACCTTTGCTAGAGAGCTTAGCGGAAACTCTTCACAGTCTGGATCCTGAAAATAGTAGGAGACATTCCCAGGCAAACTGACTCTCAGGAACCAAGTTTGGCACAGCTGCCATGGTAAAACAAGCAGTAAAGTGAAGCACAAGAATGACTGGTTTTCAGTTTTGTCTCAAGTTGTGCCTTGAAACACCTGGTAGGATTTCTGGATCTGCCACCCCCAGTAGAAACCAGTCAAAACAAGGGAAGTAGAGCCTGGCAGGTTCCAGCACTGTTTCTCCTTGTTTCCATACTAGTTGCTGCAGCAGACTGGGACATTGTCTTACAGTCTCACTACCTCCTCCTGGTCTCAGAAAAATAGTCCATGCCCACCAGAGACCCAGCTTCCCCAGTTCTTCCTGAGAGCCAGGGTTCATACAGTGCCCCAGTACTTGGGCATTTGTATACAAGCAGGCATCATTGAACCTTTGCTGTCTTCAGGGTTAAGTGCATACACATGAAGTTATATTTCGACATTTGTTTCAGAGATACAGCATCAGTTCATCAGCTAACTGAATGGCACTCGCAGCCTCAGACTGCAATGAAAGCAGGATGTTTTTATACACAGACAGCCTAAGCCTAAAGACCTTTAGAGTCCTGGCACCACTGGCACTGGTGATTTTCTTAATAGGAGAGCAGAGTCTAGAGGGACAAAAATAAGTAGCTTTTGACTCTGAGAGATTTAATAGAAACAGACGTGTCTGCTGTGAAAAATTCAAAGGGTGAAAATTTGTTTTGAAATCCCAGCCCCATGGAAATCCACATTTTCCATTACCTTGAATAAAGTCTCGGTTTTCTTGCTGGAGCTCAGCTCAGCTGTTTCTTTCCTTGGTTCACCCAGAGATACTCCTTCATCAGAGATGTCCACACTTCCTACAACTAGCAGTTTTATCTGTGGGGCAAGCCCAGGGTCCCTCTTTATCCTTGTCCTACGTAACCACTGCTGGTTGCCGTCAAAGGCAGAGTACAGGACAAGACAGCTCTTTTGTCTGAACGAAATGTTCCTATGTTCTTAGAAGACGAAAATGTTGCATGTTCTTTAACACACCATTAACTCACAGGAATAGTTATCTTGCATCAGCACAGATGGATTACCCTTGTCCAAGCAATTTTAATCACACTACAAAGTCACAATCAATTTAATGGGCCTTCACTGGTACTCTGCTTATTCATGTTATCTTTTTAGATCTGCGGACATCTCCTGTGGTTCCTGATGCTACGTAATGCTGAACTACTCTGATCTTTTCACTGAGGATGGTTTGGGAACTCATTTGTCTTTCTGGACTCACGGAGGGAATTGTAGGACAGCATTAGTGGACCATTAGCTCTTGAGAGTGACTTTGCCAATATAAATGGAAGTGGCACCTGAGCCTAACTGGGCAGATTAACCTAACCATGAAGCATCAGCACACTTAGGTGAGAGCTAAGGATGGGAAGAGGTTAGCATCCAACAACTTAAACTTCCACTGAGTGCTCATAAGGCACTAACAGTTTGAAAGATGGGAACAGAAGGGAATCTGTTTTGAAAACCACACCATCCAACCCTTTTTCTGCTCTGGTCCACCTAAGAAGTAATTAGCTCGCTCCCATCATTCTTACTGGAAGGCTGTGAGAGGCTGTTATTGCTTCTGATTTCCAGCCTACATTTATTCATTGCCCCTGAATACACGGGAATGAAAATATCAGCGCTGAGAGTTGTGATTGCTAGCAGCTTGGAAACAAAAGGTCTTTTGCTTGTATCTGGGGAGCCATTGGCAGATCCACGTCATCATGTGCAAGCAAAACATCTCACATACGACATGGGTAATAAAGTCAATGACATACCTTGTGCCTGATCTCCAGAGACCTACATGGAGACACATATGTTGAAAAGTGCATGAGCTGAGGAGTCTTGCTAGAAGCGTTTAACTGCAGCTGAAACCCAGAGCATGTTTTATCAGAGAATTAATAAAGCAAACCCCTTGTTCAGGAGCTGTGTCTCCTTCAGCTGTTCTGCATGAACAGAAACTCATCAGCCAGGACAACAGTCTGACAGTTCTCGCTTCAGCCAGGTCTGACACATCAGGGCTGCAGAAGGAAAAAAAGGCAGGAGGCTGCACCATTGAAGTCACCATGAAGAGCTAAGAAGCAGTGATGCCAGCCCTGGTGCATCATTTCTCAGATTGCCGTTTTGGTCTTTGGTAAACATTAAGACCTGGATTCTTCCCAAAGGTTTGCTGTAGTCTAAAAAAAGACCAGACCTCTGGGCAAAAAGGAAGGGGCAGAGAGATTGCAGGAATATTCCAGTTTTCTCTCTCAGCTAGGACTGGAAGGTTAGTTATTACTCATTTGATCTGAATATCATTTCTCAGGAGACAAAGTGAAAAGGGAAGATGTATTTACTCATGCAGCCCCTGCAAGTAGGAAGCTGTGCAGACAGGGATGCAAAAGTCAGGGAGAATAAAGTATTTAGGCAAGTGGGAGCCTGACCTGTGAAGGGGCAGAAGTGGGGTCCCAAATCTACTTGCCACTTTGTGCCTGTATTAGTCATTTCTGGACAAAATCAGGGACAATACCCTGATATCAGGGAGCGTAAGCCCAAGTTCACCCCTTTGCAGTTCCCTAACCAGGATCTGGGTGAGGGATGGCTGCCTGTCTCTTTAGGCCCCAGGCTTCTGAGCAAGCTCAAGCCCCCAGACGTGGGTGCCAAAAACCACCGAACCCATCCAAATGAATTGTAGTGCCCAGCAGCGGGGCAGAGGAAGGGACCATGCTGAGTTTTCAGCCTCCAAAGATCAAAACACAGCCTGGCTTTTCTTCTCCAAAGCAAGAGGGCTCCCAGGAAAAAGAAACCAGGCTTGAGGCTAGGAGAGAGGTGGAGTCACACTCGTACTGGGACAGAGCCAAGGGCTCCGCAGGGAGATGGTGAGAGTGCTGAGGTGTGGCATGGATGTGCTGGGGGGCATCCAACCCTCAAAGGCTGTTGAGTTTTCTACTCTTTCAGTAAGCTCAAGGTGGTTTGTTCATTTCATTTCTTACCGTCTTCACTTCATTCACCTGAATGGCTCTAACTGTTCAATTTGCTGGGGAAAAAAAAAAAAAAAATGAAAAGCTCAAACCAAGCATTTACCTTATGCTACCACCTGATGTGATATAACATGACATATGGTGCCAGCTGCAGTCACAGCCTATATCCTAAAATAACTTAATAGAATATGCCATGACATGAAATAATAGGAAAAGATGCATGACAAATTAATACCTAAAAAAGCAGTAGCAGCTGGATGTTCAACCCCTTCTTCAATAGTTGTCATAGCACGCTTGTTGGAGCAGTTTTCCATGTTCAACATTAAGAGATACTGCATACCGACTCTTTGTGCAGTACACCAAACCATGGCAAATCCCTTAGCTTTGCACCACAAAGCTGTGGTTTCTGGAGCTTTTACTTTTTAATTGGTGGGACACAGTGTGAACCTCTTACTGAGCATTTTCACGGTTCATCACGTGTAGTAGACAGCACCAATACACCAGCTTTGATTTTTGTATGGACATTTCAAAGCCCACCAGGTTTCTGTGGTTCTGCTTGGTTTCAGGGAGTTAATGTGAAGAGCTGCCCTTGCCACCCAAGGCATGTTTCAGGGGCACTTGAAGTGTCTGCACAATAAGGGTGAGTTCTGCTTTGCTTTTTTTTTTATTTTTCGCTCTGTGTAGACTTGATGCATGGAGGCTACTTCTTAGAGATATAATGCTTTAAAGGGTATATAATACAAGTAAAGGACCTTTCATGACACTGACATTTTCCCATTTCACACATTTCACCTGAGACAGCACAGAAGGGTGCAAGGAGCATAGAATTATGCTTACCATTCAATGAAATGAGCTGCTATAAGATTTTGAGGGGAAGATAAAATGCTTTATATGTGCACCAAAACCAATAATCAATTCCATAACCAATTGCATTTTCAGGCAAAAGAAGTCTTTGTACAATTGCAGAAGTGAACCCACTGTTTCATACTTTAATGGATCAGCTGCACTCAATCGACTGACTACAGTAATGACATGACATATGTTGTAGCAAGCAGTCTGTGGTCTTAGGCCATTTACTTTGTTTTAGATCAGATGAACTACACTTATTTTTTCCAGCTGAACCACCCTGTGTTGGTTGTTCAAACTTAAGAGGACAAAACCGCATTATTCATTCCAAGCTATTTTAATAAAGAAGCATTTTCAGATGAGGGGGTTTATATAAATATGTGTGAATATACACATATTCCATTGAATAAATATGAAAAATAAACATGTTTTTGCAGATGTAAATAGCATCATTGTGGAAATTTATTCTTCAAATCTCTTTTTTTCCATCATGTGTTTCAGATGATCTGGAGTACAGAGTCATATACCTCTGTCATCAGAGGGCTTTGGAACTTTGCTATTGATAATCACATTAGTAGTCAAGAAGGAATGCATCCAGGCTTTAGAGTCATGTTTATTTCCCACAAGGCCTTTCATGTCCTTAATAAGACTTTGAATCTCTCTGATATTCAGAGAACCGGAGAAGTCAGTTAACTAGGATTGCATTCACTTTTATGAACTACCTTAGCTTTTTCACATACTGATTATTTCCTAGCATTACTTTGTAGAGTCACAGATATTATTCACACTGGCATTACTAATATTATGTTCTTAAATCTCTCTCCTATGTCTGGTATATTTGTATGAGAACCTTGCATCCAGAAGTGCCGTCTGTTCAAGTTTTACATGTAGAGCACGTGTCGGCCTCTGGAGTTCAGGGCAATAAAGATTCCCACATGCTCTGCAACACCAATCTCCAAGTCAGTCCTGCTAAGACACACTGTGACTGGCTTTAAACCATATATGCAAATATACGCGTAACTACACTTAGCAAGTTAGCCTTGAAGAGGAAGGAGAAAAAGGAACCGCTATTTCATTCCACAGAATGTACAAGGCTTGTGGCAAACAGATCAGTCATCGTAAACCTTCACGCTCTAAGCATTTTTCTATATAAAAGCCTTGCCGAAAATAGGAAAATTGTGGAATCTGCCTAATCCTTTTATGGAATTTTGCTTTCAGTTTCAGGAACAGGACTACAGATTCTGGATCTTTTCCTACAGCACTTGAGAGCTACTGCGTCTATAAAAGTGAGAACGAAACAAAACAAAACTTACTGACAATCAAACATAACACAGGAGTTGCATAATATAGGCTTTCTATGAAAATGCTCTATTACCTGACACTCAGACAGGCTTCATCCACCAAAGGGCAGGCCAAAATACAAAGAAATAAAATGCTATCCAAGTCAGCTGCAGAATTATGAAGACAAATTGGGAATTGGTGGCTTTGTCAAGTACTTCAGAAAAATGCTACCAGCTGACGTATTGAACTTTCTACTTCATACCTTCAAGGATAACAAATAGGCTGTCACGTTAGCTCCTGCAATGTAATTAGCATTAATAGCTACATAAAGTAAGCAATTACTTTCAAAGCGTGATGGATGCAAGTACAGTTTCTTAACAATAACAACCAAGAGTTCCTATCTAAAACCACAGCAATTCATCTTGAATGACTCATGCAATATTACTTCTGCTCTTCAACCAGGACAGGATGCTGATTCAACCCCAACAATGCCTTTGCTTTCACACAAAAAAAGTCCTCAGAGGCAATTTTCCAAAACAAATATTCTTAATCCTCCTCATAACATGAAACAAAATGTCAATAAAATCACAGAAAAAGATTGAAATGTATAGATTTACTTCTCACTCTGTGGAAAACTTTGGTCTTTGCACATTCCCCTTCATAAATACAAATGTTTGTGACAACCTTGGGAAATCAACTTTCCTTTGGGAATTACAGTTGACTTCTAGTATACATGTCTTGGCAAAGATGCTAAATAAGGGTTTAAAATCATACAACAATTCAGCAAAAGTATAACCTTTCTTTTTTGTTACAAATTTAGAAACATTTGCATTGCATTTTCCAGTATTTTCAAGCTTAGCTCTTAAAGCAAAAAAAAATTTACTATACTGCATCCAAAACTAATCAGTCTTTAACAGCATTAAAGATACTGATAAAAAAGCTTAAAGACATAATAGAATATTTTCTACAATATTCAGAAATGCCTTTTTAAAGCAACAAGATCTGCAATGTACACTGGTATACCCAGCCGAAAGCATCCAAGCCCACTGGAACAAATAATTTCATGTTGAGAAAATAGTAAAAACTCTATCCATAGTATGTACACACAGGTTGGGAATGCCCTGGTTGCAGTTGCATTTCAGAAGGATCACTCAGAAGAAAAGAACTACCCATGGAAAAGAATAGTAACATACCAATACTATCAAACATAAATCTGGTGTGAAGATTAAGAAGCAGCAGATGGAAACTATGCTGGAAGTTAGGAGTGATTAACTGGAATAGGAAATGTATGCTTCTAATAGGGTAGAGAATCTCTACGGGCATTCAGTCACTTAATACATTCTTTAGCTATATGTTCTGTGGGTTCTTTGAGTTCAGATACTCTGAACCTCAGAAGACCTCAAATTGTATGGTTGCCTCACTGAATTACAAACTGAAGAAGACATAAAAACTCTGGCAAAGAACCTACAATACAAATAAAATGCAGGAGTCTATTTTTCCATGAGGTGAACACCTGGTGTCTTAATGACACTGGAAGACATTGGTAGCTTAAGGCAGTGCCCTTATTCTGTTTACTTGGCTATTTTCTCTACCTGGTGAATATAGAACCTCTATGGACCAGAGGTTGCCAGGAGGTTAACAGAGTTTAATGTTTTCCATGCTTTTCGCTTAGTGGTTTACATATCTTTCCCCTTCTTTTCAATTATTTTTCATAATATTTTAAATCATTTATTTATATAATTAGTATATAATAAATCTAAAAATTCCATATATTCATATGAAGGTAAGTGCAAAGTGCTTTGGAATAAATTTACGACATGTGCTTATAAAAGTATGTCTAACACATTCAAGAAAAAAAAAAAAAAGAAGGTAAGCATAGTGTAATCTTTCTGATAATAATCCTCTTATTCCCCAGACTCCTTGTGTTTGAGTAACCAGAGACAAGATTTTGAACAGCCTGTCACACACATAATGTTACAATATACTAGAGAATCAAAAGAGAGACAATTTAATCTTTGCATTACCACGGAAAAACCTGCTGATGCTCCCAAAGAGGCTCTGCGAGGAAAGAGTAAACAATCGGCAGAGGGTCCCTACCCCAGCGACGTATCCTGTTCACACCCCTCCTTTCCTCTGTGCCAGAACACACCACACTGAGCCTTGAAGCCAACAGGGTAACATCAAGAATAAATCGTGTCCTTTGTCTTCAAACATTCGCTGGTGTTGCACGCACAGAGTTTGCGTTTCTCTCAAAGTGTGCTGTCCGACTTGCTCCAAGTACCGCGACCTCCAGAGCCTCAGTGTGACGTTTTGAAAAGCTGTTCTGCGTCTGGGCAGGTCATATTTGTGGTGGGTGATCTGCTGCATCTGCCATTGGTAAGGGCACAGACATGCCTGGTGTCTGCTGTGATGTTCAGTGCGCTGAGGTAGCCCTACGCAGAAAGTGAGGTTTGATTCTCTTGCATGGGTGCGAGATTCTCTTGCATTGACTGCGAGATTAAAAACTATGCAGCTATAAAGTCACTACAGTTCTCCCTCCTGCAAAAGTGTTATGTCCATGAGTGACCATACCAACACGAGAGGTTTCATGGGAACTCCTGAATGTTCTGAGCTAACGAGGTCTGAAAATGAGATGGTTTTTATGATGTTGGAAGCTGCATAAAAACTTTACAAAAATTTGAATTTCTAGTTTCTAAATATTCTGAACTCTATCATTTCTGTAATTTTTAGTGTCGCAGACCATATTCTTTTTTGTTATATATCTCACTATAATGTGCATCTTGTTCACGACTGCAGAGCTTTGCTGACTCATATTCAGTACATAAGTCACTAGATCCTGAGGTCATTTTCTACAGCAGTTTTCCCCATCTTGCCTTTATTCAGTCTAACATCTTGTTCCATGTTGCATTTATTCAAGTGAATATTCCTACCAAAGTATGGAACAATTTCTTTAAGTTTTAGAAGCATTGCAATTTTTACATTGAGCTTCATCATATATATTTGGACTTTTCCCTAGTTTGTCAAGGTAGTTTGGATTTCTAATTCTATCCTTCAGTGTGACTTCAGTACCTGCAAAGTATACTCTTAGCCTTTCATTCAAGTCATCAACGAAAATACTGAACAGTATCATCAAACCACTGAAGAACTTTACTCTGCACAGTCCCCTGGCGTGACAATGAATGACCAACAACCTTTCCCTCGATATGGCGCTCCCTGCAGTTCTGCTTTCACTTTATAGTAATTTCAGCTAACTCAGATTTCCTTAGTTTCTTCATGATGAGAATGTGATATGACAGTGTCAGAGATCTTCCTAAAGTCATGATAACATTCTGTTTACTGCTTATTGCCAACAACAAAGTTAAACTGGCCTGCCTGCTTTTTTGAAGATAGACATCATGTTTGTTCATCTGTCAGAGCTTCCTCAACCTCCAGGAGTTCTCAGAAATAGTTACTACGGATCTCAGGTTGCCTCAGCCAAGTTTGCTACTTGTTGTGGTTTAACTCCAGCCAGCAACTACGCACCACGCAGCCACTCGCTCACTGGGATGAGGAAGAGAATCGGAAGAGTGAAAGTGAGAAAACTCGTGGGTTGAGATAAAGACAGTTTGATAGGGAAAGCAAAAGCCACGCACACAAGCAAAGCAAAATAGGAATTCAGTCACTGCTTCCCATGGGCAGGCAGGTGTGCAGCCGTCTCCAGGAAAGCAGGGCTCCGTCATGCATAATGGTTACTTGGGAAGACAAAACGCCATCACTCCAAACGTCCCCCCCTTCCTTCTTCTTCTCTCAGCTTTATATGCCGAGGATGACTCCATATGGTATGGAATATCCCTTTGGTCAGCTGGGGTCAGCTGTCCCAGCTGTGTCCCCGCCCACCTTCTTGTGCCCCCCCAGCGTCCTCGCTGGTGGGGTGGGGTGAGGAGCAGAAAAGGCCTTGACTCTGTGTAAGCCCTGCTCAGCAATAACGAAAACACCCCTGTATTATCAACACTGTTTTCAGCACAAACCCAAAACAGACCCCCATACTAGCTACTATGAAGAAAATTAACTCTATCCCAGTCAAAACCAGCACGCTACTGCTGCAGTTCTATTATCTTATGAGATGTTGAGTGCTCTCAGTGAAACAGAAGATGTTTTGCATTTTCTGGCTTTAAACTAGCTGTCCATACTTAGACAAGAAGCAGTCAGCAGAGCTACAGACTCTGTTGGGCAACCCACCCTCAAACCCAGAGAAATAAATGAGCTCAGAGGACCTGCTTAGGTGTAAGGGTGTGCAAGACCCATAAGCTGAGAGAACATACACTAAAGCCAGTAGAGTTGTTTCACAGATGCCTCTGCTGGGATAAGAAAACTATCTGCCATTCCATAGAGGTCTCTTCTGTAGCTTTCTAGATTCTTGAATTACACAGTTCACCTCTTCACCTGCCCACTGATAAATGCCTTGCAACTTTGAACAGCCTAAAGGAAGAAACAGAAACTGCTGAAAACTTTAGGTCTGGCAACATTACAGCTCAGTTCCCAGTAACAGCCAACTTTTGCAGCTCACTTCTCAAGTTATTTACTGGAACAAAACTTAGAAATTTTGAAATTTCCTGCTGAATAGCAATCTTGGGGAGAAACGAATCAGAAGGAAAAAAAAGCAAAGTGTTTTGGGTTTTTTTTCTCTCAAATGAGACAGATCATTCATCCAAGAAGCTATTCCTGTGGAGATACAGGCAGCCCAGGAATCTTGCACCACAGACTGGGGAGCCTGGAAGTCCAAAGACCCCTGCAAATTTCCGAAGATGCTGAAGTCAGGAACTCTGAGCCTAGAGTTCCCATGGTACTATGAGAGTGGCAGTTTTTCAACTGGATATATGCAAGTACTAAAACACTCACTTAAAATCCAAATCATTAATGCTTCTTCAGCTACTGGATAACCTGCCATAGAGCCTCCAACAGTGCTCTTTTTGAGCCGGAAACCCAGCAGAAATGGCGAGCGCTACCCATTCTTCAGCAGCAGTTTACCGAAACCACTCCAGCTCTGCAAAAGAAGTCACTTTCTACAAATCACTGCATGTAGCATTCCTAGAATAAGTAAAAGATATATGCAATCCACCTGCCCTTCACCAAAGCTGCCAGCAATCCAGACAAGGAACAGCCCCAGAGCAGTACTTCCTCCTATCCACTCAGCTGCTGCAATCCCAGGACTTGAAAATGAAGAGGCAAAATGAGATCTACTGTCTCAATACAGCCCACCTGTAAACTAAATTGAACTTCATATTTGAATTTTTGATTGCCAAATTTCCAACCCCAAATTTCTGTTTGATACAGCCATTCATGTCAGGAATTGATTTGGATCCAAAGCTCTGACAAACAACATGACCAATCCCTCCCTTGTAGCCTTATTAATCTGCACTTCGCGGTTTCGACAGGTGACACGTAAGTACAGTATAGATAATCTGTGAACAAAAAGGCTCTGACACCTTGAAGTAGCTTTGGCAGCTGAAAAGGTCTCGTCATGGCTTTTACGGCAAAGCTCCTGTTTAGCAGGTAATGATGCTTTAAAACTTTCTCTTTTGGCAATCTTTAGAGAAATCCTTTTGAATTATGGACTTCTACAGCATTCCTTCTACCCATGAACCTGCCAAGATCTATGAAATCTTTAGCTACCTGCTTTTTTTATATTATTCCTGTCTAAAAATATTTAGAGAGTAAGCCAAATGCATAATAACATACATGGGTATTTTCTGACAATGTGTGATGGCAGCTTTATACCACCATACCTTAGCAGACAGTGAAGGCATTAACTCAAAATAATGGTGTAAAACACTCAACACTGTAAAAAAATGACAAGCGCTATCTGATTTTTCTCAGTTGCTCGCATATCACAGACTTTATCTGTTGCCGTCTTGATTCAGTACTCAACTCTTCCAATAACAAAATGCCGTGAGATTTTAGTGCCTTTCATGGCAAGTCGTTCTAATGCCAATTTCCTCAGACACTTACTGGCAGAAGACTTGAGTAATGATGTCCTACATATTCCACTGTTACAGCCATCCAAGGTGCTTGCATCTGTTGGAAAAAGAAACACAGATTCAGAGGACCCAGAACGCATTAACAGTTTGAAATAAGTCATATTATTGAGACAGCAAGCAACATAATGCTTTAACCTGATGTTTAATCTGGTGTGCTATGAACTCTCATCACTAGAAGCAGAGGTAACACAAAGCACAAGGACTTGGGGGTTTGATCCAGATCTCAATTTGAAGCCAAATTTGAAGCCAAGGCCAAACGACATTTAGACAATGCTGAAACCATCTGACTGTTCCAGAGCATCTCACTTGAAAGTATGCAAGTATCTCGAGAGTTTCCAGAGTGGAGGCCTTCTGCCATCTTACATCTTAGCAAACTAGAAAGAGCTGCTATTCCTGCTGAGATTTTTATTAACTGGAAGAAAAAAAAAAAACAACACAGAAAGAACAACTCTTATAATTTCTAGAGCATCTAAAACCATATCCTTTAGAACCATGTCTTCCTTTCCCCAGACATTATCCTTTCTTTTTGTCCAGAAATTTTGTCGAAGTAGATTTTAAAACCTTTATGTATTTAAAACCTATATATATGTATATACACACATGGTGTGTATAAATATATGTATATAAAATCCTGACGTTCTTGATGGGAATGTTTCCTGTCATCAACTATAGGTGTCTAGTGCCATTTTAGATACCCTGGAATATCCCATATGTCCTCCAGTTGCTTCTCCAGATGGACAAAGATCTCCCAAATGGCCTACGCTACATTCACCAGCCCTTTTGAATGTCTCGTACATGCTGGACTATGTCAAATGGTCCTAGGCACCTACATGAAGGCATCTAATTTGCTTCATGGATGTCTGATGTGGTAAGTGCCTCCCAGCAATTTTCAGGAAATGTTACATTTATTGTCCACAAGCTGCGTGCAGTACAGCTCTGCTGCACGGATGGACATGCCGCACATGCGCTGCCCAGCTGGGACATGCGAGTCCCAGGGTCTCTGAAGACTTGTTTCTTGCACATCATTAGCCATAGCTCAGCCATACAGATTTCTATTTAGAAAATTCCTGAACGGAAGCATGGCGTCTTAGTACATGGGAATAAGTCTACAGAGATGACTTAAATTACCCTTTACATATGGCCAATGACAGAAGATTACAAAGAAAATTACTGAATGTTTCTCGTGTGACTTTCACAGCAATTCAATCCACTAGACAATAACGAGTTTGTTTTCAGAGAGAGCACTGGTCAAAATTTACATTAAAAAAGACAATTTAACTAGAATAAAATCAATGGAGGGAGGAATATGTCAATTAAAAAAAATCTGATGGTGAAAACATATAAATTAATTTGAACCATTTCAATTTTCCATTACTTTTTGATGTTAGAGCATATTGTTTCAAATATGATTAAAATCAAGTTTGCTTAGTGTTGATTCACTTTGCTTAGCTATATAAAATACGCAAACTACCATTCTATTATGTGAGAGTTATATAACATATTTTACATTATAATACCTTGATGTTATCTGACTGAAACAATTAAATGGTTCTGAATAATTTTTCTCATTCTGTGGGAAACTGGTAAGTGATTTTTTTGTTTGTTTGATTGGGAATTAAGACAAATTTGAAAATGTCAAGATTTTCCACAAGCTAAAATTATAATCTTTACCAGCTCCAAGGAGAGGGAGAAGGAAAGGGAGAGGGAGAGGGGAGTGCAAGTCTGGGCACACAGTAAGTGTGAGTTATGGTATTTTTGTTCTTCATTTCATGCAAGTATGTGACATCTGCAAACCTACAGAAGCTTCCAGGTAAAAGCCGCTGCCTTGGTTTTAGACCTCTTTTAGCCTTAGACATTCTGTGCCTCTCTCTTCTGTCCAAAAAAACCAGCAGCATAGGTCTGTGGAGAGAGTAAACAACACCATTCTGTTAATTCTAGAAGATCCTGAGGATCTTAGCTTCCATGGCTTATGCAGAATACTATCTGGGATAAACTCAGTGTCATTCTTACACGATGGAGAATTAGACTGAAAACTGTGAAATAATCAACTTGGCTTTAACAATATTTCAATTTCTCAAAATAAAAACAATCACCACAATAGAATAAAATATATAATGCTAACACATAATTATAAGCACTGTTATTCAATACTGATATTTATTCCTTGGCTGTAAAAGATTAGGGCCTTCTCTCAAAAGCTATTGTGAGGGTAATTCCCTTTGTACAGACAGAGAAAAGGCCATTCTCTTACAAAATAATCGTAAAAGAAAAAGAAAGAAAGGATATATTTGAGTGTAATCCTGAGATGAAGCCAGGATATCACCTGCATATGTATCCATACATAAATGGAGTAGCACTCCAAGTTCTCACCATTTAGATGCAGCCTGGCTGCTCAAAAGATAAATAAATAAATATAACCTCTAAGCTACCATGGGGAGTCAATTGCTCAGATGTGTTAAAAATAGCCTCCTGACTTCTTTCCTGTCAAAGCAGATTTGTTTATAAGGACGTGAGACACAAGCATGCAATGAAACGCTATCTAGATAATCCATTTATTTGTTTAGGCAATTATTTGAACAGCCTAAATGAATGATCCTAATATAGGAGTTTCCTAAAAAGACTGTTTCCAAGTGATCAGCGGATAAAAGGATGCCTACTGTTACAGCACCCTTCAAGGAAGGTTAGAGAGACCTTAAGTGAGGCAGGAAAATCAGGTACTGGTGGTATCCCTGATGGTAAAGGTGACCTGTGTAAAGAGAAATGATTGATAATTTATTAATTCCTTCCTTACCTCTTCTTCATGAAACAAGCTGCACCATGTGATAGGATATCTCTAAATGACAGGAGTAGAGAATAGAAGCTGATAATAAAATTAACAGACATGAATTCTGGCTCCCCTCCCATATATCCCACCTAACTTACCAATAGTAATTAACAATGAAAATTAGGTACACACTCGGTTTCCATGAGATGATAGGCAATACGTTTGCTGACTGTCTCTGCACAGTTAGAGGCATTAGAGGATCATATCACTGAGTGACAGTGAACTTGAGTCTAGAATTCTCTATATAAAAATTTTCATAAGGATTTCTATTCAGCTGAGGTCTCAATAATAAAACCATCAGCTGGGTACTTTAAAGTCTAATTTCAAACTGAAATGCACACCAGCACTGTCAGTATATTTATTCAGCATTAATAATGGCTTTGCTGGTTTATGGTTCTGCTGATAAAGTAGAGCAAATACACAGTACCCTTCTCTTCCTGATAAGAATACAGAAATATCAAGATGTGATTTTGTAAACAGATTATATTTAAAAAGAGTTTGTACCTAGAGCTGGTAAATAATATCTGATACCAAAAGCACCAAAAAGAAATATAAAGAAAGACTTGTAAAAAGGAGAAGAAAACTCAGAAGAGTTTAGACACTTAAGTGACATCAGTCCTCTCTAAACTTGTGATGGGCGTGAGCTAAAACAGACAGTCACATGTCTAATTAGTTATTTTCACACTCGTTTAGCTAAATATTGGGTTTTGACAAACATCCACAGTATTTGTAGTGGAATCTGCATCCTAATGAAAGAGTCCCTGTGTTCTGGATAATATACACTCTTGCTCCCAATGTTAAATGCCATCCAGTAGTTTCTAGAAAGAAGTATGTTTAATTTATGAGCGTGAAGGTATTGAAAAGATAAACATCTGTCCTCCGTCCTCTTATGCAATATAGGTATTTCATTCGCACAAAAGTAAAGGCAGCCTCACCTCGCTTCCACTCCCCTCCCTTCCCTTTTCCAGTATTCTGAACACCTGGATTCAGGACACATTTCAGCATATGCTTCAGTGCACCCTTATCTGAGGACAATACCTTAAGAACAGTAGCTCAGGGTAACATCTTCAACTGTGCTCTGGTTACAGCTTCTTAAGAGAGGAACCCACCACACACACACAGAGATCTCCCATAGTTTCTGTGTGCCAACTATTTCTTTGACAGAGATCATCTCATTGGCAAATACCTAATTAACGGAACAGTTGTTGTGGTAAATACCTAATTAACAGAACAGTTGTTGTCAGCTGGTATCTAGAGCAGTTGCTTCTATTGCAGACCTCAAGAAGGGCCCATGCCCCAGAAAGCTTGTTCAGCTCTGACAGCTAATCCAGTACAGCGTGCTGTCTCTACCTACGATCTTTGCCCTGCCTGTATCCCTAGGCCGTCACAGCTAAATACCGCAAACATTTGCTGGGAAATCATGAATATGCCCTTTGCAGAGCACATGCGACAAAGCCAGAGCTTTAGGGACGTGTCTACACTACCCTATAGATGGTCTGTGCATGCACAGTGAGCCTATGCTTTCAGGACATGGGGATTTGAGCTCCAACAGCTCTCACATTATGCCCAGAGGCTGTCTGATGTTTACTGCAAGTGTTAGCTTTGCAGAGCACAGTCATCCGGCACGTGTGCTAAGGATGTGTCTGGAGCTACCAGATATATGCCAATCTGGTCAAATATACAAATTCCTCCAAATTCCTGCCTGAAAAAAGGAGGATAGGCCTTCAATGCTCAAAAGTTAAGTGTCAGCTCTGAGGCTTGCCATTAGCTGGGAGTTTTCCATGGGTGTTTGAGAGAAACAAACACAAGTGTCTCCGGTTCATCCAGCTAGCCCTAGAGAGCCAAGGGGATGACCACCTCATCCAGGCTGCATGGGATCATACTCAAGGAGGACACAAGGACAGGGCAAAGTAAAACAGACCTCAGCATTTGGCAGTCCCTGTCTGGGTCCATACTACAGTGAGCAGGATCTGAAACGTGACTTCCCAGTCTCACCTCTCTAAACTACAGTAGCCCTTCTAGAAAACAGAGATGTCCTACCGCGTTATGGCCGCTTACAGACAGAGCCAGGAGCAAGGCAGACACTTGCAGACCCTGAGCAGCCTGTTACCTCTGGTCAGCTTTTGGTTAAAACAACTGCCCTGGCTCCTCTAAAGAGGATGGCAGTACTGGGCCAGTAAGGTAATGCACATCATGAGCTGCTGGCGGGAGGTGAGCTCTGCTGTCCAAAAGGCACAGAAGTTTTTCACTTTTCCAGTCACAACACTCAAGGTAAAAAAAACATCCGGAGACAAGAGGCTATTCAGCTGGTCCCTGAGCAGAGACATGACGCCCACTCACGGGGTGGTGGCAGGCTGAAAGCAGGAGGCAGCCACCTAAGCCACAGGCCATGCAGCAACCTACAATTAGCATTTACACAGCTCTCAAGTGCTTTGCAAATGTATTTTATACCTACTTAACCCCTCTTCAGCTCCATTTCCCCATGGGTACTCAACAAGTCAGTGGCTGAGCTGGAAAATGCATTTCTTGCTGGCTCCAGTCTTTGCCAGGAACACAGGTGCTACTTTAGTAGCCCCCTGTAGATGCTCTTCATGCCTAGCAACAACAAACTGAATTTTTCTGACAGCAGATTAATTATAGGGGACACCAAGTAATAGAAAAGGCAAGTGCAAAGTGCCCCGCTTCAAATTTTAAGGCAAAAGTATAATCCATGTTTGCCTGCATTTTCTTTTCCCTGCCATCTGTACCAGTTTATTCCTACTGTCTCTTCAGCGAAAGAACTGAGAGTTCAACCTGATTTTACTCAGCCACTCTGGGGAACGCGTTCCTGCCAGAAGCATTCGGCTAAACCCTATTAAAAACATATCAAATCAGTGGGGCTTCTTCATACTCCACCAGGACAGAATTTGGTTCAGCTTTTTCCTTTCCTCCAGTGACTCTGATGCTCTTTTCAGCAAGCATCATTATGCAGGAGAAGCACTCGTCTGAAAGGCTCCGATATACCATGGGCATTTAGGCTGTGTCCTGCAGGCAAGAGCCCCATACTGTTTCGATGATTTCCACAAGAATTTTTGAGTGTTACACTTTGAGTGAACTTTCCCTCAAAATATCATTCTTGTAGGAACCGCGGATGGTGAATCCAAAGCAGACAGCCCTCTGATCTGGTCTGCACAAAGTTCAGACTGAGGGTGAAGGAAATGAACCTTATGCACAGGGAGGAAAAGTAGCAACGTCTTCTGGACGCTGGTAGCATTACAGCACTGCACTAGCATGCACCGGAGCTGCAAAGAGACATTTACTGCAGGCAAAATGAAACTGCTTGTCTAGCCTGAGAGAAATTCAAACAATGAGCAAGAAGGTAAACACTAAGAATGAATTTATATCCGGTTAAATGCTGTTGAAGTTACTATTTAAAACATTTTTCTCTAGAATACAACCTCTCTATAAGACAGTTAAAGACAGCTGAGGTGAGATGATCTCACCTAACTCCAGACATCAACACTAGTTATACTAGGGGCCCTTCATCGTCTGTTTTAGATATTTCCTTTAGGATTAGGAGAATTGCTCATTTTTCTCCCTTGACCACAGAGGGAGATCAGACAACAAGCACTGACGCAGAGAGCTATGGTCAGCTGAATCCCCCTCAGGCTGTCAAGGGACAGTTTTTAACCTGGCACTACCTTTTCAAACAAAACAAACACTATTTTTCCCTCTGTAATTATGAGGAATCAAACTTCAACCAACTGAGCTAATCAATTCTCTTTCCCCTTTTTGCCATGGATGAAGCAAGAGGTAACAAGTTTCCAAGTCAGGAGTAGAGAAGAGCCGTGAAACAACGCAAGGAAAGAAAGGGAAAAGGAAAAAGCACCTGAACTAGGGCAGAGAGGGATTTTTCACAGTGTTGATGCTGCAGGTACCAAACTGGTTCAACTCCAGCAGATGAAGGAGACACGCGTCGTGCAAACATACAGCTGGGGGAAATGACAGCCAAAATGGAGCTATCGCAGGAAAAGGTGAAGCATGGAAATTGTCAACAGATTTATTAACTATATTAACTTTTGGTATCTAAAACATATACTTGAGCTAAATATTCAGGTGCCTTTGATGATCAATGGAGGAAATAAGCAAAACCAGATCAGATTAAAAGTGCACACTGCAAATGCCCAAGACCTGTTGGATGAATCCCACTTGCTGTAACTTTCACCTGTAGAGACTCCACCTTTGGTTAGAAAATAAAAAGCCCATCCTAGCTGTCCCCACTTTGTGAACTTGAGTCTGACGACATAAGGAGCAGCAACAAAAATGGACAGGATAATTTTGAACTGTGTCTGAGTAGCTTGGCAGGGGCAGGGCAGCTGTTTTCTGTGTGATGCTGGAAAATACCCCTGTGGCCCACGGCTTTCAGTGGTGTCCATTTTATTACCCAGAAAAGTTGAGGAAGCTAAAGGGAATTCAGAGAAATGGAACAAAAAGGGCTAAAGATTTGGAGGGAGGGAACAGGAATGAAAGCACAGAAGCAGCAAGTTTATGTTATGCATGGAGATATGATTTTGAGGATACCTTGAGGAGTGCTGGAAATTTTTTTAAGATGGGTGTTTACTGAGATGAGATCAAACTAGATTTTTTACATTAAAGGGTATGAAAGACCAGGAGGACTATGAAAAAGACAGATTGTTTAAAGAGGAGGTATAAAGAAAGTGGAAAAAAATCCAAGAGAAATATGAGGAGAAATTTGCCTGAAGCTGGCATCCAGTACGCTAAGTCTCCCAAAATGGAAAGAAGTCCCTTCACTTGAGCTTATTAAATACCAATAAAACACTAGATAATTTTTCAAAACAAAAAACCCCATGCTGGGAAAAGTATTTATACTTTCATATTATGTTTCTGACTTCTGCATGGTTTTTATACATAGCTTGGTCTTTTGCAAACTGCCTTTTCAAAAAAAGTCAACAAGAACATTTTCATTGAATGCAAAAGGCTTTAGATTAACTTAGAATGCAAAGGCATATATTACAGCCTGTATGTCTACAGCCTAAAATGAAGTTGCCTGGCTTTAAAATGTGCAGAATGCCTGCAGTTTCCACCAGCTTCAGTGATGGCAATATGAAAGACAGAAGAAACATGAAATGAAAAATCATCCTATGGGTTTGTCTCCCATGACCTTTAAGGCAGTCAGTGTTGTTTTCTCCTTGTCTGCTGCATTTTGACAGCTATACCAATGGTGTCCACACTCACCGGGACAACCTCAAATGAAGGTGCCTTAGAAATCATTCCTGTGACAACTGTCAGTCCTGTGTCCGGCAGCGACGACTACAGGAGGGTGAGCCGTATACAACTGGGATCCTGCGGTTATCCTACACAAGCTACCTGTGCTGGGGAGCAGGCAGCTTGCAGGGAGATGTCCAACCTACTGCAGGGTTTGAGTAGGGGCAGGGTGGTATAGGCAGGGGTCTGCCTGAACTTCGACAAAAACCTGGCTTTGGTGAGTGGTCTGTGTCAGCTTACATGTTGTTTGAGAAACCTCACTGAACACAAGGGACCTTGACAGACTTGAGAGGTGAGCCCATGCAAATCTCATGAAGTTCAACAAGGCCAAGTGCAAGGTCCTGCACGTGGGTCGGGACAATCCCAAGCACAAATACAGGCTGGGCAGAGAATGGTTTGAGAGCAGCCCCGAGGAGAAGGACTGGGGGGTGTTGGTGGATGGAAAGCTGGACATGACCCGGCAATGTGTGCTTGCAGCCCAGAAAGCCAACTGTATCCTGGGCTGCATCAAAAGAAGTGTGACCAGCAGGTCGAGGGACGTGATTCTCCCCCTCTACTCCACTCTCATGAGACCCCACCTGGAGTCCTGCATTCAGCTCTGGGGCGCCCAGCACAAAAAGGACATGGATCTGTTGGACTGAGTCCAGAGGAGGGCCACAAAGATGATCGGAGGGCTGGAGCACCTCTCTCTGAAGACAGGCTGAGAGAGTTGGGCTCATTCAGCCTGGAGAAGAGAAGGCTCTGGGGAGACCTTCTAGCAGCCTTCCAGTACCTAAAGGGGGTCTACAAGAAAGCTGGAGAGGGGCTTTTGACGAGGGCATGTAGTGATAGGACAAAGGGTAATGGCTTTAAACTGAAAGAGGGTAGATTGAGATTAGATAGATGGAAGAAATTATTTACTGTGAGGGTAGTGAGGCACTGGAGCAGGTTGCCCAGAGAAGCTGTGGATGCTCCATCCCTGGAAGTGTTCAAGGCCAGGTTGGCTAGGGCTTTGAACAACCTGGTCTAGTGGAAGGTGTCCCTGCCTGTGGCAGGGGGGTTGGAACTAGATGATCTTTAAGGTCCCTTTCAACCCAAACCATTCTATGATTCTATGTTTGTAAACCACGAAAGAACTGACCAGACCAGAGAAGCTGAGATGATTTCCATCTGTTTAGCCCCTCTGTGACCTTTCTGTACCACGTAGGGGTGAGTAATGGCAGAAGGTGAAGTGTTGAGAAACTAAGAAAAATTTCAGCCTGATGTTAAAGTTTGGCAAACTAGAGAAAGTAGGACTGAAGTGAATCTGCTTTCTGTGCCTAATCAGTAGTAACCTTGTTACTGTGTACTGGATTCTTGGTTTTGACACCTCACTTCACCTTCCATTAGGTTTGGTTACCAACCCTGAGCCACAGCTCTCCTGACCCCAAGTTTAACAACTCTCTAGTGTCAAATGGGGTTGGCACAGCTTGGTAAGCCTGAGCTGGGCTGCTTGTTCAGTTTATGTTGGCTCTCTAACCTAAGGGTATTCTTTATCAGAGCATCTCATTTTCCATAAACTGTTCTTTTAAATGCTTGAGTAATCACTCAAAGTTGGTCAGATGACCATTCATGCACAAAAGCTACACCAAAAGTCCAGGGAACAGAACATTCATTCTCTGGCATCTTTAGAAAGATAAAGGGACATGGGCTACTTCACAGCTGGGATGGGAGCTTTATTTTCTAACCAAAGGTGGACTCCCTACTGCTGACAGTTACAGAAAGTGGGATTCATCCAACAGGTCTTGGACATTTGCAGTGTACACTTTGAATTTGATTGAGTTTTGCCTTTTTCCTCCATTGATCATCAAAGGCACGTAAACATTTAGCTCAAGTATACGTTTTAGATACCAAAGGTCAAAAAAAAAGTCTCAAAAAGTCACTGCCCAAAATTTTACAACTAATCAGGCTGCATAAACAGCATTACCAGATGACTGCTGGTAATGGCCACAGCCCTGCTTCTTGCTTTCCAGACCCCCTTTTCTCCTCCTGGAAACCCAAAGGAGCCTGTCCCCTGTCACTTCTGCCCCCACGCCACCGATTGCCATCGAATTACCAAAACCAGCATTTACTCCTTAACAGCCACTCAGGGCAAACTAGGCTCAAGTTGCACTGTTTGGCTGCTGAGACAGTGGATTAAAAGTGAAATTGTGGGAATAAATGAGTTGTGACAACCGACTCAGAGGATTAGAACCCCAGGGTCTGACTACAGAATCTGTGCATCAGGAAACTGATAACCTGACAAGGTGAGGAAGAACTTCTGGGTTGCTTATGGCTGCTTTCTCCTCTTGCAGCAGAAACTCTATCAGATTTCTTCAGCCTCCTACTGTTTTTTTAATGATCATAAATACTTTCTAGCAATAGCATTATCATTTTTTCTCCCTGAGACTTCATCTGGCAAGTGGAAGTACAGCCTGTTTCTTCTCATCTCATTTGGAAACTGCTTTGCTGATTTTTCTGGAGTATTTTGAGCATCAGTGGAGCCTATATGGATTTGGCTGGGTGGGCGGGCAGGGTCTGGACGAGGATTTTCAGGGCATTTATGTTTTTGCAGTTCTTCCTTCTGAGATTTCCTTTGTCCGGCACTTGACGCAAACCTGGGTTCTTTGCTGGGTGCACACCCTGAGTGAGAAGGACGAGGACCTACAAGAGTAAATTCTCAAGGAATTAAAACACATACACACACACACACATATTACCAAGACAATTGAAAATTAACATTCCCCAAGGTACGGTATTGGGAAGACTGTCAGAGTGAACACAGCTCTGAGGAGCAGCAAAGATGCTCTCCAAGGAGGAATCAGATAAAACAGTTCAGCATGAAAAGTATTCACAAAGGCGTCCCTGATCACGACAGCCATTGCACAGGAGAGGGATTAAATCCATGTTATAACTGAAGTAAAATCTGCAGTGGGAGCTCAGAAGTTTCTCAGCATTGGGGGATCTTCCCCAAGGAGAAACTTTGCATAAACAGCCATTGCAGAGGAGCTGGAGATGCTGCCTGAGACAACACGAACAAATTCACCTGAAAGATGCCGTATAAATATTTGAAATGGAAGAAGAGCTTAACATAAGAGCTGTCGTAGCCATAAAGGAATACGCCAGCTCCGCTGGTTGGGCAGCAGGAGAGGCCGCAGCTCTGTGGTGAAATCAAAACAAGAGTCCACACAGCAGAAACACCAATGGATGACCTGTGAGAGATGGAAAGCCATCCAAACCCCATCCTTGCTAAATCACAGGCCCCACACTGGATGAACACCTCAGAAGTGTGCTGAGATGGAGGAGGGCCTTTCTGCCGGGGCCTGTTTTGTTGGGAGCGGAGGACCCACATGGGAGACTTAGGAAACTGGCCAGATGGAAAAAGCCCCATCCCCTGGGGGAGTCCTTGCAGAAGAGAGGCCAGGTTGAACCCAGAGATGATCCCTCCTTTGCTCCTACACCAGGAACAAGGTTTCTGGGATGACATGTACGCACCCGGGGAGGCTTCCTGAGCAGGTGGGATATGAGTGCTTCCTGAGCACTTCGCGGTCAGAGGGACAGGGACTGGGGAGGTGAGAGAAGGACGAGGAGCGAGACGGGCACTAAAAGGAGCAGTTGTGGCCCTGGGGGAAAGCAGGCAGGTGGCTCTCATACCCCCTCCTGGGAATTTCAAAAAATCGCTTCTTTGGAAACTGCATGTCTTGTACGCAGTGGGTTTTCATTTTCCCAGGACACATTTAAATACTCTCTGTCCTCTGCTAGAGTAAGGGGTTAATATCACTCAAGCCCTTGTGAAGCCTAGTCGCTGCTCCTATTGCAATGAATCACACTTAATGAAAGAAGTTTAATTAATCAACAAGTAATTGGACCTGCAATCTGCCCCTCGATAGGCATTTTATATTGAGATTCAAGCCATCAGAACTACCTCCAGCACCCAGTTTTCAAAACCTGATAAACCTTTTCCTGACTGGAGCGGTCGACACAAGGGGGGTGACTCCCAGAAGAGGGGTGCATGGCTCCACCAGGCACTTGCCACAGCGTGCCCCATGCTGAGGGGTGGGTGCTGCCCCAAGCAGTGCAGCAAGCCTGACCACAGCTGCTGCCTCTTCACAAGGAGGTAAAAGGGGGAAAAAACATTTCTGAGCTTTTTGCAGCTCAGAAGGATGGAAACACGGATTTCTCTGGCAGCCTGTGAGATACAGGAATTTGTTCTGCCACTCGAGGCTTTCAGAGCACCACAAAGAAAACGTTACATCAGGCTGAGGAGTCCCCTGGCCCAGTCTTTTTTGGAAATACAAGAAATCAGAGCCAGATCCCAAGTAGGCAGAAGCCAGAAAATCTTCCTGAGCCTCAAGCCCAGTTCCAGAGCCTCAGCCAGCGGTGTCCACCACAAGCATAGCCAAGCCATGGAGGCGCTACTCCAGGTACTTAAACATATCTCTACTCATCCTAGCTATCAAGGTTTTGTCAGCATACAAAGCAAAGACTTTCCAGCAAGCAACCACACAATCACAGAATCACAGAATGGTGGAGGCTGGAAGGGACCTCTGGAGATCCTCTAGTCCAACCCCCCTGCCAGAGCAGGGTCACCCAGCGCAGGCTGCACAGGACTGCGTCCAGGCGGGTTCTCAATCTCTCCAGAGAAGGAGACTCCACACCCTCCCTGGGCAGCCTGTGCCAGGGCTCTGTCACCCTCACGGTGAAGAAGTTTTTCCTCATCTTCAGGCGGAACTTCCTGTGTTCCAGTTTGTGCCCGTTGCCCCTTGTCCTGTCGCTGGGCACCACTGAAAAGAGTCTGGCCCCATCCTCTTGACACCCGCCCTTGAGATATTGATAAGCATTGATGAGGTCCCCTCTCAGTCTTCTCTTCCTCAGGCTGAACAGCCCCAGCTCCCTCAGCCTTTCCCCACAGGAGAGATGCTCCAGTCCCCTCATCATCTTTGTAGCCTCTGCTGGACTCTCTCCAGTAGTTCCTCGTCTTTCTTGAATTGGGGAGCCCAGAAGGCGTTTCAAGGGGGAACGGGCACAAACTGGAACACAGGAAGTTCCATCCAAAGTTAGCCTTAAAATGTATTTACTAGGACTCTTCAGTTTTATAGTCTTCAAAGATGGGGAAATTTCCTTCTCTGATGCCTTTTTCTTCTTTGTAAGTTTATTAATACTAGAGGTGCCTCTGATTTCACCAGAAAGTGTACAGATCATCTTATTACAAAATAGTCCAAAACATACACCAAATTCAACGTTGGCATGGTTTTTTTCCTTCTGAAAAGACAAGATTTACAGTTCAAAAACCATTTTTTACCAATATCTAAACAAAATACTTTTACTGAACAAACACAGAATGTTTAACATGGGTATTTACATCCAAAACCCACTATTACAAACAACTCTAGAAGCTCCCAAGAATTTTATTTTTCTCATAGGCCAGAGAAAGGGGTTTGTGGGTTTTTTCCCCTGGTTTTACACTACAGCTATTTAAACCTGTTCTTAACGAAAATTTATGCCATCAAAAAAAAATCAATACAAGTTAGGCAATTATATCACCAATGCAACTGCTGTCTTAAGTGTAGCACTAAAAGCATTACTCTTTACAAAACATTATTCTGAAAGCCTTTACCCGCTCCGAGTGAATCACAGAAAGCTTCTGCTGTTCAGCAATTAGAAAAATAAGCCTATAAGCAGAGTACGAAGCCCAAGGACTGGGGCAGCATATTAAAGCAGAAACATTTATAGATATAGAGGTAGTTATAAAAAATAGGCAGGCTTGCTTCAGGGTCTGTAGAAGCAGCCATCTTTCTGTCAGGAGGTTGTGTTTTAAGATGCAGAGAAATCGATCCACTTAAAGCTGCAGTTTTTACAGTTTGTAACGGGATACTGAAGTCTGAGTCCTACCTGTGTCTCAAGAAATGATATGACATTCTTGCAAGTAAGATGAGCCAAACCTTTTGTGTCCCTATGTCGTGGTTTAGCCCCAGCCGGAGGCTGAGCCACGCGGTCGCTCGCTCACCCCCCCCTCCCGGTGGGACGGGGAGAGAATTGGGACGAAGAAAAGCAAAAACTCGTGGGTTAACAACAACAACAGTTTAACCAAACAACAAAGGGAAAGAGAACAAAACAAGCGAGAAACCTCAACAATGACAACAACAGCGTGTACTTAGCGGTGCTTCCCGTGCAGGTCGCTCCCGCCCGCAGCCCGACGCCCAGCCCGCTCCGAGCAGCGATCCCCGCCCCGCCAGTCACCCCCTCTAAATAGTGAGCGTGACGGTCACATGGTATAGAATAGACCCCGGCCAGCTTCTGGTGAAAATTAACCCTATCCCAGCCGCAACCAGGACATTATCCACCCCTTATTCTATACCATATATGTCACGCTCAGATCCTACACTTTCCAATTAATCACCACCACTTTTCCTGATATATATATATATAGATATACACACAGACATCATTCCCTTAGTCTATGGACCATCCCTTTGAAGTGTCCATTGAGTTCATTTAGTCCATGACTTTAGGCTCCATCTGTCAGAATAGTCTCTTGGGGCAGGAGAGATGATGTGGAGTTTGCTCAGTCGGTGAAACAGGGCTGGGTCTCGGCGTGGTGTGGCAGGCGACACTGGACGCTGTGGGAGGATGGTGTGTAGTGTTGGATTGTTGCATCTGGAACTTGCAGTCACAGTATCTGGCTCGGCTGCTGCATCATGTCCACGGTCTGTGGGTTGAAGATGCCGATCTCTTGAGGAAGTTGATGGGCGCCAGTTGCTAAAGCCAGTTCTGCTTCCATCACTGCTGCACTTTGCTCAGTTTTATCAATAGTTCATTCATTGACTATTCTCACCCAAAATCAAATCCCCTCGAGGTACACATCGGACTTCCCCATCCTTTCGCATCACCCACCAAGTGCACCCAGGTCCTTGAGCAAAAACAATCCCACGGATGGGTTTGCCTTTGCCCGAGGCAGGAGTAACCCAGACTGTCTTCCCTAACATATTCTTCATGTGCACTACAGGAACTTTATCCCCTTCTACAGTATGTAAAGGCTTTGATTGGGCAGGGCCAGCTCGATTGGTGGATCCTCTAGTGTTAACTAACCAGGTGGCTTTTGCTAAATGTGTATCCCAATGTTTGAAGGTCCCACCACCCATTGCCCTCAGTGTAGTTTTCAGTAGTCCATTGTATCGTTCAATTTTCCCAGAGGCTGGTGCATGATAGGGGATGTGATACACCCACTCAATGCCATGCTCTTTGGCCCAGGTGTCTATGAGGTTGTTTCGGAAATGAGTCCCATTGTCTGACTCAATCCTTTCTGGGGTGCCATGTCGCCATAAGACTTGCTTTTCAAGGCCCAGAATAGTGTTTCGGGCAGTGGCGTGGGACACAGGATATGTTTCCAGCCACCCGGTGGTTGCTTCCACCATTGTGAGGACATGGCGCTTGCCTTGGCGGGTCTGTGGGAGTGTGATATAATCAATCTGCCAGGCCTCTCCATATTTATATTTCAGCCATCGTCCTCCATACCAGAGAGGCTTTGACCGCTTGGCTTGCTTGATTGCAGCACATGTTTCACACTCATGGATAACCTGTGCGATAGTGTCTATGGTCAAGTCCACCCCTCGGTCACGAGCCCATCTGTATGTTGCATCTCTTCCCTGATGGCCTGAGGTGTCATGGGCCCACCGAGCTAGGAATAATTCACCTTTATGTTGCCAGTCCAGATCCACCTGCGCCACTTCAATCCTAGCAGCCTGATCCACCTGCTGGTTGTTTTGATGTTCCTCAGTGGCCCGACTCTTAGGTACGTGGGCATCTACATGACGTACTTTTATAACCAGCTTCTCTAGCCGGGCAGCAATATCTTGCCACAATGTGGCAGCCCAGATGGGTTTGCCTCTGCGCTGCCAGTTGCTCTGCTTCCATTGCTGTAACCACCCCCACAGAGCATTCGCCACCATCCAGGAGTCGGTATAGAGATAGAGCACTGGCCACTTCTCTCGCTCGGCAATATCTAAAGCCAGCTGGATGGCTTTCACCTCTGCAAACTGACTCGATTCACCTTGTCCTTCAGTGGCTTCTGCAACTCGTCGTGTAGGACTCCACACAGCAGCTTTCCACCTTCGATGCTTTCCCACAATACGACAGGACCCATCAGTGAACAGGGCATATTCCTTCTCATTTTCTGGTAGTTCATTATATGGTGGGGCCTCTTCAGCACGTGTCACCTCTTCCTCTGTCGACATTCCAAAGTCTTTCCCTTCTGGCCAGTCCGTGATCACTTCCAGAATTCCTGGGCGACTGGGGTTTCCTATTCGAGCTCGTTGTGTGATCAGTGCGACCCACTTGCTCCATGTAGCATCAGTGGCATGATGTGTAGAGGGGACTCTCCCTTTGAACATCCAGCCCAGCACCGGCAGTCGGGGTGCCAGGAGGAGCTGTGCTTCAGTACCAACCACCTCCGAAGCAGCTCGAACCCCTTCATATGCTGCCAAAATCTCTTTTTCAGTTGGAGTGTAGCGGGCCTCAGATCCTCTGTATCCCCGGCTCCAAAACCCCAGGGGTCGACCTCGAGTCTCCCCTGGTGTTTTCTGCCAGAGGCTCCAGGTAGGGCCGTTCTCCCCGGCTGCGGTGTAGAGCACATTTTTAACATCTTGCCCTGCCCGGACTGGCCCAAGGGCTACTGCATGAACTATCTCCTGTTTAATTTGTTCGAAGGCTTGTCGTTGCTCAGGGCCCCATGTGAAATCATTCTTCTTTCGGGTCACGTGATAGAGAGGGCTTACAATAAAACTGTAATTTGGAATATGCATTCTCCAAAAACCCACAATGCCTAAGAAAGCTTGGGTCTCCTTTTTGTTAGCTGGTGGAGACATAGCTGCTATTTTGTTGATCACATCTGTTGGAATCTGACGACGTCCATCTTGCCATTTTATTCCTAGGAACTGGATCTCCTGTGCAGGTCCTTTGACCTTACCTCGTTTTATGGCAAAGCCAGCTCTCAGAAGAATTTGAATTATTTTTTCCCCTTTCTCAAAAACCTCGTCTGCTGTGTTGCCCCACACAATGATGTCATCAATGTATTGTAGGTGTTCTGGAGCTCCACCCTTCTCCAGTGCAGTCTGGATCAGTCCATGGCAAATGGTAGGGCTGTGTTTCCACCCCTGGGGCAGTCGATTCCAGGTGTACTGGACACCCCTCCAAGTAAAAGCAAACTGTGGCCTGCACTCTGCTGCCAAAGGGATGGAGAAGAACGCATTGGCAATATCAATGGTGGCGTACCACTTGGATGCCTTGGACTCCAGTTCATACTGAAGTTCTAGCATGTCCGGCACGGCAGCACTCAGTGGTGGCGTGACTTCATTGAGGCCACGGTAGTCCACTGTTAATCTCCATTCCCCATTAGATTTCCGTACTGGCCATATAGGACTATTAAATGGTGAATGCGTCTTACTAATGACTCCTTGGCTCTCCAGTTGATGAATCAGCTCACGGATGGGAGCCAGGGAGTCTCTGTTAGTGCGATATTGCCGCCGGTGCACCGTCCTGGTAGCAATTGGCACCTTCTGTTCTTCAGCTTGCAGCAATCCCACAACGCAGGGATCTTCTGAGAGGCCAGGCAGGGTAGATAGCTGTTTGGTCTTCTCTGCATTCACCGTGGCTACACCAAAAGCCCATCGGTATCCCTTTGGGTCCTTGAAGTACCCTCTCCTGAGGTAGTCTATGCCAAGGATACAAGGGGCCTCTGGGCCAGTCACAATGGGGTGCTTTTCCCACTTGTCCCCTGTTAAGCTCACCTCAGCCTCCAATACTGACAATTCTTGGCATCCCCCTGTCACTCCTGAGATCCAGATGGGTTTCGTGCCCCTATGCTCTGATGGCATCAGACTACATTGTGCACCGGTGTCTACCAAAGCCCTATACTTCTGTGGGTCTGATGTGCCAGGCCATCGAACCCACACAGTCCAGTATACCCGGTCATCCCTTTCCTCCTCCTGGCCGAAGGCAGGGACCCTCTATTCCTGTTCCTCGTCAGAGTATTCCCTGTCTGAGCCTTGCAGCGCCAGACCAGAAGGCCCCTCCTCAGGATCAAGGGAGGTGATTTCAGTTCTTCTCTGTTTGGGAAATCGCTGATTGCCTTCGTGCATCTCTACAGCAACTCTGCTGACAGACTTCTTGGGTGGCCCCTTCTTAACAGCTGTCTTCCCTCTCAGTTCACGTACACGGGCTTCCAGCTTAAAGGTGGGTTCACCGTCCCACTTCCTCATGTCCTCCCCCTGGTCACGCAGGAAGAACCAGAGTGCTCCACGCGGCGTGCGTCTGGGGCTCCCTTTCCCTCTGACTGAGGCAGGAGAGGACTGATTTCTTGGGGCATTCCTGATAGTCAAGGCACTGGCCCGTAGGGATGAGGCGGTACAGAGGTTTTCTTCAAAGTTTTGGAGCCAAGATGACACTCTCTCCACAGTTGGCGTATCAATATCTGGGAAATACATCGCTGCCAGGCTGTTAGAATATGACGGTGGGGCGCTCTGAATCACCTTCCTCCACATAGCCCGTGTGCACAGGACATCGTCTGGATCTTTGGAGACCTCATCATTGTCTAGATCCCTGTAGATGACTTCCAGTACCGCTAATTCTCTCAGGTACTGGATGCCTTCATCTGCAGTGGTCCACTTTCCTGGGGAGTTCACAAGATCTTCCTTGAATGGATACCTTGCCCTCACACTTGAGAGGAGTCGTCTCCAGAGACTGCAAATTGCTGCCTCTCTTCCAATTCCTCTCTCAATTCCCCGGTTCCTAGCAAGGGATCCCAGCTGTTGGGCTTCCTTGCCTTCCAGTTGCTGACTGTCGGCCCCACTATCCCAGCATCGGAGCAGCCAGGCAGCAATCCGCTCACCTGGCTGGCGGCTGTAATCTTTCCGCATGTCTCGAAGTTCTGCTGAGGTCAGGGACCGGGTAGTTTCTGCTTCCTGTCGAAATTCTCTCACTCCTTCCTCTGATGTCCTTGTCGAAGGACCGGCTTCGTGATCTGACCCTTCCTCTTCTTCCTTTTCCCTTACTAATCGAGGGTATGGACCCGTTGTCCTCCTTGTCCATTGCTTCTTTTTGACTACTGGGGCAATTACTGTAGTTGGTGGTGGTGTTTGGGTCCCTATCTCAACCATGGTGTCCTCAGGTGCAGTTTGGGTCCCTGCCTCAACCGGAGTCCTCTGGGAATGCTGAACTGCGGCTCGATAGGCACAAGCCAGGCCCCAGTACAACGCTAGAAGCTGGTGGTTCTCATTAGGATAGGCAAGGCACCCTTCTATCAGGTGGCGTGTCAGTTTGCTAGGGTTGCTCACTTGTTCAGGTGTAAAGTCCCAGGCTATGGGAGGTGTTAACCGCCCTAGGAACCTGCCCAAGTCCTTCCACACACCCTGCCACCCTGGGACCGGCTGCCTCAGGTCACGCTTCAATATAGCCTCACCCAAAAGTTGTCTTCTCTTCCACCAGGACGAGACCAGATTCCACAAACCCCATAATATGCCAACAATATTAGTAAGTAATACCAAGCAGTTCACACAAGGGTGAGCAAAGACCTCAGGAGCCTGTGTAATAAGCCTGTCTACATTAACCCTGGGTAGGGAGAGGGAGATGATGTATTCCCTCATCCTCTCCACCAGATAGCTCCCCCAGCACAGTGAGACCGTCAGTGCCAGAACAAACCACATTCGCATTAACATGTTGCCAAAAGTCAAGAGATAAACAACGCAACCAGCAAACTTTTTTTTTCGACCCGTGCAGGAGCTTGTCACTTAGTAATTACTACAGTTAGAGCACACTTAATACAAAAGTGCTGTTGTCGTGCCCCACGTTGGGCGCCAAAAAAGACTGTCGTGGTTTAGCCCCAGCCGGAGGCTGAGCCACGCGGTCGCTCGCTCACCCCCCCCTCCCGGTGGGACGGGGAGAGAATTGGGACGAAGAAAAGCAAAAACTCGTGGGTTAACAACAACAACAGTTTAACCAAACAACAAAGGGAAAGAGAACAAAACAAGCGAGAAACCTCAACAATGACAACAACAGCGTGTACTTAGCGGTGCTTCCCGTGCAGGTCGCTCCCGCCCGCAGCCCGACGCCCAGCCCGCTCCGAGCAGCGATCCCCGCCCCGCCAGTCACCCCCTCTAAATAGTGAGCGTGACGGTCACATGGTATAGAATAGACCCCGGCCAGCTTCTGGTGAAAATTAACCCTATCCCAGCCGCAACCAGGACACCCTAGGAGGAGAGCACTGTTCCGGCAGTGTGATATTTATGACTTGTAGCAAGAAAAACATTTTTCTTTGTAAAAGTAAAACCATCAGTTTTGCCTGCTAATAGCAAATGAACAACTAAAACCCCATGATCTTTAAGGGTCTCCTCCAAGTCCCGTGAGGCTGTACTGCGTGCAGGCTGGTCCGCTACCATGAGGAGTAAAACCTTTATGCTTTATAATGGGAAATTAAAATAGGATCTCAAACAAGAGGGGAAAAAAAGGTCAAAAACAGTGAGAAATTACATTCTCCCTGCAGAAATTTATCTCAGTCATCTCTGGAGATTCTCCATGTGTTCCAAAGCAATAGACAAACTAATACTTATTTCCTCTTCCTGGTATTAATGTGAATTTAATTCTTTGAAGTTTTTCCCTTCCAGTTGCTGCTTTTTAAACTTGGCATATCTAGGCGCTGGTGAAACGACGTCTGCTCTACTTGCCACAGACAAAAATACCCTGGACTCCTGACTTTGAGAAAATGCACATAGAAAAAAGATCTGAAATCCAGCATTTACTATACATATAACTGTTTTAAAGGACACTTGGTTTTGAAATACAGTTTTCGGTCCCCTACTGAAAGAAATTTGTACTTACTGTACGCCAAAGACACACATAACTAATATTGCATTGTGGCAGTTTAAGTATAAAGGAGATACATACAATATATTGGAGAAAAATAAGCAATTTTTAGATAATAAAATAGTCTGAGTTTCTGATTGCTGCATTTTTATTTTTAAAATAAATTTTATAAAACATTTTATCCTTTACATTATAATTGGCTTTCATTTTACATTTTAAAGAGTTTTGTTTCACTGTGATGGAGAACATAATAATGTGAGGAATAGATCATCCTGTTTCTCATACATCTTTTTTAAAATATATAGACATTTGAAGAATGCACTCTGCTTTTTCTCAAAAAGTGTATACTTGTTATCTTGACACAACACTCACTTTTGCTGCAGTAAAAGAGGTTAACAGAGCGCTTCTGCATAGAGAGAAGACGGTTAATCTGGCTGCATCTACATCAAGAAAGAGAATGGGTATTCTTATGCTAAAGCATCAAATTGTTTCTTTACCTTGCTAGAAACCTGTGTGGATAAAAGCTAAATCAATACCAACAGTTGTTTTAACTAAATCTAATTCTTGTTAGGAGCACATTCCTATGGAATCCTTTTTTGTCTTTGCTACCATTTTTAAACCTCAAAGGCCATGAAGAATTGATAAACAGTGCCACTGTCCTGCTTTTCTTAACGCAAAACAAATGGGGAAATGTGACTAGATTACATCAATGTACACAAAAAAGTAACCAAAGTGCAATTAGCAATACCATAGACTTCTTCCAAATGATTTATTTCCACCAAAAGCAAGCTTTTTAACTTTATAATGCAGGTTTATTTCTTCAGCATCTCCTAACTGCATTTTTACAGGTAGGTCATTTTAAAGAGGCCTTTATAATTGCTGTTATATAGCATTCATCCCACCTAAGGTAACAATAAACCACTAGACTTAGGGTTGGGGGTTGACATTGCTTACCATTGTCAACATTTTACAAACAGGTCTCTATTTAAAGTGTTCTATACTCTTTGTTAGTAATCATTTACTTTACCTAATGTATTAAGTGAACATTTGTCTTTTTGGTCACATTAGTTTAAAAAGTTATGTTGGTATTTAAATACTTACATTGCCCTTTACAAGGACAATTCCTGCATCAAATGTTGTAGCTTAAGCACAAAGAGCTTGTCACATGTTTTACTACTACAATAATGTTGTTATTGTTACTATCAGTGTTGCTAACAATAATGTCAATATCAATATCAATTTATTCTTTATATTGGCATCATTCCAAATCAACCATCCACGGCCATGCCTGGACCATCTATGCTAAAATTCCCAGTTTCAGAAAGCTCCTCTTTCAGATGATGACTAAGAGTGCTAAGAAGTGAAGCTCTTCTTATTATAGCTCTCAGCAATTTCTTCCATTTAACCTTCTAACGAAGGACCTGTGTTTCAATATCTACCAGTCATTTGAAGACTGTTACGGCTCCTTATCAACCTTTCTGACATCTTCCTTGCTTGTCATTTCTGCGCAAAAAAATAGATGGGCCTCTTTTCTGAGTGTCTGGGAACAACAGGCAGCAGAGTTACCTAGACACTCCGTAAACGCTTCATCCAAAGATGAGGAGATCACAAACGAAAGAATTAACATCTATCACTGATTGCCACCAACTTCACCTGCCTGAAACTATCTTAATGTTGGCATCCATTTATCTGTGCTTCACTCAGTCTCCACGGACACATCACATATATTGATATACACACAGATATTTGCATATATACTTACTTATACATATATATATATTTGTAAGTATCTGTGTATTTATGTATTTGAGAGGTCACATGTTCCTTTACCTGTTCCTTAGCTGCAGAATGCCCTAACTAGCCACATCCAACCCATGAAAGGGTTTTCTGGGTATGCAGCTCACGTAGCAGCAAGCTAAGGCCAAAGGGAAACAAGACACATCTGAATCCGAATGTAATTTGGGAAATCCCAGAATTCCTATACATCACATCTACGATGGAGGAGAGCAGTGGTGTGATTAGGTTTAATCGAGAGCTTGCTTCATCAGACCTATCTTTTTAAAATGGTCTAATTAATTGCAATGGGGATGCAGGCTTTGGTAAGAGCCCGAGAGATGCTATACGCAATTTCCATAGACATCCTCTCTATTTTAACTTCATCCAGTTTGAGAAGAGGCACCTGGACATCTCTGCTCTCTGCTATGCCCTCTGGCAGTCCCGTTCCCAGGGTGAGCATGCAGTAGACATTAAGCACAGAGGAGATCTGAGGCATTCCTGAGCAGCCAGGAAAGATATACGAGAAAGGCTGTTCAACAAAAACATGCTGGGCATAGAAAACCTCACTAGATAATAGGATTGTTGTGTAGAAACACCTCACTCCTATCTCTCAGGCTCACGGTAGCTGCAAAAATGACAATAGCAAGTACAACATTGGAGTTGCAGCCAGACTGAAAGAATAACGAATAAACGTGGTGTTAAACTTAAATCTGGCTCCCAGCTGGAGTGCTGCTGTAGCCTGCCAAGCACAACGGGGAAGAAGGCAACAAGGACACTAGTCTGGAGATCAGAGCGGAGGTGTCTGTAAAGAACAAAGAATATCCAAATAGTATTGTTGGCTGCAGACACTGCACTGATAAGTCAGGCAGCATTTGGAAAGAGGAAACTCACAGGAGGAGGAGGGAGAGAAAGAAAACGAAGGCGGCAGAGGAATAGAAGAGAACAAAATGAGACAAAGCAAAAGTAATGAGAAAAAGGCAGAGCTGTAGTGTCCTTCAGCATTTAATGATGAGAAATCTGACTGAGATTGTAACTATTGATCAACGGGCAAAAAGAATTACATGAAAGAGGAGAGACAGTGCTGCTGAGCAGGGCCAGTTATCCCAAGACAGGGGATTAAGGGAAATGAGACCTACTTTAGTTTTGCAGACCCATGGGACAAATACCACTGTAATGAAATGCTACACTGTCCTCAGCATGCCACCCCACAGCTGTGTCCAGCCAAGTGGCCATGGACCACTTTATGAACCGGGTCAGAGAGCTGGTGGGAAAAGCAGGAAGAGAGGGGGAAACTTCTTCACTCACGGGATCTCTTAGAGGGAAGTCTAAGAGGATGTTGCTTCTTGCACCATCTCATCTTGACCTAAACTGACTTACTGACGGGAGAGGAAGACATGTTTGGAATTAAAAAAATGACAAGAATAGCAATCAGTGAGGATGTAACTAAGGACAGGGACACTAAGCCCTGCAGAGCACTGTGAGAAGTAAAAAATAAAGTTTATATAGCAGAGTTGGCACAGAGAAAGGAGACTGTAGCCTTAAAGCCATAGATTTGTCCCCAGAACAGTTTTCTTGGACTACTAGGCTGTTTAGCTCAACTTCCACTGGGAAAGTCCTCACATTTTTTCGCAAGCCTTTCACGATTACTTGTCATTCTCTGCTCTTGCCTCCCTTCTAGACTTCTAACACTTAATCAGATTTAATTTATTAGCAAAGTGAGTTTCAATTGCTTCAAAGTAATGAGCAAAGATACACTCTTTCTTTATTTAGCTTATCCCCAGCTAAATCACTGCTGCAGACACCAGCTACTAAAGGATGCAGAGAACATCTGCATGTCATGTCCTTTCATGTACCTTATCCGGTTCAGTTCAGTAGGGCAGACTTCATGCTCTATACCCACTGGAGAATACCTTTACCATGTGGATAGGATGCTACCAGAAAAAGAGAAGCATTTGGGAAAAACTAGAGTTCTTGCTGTCTCTTTCGGGAGTGGTAAGCAAAGTTAAGCCTTTGTGCAGAATATGGTCAACACAGAGATTTCCTCAGAAAGATTTTTCCCATGTAAGTTCCCAACAAAGCCTTTCAAAGACACCAGCCTTGGGAGCAGCCAGTCACACGTGTCTTAAGTGATTGCTGTGGACATCACAGGTCAGCATGTCTTCAGCCTAATTTAGATGGAGCTCGCACATCCTAAATAAGGAGCCAAATCACTGGGCTGTTGACTCTCCTAGAGCTTTTCCCAAGTCTTTCCCTATAATGAAGCACTCCAAAGAGTGTCTTGCTCTGATGCAGAATGACACAGGGTTTCAGAAGTTCAATCAAAGTGGAATCCTCCGTGGTCTTGGCCTATAATAAAAGCTCCCCAGTGAGGTACTGAATAAGCATCTTTTTCTAAGCACTCTGCGTAGTGCTCCTTGGTCCTGATTCATAAATTATTGGTGCCTCCCTGTTTTTTCTGAAGGCTCCTTCAGTGGAGGCTTCAGATCTGTGGTGTCAAGTAACTCACAGCTGGCTGTCCCTGACTTATACAGACATAAAAACTTCCCTGTTTACTCTTCAAAAGCACCATGCAAACCAAAGGCACTGAGGAGAGGTTTGTTTTTCTTTTATATTTCCCCAAAATATCAGTAAGCTATTTCTTTTATAGTCTCTGATCATAACTGGAAAAAGAGAAGCATGCAAGTTGAAATTGAAAGAATGCAATCTGCCTGTTGTTCAATTTCTCTTCTTTCTGGAAATCACTGGATACATATAGTTCCACAACTACTACATTGCGAAAAGTTGTGTAAAACAAAAATATTGCAGCTGCCCGCTATAATTTAAAAAGAAAATTCAATCTGCTCTGTCAGCTGGGTCCACTTCATATGAGATATAGCCTCATTTTCTTTTTAGTCACTGACTTCAGGAATGGCTATCATAGATGCTCCATTTTCATGTTCTGCGAAGGCCTCTTCACGCATATTAGTCTCTGGGGAAGGATGTTCAAAACAGAAACACAGTACATACAGCCAGTAGCTTTCAGCATCATTTGATGAGAATGAAACCATTGTGAAGATTCCGTAAATTGCCGCTGCAGCACCTGTGCTTTGCAGTCACATTAAAAAACTGATGCTTTTAATGTAAGTCAGGCCAATAAACCATATGAATTACACCACGCTGTTTTCTACCTAGACCTAGAACTGCTCTATGCCACCATCAGGCAGAGAGAATAGATGAAGTCACCGCAGAAGACAAGCTCAGAAACTAGAATGTAATTAGGCTAGATGGTAAATCCGAGTGTCTGCCAATTCACGAACAGCGTGGCCTGGCTTTTACAACCTCTGTTGCCGAGAGAATACTGACAACTAATCAAATCTTGTCTTTTGAGGTCAGTCTACTTTGTATTGTTTTGGTGTGTGCTGCCACATTACTAAGTCACCATGTGACATGTCAGGCAGTACGCCACCGAGACAAGCTCAAGTTGTTTGTTTGTTCTGTCACTGGTCTACCTCTGGTTGTCACCTTGTTGACCGCTGGCAGAATAAGGCCTATATTTGTGAGGGACCTTGTTAAGAGAAACAAAGACACTACAGCTGTTTGGAGAATGATGGCCTCCCTTTGCTGTTTGAAACAGTCAGCTGGAAAATGCTCGGTCACTCCCCCTATGTAGATTAGACCTTCTACAAGAGTGGCGCGGGAAAATGCTATAATTTTATCTGCTTGCAACCCAGCACTTTCATCAGCACGCCTTGTTCCGAAAGATGTCAGTCTCCCAACTTTATTGTGAGTCTTGCAATATCTGACACTAGAGCCAGCTTGTTACATTAGGATACAGCTTTTATTCAGAACAAAATCGAGCTCTTTGGGTTACTGAGAAACTCAAAAACTATTAACTGTGTTCCTGAATGGTTTCAGATGAGAAAAAAATCAAGAAGTGCGGCCAAGATATCATTATCTGCAAGCCAGTCTCATAGGCTTGGGTAATTTATTCAGGATTTTTAATCTTGGGAGATGTCAATCCTATAGCTATGCTAATAAAAATCACAATGTACACATGAAAAATACTAGGATCGTATCTATTTCCTTTAGTCATGCCCAAGCTGTTGCAAGTTTAATTGAAGATATGAC
This sequence comes from Phoenicopterus ruber ruber, assembly GCA_009819775.1. Taxonomy (NCBI): domain Eukaryota; kingdom Metazoa; phylum Chordata; class Aves; order Phoenicopteriformes; family Phoenicopteridae; genus Phoenicopterus; species Phoenicopterus ruber. The sequence goes on from CM020215.1 coordinate 137,030,528, forward strand.
TCTAAATTTGCCACTAATCTGATATAAGCACATAATCATGTCTTTCCCTCTAGTCACTAGAAACTGTATAGCAAATCTTTTTATATTTATTCCAAACTTTATTTCTAGACCAACCCAATAAACTATTATAATCTGCTGTTCTTTAGAGCATTTTATTCTTGGTTCTTGGGTACTTCCCCAAAGGAGTCATGTTTGCTTGTTATTAGAGGGTATTAGCTTTCCTTTTGCCATTCCTGCATTGCAGCTGTTGTGCATTCATTCTCTAGTGTAGTCCAAAAGGACGTAGGCACTTAATCGGCACACGAGATGATACATTCGGCCTGGAAGTGCCTGAGACAAGCAGCACCAGCCAAGTGGCCCAGGCAAGGCAGATGATGTAATTCTTAAGGGAGCAATATCAAAACCACATAAAGCAGGGAACCATCAATCAACTGATTTGATTGACTGTGATGCTGGTTTTGGCATTCTACCTTGGAGAAAGTAGCTTGGCTGTCATCTTTCGCTGAAAAATAGCTGAACTCTACTTTTATCTCTCTGAATACATGACTAGATCTCTCTAATTCAAACTTGTGTTACCAGTGTAATATATAACAAACATCAACCTGCAGACATGTAGTTCATCCTGCAAAACTGCAAATGATCAGAAGTCATGAGTGCAGGCTATGTCTTGCATTGTCTTACCTCAGTGTTTAGTTGGATCATGTTTCCCACCGTTCCACAGATTGTACTATGAGTACTAAAGGAGAGACAAAGGAAGTCATCCTTTTGAAGAACTTTCTGCCTCCGTCAAACAACAGAAGGGGCTTTAGTCACATTGTATACAGCGTCTACCACACTGTACTGTGAAAGCACTAGTGCATCAAAAGCCAGATTCAATTAGATTTAAGCTCCTACCTGTTGCAAAAGTTGATTAGGAAGCTGGAAGCTTGCATGTCTTATCAAAGGTACAGGATGAACAAAAAAGTTGCAGTGCAAATGAAAACTGAGTGTACCAGGATTCCACCCTCTTAGTGATGCAGTCTCCCAATTTAATGGGATTATAATAAAAAATAGAGATACTTGAAATGTTTGCAAATACTCTTCTGGCTCTGCATACCTGTTCTGGAACTGTAGTTGTGAATTTTTTCATGCCCTTGTCATAAGATTTTCTAAGCACAAAATCTCAGAGAAAACAAAGGTTATTTGCTGTATATAGGTGTGGAAGCCCCACCTATGATATGACCAATGGTATTTTATACCATTCCCTGTGCCGCCTTGCTAATTTGCTTCTCTGGTGCCTCTCCTTTTATACTTGGGTTGTAAGCTCTTTTGGTCAAGTACCATTTTTTATGCCTGTCTGTAAAGCATCAAGCACAATGGCATCTTGGTCCATGACTTTTAGTTTCTGATGCAAATAACAATCTGGCTCTTAGCTCTTAGATGAAAGAGGTTTTGAATCCTTTTAGAGAACAAATGAAATATTGCTATTTCTATAAGCACAGAAGCAGAATCAAATGGAAGAAAAAAAAAAAAAGGAGGCCAACAATGCTTTCTGCAGAAGCCTAGAAATATTAAAGGAGAAATAGCTGCCTCATATTACCATTAATTATGTATCTAACTACCAGGAGGTCTTTAGTCATAACAGAAATCAAAGTGGACTCAGGACAAATGACCAAACCGTGATCTTTTGTGAAGCTGGAGTCATGAAAGCTGTTAAAGGCAAGTGGAAATGGGCATGTTACCTAAAGTTAGCAATGAAGCTGAAGAAAGAATTTCAAAAGAATCAAAACCACATTAAGGCGGGCAGATTTTGTACACAGAATGTTGATATTATTTTTGAGCCATCTGTCAAATCAAACTCAAAGACTTCCAAACCCATGTTGCAGGGGGTGGAAATACCATCAAATGCTTTATATTGGCTTTGATGCAAGGCTAACTGGGTTAGTTCGTTGTCTCCAAGAGTCATTGGCTCTGTTATCTTACAAATCTAAAAGAGGTATCCTGTAAAAATTTACAGCAAGAGTAAAGCAGTGAGAAAAGCAGTAAATTTTCTGTTGTCTGGTAATGCCAACATGCTCTTTCATTTTACTTTGGACAATAAAGTGATGCTATGTCTCCAAAGCACCCCGCTAAGTTATTTCTGTCAATCCACAAAATATAATCACAAAGTTCTCTGTTGCACATACTCTGTGTTCCTCTGAATCTTGGAACCACCTACATTATTCTAAGAGCAAAATTAATTGCTCAACACCTGAGCATCAAACTATAGTCAAACTGCTGCTGATAGGAAAAATAAAACAAAACAAAACAAAACAAAACCAAAAACCCCAAACCACCCACACCTTACAAAAGTGGCAGATCTTGCCAGAGTCGATGATGACTCCCTTTGCCCTGGTGCCATCAGCTTCAGCAAAGGCAAATTGGCAGCTGCTGGCGTAGAAATGAGTTGTTGAAGGTAAGATGTCTCCAGCTGATGTTCTGGGAGGGGTTAGGGGCTAAAGAAGATGGCCTTTTCCTGTAACAGGAGAAGCAGAAAGCCCTGGTTTCCTAGCTCTTCCTCTAGGATCTCTGACTGGTCTTTCCAGTCCAACAAGACCAAGATACAAGGGTCAGTAAGCAGTGTGGGATGCCTGCAAGGGGACTGGAGAAGGAGCAGGTCACCACATGAGGCAGGGGGGATACTCTGCTGTCTGACAGGTCTCAGGGGGAAGTGGAAGTCCTATATCCCAGGGGGAAATAAGAGAAGGAGGAAAGAAACCTCAGGCTCCTGCCCCCACCTCTGCTCGCCAAAACTCCAATTCTTTCTCCAAGCTTTCCAAAACCTCCACTGCTCTCTCCCAGCGTGTCATCCATACATGTGTTTCATGTACTAAGAGTTATCTAAAACTGCCGTATTCCCTCTTTCCTCTTCTCTTCCCATTACCCACCTGGAGCCCTCTTTGCAGATACTGAGCTTTCCCCACAGAGCTGAATGTCTTGAGCCAACTCTGGCTGTAACCACAACTTGGATGAGGGCTGTACAATCACTTTGTCATTTCCGCATCATGTGCTGGAGAGTATCTCTGCTAACGGAGGTTTCAGAGCATCCCTCTGGTCACAATTCACTCCACTTTGATCCTGTGGGTAGTCATTTTAATTAAACCTGGGGGAGTGGAAGGGAAGAAATGGCCACTGGCCCACTGATTTACAAAATACATTGCATTTAATCCCTTCCATGGCCCCAAGGCTGTTAGGTCAAGACTCAACACTTGCTGTTCTTCATGGTCCCTGTAATAACCATGCTCACACTGGCTGTGTCTGAGCTGCACACATGCCACCCAGCTAGGAGTCAGGAGGGACCTGGGGCAGGTGCCCACACCGAGGAGCTCAGGAGCAAGAGCCACATGGCCACTGGGAGCTCAGTCCTCACCTTATACACAGTGGGAGAATGGAGGTCAGAGACCTTACCATTACAACAGTGCCTGAAAAAACATTTTTTAGACCTTAACCGCCACAGGTCGATGTTTGCCTACCTATGGCCACAACATGTCCACCGGGGTGGATTAGTTTTGATGGGATTGAATTGGATTGGACAGGGAGCAACAGACATAGTGCCCTGCTGTGCAGCACCAGCAAAATCTAATTATCTGCTTTTCTGCTTCTAATCTATCAGTCTAACTTTCTTTGTCTTTTAATCACTTCCAATAAACCTCAGTGATACTTTTCTTTAGTCTTTTCATTATGTTTTTCTTATAAGATAAATGGATGTCATGGATTTATATCTGCTATCAGACAGGGCTACACTCTGATTTATAAGGGAAAAAATTACGCAATAACAGGCATTTTAGATAGGATATAAAAAGTTTCCCTTTCCCATTGCTTAAAGATTGAAATAAATTTTTTTTGTGAACAATGATTTTCACTGAGCCCAAATGAAGTGAATTAGTCGCAGGAAATCTATGAAGGGTGTAGAGAACTTGGGATCAATCCTTTGTTAAATTATAAAACCGTTCACTCTGTTTTCATTTGTGAGAATAAGTGAGTATCTTATACAGATTTCTAAAGGCTTTAAATCAGTGAAATCCCTCAGACTACCTGAACACTTGGAATTTACTCTGTGATTTGATTTCATTGGTTTCTGCTGAGCCTGACTCCTTCCTAATCCTCTGCTCTGCCTTCTCTCTCTGTTTCCTTTCTCTCTCTCTTCCCCTTTGTCAATAGAGGCATAACTTTTTTCCACAGCATGACTCAAAATTTGAAGCAAGCTCTCGGTTTGAGGGGTTTTTTTTCCTTCAAGCACCCCATCCTACAACTGGCTGCTTGTTCAAATACATCTTAAACTCTGCCTATCAAGGAGATCCATGTCTTTGCTTTTCTCTTGTAAGCTGCACGGAACATGGTTCTCAAGCTCAACGTTGCTGCCAGAAGTCTTCATCTTTCCCTTCCTGTAGCTCTCCACCACTGCCATTGCCAAGAGCAGAAGCACTACAAGATGAGCTCCAAGTCCACAGGGCTGAGAGTAGTTTCTGAAGGTTTCAAACATCAGTCTCATAATGAAAGTAAGATATATGATGTCATAGAAAATAATTAAAGATCTAAAGCTAAAATTAAACATTTGGTTCCATCCTTGCAATGGAATAATTCTTCCTGGCAAAATCAGAAGGCTGCTGAAAACCCTTACTGTTACCTGCTGGCAAACTCAAAGAGCAAGAGTGTAGGTTTGAAAGCCTTTCGCTTCCCAAGTGAACCCAGAGAAAATTGAGGCAAACAGCAAAGTGGTCTCTTCCGTCCCAGGACTGTTATTCAGACCCATGTTTCTTCTGTGGGAATGCAGCAAACCGGAACTGAGCTCATGTTTGTCATTTAATGATTTCATCGGGGGTTTTGATATGAAGGTTTTCCTCTGGGGCAGAGCAGAAGAGGCTTACAGAGGAATACCTAGGGCGTGCTCTGCTGTGGCTTGAGAAGATGCAGTCTCTCCCATTGTTGAATGTTTTCTAAATGTAAGACTAAAATAAGGATGAAATTCCCGTCAAAATGTTTACAGCCCCAAAATGCATGCTTCTGTGACTCCAGCTGGCAGCAAGGATACAAGCAGAGCTGTTTTCTCTCATTTCATAGTCTCTGGATTGGAATACGGGAAGATATTAAGTTTGTCCAAGAAACAGTGGGTGTTGAAGTCTTCAGTTTTCACAGCTAATATTACACTTGAAACAGTAACCAAGAAAGCAAAGCTTGAACATTTGGGTTGATTCCACAGGGAATAAATTAAATGTACTGTTTATAAAAAATGTCCATGTTGCAGAGAAATATTTAATCTATTGAAAAAAGAAATTAACAGAGAAAAAAAGAGCACGAGGAAATCCAGGAAAAACTTAAAGCTGTGACTATTTGTAAGGACGTTAAGGTGTTCATCGGAATATTGAGATCATATGATGTTTTTCATCTTTAAAGGAAAGTAAGTTAAGGAATGTTATGTGTGTATGCATATACATATAATGTGGGTATATGGATACATAATGTGTTTGGAACAGGCTTTTCAGGGAGCTATTATTTATGGATTTTTCTACCAAGCTGGAAGAAAATGCTTAAACTCTTTTTGCAGCTTTAGCGCTTCCTTTTCCATCCCTGAAGAGGTCCCCTAAAACACTAAGAGCAAACTCTAATGCCTCTGTGTGACTCTTAGAAACAGCATAATAATATGAGCAGCTGGAGAAAAAAAATGTATTCAAATAAAATGAAGAGGCCAGATATTTCAGGAACAACCAGAAATGAGAAAAAAAAAAATGCAATTGTTTGTATGAGATGGATTCCTTTTTCAGGACTGGACTTTTAAGCTTATGCTGCTCTGGTGGCACAAAGGAGGTCTGGACCCAAAAGCTATGCCCACACTGCTGAATGAAGCATGCCTGAAGCTGCTCCCTGACACTGAGGACAAGTGGTATGGAACAGCCTGCATCCATACTATTAAACTCTCTTACCCTGTAAAATAGAGTGGCTGCAGCTACACTGCATTTGGGAGCAGTTCCTGGCCTAAGCTACCTTCTGAACTGTGCCTGAGAATTGTTTGGGAGAGCACGACTTGGCCAAAAGCAAGCCAGGGGGCATTTCAATAATTTAACAATATAAATAATCAAGTCCAGTGATGTGCCCTGGCACTGCTTAATTTATTAGAGCAGACACAGCTGACATGGCCAGCTGCTGATCCCTTAATAGCACAGAGAAAGCACAGATGGCCTTGGACCGCTCTCCTCTTCAAGCAGGGGTGCCGAGAGCGTGCCGAAGCATATCCAGCGCTTCACCAGGGGCCAGAGGAAACCTGTTCAATGCAGAGCAAGCCAGGGCTCGTGCTGGTAGCAAAGCTGCTGCTTTCCAGCACGGCTGCCTCCCTCCCCTGCGGGGCTGTGCAGGAAGACGAGCCACCTTTTGCTTGGTCCCAAGTCCGTGGAGGGCTGGAAGATGCTGCCGTAGCCTGCTGGGCACTGGAGGAGGGACCAGGGTTGGCGAGGGTCCTCTATTGCACAGCAGCCAGGGGCCATGCCCAAGGGTGGGAGGCAAAGCTGTCCGTGCACGGAGACGGGGCCTCCCCTGCCCTGCTGTGCTGCTGGGGCTTGCTCACTCCAGCATAAACATTGAAGAGGGCTGCTTTGGTGTCTGGCTTTGGGTTTACAAAAAGGTATAAATCCTTTACTGCTGAGAAGCACAGTTCAGCCCGGGCGTGGGAGGTGTGCCTCTCGCCAGGGGAGGGAACAGTCCTCTCGGGCAGGCAAGTGGGATCCAGGGGAGCTGGGTCACCCGGGGACCGCAACAGAAGGGACCCCGAGAACAACAGCACCCGCTTTTCCAGGTGGCAGAGGCTTGCCGAGGAGCAGGGAGGGAGCTGCTGAGACCCGTGTGTACGGCAGCAGAAACCACAAGCAGGCTTGCAGGAGGGGATGCACTATGCACTGCCATTTAAATTAGAAGTTCTCAGTGCAGTTCTCAAAACAGATGGCTTGTTTTGTTCCTGAGTAGTAGTGTAAGTGTCTTCGGTGCACATTTTAAAAAAATTATCTCCTTTTTAATAGAATAGTTTCACTACTGGACTACTCTGATCATTAATTTTTAAATAGAATGTCTGGAAAGGCAGCAATTACTTTTCGTAGGTCACTGGATAAAAAACTACTTTTTCTTTAAGAGTCTTGTTTTAAGAACTGTAATGAACTAAACCACAAACATTTAAATGACACAAAAAATTAAAAGAAACCCATGCAAGGCAGCCATGCATAGACTAACGCCCAATGTGAGATTCAAAACGCAACTATTTTGTGCCTGTCCTGCTCTTTATGTCTGGAAGGAAAATAGGCAGCCTTGAGGAATTCAATAGTCATTCCTTATTCGCCTCACAGCACTCTGTTGTGAAGCCTCCATGGATAAGACACACGCCATGGGCCTCAACTCTTTCTCAACCATCCAGTTAAGATGGGCATTCCAAGCTCCTGGTCACCACTGAGGGCTGACCCTGATCACCATCCATCACGGTCTGGATAGTTTGACTCAGTCTTCCTGTTAGAAAACTCTGTCCTCCAGCAGTGTCCATTGCCAGCCACCGGCCAAGACTGGCAGCATGGAGGCCACGTTAGGTATGTACACGTCTTCAGAAGCTTGGCTCAGAGATAGTCTTTATCTTGCTCCAACAGATGGTGGGAAAAGGACTTTTGTATGGTCTTTTTCCTCATTCTCATTCATTTGCATTCACATGTTATGGCTGTTTACGTTATAGCTTACTTTTCAGGGTTTGCCACGCTTCCACAGAAGGATTAAGAGGTTTGAGTGGAGAGGTTGGTGCAAACCTAATACCACAGCAGGCGGGATGGGGCCTGAGGATCCACCTGGAGCCAAGATATGGGAAGTGCTTCTGAATTCAGTAAAACAGGCAACACCTTCGACAATGTGTCTGCGAAGAGTGGGGCTGGTCTCAGGCTACTGACATCTGTGGACAAGGTGGCTTGTCTCAGCTGAATTAACTAGAAAATGAAACAATGCCAGTGATACTTAATGAGCGAGCAAATATTACTCTAGGTGTGCTGGATCTAGGCTGCGTTCAAGACTACAGAAGCTATAAAGGCATTGTGAACACAGGTGTCCGTGTCCTGAGCACTATGCGCAGAGCCTCCACAGCCAATCCTCTGCAAAAAGGAATGAGAATGTTTCACCTCCCTGATGCCCTGGCCACTGGAACAGCATCATCACTAGAGATGCAGCATTAGGTTCTATGCCAAATGGCTCAGGTTCTGCCATTTGTTCCCTTTTCCCTGCCTGGCTTCACAAATACTGAACAGTTCATCATCACATAAACACCTTAGAAGCTTGCTTTATTGCATGTTGCTGTTCAAATGTCAACAAATCGATCCTTCTGTCTGTGCACTACAGTTTCGTCACCCCTTTGCTAGGTTTTGTCCTTTTCTGTGCTTCCACTGCTGCACTAGAGCAGCGTAAAGGCCAGGCTGGAGGCCAAATCACCCCGCCACAGCACACCCCGCTGCAGTTCTCTTTCAGTGCAAGACCATAGATGACCACACTGACAGCCCGCCTAACCCAGTATCCTGTCTCTAAGAGTGGCCACCACCAGGTGCCTAGGGAAGAGCAGAAGAACACAACAAGCATATAGTGATACTTCCTCCATATATTCTCCAGTACTCCAGTAATTTGCAGTTCGAGAACATTCAGAGCCAAAGGTTTACCTGTACTCAGCAGGACCTGATGGCTTTTTTTCTTCCATCCAGTTCCTTTTGCACTTATGTAAACCCTTGTCATTCGCAACATCCCGTGGCAGGGAGGTCTCTAGCTATCCTAGCAACCACATGTGGTATGAAGAACCATCAGAATTTGTTAATTTTAAGACTTCTGTTCATTAGTGTTATTTCATATTCTCTCAGTCCTTGTGTTGGAACACAGCAAACAGTCAATTAACCCCTATTCACCTTCTCCATGGTACTCAGATTTCTGTCTTCTCTCTCTCCACACCACAGTCGTCTTTTCCATGCTAAATACCCTCCTCAATCTAGTCATACAGAAGAGGTTTCATACCTCTAGTATGAAATGAGTAACTCTAGTTAACTTCCTCCATACCCTTGTGAGTGGGCCATCCAGCTGATATTCCTTGAAAAGAGATCCTGAATATGCCCTGTGCTTTCAGGTGGCACTGCACTTCTCTGCTACACGAGCAGACCATGGCACACCGTACAGCCTCCTCCTGCCTTTTCAGAGTCATCACATGGACAATGTCATATCAGGAGTCCAGGAGTCCTCCCTACAAAGGCCCCCAAATCACCCATCTCAGGACAGATTAAACCTACAGACAGCCTGACTTTATAGTGCATTGTGGATGGCAGGTGCCAGGTCTTAACAGTATTCTGGGTTTCCAGGATTAGACCCCTTGCTAGAATTATAATGTAGATATAGATACAAAGTCACAGAATTGCAGGAGTGTTGACTCAAAGGCACCTGGATGTCATCCTGTGCACCTCCTACTTGAAGAAGGACTTTCATCAATACTCAATCAGATCACCTATGGCTTTGTCCAGCCCAGTCTCCAAACCACAAAACCTCTCTGGGCACCTGTTCCAGTGCTCCCCTGACCTCCTGGTGAAACACATTTTCCTAACGTTCAACCTGAATGTCCACAGCCACACCTTGTGGCTGTTGCCACTTGTTATATAAGGAAGAAATTCTGCACTCTGAGGGTGGTGAAGCACTGGAACAGGTTGCCCAGAGAAGCTGTGGATGCCCCATCCCTGGAAGTGTTCAAGGCCAGGCTGGATGGGGCTTTGAGCAACCTGGTCTAGCAGAAGGTGTCCCTGCCCATGGCAGGGGGGTTGGAACTAGATGATCTTTAAGGTCCCTTCCAACTCCAACCATTCTATGATTCTATGATTCTATATCATTGTACACCACCAAAAAGAATTTGGCTCCATCATCTTTGTAACTTTCCTTCAAGTAGCTGCAGCCTGCTGTTAGGTCCCCCCTCAGCCTCCTCTCATGCAGTCTGTGGTTCAGCTCCCAGCCACCTTGGCAGTACTTCATTGCACCTTCTTCAGTTTGTCCACATCCATCTTGAACCAGAGAGGCCTAAAACTAGATATAGTGTCCTAGTGGCAGATTCACCAGTGCCAAGGAGAGGGGTATAACGTCACTTGACCTTTTGGCCATGTTTCTCCTAAAGTGGCTCAGCATATAGTTTGCCTTCTTTGCAATTTTGACTGATATTCACCCCAGAGTAAATAATCCATCATAAAGCCTCAGTCCTTTTAGAATCATAGAATCATAGAGTCGTTCTGGTTGGAAGAGACCTCCAAGATCATCGAGTCCAACTGTTAACCTATCACTACCAAGTCCACCACTAAATCATATCCCTTTAGCGCCACATCTAAACGTCTTTTGAATACCTCCAGGGATGATGACTCCACCACCTCCCTGGGCAGCCTGTTCCAATGCCTGACAACCCTTTCAGTGAAGAAATTTTTACGAATATCCAATCTAAACCTCCCCTGGTGCAACTTGAGGCCATTTCCTCTTGTTCTGTTGTCTGTTACTAGGGACAAGAGACCAACCCTCACCTCTCTACAACCTCCTTTCAGGTAGTTGTAGAGAGCAATAAGGTCTCCCCTCAGCCTCCTTTTCTCCAGGCTAAACATCCCCAGTTCCCTCAGCCGCTCCTCAGAGGACTTGTGTTTTAGACTCTTCCCCAGCTTCGTTGCCCTTCTCTGGACATGCTCCAGCACCTCAATGTCTTTCTTGGAGTGAGGGGCCCAAAACTGAACACAGAACTCGAGGTGCGGCCTCACCAGGGCCGAGTACGGGGGGACGATCACCTCCCTACTCCTGCTGGCCACACTAGTTCTGATACAGGCCAGGATGCCGTTGGCCTTCTTGGCCACTTGGGCACACTGCTGGCCTATCTTCAGCCGGCTGTCGACCAACACCCCCAGGTCCTTTTCTGCCAGGCAGCTTTCCAGCCACTCCCCCCCAAGCCTGTAGCGCTGCCTGGGGTTGTTGTGACCCAGGTGCAGGACCCGGCACTTGGCCTTGTTGAACCTCATACCATTGATCTCGGCCCATCGATCCAGCCTGTCCAGATCCCACTGTAGTGCCTTCCTACCCTCAAGCAGATCAACACTCCCGCCCAACTTGGTGTCATCTGCAAACTTACTGAGGGTGCACTTGATCCCCTCGTCCAGATCCTTGATAAAGATACTAAACAGAACTGGCCCCAATACTGAGCCCTGGGGAACGCCACTTGTGACCGGCCACCAACTGGATTTAACTCTGTTCACCACCACTCTCTGGGCCTGGCCATCAAGCCAGTTTTGTACCCAGCAAAGCGTATGCCCATCCAAGCCATGAGCAGCCAGTTTCTCCAGGAGGATGCTGTGGGAGACGGTGTCAAAGGCTTTACTAAAGTCCAGGTACACAACGTCCAAAGCCTTTCCCTCATTCATTAAGTGGGTCACCATGTCGTACAAGGAGATCAGGTTGGTCAGTTGCAGTCAACATGATTCTGGTCAAATAGTTGGTCTTAGTAAAAGTTTTAGTAAAATATATCACATCATTATTTTTTCAGGTGTGACAATAGACTTGTAATCTCATGACAATCTAAACAGTATGTTGCACAGATCACTACGGTCTATTCCTTTAGGAACTGTTTGTTTTCCTAACAGATTACAGCAACCGTCACGTACATGGTGAATCAAGGTAGTTTCTGCTTCAAAAGGAGAAACTTAGGTAACAGGAGGTATTGCGTGGGTACCGAAAGCAGATAGGCAAACATAAGCTGACAGTGAGATACGGACGTTTTGGTATGAAAGGCATTGGTTTCAGCATCAGCTGCCTAGCCATTATATTTTATTGCTGTCTTCTGTGTTTGATCAAAGTAACTGTGGCTATAAAGGTGTCATGAAGAAACTCCTTTGGGTTGCCAAGCTCACATATGATGTCATTTTTCACTGAGGCTAATACAAAACAGCATCGCTTCCGAACAGGAAAATAAATACCACAACAGAAAGTCTTACTAAGGTAAGTCAATAGGAAAGATGGAAAAGCCCAAACATCCATGTGCTCAAGCCATTCTCTGGAGTTCCAGGATGATATCCTGGGACAGCTCCGGGGGATTTGCTAGCCACGACACCCGCACTCACGTGAGGTAAGAAAGACGGCTGCTCTCAGCTAGGTAGTAAGCTTTCAGTTTGGGACTGCGTTCCTGAGAGCGCACCTGGAAGCCTCTGCCAGCTACACGGGAGGACACTATCTTTTTAACCAAGCTCACTGATCATCCCAGCAGAAACACGTTACTGCAATTCCTGAAGATTTCACACAGTTAAACCTCCTGGTGACACAAGCCCTAGCGGTTAGGATGACTGGGGGTGAGAAGATAAAGAGCTGTAACAATTTTTATGTTAAATAGCTATGACAATTTATTGTGAAAATGTGAAACTGGATGCATGATGTCACTGAAAAATCAAAAGTAGTGAATTTTTGATACAGCTAATTTTACAATATTTACAGTATAGAAAGAGGAGGCAATTATTCAGAGGATTAGTCCGATCCCTCTCAGTGGCACCAGAGCACAGTTTTCCTTAAAAAAGGCTATATTCCTAGGAATCTGAATAAGTTCAGGACCATAAACATGTTACTACATTCGCTGAAAAAGAAACAGTAGAAGCAGCCTAATCAGATCATATTTCCACCACAGAATAAGTGTCTCATAAACTGTGAAACAGGAAAAGGTAAACTATGAATTTCCCCTCTGCTAACCCAGTTTGCTTTTAGCAATGGTAGAAAATAAAATTATTGAAGAATAAGAAATTTTTTTGGAGACAGTCTCTTGCTCCAAATGAATCTGAAAAGCGCAGCCACTGCATTTTCCTCCCTATGGGTAGAAATCATTCTGGTCCTGCTCTATTCAGAATTAAAAATCCCAGTAGCCCTAGCAACTGGGCCACTGAACGTCCGAGGCAGGCCATATAAAGGTCTGAGAAACATCCCAAAAGCCCGGAGCTAACAGGGAAGCATTCCTCCTCACTCCTTGACTACCATCTTCTTGTTGCTGAGGAAAGAGGCAAGTCTCCTAACTCCCAATATGATATCTCTGTACATTAACTAGTTAGAATAAAGGCTAAATTCAAAACTAAATCACTCGAGTAGAAATTCAGTACCTAATTTACTGTAATATTAGACCCCTGGCTCCTATTCGCTTCAGTTCATAAATGCAGATTGGCTAGAGGGACTGCAAAACACAAAGCAATAACATAAAATAAACTATTAAAGCAAAGGACACCATGTTCCTTTGATTCTCACGCACACCCACACATGTATGCCCACACATACGCAAAAGCTCCTCGGGAGTAAGAATTCTGAAATGTGAAAAGTCCAGTATACAACAAGGCTGTAAAATAGACTAAGTACGTTTTTATGTACATGTCCTGTGTCATTAAGCAGCTTTCCTAGAAAAAAGGCCATGACATCTACACGCCTTTTTTTGCTGCTGGAGAGGTAATTGCTTTTTCAATAGAAGTCATTTCAAGCTACTTGCTATACATTGAGTGACACACCAGACAAGTAATTTTGTGTTCCCACAGCAGCAAATTAGAAAGGCAGCAGAGCGATAGAGTAACCATGAGACGATCCTTCTCTCCCCTTCAAATTATTGCATAGAAAGCACGAAAAACAATACAATGTCCAACTATTGGTTCCAAAGTGGAACATATTTCACCCCAAATTCTTTTGCAACAGTTCATGTCTACATTGTTTTGAAAAGGATTGCAAATGTCTAGAATCTTAAGCAAGAAAGTTGTTAAGGTTTGATTTTACAGAGATCCCTTTAAAAAATTAGACTGCTTTTCCATTTGGAAATAATTCCTTGATTTTGTCAGAGGCCTGATTTGCCCTTTAAAGTTTTCCTGCCTTACACTATCCCTCCGCTCAGGCATCCTAATTCAGTTGCGAGTCCCATTCACCAAACCCTTAGCTCAGGCCGGTGAAGTTACTCCTGGAGAGCACTTGTCTTCTCATAGCACGTTCCAGTGATACGATGCCCATGTAAATGGGCAATTGTCTGCAGCAGCAAAAAATGGCTTCCAGCAGTGCAATGATTCTTCCATATTTTTTTTATTTTTAAATAGAAATTCAGCTGTCTAGAAGCAACAGTGACTGTATCCTCACCGTCCTCTTTAAAGCATCTGGTATTTTCAGACAACTCTCCTGCTAGCCCACCTTTGCAAGCATGTGGCTGTTTCCACCTGGAGCTCGTGCTGTACCTCTAACTTGCCCTCAAGCCACTGCTGCTCTCTCCAAAAAGAGTTGACTCATATGACCTGCAAAGAGAGAGGGCAGATAATCATTTGCACAAGAATAAAGACGTGTATTTGTACACGGGAAGCAAAACAAAGCTTTTGGGACCTGGAAAGCTTGAACAGTTCTGAATAGGAGAGAAAGGACTGCAGTGCTCCTACTGAAAGGCAGAGGAAAAAAGGGTACGGAAGCCTGGAGCTGTCGCCTCCGTACTGGATGCTACAGTGCAGAACTGGATTCAGTGTTGAGCTCAGATGGCACCATTCCCCACATTTCATAGGAGATGCTTTACAGCACCGAGAGAAAGAGAGCTGGGGAAGGCCAGCTGACACCAGTTTGTTCAAAAGCGTGTGGCCTCTCCCAAGGATTCTCCGATGTCTGGCTAAAACTGATTCAGCCTGCTGAGAAAGGGAAAAGGCGTTAAAGTAGGTGTATTATTGTGTGCTCCGGTTTACTTTTCCTCCTTGTCCATGTCATCTTTCCCAAAAGAGTCAAGCGCATGTGGACAGAAAAAGGACAGATCCTTTTGAAGAAGCCAGTTTATTTTCACAATGCGCATTGACAGTCCTAAGCACACAAAACAGAAAACGAAAGGTTAATATTGAAAGCGTGCAAAAAAAACTTCCAAATGCATGATTTTACAGGACAGGCAAACAGAACTTTTTACACAATAAATCAAAGCAATGAAAACAGAAACGGGAACACGCCGAAACCCATACTTCGGTACTTAGATAAAATACATACAAAATTTAAAGAAAGCTTTGCAAGCAATTCACTAACTGGTTGTTGGGATTCCATGACTTTTCACAAATAAAATGACAAATATGAAAGGTAAACATCCAGATGAAGTACGTTGGTTTTCCCACCTGCAAATCCAAGTCCAAAACAAATTACTTGCCTTCTGTGCTTGGAGTCAAAATTAGAAATAAGTAGAGCTGGTTCACTTTTGGCTCAAGGGATTGGCTTTGAATTGGCTCGCTGAGCTAGAGAGCAGCAATAAGCTTTCTGTTTGTAGAATATAATCTTAAATTTGGCACTTGTTCTCCCTGCAGTCCTCTGGCACAATGGCATCTATTCAGACCACCTACTTTAGTTGCCTAACACAAGTGCTGAACATCTCAAAACCGGATGCCTGGCCACAGCAGGCACCAATAATGAAATAATTCAGAGTATCCAGCTTAGGGCTACTTAGCCTGTGGAAAGAGCCAGGCCTGAAAGAAGGCCCCTGAAGAATGATTCAAAGCACTAAGGAAGATGCCAACTTCCCCCTGCTGCCTGGAAGCCCCTTAACAACGAAGAAATAATCCTGAAAGTTTCCTTGGGAGTGCTAGCAGATCGCTGAATAGACAATTGTGCAAAGGAGAGGAGAAGGTGGGCTCCCAGCAGGTGCTTCTCTGAATGTTTTGCATTAAATGTTTGTGTCTGCATGGGTTTGGAATGAGGAGACCTCTCCTGTGAGCACCGCATCGCCGAGGTGCCCCCTTCTTCTCGTGCTGCCCCAGCGAGCAGAGCCCCGACGCGGGATGAGCAAGACCTGCTGCCTTCCAAACTCGGGGCCAGTGGAGAGCTGAGCCCCTCGCACTCTGTCCCCAGGGACGTGCTATTTGCCGCCTTCTTAGAGGTTGTCTGGCGTAGCTCATCTTTGCTCAATCTCACCTACCAAGGCAGCTCAGCGGATACAGTTCCCTGAGCAATTCGTTAGTTAAGTGAAGTAGCCTATATTCCAGCCTCCAGCTGCAAACTAAGAGCTGATGCACTGCTGGCAACACACTGAAACTTCGTTTTCATATATCCTGTAAGATATATATGTCTATATATATACACACACACCATAGAATATGAATATACATAGGCTGTATATTTATATAATCTATAACATATAGATTAAACATTGTCCTGTGTGTTACAAACAACTGCATTTATTATAAATATTTATATATTCTATATAAGTAATATATATAAACTGAGATCTTAGTCATTCAGAAAAATTATAATTCAAAGGTTTTTTCAGTCTCTCTGGGCTGCATTCTTTAGAGCACCTGCCATGGCAAGAAAACGTTTAATACCAGAATGCGATGAACAAATTTAATAAAGGGGTTCAACGCAGTGAAAATCTCATCAAGAGCTGGAATGATGTAAGGCAATCAGCTAAACTGAACCTCTACTTCCTCTGCTTCCATTTTTAAGCGTGAATAAATGCAGCATGAACGTAGAACAAACAACTCTTGCAGCATCTCCAATCCTGTCTCCCTAGTTTCTAATTGAATTGTTTCATTTCGTGACTTGGTTTTTCCAGTATCTCTAGTCTAAATCAGTGCAACATACAGGCATTGTACATTAAAAAATTGTAAAATGTACAAATAAATTCCGTTTATAGTTACAGCAAGTCACATTAAAGCTAAGCTGGTGTGCCAAATAATAGCCTGTAAAAATATCAGGGTGAATTTTAATGTTAGTATAGGCAAATATAGAACAATTTAAATGGAATCAGTGGATACTCTGAGCTTATATCATCACAAGCAAGTACAGAACGTGGATTACCACCTCATACTATTAAGAAAGCTTTAGCAGTATTTTGCCCATTTGATGAAGTCACAAACATTTTTCAGGTTACCATCGGTGTGCCAGAAGGAGAAGACTACGAGACCCACAGCCCTTTTCTTCAAGAGCAACAGTATGCAAAATGTGACCTTGGATCCTCTGACCTGTGTCAGTCCTTATATTCACCCCAAGAGTCTTTCCACTGCATCTTTTCTAGAACTTGTCTTCTTCATGTTTCTATTTTCCCATGAAATAGCACTTTCTTCCCTTGTGAAGTTGGTTTTTTACAGCAAAAATATCGGAACATCTGGGGCAGTATCAGAAAGTGTTTTGTGGGATTTTATGTTTTTTGGCCACAGGTTATCTTCTCTCTCAGGATGCTACCTGCTTGGCCCCAGCCTTACCAGCACATAAAAAACCCCCAAATGCCCAGATGTCATAAATGTCTGGTTGTCAAGTACAGACATCCCGCAGACCTGGCCATAATCATTTGCAGACTCAAATTCTTCTAGGCATCATAAATAAAACTCGTTGTATTAAGGACAGTAACCAGAGGTCATGAAGAAAACTTTGGGTGATGATACAAAATACGGCTGCGCACCTGCTTAACGGCACAAGTTGCTTTACCCTCAAAAACTACCAAGTGTGCTGTGGAGAGAAGGCTACAACTTATAGTTATAAAATCATGCAATTCAAGTTACGGAGCTTGTAAAAAGAGAAAATTACCTTTGAACGTTAAGTCACAAATGTAAGATGATTGGCATTTACTATTTATTCCTGCACCGTTTGGATGGTACCACTGGTGTCCAAAGCAGTATACAACAGCCGAGCTGAGGTAAGATGAAGAACTGGCCGTTACGCAGAGTCAGCTGAAATGCACAGCTCGTACTCCGAGATATAAAATACAGTGGGCCGTATTCTGGCTGTAGATTTTGATCTTGCTTATTTGCCTCTTCAGCCATGCGCAGCCGAGGCGTGCATCACCCCGTCGTTGGGGATCACCTCCTCACTGACACATATTTCGTGCCGAGATACATACACCTCAGCGTCAGCATCCTGTGCCTCGGATCTCTGCTTGCTCACAAGTCACCACCAAGTCCTTCAATTCCTCCACCTCATGGCTGCCTTTCCTCATCAAAGCTTTTAATGGGTTTATCATACAAAAACATTGCCCAGACTAAAATTAATCTTCAATACCACAGAGGCCTGAAATTTTATTGTTGTGGGAATTCCTCCGGCTTTGCAGCATTTAAATTCTCAGCCACAATCCCGTGTTAATGTAGAAGTTATTGTGTCTTGAATAGGTTTGTGTCTTCCCAGAACAATGTTAGATTAGAGCTTAACACGTCTGTATCGCCCAGCTTCTTGTCGCACGCTTTTTTTTTTGCAAAATTAAATCCAGCTTTACCTAGTACATACTAATGAGTCCAAGCTTCTTCTGTTTACATGTTGGGAGTTTCCTAAGGCTTATGTTACAGGCTGGAAAGTCTACTGTGTGTTCTGCTTAAAAGAAAGAATGAAAAAAAGCAGAGTTGAAAATTAAGTCCTTAAGTAAAAAGACAAAAATAAAATAAGAAAATTCCCCAGCCCTCCAATGAAGAGCTTGCTCATTCAGGCCTCCTATGTTGCCAGCAGACTACACACTGATAAAACCAATTTTGGACTATTAAGACTTGAGCAAAAATTCTGTGAGTTTAGGGAGCCAGCATGAAAATCACTGGCATAATGACAAGCTCCAGCAGTAAGAAAATTCAATTAAATCGTTACACAGAAACATAAGCACTGATGGAATTTCCACAGCTTTAATGAGGCCAGTATGGAGTTCACGACCCTCTATGAAAAGTGTGTATAACAATGATGGGCTGGGCCATTGAGTGCCATTATTTATTTAAATTCCTAAAAGGGAGCTTGTCTTGCACTCTGGATGAGCCTAATCAGCAACAAAAAACGATAGCCTAAATAAAAGACATGTGTCTGCCTCTTTCAGCCTCCCCTTTACTAGCACCAGAGAAGAAAAGGAAAGCAGGAGTTTTGCAGCATTCTCATAAACTGAGAACGAAGCAACTGTCGGTGAATGAAGGGCAGAGTTCAGCTCCATCCACGGGTCATGGCAATGCTTTAAGGGATGTAGAGGAAGGATTATTTTCTTACTTCAACAATCACTAAGGAAGTTATCAAAGTAGAAAGAGAATAGGTGAACTGGGGTTAGGGTGTGCAAGAGAAAGAGCCGTGTATATGGGAAAAGAAACAGGGCGGGAAGCTCCTGAGTTTAGAAATAAAGCATGACCAAATAAATCCAACATATAACTGATGATGCATTTAATGGTGCACAGCTGAAAATCAGAAAGGCTATGCTTATACTTGTAAATCAAACAGCACCAAGGCACATTTCAGACTCAACACCGCCAGGCTCCATTCTCTGCACCATCAAATTGTTAGTGATCCCTGGTATAGTTCGGGACCATTTCAACTAACACCACCCAAAAATTTCCAGTTACGGTTCAAAAGCTAGCACGGCTAGGCAGTTGGCATGCAGCAGCTTGTATTAGAGAGGAGGATGGTTTAGCACTGTGGATGCAGGGTGGCCCGTGTTATTCAGTAACAGGCAGTTTCAATTAATTGGCATAGAGAGAGCTAGAAGGTCCATCTCTGTTGCTCCCGTCATAGGAGTTGTACCTGGCCTCATTTCTGCTCCCGAAGGGAGAGAGCAGGAGGAGACGAATTTCTGCCCTAAGTCACTGCTTGAGAGTGCAGGACACTGGCATTTGTTGCAGTGCCCAAATTGCTGAGTTCTGGGAGTATGGTCAGAGTGTTTACAAGAAATTAAATCAAAACCGGAAAAAATCACAGCTGAATGTGTCACGAGGTTATTTGCATGGTCATCTTTATTTCATTTGGTTTACCTGGATTTCAGATCAGCTCTTGAGAACACAAAGTGCTTTGGACTCCATATAAAGTCCTCAACTCAAAAT
This sequence comes from Phoenicopterus ruber ruber, assembly GCA_009819775.1. Taxonomy (NCBI): domain Eukaryota; kingdom Metazoa; phylum Chordata; class Aves; order Phoenicopteriformes; family Phoenicopteridae; genus Phoenicopterus; species Phoenicopterus ruber. The sequence goes on from CM020215.1 coordinate 137,050,327, forward strand.
GTTATTAAGATAAATCTGAACTCCCTCTTTAGGGAGTAGACACATTCAAATCCAACACCAAGAAGCAGAATCACTTACTTCAGTCCTCATGGGAGAAGTGAAATGCTATTAAAATAAATGCACAGCAGGTGAACACAGCTCCTCAAATTCTCTCTCAAATTGCATTTTTGGAGAAATATTTTATTAGGGTTAATACTACTCTTAAAGTTGTTGTGGAGAGCTGGGGAGAAAATAATCCTTGGCTTTCAAAAAATTGTGCTTTGCAGCCTTCAGAGGATCTTTTTTGATTTTTGAACTTTTCGTGTCTCCTCCTACCACTCTTCCACATGCAACAGGACCTTTGGTTGAGTGTTCATTGAACAGGTATACGTTACCCTGCCACATAAATACTGTTCTATTGACATTTCCCATGCTAAATAAGCCTTTCTTTGGCTGTTTAAAATTCACCATGTAATACTCAGTGTTTGTAGAAAGGTGCTAAATAAAAAGGAGAAAAAAAGAAAGGGAGAAAAATGCTTCAGGCAAAGTTTCCCATCATCTTCTTATTACTGTAATTATCACCACAAACTATAGCAAAAAACAGTCCAGAGCAAAATGATTTATCTAACATGGTAAAGTAATAAAGGTCTGATTCTGATTTTCTGATATTCGCCAGTATTAGTAAGAAGAAAGTCAGCTCCTCAGTATTTTACAGCCTTCTCATAGCGTAAATGACAACACAAGAGTCAAAAGAGTGGGGACTGACGCATCTGGGGACATTAACCTTATTCCGTCCCAGACCCTGATCTTGCCTGTTTTCCATGTTCCCACTTCCAAGGAAGCACTCAGCCGTGCTGTTTCCATCAGCATCTCTGTTCTCAAGTGCCGCCGTGCTGCAGGGGACAGTTTGCAGTCAAGGCAGTTTGCTCAGGAGGATGCTGTCTATTGTGCTCACCGTGGCCTCTCCTCCCTCTTTAAAGAGCAGAGAGAAACATCTGTGGAATAAGCCTGATTTTCTGAGGAGCTAGAAGTTATTACTAAGAGAAGCAAGGCAAGAGGAGAGGAAAAAGTAGGATAGGTCCAGGAGGGGACAGAGGAGAAAAACAAGCCCTGAGTTGCTGCGCTTTTTATAGATGTAGAGGGATTGCCATTTAAATGTTGATGTTTGCCAAAGTAAACCAAATATCTATTAAGGAAATTGCCTACTTGGGTGGAAAACTGGAGCTCTTCAGAACCGATGATGTGCTTACCTGGAGCAAATGGAGGGGTTTTTTTAAATGATCACCCGTTATAAACAAAAGTAAAAACCAGACCTTGACACAGCATAGTCAGAGCAATTACTCTGCACTGCAACATTTGGAAATAACCTAGGTTTTCCAACATTTGATAGCTAATGTAGCCCAGCTTCCCGCTTGCACTTCTAAACGAGCCGCAGCCACTGCTATAGGTAATGCCAGTAAAACAGGTTGTGTTGCACAATATTCTGCTGGGGGTGGTTTCTGCTTTGCCTTACCACTCTAGAGCAGATTATCTTGCAAGTGTTTGCTGCAGTGCCTGATTATTCCTGACTGAAATATAAAAAAACCCCAGCATGTCCTTGCCAGGAACCATAATAACCTAAAAAAATTCTAACTGCTATGGGGTTTTTTATCCGCAAAAAGGAATCACGCCATTTTAGTTTGAATGTCTTTACTGGGAATAAAAACTTCTGTGAGAGAAACTCCCAGTGTTTGTTTGCTTTGAAACAGCCAGGCTTTATCAATTCTGCCCCAGTAATATCTCTGCTGCAGACAAACTCTTTAGAAACCAGCAGGCAGAATACAGAGAAAATCAAATGACGATTGCATAAATGTCTTTTTCCCGTTACCCAGACTGGAAGCTGTTCCTACAGATATTTTGTGAAACTTTTCCCCCAGCTAGTTAGGTGCAGAATCACCTTGGGGGGGTTTGTTTATTTGTGAGAGTCCCCAAATTTGATGCAGGAACACACACTGATGCACTTCTTAGAAAAGGCTCAGGTCAAGGATATTTAAATGTTAGCTATATATCACACGGTTTTTAAGCCCTTTAAATGTAATAAGGTTTTGGAAAAAAAAAGAATTTTCTACAGCTGTTCTTCTCTGATGTCATTATTTCTTGTAGTTTCCAGTTCAGCTTATGTGTTATGTTACGGAGCATGACCATGAAAGCTCTGTTGTTAATGGTCAAGGAAACACCTGTGAACAGCTGGCGTATTTTATGACCATTCTTATTGCAGGGTCATACAATAGTTTGTGTGAATTACCATCAGAGCTGAAAATTTTCTATCGTCAGTGCGAGCTGACAGATGTTTTGTCTTTGACCTATAATAGTCTCCATAAGGACTGGATGTTTTTGGCACATTTTGAAAAGTACAGAGAGACAGTGGCGAGATGACCAGTTTAAAGAAATTAAACCATTGCAGAAGTTCAGTTGTCAAAACGTGTAACAAGAAAAGGTTTGATGAAAACTATAGCCATAGCAACAGCATTAAGTAGCTGACAACAAAATTTCCAAAGTTATCTAACATTTATACCAGGGTCCCATTCCTCTTTTCTTGCATCAGCTTGTCTACCCTCCCGCTTCCACCTCCTTTATAAATACGGTCACCTTTACTCAGCCCTACGTTCCCGCCCCTCCAAATTGCACTCTCTCCCAGCACTCCGAAATGTAGCAACAATTGTCTCTATTTTTCCAAACGAATCCTTGCAGCCCAAGCCATGCCAGCCCTGTCCATCCCAGCTCTCTGCATCCCAGTCAGGACCGCAGCCTCCCGGAGGAGTTCCTGGCACTTTGCCTCGCCCAGACCTCAATATCTTCTCACTTGGCAGCCAGCTCCCTCCACATCGACCCAGATCATCCCCAAAATCACTCTTATCCCTTCCTGCTTCCATTTCTGGTGCCCCACCAGCCACCCCAACATCCCCCAAGAGAGCTGTGTGCCCCTGCCGCCACCACCCTACTCCTGCGCTGCCCCTCACCGCCCCTGCCTTGCCCTTGCACGGCTGGGGTTGTCCGCTCTCGCCCGACTTGAACGCTTTAAATAAAAGTGGTATTCACAATGACTTTAAAATGCTTTATGATTTAATATACTTTATATTATTATCTTCCAAGCTCTGTCATCAAAATTCCTGAAGCGGCAGAGAGAGAAAATATTACGAGAAAAACTTCTGGCTGTGCACCAGCACAGCCCAGCTAGTATTGTGCTCCTTCTATTTTTCTTGTTTAATGAATGTTGATGGAATGTGGCTCGGTTGTATACACATGAAAACTGTATCTCATTAGTTGATAACCCTCATAAATGTGTCAAAGACTATAACTTGTATTAATGTGCTAAGGAAAGACTTCTATAATCATTACAAGATAATGAAGGCATTGTGATCTCAGTTAAATCTATTCTAGGAAGACAGAATGAGCCAAAATTAATCAAAACTAAAAAAATTTGAAGGCTATGTGTCTTGAGAGTGTGAAAAATGTAATGTCCTACGAGCAATGTCCAGAAAATCTAACACAATGAAATTTGAATACTATTTAGATGCCAAGAAAAGGCAGAGCGCTCTACGTTAAAATGAAAAATACCAAATTACAGATTTCTGTAGATTCTAGAGCAATGAGAATAGTAACGAGATAAACGAGAGGAAAGGAATGAAAGGGGAAGAAATTAATTTCTTAACTCCTTATGACACAAAGCTTTGCATGCAGTTTTTCTGGTTTTACCAGCATTTTTCTGGGACTTGCATAGTTACTATTTTTTCTTTTGGCTCCTCCACCACAACTACTTTGATTGTTTACTTTCTCTGAGTTTCTGAATGATATTGTCTGAGGTTTAAGGAATTCTGTGAAGATGTTAGTGTACACTGTACAGCACTTTTTCACCTAGAAAGGCATGCCCCAATAAAGACTCTGGGAAGAATGGGAAGAATGTGCCTACGGGGATGTTGGGGCAGCACCCTAGAAGTCTTCTGCTTTTGGAACTCACCTTTGGGGATGCCAGCTCCCGACCGCAGGAGATGCTCCAGGAGATCTTCTCATTTGGAACAACCTCACACAACAAGACATGAGTTTCCCTTGGCCACTTTCACATCCCGCCATTTCCAGAAATAATGGTGAGGGTCGCTTAGAAAGCAGCACAAAGTGCTTTGAAAGCAGTAAGACTGCCCACCTCCAGGCTGGACTGACGACCAGGGAGGTTGTGCCCGGGAGAGGCCGCAGCCCTACGCATTATCCCTGCTCAGCATAGTGCATGTTGTTCACCACGCGACCGTCACTACCCCAGCTTTGCTGCAGCTGTCCTCAGTAACGGCGTGAAAGTGAATCGAAACGGCAATCCTTTTTCTAGCCCACAAGGTGATCAGAGGTACCCTTAGGCTACACAACCCTTGAAACTCTTGGATACAAAGTTAATGAAAGTACGTAGTGCAGACTGTATTCTGTTAACAACCCACAGGGCTGACACTAGACTGATGCATCAAAAATTATTTATGTCCAAGCAAGCAACTGTGTGTGGTAAAATAAACTGTTCTGAGGATCACCCCGTACGCAGATAACTCAGACCTTGGCACATAGCGTAGCTCTCGGCACCTCGTGCATCAGTAGTTGCCATCTCCTACTGCTGCCCTACAAATACGCTGTCATACTGCTGCCTTTTCCTCCTCTAACGCTCACGCTTGCGAGTAAACGTGCCTCTCCTCTTGCTGTCTCCTGCCTAATCCGCAGTGCTGGCTCACCCATGCACCTTCTGAAGCCAGCGAGAGTGTTTCCACTGAGGGAAATGTTTAAGCTCAGAGTAACTGTGGCTGCAAAGGTGGCTATCTTAGCCGAAGACTAACGCAGTACTGCGAAGATGCCATGCAAACTACCATGGGTTTAGCTGAGGACCGCTTGGCCTCCTCATTGTTCACAGTAACGGCAGGTCATAGCCATTCTGGAAAAGGATAAAAACTAGAAAGGTGGTTGCATTAGTTCATGAAAATATCTTCTGAAAACCTAACACCATTAAACCAGTAGTAATGTAATAAGCCTTAGTAATTCTGTACAAGCTAAACCAGCCAGAAGGATTCTGAGAAGGATTTTCAGTGTTTGTATTCTCATAAATTAATTGATACTTCCTAGGAAGAGGATTCTAAATATAACAAAAAATCTCAACTAAGGAGTTTTACGGTGCCCTCATAAACCTGTAAAATAACAATGCAAACACACAAGCATTTTTATTTTTTTGCTTAAGTGTATCACAGAATGCTGATGTGTAAGAGTGGAATTATGTTCTCAGGAATAAATCTCTGGAACCACCTCTGGATCTATCCACTTATGTCATATTGTATCCATTACAGCAGCATTTGAACACCTTCCAACTACTTACAACACGAATAACAATCTCCGTCTCCTTTCCCACAATAGGATTGCATTCATATTCATTTCTACGCTAGCAGATGAGTTGGTTTGTGTATCATCTGGTGCCTGTATAGCGTATATTACAGCTTCTCCGGTGTCTCTGGGTACAACATACAGTAAGTAAAATAAGAAATAACAGAAGTGAAGTAACAGCTGGTTTGTCTGGTAATATTCTGTGTACACACAAGCCTGGGAAATTCAACAATATTGCATTTGCTTTTGAAAGCAAGTATTATTTATCACACCAGCATTTCTCTCCTTTTGTAGAGGTAGATTATCATCCCTACTCCTGAAGATTTCTTGTCACACTGGTTCAACCCCATGTGCATCTCCTTTTAAGATAAACCCTCCATGAAATACCGGTAGTGAGATTTTGATTTTCACAGTCATTTAATAAAAAGTACTTCATTATTCATTCTATAGGAGTCTCTCTGAAATAGCAAGCTCTCTTTTCACAGCGAGATGCCTCAGTTGTAAATCATAGGATACAAAACTGGGAAGATAAAACTCGCAAAGAACATTTAAATTAACAGAGAATGGATGAGCAATTCATAATTAATTATTTGGGAACAAATGCCACCCCAATTTATCATCGAATATTTGCCAAGGCAGTACATGCACTTGTATGCCTTTTACTGTTTTTATAGGGTCATTACTGATCACTGCGCCAATCCATTCCAGTATGACTGATACAGTCAGGTCATTAGTCCTTCGTTGACTTCTCTGTAAAAATTATATGAAGGATGATGTCAGTAATAAACTAAATGCTCATCTTCTTCGGGGATAAAAGAACCAGGACGTTCAAAGCTTGTGCCTATTACTTCAGTGTGACTGGCTGCAAACTGTTATGCAATGATTTGTAGAATCTCTGTATGTACAATTTAAAAGCTGCTTGATATAATGAATTCCCTGTATTTAATTTGTGAAGACTACAATTTCACTTCATATTTAGAGTTTGTCTTCCCTCTCTATTGGTTGTTTTATCTCCTTATTTTTATTTTGTACTGAAATTCCCAAGGATGGTGATTTAGAGCTAACAGCTGAGCAGTGATGCCATCTTTCTGCCAGCATGTGTCACATAACCTGTTACGGAGACATTCAGCAGCTATTCACCGCTAACTTTCTCACTCATATAATCACACATGCAGCATCTTAGGAGCACAAGGTCCTTCCTCTACCACGGTCACTGCGTGCACCATCATATACATCACTCCTGGCCATGTGGAGGGGCTGTGCACGTGCATCAGGGCTCCTAAGTGACTTCATACACACATCTCAGACCACAGTGAGAAGGCTCTGAGCATGTCAGCTGCAATAAATACATTTCATCCCCAGTCTCATGATGGAAAAGCCCACTGAGTCTTCAGGAGGGAGAAGGGCAGGGAAGAGCCTGTGAGCTCCCAGAACTATTCATCCAGCCCACTTCAGGCTGTCTCCCCATCTCCAGGCTACCCTCAGGAAAGAAGGAGTCAGGATGCAGTCCACAGACAGACTGAACTCTTCTAGTCGTTAAATTTTTGTCATCCTCTGTTCACATGGAAATTTCATGGGACAAAATGTTCATTAACACACTGGCCAGCTGCTTTCCTAAACTTAAATTTCAAGAGAGAAATAACCAAGCAGGGGATTACCTAGTGGGGACCTGGACCATCTGAGAAGGCCAATAAAAGGTTTAATTGAGTACTTTGGTCTAAGTAGAGAAGCAGAGGTGAGTCCAGGAGAGGAGGCAGAAAGCTAGCTACATGCCAGAGCAGGGACCCTTTAAGGAGAGGAGATATCATTGCTGCAGGAGGAGGATTCTGGACACCCCAAGCCCAAGGACAGTTCCAGAGCAAGGAGAAAACTGGAGTATGGGTATATGTGAAGACACTCTGGTTCTGATTTCTTGTGCAAGGTAATGTAAAGAATTACTGTTTTCTGGAACACTTACCAAAACTGCAACCCCACACAGTCAGAGCTCTGAGAAAGAGTGAGCAATTGCACGCGAGGGATGACAAGGGATCACCATTGCTCCTGGCTGCTTCAGGCTTCTAGGCATTAAAGCCCTGTTTCTGAGAAAGATGCCCAGCTACCGCTTAAGAAGTTTATCGAAGAGAACAAGGAAACAATACCAGAATTATTCAAGTGGTAGATAGCTTAAAAGCACACAGGATCAACAGGAGCCAACCTAGCAGCGTGACATGTCCCCAGCTTCTTTAAAAAGCTTGGTTCAAAGCTCACATCTTCGTATCCTTCAGGATTCTCAGAATTTAGCTGAGACTTCAAGTCAGAATGTCTCAGTCAAATGCAACCCAGATAATGAGACCCAGAAGCAGAAATTAATGAATTCTCAAAGGAAAATATGTTTGTTTTCAATGTTACAAAACTAGTTTCTGTACAGACATTTTATTTACATTTACCAAAAATATTTTGAGAGTTTCCAACATTATTCTATATCAACATTTGCCATATCCTGAGGTTCTCATTCAACTTTTATTCAGTTTGAACCCCGGACCGAGGAGAGGAAATGAAGTGAAGCCTTCAGGATTTGATGCTGTGGGAATTTGTGTCTCCCAAACCAACAGTATCTACATGTTGCATGTAAGCCATTTCTTTGGGCTTGCATGCAGCTAGGCTCTCCTGGACAAGCCCTTTTTTCTGATTTGGGAATTTTCAGCAGGGGAAATATGAGGGACATATCCATTTGTCCGGAGTTTCTGGACTGTTCTGTGTGAGGAGGCTCCCAAAGTTCTGTTGCCTATGCATAACCCAACTCATCAGCACCTGCTCAGCCAACTCTAGAACTAGATAGGGCTGCTGAAGAAGTAGTATATTTGCTGTAGAACAAATCTCTTATGTCCAAGCTGCCTTGGTTTGCCTATACATAAGCAAATCAGCAGTACCCCTACAAACAGTGGATCTGACCTTTCTCAATAGCAGAGGCCCTGCTGTGCATTTACATTACAACGTATAAACACATGCTTCTGTCTGACATTTCTACGACTCAGATTTCACCTCGCCTGCCCAGAAGCAGAAATCAGGTTCCCATAGATCACCAATAGTCGGATCCCATGGGCGAGAGCTGAGAATATACTGAAGGCGAGATCGCCATGACTCATCTCCCTCAGCCCTCAACACAAATTTTCTTGAGGAAAGTTGTTTCCCTTCTTATGCCCCCATTCCTAGGGAGACCTCACCGTGGTGGGTCCCCAGGCACTTCTGCATGAGAACAAACTACACTGAGAGCAATAGCAAATGTTTCTATGAAAACATCAACCCAGGAGAGCATTCTCACTGAAATTTAATTTTAACACAATGGAGTAAATTATACAGAGAAACTGGGTCCAATTCATGATTAGATAAATAAAATAAAACAAACTGTTGATGTTCAAAATATTTAAAATTTATGAACCTACCTAATATTTTTTTTTTCATGATTACTCATTCCTACTGCAACAAACATGCTATTTATTCCCCTAAATTTCAAGTCACTTTGCCTGTTTTTTTTTTCTCTAAGTTGGCCAAAATATTTGTGTCTGGAGCATTGCAATATCTCTGGCAAAGCCAGCAGAATGGCTTGCCAAATAATGTCTGTGGACACATACAAAAGCTGGAATGAAAAAGAAAATGTTGATGCTGGCCTATAAACAGGAGTCAGGCTTTCAAGGTCAGCGAGAGGTAAGTGGTTTGTTTGTTCTCCTGGGGGGAAGTATTAAGCCTCTGAGGCTTAGAAGGGAATTAAACCCAGATGTCCCATTTTCTAAGGAAGTGATGTACTCTGCAAGCTATTCTATAATCAGAGGGGGCGCATTCATCATGACTTTTTATTGCCATCTAAAAAAGAGGGACTTGCCTTGTTTTCTGAGAGAACAGCTGCAGGTAAAGATGTCTCCACACTACAGTTTCTCCATCTTCTTTTCATAGCAGAAGTACCTAAGCTTGTACCTAGGTTTGGTCTCAGGTCACTGGAGGCAGCCGTTTCCAGAGAGCTTAGCTCAGATGCCAGGTAGGAACTCTATCTCCTGGAGATGGAGGTCTTCACTGACTATAAAGGAAGTACAGGCACTTCAGCTGGAAGCTTAAAGTTGGTAGAATAAACACAGGTACCAGTACAAAGGTTTTTCAGGTAACTCTCTGGGGCACCCAGCTGCCTTCCTGGGTTGAACAGAAAACCTCAGACATGGCTTTCAGCTTTGGATCCCACCTTCTGGATTAAGCATCTAAAAGTCATGCACTTATGTCCTTTACTACATGTGTCTTTTTTTCCCTCTCCTCCCTGTTAGTTAACTCCTGAGTCAGTTTCAAGTTTCACAGATCTAATTTGACCCCTAAGGAACCACCCTGGAAAACCTCAGGAACCCCGACACTAAAGAGCCACATGTAGCTCCTGGACTACAGGAGACTTACGAGCAGTTCAGATGTGGCACTTCCATCAAAGCCGTACCCCTCGGGGCTGTGCTGGCCCCACAGCTGGTGGGTCATCTAAATCCTTGGCTGCTACAAGCAGCTGCTGAGACTTACTTTGCTGGGTTGCAGTCCACCTATGCACCTAGCTCAAGAGCCATTGCCATCTCCTGTTCTTGTGTCCAGAACTTTCTATAGCTCTTGGAGCAGTGTAACAGGCATCTTGTTGTTCTCAGTCCCACGGAGACTGCGCAATGCATTGCAGGATCGGGCAGCCCCCCCTTATTTAGGGCAGGTCAACATAAGTACACACCTAATCTATATTCTGCACTGCTGCTCAGTGCACTTCTAGTCTCAGTTCAAAATATCTGCGACTAAAGCTTTTTATAGCAGAGAATATAGATAACACAGAGAAAGCCTTTTGCCTTCTCAAAGCCCTCTTGTAGCAGGAAGATTGGCCAGCACGCTGTGGTCTGTCTCAGGATCTAGGTGCAGCTATGTGTGTAATTATTATCACCTCCTGTACTGAGCACAGCCATTTACAATTGTGGAAATTCAAAAGGTCATGGAAACATCATCAGTGAGGCAGCCTGCAATAACAATTCAAAGTGAGAGCGAGCTAGGGCTCACAAACAAGCAGCCAGCATTAATAGCTGTGGACAAAACAGGTAGGTACAAGAAGTAATAGAAGAAAGGAAGAAAAGAAGAAAGATGATGGAGGGCAACGCTAACAAATCAAACAGCTACGAGGCCTGACAAAGTACGTAGCTGAGTGATTTTAATTCAATTCAAGGTGTTATTCAGCGCTTCTGTGACTAACCTCTGGTCAATCGAAGGTGGATTTTTAAGGTTATGCAGATGTTAACATGTGCACAATAATGAACAAATCCCAAGCCATGGGATTTGCCCAAACATACATAGATGCCTATTAATTTTGGTGGAATCTGCGTACCCATACCTCTTAGGCAGTTCATGATATTTCAAAGGCCAATGAAGAAATTCTGTGACAAATAAAAATAACAAAACCCTAAAAATTCTTTTAGGAAGCCAGCTGTATCTCTAATATGCCATGTTTATCAAAGGCGGGGGCGGGGGGGGGGAAATGACTACATTAAAATGCTGAATGTTATTTAGTCACTACTGGTTATAAATCATGTGCAAAGTCTTACAACACTGACATGCAATTGAGTGGATTAAATATTAGTTTGGGGCATTAACTTGCACATCATGAGTTTGTGGACTGAATTCTAATAATTAGGGGGGGTATTTCAGTATACCTATGTGTGTGTCCCATATGCATTTGGGAACCTTTTGAGGCTTAGTAATGTTACAAAAAACAGAAGGGGGAGGGGAATAATGAAGGCAGGTACACTGCCGGTTTAACCTACATGCAGTTTGATTCAACGCACTTTCCTGGGGCCACATTCAGGCATGAGGAGCTCGTGTCAAACAGACACTTACTTTGTACACAGCAGCACTCGTGCCAGGAGAATTGCTGATGGGTGGAAGCTATTCAGCCTAGACAGAACAAGCACAGGATTTACCCGGAGACCCGGTCCCATCCCTCACCGCTGTGGTCACAGCCATCTAGCTACACAACTCTTCCCTGTCCGATCATGGCACTGCGTCTCTTCTTGGGCAAAGGAATCAAAACTTGGCCCACATCTTCTGATGTCTTTACAGTCTTCATTCCTACTGTGGCCTCTTCACCTGCCAACTGCACGCATTTAAAGCACATCTGACATTATCAATGAGTCTTCTGAATTAAAAATAACTGATGATAAATGTGAAACAATTCCATTTTTTTCTATACAAGAGAAACAGCACAATGTCGCCTTTATTTCCTAATTAAAAACTTTAAATGCTGTTGCTGTATAATAATGCCAAAATTAACAAAGATACATAAAATAAATCCAATTACTAAAGACCAGCAGAATAAAATTCAAAGACAAGATGAAAATGTATCATTGTAATGTTTTATTGTGTGTGTACACTGCATAAAATTATCACATAAAATCCTGATTTAAATCATCGTAAACTGCTATGCCAAATGTTCCAGTGTTAAGCCTCCAGAAATGGAAATTTAAGAATTAGCTGAGTGCTCAGTCTTGTTTTGCCTTTCAGACTCTGGAAATCTGGATGACACAAGGTCCCTTTCTTTCACGGAAAAGGAAGACTTTGTGCCATCTGAAAACGAAGAGAAGACAGCATATTTTAGCAAGCCAGAGCTACAAGAGTCAGGCTTATTTGGCAGAGCTCTTACTCCTCCAGAGCAACCGGTTTAGACTCCCCAGCACCGCTGTTTCAGGCAGAGGGCTGTGCATTCCCATTTACAATGCTGCCATCTATGGGCTTAGGTGAGCTTTTAACTTTTATAATCAGTGTTGCCACATTTTCCTTTATCAACTTTTTGCACTTTTATAGCTTTTCTCGATGGGATTTATCTGGCTAAACACACACACCTGCAACAAGAGCACCTCGTGAGAATTGCCTCAGGCTTCCTTGAAAGTCAGTGGAAGAAACAAGCACTCCTGGGGTATGATTCATCTCACCCCATAGTAGATGATAACCAACTTACGTCAGATGTACAGCACCCAAAAAGCATTCGTGTGCTTTGCCGATGGCTATACGGGGATCTGAAGAGTGACTAGCTCAGGTGTAGACATCACTGTCACACTGTAGGTAAGCATAGAAAGCCAGCAAAAGGCGTATTACCCCCTTATCTAGCGGGGAAAGTCTTCAGAGAGAGGTGCTGCTGATTTTTAATTTGTTAACTTGTATTCACACACAATGAGGCCACAGGTACTACAGAAAAGAGGGATTAACCACATCTAACTTTGGATTAGGGTAATGGCATTTAGTCCAGAAGTCCAGCTCCACTGCATATTTTATTTGGCAGCAAAATTGCCTTTAAGATATTCTACCTCTCTCCACCCTCTGCCTCTGGCAGACCGTCCTTTCCCTTCTCAGAAAGCTTGAGTTAAGTAAGATAAATGTCACATGTAGTCTCCTGTGCGCACACACACACATACACGCACCCCACACCGCCCAGAAAGGGGGCATCAATCTTTTCCTGGAGATTTTATGAACTGTAGATACAGATTATACAAGAGCTAGACCTATATAGGATTTCTTTTAATCAAAAAATACAACTTGCACCATGGTTGAAAATCTGCTACAAACAATGTAATGTTAAATATGATTTTGTCTTAACAAAGGACAAGCAGGGTCAATAATTCCAGTGCTTTGGCCAGTCAATAAGCACTCCCTTGGGAGTGCTTTACAGTTCTAAGGGTGACTTATTTTGGGTTATGCTTAACTCGGTAGAGCAACACTATAGTAACACAATCTTTGCAAAATAATGGTCTACATACAAATTTGCACAAGTTTAACAGAACCACACATTTGAGTGTCACAGATGTATACTTTTTGAACAGTGGTACAAGAGGTTACTGCCTAATTTCTGACTTCCTATCATCACCCCGATGTGTTGGAAAATACCACCCTTTCAGATCTGATGCCTAGAATGGTCTTTGCATCTTATATAAGCAGTAAAGTGTGTTGAAGACTTAAACTTCTTACATTTTTTTTACAAATCCCCAGTCACTGCACTCCTTGCTTCTTTAAACATAAGTTAATTAAACTAATTGTGTGAAAATTTGATTAAATTGGATTATATTAATGTGGATGAAAAGCTGGACATGAGCCAGCAATGCGCGCTCGCAGCCCAGAAAGCCAACAGTATCCTGGGCTGCACCAGAAGAAGGGTGGCCAGCAGGCCGAGGGAGGTGATTCTGCCCCTCTACTCTGCTCTGGTGAGACCCCACCTGGAGTCCTGCGTCCAGCTCTGGGGCCCCCAACACAAGAAGGACATGGACCTGCTGGAGAGGGTCCAGAGGAGGGCCACAAAAATGATCAGAGGGCTGGAGCACCTCTCCTCTGAAGACAGGCTGAGAGAGTTGGGGTTGTTCAGCCTGGAGAAGAGAAGGCTCCGGGGAGACCTTACTGCAGCCTTTCAGTCCTTAAAGTGGGCCTATAAGAAAGATGGGGGAAAACTTTTTAGTAGGGCCTGCTGTGATAGGACAAGGGGTAATGGCTTTAAACTAAAGGAGGGGAGATTTAGATTAGACAGATGGAAGAAATTATTTACTGTGAGGGTGGTGAAGCACTGGCACAGGTTGCCCAGAGAGGTGGTAGATGCCCCATCCCTGGAAACATTCAAGGTCGGGCTGGACGGGGCTCTGTGCAACCTGATCTAGTTGAGGATGTCCCTGCTTATTGCAGGGGGGTTGGACTAGATGACCTTTAAAGGTCACTTCCAACCCAAACGATTCTATGATTCTATGATTCTATAATTGGCTAATTAATGAATCTCAGCAGCTGACAAATGCTCTCTAAGATGTCTAGATTTGACAACTGAAAATGCTATTTCTTATGAGGAAATTTCCCTACTCTAATAGCTGTTCAAGTCCAGCATTTCATTCTCTTGCCAGGAAACATCATCCTTATTTTCAGCCTGGTTCAAGACTGGTGTTCAACCATTGGAGCAACACCGAAAGCTGCAAGGAACACAGCCGTGGGAGAAAGTAGTTCAAGAGGGTCCTGCTGCATTATAGGACATCACTAATAAAACTGGTCAATAAGACCAAACCTCCCCTGTGATGCTTCTGGCCCCAAACCTGGGACACAAGATGTCACATTGGAGTCAACAGGAGCTACCCTTTCCTCACCTCTGTGAGTTTTGGGAAAGAAATTGCAGGGGTATTCACTTTGTTCTACACCCAGTTTACGTGTTTCATAGGTGTAGAAGAAAAGGATTGACAAATCAAGAATTACCATGAGGCCTTCACTACTGTTGGGTTGTGTGCGAGACAGCGTAAAGGGATCGCCTTTAAAAGCAAACCTTTCTGCCAAGCTGCTTCTCCTCCTTTGATAAAAGGTAGACTTTAAATACATGAAAGATCTACACGGGCTTCCAAGGAAAACACAGATCTTATAGCAGCAGATATTTTGTGAAGTGAAAGATTCAGAAGTGATCCATTGACAGTGATCAGGTGAAACAAGAAGAAAGAAATTGGTCTTCAGCAGGCAGAAGATACTGATCTCACTGCTCACAAAATGCATATAATCAGAGGTTTATTTAATGTGATATTCATGTAGGTCCCATAAGATAACTTTTTTGTGCTTCAGCACAGAGAATAACTATGCAATTGCAAATATGCATAAGTAAGGTAGGTAGAAGGGAGTAAGTAGGAAGCAGCAAACAAAGAAAATGTACATTTCAAAACAAGTAATACTACTCAAAAAAGTCATCTTTTAAACTGAAATATTACAAAACTAAGAACAGAACAATCGCATTTTCAAAATCTACATAGCAGCATCAGTAACATGTTACTTGAAGTCTTTGCTTGAGATTGATAACCTTAATAAAAACAACACACGTCATCATAGCTTTGTGCAGTTTGCCTTGATGCCTTTCTCCCGTACAAAGTACAGCAGTTCAGCAGTAATGCATGCCTTCACTTTAATATACATGTAACTTAAGAATTACTTCATAGAGTCTGACCAAAGGTCTATCCAGTCCATTACACTGTCTCTGAGAGTGGCCAGCGTCAGAGTCCTCAGGAAGGAACAGGGCCATCACACAGCAGCTCTTTCTTAGCGCACAGGGACTTCCTAAGCCAGAACTGTATCTTGATGACTAATAGATATTTCTTGTATGGTTTTCCTAATATCTTTTTTTAACCTACTGACTCTCCGAGTTAACCTAGATGTTCTGCTGTCCGCAACTTTCAGCCATCAGTTTGCGATGTGTAAAAGCAGGCAGCAACGTGTGAGCATAAAGCAACCCAGATCTGTCTGTAGGAATACACAGATCAGAGGGGAGAAAGAAAAGCTGGAAGAGTCTGTGAGTGCATTGGGTGCTCATGAGAAAAAGCAGGCTGGCAATTGCATAATACACCTCTTCTGCCTTGGAGACAGAGAGGCTGTCTACAAATTTCTTGGCCACACACAGGGAAATCACAAAACACTTGTGATGCAGGGGCTGAACAGGACCACAGTTAAAGCCCTGTAGTATCTAGACTTCTCAGCTCTACACAGGTGCCTAACTCCCATAGGAAACTATACAGTGACAGAGTAGCTGGAGGAAAAGAATACACAGATGGTGGAGAAGCTGCTAGCATTCTATAAGGAAGAAGTTTTTCACAATGAGGGTGGTGAAGCACTGGCACAGGTTGCCCAGAGAGGTGGTAGAAGCCCCATCCCTGGGAACATTCAATGTCAGGCTGGACGGGGCTCTGGGCAACCTGATCTAGTTGAGGATGTCCCTGCTCATTGCAGGGGGGTGGACTAAATGAACTTTAAAGGTCCCTTCCAACCCAAACTATTCTATGATTCTATGATTTACTGGTCTTAACATGCTGAGAATGTTCAGTATATTTACTTCTTATAATTACACTCTTGCGTGTTTTACTGCAGGGCCATCATTGCCAGACTACCTCCTCTAGCACTCCTACCATATTTGTGCTAAAGCAGTAAACTGCTGCAGCAAAGAAGTATATACTTCTTCGAATTTGAGATTTTATATTAATGATAGCAAATAAAGCAATGTCCAATTTTGTCTATAATTTAATTATCCTAAGAGACTAGATACAATGGTATTATCCAAATGCTGTTGATGAAAAAATGTACACCTCAATGTGATGACCAGCAACTGCACTGCCATGCAGCTTGGTGGGAAGGTGATCAAATTCAGTATATATATATATACACAAATTGGTTTAGATCTATCCACTATAAGTATCATTGATTAGACAATTCAAAGTGATAGGTATGTGAACCGGTCCACGGTTGCTGTTGCAGGAGCTATAAACAGAATCAGAATGATCTTGGGAAGGAAAAATATACCAGGTAAAGGATACAACAGCAATAAAAAAGGGATCGATTCTCATCGTGACTTTTTGTGCCTTATTGCTGCCTGTTCTGATTTGAACATTCAGAAGATTTACCTAGTAAGTAAGGGTTGGTTGGTTTGGGGGGGGGGGGGGGGGGGTGTGTGCATCTGTATTCATCATAGAGAAACTCGGAGAAGCTCCTATGCTAGCATGTTGAGGAGTGCATTAGAGGATCTTTCTCACCTGAAGTGCTTGCAAAGCAATGACAAAACAGACAAATTGAGCAGCAGCAGGGCGAGAGAGTATTTCCCCAAGAGTTTTGAAAGGAACGTAAAATTGAATTAATCCTGAATAATCCTTGAACTCAAGTATCAGCAAGTTGCATCAGTTAAAGTTCTCAGTACAAGAGTATAAGGCAGCTAATTTGATGACATTAGTAAAACAGGCTCCTAAAAACATCTGAAGATCTTATGAACTATTAAATCTGATGCTCATACCAGGAAAATTAGTAGAAAATACTTCAAAGAATAACTTCAGTAGATATATGGGAGAAAAATGTAGAAATTTGCTATATGAAGGAGATGCAATAAGTGTGTTTTTTAAAGTGAAATCATGTTTCACAATGAAGTTTTTTTAATTCAAGCAGGTAACAAAGGAAAAGGGTGTCAATAGTGTCTGCTGGGATTTTCATCAGGCACGCAGCTAGCTCACCAGGAGAACTGAAAAATGGGAATGAAATGTGAGTTTCTTGTACTGGTAAAAGCCAGGAAAGTACAGAGGAGAAACAGCTGTTAGCTGTGATGGTGGAAGAGGAGCTCTGGGGGAGCCCGCCCTGCCAGGATCAGTGGTGGGAGCCGTGCTCCTGCTGCGCAGCCCATGCAGAGAAGGGCACGGACGATGGGGTGGCACGGCCTGGTGAGGGTACTGTGCTGTTCGGTACGGTAAAGCTGAGGGTTTTACTGACCACAAAGAAACACAGAACAACATTACGGAACAGGATAATAGCAGGCAAATTTAACATACATAGATGCAAAATGCTACACAGGGGAAAAAGCAATCCCTGCACCCCCAGCCTTGACAGGCCGTTGACAGGCTGCTCACACAGAGTCCGATGAAAATACTAGCTCAGTAGCAGTACAGAACCTGAACAGAAAGTTCAGAAATTAATTGGGAAAAAAAAAATAATAATCAGAGGACACAGTATCACAGTGCCACCCAGCACAGCACACCCAGGTTTTGAGTGACGATTCGGCTTGCTGAGTATTTGTCCCTCCCGTACGTGCTGTGGGACTGAAGGAAGTACCGAGAGGGCAGGCGGGACGGTGGGAGTTCGCCCCCCCCCGGCTCTATGAGGGGCAGGTGGCTGCGTGGGGCCGCTCCCTCCCCGAAGGAGACGGTTGCGGTGTCGGAGGCCCATGACCGCCCTCGAGGAGCCGGACGCCCGCCGGCGCCTCCCCAGAGCTCCACAAGATGGCGCCGCGGGACCGGGGAGGGGGCGGGCGGAAGCGGCGGGAGGAAGCTCCGCTGGCCGCGCTACGTTGTGTCGTCGGTGGGCCCGTCCTCGCCGGAAGAAACAGAGGGAGGAAGCACCGGAGGCGGTTCTGCTTGGGTCCCCTTACCCACCGGAGCCCCAGGCTGCCCGGGTGGGTGCAGGGACGGCGGTGCCCCTGCGCAGGCTGCGGCCCAGGCCTCTCGCCTCGCTGGGCCGCGGCGGGACGGCTGAAGGAGGGGCAGCCGGGGCGAGCGGTGGCGTGAGCGGGAAAGCGAAGAGCTCGGGAGGGAGTTTTGCTTTGGGAGCCCGGGCGCCTGGCGGGGGCGGAGAGGGGGTGTTTATGGCACGCAAATTGGCTGTACGGGCTCGGGGCTTTTTCTTTCCTTTCCAAAATGTCGGCCTGAGGCGTGGGTGCGGGAGCTGAGGCGAGAGGGGTTCTCGGTGTGCTGGGGCTTGGGGCCGGGGTGAGCCTGGGCATAAGGGCTTGTTTTCCTGCCAGCCCTTAGATTTAGTTGCTTGCCCTATTTGGCAGAAACGAGAGCTGCTCATCGGTTTTGTGATCCTTAAAGTCACTGACCGGAGTCTGGGCACGGCATCTGTGAGACCAGGAAATTAATTTTGCCTTTAAAAGCAAATAGTGGAGAAGTTTCACCCTCTTCCTTGTTTATGACTAAACTGCCAAGCCATATATGAAACATAAGCTAACTGGGGCTACTAATAATTGTACAGCTTTTAGCACTTCACTTTTGACCTCTGATTTTTGGCTCAAGTAGCGTTTGGGTGTGTGTCCTGGATCTCAGACATGAAAGACCCTCTTTTTGGGAGGAGCAGAGGATTACACTGTCTCAGGCTCTGGTCAGGTCAAAAGAGCCATAATACATATGCTAAAGTTTAATCTGCACACTTTGTTTGCAGATCTAGTGGTTAAATGTGGATTGTCCCTGCAGTGGACATCATTTTGTTTTATGTTTGTCTTAACGGTTGGACTCGATGATCTTAAAGGTCTCTTCCAACCTAAACCATTCTATGATTCTGTGTGTAATGTGTTTCCTTTCCATTCACAGGAATTACTACTATTGGTGTAAGGACATTGCTGTGAAGATATCATAGTGATAGGTAGGTCTTCATAGCTCAACTGACTCTCTTCTTGGGATGACAAGCAGCCATAACTGTATCCTAAGTGCTGGACAGGTCTTGTATTTACAGCCATTCACAAACCAGAATGCAGTGTATAGTGTTGGGAATTTTTACCCTTTCTTCTTTTTAAGGGAAGTAACTTGTACTGCCAGCTGTCTCAGCAATCACAGGCTTATATTTCTGCGTGACTGTAACTAGGGCGCTTCGGTATTAAAGTTAATATCATACACCAGCAATGCACAGTATTAATCTGAAGCACAGAGTGTCAAAACACTTTTCAGACATTTCCCTCCTCTGGTGGTAATTCTGCACCAAGAGTAGGCATTAGAAATATAAAATGAAATAGGTATTTGTGGGAAGATGCATGCTATTGATGTTGTTACATGGCATGCTTTTCTTACTGAACTCTTCAAATATTTTTAAAGAGTATCTAGTAGGGTGAGTTCAAAACACACAGCACAAATTGATGTTTAATGCCTTAAATTGTGAAACTTAGTGCCATAGGATGTTGTGGAAACACTTAGTATTCATGGGTTCAGAGATGTGACGCATTCTGGCTTTAAATGCCAAAACCAGTTTGGAGCTGAAAAAAGTACCTGAACTGCCACTTGCTGAAATCAGGAGAAATGTACCTGGAAAAGTAATTCCTGTATGCGTACCCTAGTGTTATATTTTACTGAGCATCTCTTACCAGAAACTGCCAGAAACCATTGCCAGAAACTGGATACTGAGTTAGGGACATCTCTGGCCTGACTGAAGGCAGCATTTCTCACAGGCTAAAGGAGCAGGGACAGAAGCAGCAGTGGGCAAAGGATGTGGTCAGCTTTCTGTTGTTTTGGGCATTTCTGATTTAAACATAATTTGCTTTTTCAGGAAAGTTTTATATGAATGGGTTTTTTTGTTGAAATCTGCTGAATTTATTGAAATTTCACTGTCCTTTAATAGCATCTTATATTTTTACCTTAATACTGTGCAACAGCTTAATTGATCTTGTGCTCATCAATGTTCTAAATAAACCCTCCTTGATCCCTCATTGGTATGTCCTTGTGAGCTGTGTCTGTCACCTCTGATCTGACAGCCATGTGGCAGCACTATATCCAACACACCGCTAGAGGGCTTTGCTCCCAGAGTAAGAATTACATGACCAAGTTATAAAAAACAGTATTTCATGGTTGTGTCTCACAATATGACAGACATTGTCTCAACTTCTTTTGACTCCAGTGGAATGCTGTCATTGCTTTGATCAGATTTATTTATTTTCACTAATGCTTACTTGCCTCAAGTTGGTAAGGAGACAGGCATGTTTTGATGGAAGGGAGTGCATCCATATTTAATTATTAGTGAGGAAATATTTTAAAACTGAGAAAAGGAAGTAATAACATTTATCAAAAAATAACTTTTCCATCATTAATGATCAGCATAGGCAAACAAATCTCTTCCTCATTTTAAATTCTACATTTGCTGGTTAGTTTCATATGTTCAGTTGCTTCCCTATTTTATTTTTTAAAGTATAAATTATGGAAGTAGGGTTATCACGCTTATTTTCTGCTTCTTGCCATGTTTCGTATTTTCTGTAGTTTGTGTTGGAAGAGTAATTCAGCTGAAAATAAAACAAACTCATTCTTTAATGTCGCGGCTTGCAACATTGTCATGCTCTGCTTTATATTTGTTGTCTAATGTTTCATTAATTTATGAAAATAATTAAAGTTTCTGTGTTTGGCAAAACAGGTTTTTCCTATTTCGTAAACTAATATAGTTGGATAGTTTTGCCAGGATTTTTCCCCTTCTTCCCCTTCAGAGAGCATATGTAGATGTTGCCTATTAATAATAAAGTGTCAGACTTCACCACTTACTGCTTTAAAAGGTGTATTTACATTAAGCTCTGAACCTGATTTCTATTTATGCTGAAGCGAGTTCAAAGAATCTTTTGTCATGTAGGAATTAGAGTGAACATGAAAATGAAATACTTTTTCTGAAGTGGAAAATGGAAGGATCAACTACCATGGACTTAGGTTTTTAAGTATGAGAAAAAGATGTTATGGCAACGTTGACAGTACCCAGATGTATATGGGAAAGAGACAAAAAGTACATGTATACATCATGAGAGTGGAGATAAAAGTTTTGAAGAGGGCTAGCATGGGAAATGAGATGTTGGAAATGAACAAAGAAGGATAGCCCGTGAGTCTTTTATGTATGTGTGGGTTTCGAGTGTTAGAAGTCACCGCGGTGTTTTACAGTGACCTCAGGACTGGGTTTTCTTCTTCCTCCAAGCAGGCAGGAGAGAATACAATGAACTCGCACTTTGGTTGCCTAGTGCCTGGTCCTGCAATCCTTTGCTCGCATGAGTCGTCCCATTGATTGCAATAGGACTGCTCATGTATGTAGGGCTTCTTGTAGGTGGGTTGGTGTGACCAAGGGTTTATGGGTTTGAGCTTGGTGTGGGCTTTGCAAAGGACAATAATTTGCCTTTGTGATAGCCACACGATTTGCATTTTCTTTGAACGTGGCCCATCCCCATTCTCCTTTCACACAACACGGCTTGTCTTAAGAGGAAAAAAATTGCTGTTTAATCAGTATTGTTAAATATGAGGCAAAACACAACTGGTGTGTTTACTGTATTCATATGCATTTTGAAAAATCCTAGTTTTATGCTGGTATAAATCTACAACATTTGTAAGTGCTGTCTTGGCTATATTCCAGCATTGCTGGGAATAGCATTTGACCGTGTCTTAGCGGTAGCAATGGTAGTTTAGTGTACTGAGTTTCTGTTACCTTTCACTGGCACTCACCTAACATAAAGTTCAAGTTGAGGCTGAGAGCATCAGGAGAAGTATGTGCATGAAGCGGCTAATGTCTTAATGTAATAAAATAATTGTCAGGTAGGGAGGGTATTCAGAATATTTCTTAGTGATTCATGCTGGTAAATCACACTTAAAATTATGGTAATTATAAATCCTGCCTGGTGGTTATAGATATCTTGTTCTCCCTCTCTCCCCCCATCTTTTTTTTCCCCTCTCCAGTCGCCCCTCTTTCTTTAGCCTTTTCCTCACATTTAAAAAATGTGTTTGCAACCTGAATTGGCTTGTGTTTTCATTATGGGAGGCAGGATCAAATGTCTGAAAAAAAAGAGAAATAACGTGTAAGAAAGGATTGTATGTGGTTATAAGTGCACCGTAGGTTTAAACAGAAACCTTACTACTTGAATGGAGTCAAGATGGCTTTAATCATTTCATGGTAATTGCTTCTTTTATAGATGTCCCTGTGCAGGCACCACTAAAAAGCAAGAACAGTGTGTTTCATTTAAGCTTACAATTTTTGTTTGGCATTAATTTGGAAAATAAATATTGTAGAAGCATAAACTATGGGAGAAAATGGAAAAGAAAAGGGTAATGGGGAAAAAAAAGTGTTCAGTCCCAGCATTTTAGGCTGCATTGTGTAGAAGGCTCCCTTTTAACCTTCTTATTGTAGTGGGGAATTTTAAGGAATGGGATTTTTACTGATGCTAATCAAAAACTATAAATAAGAGACTTCAACTAGCCACAACAGAGAAGGGATATTTGATAGCTGTAGGCCATAGTACTCAAGTTTAACAAAAATCTATTCAGTGCTTGTGACCATCTTAATACATATATTTTTATGAATTAAAAAGCCACTGTTTTCTTTTCTAGTTCACCTTGATCACCAGAGCAAACTCCACAAGAGATGGTAAGAGGTCTTTATGGGTTTCTGTGTGATAGCTTCGTCACATTTTATATACAAAATGCATATAAACACTTTTATTGAACTGTCAGTGCAGACATGTAAAAATTAGATGTGAAAGCAGCTAAATTGCTTTGAAAATAGAATTCAGATTACAACAGTGAGTGATTTGTCTACTCCTGGGAAGAATCCAGAGACATAACAGGAAAATAACAGAGGACTCTGATCATTTGCCTTAGATTTATAGCTTTTGTTTCCTTGAGGAAATCTCTTATTTCCATTTATTCCACAGCTGAAAAAGCACAGACATAGAACTAAGTTAGACTTTAAAGTGTTCCTTTCCCTTTTCCACCCCAATGTAAAACATTTCTGTAATTTCTTTTTTAACAGATGTATTTTTAAAATTCAAATGTAAAAGGGGTTTTCAAGGGTCACTTTGAACAAAAAAGCCACAAAGAAGTAGTTGGATAGGCACCAGCATCACAGTTCTGTCTACATGAACTGGCTTTTTGTCTTCCTTTCCTCTAAATTAACAACTGGAGCTAGTCAGCTAGACAAATCAGCCAGCTGGATACCAGAGTTTTCAGTAAAGTCATCAAGACCTTTTTAGAAACATTTTAGAAGAGCTGGAGATAATTTTTGAGCTTTAAAAGAATATGTTGTCTTCTTGGGAAATACATAGAATGTAGGAGATACCTGCTTTTGTCAAGCTTCATGATGTTTCAAAACTGGATTTTTAAGTAGTGGAAAAAATAGACAAAATGTTCTAGAAGTAACCTGTGAATGTATCAGATTTGACAACAGGACATTCTCATCTGACTGCTGAAGGATGCAGAGTCAGTGTGACATTCTTAAGCAAAGCAAGAACAGTAAATAAAACATTGTTCATCCTAGCTTTTAGGTGGTTGGATGATTACGAATGAAGAAATTCCATATGGAAGGCAGATGCTTTTCTTGCACCCACTCATCTTAGGAATAAGTCTTCTGAAATGCATGGTCTTGTAGCAGCGCAATGTTAGACCAACAAGAGAACCAGAATGAAGTTTCACCTCCATGAATTGTTACTTTTCAGGAAATAAGTTGTCTGGACTTTTAAATCATGTAGCTAAGCCCCACAGCCCTTCACAAATAGGGTGTAATTTTTGATCAGAAATTATTAAGGAATGCAAGTTTGTTGTGGTGCGTTTTCTTTACAGACTCTATTAGCTGGAAATATTTTATTTCTGAGAGCACTTACCAATGATCTTAAAAAAGATATAGCATTTATAGATTTCTTATGGGATAATGGGCTCAATTTTGCACAAAGAAGGGAAACATGAGAGTTACAATTATTATTCCAAACTCTCTAGCATTTGCATTATTGCCTGAGAACACAAACGTGAAAACAAATGTAAGTAAATGAAATTAACCTCACTTGATATTGTTAGCATTAAATGGAAAGTATTTCTTAGGTTTGTTTTTTCTGTTTTGTTTGGGGATTTTTTTTTTTTTCCTAGAGGATCATTCTTTTAAGGCTACGGAATAGTGCCAGTGCAGATCAAGAAAACACGCTTAAAGAAAGATTTTTGTCTTGTATACCCTTTTTTTAAAAGATTAATAAAGGACTGCAAATGTCACATTCATCTCTGAAAAATTCAGCTAATCTTGCCATAGTTTTGAGTGTTTGCCAAAACATGGCTTAATTAAAATTCTTCCAATTTAAAGTACAGGCATTCCGTTGTGGCCCAGATAAAAGATTTTCTATGGAAATTAAGATGTGGGGGGAAGAAAAAAATATTTGCTATTTATTTTACTGGTTCTAGGCTCTGGTTTACTTTATGACCTTCTTTTAAGATCCTCTATTATCCCCTGTTTTTGAGTGCAGGATGAGGAGGGAGATGAAATGACCTGTAGGAAGGGGGCTTAAGGCTAGAAGGACTGTGGGGCTTTGTAGTTGCTGGTGAAATCTGAACAGGGTGAAACTGTGTTTTTTTCAGGAAAACTGAGATTAGCTGGAAGACAGGAGAAGGTGTGTTACAGTATTTTTCGTTTTATAGAACTATTTTTCCGTGTACTTTATCAGCGGTACTTTATTACCCCTTTTCATATATTGGTTGCTGATGAGTACAAAAGTGAGATTTACTGGCAGCTTGCACTTGGCAAAATACAGTCTTGTTTTTGATCAAGGCCATGATGGATATATGAACTTGGCTGAATTGCCATTTGACCTTTTCTGAGAAACTTATTTTGGCAGGCAGATGGAGGAAATATGTTACTGGATAAAATGAATGCCTTTGTTTAATATGGAGGAATTTTAATCTCTTGTGTTTTCTGTCTGCGGATTTGGAAATCAGGTGTAGGTTGTAATACATACACCTTGGAATGATTCAGTTCTTACAACTCACGTGAGCGACTAAGGAAATGTGGAAAATATCCCCTAAAAAGAACTGATTCCCACTGTAGTAGCACAAACACTTTGAAAATTTCTTCTGGACACTACGACTTCTTTATTGCCAATTCTTCATTGGTAGTTGTGTTGATGCAAAAACAGTTGCTTGTCAGAGTAATGAAGTGTAATGCGCTTGCACTGTGTTAATACTTATCCTCTTTTAGATCTATGTGGTTTATCATAGGAAAAGGATGACTAATTGTTCTAAAATCATTAGTTTCAATGTTAGTATCAATCTAATGATACTAAAAGGTAGACTGCGCTTGCATTTACAGTGTTTCTCCCCTCAATTACCACTTGTTTTCTCTTTTTTTTTTTTTTTTTTTCATTTTTTTTCTTGGTGTTCTTTCCCCCTCCTTTTTTTGGCCACAGGAAGACGCTGAGCCATGGTATTCTCAGCGAGTGTACGCAAAATACTGGAAGCACTATGATTTAGCCATGCGCTGGATGCGTAGACACCAGAAAGCCTACAGGAAAGCCGTGGAGTCCTTTTATCGCCTACCATGGCATCCTTCTGCAGCCTCTCCAAGTAGCCGCTACTCAGATTGGGATGGGAATGATCTCCCACATAGCCACAACTATTCTTCCAGCTACAGCCCACGTGGCAGAGCTCAGTACTGTGGTGGAGCTCAGCAGTACACAGGTGCTCACCAAGGGAGGGAGAATGCTGACAGGGACTCTGAAATGGAGGAGGACTCCGAGTCTGAAGGGGAGATAGAATATGACTTGAGTAACATGGAGATCACAGAGGAGCTTCGCCAGTTTTTTGCACAGACAGAGAGGCACCGGGAAGAACTGCGTAAGTCCATGCTTGTTCTATATTTTCTGGTACTTGGTGTCCATAACATTGAGTGATGGATGGCTTCAACATTTACAGGTTTTGTAAGAATTCACGGAAATAGGCTCTGCAAGTGAGCAAGCCAGACAGAATGAAGCAGGCAAAACTGGTGGGTGGGTGGGTGTTCATTAGAAATAAGCCTCAGAAAACGTTTGAAGGTGTTTTGTTGAGAGAAAGAGAAAATTATGACTGCAAAGAGGAGAATAACACATTTGTCCAAAAGGCAATATTCATCTTCAGTGCTGAAGGAAAAACTCCAGAATTTTTATGGTTAAATCTAGTTAACATGCTATATGTCTGAGAGGGGAACTCAGAGGAAGTGCTTTACTACATCACTGAACCCTAGAGTAAGCCTCGATGTATTTTATAACATGGAGCAGCCATTTTGTTTGTTATTCTTTGGCTAACCCAACAGTAAAATTCCATGACCTTTTTCTTCTCCTCCTGCATCCCTAGGGTACTCTTCATTCTGTACTATACCACAAGTTTCTCTTTGTTTTGCATCTTGATCTGGACCCAAGTCCTCAAGCAGGGAATATAAGCCAAAGACATAGGATTTTTCTCAGGTCTTGATCCTCAGAGGTATTGGTCATCTTTGTTTCTGTGAAATCCTTAAAAGAAATAAAAGATTATGCTGTACGTTACTGACATTTTACTGCATATACTGCAAATGTTGCAGGCAAATTTATTATCTGTTTTAAGAGAGCAGCATGATGAAAATAGCTTCTCCCACATGACTCCAATAGGAAATACCCAGAATGAATGTTTAATAGAGCTTTCTCTGCTTTGTTTGAAAGAGGGAAATGTACTAAAAATGCATAATAAAGGCAATGATTGGGAGAAAGAGATAAAAATTGTGTTATTTTAAGCTCTTTGATCCGAGGGTGTCCAGTGAGCTGAAACACCTCAGCTTAACTTCACACTTCACATCAGTATGATGCACAGTTGCTCTAGTTAGCAGAGGAGTGTGACTTAAAGAGCTCAGTGGGAGTGCCTGACACGCATTCCTTTCTCATCATGCTTTTGCAGAATCATTTTGGTGTTCTCTGTTGAAACGTTCCTTTGATGAGGTACAGGATGCTTTAAGATGCTTGGCTACTTCTGGAAATGCAGTACATTTTCTTTGGATTTATTTTGTCTTTATGGTTAGTGGTGTTTAAAGTGGTGTCCTGGAAATTGGGAAATGTGGGCTCAGAGATGTTCTGTGTTGCAAATATCCTATATGACCTTGGTATAGCTGTTTAATCTCTTCCTGACCCCTCACTGGCTACACCTGCTAAAAATATGATTTGATTCTTTATGATGAGCAGGTGAATTGGGAAGAGGTTTGTGACTCAGAATACAGATTTTACTTTTGTTCCTTCCACCACAGTGGTACTTGGAGACTTTTAGAATAATTAGGTCTCTGCTGTGTGCCATGTACTATCCTAGTTCTGGGTAAGTGTAACCCCATTCACTATTCCAGATCCTCGTGCAAATTTAAGCAGAATCTGGTCCTTAGCGACTGGATACCTCAGTTTTTTTAATAGTTTTCCTAATAAAGTGAGGATAATAATAATAACCTGCAATTCCTCAAAGCATGAAAAAGTAAACAAGTACTTGATTTAATTGAAATTTAAAAGTGCCACAAAACTCTTGGGTGAATGGTGCTATCTAAATGCTAATTTTGTGAGTAATTAAAAATACAGTATGATCTTATTCAGAAATAATTCTTTCTTGCGTGGTGGAGGGAAAAGGAAAATAGAATACATTTTTAATTCTCTTGAAGTTTCTCAAAGAAGAAACATCAGCAACAGGAGGAGGGGAAAATCATTGTTTCCCTGATGATGTGGAAATGAGCTGGTATGGAGACCATGTTGAAGGCAGTACCACTATACGTTAGGAGGTAGTGTTATTAATTTTCCTGGATACTGTTTCTGAACCAGATGAAATTTAGGGGTTCATTAAGCTGCAATCCATAATGATGCTATCATGTTATGTGTTTCATACTGTGCTGAAGAATGATTGTCGTTCTGTATCGATGCTCAAGAAGATGAAGATAATGCATCCACAAAAGAAACCCACAGTTACTTAAATATTTTCTCTCTGATGCCTTTTCCTTTTAATCCCAAACTGTATGTCCTAGGCTGCCCCCCCACCTTAGGAGCAGGTTTGTAGAGAAACTTGGGCACTATAAAGCTCAGTAATGCCTGAAATTTAGGCATCCGTCTCTTCCAGAGACATTTGTAATGTTGAGGTAAGAGTCGTAAATTTTCTCTAAACTGAATGAGAACGTTTGTCAGAGGGGAATACCAATAGTGACCTTCGTGATCAGTTGAAGCTAGCTGTTAGGGAATGTTAAGGGGAAGGCTGTTTCTCATGTTTTCTTTCTCTGGCATAAACAAGGGGCTCCAGGTGGAGTTCACAGCCTTTGACCCCTGCACCTTGATATGCACTTGGGAGCAGACACCTGGCTTGCTCTTCTTTTAAAATGAATGCTATGCAAGAGTTTGATATATGTTTATTGACAGCTTACTGAAGTGTGAGACACTTGGGAAAAGAAGAGCCGTGGGACAAATAGAAAGGATTTTGGCACATAAGGAAGGGGATACTAGTACAGAGGGTGGAGGTCTGATTTACCTTTGTGAAGGATGACTTGCATTAGTCTGGTGTTTTTCAAGCCCTGCAAAAGTAGGAAATACTACGCAGCATTAATGCAGCTATTTTGGACATGCATAATGAGAGTCTTCATTTACCAAGTGCTATATAGCTGGTTTCCACACATGATCCATGCCTCATCAACATGTAGAAGGATAATCAAATGGACTAAAACAAATCCTATCTGATGACAGGCTCCTCACTTCTAATGCCTGCTCTAGAGTCTGCTGGAGGTCAACATGACCACAGGCATCAGAGGATAAGACCTTGCAAACTTTAACTGTGGAAGACTTAAGTAGGTGGGACAGGCATTTGTGTCTGGATGGTGAAATAGAAGTATTAATGCTAATTGCAAAGATAAAAGTCAAAGATAAGAAAGCCAGCATGTCAGACTAGCCAGAGAAGAAAACTTCAAGTTTATTTCATTTTTCGGTAACTGCCACAAACTTGAAGAACAAGCAGATTCCTAACTTCGATTTTGTTTTCTCTTGTTTTCATAGTGGGCAATTGCAGTGATTGGCTGACTTGCACAGTAAAGCCCTTGAAACTGGCAAGCGCTGAGCCTTGCTGCATGATTTAACGCTTCAGCAGTGATACAGTTGTTCACAAACAACCTCTTTTGAAACAACCTCTTTTTTTGTTTTTGAATTAATGTCAAATTCTTACTAGTTTTTATATTCATGTCATGTGTTGCAGTCAAGTTATGTGTTCCTGGAATGCACCGAAGTAATTGTGAGCAGAGTTTTGCTGAGGCTGTATGAACTCAGACATATTAATGCACTACAAACTTATCTCGTATTCTATGTATATTGTGCATTTGGTTAAAATCCCTTACAGACTGTTTTAATTTCTTTCCTCTTCAGTTGTTCCTTCGTATGCAATCATAATTATCTAGTGATTCTATTTTTTAGGGGGTTTTGTTGTCAGGCTAGTCTGTTGTTTCGGTTCTTCGTGTAACTGGTGATCATAATATACTGTGCTTCTTGGGAATGTTTTTAGTTGCTTTTAAAAGTCTTCCCTCTGGCTGTTGAAAAGCATGAAGTTATTTTTCTGGGTTACCATACCTGTCAGACCTAGGTAGTGTACTGAATTCTCCGAGCATCCTAGATGTAAAGGACAGAATACAGTAAGTTGCCTTTTGGTATTTGCAAGAATTAAAAGGACAAAAACTAAGAAAGGAAGATTCACAAGCCTAACAATTCAGTAAATAGGCTAATTGCACATATTTATTACACTTTTAAATTTAGTCTTTGAAACACGTGGTTTGTCCTGATGCAGTTTTTCTTTGTTCCCTTTTTACATATAAGAGAAAATTACTACTGTAATTGAGTGAATACAGCATTGCGAGTACATTGAGAACCATTCTGTAGTAGTCAACAGGCAATGAGACAGTGTCCTTTATTTAAAAACAAAGAAAAGCACCATCATGTCAGTTCATTACTGAAGGATAATAGTCTGTCAATTGTTAATGCTATGACTAGTTTTTTCCATTAAAGCCTCTGTTCGTATTGCCCACACATACCCTCCAGCTTTTCCCGAAATAATGTTGTCTCAACTTAAAATTTTCATGCCAGATGGAAGACCTTTTAAAAAAATTTAAAGGAAATGGTGAATGAAGATGTTTGTTTCAAATCTGCAATTTGTAGGTTTTTTTCCCCTCGGGTTTCTTTTTCTCTGAAAGATGACAGTTGCCACTGCCTCTTCCGTGAAGAGGGAGTAATGGAATTTTCCATGTTTTGAATAGTACCAGAGTCATGAAGCTTTTGGTTTTCAGGCCTATGTGCTTCATTGGAAAATAGAGTTTGCAGGTTTTTTGTCACCCTGTTTTCCTTCTTTCCTTCCCTTTTGGTAAATGCTTCTCCCTGTTCTTCATCTTTTTCTCCATCAGGCTGTAGTTCAGATTCTTACTCTTGGTCACCAGCATCTTTTTCATTTCTTTTTCCCTACCCTAAACTGTCAAAGCAGCGTGGATGGTGACCTTACAAATGTCTGCTCAACTGCTTTGGCTCTGTCAGCCTTGTTGTCACATGAACTTCTGCCACTATCTTTAGAAGTTGAGTTGCTGAAGCTTCTGAGAAATGCCTGTGAAATAAGTGCGCTCTCTGCAATATGTGTGGGTGCTTGAGAGATGCTTTTGAAGCACGTTCTTTCGTGAACTGAAGGAGAAATGTGAAAGGCTCTCAGGCTCTCCTTTTGTACCACATCTCTGCTCTTGATGATTGAACCTTTTATTGTGCAGCAGCAGAATCTTCTCAAGTGCATATCCAGTGTCCAATGTAGAGGCTGTGTTATTTGGTACTGGAAGCCAACAGCTGAGAAAATGCCTCCTTGCTAGAGAAACAAGGAAAAGTGCCACAATTTTCACTGCTTTAATATTGAAAACTAATCTGTACTTGCAAAAATAGAGGGTCTGAATTGCATTATGAGAGCAACAATTGGGTACAGTTTTGTATCCGTTTCATAAAAGACAAGGTTATCTTTGTACTAAGAGTATCAATTTGGGAACACAGCCATTCCAAGAATATGTAATAGTCAAGAAAATGTCCTTGGATCTCATACTAGAGACAGCATTTGCACTTAGAAGAGTGTATAGCTTTGCTGTGTGGACGTGTCTTTCCTATCAGTCCAACACTTTTTGCCACGAATGGACGTTACACTGTACAGGTGTACCTGCTGCTACAGGAATTAATGGAAGAGGGGCACTAGAAAGCTTGAGGTGCTGCTGAGGAAACTGTGCTTTCTGTATCCGTGGACCAGATACAGTCAGAAATGGATATCCTCTGCTGCATGCTCAGGAGAGTTGCATGAAGGTTAATATATAGAACTGGAAGTTATAGGTGAAGTCTTTCTTATTTGTTATGTGCCTCAGGCTGAGACTTTGACAGTGTCAAACTGTTATTTTGCTGCTAAGGCATGCCCCATGTTTCAGCTCCTAGGTAGCATCTGAGGATGCTGTGGACCACATTCCCGTGTGCACAGCCTGGACAGGCGGGTGGAGCTGGGGCCTGGAATGCCGCTGTCCTGTCTGCCAGTGGCTGTACTGGGCTCAGTTCTTCCGAAGCATTCTGTGGGCTGCTGGTACTTGAGTTACAGCAGGTTTATAGCTAGGAGCACGGGAAAAGAAGCTCATGAGGTTCAGTGTAATTGCAGTGTAGACATTGCTTTAAGAGGAATGCCAAGATGTCAAACACCTCTATTTCCTTTTACATTTGATGGAAATGAAGAATGCCTCAATAGCTGTCTTAATATGAAAATACATATTAAACTTTGGAAACCTGTGTTTGAAATTGTCACCTTTTATTATTTGTCTCTCTAATGTGTTCCTGTTATTGTAGTGGAGATAGTACATACCTCAGGTGGCTTGTTGAGAGGCTCAATTTGTTCGTATTTATAAGGGATTTTGAGTAGCTCAGCAGGAAGTAAGCAAAAGCCTCAAGTGGTAGAAGAACGAACAATATGATCTGAGAAGAGTTGTTCATTCCAGACCTTTTGCTCAACAGTTAAGTTAGATGTCATCCCTGTGACCAAAAGGCATCCTGTCGACATCATCTTTACTGAACAAATGCAGGATATGAGCTACCCTCTCTCCCAGACAGCTATTATCCCTAAGTTATTCATGAGTCAGGAAGAGAAGTCTGGTAATCTTGCATTGTTGCTGCTCTTAGTAAGTCAGTACTGTGGTAAAATTCCCTTCTGACCAGGCTTGTCTTGAGGATATCAGAATAAGATGTGCAGGACAGAGACACATCATTGCTCCTCTCAGCTGCTTTGTCCCTCACCATCTGTGTGCTAGATCTGCTTTCGATAGCTGTTTCTTGATAGTTGCTGGTCTCGGAAGGATCCTGTGGAAACAGATCAGTAGCTTGCTGTCATCTACGTGGTCACTTTCATAGCGGTGATGGATAAGCTATTGGAACTTTCTCTTTACGAAGAAAATACGTGCGGTAATTCAGGTCAGACAAGCAGATTGTCAGCGCCTGGTTTGTGTCCATGCAGTTTCCAAGGCTTGAGGGCATTGCTGTGACGTACCTGGGCTATGCAAAGCTTTGGCAAAGAACCGCGAGGCAGACCCCAGGGCTGGGAGGCCACATGTGGAACAAGTAACCCCTCCTCAGCCTTGTTGTTAGAGCAAAATAGCTTCAGAAGGCTGTTACGGAAGATCGCTTCAATGGGAACAGTTTGGTGTGGGAAGATGCAGACCCAACTTACTTACACTCAGAACTGGTGCTGGTAATTTTTTGAAGGCAGGTCTGCCTGCTTGCTTATGCCATTAGCATCTGCAGCTGCTCTTAGTGGCTCCTCTAGTCTTCATTCTTTGTCCCTGCAGGGGAGCCTGTGAAAGCAGCTGCAGTGGAAAAGAGCAGGTGAGACCATGCTGACAGACACAGCTCTAGGGAAAAGTGGCATAAAAGCTGCTCTGTGCTAATCATTCGTCTCGGGCAGTCTGTCTTCACAGTTTATGCACTTTTCCATTTCCCTTAAAATTCCTTGATTACTGGTTCCATCTAGGTGCCACATGCAGCATTTCTGGATCTCTAAATGATTTTACTTAGGAGAGAGCTCTGGCTCAGTTCAGTGCTGATAAATCTGAATTGATCCGCCTGTAGCGTGATAATCTCAACCTTGTAAGTGGACAGTGACAGTGTGGGCTATGAATTAAGCGTTTTCTAACACAAACTGTATCTACCTGAGGGAACTGTTGCTGTAGCAAGAATGTTTAAAGTTTCAGGGTGTACAGCACTGGAGTGATTGTGAAAAGCACTGTCAAGGACCAAGGTGGAAATGGATGTAATGATGTTGTGTGCTTTCTATGCTCTTTGTCTACAAAATCCTCTCAGAATCTACAACAGAGCATGGCAGCAAAATATCTCAAGCATTACGCATTTTAGGTGTCTCTGTTATAAAGCAAACCTCTTGTACAGATTTGCTTGGAGATACGTAATTTACCCCTGCTAATTTTAATGGGGTGTTGTTAATGCCAAGACTTCAGAGGCACCATTTGCTTTTCAACATCTCGTGCTGTGCCTTAGTTTTATCAGAAGCATCCAGATGGAATTCATGTCCATCGTCATTAGGGAAATGTGGGTGCTGTGGAGGCAGAAACTGAGAGTTTGGAAACTTCCATCTGCCCACGTCTTTTTGAAACACATTTCCTTGCATGCTCAAAATCAAGTGAGAGGGACAGACAGAGGCTGTTAGGCTACCCATCTCAGACTTGGGCGGCCTTTACAGACTTCCATCATGACCTTGGACGTGCCATTTGGGACTAGATCCACAAAAGCTTTCAACATAGGTGGAATTTAGAAACAGATATCCAAAATAATAACCTTTCTCTTCCAACCATGCCTTCCAGGAAGAAGGGAGCTAGTCATTTATACCCAAAGGACGATGCATCTTAAACCCCAAGGTGCAAGGGAACATTGTCACTCTTATCTTTTCCGGTGTGTCGTGGTTTAACCCCGAATTGTAACCCAATACCACGCAGCCGCTCGCTCACTCCCCCCCTCCCTGTTGGGGTGGGGAGGAGAATCGGAGAGAAAGGAAAACTCACGGGTTGAGATAAAAACAGCTCACCAGGACAGCAAAGGAAAAATATGAAAATATATTAATAATGATAATAATGATAATATATACAAGGATAATAGAATATATAAAACAAACGATACACAATTTCTCACCGCCCGACGACCGATACAGCCCGTCCCGAGCAGCAGGCAGGGAGCAGGGGTATCCCCCCCCAGCTATCCCAGAACAGCAAGTTCCAGGGAAAGCAGGCGAGGGAACAAACAGCTAAACGAGTGAAAAACAAAAAGGTAAAAATAGGGAAACAAAAAGCAACCCGAAGGGAAGCTTAAGGATTAGGGCAAGTTAAAGGTCTCAAAAGCCTCAAAAGCCCAAAAGACCAAAAAAGATCTAGTCAAAACTAGTGGCCCACCGACCGACCCTCGCTTATATCAAGCATGACGTCTATGGTATGGAATACTCTCTTTGGCCAGTTTGGATCAACTATCCTGTCTCTACCCCTCCCAAGTTTTGCATCTGCACGTTAGCAGAACCTGGAAAACAGCAAAATGTCCTTGGTGGTTCAGCAGCAACCAGCAACATCAGTGTGCTATCACTGTTCTTCTCACACTAAAGCCAAAACACAGGAGCTGCTGAAAACAAAACTAGCTCCATCCTGGCCTAAACCAGGACACAGTGTCTGGGCTGAGCACCTGTGCCACCTTGTGATGTGATCTGTCATGAAGCCCATTCCAAGCAATCTAAAGCACCTCCTGCTCTAGGAATTTGTGTCCATTTTCTTTTTATTTGGACCTGTAATACAGGGGTGATAGCACTTCCCTGTCTCTCAGGAAAATAGAGGAGGTTGACATGACAACACACCAAGAAACAGTTGTGTTGCAGCCATATGAACTACTCAGTACGGATTGATCCAGCTGTTCATTGGTGTTACAGTTATTATTGACCTCCAACGTACCCAAATCTGTTTATCTGGATATCAGAGCTTCCCCTGATATTCTCAAGGACATATGTCTAAGTTGTCAGAACACTGCTCTGCAGTACAGTGAAATCACAGAGGCAATGTAAAATGAGGAATAAATCTTAAATGGATGTTTGTACTGAAATTAGGTTTGTACTGAAGTAAGTAGCATGGGTGTTACTCTATTGATTGTTATTGTTCACATTTAGCTGGATAAGAATCTCCTGGGTTTAATTTCATTTGTAGTTGCTGAAGTGGTGGTTGTTGCTCTAGAAGCCAGCTCTATATTCACAGAAATTGGAGAAACTTTGCCAAGGAATGTAGGTCTCCAAAGAGCATGCTGGTCCTCAGTTTTAATATGGTGGTTCATATACTAACAAGCCAATGCTGCTGTTCTCTCACTCTGCACAAGCCTTGCAGAGCACCTTCATTTCTAGGTCTGCAATTTCTGATGTGGTTGCTGAGCAGAAGGGTTGGAAGACTCACTTTAAAATTCAATGGTTGGCATTGCTTTGGGATTTTTGGCCACTGGTATGGTGGGAAGGAGGCTGAAAAATTGCAGAAGAGTCCAGACTATGGAGACTGCATCATGTGTGACACGTTGGTGGAGAAGGTGTTGAGGTGGTAGATAGCAGAGCATCTGGCTGGCTTTGGAGGAGTGCAGGAAAAAGTGTCTGCCTTTTTCTCATCTCTGCATTTCTGAGTCGGTAAAGCTGGTGATGTGTAGTTATTTGCATTCCCTGCTCTTGCATTGTTCCCTTGGCATTAGTTACCGACCTTTGTCACGAACAGGCTGTTAGGCTAGATGGGCTTTTAGTTTGATGGCTTTCCTCATGTAAAATCGTCTCTTCATCAAGTCACTTAAACACTTCCTTCATGTGTGAATTGCCCCATTGAAGTGAGGGAGGGGAGACATGGAGCTCCCACTTGCTAAGAAGTACAAATTAACTTGCTGAAGGGCAGGATGTCAGCTGCCTTTTTCAAAGGAGGCAGTGCTCAGACCTCTACCCTAGCCACCGACTCTGGAATTATTTCTAGTGTCAAACATTTCCCTTTTACAGAAGGTATGATAGACGTGCATCTGCAGGTTTTCCCTGGCATATTTTCCTTATGGGTTTTTTTGTGTTTCTAATACTGGGCATAGCAAGTAGCCTCATGTATTTAAGTCTATTTCATTTAATTTACTAGAATGCTGAAATGAACCACGAGAAACTCAGAAGGTCGGAGGTAAACTAAGTTTCCAAAGCTACCCCTCAGCCCTTTCTTTCACAAGCTGTGATATATTTTGCTGATTCCTTTAGTTTGACCCTCTTTCCAGATGTCTCTTTCAAAATGACTGGTCAGGCAGCACACTGTAGTTTACTAACAGCATGGAAAAAATGCATATTTACTTGCTGAAATTAATTTTATCTGGATCAGAGATTGTTGTTTAATTCCGCATATCTGCGGTAATACTAACTTCTGGACCTGCCAGTTAACTGAAAGGTCAGTTCATAGCCTGAGTATTCTTCCTTTCAGAAAATCAATGACATAGTTACAGGTTACTCTCAAAAATTTTTTTCAAATGTTTTTTATAAAGTTGCAGATTTCCCTGCAGATATATTACTGAGTTGCTTTCTCATGTCATACAATAAAACAAAGTTGAATTCAGCAGTGTGGTCTGTGGCTGGAGTCAAGAAAGAAATTTCAATGTAAAGTTCAAATGTGCG
This sequence comes from Phoenicopterus ruber ruber, assembly GCA_009819775.1. Taxonomy (NCBI): domain Eukaryota; kingdom Metazoa; phylum Chordata; class Aves; order Phoenicopteriformes; family Phoenicopteridae; genus Phoenicopterus; species Phoenicopterus ruber. The sequence goes on from CM020215.1 coordinate 137,087,415, forward strand.
AGTTTAATTTAGAAGACTGGTACAGGCTGCTTCCTTTTTTTCCGCCTGAAAGCACCAAACTTTCAGTATTATTTAGCTGTCTAGCACTCTGTACATCATGGAACACTTTCTTCCAAGTGCATGTGCTTAATTTCTATTCAGGGCACATGTAAAAAATGATTGTGAAACTCATATTTCTTCAATGTGCTGGTTTGCTTTTAAAGAAGCACTTTTAAATTCGAACATTTCCTTGTTCAGTCTCCTCTGACTGTGCCATATATGTATGTGTATATATGGATACAGTTATATATAGATTTAAGTAATCCTTCTGTTTACTCTAGCACTGGTGTCTTTGTCTGGCGTCAGCATTGTTGCCATCAGTGACAGATTGGAGTTGTTTTGGGGGATGGGAGTGCAGAGTCAGCTGGTCTGTATTTAATCTTATTGCTGTAGGCTTGATCCTTACTAGAGGCAGCTGCCAGTGCCTGATCCTGTACTAATTTCTAAGCAGTGGTCGGTCAGCGACTTCAGGGCTGTTTAATTCTGTCAGATGGCACAGGCGTACAGTCTGGACACCTCGGTGTCTCTGGTGTGATACAGACCCCTCGTTACGCTGGGCTCGCCTGTGTGTTTTCTATCCTAGGTGCACATATACCTGATTATGAATTACATGTAAAGCGTTCGAATTTCTAGAGCAGGCTTTCACTTGAGGTTCCACTGGACTAGCTGGTTGCTTCATGTTTATGGGGTTTGATTGTTTCAGTTCATTTTCTAGTTGGGATAAGAATATCCCTTCTTAAGGGTTTCATTGTGGAAGGTAACAGAAGTAAAGAAAAGAAAGGTGACTTCTTGTTTAGCTGGGCAGTAACTAGTGTAGCCTACTGCTAGTGTAAACATGGATGTGAAGGCTCATATTGTTTCCGTCTAGGATCTTTGGTAGTTTGTTTTGGAGACCACAAGACAACCATTCTTGGTTTTTAATCCTATTTCTAAAACAGAAATTGGCTTCTTTATTCTCCAGTTAACTGTATAACTTTCTGCCAGTTACTTAACCCACAGATTTCAAAATAATGTGAGATAATTAATTCATTAAAACTCTCTGTAAGGTAGGAAAGTATTAGATTCATTTTACAGATTCATTACAGTGAGGCATGTGGTTAATTAACTTGAGAGTGATACATACCACCCAGTAGCAAACCTGGAAGTGGAACACCTTGGTTCTAACCTTACTGCCTGGCTTTCTATTCATTTTGATTTCAAAGATAGTTTTTCTCCACTTGCTGTCTTGGTAAGTAATTTTGCGCTGTTTCTACAGAGCTGTCCTCTTCAGAATGTGTAGAAAATCTGTGTTATAGTGAAAGAGAAGGTATCAAACTGAGTACTTCAGATCTGCAAAATCTGTTTGCTGTCTGCTTAGACAGCCTGTTGCAATGTGTCTTTCTTAGGGAGCACACTCTCTTGCCTTAGACTATTTCCTGCTTTTACCAATAGGTTTTCAGTCGGGCTGTGCTTCAATGAACGTGTCTCCGTGCTAAAGCCAGGTTAAGCAATTTTTCTTCCTAGCCATTCACTCCTGCTCCAGTGCTGCCCGTTTAGTTCAGCATGTGTGGTGCCAAGACACTGAACTGTACCAGGATTAAATATAACTTGTTGGGGTTGTGGGATGGTTTTTGTTCGTAGGATTCATTGTGTGGCCCCTTACACAATTGTAGCAGCATCCTTGAGGGGCCTGGGAGCTGGAGCATGCAGCTGACGGAGAAGGAGGGGAGCAGAAACTGCATAAGCTGGTTTTGTAGCTGAGGAAAGAAAAATGTCTGTGGAACCACGGTTTCAGACTGCCACAAGCTTGCCAAGGAATCACATCTGCTCTTACTTCAAAGCCTGTAACAGAACATTTTCTTTTTTTCTTGAGAATATTGCATTACTTGTAGATATACGTGGTGAAATAGGCATTTTCTTTTAACTCATTCCCTCCTCAACTAGCAGATGGAAAACTTGTCAATGTAGATACTTCGGGTTTTAATACCTTCAGCATCTTTGGTAGTTCTCTTTCATGGTGGTTGTGACTCTGGTGACTGAGAACTTATCATTGCAGGCAATTACTCCCGCAAAAAGTCACTTTTATTCCAAATTAGTGTTTTCAAGCCAGCTACAGCATTTGATTTTTCTGCATAGGTTAGACCGCAGGTGTAGTAAGAGATGGCCTAGCTATCACCACTTCCTTGAAGACCAGACGTCTGTTTAAAATGGGAAGAGGGAAGTTACATTGTGTCATCTATAATACTTTTGTTACACTCTCTTCTTTCGGTACATTTCCACAATTTCTGTAAGTTGCTTAGTGTTCCAAAGTAACCCTCCAGCAAGTGAGACCGTGCTGTTTTCAGCAACTCAGGGTACTTTATCTTTACAGATGTGGGGGTCAGTCACACTTGTTTGTATCTCACAGGCTCCCACTGATGGAAACTCTTGTCCTGCAAAGCTTTGCACTTGATAAAGAGTAATGCTTGAGATGTCGGCCCCCTGGAAATCCAGAGCTCTGTAGAGCTCTGTAGAAATTAAACTCCTTGAATATCCTGTTTACAAATCCTCAGATTTAAATCCTTATTTTGTTGGAATTCTTTTAGGCAAAGATTTTGGTTTTCCCCGTGATGTGCCTGGTTCATGCAAGTACAGGCAGAATAAAATGGTCTGATGCTATCACTTCAGAAAAACTCCTGTAAGTTTATGGTAAAGGTACTTAGCTTTTCTAAGGAGATGAAGAAGCTTGCACTGAGAAGCCTGTGTGGGCAGAATATTTAACACAGCAGATAGGCTTGTGGGAAGTGGCATTCAAAGAGAGAACTAAGAGTTTTTAATCAGTAGAAATGGGTGGTGTTTTTAACTCTGTTAGTGTGGGCTGCTCAAGATCAGCTCAGGTAGCATTTAAGACAAGATGAGAAAGCTCAGAATGTGCACATGCAGCAGTAACAGAAAATCATTTATCATTTGAAATAAGCAGGCAAATATGTGAACAGGGGTATAGGTCAGTCTGAAATCATGGAAAAGAAAAAACAGATCAAGGTTGGGGAAAGTGCAATATTTCCTCGAAGAATAATGTGCTAACAGCAAGACGCTGAAAGTCAGTAAAGGCCCTTTGACACTTACGGGGAGCGAGCCCTTGGTCTCTTGCCATAACTGCCATCGTGTGGGGCAGATCCCAGGAATGTGGCAGACTGCAGAGTGTGTGCACCTAGAGAGTTGTGGAGAAGGCTGCCGGTATAAAAAACATTGTCAGATTGCGTATGATCACTGGCTACAGTGAGCTCAGGGTTGGATGTATAAATATTAAGAGCTAAAAATGGTACAAGAAAACACACAATGCTGGGTATGAATCTTTCAATGCCTTCATTAAAAATCCAACGTAGATAATTACCCTCCCTACTTTTATCTCCTTTTAATGGTCAAAAGTCTCTCCATAGAGACTTCTCTCCAAATAAGGGAATTTATTTGGGGTTTGGTTTTGAGGTTGGGTTTTTCCTTAAGTTTGTTTTCTTTTTTTTGGGGGGTGAGGAGAAAAGGATGACTTCCAGACAGGAATATTTTTTATTACTACATAAGCTTCTCAAAGGATATTACAAAGAAAGAAGAGCAAAGTGGATCAAACTTACAGAAAGTATATGACATTTTTCTTTTTATAAAATAAGAGAAACAAGACATCTGAGTTTCTAAGGGCCAATGGGGAAAATAGCTTACGTCTTGAAGGGCTTAGGGGCTTAGGTCATAGTTTTGCTGAAAGTGTGTAAGAGGGCGTTTGTGTGCATATGAAGCCCCAAATGCAGTGAAGAGCTAAGATACTAGTTACTGTTTATCCTGCTTTTGGCAGTCTCTGAGGATGGAGGTAGTTGTCTAAATTTGTTCACTTTTCTTTTCAGCTAGTATTCCCCAGATTAAAAGTCATCCATAAAAGGTGGGAAAAGTGTGGCGGCAGGGAGGAACAACAACACAAAACTTTCTTTCAAAAGGCCTGGAATCACTGATGATGTCCCAGGATGCAGTACAAGTTAGGTAGAGATCTCAGTATTCCTTAAATATGAAGAAAAAAGGCTATTCACTGTGTTTGGAAAAAGATGTCTCAACTGGTTTTGGCCAGGTAATGATGACTTCCCAGCAGAACTGGACTTGGTAGGAATAAGTTAATTCTGAAAAGAGAGTTAAGAGAGGAAGAGCATCTTTGGGAAGAAATGGAACTGACCAATTAGGAAAATGTCAGCAATGCTTTTCCTTTGTGCAGGACCAACCACCACTGCAGCTGCTTGCCTGCCTTATGAACATTTGCAAAATACTGTTCCATGATTGGGGGAAGCTTGCCAGTAGTTGAAGCTGAATGCTGTAAAAGAAAGCACCTTTATTTTAGCTTGTGTGAAGTGGAAGGAGGATCTACTTAGAATTGTGTAAAAATTATTTGTTTCACATTTGGAACTTGGCAGCACGATGACTTACGAATTTGGAGTGTGAAACTCTGATTTGAGAATGAGCTGGGAACTTCATTGCTGGAGGCTGAGAATTAGTGTTTTGATAAACCATGCTACCTAATTCATGGATGAATATTTGGTGCTTGCTTCAGAGAAATTCTTGTTGTCTCTATAGGTTTAGGGCTATAGAAAGTTCATAATTTTGTTTGTTTGTTTTTTCCATTGTCAGATGCTTGTCATCTTTTTGATGAAGAGGTGGTTGCATATTTAGCTCAAGTTGCATTGCTTTGTATTGTTTTTAAAGTAAATTTTGAGGTAATGGAAAGAACCCAGACTGCTGGAAATCAGAGCAGTTCTACTTCCCAGCCCTTGCCCCACCAAAGAAAGTTTAGTGTGCATCTCAACAGGACAAAACTTTCTCTGCTGTCATCTATTTCTTGTCTCTGTTTGGCTGGAAATACTGCTTTTGGAAAAGCAGTAGTTTACATACCCATTTAGTTCCATGGCTTCTCTTTCCATGATTGTCCGTGACAGCAAATAATGCCATCTCTGACAGTGGAGTTTGTCATGGTAGTATCTCTCCACAAATAACTGATTTGAAACTGCAACATATTCCACACAGCTACAGTGGTATTACCAGCAACAGCTGCCATGTTCTATGGTCAAATTTAGCCTTTGGTACAAAAAACTGTGGGTCCCTGTAGCAGATTTCTGTCCCCAGCCTCTGCCTGGACTCTGTAGACCTGATTTACATGTCTGAGACTCTGTAATAGAGTCCCTCTGGGAATTTTTTAACCAATAGCTATGGAATAGTAAAAGTCAGGTTAGAAAGTTAAGGGCAGTACATGTGATTAGTGTAAAGTGAAACATATACTTCAGACATTCAGTAGGTAATTTTGAGAATGGAATTTAAATTGGCATTATTATTTTGATTGTTAGCATTAGGATCTGCAGGTTTATGAACTACTCTGTGCTACAAAATGGTGATTGATGCACACTAAACTGTAATCCACTCATCCATCATAAAGCTCATGCTAAGAGACCCATTTAATTTCCAAACAGAAGAATTCATTATCTGTCTCCAGAGAAATTAATTTTTCTTAAGTGTTATTGTGTGCAATGAGCTATCGGAGAACATTCTGTGGCAAGCAAGTGAGGAAGCAGCTGTCTCTAGCATGCAGCTATGGCACTAATGAATAAAAATTTTCCATGGGCAATACAGAAGTACAAGGAATTATCTTTGTGGCACAAGAGAGGCAACAAATAGAGGTTTGATTCATTACCTTGCCAGAGTTTTGCTGTGTAACCTACAGTGGGAGACATTGGTTTTCCAGCACAGATTTTTTTTTCTGTCTAACACTATTCAGTGTAATTTGCATCACATTCACGCTTAAAAGCCTGTTACCTAGTTGTGGGCAGGCTGGTGTCCCAGTGAGTTTGTTTCAGTGGGATGCAAGTGACCTGTGTAGTCACAGCCTTAGCGCTGTCGCTTGTCCTCATAGTGCTGGGCCCTCTGTAGGCAGTGTTAGTTCTTTTAATTCAGACCTTCTGGTTAAAATGGCCTGACACCAAATAAATCTGACTCTTCCAAAAACACATATGGACTCTAATGTATGTTTCCTCATGAATTCTGGCAGTGCATCACGCTTCGGGGGTGTGCTCTTAAAGCAAAATCACAGAAAGTGAAACACATCTCTGGAATAGATTTCTAATAACCCCTCAAGCGCTCCAGCCCTTCAACTAGCGAAACTGTGGATGGTGTTTGAAATTACAGGACAAAAGTTTTCTGTGTCCCTGTCATATAAACAGATGCCAGATTTGAAGTTTCTGATTATACTGTTTAAAATATCTATTTTCTGTGAATGAGGTACAGGGGATAATTCATTTAGTAAGGATGACAGACAGTCAGTTGGCTGCTCTGTACAGTACTTTCCAGTGTAAAAATAAACTGCAGATGTTTGACACAGATATGTCAGGATACTTAACTTTGGGTTAGGGTTTGCAGATGTCATGTGTTTTGTGAAAGCTAAATCTCTGTCTTAGGGGAAGGGGGGAAGAGGTACATGGCACCAAACACTGAGAAGCATGTCCTGTATGTGACTAATGCATCCTGATCTGTGGACGCTTTGTCCCTTTTGATGTTTTTTGGTTTTGGTTTTTGTTTTTTTTTTAAAAAGTGCTCTTCTTAGTAGTGAACTGTTTCTGTGATGCAGTTTTGAGAACCATCATTTGTTATTGGTAGGTGAAGGAGTTCAACAACTGCCAAATGATTTTCTTCATCTTATAGAAATGTCCCCATAAGAGGGGAGTCTTGTATAGCACTTTATTGTTTTAACTGCATGGAGCATTATTATCCCTCAGAGTAGCACCCAGGAAGTGGAGGTATGTTTGGGCATGCAAAATCAAGTTCTTGCTTACCAAAGAGGATTTTTGATGACAAATTGGTCCAAATGTTTCACCTGTCTGAACTGTTTCAAATCCTCTGTAAAAGATGTGGTGCAGGGATTTATGTTGGGTGCTGTTTTGTTTTATCTTTAAAGCAATAGCAGTAAGCCTGTCAGTTTTGAACTTTGCAAGTCTTGAGAAATGGATGACTAGTTTATCTAAACGCAATGCTTACAGCTGTGTTTCATTGGATGCACTTGATGGCAGACACTTACATGACAGATGGATTTGTTCATTTTCATAGAGTAGTAACTGATTACATTTTCTCTTGGTTATGGTTCAGCTAAAGTTGCGTTGTCCTGTGCATTGTTTCCTTATCTCAGCTGCTAAGTCATTACTTTGGAAACCAACTCTCTCAGGTTGGGTTTGGGTGTTTTTTGGTTTTGGGTTTTTTTTTGGTGGGGTTTGGTTTGGTTTTTTGCGTTTTTTTTAATTTCAGGGTGTGTGTATGTTGGGGAGAAATGAAGCAATGCTGATTTTTACTTGTTATTACTAATACAGAGGTTTTCTACAGTTTTAGGATTCAATTCCAGGATCTTATTCCCTTCTCCCCACTGTTTCCAGCATCGCTTTATCATGCTGCTTAGTAGGAATTTGTCTTATGCATAATGAGCACAGCAGGATAAGTAATACGCGATGTGTTTTGTAAGTTGCAGAAGTTGGCTGTAGCCTAGAATGTGTGGATCTTGGCCCTCGAGACCCAGCACAAATTTGAATATGTAATATTTAAAAAGTTAAAATAAAATGTGATTGGTTGATAGCTCAGTAATTTACATCTCTTGTGGTTTATTTGTCTAGGGAGACAGCAGCAGCTGGAGGCTGAGCAGCAGTATGTGGAGGCTGATCAAGACCTTCACAAAAGGACGGAACGTTCTGTGGAGCCACCTGCAGAAAGACCCGGGGAGAGGAGAATGGCAGAAATGAAGAAACTGTATGGTGCTGAAGCTGCCAAAATCCAGGCAATGGAGGCTGCCATGCAGCTTATCTTTGATAGAAACTGTGACAAAAAGCAGCCCAAATACTGGCCCATTATTCCCCTTAAGCTGTGAGTACGTGGACTGTGCTCTGACCTGGCACAGAGCTGTAGGGACGGATGCCTCAGGCTGTGCTGCTGAAAGGACAAACTGCAAATGTTGGTTTTGGTTGGGCTTTGGGGCAGAGGCCAGCAAGGGAAGCATGTTTCTTTGCCCTGTGTTACTTTTATGCTGTCTGTCAGCGATGGTCACAATCCATTCTACCTCCATACAGTTGTCAAGTAGTAATAGGAGGGACGGTAATATCAAACCTGTCTAAAACCATAGTTTCACTCATTTGATACCTACCTGCCTGCCTTGACCATGCTTGCAAGAAACATAACAATGTCTATATTCAGTGAGCTGGGAAAACTTAAAGCAATGCCAAAAAGAAAAAGACTATACGAATTGTCTGCTCTTCTCATTTAGGAAATTGAGTAGTCCCATTTTTCAGTCTTATTTAACATAGTAGCATTTGGATCCTGTTTAATGCAGCACAGCTTGAAGTGTTATGACTGCTAATCTTTGATTTTTTTTTTTTTTTTTTTGAGAACTGGGAAACCACTGGCCAAGATACAACATATCAAATTACTGTAGCCCAGCCATTTGAATTCTTTTTCAAAGGTTTGTAATAAAGCAGGAAGTTTTTCTTCCAGACTGATACTTGTCTGGCAGGAGTTTGACTCTAAAGCAAAATTACATAGAAAAATGTTTTAATGAAGGGGGTGGGGGTAGTGGGGGAGAAGTCTGATGTGGCCCTGTCTGTTAGAGATCTGTTTAGCAGAAGAGAAACGTAAGAGGACAAAGCACTCTTGGGGCCAGTGCCTACAGTGATTTTTGTCATTCTAATAAAAAGCATCTAATTGTTTTGAAGCTTTAAAGAAGACACATTAGTTTGACAGACTAAGGGTACATCTGTATGCTGTATATGGAGGGGTGGAAGCCATGTAGCCCTGAGGGCTATGTTTATTTTAGGTGCAGCTTTCCAATGCCCACCTGTATATTATATGCACAAAGCTTAAACATAGGCTAGCTAGATGTTCCTCTGTGTGTACTCATCCATCTACACAGGCTGTTTGGCTCCACTTCTGTCACTCTACTTGTGGTCAGTTGTGCTTGCCCCACTAATAGCTGACCAGGCAGAGTGAGGCACACAAGTGATCTATGTACGAGAGGCAGAATTGGCCCCTCAATACTGGTGACTCCTGAGAAAATTGTACCCTGAACACTTACAAGGACTGTGAAGCACTGCTGCTACATATCATTGTGTGCTGAAGGGCTGTAGTTTGTATTAAGCAGCATTTCCGTGCCAGGGCAAAGGAACCTTATGCTGTTTTAGTTGTGACAAACATCCATTTGCCTTTCTGGCAACAGAGGAAGGTCACAACTAAAATTCTAACTTCAGTTCATGCCCACTGTGTCTGTTGTATCTCTGTAACACGTGTAGTTTGTAATATACACCAGCAGTTGCTGTACCCTCTGCAGTAGCCAGCTGCACCAAGGCTAATCTGTGGTGCAGTTTGGAATATCTTTGGTTTTACTAGTAGTTACTATGTTTTTTTCAAAGCAGCATTTTCATTTCATTTCTACCTATTTCACTTTAGATGTGATGAGATGAAGTTAAATTGAACACTGAAATTTAAAGCCCCCAGTCTCCAAGACTTACTACTGGTGTGATTAATCTGGAAAATTTGTGTGAGACAGGAGAGGGAAAAGGGTTATGAACAGTCCTGCATTTGTCTTCACTCTTGTTTTTGGCGGGTTTTGTCAGGAATTCAGTGTTTTGTTTGGGTTTCCTTTTGTTGACCAAATAAATTCTCTTCGTAACACCTTGTAGTTTATTTTTATTTTTTCATAAACAAACTTCCATACTGTAGCACTCCAATTCTCAGATGCTGAAGCTTTCTTTTAGCTGCTGTATTGTTTAAGGAAGGTTGAACTTAGAGCAAGGACAGTTTTAACATATTGAGAAGCACGAAGAGTGTTGACAGGACTTTCATGGGAATGCCAGTCAATACCACACACATATGGTATGGTACAAAATGAATAGGAGGGCTGTTGCATCCACTGGGGGAAAACCCCATCCCAGATTAACTCGCATAGATCTCTCTGTTCCTGTTTGAAGTGTTTCCAGTGTGGTGATGGTGTCTCCCCTGTGCATTTCAGTACAGAAGAAAGGAAGGATGGGTAGGACTGGGCTGTTCGTACTTTTCAACCTAATTCCCAGTTCTTGCTGTGGTTGTTTCTGCATCCAACTGGTTCTGCTAGCAGAAGCAGAAATTCTGATCTCCAGAAGTATTTGTAGAGACCTCATACAAGACAAACATTGGATTCCTTTCCTACTTCAGATGAAACATACGAGAAATTTCCTTGCCCTTGGTTCTTTTAACTATTTCTAAGAGGGTTTAATATGCTTCATGAGGTTGGAAGTAGAGAGAACTGGATGAAATATTCCCTAGGAACTATGTACTAAGGCCTGAAAGGGAGGAATACACTACTGCAGACTTAAGAGTTGCTGCCAAATACTCTCTTTACTGCTCCTGAATTTCAGGGGATGGGCTGTTGCTGGTAGTTGGCCAGAGGTCCCATTTTGCTGGTAGTTCAGCGGAACTTGGAGATTTTGTGTTGCAGTTCTTTTACTCCATCTCCCACGTCATTTTACAGTTCTAAGAAATATCTCGCATAAAAACGTGATCATGGAAGCAGTGCAACCGCAACTCAAAAATGCCTGTTCAGTCAGAATGTCTGTAACATTCACCTTTCTTGCACATAGGTATTATAGAATCATAGAATCATTTAGGTTGGAAAAGACCTTTAAGATGATGCTGCAATTCTCAGTCATGGGACCGTGTACACTTTTTCTTTCCCTCAACTACAACATTATGCCAGCCTCTTGACTAGAACGCAACTGTGATGCTGCAGACTTGATTCTTCCTTGTCCAGAACGTTGCACCTTCGCTTTCAGTTAGGCCAACTGCTTGTACAGTCCTGCCCAAAGGGAATTCTTCACTTGCTGGTAGTACTGTTTCTCATGAGCTTTTCCTAGCTCCAGTAGAAGGAATTACACCCTGAAGTCGCAAGTACAAGTTGTCATACAAGCAATTAGTCTTAACTTCAGAAACTGGTTTCTTCATTTGCTAGTGCAAATATGCAAACCAGCCTCTTCTTCAGAAGAAGAGTTTGTGATTGGTTGAAGACACTTCAAAGATTGGAGAAAAATGGTAATAAGTCTTTTCTACTGAAAGCATCCTTAAAAGAAATTAAAAAACCCTTTCAAAACTGGCACAGTATAAATTTAACATACAAATGAAGCAATGACCTTCATGTTTCCTACCGAAAGAAAAACTGCTTACTCTTACGCATTGGTGACATTGTCAAGAATACACGTCATTTTAGAATTATTTCCTCATAAAGCAGCTGACAGTTTAGTATGCCTGTGTATACAGGCAAACTGAGAAGAGATTAAACAATTTTCATGAGCATAACTTTTCTTTTAATCAGCCATATTGGTAGGTATTCATCCTTTTTGATGGTAGTCTTGTATAATGGCTAGCTGCAAACATCTCGTACTTAGAGGAAGCTTTAATAAAAAGCAACCTAAATTTCCATAACAGCCTTTTTGAAGGATAAACACATATATAATCCATATGGATTTGTTCACTCGGCTTTTTCTCTTTGCAAAAGCTTCTCACTCAGTCATTATATGAAACATATTTCAAATATTGGCATCTTCATCTATTGTTGCATTAATAGGAGTCCAACTCTTTGAACAGAAATTGAGAAAAGCAAGACACTTTGATTTAGCTGCTTAAATTTGGATTTTTAAGTATGATTTTTGGCATGCTGGTCTGAATATTTTGGCTGAAAGAATTACAGAGGGGCCAAGATTATTGCCCAGAATGTGAAATACAGTCTGTCAAAAGGAAACATCCAGAACACTGTTTTCCTAATGGTTTCTAAAAGCGTAAGTTACTGGGGAATATACTATTTGATAAATAATACATTCATGCTGTGACAAAATTTTGTCTTCATGTTTGTGTGCTAATTCATCAGCTGTCTACCCTGTCTAACCTGCTCCGTTGTCTCTTGTGGTTCTGCCTGGATAGTCCAAAGGAAAGAAATTCTCATAGGCTTTCTCCTAGGTAGAATAGCAGCCTGTGAGGGAGTCTCAGCTGCTCCTGAAGAGTGGTTATAGCTAGAGTATGAAGTTCAAGGCCTTGAACATATACATCCCTTTGTATATTCTTACATAGCTGGAATTGCTGAGCTGGTATGCAGAGGTATGTGCAGTGGAGCTCTGGGTAGGTGATAGACCGTGACATTGCTATTTGGGTATTCTCTTGGAGACTTGGCTAGCGTAGCGGAAGAATTGCCTGGATTCAGTCCATTCTTTGAAGTAGGTGAACGCACATGCATCAACCTCAACTATTAATTTCAGCAGGGCAGGAGCAGTGCAGAAGTCTTACTTGACCAAAAGTGGAGAAAGACTTGCTCGTCTTGAGCTATGACTATGTAATCGAGATTCTCTGTGGATGGATTCTATTATTTATACGGTCACAGAAAGATTTTTTTCCCCTTTAATTGTGAATCATTTTCTTCTAAGAAAGCGAGCAGAGTAAGTGAGAACACATAGTTTTTGAAAAGAAAATAATTTTCAGCCTAATGATGCCAATACCACTGCTGTTTCCTAAACTACACTGAGATCTTTTGCCTACAAAGCCTTTTGAAAAGCCAGAATACATAATACTGCTATCCCCCTGACTGTTGTTTACAGCCATCCCAAGGAAATACCTTTGTGGGGAGGAAGGGATGAGAAAAGCAGAAAGGATCAGTAGGGATTTTTTCCAAATAGAGTTCAGAGTGATCCTCCTTAATTTTTAGACTTTGTTTTAAATAAAAGCAACAGTTTACCAAAATCTAGGTTTAATAAAGATGTGAGGCCAAATTCTATCAGGGGCTGTTAAAAATTGAATTACACCACTGTCTTGGGATGTCCCTAAGCTGCACCCTACTGGAAGCTGGGAAGGGGTAACAAAATATTGCTTTACTCATGGAATTTTCTTATATAGTCCTCTAGACAGCTGCCATTGGGTGGTGGCATAGGAAGCTAACTAGACGTCTGATCTATTTATCCCAATTTTTAGAATATTTCCATATGCTTATACTGAAGATCAAGATTGAAATATCAGTCCTGAGGTGCAGTTTTCAGCTATCCCATACGTCCTTTTTGCTAGGTACAGAAATCACCCCTGTGGCTCAACTCCACCAAAGTTTATTGCCATTGAGGTTTGCCAGCAGCTCTTAATTGCACAATCACTCCCTCACTGTAAGTCAAAAGGAGTCAAGTTAGTAGAGCCCTACTGCTACGCTGTTTAATGTAACCCAGTTTATTTGTCATGGAAAGGATTAAGGGAACCACTCGAACAATTGGACGAGCAGATCTCTAGATGTGGCAAGCTCCACAGGCATGAGCATTTATAAGGCAATGTTGCCACCGCTAGAGGAGAAGGCATGAGCATGTTTTTGTAGTACTTGGAGCCTTCAAGGATTTTTCCTGCTTTGGTATAAAAACAATCCCTTTGCATTTCTTTCATCAGGCACGTTAGCCAGCTTCCTCTTGTCACAAAACATCTAGAAAAGCATGCGTTTATTTTTCTTGCTGAATACAGAAGGTAACACTCATTTTGGGCAAACCCACAGAAGGGTTTATCCCAAGATTTCTAATGATTTTTTTCATTGCTACTTCCTGTGTAAAAGTTAGTGTCTTGAGTTTGCAAGTTTGTAGACACTGCCAAGGAGCATACTTGCACAATTCAGGTTCATACCCTTTGCTTCGGTGTGAACCGTAGCAGGAATTGGAGGTGCGAGATTCAGTCAGCTCTTTTGGTCTAGACATGTTCAAGCATCCCGCAAGAAAAAGTCCGTGCCTTGTATTTCATTAATTTTGTTTCTCACGTAGCTAAGTCTTATTCCCATCCTTTGCACTGGACAGGAAAAGATCTCCTGGGTCATCATGTCTAGTTTTTGCTACCTCCGGCAACCACATCGTCTAATCCATTTCAGAAACTAATTAGGCTCCACTTTAAAACAAATTCCATTTCCCGTCACCCCCACTTCTGCTAGTTAAGACTGCATGGCCTGCTTCTCACTGGCAAAGCATAATAAAATACCAAGACTGCCACAAGTCTAAGTTGTCCTTTGTCAGAGAGCTCCAAAAATCTAAATGCAGGTACGGATTATGTATCTTGGGGTTTTTTTGTATTAATTATAGTACTGTAATATCCTCCCCCTGGACAGAAGAAAAGGAGTTACTGTTGTGACAGAAGTAAATGCTTGAAGTATGTTTTTACTTAAGAAATAATTCATCAAAGGCCACGCTTCTGGTCTGTAGCATATTCCATGAAGCGGTTGAGTAATAACTGAAGGCTCCCATCCCACTATCCTCCTTTCATGAAAAGTGGTGAGGTTGGGCTAAAACTCCAGCCAGTTATGCTGCAATGCACTCGAAACACGAAAGTTTGATGAGTTGCTCCAAAGAGAATAATCCTTACATGACTGCAGAATATAAATCTGAAATGGACTGTAAACCAAAAGCAGTCAAAAAAATAATAGGTATAACATAATTATTACATCTGAGAAGATAGTAATATTCATGACTTTTTAACGATTTTCTATATATCTATTGATGAATTTAGGATTTTCCAATAATGCCAGATCACCCTGCACTAGAGACGAGAAAGTATTTGTTATACTCAGTCTTCCTGAACATAACATGACGTTTTCATTTGTACTGCTGTGCCACAGAGCTGTGTCTCAGCAGTGCCACGGCTGGTTTGTGGTCCTGTGTTGGTGTCACCGCCCTGGGTGTTCCAGGGACACGCATGAAATCCTTCCCTGGCGCCTCCTCTGAGAAGCCCTGCAGCTGAGCAGCACTCACGGTGGCTGTTTTTATCGTTATGTATCGGTTCTCTGGTCTTGGTTATGTTATCTTTTTTTGCTTGCCGTTGAACTCAGAACTAGCAAGCCGTTCTGCCCGATCTGAGGTTTGCTCTTGCTCTGAAAGCCACGATGCTGAGTGCGTGATGTGTGTGACATGACTGGGTGCCATGGCAACAGGCCATGATATCATAAGTGCCAGATGATGAATTCATTTCAGGGACGCACCAGAAAGAAGAGCTGCATTGTGCTAGAGAAAGTCCTTCCTCCAGAACGGCTCTCCTCTACTAGCAAAGAAAACAGAGAAAATGACTGACAAAATAAATGCTCAGCGCTCCCTCCTTTGCTTGTTCTGTGGAGCAGATCCCTTTTCAGGTCATCTACAGCTCCAGTGTGAGAGCATAAACGTGTATCTCCGGAGTGCAAAAGTGCTTCTGTAGAGTACTTTTAAAGAGATTAGTTATTTGCCCTTCACAAGTGTGTTTTACTACACAGACCTGCTCTAGGAAGATGTCCTATACTTTCCTTGTCACCAGCAGTTAAATCTTGTCTGGAAGGGGAAAAAGAGCTGCCTTACTGTAGTCTCTTCCCTTCAATAGCTCTTTTAGTCTAACAGTGTTAATTGCATTATTTAAGTCTAGCAAAATGAAATCTGTTTCTACAGCATGGCTATGGCTAAAGCTTTCTTGTGGTAAACACGTTGATAATAATTAACTGCACTAGTGGCTTATGTTACATTTTGGAAACTGTCATTCCAGGTATAGCCTGCAATGCAATAGTCCCCGTCCGTGTAACAGAATGGTTTGCTTCAGTCCAAGAAGATTCCACAACCTACTGGAATAAAACATACCAACAGTTTATATTGTGGAAAATTTAAAATACCATATTAAAAAACAGTAATTGAACAATTTTGTTTAGCTAGTTTAACTTCCTTCATGCCAGGCTTTTGAAGCACAAAATGATGCAAAACCACTATAATGCTAGAAAACATACAACAGAATCTCAAGTACAATGCAGATTTCTTTTTCTAATAGGGTGCCCAAAATTATAATTGTGAAGAAAAAGTAGCGGAAAAAAAAATGTGTTGGGTTTGTTGATTTTCCAATATTATTTTCATTTCCTGCTTTCCAGAAATAAAACTTAAGAATTTTTTTTATACTTCTTAACTGAGCAACCTTTAAAATGTTGAACAGCTTAGCAGTCGCACTTTGCAGGGCTTGAAATAACATCTGAATGCATACTGAATGTAGGAAAAACGCCTACGCTGCCTCTCCCACTGCTGCCATCCCCACGAAGCTACCTGGAATTAAATGGATATGCGCTGTGATGCATTTTTATGGCCACGTCCATCGTACTTTAGATCTCCAAGCATCCAGCTGAGCAGTTTTCAGGGTTTCTCCTACCTCAGACGTTTTCAGTCTACCTATGCTCTCTTCTTGCTTCCTCATATTCCTTTTCACAAAGGCTCCTGTCTAGCTTGTATCCCTCCGCCCCAACACACGCTCTTCTGCAGCCGGACTCTGCTCTCTCATCTCTCAGCTCCTACGCTCCTGTCCACCTCCCACACGTGGAGCACGAAATGTTGCCCAGACACTCAGTAGCCAGCAGAGCAAATGAGAAGGACTAACCTAGATGACCAGAAAAAGGTCAGTGCCTCTGGCACCATAAACGCTGAAAGCAGAAAGTGCCGAGACCCTTCCCACGGCCTTGTCCCTGACCTGTCAGTGGCTGAGGGAAGATCACTCTCTCCTCTTTTCCTAATTAAACCACAACCCTTCCTCACTGCTGAGCAGGGGAAGAGTGTTGCTGCTAGGTTCATCTCTCCCCACTCGGAGTAGACTCCAGTCAATCACCCAGAGTAAATATCCCCACTTGTCTTAACTACTGACCAAAGCCTTTCTGCAGTCGCAGTGCAGCGAAACCACCCCAACCCTGTTGAGCACCAGGGGAAGCTTTTGTAAGACTTTCCCCTAGTGGGAGGAACAATTACTGGATACAGAGCCTGGACTTCACAATCCATCTGTTTAATTTATAGTGTGTCTCAACAGTACATCTCTCTCAACTCCATCTTCCCAATGGCAAAGCGTAACTGTAATTTAGGAGCTCAGCCATTTGAAAGACCAACCGGGCAACCATGATCTATTCCCATCCAGCAGATGAGGACGTTGCTAAGGCAGTTTCTCAATTTAAGAATGATTTTATCTCTTTTTCTCTCTTTTCAGTCCTCTTTGCCAGCTGGCATCCTGGTTTCTGCTTTTCCAGCGGGCATTGCTTCAGCTCAGCATGATCCTTCGGAGGGGGAGCAGTAGCCTATTTAGAGCTTAAAACACATAGAGATTTACTGGCTGGAACCCCAGAGTACAACCTAGCGAGAGGCTGATGAGGGCACTTAGCCAGATCATCTCCAAAACACTACTGTTAAAAGAACCTGACATGCATGTTAAGTAAACATCAAATATGCAAAACCCAGCACATGTAACATGCAGATAATAGCATAAGGTAATGGGCCCTATCTCCAAATAAATAATAGCACTCTCATAACCACAGGCAGTTCCAGTATTTTCTGTTCACTTTCAATGTCCTCTGAATGGGTCATATCTATAATACAATAAGACTCCCACAGGCTCCAGCAGGACAAGGATTTAGTGTTAAACCCTGGCTAAAATGAGGAGAAGAAATTTCTCTTGCACACCAACAGGCAAAAACTCTAGAATACATGTGATCCAGGAAGCAATTATATAAAGGCATTGATAATTTCATTTGCATATAAAATAATAACAACAAGAACGGAAGCTAAATTATCCCATATATACAGAAACTCTGGGTGTTCAGGGTTGGCTACTTATTATTCTCTTGTCATATAAAGCAATTCAGTCTGCAGCTGCATTTCTCTGTTACAAATCCAATTCAATCAAGAGAACCGAAACATCATTAGCAAACCCACTGATTTATCCACCAGCAAAGTGCTGATACAGGCTTCTATTCCTGCTGCTAATAAATTCTCTACATAGCAGTGTTTGCTCTCTCTAGGGATCTCCCATTATTCTAATGGCTACAGGTTTCTACCTTTACCGCTGGAATTTTTAAGCCTGAAAATCTCTAATAGTAGGGTCCAAAACCTGTGGGAGTCATAGGAAAGAAAGGACACAAGCCCAGAACATGTACCCAGTTGCTACAGAGATGTGGCTACATGTAACTGACGTGTTGATGTGGCACTTAGGGACATGGTTTAGTTGTGGACTTGCTAGTGATAGGTTAACTGTTGGACTCAATGATCTTAAAGGTCTCTTCCAACCTAAAGGATTCTATGATTCTAACTGCAGGTGCAGCAGCACCTGGTGCCTTAAAAATAGTAAGACCTTTTTTTTTCCCTTTCTGAAATATAACTATTGCCTCCTGTTCGGCTCATCACTTCCTCTCCCTCTTTCCCTCAGTGGGCTTGCCTCCAGAGCCTTGCCTCCCTCTCTGTACCTTTCCATGGCTCCTGCTTGGTTTGTTGCCTTAATTGCCAGCCTGCCGGGCTCATTTACCTCTGCTCCAGCCTCTCTTCTCCTGCAGAAACACAGCAGCTCTGAAAACCCCCTGCTAGGTGTTGTCTCCTGTTCCTCCTGCACATCATCTCCCAGCAGCGTTCTGGGCAGTCACCTCCGAGCTCATCACAGCATCATCCCGTTGCTGCTTTCATATACATGAGCCCTTACATACTATTTCAAGGCCTGGGCACACAATTCTGCATCCTTTTCAAGGTGGGCTCCAAACAGGGAAGGCCCAAGGGGTGTTAGAAGTGCCTTTGTCTTTTGGGAATAATTTCCCAAGCTGCAGTTTCTGTAACTTCTTTAACAGTCCTGGGTCATTTTGTCTGCCAGGTTTGTGTGCTGTTTGGTTTGCCTGTGGCCCTTTCATCTTTTAAACACAAAGAAGTCTTTTCCTTGGAATATTGGAGGCCAGAATTAATGTTCTGGGCTGTCTGGCAGCTAAGAACTTTACTTAAAAAAAAAAAAGTACAAAAAGTAAGAATCCAAATCTACATATGACAGTAGCCCATGTATAATATAGCTTTAATAAAAGGTTTTATTACATTCCTCTCTTGGAATGGTATTCTTTTTCTACTTGCTGAACATGATATCCAAGATAACAAGAACCAGATAACAAGAGTCTTAAAAAAAGGAGATCTTTATTTGAAAGATACAGGCTCTCCAATCTATCTCATGTATGCTATAAATGAAAGAGAAAATGATTACTAATGTAAGATACTTGACACTTTCATTTATTTACTTTTTCATCTCTCCTAATTGGAGAATGGATATATATGGGTGACTAGTGTCTTCTGCTTTTTTATTTTTAATCATATGCTCATGCATTTGCAAAAATTCAGTGTTTGGACTGAAAATAGGAGGAAAATGCTTATGTTTAGAATAGCTGTTTGGATTTTTTTAAGACAAAAAACCACCATGTTCATTAGTCTAGGGAATGAGATGTTAAACTCATCTTCCAAAACCAAGATTTAATATCAAATGTCATCTCATCATTGTTATTTTTCAAGTTCCTCAGTTGACTTCATCCTGGTTGGGCTTTCCTGGAGGGCTCTCACTCATCTGACCAGAGTGGCTTGTGCTTTTTTATTTCTGAATGTCACATTTCTGGCAGGTCTAATGCGTTGGGCTTCCTGTGAAGTCAGAAGGAGGCGAAGTGTTTCCATGATGTCAGCAGACCTGAAGCCACACCTTCCTTCCAAAACCACACCTCACACAGCTGATGGAGGACGTCATGTCTTCGTCCCATTTCTATTACCTACCAGGGAAGAACCTGCAGGGCTGCACCAGCCGCTGTAGCTCCCCCAGCCCAGGACACCCAGAGGATCTGCAGCCTGTTGGCACTGTGCTGCTGCACGGTTGGGCACACCGAGCCAGTTACAGCGCTGCTGAGTTACTGAGTCCTTCCCATCTCTTCTCCAACACATTCCATTTTTGCCACAGACCACAACCCTGAGTATAGCCATTTGCTAGAACTGGACTGCGCGAAGCGTGAAGAGCAGTACAGAAGCAATAAAATGTAGTGTGTGCAGAGGAGGGAACCCCAACACAAACCCCAAACCAGCATTTTGAAATGTGTGTTGGTAGAAAACTAAAGCTGGGTAGCCCGTTATGAGAGAATTTAACTCAGCTTTATGATACAGTTTAAGTCTCGGGCACCATTCATGTTTACAGAGCAGAATTAAAACCTTCTGTAGTAAGTTATGAGCTTGTGCCTATTGACAGAAGCGAAAAAATGAGAACTAAAATGAAATCAGCTGGCTGTTACTCAGCCTCCACTGCCCAACTGGATCAGGAAAAGTGTTAAAATGAGTCCTGCAATTTTCCTTCCCAGCTCTTTGAGCTTGATTTTCAGTTTGCAAAAAAAGGCACCTGAGAATGTTCTTAAATGCTCTCTGTGCCTCCCATCAAAGGAGTTTTCTACTTTGGAAAAAGAGAGAAAGCCTTGTCTCAAAATGTGCTTTTGCCAGGAATTCTGTCCTGATTAGGCTGCCTTGGAGCACTTTCTTGGGTGGGTGCCATACTGAAGTTATTGGACGGCAGCCATGCGTTCAACACTCTTAAAATAAAGTCTATTCCCTTAATTTGCAACTCAACATAAAACTTAGGGTAAGTCTATTGATACCGCTGGAGGGTGGGGCTAACATACATATGTATGCCATTATTTTCAGGATATTGCAATGAGTACATATATGCTCCCACAGAAGTTGCTCTGACATTGAATACTAATGATCCTTGGATATGCATTTTGCCCCTGTCTGGTTTCTTCATTTGCAAATTATTCCACATTCAAATCTCCCCACTGGTACTAATGAAAATGTTGGATAATCCATACATTTGAGTCAGCTCCTCCTAAAGACAGGCTGGCCTCTCCAGCCCACACGATCCTAGCCCATAACAGGAACTTAGCAAAGCACTTAGTAAATGTTTATAGCCAAGCCTGCTAGACTGAACCCATCATCTCTGACCAAACCCAAGTGCATTTTTGAGCCTAAATGTTTTAGAATGAGGCGTGTGGAAGAATGCCTTCACCAGGATCATTTTATCGCGTGACTCTCACAGCAGGAGGTAAGACTTTTATCTCCCTCACTTGGAGAAAGAGTTGTCAGCATTTCTCATCCACGTTTCACAGATCCATCAGGGAGGATGAAACGAGGTGGGCTGCACATGGAAGGAAAGGTCATTCCGACTTGTATTTTTGCTGTATAACAGGCATCCGTTTTTAGAGATATTAGTTTACTCTTTCACTCACATTCTTTCTGTTCTGTATAATGCTTTACTGGACCATCCACATATTATCTCCTACATGGTTCCCTACCAGTTGTGGGTTACCTATGTGGCATGCAGAGAGAGAAAGACACAGAAGCGTGTGTATCCAGAAAAAAACCAGACCCGGATCTCTCATGGACACTCACAGAA
This sequence comes from Phoenicopterus ruber ruber, assembly GCA_009819775.1. NCBI lineage: Eukaryota > Metazoa > Chordata > Aves > Phoenicopteriformes > Phoenicopteridae > Phoenicopterus > Phoenicopterus ruber. The sequence continues at coordinate 137,108,691 of CM020215.1, forward strand.
TAGCCATGCACGTAAGTGCAAAATACTGTTCTTAGGGTAAGGTCCCTCATGTAGAGCTAAGTGAAAGATGATTCTTTAGTTGCCAGAGGTCTTAATCTAAACATTAATCCTTCATTTTCAATGATATCTTCTAATTAGTTTTTTTGTATCTCTAAAATCACAAAGTGACATTGGTTATTCCACAAGTGACTTGGGGTATATCAAACAGAGATGAGTCTATCTTTTAACACTGAAGATGTATTTAGTACTCCGCAATTAACACCAAAATGGTAATCACTAATTTTCAGATAAAATTAACTATGGTTCATTGGGAAAAATTATGCATTCTGTTGAATATATAATTATATCTATTCTAAAGCAATCACTGCTCATATTTACATATTGAGAAACGGTTGCTGGAAATATGACCTACTTGGTAATAAGAAACAGTTTTGATTTTGAAGAATATTTATTCCTTGCACTATCGTACCTGAATGTTAAATTCTAGGAGGAGTATCTACGTGCTGGCTAAACTATCAAATTACTTCTTGTTTTTTATCTTTTCCTTTCTCTCTTTCCCCCCAGACTACGCAGTACCAGTGATCTGAACAATTTTGTTCATCCAGCATTTTGCTGGATGAACTTTGCAAACGGCTCTCTGCAGTGAGCACTAAGAAGGGGTTTTGGTAGCAGCAGTTGGAGTCTAAAGCGGATCAGCTTCATATAAAAGGTACAAACAACATAGGAGAGCATGAGTCATTCCCCTTCATCTACACTGAGATGCTGAGTTCAAAACACAAAAAGGTCACCTCTTCTTTGCACGCAGATGACAGTATAAAGTGATCCAATTGTCATCTTATTTCTCTTTAATGTCTGTGGCTTCTGTAACGCCACTTTGAAGAGAAGAACACATGGGAGAGAAAAACCCTCAACGGTATGTGGAATCACAGAAGCTCAGGACAGAGAGGATGGATGAACCCCTTTGAGAAAGGCCACAGGGAACACTCACTGCAACTAAACCCAGATTTTATCACTTCTGATTCCTTTAAATCTAAAATACACTCGTGTTAACATTCAAAAGGAGGCTGGTTTATGAGTCCCTGATTTGATAAGGTTTTGCAGATTTGCAGGATTTTTACAAAATCAAGCATAGGAGTGGCACCCTGTACACTCACTCTAATCCTCTGGAAACTGGCAATGACTGCTACCCACTGGCACTGCCTGTGTAGTAGTCAGAAGAAGTAATATTTACGATTAACCATTAGCTTCACTAGTAGCAGAGGGAGCCATGGGAAGGGGGCTCACCTACAGCCAACGGTAGGACACGGTGTGAGCTGAGACCCCACCGAAGCGGGCGTCCCACTAGAACATCTTTTCATTAAACCACTGTCTTTAATGCGACTCAATGTTTAGTCAAAGCTAAAACAGTAAGTGGAAACATACTGCCTTTGATTCTGTTCTTAATTGGGAAGGTTTCCGTATCTAGGGCAATCTGTCTAGTTAGACAGCCTGAGGAAAGACAGTAAGAGTGGAAAATGGAGACCAGCAAACAGGTAGTGGCAGGTACCACATCGTTTTGTCCACAAAGAAAATAGGGATTTGTTTTAGAGCTAGGGTGTTCTCCACTGAAGAAGTGGGGAAACAGATGGAGCCTGGTAAATTAAAACAAAACAAAAAAAAAGAATTATATGCAACCAGCCTTCACTTGCTCTCGAAATCTGTTTCACCACCGACTACTGGAAATGGTCAAATACGGTAAAATACAGCATTTCAGACTGATACCATTCCCTCAGGTACAACTGATGAGACCCTCCCTTTCCATCTTACCTCTCCTTGACTAATCTTGAGATTGAAGTTAAATTTTATTCTGCAAATCAGATGGCCTCTTTCAAACATCTCCAGAGAAGAACACACTGTTCCAGACTAGGTTAGGAGACCCACCAGGCATATTGCTACAGGGAGTGAAGGTGTTTCTTGAAACACCTAGTATCATCACACTAGTATTAGGGTAACACTACAAATAGAGAAATGTTTGCAGGTTGTTACCCAAGCTATGGAAAAGGTTTCGAGCACCCAGCATAGACAATGAATGACATTAATCAGGGCAGAATTCTATCCTTCACCTTCTTTTGTATAGATCAAATCTGCAATGGCACCAGGTCATTTTATAATCCCTTGATGCCAAGATTGTTTGGATCAATCTGGCTTCCAGTGTAATTTACAGCAGGCCTTTAGCCTTACGGCTACTAGCTATAGCACCCAAGGAGCCATTCAGCTCCTGAGACTCCCTGAAATGCTGCACACTCCAGCCTTTCTGCTTTCTGTTATGTACGAGATAAAAGAGTAAAGTATGGACCAGAATCCAGTCGTAAGCCTTTCCCAACTAGGGAAATACCCGTTTCTGCAGACATCCTAATTCTGAAATGAAATCCGTTAGTTTCTATTCCTACTAGAAACTCCAGCTAAGTATTGCTGCCTCCCTGACCTCATTTGAGTATTGCAATGTAGTTTTGCTTAAGGAACCAAAACTTCTGACATCAGCCCTGTCAGATTCTCTTGTCACTTGTCAGAGGCTCGGTATCTCTGTGAGTGGAAATCCCCATTGACTGCTGAGCCATAACCAATATTTGGACAGCTGTTCTTTGCTTTACTCTTTGGAGAGAAAAATGACCAGCATTGCCGAGGATGACAGAAAGCTAATAAAGGACAGCGAGTCCCTCCTCTCACTGCATACGTGTTAGTATGGACAACTCCTTCTGCACTACCATAGGAATGTCTACCCCGTACTTAGGGGCAAGTATGTAAACCCAATCCAGACAGCACTGACCGTGTTGACCAAGTTCCCTTGAGCAACTAGTCCCACGGATTTCAATGATGCAAAGTGACGCGTAAGCGCAATCGCAGTCAGAATCAGGGACATATTTTTCAGCTGATCCTAATGTTAATCAAGCAGTATGCTGCAAGAGCTTCACAGAATATAAATTTAACTAAAGAATTTATTTAAAAAAATAAAATTAATTTAGACCCTCACCAGCACATAGTGCTGCACGCAGTGAGGTGCTCTCACCTTCAGTTCCCGCCATATTTCAGTGCTATTTAGTGCCACTCTAGTTAAGGGTCATGTGCTATTTCCATAATCAATCTCATTTTTCAAAAGTGCAGAGCTCATCTACTTTAATTCCCAGTGGGGACTAGAAACAGCTTGCCAGTGATCAGCTTCGGTATGATTTTTTTTTTCCTATCTTTACAAAATAGCTTACTCAATCCATCCACTTATTACCTCTTAGAGAAGAGGCATTTACTCCCTGATCCCGCAGTGCTTGCATGGTGTTGGGCTGGTGGTCCTTACTGCAAAAAACGTAATATGTTCCTTAATCAATGCAAAAGCCTCGGATGATTTTGGCCCGAGACACCTGTATTTTTCTTTTAATGGAAAAAACCCCACAACTTTAACATTGCAACTTCGTATGTGAGCGCAGACACACACTACTTGGGGAGCAGGGACCTCAAATTGCAAAGTACGAACAAATTTCCTTGAAAATTAGTGTTCACACTTTTGTCACTCCTTTGCCTTCGTGTTTTATTAACATGTTCTTAAGCAATCGATCTCATTTAGAGTGGAATGATATGGTTACGTAATTTAATAGATCAATTTGTTCAGAATCATGGGAGAAGATGAAATATATCCTTACACTTCACGTAAATACCAGAAAATTAGGATACTATTATTGTGACAAAGGCAAAGGAAATGCATGCCAAGTACCCAATTAATGTAAATCAGCACAATCTGGTTGATATTAGTCGCTGCAGATACATTTATTCTGACTAAAGAGCTGGCCTTTGCATCTGAAGCAATCAAATCGCTCTGATGGTAAAAGTCCAACTTAGAAAAGCGACTAAACTGAAAAAGCCGACTTTGCCACTCTCTTCCATACCCATCGCCTGCGTCTGTGAAGGCTTACTCCTGTGCGACACAATTATTTTTGCCTCCAACGTGCCTAGGCACGGAGGGGTTTCACTGGTGAGCTCCTAGCGGAGAAGCCACCCATACGCCCCCAAACCACCCACTCTGTTACTTAGGAGTCCCCTTCAGTGGTTTTCCCAAAAGCTAAGATACGTTTCTCACAGTGTTTAAAGAAATGAGAAAGTCACTGCAAGCACAGTCGCGCAAGGTTGTGTGGCGGGAACATCATTCCAGTGGCAGCTACCGCAGAGCTACGTAACGCTGTAACGCGGCAGTCGTAGGTTCAGAGGAGGCTGTGAAGGTAAGGATCACATTGTTGAACACGAACATGGATATTAATGAAATAACGCTGCGTTTGGGCACACAGTGCCCTTGCCATTGCCACGGAGAAACATTAAGAAGCAGATGCCTCTGAAGGTCAAGGGTGCCCTTAGCCCCGTTTCCCAGGCAAAGCACCTGAAGCGGAGAGGGGCAGGGGTCCTGCCTGGCCCCGGGGCGCTCGTTCCTGGAACAGGGGCCAACACAGGAAAGCAAGCCCCCGTCTCAGGGACACCCCGGCACCAGGGCCCGGGCGGGCGGTAGCAGCCGCGGCCCCGCGGCGGGGCGGGGGCGGGGGAGGGCGGCGCGGCTGCCCGCCGCCCGGGTGCCCCCGCCAGGCCGCGGGGCGGCGCTCCGCCACCCCTGCCCCGCGGCGGGCCGGGCCGGGCCGGGCCGGGCCGGGAGGGCCGGGCCGGGAGCCCCTCGGGCGGCGCAGGCAGGCGGGGCCGTCCCCGCCCCTCTCGCCGCGCCGCAGCCGCCGGAGGCGAGCGGAGCCCGCCAGTGTGCGAGCTGCCGCCGCTGCCCTCCGCCGCGCCTCCCGTCTCAGCCCAGCCCAGCCAGGCACGGCAGAGCGAGCCCCTGCCCTGCTCCCCCCGGGCGACGAGAGCCAGCCATGGGTAAGCGAGCCGGGCTGCGGGGGAGCCCCCGCTCCGGGGCCGCAGGGGGAGCCGCGGCTGCGGGGAGGGTGGGAGCGGGGGCAGGTGCGGGGCAGCCCCGGGGGTCGTGGCGGCCCCGGCCCGGCCCGGCCCGGCCCGGCCTCTTTCCGCGCGGCGGGGCGGGGGGCAGCAGCCTGTTGAGCGCCGCGGCGGAGCGGGCCGGGGGCGGCCGCCCCTTCGCCCCCCCGCCCCGCTGGGGCCGGGCCGCTGCCCCAGAAACTCGGCGGGAGCGGGGGCGGGCGCGGGGGGCTCCTGGCCGGCGGGGAGAGCCGGCGGGACAACGGGACCTCGCCAGCTGCAGAGCGCTCCCTTCCCTTAGAAATGAATTATTATTGATAATGACAGTACAGAGTCCCGGAGCTGTAGTTTCTTGGAGGCGGTTGTACGCAGCCGGCCCGGAACGTGTCTTCTCCCCCGGTCCCGCTGAAGCTGAGGCAGCGGTGCGGTCGGGGGGCTGCGCCGCACGCCGCGGGCAGGGGCGGCCCGTGGGGCCGGGCCGGGCGGGGCCGGAGCGCGGCGGCCGCGGGCGGCCCCGGGTCTCCCCGCGGGGCTCGGTGCCGCCGCCCGGCGCTGGGGAGGGACTCGGTCTCGGCTCGGCTTCCCCTCGGGGGGTCCCGCTCAGCCCCTCTGCGCCAAACCCGCGTCCCCTGGGGTGGGATTCGGGAGAGGAGGAATAGCCTGGGGGGGGGACGGGGAGGAGAGTGGGCAGTGCTGAGTACCCGGCATAACGCGTTCCGGCGTGGGCATTAGGGAATCCTGTGGGCCATTGGGATAACGCGGTGCGCTTTTCCCTCTCCTAGCTTGAGGTCTGCGCGGTGGAGGGAATTGGGCGTCGATGGAAAGTGGCGGCTTCTGTTCCCGAACTTACGGGGAGGGTAGCGCTTGCGTGAGCGTGTTAACGTGAGCAGAAGTGGGGCCCTGGCTAGGGAAGGATTCGTGGTGCGTGTGGGTCACTCGGTAGTCAACACACGCGTTCAGCGTTCGCATCCTTTTAGGATGGGCCTTTTAGCATGGGCTGCTTCCTGCGAGCTTTCCTTTCAGCCAACAATAGACCCAAATGAATTAAGCAGTAATGAAAGTTATGAGGTTTGGGGAAAAAAAAAAAAAAAAGATAGAAAAATACAGCTGTATCTTTGGTCCAGTTTGCCAGTGGCATATTATTGCTTAGAGGTTGTAGCTGCTAAAGCAGAGCTATCAGTGCGTGCCCGTGTGTTAACATGCACATACTGATGCTGGCGCTGTCTCTGGTTTTAATTAAGAAGGAGGGGAAAAAAAAAAAGAATTAATTACTCAGCCAAAGCCAAAGGAAGCTGACAGAATTCCTATGGTTGCTACTTTGTTAAATTAATTCGCATCACCTAATTCCTTAATTTCTAAATGCTTATTAACTGTTTTGTTCCCTAGCTTAGTGAAGATCGGACTCTTGTAGTATTACGGTCTTTTTACTGAGCTTTTTTGAAGTTTCAACACCCCTTTCAATGCATGTTAAAGTACGGATTCCTACTGCCTCTGCAGCTCTGAAGGCTGGGACAAACCAACCAGCTGCATTACCGGCACCATTTTTTGCATGCATATTCTGATACTCACTTTTTAGACTCTGCTTTCCCTGTGTGAACTTTTGGTATTAAATGAAACTGTAAAGCTGACGGCCTCTCCCATGTCTGTATGTTAGTATCCTCCTCTTAACAGTTTTACTTTACTGCCATGGATTGATGTCAAATAAATCTTGGAATGGGGACAGAAGAGGGAAAAAGAGAAAGGAGTGCTTTCAAGTGTCTTATTAAGAGAAGTATATTCTTTGGATTACAAAATCTTACTTGGGGGGGAATAAAATTTATTAACACATGTAGACTTGTTCTTAAGTGTCTTTGCTGCTTAAGTCTATAGAAATGATTTTTCTTCAGTAAATTAAGTTGCTAGGGGTTTGAAATCAAAAAGTTGTTTGAAATCTTTGTGGGTGATTCATCTTGAGGAGAAGCAAATCTTTTTTAGTCCTAAAATGTTAGAAAAACACTAAAGTTAGTCTCGCAAGTTGTGGGTCTGCAGCAGTGTGTGAAATGTATGTTTTATGTCCGTATAGAACGTCTTGTCCCAAATGTAACAGTTGGGAAAAGGGGAGTGGAGAGAAGAAAACATTGCTTGAACGTTTTGCTAATAATGATGATAATAGCACGAAACTCCAAGGTCTGTCGACTTCTTTGCTTAGAAACGTTGTTGGATGATCAAGCCGTGCCTGACTGGGTAATGGTGGCGTGGTCAGTCAGGAGAGGGGACTTCTAGCACAAATTTCAGATGAAATACTTCAAAAAGAAGTTGCAAAAAGAAGCCTTTGTCAGCTGGGGATCCAGCCCCTCATGAATGCGACGTTTTGTTTATGCCGTTGCATAACTGCTGCCTTGGCGTTAGGTAGGCTGAGGCTGATGTGACCATGTAACCAGGACTTGTTTGGAGCCCCGGCGCTGTATTGAGCTTCCTGATCCAATGGCAAGGATGTCTTTGGCTGGTTCTCATTAGGAGCGTTTGAATTGTCCTTGCTCACACAAAACTTTTGGGTAGGACTGGCTTGCTGAGGCTGATTTTTATTTTTTCTTTCTTTTCGGAGGCGCTGAGAGCCCACCGCAGCCATTGATGTTCATCGGGCTTTTGGTCCCTCAGCGCTTCCTAAAGTCGGGCACGCTGTGTTCAACACCAGTGAGGGTTTGTGTTGGCTGGAAGGTCGGCAGTAGTAACCACCGCAGTGCTTTGTGCATCTCGTGCGAGAAGACCCACCTGTTGGCATCTTACATTGCGGCACACGCTCTCCCAAACGTAGCGTCTCATCTAGGAGGTGGGAAGGGGGCTGTTATTTTACAAAATGAACAAAAAATGCAAAAGGTTTTTGTTCCTAAAAGTTTGAAAAGCATGATACAGTGTCATTTCTTGGGAGCTGTGTGTTTTCATAATTTTACACCTTTTCCTCTTTGTACTCCCCAAACTGTTGCTTTCAAATAAAAGTAGTTGGAGCAGAGTGGGTACATGTATTATGTTTTGGTTGGCTGTTTTTTTAAAAAAGGGATACTGAGAAGAACACTCTGCACAAACAAGGGGCGAAATGATGCCTGTCTTCATGTGGGTTTGCATCCTGTCTCTCTGCAGTCCCTGTGCAGGACCTGCTGCCTCGCGGAGCCTGCAAACCTGGGAGTGCCCAGAGGCATCACGCTGTGCCGTGCCGGGGCCATCCCCTGTCCTTCACCTTCTGCAGCGCATCCAGCTCCCCCAGCAGTACTTGCTCCTGCATCCCCGCAGCTCTTCCCTGCATCCCAGAGCGAACCGTCCCCTCCTTGTAGGCAGTAACCTCAGGAGTTCCACCTCAGGGCCTTCTACCACCCATAGAAACGGTCCTCACTTTTATGTGAAACATGTCCAGAGTAGGTTCAAATATTCCCTAAACCAGGCTTTCTTCTTATAAACAGCTGGGGGCAAATCCTGAAAGAGAATCAGTCCTCTTTCTTTCTATTCAGCTGTATACTTTGTCCAGGCGGGAGCTGAGATCTTTTGTGTGTCACAGTAATAGTAAAATCTGATTAGTATCGGTCATTAAGGGTGGCTGGATTTCAATTGCCGAGTGGTGTAGTCCGTATTCTGTTAAATCTTGCACCTCTTAAATATATTTAACCTTGTTCCTATAAAAAAAAGAAACTAATATTGAGTTTATCTTCTCTTAAAACCTGTGAAATACAAAATTTTGTACTGCTGCCCTTCCTCTATCTCCACAACACCTGCTTAGGCTATTAAAAAGTACTTAATTTTGCCTTCTCACTGTAATCCTTCTTGTCTGAGAAGGAGGCGGAGGAGAAAATGTTGTGCGTTTCAGATATTTCCCAGTATCCTAAACAATTTGTGTTTTCACCATATTTACAGATTCTCCCTCTTGCTTGCTTTCTAAACGTGTGGTTCAGTAATATAGGAAATCTGCTGTCCCATGTGTGAATTACGATACCTCTGATAGATCTTGTAATGTTACATTTCAGAAAAACATACTGGATTATAGATTAGACCCCTGGGAGGGCTGAACTGTGGCAGTGCCTGATTATCTGTCTTTTTTGAAGTGTTTCTAGAATTTCTTAAACCGATTGAAATCTGCAGGTCACTTCCAATGTTTAAAGGACTTCAATTATTTTTCTCAAGCCAGGTATCTTGTTTTCAAGTTTGCTTCTATGTGTTATTATTCCAGCAGTCGTCATGTTGCAAGTGTCATTTTTTTTTTTTTTATACAGTACTTTTTCTATAGCCTTTGTTTTTTAAGATTAGTGCTATCTAATCATAGAATGGTTTGGGTTGGAAGGGACCTTTAAAGATCATCTAGTCCCACCCCTCTGCCGTGGGCAGGGACATCTTTTCACTTGCTCAAAGCCCCGTCCAGCCTGACCTTGAAAACTTCCAGGGATGGGGCATCCAAAACTTCTCTGAGCAATACTTAGTAGTATCTAAAGTCATTACTCTAAAAAATAAGTCCAAAGTCCATTTGAGGATAAGGTTAAAATAAATTGAAAATAAACCCAGTGAAGCCCACTTCTTGGTATCTTTTTTATTCCTTGTGCAGTGGCATCGTATTGTCCCTGAGTAGGTGCACGTTCTTGTAGCGAGGATTTTGTTTTCCCTGAGATACACAGCTGGTACAGCCAGACGCAGAATCACTGCACGTATAGTACTTCCACTGATGGTATTTGGATGTAAATGCATTGTTATCTTTCCAGAAGTGTGAGAGCATCGTATCCAGTGAAATTTCACAGGGGTGAAGCGTTGGCAGAGGGAGGTGCTGTGGGTTGTTACATTACCACGCTTCCCACGACGGACGTTCTTCCCACTGAAACTCCTAGATTTATCTTCTTCGTGACCTCCCCCATGTGCATCGCAGCTGTGTGTGCCCTTCGCCCCTCCTCAGACACGCACGCCCCTGGCCCCCGTGGCTGCGTCCCCAGCACCTGCCCGGGCTGCGCGTCACCTTGCTCCTCCGTGCAGCTCCTCGGGCTGTCCCCGCTGGGGGACCGAGAGCTTGCACGGAGCGTGGGAACCACCTTCCCGCGAGCTGCTCAGGTCCACCCGCAAAAAACTTGAACTCTTTGTGGCACCACGGTGTTAACGCTGCAGAGGATGTATGTATTTGCCTATGGTGTACTTTTAATATAGGTGCTTTTTATCCTGGAGTGTGGGGTCGAGGCTCACTCCCGATGGAGTGCACGGCATCTCGCCGGGGTGCCGGTCTGGTGGGCTGTGCGGTGGCACATTTGGGGGGGGTTTCTCCAGGGTTCGCCTCAGCGTGCTTGTGGCTGGATTGGTTTGAGCCATCCAGGGAAATCAAAATCTTTTCTGTTCTCCTGGCTGGTTCCTTAAAATCTGTTTGGGTACGAATGCCTCTGGGTTTGAGTTGTGGTGAGCAAATGTAAGGAAAGATAGTCTAGTCTCCATGTGGGACATCAAAGATGGTTGTATTAAAGTAATGAATCTCAGCTGAGCCTGCGAGGCTCTGTACAGATGCAGAAGCCTGTGCTGGGAGGGTTACTGGGGCAATACCCACAACAGGCAAAGGATGAAACAGCGCCAGTGTGGCTCTTGTCCATCACGTCCGTCTTGTAAGGTGGCTTCTTCCAGGTCGCGTGTAGCATAGCCTGTGGCCCGGAGGAGACGAACTCAGCGTGACAGTACCGGAGGAGGAATCCACGTCTCATGATCTTCTCCCAACTTTTCTTCTGCAGGCAGGCGTGAACCTCTGACAGCTGGGGTGCTGGGGTGGCTGTGCCTCTCAAAATTCCCTGTCACCCCTCCCCTGCAAACACAGTGAACAACAGTGGAGATTTCACCGTTCGGTGTAACAACTAGGTAGCATCATATGTACCACTTAGTCCTCAGCTGTTTGTTACTTTCTGTTGCTGCTGTGTCTTGGTGCTTTGGCAGTCTCCCTCTCCATAATTATTTGTCTCTTGGGTTTTAGGCTCAAAAGCTTGCATGTGGAGTTGTGGCTTGGGAAACATTTACAAGCAACGCAAAGAACTATGAGAAGTCGACGTCTTTTGTTCTCCTTGTTTTTGGAGCTATTTGACTAGCAGCAATTTCAAAATGTGAATGGAGCTTATGTTTCATTAATAGAAAGATATGCCTGACGCAGAGCTGTCGAGTGGTACAAACCTCAGTGCGTTGCTGCACGTCGGTTTTGTGTGTGTTTGTTTTATGCTTTGATAGTTGAGTGCATGTGACACTTGGAAATTTTAGCCTAAAGTTATATGTACAGAAAATGACTTCCAGGAATATGTTTGTACTTAGCGTTTGGGGTTTTTTTTTGCCTGGGGAGAAGAATGTTGAAAAGAACTGTGGTTCAAAGATAGCTGGGACCTGGGTCATGAGGAAGACTGGATACTCTAAATCAGTTCATAACTTCAAGAAGTCCAATGTAAGATACAGCCTTCATAATTTTGTAGGGGTTTTTTAACATTTTATTAAGAGCATAGAGCAATCATTGCATATTGCAGCCTAAAACTCTGTCTTTGTATACATTCCTTCAATGCCAATGAAAATACAAGAATTACCCTGGTCAAAACCATAAATACATCAGAGAGTGGGATTGCACTGAAGGCAAACGGGGCAAAACTTGCTCCGTTAGTGGCTCAGGAGTAAGGAAGCAGCTGGCTTGCCTTCCAGGTGCTGCTTTGTGGACTGGCAGGCAGAAAGCACACCTTGTGTTAACAATGCAGCTGGTCAGGAGATCCAAAAACCAGAGTAAGTGATGGGAGTCCAGCCAGAGGAGGATTACGGTTTGAGTAGTGCGCTGGTTTTCTTAATATTGGAAACATACATTTGGGCTTATTGGCGATTTCGCTGAGCTGGAGCCGTGGAGCCTGCCGCTGATGGCTAACCGAGGAGGAATCCGACTCCCTCGTGCTGCCAGCGAGGCACAGCTAACTGGGACTCTCCGATGTCTGGGTTTTGCTTTACCTTTTAGTCTACGTTTTTGTGAGCTTGCATGCTAGAAAATGCATTGAGGCTTTTCAGTCCCAACGCTGAGCGCGCACCAGTGAAGCTGCTGGGTGAAGGTGAGCGCTGGCTGCCTGCAGGCTCCTGCCCGTGCCCTTTGTGAGCCTGCCCGCGAGAGCGGCTGCGGTTCGACCTTATTCAGGGGAGATCTCCCACCGATTTTTTTAAACTCTTTGGGTTTGTGTGTGTTGCTTTCTGGTGGGACACAAGTGTTTTGCAACATAAGAGAGTGCTTTCATCAACTTAAGATGTCTTTTTAAAGCTGCTTAAATTCTAGATTCTGGGAACCTCTGTCAGGATTTGCTGGATTGAAGTCCTGGGCACGCACCGTGCCGACAAACGCCATGCAAATCTGAATTAGTGCAGAGCTCTTGCTGGATCTTCAGTACTTTTTCCTAACTTCTCTACTAAAGTAATTATCATTTTCTTGTTGGTTGTTTTCTGTGTATTTTGGTTTTGGGAGGATTTTTTGGAAGGAATAACTTTTGGAAGGTTTTAAATGATTGCTGTTTGTGTGTAAACTTACGCTTTTGTTACCAGAACTGTGTTGACATCAATGTCATGCACTTTCCCCAAAAAAAGTGTAAAATAAGTTGTTGTATTTGTTAGGCACACAGCTGAAAATAAGTTTGCCACATGGAACTTCCCTTGTGGGAAATAAAATGCTTTTTTTGAGCTGTTTAGGCATGTATTACCAAAAAAAAAAAAAAAGTCAGGAGGAAAGAGAGATGACTAGTGGGAGTATTTGGAGCTGAGAACTTTCTGTGCAAGCACAGGGATCTGCTCCAGCACATCTGTCAAGATCCCACAACTTGCAAGGTGTAATGAACAATAACACTTCATGCAACGTCTACTTAGGCTCTGTGATGGGTGCTGGTCCAAAAGCCTTGAAATCTCTTGAAATCTCTGAGATATTTGTCATACCATGTCAGGGGAATGTAGCAGGATCTTAGTGCATCGTCTGTTACTGCCTGTTCCCCAGCCAGTGAAGTTACGAGGTACTAAAGCTGATAACTGTTTCAATGAGCCAGATTTTTACGTAAGCAAATACAAGGAATGCAATGCAGAGGGGGCTTTGCTATGCGTGACTGATGTAGCCTGTGTTAGTAATTATTTCCCTCATACACTGTATACTTTCACTCCATAGACGTTTTTTCCCATTCCGTGCTGAAATTAAAGCGGCAGTTTCTCATGCTTGGTAATTGTCTGATGAAAATCCCCCATTTCAGAGAATGTCTGGAAACTTAAAGAAATAATGACATGGAATGAAAAATAGCCAGTTAAGTCATTTTGGTTTTTATAGCCTGTAATTTTTAGTCCCTCTCTTTAAATTATTTTTAAACAGTTTGAAAATACCTTTTTTTCCTCCTCAAACCTGAGCTATGAGAAGCATATAATAGATACTTCATCTTTAACCTCCTCCTGAAATTCTTTGAGGTTTTTCGTCCTGCCACTAATATGCTTGCAACGCCATGTTTGAGAAATTGTTGTAATCTACCACATATTAAATTCCTCTTATTCCTCGGTGGAAACCTCAGGGAGGCAGAAAAGAACCAGGAAGGAGTAAAAAAACTCTTGAAAACGCTAATTTAAAGTAGCCATGGCGGACTGAAGGTAAGTATTTGAGGAGTGGGTGGAACTAAAACAAAACACAAATGAGGTAGCAGTGTGAGTCAAGGCTCAAATGATTTTAGCCTTAAATAGTCTGCAGATTTCATTAAAATGATTTTATTTTCCTGTAAAACTTTATTTCTGGATTTTCTTACGTTTCCCATGGCTGCTGTCATAAAAACTACTGAAGGTTTTCCCCATTACAGTCAGCTCCCCAGTGCACCCCAGCGTGGTTTAGGCTCTTCCCATCGTCCTCGCAGAGAGGAAGCGCCGGACCTCATGCTCCTTCCCTCCCTCTGAGCTGTTTTCTACCAGGTTTTGTGGGCAGAGGTATGTGTGTGGATAGATGATTCCCCGCCTCCCTTATTCCTGTTGGTGTTTGAGCCTCCCCTGAAATGGGGGCCAAGAGCACTTGCCAGTTTTGCACGCATGATGAGCATGGCTGCGACACCATCCGATGGCGCGCTCGGCACGTGCAGGTGTGTTTTCCACAGATGACGTGTCTCTGTAATAGCTGCTAGCTTTTATCTGTTTCAAAGCGAGTGATGTACTTCTGCTAGAGATAGAAAACAGTGGGGACATTGGGAGAAACAGCTTTAAAAAAACCCAGAAAGTCAGGAGACACTCTCTTAAAGCAAAATTGAGTGCTTTACTGCAGGGAAGTTGGAGGCTTGGCTTTCAGTTTCCACAGTGACAGAAGGGCACGGCACACGTGGAATATTAAATGTTGTTGCCAAGGCTAATGGGAATGTCCCAGCTGCTGTTAAAACCTGATGTATAAATGTGTTAATTACTGCACAGTGAAATCTTTTTTCTGTTCTTACGAGAACATACAAAGAAAAAAATCAGGAAAATACCAACATAGTTACAGTCAGCGCTATCTACTTCTTCCCCTTAACAAAATGCGTTTAGTTGATGAAACTATTTTGTTTCATGCTTGATTAGTTGATCTTAGATACCATTGCAATTTTTTGTATGTAGAGGTACTTGCCAAATTGGTCAGTATGCTGGCTGTAGGATGGCCATCTACTTTCTGAAGTTCACCTACCCTCTTAGAAAGAATTCTGTTCAAATGGGCTAGAGAATTAGGAATATTCCTTGTTTGCAACATGGTTGTTAGAGTTTAACTGAGGGATGAGAATGGAAACGATACCTGAGTTTCTGCTAAAAAACCAATACTTGGAAAGGTGGTATCTGTTCATTAGTTCTTCCTCTGGCATGCTAAATGGGTCCCTGTGCAGGACTCCTGAGGAGGAGGGTCTTATCCCAACTTCATAAGAAGAATCAGAAGGGGAGACACAGTTATCCAGCCAAAATGTGAGTTCCCAAAGTGTTCCTTCCTCTTTCCCGTGGTATAAGGCAGGTTTATGGATTCAAAAAATGCAATTGTGCCTGCTTAAATTCTCATTTACTGTAATCCTTCTTAAAATACTTGATCCTTAACCCTTTGTTTTTTAGGGAAGAGGATGGTAAGATTAGTAGGAGGGAAGCATGCCTTTTTCCTCCTATACGTGTTTGCGAGCGTGACTGCTGTGCCCACTTCCCACATGGTCAGTAGTCTGTCGTCTTCTGCATGTGTGAAATGTCCCTTATGTTACGTCCTGTACCTTGTAAATAAAGTAAGTGTTTTCCATTGCCTTACTCAGAAAATATGTGAAGCTTTTCATTGCATATGCTTCATTGCTCCAACACTTGTGCTTTGCATTTGCATCTGGTTATTAGATCTCTATGGAGAGAGATTTCTTCTCCTTACCCAAGTTTAAACACAGGAGAGAAATCATAGAATCATAGAATGGTTTGGGTTGGAAGGGACCTCAAAGATCATCTAGTTCCAACCCCCCTGCCACGGGCAGGGACACCTTCCACTAAACCAGGTTGCTCAAAGCCCCATCCAACCTGGCCTTGAACACTTCCAGGGATGGGGCATCCACAGCTTCTCTGGGCAACCTGCTCCAGTGCCTCACCACCCTGACAGTAAATAATTTCTTCCTAATATCTAAGCTGAATTTACCCTCTTTCAGTTTAAAGCCATTACCCCTTGTCCTATCACTACATGCCCTGATAAAGAGTCCCTCTCCAGCTTTCCTGTAGACCCCATTTAAGTACTGGAAGGCTGCTAGAAGGTCTCCCTGGAGCCTTCTCTTCTCCAGGCTGAACAACCCCAACTCTCTCAGCCTGTCTTCGTAGGAGAGGTGCTCCAGCCCTCTGATCATTTTTGCGGCCCTCCTCTGGACTCACTCCAACAGGTCCATGTCTGTCTTGTGCTGAGGGCTCCAGAGCTGAACGCAGGACTCCAGGTGGGGTCTCACGAGAGTGGAGTAGAGTGGGAGAATCACCTCCCTTGGCCTGCTGGCCACCCTTCTTTTGGTGCAGCCCAGGTTATGGTGGACTTTCTGGGCTGCAAGCGCACATTGCTGGGTCATACTCGGTTTTTCATCCACCAGTACCCCCAAGTCCTCCTCCGCAGGGGTGCTCTCAATCCACCCATTGCCCACCCTGTATCCGTGTTTGGGATTGCCCCGACCCATGTGCAAGACCTTACACTTGGCCTTGTTGAACTTGCATTTATTTGCCATTTAATAGTATTTTCTTGTGTCAGGCTAAATCACTGACATCACAGCAGCATCCCAAAACTGAATTGGTCCTGAGCTGCTAAGTGTGGTTCCAGAGACAGGCTTTTGCTCTTGGGCACTTGAACGACATCCATAGTTGCGAGTGAACTTGCAGCAGTAGCCTTTGCTCTTTGGTGGCAGACATGGCTGGAGCTGTGACGCTTGAAGCCTTCAGGCTCTGCAGCTGCTGCGTGCCCTGCTTTGTCCTGAAGAGGACAGCTGGGAAGAGCACCCTGGTGACAGCCTGCATCCCGGGCCTCCCGCGGCACTCAGGATGTACCATACCAGTGCTTCCTGCTAGGAGATACTGGCAATTAATTTAAAATCCTTCCCCTAGGTCATCACAGCTTTTAAGGAGCTTTTGCACTTATTATCTCAGAAACTGCCTTTCTTCCTTGAGCATGACCTGCCAAGACAGCTGTGTTTCTCTTAAGCACTGAAGTTAATGATGCAAAACATGAAGCTTGAGAGGAGGAGAGCAGGATTACAGCCCTTCTTAGCTGCGTGCCCACTGCCAGAGTCCCTTGTGTGGGAGACCAGCATGACCAGGGGCTCTTGTGGCTGCCGGACAAAGTGTAAGGCATGGCTTGGGCATCTGTGATCCTTTCCACAAGGGGTTTTTGAGGATGGTGCTTCTACAGCCTTTCTGGGCTTAGTGTGAAACTTTTTTCTTTTTTTTTTCCCCTCTGTCTGCTTTTTTTTGTTTTGTTTGTTTGTTTTGTTGTTGTTTATGGACTGCAATGGATACAATAGAGAAGACTTTTTGCAGATGTAAAAGTAATATTGCACAAAAGGGTGCTCTCTCTCACACTAGCATGCAGACTTTTTCATGTCCAGCTTTGCTTGGGAGCTCCCTCTCCTGCTGTCTGTTTTCATGAAGCTGTGTGTGGGCTTACCTGTAGCGTGCACGGTAGGAGTTTGCACGAGGAAATACCTTCCCAAATGTTAGTCCCACCAGCTGTGCCCCTGGGGAGGCGCGTGGAAGAGGCAGGGCAGCAGTGCCAGCAAGCTTCACCGCCGTCTTTTGTTTCCCTCATAGCTATGGTGACCCTGGATGTGAGACCAGGAATTTTTGCACTGGAGATGATTTAAGGAGATGTGCACCGCTACATGCTAATTAATACTCTTAGGATAAGCACAGCAGCTTCCTGCCTCCCAAGTGATTGCTGTGGTTCTGATGTGAATCCCTTGGGCTTATGCCAAGAAAAAACCTGCCTAGTAACTAAAATGAACCTGAACTGCTTTAGAGGAGCCTGGTTTGAATTAGGACATGATTATTAACTCGAGCAGTATTTGGCTTTGCTAAATCTTTCCCTTTCCTTCCATGGCGTTCATTCCCCTGCCACTCCATCAGCTCAGTAACATCTGCTGGAGTAGTATCTGTTTAGATGAGACCCCTCATCTCTCTAGAGAAAACAAGGGCTTGGCTAACACGTACTGCAAGCCTTGGTGGGATTCTCTCAGGGGTGCGGTGCCCGCTGCAGAGCTTGCTGATGGCCGACAGGGTCTCGCATTAACCCATCTCCAGAAGGCCAGGATTACGGGAATAGAAAATGGGGAGTGAAAAGGTAAATTCATTGCGTGCATAACTGTACTGAATGCTGTTCTTCTCATGGGCATCTGAAATAGTTAACAAAATTAGACTGCTTGGAGTTACTGCATTAAATCCAAGTCCTTTGGGCTTTAAGGGCATTGCCTTTTGTATGCATGTGTGGGAAATTCAGAAAAAGCAAGAGTACAATAGAGTTTTAATCTCAAACCATGGAAGCTCTGTCAGTTTGAGGGCTCAGAGTCCCTTGCTTATGGTTTTCCTTCACGTGAGCTAGATGATGTGTCTATTTTTTCTTTATATGTAGATGACATCATTTAAAAGGGTATCTTTGAGCCCTCTTTGTGTGGACGATAAACTGTGAACATGGGTTTTCATCAAAAAAGTACAGTAAAGCTTTTTTGAAAAGAAGCATGTTGCATCAGGTTGTCCTGTCATCAGGTCACAACTACAGAGTGGTAGTTTCAAAGTCTCTCATGTTACAGCTGTGCTACTTGTTTTCCAAGGCATTTTTCAGACAGGATCCACTGGGAGCTGCCAAAATGGTTTCCCAAATTCTTCTCCAGTATAGTGCCTGGATGCCCTGATGTTCCTGCCTTGTTCTGCTATGCCATACAGTGCTGTGGTAAGGCCCTCCATGTCTGTGACCTCTGGTGATGGCGTGAATATTCTTCTTTTTTCACTGTTGTTTGTTTTTTACAGTGTTTAAGAAGTTGATACTGGCAGAAGAACAAAAAAACAGTAGGATTTTTTGTAATCCAGACAAGCAGGATACTTATACTAGAAAGGCCTTTCTCTCATGAGAAATTGAAACGTCTTTTCTGGAAAAAATGTTTGAAATGTACATTGTGGTATTCTGCTTTTTTTTTCCCCCTGAAAGAATTGTCTCTGCTGTGAAATGAAATCAATTCTTAGTTTGAAGGCTCGTATTGGACATCCCCTCAGCTTGGGAACGATTGGAAAGGAAAGCAAATGTATGAGTTGTACAGAGAAGCTGTGTTTTGGGCTGTGCTGATTTTCCTGTTTCTTCCTCTGAAGTTATAATTTATTTTTGGAAAGCCCAAGAAATTAGAGGTCACTAAACGTAATTTTCTTTGGTCGTGTAAAATGATTAAGCGTTGGTAATCTCTAAATGTGACAGTCCTTTCTGCCTTTATAAGAATCACATTTTTGCAAGTTATCATTAACCTCCGCTACTTGTAAGATGCCTCATGCTCTTTAGAGAGGGTCTCTGCTGTCTCCTTACTTTCTGTGCAGGAGGTGGATCAGCGTCCTTTGGAGAGCTGCAGGCATCTAGTTCTTAAGCACCACAAAATCTTTGCTCGTGGTTCCTGCTCCTATCCAGCCATTGTCTGTTGTAGTCCTTGAATGCTGAAAAAATCACAAGACCTGCTATTATTTTGGAGGCTTTTGTTTACTGTTTGGTTTCTGAGCACTTAGTGGCTGGTACTTATTTCAAATTTTCCCTCTTCCATGGTGATGAATGGAAATCTATTCCCCCCTCCCCCCCCCCCCCCCCCCCCCCCCCCCCATAATAAAAGATGCAGTTTTTCATGCATGCTTTAGAACTGGGACTTAAGTTTGGCACCAGATCTTGATAAACTCAGTGATGGTATTGCAAGAGGCACTCCAGGTGTAGGTAACATGCCTCTCGTCCTGCATGACACTGGTACTTTTGCTCTTGCTTTGGGAAAAAAAGGCTAAATGTGTTCCATGCTACCTGCCTCTGCTTTTTATGCTCTTCTCTTTTGTATAGGGTTTACTGTTGCAGGTCTGTAGGAAAGCACAAACCCTAGGCAAACCCTGAGACTACAACACATATGAAAGACCTATGTTTTAAGGAAGCATATGTGAAAGAAAACTGTGGAAACAAAATGGGGATCATTTTTTTGGTAGGTGATACCTATTTGAATAGACTTAGAGTGCCTGGAGGAAAAGTGTTGTTCCATAACGTAGAGATTTTAAATTACGTTTTAAATTCTCAAAATACTCTGTGCTGCTTCCTCTGTCTTTTCCCCATAGTGAAACAAGATCTTGCTCTAAATTTATTGTCTGCGTTTGAGCGATGTAATATGTCTATCTGATACTTCCCGTGCATTCGCTGTTTGGTCACTGAAGAGACTCTGTTAGTTGTTATGTCTTCGTTACAAATGTTTAATTTAAAAACAATAAATTTGAGGGCGAGGGAACGGGGATTTTCACAGTAATGTCATGAAGGAAATGTTGCAAAACTGACGTAAGCGTCATTATTTTTTTGCTCTGCAAGCTCTGCATTTTTCAGGCAAACTTTGTCATAACAGAGCAGTTAGGAAGCAGTGCTTAGTGGGTCAGACAGGCCCAGGGGGCTAAATTGGGTTTTGTTCAGCCAAATGTTAGTGCTTTTTAATCAACGCTGAGTTCTGCGTGCCACACCGCTCTTCCTTCCCCAAAGCCATAACAAAATAAAAATCGGTGTTCAACTGGGTCATGCACAACATCTGCCCTTTACTGAGACAGTTGGGGAGTTACCACAGCAAGGGAAGAGAAGCTGCCTATAGCTACTGTTAGAGCAGCATTTTGCCACCGTGGCTTTGGTGGTCTGGTACAAGCAGCTGTCGATGAAGATCTGTGCACAGTCCTCAAACTCCCTTTAGAAGGAAGAGGAGAATTTCCTTTCACGTTTCGTGCAGCATTTTTACAACAAGATGCAGAATTCCCATAAAACTGTGTCCCGAAAATTGGAAGTGTAATTAATTCACAGTGCTGTGAAATAATTCCATAGCTGTCTTTTTTGCCCTGTACAGCTTCCATAAGTGTTAGGCTACTTCACGTTAAGGAATTGTTTCAAATCTTGCTGCTGCCACCTGTTCAGTCTCCAGTAAATGTAATTAATGTGATGGTAGAAATGCTGGAGGCTTTGGACTTTCTTGTCTAAATGGCTTATATATTCTCTACTGCAGACCGTGTGTTAGTCGGGCTATCCTGAGAAGTTTCAATTTGCCTTGATATAGGTCTTTTTTTGACAATAAGGCTTCATGCAGGCCAATTTCATTTTTTAAAAGTCCATTGTGGTAAAAGAGCCTCAGTGGACATTGAATGCAGGCATCTTTGATTTGAAGATTTTACACTCAGCTGAACTTCTTCCAATTAATAGGAGTTTATTAAACTCTTCACCCAAAGCAAGCTGAGTCAGTGCTGTATTTAAAGTTAAAAATTAACTGTGATTTACCGGATACTTATTGGTAGTTGCTGTAAAGGAACCTAAGCGCGAAAAATGGTGATTTTCTGTTTTTAAAGTTCTGAAGCAATTCACTTCACTATCTTCCATGAAAAGAAATAGGAGGATCTAGAGCCAGGTGATGTTGCCTTAATGTTGCAAAGAACAGGAGAGTTAATTTGGTTTTGCCTTGTTTTGGTTGAAGAACTTAAAAAATAAAAGCATTCATTATTTTTAGAGGATTGTTTTCTACAAAATATTTCATTAGTGGATGACTTTCTCCTGAAACTTCCAAATACAAATAGTTTTAAAAGTAACGAAGATTCCTCTGAAGTGGATAACTCATCTCTGGAGCCCTAGGACTAGTTGTCGTCTCCTAATGCTCAGTGCTGGCCCCTCCTTCCCCCATTATATGGCAAGCTGCAGAGAGGCAGTGGGTGCAAACGGAGATATGAAGTGCCTATTTGAAAAAATAGGCTAAAATGTGAAATCAAATGCACGTTTATTTAAATAACTAATTCTCAGAGGAGAACTGTGTCTCGGGATGCAATCTGTTAGTAGCACATGCTCTTTAATACGACATTTTGTCCCAGTTCAGAAATGCACTAATACGTGTGCTTATCCTAGATGCATCGACAAGCAGCATCATGAGCTTGAGAGGCAATACTTAGTATGATTAGCTGTAGAACGTGTAAGTAGTCTGCTAGTTCAGGGTCTGTATGTGCATGTTTGTGTTAAAAAGACACGTAGGAAAATACGCATACATGGCAGGGAAAATTTAGCTGATTTGAGACTTTGCAGCAGTGTTTTATTACCATTGCAAATGCTTGCTTGCTTTACCGGACAGGAGAAGTCATATTTTATATTAGACTTAGAAGTGGGAAAAAAATGGTTTGGGGTTGTTCATAAAGCATGACTTGGAATAATTTTGGTTTGGCTGGCACATTGCGTTAAAGACCAAATGAAACATTTCCTTAGCTTTATCTTTCAGGTAAGTAATTACAGAAATATGAATTGCTATTTGATAATCCAGGAAACAACTTTTTGTTGTAATAAGATCTACAAAATATGTTTCATGCTATGAGCGCGATCTTGGAAATTGTGATTGAAGATGGCTACCGTGGTAGGAGATAGCTCTCATGGAAATGAAGTGCACTGCAACTTGGATACAAGTGATTAAGCTTATGTAGAGAAGTGACACATGAAAGCGTGATTATTGGCTTCTAACAGATGTTTCAGGCTAGCAATGGGGTAACGCGTAGAAGCTTTGACTTGGAACTTTTTTTTCTGAGAACCACACAACGCTTTCTTTTTGCAACTGTTGTTACCACTGTTTTCCATCTAGCAATCAAATGCATTGTAGTAAGTAAGAATTTGGTCTGTGGTGGAGACTGTAAGTATAATTGCAAAGTTTATACTGTTTCATAGTTGCAAAATATATAAAATGTGCTTATACTTGATTGAAAACAGGGCTTCTGACAGAGTCACGTATGTATTGGGAAGTGCTGAACTGATTGCCAGGACTGCAGGGGAACATGCTGGTTGTGCTTTCTGAGTTGTATTTTTCAGTCTTCTGTAAAAATGCAAAGACAACCCCAAATGCCTGTTAATTTTTCAGTAATGAAGTGCTAACAATTACTTTAACTGGAGCCTTCCTGGGTAATTCCTCTTACATAGATAGCTCCCCTTATATGTGCATTTAATGGTATAAACTAATGCTGTAATACATATACTATTTCAAAACTGCGTTATATTGTGAGTAAACTTTCATCTCTGACATGCTGAAACTCCTTTAGATACAGGCGTACATAAACCTACATGTAGCAGCTAGGTGGCAGAAACTGTGCCTTTTTAAAATAAAGCCATACTATAAATGCAGCGGTATTGCTTTGTAGTGACTGTTCAGTTTCTTTAAAAGAAAGAATTTTGTGATACCTTTGTATTGTCAGAAATGTGTCCTTTGAGAAGACAAAAGTAAGCAACTTCCTTCTGTTTTATTGATGGCATCTTTTCTCTAGGTGTCTAAATGGTCAGAAATAGATTCTTCAGTTGCATATCTACCATCTATGTGATTTTAAAATAAAAATAGCTGAGAGATGTCACTTTGTGCTTCTACCACTGTGGCTTTCTTACTGTCTGCTTGTCAAGTCATTTACCTGTCATACCTTGTACAACTATATACGTACACCAATTAAACTATTCTTGTGAAAGAAGGTTTGGTATGTGAGTGTGCCTGTGTAGAACAGAAGCTTAGGGTGCAAGTATTTGGAAACAGGGACCGTTTCGTGGGTTTGTGTATCGCTTATGAGACCTGAAGCTCACCCTAATTATATGGTCTAGGTCCTTTTATAATGCAGCAATTATGGGGAACAATATGGGGGGAAAAAAGTTTTCTCTATTGTAAGAGATGCTACTGTTTCAAAAAGAATGCCTTATCTCTTAAAAGTCAATCAACCTAAAATGGAAATGCAACTAGTAACAAATGCTATGCCCTGCTAGGAAATTCTCTAAACTCAGTTGATTACTGCAATTCCACGTACGGCTTGTTCAGTCCTTTGCTGGGCACTGCTTACCTGCAGAGGTGGTAAGTCGTTTTGGTGTGCTGCTTTAAATTCTTTGACCTTCCAGGCTGATGGCCACTGTGGTTCGGATAGGAAGCCAGAGAAGACTTAAGCTCAACTCTGCATGTATCTCTGAACTTCAAGACAGAGCCGTCATTAGAGCGGGCAGCTATTAGACTAAAGCATTAAAGCGGTTAGGGTGAAACCCTTGCTTTCCTGCATGAGTAAGGAACTTCTTTAGGGTTCTTCAGTTATACGGTTATAACGGTGATACAAAGAACTGTCGTGTGATTTGATTAGAGGAACTGTTAGAAAACAAAGGGGGGGGGGGGGGGGGGGCCCCCCCCAAACCAAAACCCCCAGCAGTTTATGAGCAATGGTGGCCCAGTCTTGCTGGGTTCTTCCTCTGTGTAAAACATGGGGTCAGCAATGTGTGAAAGGACTGTCTGTCTTCTGACTCTGCTCATTACAGCAGATTTGCTAGTCTGCAAGCTACCTGTGCTGTGTCAACAGCATAAAAAGTACTTTTGAGTGCACCATCTTATCAAAGTTACACAAGTTAGTTTGTTTTAAGAAGAGTGCAGTAGAGTTACTGAAGAAGAACCAGGTTATTTTGTGTGACAGGTTGGGAAATAAATGCCTTGTTACAAAACGGGGTGCTCAGGAAAATGCTTGAGGATGCAGAACTTATGTCCTCTCTAAATGAACACTTTGTGTACAACAGCTGTCTTAACTCTTGAATTTCCAAAAAGCTTGATTCCTTAACAGCTGGGTCTGTGGGAAGTTGTAACACAAGAGCTGTGAGGTAGCTCATTTGTTGTGATGTTTAAACTTCATTAAATGTGACACTAAATAGGGTAATGTGATTTTACTAGACTCAGAAGACAAGATGCAAGTTTTCCTAACAGCTAAAATTGTCAAGAGCATGCTGTCCTAAACAGCAATGAGAGGGGTCAGTGGATCTTACATGTATTGAACATTGAGGAACACAAGTCTTATGTAGCAGTTGAATAACTTGTAGGGTTACTATAAAGCCCTTTCAGTCACTCTTGCTTTTCAATATCAATTTTGCACATTAACATTATTGAGAGAGCATTATGGTTTTGACTACAGAAAGTGCTGTCTAATGAAAATATTCTTGAGAATCTTCCCAAGTGCATTTCTTATAGGAACAAGCATATCGACTAAGCAAAATACTAAGCTGTTCATTAAGGCAATATGCTTTAGTGGCAAATGGCATGTGATTTATGTGAATTTTAAGTCATATCTGTACCTGTTTCTTTGTTTTATGGCTTTGAGCAAATGAGTTGAATTCTTTTAGCTCACTTCTCTTTCATTTGCTTATGTATTCAGGATGCTTAATGAGTAATCATTATCCTCAGAATGCTTCGGTGCCTAAACTGAGGGTAATGCTGAAGAGGTTTCTCTGTGGAAAAAACAGGACTTAGAGTTGCAGGTTTGATTCATACTTGTTCTTAGCATTTTCAACTAGCGTGTGTGTGTCTGCACCCTCCAAAAGAGTGATGTCTGAAAAGGCCTGTAAATCCTGTCCCCTTGGTTTCTCATGTTGCAACCATAAAGCAGAAGATTGGAAGAAGAAATGAGCTGTGGCTGAAGAAAGAGGCGTTGCCTTTTGGAAACCAATGTCAAACTTTTCCTGCAGTTTAGTTTTCTTCCAACGCTCTCCCGGCATGTTCTCTTTCTCCTCGCCTTCCCATGTATGTTTGTCTAAATATGAAAGGCTTACAGTTTTTTATTGTTTAAGAAGGGAAAAAAAAAAAAAACCCCAAAAACCAAAACCAAAACAGAAAACAAACCCCAAAAACCAAGCAAGAAAAAACCCTGGAAAAGCTTGTTGCCGCTTCAGATTTTTGATTTGGAGCTCTCTGTGGCTCTGCCACCTCTGGAGCTTCAGAAATAAGCAGCATGCCCCAGCTGCAAACCAGCCCATTGTTGCCTTCTGTGTTTACTCAAGGCTGAGCTGCATGGTCATCCAGGTGATGGAGGGACCTCTGCCTCTGCTACGTGACTGAGAAAGAGCTGACAGAGTTTAGGGTTTTGAGAAGAGTAACCTCATTTCCTAGAGTCTGCATGCTTGACGGCTCTTGAACGGAGAAGCTCTTGTACTCTTTCCTGGCCTTGAGACACGCAGTCGCTTCCCGCTTTGTCTACCCGTCTTTAAAGATGAATTTTTCCTTGTGCTCTGCAGGTAAAGTTAGCTGTACCCTTTCAGTGGCCATTCAAATGAAGGCAGAGACCCCACAGCTGGAGCAGGGAAGAGGAACATCTGCTGTGAGCCCTTACGAGGTGCTAATCCCTGCTCAACTGGTGGCTGAGCGACCTGGGTCGAAGAGGAGAGAGGGCAGGCAACGAGCAGGGGATTGCGGCAGAGATGGGAAAGGCTGTACGTGGGGGGAAAGTGGAAAGTCGTGGGAAAAGAAGCACTTTTTGCATATGAGGTTAAAAAAGAAAAAATGGTCTAAATGGGAAGTGCGTTTAAATTTGTGCTTGGGACCCCGTCGGTCAAATACTGATTTATCTCCGCATGCAACTTCCGTATATAGTTTAATGTATTGTCACTTCTATGGATGTCAGTATATGCGTTTTATTTTTGGTACATAAGGCTAGTAATGGAATGTGGCATAAGTCATCTGGGATTTAAACTCACATTGTGCCCATTTCACAATTTAGTACTCCTTTCCACTGTTAAATTACTATGAGTTATGGTTTAATGTCTATTGGGACAAATCGGGCTACATGGCAGCAGTGGGAGAGAAAGTGTGTGTGACTATTACTCATGATTTTAAGCATAAGTAATCTCTCTTTGTCTTCCTCCCTCCCCCGTTGCATAAGCTAATCTCAGTCTTGGCTTCAGAGCCACCGATTTACATGTATGAGCAGTTTCTCACCTGAGCAGCCTGTCCTCTACCCTCAGGTAACGATTGCTTAGGAAATAAATACAGGATTCACAGTCCAGTTCAAAAGAATTTGGGAAGCTTTGTCAATACTTCACATTTTTCAAGGACACACAGCACGATGTTTTCCGGCCAGATTCTGATATCCCTTCTTAGTGAACAGTTTTCACTGCAACAAGGTCCAAATCCAAACATTGAATGTAGCAGATCTGATAAAAGCAGCAGAATTTGACCCCTTTTTGGCTCTCACCGTGTCCGCTGTGAGCTTCAATAATGTTTTTTCATGATGTTTGTGAGATAATCCCATTTTTTTGCTGCTTGATTTATTTCTAACAACTCTGAAGGCCAATGAATATGGTATTTTCTGGAATGAAGTGTGTGTTTAGAGGCTGGGGGGAGTGTCAAGCTGGTTTTTGTCCTTTTGTTTTTAACCCCTCTTCCACAGAAGACACAGTGTCCTACAGACAGATAGAACAATGCTATATTCCATTTTAGCATCGAATCACAAGCGGGGTCTTTGAAATTAAATTTGGCGAATTGCCTGGATATGTTCAGTTTTTAACAAGCGCTGCTTTGTGCATTAGCACCCTACGCTTCCTCCCTCCCTCCCCCCGATGCTGCCACTGAAGAGAGGAGGAGAAACAAAAAAAAACCCCAAACAGAATAAAAGCATCTGATAGAGTGAAAATGGGGAAGAAAGAAGGGAGGAAAAGAGGAGAAGAGATGTATTCCAGAACAGCTGTCAAATTTGTCAAAAGAGCTGGACATAATTTTTAAGTTAGTCACACTCCCGAGTATCTGATTACATATGTATAAATCTTTTTTTTTTTTTTTTTTTTTAACATTAGGTGCAATGTAGATGCAACACAGCTTCTTGTATAGAATGCAGCTCAATTTTCAGCAGAATGTTTGAATGCTCGTTTACCAGGACTTTGAACCCAGGCATAAGCATGTGAATATTTGACACTAGCATGTTGTTCTTTTTTTTTGTCTGTGTGTAATTGGAGATAGGCTGCAGTGAGGAAGATAGATTATTATTGAGCAGAGTAGCTAGGTAAAGGTTTGACAGACTTTAAAGTTGCATGTTAAGACTGTATTTTATTAAACATTAATGTTTGTGCTGCTTTTATTTTTTTTTTAATTTGCCAAAGGATAAATGGAAGTGTCAAGCTCAAAGGATTATTTTCCTTGAAAGAGATCTGTGAAAATATATCTCATGACCTGAAGGTAATCTGTGAAGAAAAGTACTGTCCTACTGTTGGTAAGATTGTTGATAACTTACTGACAAAATGGCAGGCAAAGACCTCCTTCCCACCCCCTGGTACCCCGTTTTAGTTAGGTCAAGCAGTGTGATTGATTGGGAATCACCATTAAGGTACCATTTTTGCTCAGCTGAAAAATGTTTATCATCTGCTACATTTAATGCAGTGTGTTGTTTCAGTCTACCTACAGAGCAGAATTTCTGATTTCAGTGAGGATATATTCCTAAAATTAACTGTCCTGCAGTGGCTCTACCCAGTGCTGCATTCCTAAGAGGAAGGAATGGTGAATAAGCATGCAAATAAGCTAACCCTTTAATGAGACGGGGAGGGAGAGAGGGGGGTACAGAGGCGGCGGCCCTCTCTGCTCCCCAGCTGGGCTGTACTCGTAGGAGCTGGGGGCACCAGGCAAAGCTGAAAATTGAGAGCTGTGAAGCTGAACGGAATTCTTGTAATTCTTTTGAACTGCCCGCAAAATTATTTCACAGTGAAAATTGTACCAGAGGAATATATAAGCTCAAATATTTTAAATTTAGAGAGCAAAGGGAAATCCGTAGTCAAGTAAATGGCCATAACAGATGGCGGGTGTTTCTGCATTTGTGTCTTGTTTTTGACCCAGGGGTGAGGCTCTGAAGCAAATCTCATTTATCCTCATGCACCGTGCTTTGGTTCGAATCTGGGAGCAGTTCTGGAACATGCAAACTGGGTTCCTTTTGGATGAAACCAGACTGAAACGTGCCCTCCAGGAGGGCACCTGGAAAGTTCCTACCACTGGGGTTGCTCAGTTCATGGGATCAGGCTAGAGCTGGCTTGAAGTCTCTTCTCCTCTCCTCTGGAAGTGCGTGTTCTGTGGGTACTGAGGCCTCAGCAGCAACCGTTTGCCCTGCAAGTCAGCTGCTATCGCTTTGCAAATTTATTTCTCAGTTGGTTCTCCAGTGACCACTTAAAACATGTTGACTGAGCTATAGATAGCCTTTGTGCTTAATTTGCACATGGTTTTGTTCTGCATACAATATACGGGTCTATTTTAAGAAGATACATAATCTGAGTTTCTTAATTTATTAGGAGATGGAGGATGACTATTTTTAAACAATAAATCAGTTTAAAGTCAGGCATTGTTTGAATGAAGAGCGCATCCTTTTAACGCACTCCAACACCTTCAGTATTTATTAGTTGACTAAAACAAGGTTAGATAATACTGTGTACCAAACCTGCCTTAAAGAGGGACACGGGTAGCTAGTAAGTAGAAATAGTTGCATCTGATCGCTCCTGACTACACGTATGCTGTATTTTAAACCCGCGTGCGATCTCCCGCATGCTACTAGCAATCCATGCTTGTTTTGCCACAAGCCTTTATGGGAAGGTACGGGTCGGAGGAGAGGTGGGGAGCCCTCCCGGGGAGGTGGGGGAGCAGGGGAGCTCATGCTTTTGTCCACCCTCCGTGCAATCCCTGCCCCTCTCCTTTCTGCAGTGCAGGTGGGCTGTGCACGCCAGGGCAGGGGCAGGCATGGCCTCACCTTATCTCCCGGTGTCCTGAGGACTCCTGCCTGCTGCGGGGCCGGTAAGGTTAGACGGCTTATATTTGGGCTGTCTAATGCAGCCTGGCCGTGTGCTGCTTTGGGCAGGATGGTTCACAAAAATCCTGTGATCACGGGAGGGGCGTGCAAGGCCGGCTCTGGGGAGCACTTCTGGCCCTGTGGGGTGAAGGTGATGGCTAAGGTTGGGTTTTTTCCAAATCTGGATCGCTTTCTGAACTTTAAGTGACTGGGCTAGAAAATAAATGGAAATGAGGGGAATGTTTGCACCACAGCAGGAAAATAAGGATTTAAAGAAAATAGCCATTTCAATAGCCTATAATTCTAGGTGCTTAGCTAGTGACTGCTGCTAATCTGATTTGTCTGTCTTAAAAACCTGACAGAAAGCATAAACTACTTGGATATATGCTATACACAGTAATCATGTAGGTAATATATCAATATAAGCCTCAGCATAGGTTTTCAAAGCTCAGAAGTAGCTTTACTTTTGAAGAAAACTAAAGGAAGTCTTTAATTTAGGTTTTTAATTTACTTTTGTGGTATGTCCGTCCCCACCCACCCCACAGCCCCCCAGCCATGCTTGGATAGCTGACCGGGGTTCAGAGTGGTGTCTGTGCCAAGGAAACGGTGCATGTGAAGTACGAAAAGTCAGAAGGTAAAAGGTATGCCACAAGGGAGTGAAGTTATTGTGACTTATTTCGCCTTGGCTTTTAGCGATTTGGTGCTTTTTTTTGATTTGTAGTAGTTTCTGTAGTTCTCTCTTTAAATTGTGTTTAGGTTTGACAGAGCAAACTTCAGGAAGAAGTAAAAGAATGAAGTGAGGCTAAAATGGTGGTGTTGAATAGGCTGTAGCGCAACTTCTGAGCTGCTAGAGTGCTTATTCAGGTAGAGCGTTGAAGGAAATACTTTAATATTTTAAGTCAAACTGGACACGTACCACAGCTTGCTGCAGAGCGGTAGGTGAGATCCGCATCTCTTGCTGAGCCTGATGAGAGCCGTGGCTCTCCTGCGCCGGGTCCAGGTCTGCACGGAGGGAGGCTGTGCCCAGCCGGTAGATGCAACCTGAGATGGCCGTGTCCTACGCGAGCAAGTAGTGCAGCTCATTGGGGTTGGATCTGTAGGGTGAAACCGCTGTTGATAAGGTCCCAGTGTCCTTGTTGAACATATTTACGGGAGGGTGGAGAGTCAAGTCAAATTAGCTCTGGTCTGAGCCTGAAAACTGGGTGCGTTTACACGGTCGGGGCGCATGTTTTGGTTTCGTTTCGTTAAAAAGAAAGCCAGTTTGTGCGCTCTGAGACTACACCACAATGTGGGACAAGGTATGGTAAGGGGGGATGACTGGGAGATTTGTATCAGAAGGGCATTTGTCATTTCATCTAAATAGTAATTTTTAGGCTTTTGTAATAGAGATGCTCCCTAGCTGTTCAATCGCTGTGTGTTTTTGTAAGAGGACAGTGCTAATTTTGCCCGTTCAATTTAGCATTAGTGTTCCCTGGCTATTCAATATGTCCTGTAACGTCTCTTGCTTTTTTTTTTGGTTTGTTTTTGGCTGGAGCATATCACTCGGTTATAATTCAGATGATATTGTCAGTCAGTACTAAACTGCAGTGTTGCCCTTGTCGAAACTTGGCTCCAGCTGTTCACCAGAGTGGTGTGAATGGTGTTTGAGTGTGCACATCTGGTCATTTTGGAACAGGTTTAGTACATTCCTTTCGGTGCTAGAGTTTAATTTGCAGCTGGAAAGCAGACCAGCACAACACTAAATTACTCAGTTTCAGATAAATGCTTTCTTTGTGACTGCTTTGTGAAAATGATTTATGGGAATACTCTGTATCCTGATATGTTTCTTCCCCTTCTTCCACCACCTGCCCGGAGTCTGACATCCTGCAACTTGTGTGTTAGTCTTTGCATCTGCTTGCTATGTATATAATCATTACGTAAGCTGAAGATACGGACCATATAATTAAAGCAATAAACTGAAATAGAAATTTAAATTGCGTACCTTTTGGCAGTTGTAGGAATTGAGAAGAATGAAAAATTGAACTTTTGCAGACGAGCACCAGCAACTTGTCTGTCTTGCACTTGAGGAATGTTTTTGTAATCTGTTTCAGTACTCTTGAAATAATACTACTCCAAAGTGGGAAAAGGGACTTTCACTGTCTGGGAGAGCCAGAAATTGATTCTGGGCAAGCAAAATTAGATTGTTTCCTATAGAATTGCACTCAAATGTGTTTTGATTAGTAAGGCCATTTTCCAGGGTGGGGGGATGTGTGCAAAGATAATTACTGATCTGGTATAGATCTCAGTGATGCTCGGATTCAGCAAAGCTCAATTTTCAAGACTTACGATAACAAACTGAAAGTGCTTGTTTTCCCTTGCAGGCTCAGATCTTGATATTTCTTTCTAAGCAGCAAGCAGAGAAGGAGAAATGGAGGGTGCCTTTTCGCCACAGCTGCATCTTTGCCTCTGCTCAGCTGTTGACCTTGCCGTTGCTAGTGTCTTTGCATCTCGCATCTTCTATGAGTGAAGATCATAAAACTGTACTTGGATTACTATTTGTGGTTTTGAAATGTAGAGGATCAGGCTGCTTTCTTTTTCTTTAATAATGATCAACCCGTACTAATTTGGTTTTAAATCATTATAAGAGGGAAGTATCATTTATTAATGAAATTTGTGCAAAGAACTTGACCAATGATAGTTACCTGTATTGTGGAAGTGTAAACTTTTTTTTAAGGTGCAAAATGTCTTTTAGAGTGAGTTGTTGGACTTCTTTTTTTTTTCCCTTCTTCACTTCTCAGTTGACTAGATGAGAATGCTTTTTGTTCCACCTCCCCCCAGTCATTTCCTACCTGCTTCATTGCTAGAACCAGCTGGTGCAAGCTGTTTCCTTGTAATTATCAGTTTGCTGCTTTAGCGGTTCTTGGAACAGTATGCACAAAATAAGTCATATTTCCAGGACCAGTCAGAACTGATGTTGAAGTATTAGACAGAGAGATCATTGGTAGTGTGGGTGATGATGACTTGCTAAGTGCCACCTCAGCTGAATTGTTGCACAACAATATTACTGCTTTCTGCCTGGGATGCAGGAGGAGAACTTGCTGCCATTTATCTGTAGTCTTATCTAAAAACCCTCTCCATTTTATTCTGCTTTCTAAAATGACTTTGAAAAATACCTCATCCAGTTCCAGCAAAGAGGAAGCCACCTAATTGTTTATTGGTTTTACCATTGGGAAGATGGGTAGTTGAAGTGGAAACAGAGGAACTTGCTTTGTACACCCATGAGCAAAACTGTTCAGGCAGTATATGGAAGAAGCTATGTATTTGAATTCCTTTCTGGACATGTATCACTGTGCACAGTAATCTCTTGACAAACTTTCTACTAGTGTAAAAGTTATTTCTGTTGTGCAGGCATTTTCCCTCTGCCTCAGAACAACATGAGTGCATTCACTGTGATATCTTTAGCATTATGCAGCTTACTTATTTTCTGTCTTTGCTAACTTAATTTAGCTGACTAAATTAGCAAACTGCTAACTTAAAATTATTAAAATACACTTTCTAAATAAATCACTCAAAAGTACTTCACTTTAAAAAAAAAAAAACAAAACAAACCATAAATGACTACTACATGCTTTCCATTTGATGTGGGTCAGTCTGAAGCCTCATGCTTTTTGCAGGCTCCTGATAGGGAGGTCGTTCATGTGAAGAGAAGCACTTATTGAGAAATTTCTTTTTTGTTTTGAGCTGAAAGAATGCTATACCAATGTGGAAGGTCATGTTTTGTTTATTGGGAGGGAGGCAGAATGCTGTTTCTCAGATTGCTTTATGGAGCTGAGTCGGGGCTTGGACTGTTAAATTGTATTTGTTTGCAGGAGACTACTACTTCTATAAAATCAGTCAGAACACAGGTTTCTTTGGGTTTTCTTTCCTGTAAGCTAGTGAAAATATGTAATGCACGTATGTGCGCACACACATATATATACACACATGCATATAAATATAAAAAAATCCCCTTTTCTACGTGGTCAGTGTGTTTATCTAGTATTGTAATCCCTCTCTCCTGTCTTAACATGAAATGCGTATGTTATATTTGCTGGAATATTTTATATAACAATTCCCGTTGAACTTGCTAGGTGTCTGTTATAGCTCATAATTAAAAGAAGTAAATTCTTACTGTCCAGCAAGTTTGTTTTTTATCCAAATGCTGTCTTCATGTATCTTGGTTGTTTTTACAGTGCAATTAGATTTATTTTTTTTGTCTGTTACGGTAGAAGACTTTGACAAGGGTGGTGGCTCTTAGCGAGAGGTCAATGAGACAGAAGTTGTGACCAACCTAACTGTTGCAGGAAAAGAAGAGCATGCCTTTTGGGTACTTTGTTATGGTCACTGCTTCTTCAGAAAAGGATTTGTTGGTGCTTCTCTCCATGTCCTGTCAGTGTAAGAACCACTAAAATGCTCAAAGCAGATTAATAATGACTTGTTGCTCCTTGAGCTGCCACTTCTTCGTAACTGCTTTACCTTGGATTGAGAGGCGAGAGAGGGAAGTCCAGCAGAAATCCAGTGAAATGTTTAGGGGACTGGAGCATATGACAAAAGAGGCTGAGGGAAGGAGGAAGGCTGGGGTTGGGGGCCAGATCTAATCCCCAAATCATAATGGCAGTTTTGTAGACAAGGTGGAGATAAATACTTCTCAGATGTGCACACCAAAAGAACAGGAGGCAATTGTCACTTGTTGCAATAAGAGAAATTTTTTATTGGACATAAGAAGAAAAAACTGCAGTGAGAGTGGTTAAGTGCTGGAAGTTGCTCAGAGAGGTTGTGGAAACTCTGACCTTGGAGATTTTCAAAACTCAGCTGAGCAAGGCCCTGAGCGACCTGGTCTAACTTTGAAACTAGCCCTTTCATAAGCAGGAGGTTGGACTCATTCACCTCCAGAGGTCCCTTCCAAATGCCTCTGACTTAATTTGCACAGTTCATAACACACCTTTGTGGGATGTGTATAGTTCTGTTTCTTCCCCCATTTCTTCTGCATCCCCTCCAGGGAAATACGGGTACATAACTGCGGGAGAGAAATCCCTGGCATGAAAAAGACTTTGTATGCTTGTTATGTGCGTTACTTGAGAAGGTCCTGTCAGACAACTGGTCTTTCAAACTACTGCCAAACTTTGCAGGGAAACTTAATTCACCTGTGATTTGTCACAACTTTCTTGTTTAAAAAGATCGAAGTCAAATTTTAAATAGATATTAAATATCAGTGGGAATGTGTTCCTATAACTCTTAGAAGCAGTATGTGACCAGGTAGTATCATACATCACTTTTTGCAATGTCCTGCTCTGGGGTGAAGACTCTGCAATGAGGTCAAGTTTCAGCTCTCATTTAATACACGTTTGTCCTCTCCTCCACCCTTATTACGTAGTCTTATAACCTGTTACTATTTTTTTGTTGATGGCAAACACCTTCTGAATACTTCATTAATGGCAGATTTAGTATGAGTGCCTGTTGTTTAAGCATTATTTAATGAGTCAGGCCATTTTATGAGAATTTATGGTTGACTATGTGATCGCTGCATAATGCAAAGGCTGGGCAACCTTAGAAGGAAGATGGAAGTGGCATCAGTCAACACAAGACAATTCTCCATTTTCACCTTGAAATAGCAAACATTTATTTTAAAGGGTTGATGAAATTTTAATCGTTTCCCTATACATTAGCTGGTCAAAATAATTGGTTCACCTGTTACTATCTTTGCTCAGGATCAGATCACCATTTTAAGAAGCCAGAATAAATAGTACACCCAGTTTTATGCATTTTCCCCAGCTTGAAAAAATACCGTGTTTAAGTGGAGGGATTTTTATTTTCCGACACTTTGACTAATCAGTGACTCTTGTGTTTCAGTTAGAACAAAAAAAACCCCAAACCCCCCAAAGCAAACAGGATGCCTACTACAGTGCTGTTTGGGAGTCAAGAAATGTGGTTGCGAGCTGAGAACTCGTTAGCCCTGCTCAATCACATATTTATTTGTGTATTCTCAGTGTAGCAAGGATCTATGGTAACAGGACCGTACTCCCTTACATTGCAATCGTCAGTGCCTTAGTTCTCAGTGCCACCGTTCTCTCGTTAAGCACGTTAGCTAGCTAGTAAGGGGAGAAACCAGGGAGCTGTGGGTGCACCTCGGTCCTCTGCCCTCCGTGGATCTTCTGTGTGTCACCACAGAATTACCCAACTCTACAAGTACTTCATGTACGAGTGCAAGTGTGTAACACAACCTATTTTATAGGCACACATAAGATGTTTGAAATTATTATTCCATGTTACTGGATTAAAGATTTTACAGATTTTCAAAGTGTTTCCTTAGACACTCATTTAAGTGTTTTCTGGCATTGAAGAGAGCTATTGAATGTTTTGACCCATTGATACCGGGTTTTAAATCCTTGTAAAAGTAAGTCTAAAATATATCTGGTGGGTTTTAGGCAAACTGTCATTGAAACTTGTCATTGCTATGTGGTTAAGGTTGTTGTATTGTAGGTTCATAACCAGACTTTTCCTGAATGGGAAAATTGCTTCTAAAAAGCTGATGGCCAAACAGAGCAAATACATATGTTGAATAGTTACATTTGTGGAGTGCAGCCAATATGCAATTCTTTCCACACATTGGTAAGTCCTAGGAGATACTGGAAAGATCTGGTCACTAATGAACTATAAAAGATTTTCAGAAATTCCTGGTATTATTTTTAAATTTTCTATTGCTTTCTGTGACAGCTTTAAGGACACAGATGCCAAAAATCTGTGGATAAAAGCTGTTATGCATCATCCAGAGCATTACGGTCCCATTTATTTAACTACGTAGTTAAAGAAAGAAAAGCAACTTCTACAAAATTTCATTTTAAAGGATTAATATATATGAGCATGAAGAGGGAAGAAAAGAGCTTAGTTGTACTGTCCTTGAGTCAATAAAAAACCCAGCGTGATCAACCTTCTTTTACTGACCTGGA
The DNA here is from genome assembly GCA_009819775.1 of Phoenicopterus ruber ruber. Taxonomy (NCBI): domain Eukaryota; kingdom Metazoa; phylum Chordata; class Aves; order Phoenicopteriformes; family Phoenicopteridae; genus Phoenicopterus; species Phoenicopterus ruber. Next base: position 137,144,840 of record CM020215.1, read on the forward strand.
GAAATAGCTGTTATGCTTTCAAAATATTGATCTTTATGACTGAACAACAAAATACCAAAGGAATTATTCTTTTCGGTCATGTACCATCCAGTAAAAGATAACTGAGTACCTGAAATTGGTGAAATAAACTTTATTCCCTCTCAGTCCTTGGATCAAAAAGGAAATTGCAACGTCTCCGTTCCTAAAAACCTGTCAAATCCCCTCGCATGGGTCTTTGCATTGCTTTGAAATGCAGGAGGTGTTGTCAAGGGGGTAGTTCAAAGTCGTGAGACAGGGCAGTGGTGAATTGTTGAAGGTAAGAGCTTCTCCTCCTCTCTTCAGACCTTTTAAAAAGTCTTAGATTGCCATTCACCTCCGGTGAATGCATTTCCTCCAAGTGGTAATCTCCTGTCAGCTATCTAATAGATACATGGCTGTTGGTGAAAGCGCTTGTAAGACAAAAAGTGAATTAAATCCGGTAATGGTGACGCTGTAAGAAAGCACACTGATATCTATCATCCCATTGATTCTCCCCCAGCTCCGCGCAGTCTCCGTGCAGTTCCCGGCACACATTTGTCTCGCCTGTTCTGAAAAGCCTCCAGGGACTGGCACTGTGGGCACCTCTAGGTGACCTCTTCTGGTCCTTCCACCTGGGGCGGGGGATTGCCTTTGTTTTTTCCGTTGTTCCTCTTCCCTCAACTGCTGCCTTCCCACAGTTTCCTAATAACCAGTCTAAATGTCTTTTTATCATCATTTTAAGCCAACTGTACTGTCCATGCCTGGTGAATAGGGAGGATGATACGCTCTCATCCTCTTTGTGGAAACCTTTCAGATGTTCAAAATCTTTTGTCACGCTTCCTTCTTTTGTTTATTGATCTAATGACAGATGGAGGTCTATCTGAGTCTAAAAAATAAAGATATCTGCGAACCCATGGGTGTGTTCAGTAGCAAAGATGTAGCATAAGCAGTTGGGAGAAAGCACGTGTATGCTTTCTTCCTGTTTATCCCTCTAACCTTGATTTATGTGGCTTTAACCCGTAATGCTCAATTAGTGACCCGTAATGCTCAGTAACACATAACTAGACAGTGAAGAGTGACTTAGAAATAGCTGGCAGCCGTAGTTAGCTGCAGTTACTGGTTTATTCTTGCCTGTCGGGTCCAAGCACTGCCCGTGGGTGAATTGGAAAGGAGGGCTTGCTTTGCGATAGCTGGGTTTTGTGACTCTGATGCGCACCCAGCCCAGACCCGAGCACCTCTTGATGCCTGGGTCAGTCTCCATGGAATCTGCGATGAAACACTCTTCTGCTTGAGCCAGAGTGGGGGATTTTAACCTGACCTCGCTTGAAGGCTGCTGTTCTCATTTTATGGAGTGCAAAGGGTAAAGAGAGGTATTTCTGCTGTTTTGGTTCAGAAAAGCCTGCTGGTTCCAGTAAATGCCCCCATCCAAGATCCAGAAGCATCGCTGGAGAGCCAGGGTTGAGGGTTTGTGGTTTTATGGTTTCTTTTAAAAGTGTATTAATGAGGTGAACTGTGCACTCTGCTTACAGAAGTTCTAGATGGCATTGCCTGAAAGCCTTCCTGTTCAGGAAATAAAAAAGGGCTTTTTAATGAAAGCTTTTGGATCAAGCAAGAGCTTAAGATATTCTTAAAGTTCCTTCAAGCCTGATGAGCTCATATACATGCATCCACTGGAGAGTGTTTTCTATGCAGTGTCTTTGCAGAACCTGCCACTGATTGTGTAAAGCTGCATGGTTGGTATTTAAATAGTTTCTGTTTACTTGTCCACAGTAGCAAGCGACTTAAAGGTGTCGTGCATGGCCGGTCTTGGGGCTGTGCTAGCACAGGAATTGCCAGGTGCTAAAACTTCTGGCTATGGGAGGAAGAGATCTCCTGCACTCAGTGGTGTTTGGTTACTGTGGGTTGATGTATGCTGGGGAAAGGTTTGTCCTACCATAAAAATGAGACTCCCAGGAAACAGTCTCTGAGCTATTACTGGGACTTCTCCTCGCCTTGACACCTACAGCTGAGACATGTCTTGTAAATAATGACCATACGTGCAATAATCAGCACCTAGGTTTGTCTTATTTGGGATCTATAGTCAATAGTGTAATAGAAATAAAAAATACTACTAGGAAGGGAGGTTTTTTGTGTGAGGAATGTTATGGAAAAGCAGTAAGAAAAAAGGACTGGTATTCGAGTGTTGTGGTAACATAATGGTCTCTGTAAACGTACAGGCGTATTGCTCATCTGCTGATCCTCCCTCAAGCTACAACATGGAAGTGCACATAGGTAGAAAAGGGAGAGTTGGAAGATTGCTGCGGTATTTGGAACTGCAATATTGCTTAAGTATTTCAGTAATAACAAGGACTAGATCACCTTGTTTGTAGCTAGTTAGTTAACCTTTTTTCATTTTTTTTTAAGTCACCCTGTTGTCTTCCTTCTCCAGTTGTCTTCCTTCCTTCCTTCCTTCCTTTCTTCTTCCAACTCCAGTTGTCTTCCTTCAAGAGCATCAGCCAAAAATACATCCACTGAGTATATCTCCCTTCCACAACTCCTCACCTACAGAAAATGTATTCTTGGTCCCCATGCAAAATTAGCTTGCGTTTCAGACTGGAGGTTACGTTGATGTGTATAATCTCTGGAACAATTCTTGGCTTGAGCTGGCCTGGTCACGCTGCATTTGTTAGTCCAGTGGCAACTGTTAAATGGAAGCAACCTTGTTTGGTGGTACAGATGTGGCCCCTTGCATGTTTTCTGTGTACTTTGTTCGATCGGTAGTTGTTCTTAAGAAAGGAGTGTGTATAAGGATGGGGCCTTTGTATATATATAGGAGTTTGAGGTGATGACTTAACTGGGGAGAAAACTGAGAGGAAAAATAGCTGGCCTGTATCAGTTTCTCTTAGCAGAAATGGGATTTGACATCAGTAGATGAGGCTTATTGTGAACCGCAAGAGGATATAGGGATGACAGCTTAATCTCAGCCTCTCTTGGTAAAGATTCACTGGGATTTCTCCTTAATGAATGCCACAACAATTTGCATGATGCTCAGGAAATACTGTTGTATTATTTATCATTTTTTCACTTGTGCTCTTCTGAGTGTAATAATGAGCTTCATACTGAAGAAGAGGAGAATAAAAACAAAACTGTGACTAATATGTGAAGAGTTTCTGATGGCTGCTGGTGATGAGGCTTGCTTTGATGCCTTCTTCAAACACTGGCCCAGACGTAGCTGAAGCCCTGATCCCATCTCCAGTCCCTTTTCCCCTCAGCGTGGGTGAACCCATGTACCTGTCTGTGCAACTGAAAACCTGCTCAGTTGGGTTTGTGGTGGCCTCTACTGGTGCTCCTCTGCAAAGGAAAGAAATCATGAGCTCCGTCGTTCAAGTTTGCTCCTTCAGAAACCTAATAGTCCAGAAAATCTCTCCTTTGTAAGTGAAGTCCAGGGTGGGAAATGAAAAAAGCCCTTCTAGGACATTTGCACTTGTGGGGAGCCCTTCGAATCAAGATGCACCACCAAGAGTACAGCTCTCAAAGCTGCACATGTTCCTCTGCTGAGCGTTACGGTTTTGTTGCCTCCACGAGCAGATGTGGCCTGGGAGAGACTCGTCCTGAGCCTCAAAGCATAGCGCAGCTCCTGCCAGCTTTGGCTCTGGGTTGCAACTGCAGGCTAGTTGGGGCCTGGCAGCCAGGGGGACTCGGGGTGCTGTGCCCCATCTGCTCCTTGGCGAGGCTTGCTTGCTTCAGTTCAGGTGTATCTGCAGTCTGGTTTAACCTCTTCCTGCCCTTCCAAAATAATTCAGTCCTGCAGATAGTTAAAGCTACTTAGAAGCCTTCCGGCTGTCATGGATGAAATAAAATGGATAAAATCAAGAGAGACCTTGAGCTGTTAGTAGGAAACCTCGTGTTTATCGCTGAGAGGATGCTTCGAATTGATGTGGGTACAGGGCTCTTCCCTGCTCCGGCTGGGCCAGAGAAAGCACGTCAGCGGGTTTGCATGCCAGGGAGAGCATGGAGAGTGTTTGCATGGTGGGGAGAAGCTGGAGCCGGGGGCGGAAACCTCTCGGAGAGGAGCTGGCGTTTAGGTTGTGCCTCCATCCTTTTCAGCTGAAGAGCAAAGCATTGCTCTGAACACCAAAAGGCCTTCTTGCTTCAGGTTTAAATGACTCTTCACGTGCTTGTGAACACCAAAGCACAGCCTGTTTGTAAAGCCCTTTCGCCAGTAAATTGTCAGTGGGGGAGAAGGGATGCGTGGGTGGTTTGTCCATCAGGCATGTTTAGTTTTTGCTAGGAACTAGAAAACTTACTGAGCTCTGGGATGTGCTGTTCCCTTCCGGCAGTTGTAGTACGAGGAAGGTGTGGGCTCTTATCTTGGAGGTTTTTTTTCCCCTCGGATGCCCAAAAGTTGAGCTCTAGAGCCAGTGGAGCAGAGGGTCAGACCTTCTTAAATCAGCCCGTGAACTCATCTGCTGGATTTCCAGCTACGCTTACCTAGCTCATGAGGACGACGGTCTGATGCAGAAGGTCAGGCTGTCAGAAAGTCATGACCCAGAAGCACGTGGTTTGTCTTTAAATTGTGTGCTTTGGGTTCATCGGTCTTGCCTGTTTGTGAGTTGTTAAAGGTTATGTTCTCAGGCTTTTTCTCAGAAAACATGGAGGCTAGAAAATTTGGTTTGGTTTGTTGTTGTTTTTTTTTTTTTTTTTTTAAACAGCTTACAGCTGAGGTTTAACAATTGAGAAGCTTGAAGCCCTGATAAAAGCACTGAATATCATGAGACTTGAAATAAAATCATGAGATGGCAGTGTTGCTTCTAGCAGCTGATCTTTTTGGCAGTGTTTCATTTTCTAGGTCTCTGTGCAAATGCTTTTTGCTTGCTAAAAGCTCTATATTGATAAATTACAGCCAAGACTAAAGGCATGATTATTTCCACTATCTAACCTGTTTATCACTTACATGTCGCTTCTGGATTTGCCAGCTGAAGTTCTCACAGGCACAAATTAGCGCACTTGTTTTCCTGGCAATGCACAGATTTTGAATATGGTTAAAAAGGCTTAAATTAATCTGACATCTGGAGATGTGGGTAGTGAGAACGCGTTTCTATGTTACCAGCTAACTTTAGCCTCGTAGCTGAGGAGGCTTTCTCTAGGTGACCGTGCGCGGCGGCAGGAGGGAGCTCACAGAAGAGCCCTTTGGAGACGGCCCGTGTCAGGTGTGCTCTGGCAGTGCTGGCTGTTGAGAGAGCCTGAAGGGACTGGCCTCTTGACTGATGTGCTTCAATTTAATCCAACCCGTTTCAACCACAAGGGCATCGTTGGCCTAACAGCAACCAGGGAGCTTTCCCCGTCAAGTTCAAGTGATCCTTCAACTCCTTCTGGCTGCTTCTGTGCTTAGCTTTTAGCCCGAGTCTATTCAGGCATGGTATGAAGGAGGGCATCAGCAGTGGGTGTGGGTGTACCCTTGGTCTCGAGCAAGTAGGCTACGTCAGGCTAGTGCAGGCAGTGCTTCACAAGCTTGTGTTTAAGTGTTTGAGATGTCAATGTTTGAGACCTTGCCTGCATGGGCTTGCCAGGTGCATTAAAACTCAGCTAACACTTGCCACCAGAAGAGGTTTCTGTGAAGCCAATGTCACATGTTGCTTGCTTATCGTAGTCTGGCGGCACTGTAATAACGCTGCGATGCTTCCATATCGAGCTTAAAAAAAGGTATCAGCATACTTATGCAGCCCTTTAACTAGGATCCAGCCCCAAGCAAGATCTTTCGCTGTGGATCGAACGGTAACTATACCCTTTATGTACTTGGTTTTTCCCTGGGCTTTTGTTCTCACCCCAAAGCTTTCCTGCAGTTAGCATCCTCAAAGGGTGACGTTTTGTTGCTTTCAGCCAGAATAATGGCTGCTCTCGCTAAACTTGAATAATGCCGGTGTCCTTTGAGCAGGGGGAGGCAGAAGCATTTCCTGGCCAGACAGTAAACCAAACTGGCGCAGGGATAAGCTTTTAAACAGCTTGCTTGCTGTTGGGGTAACCTTCTCCAGGGACTGCAAGGGTGGGAATTTAACTTCAATATGTGGCTTTTTTGCATAGAAATCAACAGTCTTACTTTACGCAAATGTGTTCAAGAGAATAAGGGCTGGGGTTTGTTATTGGCTCTTGACTGAGGCTAAGTGTGGCGGTAGCAGCTACTTCAGAGCGATGGTAAACTCGGGTGACTGAGCTTGACTTTGCGTGATGTGGTGGTGGCAGCCTCTTGGTCCTTTGTAGTGCTGTAGTAAGCAATGAAACGTGGTCTAAGAGTGTGAACTCGGGAGGAACAGTTACAAAAATGGTGGGTTAAAATAGGGCGATGAAATGTAAAAATATTCTTTTCTGGAAAGGGCCTTCGTGCCATTTAGAAAGGAAATAAAGATGGCACCTACGTTCTTCTGCCAGGATCCCCAGTGCACATTGGCTTGGCTTCAGTGATTTTTAATAGAATTCAACTTAAAGTGCTCCCAAATGAACAAATAGGAATTGAACTAACTTAAAGGAGGACTTTTCTCCCTTTGAAATACACAGATCATAAAAGGAAAAATCATTATAGATATTAATGAGTTGCAGATACCTGCCTATGTCTTGTTTTGAGGCTTTTTTGTGTCACTGAAATCTGTGCGCTGCTGTTGATCAAACTCTGCAGCGTCTACCACAGCGAGAGTTAATTTTGGAAGGCTGTAATTTACAGGTAGGAAAGGATTCATGATTTCAGGGAAAATTTCAGTGGCAAGTTCCAAGTACCCACTAGCTTCTTTAATATAGCAATTCCAAATCCTCAGGGAGTATAAGGGGGAAGAGCTGCAAAAAATGGCCAGACTCGCATGATCTTTCTAAATAGCATCTGCTTTTGTCATTCTCTGAGTCAGAATACTGGGCTAGATGGCTATTGCTCTGACACAGCTGGGCATCATTACTTATATTTTTAAGCAACATGAAATTCCTGTTCCCATGTTCCCACAAACATTATGCTATAGATACATTTTTCTGTGTGTATACATATGGACATGTTTATTGCCTAGGGAGTGGATGCACCCTCATAGTGCTTATCTTCCCATGCTATTATTTCAAGACTACTTGATGGCTGCAAAAGAGAGTTCCCCGAACAGGAAGATGTCAGATCTAGCTTCTTTCAAAGCTTGCCTCTGGCATGCTTCTCATTAGTTGAGGGGACGTTTCTTGTTGTGTGATGTGGGGCTGAGGAACCTGAAGGGGACAGCAGAATGTTTTGTTGCTCCACATAGAAGAAAAACATTTTCTCCACCCAATTGCTCCACCTAATTTTTTCAGTTAGGTACTTGCATCGAGCTACATGGATATAATCTATACTGCAGACTGGATAAAATCTCAATGAAAACTTTCTGAGTCGTCTTATACAGAGTACTTTCAATGATATGTTTGTTAAAACTTTGTCACCTTTTTCTCAGAAATATCAAGCGACAAATTTCATCTTGATTTTCTTAAGTGGATTAGCCTTGGCATAGCTGCGATGCTACTCAGCCTTCAAGGTGCCTTCAAGGTTGCAGTGTCATAACGGCGTTAGCAATATTGCTCTCAAAATGCACCTACTACCAATCTTCAGTATTAATAATAAAGAAAATGAAGTGAATCCATGTAGAAAAACTTTACAGGGAGTTTAATCTTCTGTCACAGTGTAGAAATTTCTAGCTGATGTGCAACTTTTTGTACTTTAAAAGTTACGGAGTTTGGTCTTTTAGCAAATGCCCCGTTTCAGAAACTGTTGCAGCTGGTTGACAATTAATGCATCTAGCTCAGTTAGTTTTGGAACCAAAATTCTAGTTCAAGGTTGTAAAGAGCCGAGACACAACAATATTATGGTGGGATCCTCTAATAAGTTAGGGCATTTATGGACAAACAGGTGGAGGAAGGGAGTGAAATCCTGTGCTCAGGACAGATGATTGGGAGCCTGACTTGGTTCTCCTCATGGGTTCATGTCGCCTTGAACTTCTGTGTCGGTCCCCTCAAAACTGAGGATGGATAACACTTGTTTCACTGATGAAAATGGGTTTTGAGTGGATGTTGTTTTAGATGTGCAGCTTCCACAAACCAAGTAGTACAGTGTCTGTCAGACTGTTTCAGGTAACAGTTGACAGTGTGTTGCAGAGCGTAGATAAACAAAGTTTACACCTCACTTAAAAATTGTTGAAATGACTGCTGTTCTCGCGCAGATGTCGGCTGTTGCAAGCCCACTTTGGGATTACAGCGTTATGATTCAGAGATGCCATCGTGTCTCCTCCAGTGCTGTTTATCCGTCTGCGCTGACAGTTTTCTCCTGACTCTGCACAGGGATGAAAGGGAAAGGCAGAAGTCTAGATCTGATGATTGGCTCTATCATTCTCATACTTCAAAGGCTATTGCTTGCTCTTGTCACCTCCTGCACTATTTATGTTGTACGTAAATCATCTGATCCACGTTGTGCTCCTAATAATTCTCGAGCTATTTGCCAGAGCTGCTCATCACTGTCCTTGCTGCCATGGAAACAAATTGTTCCCAGTTTCATAGGAAGAATATTTTCTTTTTTCTGTGATAGCTTTGGTTATGATGCATCAGAAATTGAGAGGCCAGGCATCATTCTCTATAACCAGGTGCTCTTAGAAGAATTTTTGGAGAAGTAGAGGAGGGGTAATGCTACTTAACATTTGTTGTTTGTTCTGTTTGGAAAATCAAGTGAAAGAAGCGGGGCGATGGGCATTTGATCATATTTGCTGCTTTCTGTTAAGGAAAGCACTGCCCAAAAGTCTTGCTGCAACACGTCATTTTAAAAAATGAATGACTGCCATTGTCTTTCCCCCGTCCTTTGCATCTTCATGACAGTATGACTGGTGTGTTCCCATTGCCTTTGACAGTATTGAGCAGTCGCTACTTACTTAAGCCACATTTGACCTTTGCGTCTTTGTGAACAAGAAGTGATGAGGGGAAAAAAACAACCCCTTTCCTAGTTGCAGTATCCTATGCATACCCTAGTGGGATTTGGTAGCAATATATGGTGGAACGATGCCGACTTTTGCCTGCTCTGAGCTAAACTGCTGCTGGATTGTTACTAAGTATGTTCCCAAGAGCACAAAAATTGATTAAAGCATTTTTCCTTTTTTATGTGTGTCAACAAACAAGGTATTCTGACACCAACTTGTTCTGGATATGAATTCTTGCTCAAACAACTCTGTTGACTTTCATCGTGCATTTTTTTGCACAGACTTTCTGGTTCTTCATAGTGCTGCCGTGTGCATATGGAAGGAGCTCCCTGTCTGGAAAAGTGATGCTTAGCTAAACACCCCTTCCCAGAGTGCGCCTACCTTGGTGGTGTCAGGCTGGCTGTGATCTTGAACAGCTGATTGAAGTCTCAGATTTTGATAAAACGTGCCCTGATTTCACTATTGCTTTATCGTTTTAGTCGAGGGATATTCTCTCCCATCTGTTTCTTTTGTTCGGCTCCTGCAACTTGTCTATATAGCAGAGCATTCAGTCTAGGATTACAGGAGTCTGCTTTCTTCGTTTCTGACATGCCTAGCACAGCAGGAGCCTTCTCCCTAATTGAGCCTTGTAGGTGCTAATGCAGTAATACTTTTGCTGATCAGGACAGCTTACAGCATATGGTTGCTTCTCAGCAGGACAAGAATACCCTCAAGCAGCAGAGCTGCGGGGTGGGCAAGGTAGCCTCAGCAGGTAGGTTACGTTTCACCGAACGGAGCAAACTTGCATCAAAATGGCTGTGGATTCCCCTCCATGCCACCTTTAGCTGATTTTCATTCCGCCCTTATTGAGTATCTGTGCTCTAGGTTTTACCTGTCAGCAAAGTTGTAGCGGTGTTTGATTTCAGATTCGGTGGGACCCACTGTTGGTAGACTGAGGAAAAGGGAGAGAGAACAGAGGAGACGGGGGATCATTTTGACTTACTGGGCTTGCAGACCAGGTCATTGAGTGACAACTGAAACAGGCAGAGGAGAATGAGCTCCGTCACTTCCACTCTGTCTCCCCCTTTCGATAGTTTGGACCTTGAAGGTACATTGTTTTAAGCATATCTAAATTAATTCCTCAGTTTTTCATCCTGCCTTAAATTTGGCAGGAAATGCTCCAGAAAGAAGCTTTTTTTTTTTTTTTTTTTGGCAGTGAGGGTTTTAATATAAAGAAGAGACTTCTAATAAGGACAGAAAATTTGTAAGGAAATCATTAAATTACATACTAGATAATGATCTATGCCTGTCTCATACTCCAGCAGTTGTGAAAGCAAACCTTGACACTGGACATGGAAATGAAAATGAACTCTTTTTGTGGTTTTCCTGTGGTTTACAGCCAATGAAACTTGACGGTGGAACAACAGAAGATGAAGCTGTCAAAAATACCCTTTTTTTCTAACAGCATAAGCAAGCAAGAGGTATCCAGTGCCCCGCCAGGAAGACTTTGGTTGCGTGGCGTGTGCTGCGGTCCTTGCCATCCCATTTTGAGGCGGATCAGGTGCAGTGCTCAACACACGCTTCGGAGCGCTAAGTAGTTAGGGGCGAGCGGCTGAGACACCGACTGACTTGTGTTGGCAGATGGGAATTCAGGGATTCATTAGTCATGCTGTAGTCTCTTGTTTTGCAGTGTGTCGTGATGAAAAGAGATAAGAGTTGCCTTTCGATAGCTGAAGAGGGCTTTTAAATACTGCAGGCTGAAGGCCACTGTTTGAACGATGTTGTCTTCCACAGCAGTTGATCACCAAGGTATTCGTGTTGCAGATCAGGGAGATGTATGTGATGGGATTAGGATTACCAGGCTCTGTTAATTCTGGAGAGTGGACTGCTGGATCTTATTTTGGAATAAACAGAGAATGGTCCAAAGAGACGTTATCTTAAATGCGTTTTCTGTAGGTAGGAAGACCTTTTTCAACTACAGCATAATCATACAGTAATATAGTTCTCATCTTACCAAATTAGGGTCTGTTCCAGTAAAAATCAGTGAACTGGAAGAAAACCACTATTTTTTTCCAATGCATTTTACATAATGGTACCTTTATGATACCCAAATTTGGGTTCTTCATCTATCTTATGTCTCTGTCTGCCCAGGAGGCTGTAGTGTGCCTACTTAAGAGAAGATTTGCCTTGCCATTCTTCAGTGATTCACTTTTTGGGTGGAAATTGGGTCTAGACCTATGCTATCTGTCAAAGAAGTATAGGATGTGTGAGGCACGCTGTCCTGGTCACATCATTTTAATTTTAGATCACAGGAGGGAGGAGGAAGACAAACAAGTCTTTCCAGCCACCTACATCTTCAGTGTTGAAGTCACAAATGTCTAAAAGGGTGTTAGTAGAAATTATTAGCAATGAAATCATCCATGTAAGTTAATAGGTAAATATACGATGAAGTGAAAGATGCCATAAAATTAATAGTTGGAGAGACATGAATATTTGTAACCTTGCTAAAGTCTGTGGCAAAATGAAGTACTCTTGAATAAATTAGAATAACAATGAGAGGAGTAAGCTTATGAAAAGTTTGAAGTATGTTCTGTCAAAATTGGGCAACATTACTTAATCAGGCCTATCTCAGAGGTACGTTTCTGCCTGCAGAAACAGGGACAAGCCTTGTGAAACTGTCCATCCAGGAGGAAACAGAGTTAATGGGTGCCGGTCCATTTGTGCTGGTTGCTTGGTAAAGAGAGGAGTGCGAAAGTCCTTCACATAGTGAGGCCAGTTTAAAGGGACTAACTGCTGGCAGCCCCTGGGCTAGAGCCCTCCAAGCTTGGTTTCACGCCGCCTTCTGCTGAAGTGTAGGTAAACAGAAGGGTTTAAACGAAGTGTTCCTCAGTGTAGTAAGTGCAGTTTCACCAAAGTCCTCCCGTATCTTGGCTGCCTGCTAAGACATTAAATGTTGTGCTTACCCCACACTCTCTTCGATCCCTGTTACTCTGCAAGCATTGGAAATTTTTCATGTTAGCAGTCAGCCATTACTCTGTGGGTTGTAGTGCTGGTCACAAATACCCTTCTGGCTCTTAAAAAAAGGGACGTAAACTGCCCTTCTTTGGACAGTTCAGGTAGGCATGATATTTGGAGGTGGTCCGAGCCCGTGTTGTTCTCGAATTAAGGGTACTGAACATTTTTTTGTTTCTTTGTTAGCTGTGAGTGTCCGACACAAGCAGCTGACTGCTGAGCCTTTCCGGGAACGGTGCCTTTGGGATGCCTAAACACAAATCAAGGGACCAGGTTTGTGCATCTCTTAAGGGGCTGCTTTTGCACAAATATGACCAGTGTCCTTGCAACACTATGGAGAACCAACCTGGTAAAAACTGAAGCCCCATCTTTGAATAGCTTCTGGATGGATGTACAGTGCGGGAGCAGCTTTTGTATGTGCGTGTGGGGGGAAGAACTGAAGCATTCGGTATTTCCAAAATGTTCTAACCATACTGTCAGTGTTGCTTAGCAGCAGAGGGTTTAAAATAGCGGTATTACTCAACAGTGTGAGCCACATTTGCACATGGTAATGTTCTGTGTCCTGTATTGACTTGCTGCATTATAAAAGTGCTAAGTTAATGTAAGGAAAGTGAAGATAGCTCACCTCCTCCTCTCTTAACTTGATGAACAAATGGCTGAACAGTGACACGTCTTCCTTACGGTTTCAACAAGCAGATGTCCAGTACAGGCATGCCACGGTGTTTTGGTGCCCATAGCTGTGTGCATGCAGACCTCACTCGAATGTAAAGGCCTTTCACCCCCCCGTTTGCCTATGAGCAAGTTTAACTCTCGACCCGGCAGCCCACGCTGGTCCCGACTAGGGCTGTGCTATTAATGCAGCATCAGTTGGTTTGGGGGGCACTAGCAGCGAACAGTGGGGACAAGAGCAAGTGCAAATAACACTCAGCGATCTCTCGGCAGCCCAACTTCTTGGTCCTTGTCAGTGCACGTTCCCACCACTCATCTGCTTCCTGAGTGGTTTGGTCTTCTGAAGTGATGCTGAAGAGTATCTGAGGTGGAGGTGTCTCCTACCCACCGTCTGTGGGAATCCCAGCCTCCCCTGGAGTAAGTCGGGGGACTTGCAGAACTGCAGCTGTACTTGCTGTCTGCTCCAGAAGAGCGGAGATGAGAAAAAAAGAAAACATCCCTTACAGTGATGAGGGCAATAGATCATGGTGGCCAAAGTGAAAAGTTTGGTACAGGTATCAAGGAGCTCAAGAGTTTTGTCCTCTACAGGATTAAACTAAGGGTGGATGGTGGTTGAGTTGTATGGTAGCCTACTGAAAAATATTATTTGCTGATGTAAAGATGAACAGCCCAGTATATTACATGTTTTACCTGCTTTGAAGAGCTTCAACACTTGCTTTAGAGCTATAGAAATACTCTTAGCATTGCTAATGATATTCCTAACAAACATGACTATATATTATTGTATCAAAATAGGGCCATATTTTAAAGCCCTGAAGTGAATTAAAACAGCAACTGGATCTGTCATTAGTGTTTTGTATGCTGTACCATGGAAATAAAATGTTTATCAGATGCAGATGCTTAAAAGCTGACCTTAAAATAAGGAAAATATGTTTTTTAAGCAGATCTCTCTTTTTTTCAGTATTTAAAACCATGACCTATTTCTTCAATGAAGGCTCATAAACAACCCATCTTAAATTGCACAGTTAGAACATCATTTAAGTTTATGGCTATTTTATTCGCCCTTTGCCTTAAATGTGGGCCATTTGATGATAGACATTGCCTCAGCACACAGTACATGAACGGTGGACGAGTATGGCCGTTAAGTTTTAATCTAAGACTGGTCTGTGTGCAAGTAAAATACTTCATTCAATCACTTGCAGTTTGCAGGGTAGTGTTTCAAAAAGAAATCTGATAGTGCCTGTGGCAAATAGCACAGTATAAATTGTGGGAATTAATATTAATTTAAAATGCTGGTTTAATGTTTTTGAGGAGGAGAGCTAAGCTCAGTGGAAGTATAAATGAAGTCAACTGGTTTGGGTTGGGGATAGCAGTGGATTTAATACTTCCATAGACTTACCTGCCATTGCTTTACCTCTGTAGAGACTTAAGATACAAGCAACAAGGACGCTGAAAAAAATGACTATGCCACCAGTTGCTTGGAAAGATGATGATTTTCAGTTGTTAAAAGAAAACAGACATCACATTTTAGTCAGAAAAAGGACACCTGATGTGCCAAGGGCTGACATGTTTTTTTTTCCCCAAAATGATTATGAAAGACATGAAGGTCATATGACAGACCTACTGTTTCCCTGCACACATGCTTTGTACTTCAGAAAGCAGTGAGTCTCATGAGATGTCAGTTGCTAAGAAAAATATGCTTCTGTTTCCAATTAGGCAAGCGGGATCTTGTGAAACTGTCTCTGCAACCTCCTGTAGCTTTGTTTCAAAGTCACTGTCGGTGGAGGTGCATTCACAGGAGCCCCACTTGCAAATTCTTCAGGTGTGCAGCAGACGGTGCAAGTAATTTCTGCACTACTGGCTTTTCACGTTTGGGCCATACGTTACCCAGCTGATGTACGGAGTGCCACATGCAGACCGAGGGTGTTGCTGGCCTGTGCTGGCTGGTATGCCTCTGAGCTGGCAAAGCATTTTAGCGAGTGTGATTCAAGGGCAGTGCTTAAGGGTGCACTGCAAAGAGGAGAGAGCTGTTTCAACTGGGATCCCTCTCAGTGAATTGCTCTGAACAGATTCTCAACTGGAGGGGAGGGAAAGAGGGGGATTGGAAAGTGCTCGGTCCAGCTGAGTGCTGCGTAGATATTATTTACCGCTTCTGAATAGTACCTAAACAAATAATTTCTCCATGTACGTATACATGTGCATGCACACGTGCTATAACAAGGCCTTGAAATGTTTATCCTGTATTTCAGAAGTATCTTGTTCTTGTGGTTTCTAGTAACAGTGCTTATCTACGACCTGTTTCCTGGATAGTTTCCAATGAACGCAAGATGTATTTAGTTGGAAGAAAGCAGCTGAATGAAAATTATTTGGACACATATGCAATATTGTGCTTTATATAACTGCCTGCCCTTACTGATAAACTTCGCACAGAGGTGAGGAGGATTTCTTCTCGTTGTTGTAGATCGAAATCTTGCTAGAGCTTGAAGTTGTTCACAAGTTTGCAAAATTAGCTGTTAGTAGCCTTACAGGACTCACCTGGGCTTCAGCAGGGCTTGGATTTGGTCCTTTGAAAGTGTTGTTTCTGTACGTGTGCTCAAAATGCATGTCAGCTCAAGGCCTGCATGCCTTAGATTATCAGTTCATTTTCTCGGAGACCTGGTGGCTCCGTGCAGGAGGATGGATGAGACACCAATTCTTTCTGCCAGCTTCCATAACTATCCTAAAGGTCGGTTTCCACGTTCCTTTTTTCGTATCTGTGCATGCTTAGGATCACGACTGTAAACCTCTCAAGCCGATTGCTGTGGAAAGGAGGAAAAAGCACCATGTTTGAACTGCTGCTGGCACGAGCCCAGATTTGCCATGAGTGTCTCGCGTTAGGCTCTGAGGCCAGGCCAAGCAAAGAGATACATTTCCGGCTTCTCTTTGGCTTTTGAAACTAGTTTTACATCTGGAGAAAACGCTTCCATGAAATACTTATTCCCTTTGGGCAGAGGCAGATGTGGACCCCGCGCACAAGCCACGTACCAGCACCCTGATGTTTGTTCCTCTCCGCTCAGCTGCTCGTCTGAGAGCTCCTGGCTCCCGCGGGGTTTGCGGTGGCAGACCTGGGGGAGCAGCACCCCTCCTGCTTAGATGTGGGGTGCTGAGTGCTTCAGGGCAGGCAACTCTTCTTAGTGGGACCTAGGAAGGGACATTTGTCTGCATCTTCTCTTACCTCTAGGTGTACCTAAGATCAATTTTCTGGTCCACCAGGTAAGTTATCCATAGTGAATGTGGTGGTACGTCTATTTGTGACTAAGTATCGTGTAAACTACTGCATAAATTACATTGCTGATGAGGCCTATGCACACGCCTGACCTAAGTGTCTAAGGTCTGTTCTTGTGGTTTCGCACCTTGCCAATTCGGGACCTAAATAATGAAAACCAGATCTCAGCTGCATAATTTTGACTTCACTTCCCTGAAGTTTGGTGCTTTCCCATGTCAGGCTGGTTTCACTCTCTTTGCCAGCCCTGCAGGTAGTCATCAGCTGTGGGGAGCTCTTACGCATGTCATCTCCTGTTCTGGGATGAGTTAACCTTTTGCTGTTCCTGACTTTCCTTTCTTGTTTTGAAGGGAGCTTTTCTTAAAATTTTCCCTACAGCCAAATGAACAACTTGTTTCCTTTGCTTGGTTTTGTTTAATCCCAGGGCTTTTGCTTCCAAGCGTGAATCGACTTTACTCTGTTTCGCTACCCTGGAGCAGCAGCTGCAGCTCCCTGAAAAGGCATTGAGTCCTAAGCGCTTCATTAGCGTGTGCTGTCTACATGTAATTAAGGGGCAGGCTAGAAGATGGCGAGCTGTGACTTGTTTGTATTCTGTCACTTCACTGGCTGCCCAGTGGATGTTGATGTTTAAATCATCCGTCTTGGTCTTCCTTGTAGAAGGAGAGCTTGGGATGTCGCTCTGGTGCAAGTGTGCTCCTGACAGCACCTGTATGCAAACCGGTGTGGTTTGGTAGGAAAAGCTCAGCCTGGCACAGAGCTGGGATCCACGCCTGACTGCTGGCTGAGGCGTGCTGTGTAGTGCCCTGTTTCTTAAGCCTGTGTTTTGCTTTTGGTGGGTAGAAGTGTCTAGAAATCGTTCCAGGAGCTGGTATTTGCAGAAGTCAAGCCAGTGCAAAGTCCACTTAATATTTGGTGGATATTTTTTGGTCTGTCTGCGTATTTCCTGGTGGTCTTTCCTCTACAGTTTAGATGTCTCGGAACTGCCAACACTTAGTGTTGGTGTGTTCGAGCTGTGGGATGTGAGGCTGTGAGCAATGCGGTCCTAGATATCTCCTTGCTGCTTCCTGCCTCCTCCAGCCTATCTCGTGTTGCTGTGGCAACTCTGAGCACCTACGGGCATGGAGCAGTTGTTGCCTGTCCTTGCCTTCATGCTTCGTAATCCTCATAGTTCTGTGCCTTTCGGTTTATCGCATGTTGTGGGGTCTGGGGGTTCTTTTGTTCAAGGCTAGAAACTGCTAACTTTTTAGGATGGCATTTGTCTAAGACAAGATGTCTTAGATTACTTTTGGCCATGCCGTATGTTGTGTTGCGTTTGATTAAAATTCCTCAGGCTTCATTTCTGAGTAAAATGAAGCACGCGGTCATGCCGTGTCCCAGTCACACGGTAACAAAGGACTCCATTACAACGTTTCATTAGAAGTCTGTGTATATCACGGTTACTTCCATTTCCAACAAGAAACCCACAAACGACCCAAGGGAAAGTCAAATATGTGTACGCTGTTGTCCAGCTATCTGCAGCTGGCTGGAAAGTGTTTTCCAATCCCCATCCTATGTTTTGTTAAATATTTTCTTGTGCAAAATTTAAGACTCTTTTTCATTTTATCAAGTATTACAAAAATTGAGAATTATACATAATGTATTTTGCTGTCATTTTCTTCAATTAAATACTTTATCTTTCTCTAATTAAGCTCTTTATCATGAGCAATTACTGTCGTCTTATAAAAAACAATTGCCAAAAGGTTATCTTCCTTTAATAAGAGAACAGGAAATTTTGCTAGGGATTACAGGCCCTGTGGAGGTTTGCCAGTAAATCTTCCACATAAAATATTTGTAGTTGTCGTAATTGCATACTGTACTTTGTGCTAGTGCAGGATCCCATTCTTCCCTTGAGTTCATCATGCCTAAGTCTTAGGGCTTTTACGGCGCTTATGTGTTTAACATACACTTGCTGCTGCAGCCCGAAAGTAGATTTAAATTACGGAGGAAAGAAAATGGCCTGCAGTTTGTGTATCTCTATAACTGTGCTCTATTACTAGTAACACAGATGCAGATACAGGCCAGCGGAGGGAAGGACCGTGTGCCTGAAGGGCTGCGGCGATCCCTGTTGCTGGATGTGGCTGTAGAGAAAATGCAGGCAAGACTGAGGGGCGTCAAGTCAGACTCATCAAAGTAGAATTGGTTTCATGGGGTCTGCAGTGAAATTGTGGTGTTTTGCCCTTCATTTCAGATGAAATTCCCATGTACTTGAATTCGTACAGCTTGTTCTTGCGTCTCTTTCCTTGTGACTTGGCTTGTGGTTAATAACTACGCTAGCTAGAGAGAATCTAATTTGGGCACGTCTTCCTGTGCTACCATCGTGCCTCTGACAATAATGTGTGCCGGAGAAAAATGTATGAAAACTGTATGGGTCAGTATGAATTCTTCCAGTCGTCCTCCCTCCCAGTTTACTCCTGTTATGTTCTTAGCTTGGTTATATTGTTCTAGCTGGGAGTCCCACAAAAATAGGCATTGAGTATTGGAATACAAACAAACCTTTTTGGTTTTGATCCTTTTTGAATGGATGGAATGCCCTCTTGATAATTAAGATTAAACGGACATATCCTTTTAAAAGGGTCTCTGGAATAGGATTGTTGGTTTGATGTTGACCCCAAAGGAATAGAGGTTTGATTCAGAGAGATCTTTCACTAGCAAACTGCTTTCCCAACTTTGCCAGCTGTGCATCCGTCTATAGGATGGTTATTGGACTCTTACATTTAATTGTATTTGCAGGCTCACACGTCTGAGCTCTATATGTTCTATTTTGATTTAATGCAGCAATAATGTGTCCGATACATTGAATCTGAAAAAAAGACTGCTGCTGTAGCAGCAGGGGCAGTATTATTGTAAGGGACAGTACCTTCAGGCCAAACCCCACACCAGAAGAGGCTTCAGCTACCTAAGGCTGAATTTACTAATGTGAAAATCCCTTCTCAGTGAAATTCAGAAAACTTGTGGGACCCCATCTTTGTGCAGGGGAACCAAAGGAGTTTTCTTCTGTTTAAATCTGGAGCTCTGGGCAGGCTCAGTCCCTCTTCCTAGTCCTGAGCTGTGTTGTACCAAAGGCAGGGAGGGATGCAGAAGAAAGTTTACATGTCTCCTGTGGACGTGGATTTCTGAGATTGGGTACCTGGCATCGTGCACTGATGGCCGCTGTGGTGGTCTAAAATGTCGGTGAGAAGGAGGGCACAGAGGCGGAGCTCTGGACACGGACCGTGCTCTCACACACATGCGTGTGTTCTTGCTGTGTACCAGAGTGACTCCCACTGCTGTCACCTCAGCTATTGCCGCCTTTTCACGTGGCCAGCAGGTTTTGGAAGAGAGGCTCTCAAGAAGTTTTCCTTGGCCAGAGTTTTCCGTGCCTGGGTCTGGAGTGCGGAGAAGTCCTCACCTGAGATCTGAAAAAGCTTAGGGCGAGGTTCTCTTCTTGTCGTGCAGCGTGACTGTGTTTCTGGGCCCCAGCCTGGCTGCCACTCTGTATGCAACAGCCATCTTCTGCAGAGCCTTGCCACCTACCTCAAAGTACTCAAATCCAGCCAGGTACCTAAAAGTTGTCCTGCTGCTTTGTCTCAGCCAGGGTGGACCAACTGCAGCTGTTAGCCACGTACAGCAGCTATACATCTTTCATTGTTCAGTTTGTTGCGTTACCAGCAGCGAGGCAGTGCTGGGAGTAGAGGTGCACAGTGGTGGGGTGCAGAGGGACCCCGCTGTGCGCCTTGCATAGCGGGTCCATTGGGCGCAACCCTTTGGTCCTGTTGTCCATCACCTTAGCTTTTCCTCAGCTTTCCTTCACAGGTAACCTTTTACTCTGGTGCAGGTAGGATGTCTTTTGGCTCTTACATGGATTAGGATTTTAGTAGGCAAACTGTGTTCAGGAGCGTTGTCCATCCCTTGATCCAACTTGTGTTTTTGAGTATGTAAGGAGCTTTCTTCTCTTGTCATACTTAGTTAAAACTAAAATATAGCATTTAAGATTGCCTGCAATAGTCCAGTTCTAGTGCTTATCTGAAGATACAAAATTAAAATAAAAGCTAAATTGGAGGTTTATAGTATATTACTTAAATACAAAAATAACATTTTCCAGCCCCAATTGCAGACTTTTGAGTCCGGATCTTCAATGTCTCAGCAGGCCCCCAAATCTGCTATGCTACATGCAAAATGAAGCTACCAGCTACTCTGAAGCCAAAACTGGTCATTATAAAACCTCTGTAAGATGGCTGCCAGCCTCAGAGTTCATTATGAGGGAGGTCATTCTTCCTTACAGGAATGAATGTAGCTTTTGAGTACATTCTAAAAGTTTCATTTAATCACAGTGTGGATGAATTGTTTTAGCCGTGATCGCCTGATGGGAAACTAACTTTCTTCTTCCTGGAGGAAAAAATACCGTGTTGATTCTTGCAGCAGCTTTTAGAACTACAGGATGTGATTTCCCTTTTTTTGAAAGAGTTGAAGATTTTGGCACTAACAAAGGAAATTTTTCTCCCTCTTCTCTGCTTTTTCTTTAATACTGAGTAGTCAGTTTTCTTTTGAAATCTGTGAATGTGCAGAATAAGGTCTTTAACGGGGCTCTTTCTGAAGCATCCTCTCAAAGTGTATATTTTTACAAATATTTTCAGCTCTTCCATAAAAATTATGTGATTGCAAAATGCTTTGAAGACTGCATCAGTTCTGTATTTGGCTAAAATGTTTTAAACGGGGGAAGGAAAGCGAGTATATTCTTTTTTTTCATGGTGGATAGTCTTTCATGCCCTAATGGAAGGGTTCGGAGAAGAAGCCAGGCCTACCTTGAAGGTGCATGGTGTTAGGATGAGAAACCATGTCCTCAAGCTGGAACATGGGAATTTCCGATGAGATCCAAGGAAATCTTTTTTTCCCCTGTAAAGGGTGGTTGAGCACTAGAAGAGGTTGCCCAGGGAGGCTGTGGACACTCCATCCTTGGAGATACTCAATACAGAACTGGACAAAGCTATGAGCAATCTGCTGTAACTGACCCTGCTTTGGCCAGGGCATTGGACTAGAAACCACCAGGAAATCCCTCCCAACCTAAATTATTCTATGATTTTTGCGAAATTAATCTTCATTGTATGTGCAATATCTATAGTATTGCATGAGTTTGTCGTTCTGTTATACGATTGTATTTTCTGTATGATTGCTGACAACTGCAGACGAATGGAGAGGGGATGGTCTTGGTCGAGGTCAGAAGCCTCGAGCAGCAACTAGAGGTCAGGAGCCCAGTGCAGCAAGCTGCTGCTGCATGGTCAGGATATTATCCTGCAGCCATGAAATGGAGGGGAGTGTGCCTACGTTACTCCTTGGCAACTGTCTGAGGATTGTCGTCATGTAAGTAGCTGTGAAGAGGCATGCCCGGGATTGATTTTCATTATGTGCGTAAAAATGTGTTGGTGAACAAAAATAGTAAGTTTGAAGTACGGTATAGCTTTACTTTCCCTAGTATAGACCCTTTGCCAGGACCAGTTTAGAAGAATCCAGTCTCATAGCACTAGTCCCTGAATGCTGAGAAAAAACAAATAGCAGCGATTTCAAACACCTGTTTCCTCCCAGCCAAACTCCAGGACTTTTTCCAAGTAAATACTTGTTTCAAAACATATTTAAATGTTAAATTTTCACATGGCTTAAACTAAATTACATGAAGTAGCAGGGATATCCAGTTTTAATCTTCCGTAAGCCTTTTGATTTACTTTACGGTTGTTGGAGAGGATGTTGGTTGCCTGTTGCCAGAGAGATTCAAGATGAGCAAAAAGACATGGTATTGTAGATGCTTCCCAACCCAACAGGTCAGAAAGGGAAAATTCCTTGGCATTAACTAACTTTAAATGTTTCAGCAGAAAATAAATATGGTTTCCAGAAAACATTACGCGCTCTATTCTAGATGTTTCCTTTCTTGCTATTCTGAAGTAATTCATTAATTCGGATATCTTAGTTTTTTAACATGGATGTGTCAGTGCTATCCTGTTGCAGGTCCATAGAAATTCTGGGCCATCAATGTCAAAGAAATTTTAAATCAATTAGGTGTTTGGTCCAGGCTGGAAGGAGATAGGTAAGAGAATTTGGTTTCCTGTCACATTCTGCATATTGGTGTCCTTACGCTTATTTTTTAAAGTGGCAGGTGACTTGAGGAAGAGTACTAGGCGATGTTCATTGAAAGACAAAGTCTCTTGTTTTGAGATACTTCTGAAGAATCGGGTTTTTTCTGGGAAGAACTCGGCCAAGTAGCGTTGAGATGTATCTTCTATTCTGTGCAAAGTTGCAGAAGCCATTTAAAACTGTCACACTGCTGAACTGAGATGAACATCTCTGTATCTGTGACTCAAAAAGCAATACCTGGATTTTTTCCTCCCTCCCATCACCCTTAGAAGTGGAAAAGTAGTTCACTTAATGTTAGCTGTCACTGGAGTACCCGGGCTGCTTAGGCCAACAAGTCCAATTAAGGGTGACTGTTACATTCTTATTAATGAATAAAGAAAAAAAAATGCATAAGAAAATATTGGTAGCACCATTTAAACTGTAAATAAATGCTACTGAGAGTAAATTATACATGATATAAAATGGCTTCATAAAAATCCAGTGGGCTTCAAATAGATGTTGGGGGGGAGGGGGGCAGATGGGGGAGAAGGATAATCTCTTTTTTAATTAATTCAACTAGCCATACGTGATGAAGATAGAGTATTGAAACAGTTGAAAAAGAGTTTGTATCTAAAAACCAAATGTAGGTCATAATCCAAGGGAGGGAAGAACTGCAGTTTGAGAGGCACATACGGTTTGTGATGGATAACGAAATGAGTTCTCAGTGTAGCGTACTCGATAAAGGAACGCAGCTGATCCCTGGTTACAGGAGTGATGAAGGTTCAGTACTGCGTGAAAGAGTTTGATTCACAAGAGTTGCCAGGAGAACAGTAAGTCTAGAAAAGCTGTGAGGGAGGGAGCTTTTGCTTTGATCCAAGAGAAGGTTAAGATGTTGCCAGGTCAGTCTCTATGTGGGAGAATACTTCCTACCAGCGGACAGAGATTTGATTCATAAGGCAGTGGCATAACAAGATTCGGTGTCTGGAAGTTGGAACATAAAATGCATGCTACTGATAAGTAATACTCTTTATTATACTGATGATTCATTTGTGAAAGAACTAAGGCATTTGGTAGGTTCCCCATCTGGCCAAGTCTTTAAAGACATCAGATTAGCTGTCTTTCTCCGGAAGCAATGGTATAGCTTTGTAGCAAAGGTAGAAGACAGTGGGATGACGCAGGACTCACTGGGTGAAGTCTTGTGGGCTATAATAATCTGGAAGCTTTGTGATCTGGAATAAGTCTCTCAGGAACTGGAGTGAGGCCATCAGGTTTTTTTCAGATAGGCTGCTGAACAGCTGTCAGACAGTAGCTGCCAGTTAACATAAAGAATGTGTCCTACGTTGCCAAAATGTCTAAGTGGTTTTGGCAGTGGAAGGAAATGTGGGCTGGCTTCGTAGTCTTTTCACCGCAGGAATGGATGATGCAGATTATAATCTGTTCTAGCAGAGCATTTGTTTGGGCATCAGAGGAAATGAAAGAAAATACAGAACAAAAACCCAGATCAGTGCCCTGTGGAGAAGAAAGGGCAAGACTAGATCTTGGAGGCTTTTATGTGCAGTTAAGTTCCACTCTTCAGGAAACTTTTAGAAGCATCTTACTAAATCATGTAATATTTTCTGTTGACAGTTCTGACTTGTTTAAAGCTGTATGCGTCACTGCTTGAGAGTAGCTTCTGCTGAACTCACCAAGGTTAGGGACGGGAAATGTGTCTGCTTTTAAATTCCTGTTGTCCAGCAAGCCTTTCTTCTCTTTGCTTAGACTGTGCCAGTTTGGGGCTAATGCGCTTTCACAGGTGTCAGAGCTGAATGCCATTGTCCTTTACACCCAAATGGGTGCTGACCTTGTGCTGACTTAGGTGTCCCCTTTTCCCGAACCCAACCTCCTAGGGGCTCTGCTTCTCTCATGGCAGGTGCACGTGGTTTGAGATGTCAAATGTAGACCATGCAAATGTTGAGAGGGAAAATGAAATCTCTCATACTCTGAATCTTTTTCTTCATTTTCTTCACTACTCTGCAGTACTATTTAAGCATACATCCTGTAGGTTTTGGGAGTACCAGACTCTGTCTAGCTTGGCAAGTCTCTATGTGGTACGTATTACCTCCAATTAAATACCAATAAGAAAGTTATCTTCCGATGTTGCAGTCAGCCTTGTCCTCCTGTCTGTTTTGCCACACCCTGACCTACTATAGCACTTTTATCACCAGGTGTTAGGCTGGTTCAGTGGTTTGTCTCCAGCCTATTAGGGCAGACAGAGATCTCCAGGTGTCAAATCTTTCTCTAGAGCCTTCCATGTGAATATCAACCATGTTCAGTGATTCTTCATTACCAGCTCATTGTCATTACTCTTTGCAACTTTCTTTTGAGAAAGGGATAGAGATGGCAAAGATGTCAAACAAACCTTGAACTCCTCAGTTTGTAGAGATCTTGATACAATCTATGGATATAAAAATAAATAATGATAAAGAATCCTAGATTGTATGTCGACCACTGAGTGCTGCCTTGTTCCTGCTTGAAGGTGCCTCATGTGGAGAGAAGTGTGAGGAAAATACCTATGCTTGGCAACAGCGATCAGCTGGCAGCAATTCCCAACTTCAGAAGTTGATAGTGAAGAATTATATTAAAATAGTGACTACTAAGTAAATACTAATCAATTGGAAATTGGGAATTGAGAAAGGATAAATATACAGCATAAGCACAGCATTATTCATATACCATAGATGTTTAAAATATAACTTTTCTACTAACACTGAGAATCTGCTGGAAGTCAGTCTTAAAAAATAATCCATTGCAATGAAACACAACAAAGAAGTTAGAACTAGTTTCCTCTCATAATAATCAGTAGATATATGTAATTCGTGACTACTCAGCTCTATGAGAGACCTTGCATCTCTAGCAAAACAATTCAGTAAAGCTGACAGAGTTCACACGAAAGAGGGGTTCAATGCACTTTCAAGTAAGTTTATTTGCTCAGCTAAAAATAAGCATATGCAAACATTACAGGGTTCAAGGGGAAACCAGTGAACCAGCTAGCTTCTAAAGGAAAGATCTTATTGCCCATCTGTTTCCACAGAAAAGCACCTCTACCCATCACTGTAATTTGAAGAGCCACTATTGTTGAGGATCTTTTTGTTCTGTAACTGGTGTCTGATCAGGAGCTACTAGAAGTTAAAAAGTTCTTCTATAGGAATTCAGGAATAGTTCAGTACCATCAAAGAAGAGTAATTGAATTGGATGCTATCACTCAAATAGCTTTTTTTGTTGTTGCTGCTAAATCCTCACTCCTTTTTGTGAAATACCTGCTTTGCTTTTCTGAAAACTCCTCACATTTCACATGGAAGGTCTTTTTCCCTGCTAATTCCAGGTCAGGTCTTTCTCATAAACTGGCTGTTTGCGCCTCATCTGATCTTGGGAAATTCTCACAAGCTCCATGGATTTGCTGTGCTTTTCTGCAAAGGGTACTATATTGCAAACTTCCGCATGATGCTGTTAGGGATGAAGGAAGAGACTGTGACTTAAAGTCCTCCTTTGCATGTGGGTTGATGAGGAAACCCCAGTGAGGTTCTCATGTGCTCTGGTTCCTGCTGAGTAGCAGCCCAGTCTGGGGCTGTGTATGTGCCTTATGCTGTTTAGTGCTGCTGTGTGAGAAAATGAAGCAGTGAGACAAAATCTGCACAAAATTTGACCTTCTTTTACTCAAAGTGTATTTTGCATAACGAGTTTTCTGAGTCTTCAGCCATAATTAATTCTCTTTCTGATTATTCATTTAAAAATACGCCAACTCCAACAATTCACCAAGTCCGCTTTGGTGTACAGAGGCATGAGGTATGTCTACATGTGAGATGATTACTTCCATTCGCTTTCCTTGAGTTTGGTGAGTAGCTCTCTGAGCCTGGCAGCATAACTGAATTGCTGGCATTGTAATGCCTTGCTGGGCTGTGATGGTGCTTTTGGAGAGTATCTTGGGTATTGCCTGCTGGAGGGAGAGAGGGGAGCACCCTTCTTCCACTTGTGGTGAGACAACTTGCTCACCAGAGAAAGTGAGAAGCAGCCCACTGGGAAGTTTGGGTGTGTTTACGGTGCTACACTTGCCTTTGCAATAAACAGAAATCTATCTGGTCACAGACAAAGGAATTAACTCTTCCTTATCAGATGAGACAATTCACAAAGAGAGAAAGTTTCTACAGCACAAGAGCATTCCTGCCAGAGGACAGATTTTTGTATCGGGTGCGTTGAACAGGCTGAAATTATATCTAATTAATGACTGTAGAAGCTGGCCTTGTGCTAGAAGGCCATATGTTCACTTGTGTAGACACGGTGAAGACGGGCAAACAGCATCTGCAGTGATTACGGATCTGCCTCAGAGCTGCTTACTCACTGCAAAGCGCTTGATGAGGAAGGCAGCTCCGGTGCCAACCACCTGAAGTAGCACTGATGTTCGCTGATGGTACATGAACAGATACAGCAATATATGAATATTCATGGCCTGTTGCTGCCTGCAGCGTTTTGTCACTATGGGATGGTGTCCTCAGCCTGTTGACTGATTGGAGGCACCTCATGTATAGAAGGGCTGGATCTTCATGTAAATGCTTGGATATTCGGAGCAGCCTGCGTATGGCAGATAGAGTGTAAGCAAGTGCTTCTCTTTAAAGAGAGAAGGGAAGCAGGCGTGCATGGGAAGGGCTCACCTATGTGGAGTTACAGCTGGGAGCTTTTCTCCAGCCCATGGTAGCAAAGTGTCTTCTGTCACCAGGTCCGCAAATCCTGAAGGTGTGTGCCAAAGCTAGCAGGAATGTGTAATGCATGTACCTCTTTTAAGTATAATTCTCTCCAAGGAGAGAAGGGAAGGTGTGTTTTAAAGGTGGGTAAATAGTAGCTCAGTATAAAATCCTTCTGGAAATCTGTCTGAGCCTTTGAGAAAGTACTGTGAGTGCTTTTTGGTGGTTCTTCTTTTCTGCTTGACAACTTCGATATCAACAATAGTTCAAGGAGTGAATAGGAGACTTTGGGAAGGACCAGAGCAAAGAAAATAGTTTTGCTGTGATCCATTTCGGTAAGGTGAATGGTGACCATTTACCTTTCACCAGAGTTGCATTGTTTCGGTGGGGAGATGATGCCTTGGATCGCATAGGCAGAGTCTGGAAAACTTTTATTGAGCTAGAGGGAAAAAAGCATTTCTTTCAAACGGGCTAATTGTGGAAAACTAAGAAGTCCCGGCAATTTTTTTCCCCTGGCGTTTTTGCTATTTCAGACAGCTTTGTCTTTCTGATACCATTTTTGCTCTGACTGACTCTGCCAGAGACCAGCTCCTGGGTGGATGGCTTCCAGTGCTCTTCTGCACACAAGGGAGAAATGTTAGCCAAGGAAGGAGGCAGAGAAGGGGCACTGTTCAGCTTCGTGGCCACATGTATTTTCACTCTCTCTCTCCAAACAGGGGCACTTATATCCTCCAAAAGTGAGGATTTTCATTAGAGGATGGGAAAGTTTGTAGTTACTTGCAGTGATCTGGAAACACTTTTATATCCACCTGTACCCCATCAATGGGCAAGTGGGCTTTTCTGACCAATTGCAGAAAAAAATGGAGAGATTTTAGTTGTCTCAGTATCTCTGTGGGTTTATTCCTTAATTATCCTTTTGTGCCATTCTGCTGAAGCGTATTTGTTAATCACTCCAGAGTACTTCAGGTTCTTTCAATATACTGAATTCCACTTGGATGCTTTTAAAAGTGTTTGCACAGCATATGCCTTTCTTAGGAGTGTGGGAAATATCCACAATCTGACACAAAAGTGCAGTGTTCCGAACTCGACATCCATGTTGTTATCCCGTAAATTAGTACGTTCTGTGCCGTTACGTAAGTTTATCTCATGTCAGAATAATAAAAGCTGAGTGTGCCGAAAGGCTGATAAGCCTGCCATGAAGGATTACGTTGTTCAAATTCTTCTGCCTTAAAATAACACCTGTTGCTTTACTGACTGGTGCTGGTAGGATAGTGTGTCTTGAGAACTAGTATAAAGTGTAAAAAAAAGAAAAGAGGAGGGGAAAAAAAAAAAAAGGCATTTTTTTCAGGCAATTCAGATCCGAGCATTAGCAGCCTTGAATATTGTCTCTGAGCCACTCTTATACAAAAGGACTACGAGAAAGCACAGCTGTTCTATATTTCTGGATATTAAAAATGGACAAAGTGACTTTTCAGTAATACTGCCATAGCCTCAAGAACTGAATGCAAAAAACAAGTGCTCCTTCTGTTGGCAGGTGGGAAGTTCGATCCCCTAAAATACAAAATAAAAAATAATAAAGTAGCTGGTTGTGCAGATTCTGAGGGTAGCTTGCAATGAGGGCGAAGGCACAGCACCCCACAGCTGCCGGCAAAAATCGCTGCTGGCAGTGTGTGCGCATAAACTAACAGTGTGCTTCCAGCAGCCCTTAAATAAATGGCGGGGGGGAGAGGGGAAGTTCATCCCTGATGCCACGGTTCTGCACAATGATCCCCTTTCTGGGTGCCGGGGTCACAGCTGCTGTCTGGAGATTACGTACAGAAGCACTCTTCTTCTCGGGAGAGTGAGGTTTCCTGGAGGATTAAGCACAGGCTGAAAGCAGGAGGAGTTATTCAGGAGGGAGACAAAGAAAGTGAGCCCACGGCCGTGACGGGTGACGAGCATCAGGGGAAGAAGACCGTGAATGAGAAGACAACTGCCGGTAGTTGCTGCTTGCATGGGAGAGGCTTCAGTCTGGGTTTCTGAAGTGGTCCAGTTGCAGGGTGAAACCCACCGTGTGTTTGACACGACCCTGCCTGCGTGCAGGACTCGAAGAGCTGCTTTCCCACTCACGTGGGAGGTGGACAGAGTCTGACAGAGCTCTGCCACCTCCTGCATGCGAACTGAAGTTGTTTCTTTGCTCACCATCTCAAGTCCCCTTTAGTCACTCAGAAATAGCAATCAGTGTGGTAGCCACCAAGGTGCGTTTGCACGCTCCATCTGCTCAGAAAGCTAAGCTTTTTGTGTTTTCTTCTGTCACAAACTTGGTGTCGCCATGCCTTCTGAGCCTGCTGCCTTGGTGCTTCCTTCTTCCCTCTCAGCTTTATTCCCCACCCCCTTTTCTCTCTTATCCTGCTATTTCACCTCTTGGGTGCACACATTCCTGGGAAAGTACCCAGAAAAATCCTTCTACCCACGTATCACGTGCCAGCACCTCTGTTTTGTGTAGGCAGGTCTTCTATATTTGAAGCCAGGGCCATCTGCCTTGTTCCTAAAAAAAACCCCATGTTTCTTGCAGTTTTCTGCAAGGGCAGTGGCCGCAGTTCTTCTGTATAACTTTAAAAGGAAAATCCAACCCATCCTATAGTAATAGTGTTTGAAACTTCTCTCCTATTTATCAGTTACTTCTAAGGTTGAGACTCATTTCACTTACTGGATCAAATTTCCCACAGATCCCATACGCCGGCTACTTCTTTTTAGTGGCTTCAGAATCCACTAGTGCTTTTTGTAATCTGAAGCAAACGGGTACTGCACATGATGTAGGGAAGGAGAGGTGGAGGCAGAGGAGGCTGACAATGCATGCATTCAAACGATGTGAAAATGCAAGTGGGAAAAATATGACTCTGTCGGTAGAGCTTGTCAGAGGGGGTTTAAGGCATATCATATATTAGCAAATCATAGCTATTTCGAAGGCAAGAGAACGAAACTTCTTAAAAAGAACAGAATTCCAGAACGAGACTAATCTAAGTATTGGGTACCAGTGTTTAAATGTAATGTCATAGTTGCCAGTTATTGGTCCCTGCTGCATGGATATTTCCTAAGTGCAGTATGAGTCTTAACCATCTCACTTTTAAAACTGCATTTCCATTTGCCTCTGGCTCTGTAAAATCCTCTCTAAAAAGGAACATTGTCTAGTAAACTGGTAAGATTAAAACACTGCTGTTGCAGCTGAAAATAGTTCATGCTTTCGATGTTACATTTATGCACAAACATAAATAAATGGTAAATGATACAAAAGCTGTTGGTATAAAGTAAAAATGTAACCTGTGCCACTCACTTCAGTCCCTGGATGATACTTTTGTTTGAGCAAAATTCTGAAGAGCGCTCCCTTGCCAAGGAGGAACTCCAGCCACTTTGGTATTTTTTTGAATTGCAAGTCCTCAATGTGAAGAGTGCTACTGATGACTGCCCACATCTGGTGAATTGGATTAGAATCTAATTAGCATGAAGAGTTTAGGAAACTTTTATGAAGTTTCAAAAATAATATGCGAAAGAAAGAAGTAGCTTAGCTAAAAATTCAGAGAAGTATTACTGAAATGTTCCTTGGGGATAACTTGGAAGTACCTTTCCTGCTCCTGAAAGACATAGCGCACATGAATGGTAGCTTATTTTGTTTGTTAACATAGCCTGTTCAGATAATTTGATATGTTTAAAGATATCTGTTGTATCTAATTGACCCCTGTAGTTTGGAGTCCATCTAGAAATCTAGGCACATACTGTGAAAGATCAATAAAGTGATTTTAGTGTTTGTGAAAGCAATTTTTCTGGCCTAGTTTATGCATTGAAAAGGATAATACACCTGTCCTACATTTGTGAAGCATCTCAGCAAACACAAAAGGACAGTCTATTCAGTTTATGTACTTCATTTTCCAACACTGTGTTGTGATGGCATGTTTCCAAGCAAAAACATACTTTCCCCTCTAATCTCATTCACTTACATGCACATCAACTATTTTGCATAGTGAAGAAAGGTTAAACTCAGGCTGAAATGTGGTCCAAAGGAGAGATGGAGGCAGAAACTCTTTCTATAATGCTTACTGTAGAGGAATAGGTATTCTTTCCCCATGTCTTTAAATTTAGGGTTTACACCAGCACTGAGAAGTAAAGGCTTTTCAAAAAGAAAATGACAAGTTATGCAGTAGAAATTACAAATATTTTAAGATGGAAATAGCTGCTTTTATGTCTTCCCTCTCTGCTGCAGTTCAGAATATCTGCTCAGCTTTAGGTGTGCAATTTCTTTGTTCCATGGGATTGCACAGGGCTTATTTGCACAGCATATTCATAATGGTGCTTCAACTCATAGGGGTGGGAAGTGGGAACCCGTATGTATTGTTAGTAGGCATTTTGTATCCTGAGGAAAAACTCAACCAATTGTTATCAGGGTGGACCAGCATGTCTAACACTATGCCAGGTGATTCAAAACTGTGGGAAAATTACGTTTGGCTTAACTTCTGTACGGCTTTGCACATATTTGGTTGCTACGTTTTGGATTGAGATTTTTTTTGTATGAAGCTCTAAACCCCTCTTTGAAATATTTAGGAGAGAGATGAAATTTTGTCAACATCTGTGGTGATGTTACATTGCCAGTATAGCATAGCTACGAAGGAAAGAGGAGTATGGCTTTTGAGGAGAGAAGGGTTTGTAGGTTTTTAAGCGTGCAGGCACTTGAGCGTTTCTGGAGTTGTTACCCTTCAGAGGCACATCTCTGTGTGGAAGCCCCTCTGTAGCAGGACACAGGATATTCCTCCCCTCCCCAGTTTGGGATCAGCTCATGCAGCGTGCCTGGGACCCACGAAGGATCCCTGTGGGACACTTCAGTGACTGTAAATGGTGGTCTCCGTCCAGACACCGCACTCCAACTAGGATGGAGTAGGATGCGTAGGATGAAATGTGGGGAAGCACTTCCTTCTCTTCCTCGCCCTGCTCCGTACCAACTTGCATCGCTCTCCTGATCTTGGTCACGATGTGGCTGGCAGCCCAGCTCCCGTAGTTGGTGTTCCCAGCTCTCCAGCCTTGACTTGAAGGGAGTCTTTTATTTTGTGGGGCCCTGCTCCTCTGTGCCGGGGCAGCCTTGAGAGCCCAGGGCGCTTTCTTTAACATCTGTCTCTGTGTATGTCTGAACAAGTGCTGGGGCTCTTGCATTTAGAGCAGAAATTTTAGACTAGCAAATTTCTACCATATCCTAAGAAGACCGAAAATCACCTGTGCCTTAGCTTCGTACCTTCAGCCAAGTTCCGCAAGTCAAGGCAGTGTTTAGAAAGTAGTAAAAATAGTAAAGAGCCAGGAAGTCAATTTTGTTAGACTGAATTAGAAGGACAGGAAAGGAGACGTGAGGGACTTGTCCCACTTTGGAGCAAATCAATCTCCGTTTGAGTGCCAGTAGTTTTGGGGTTTGTTTTTTCATGAGATTAATATAGAAGGCCAAAAACTATTTCTGCCTGCAGGAGCATGCATAGTGTGTCCTGAACGTTTTCTGTGGCTTTCTCTTCTCACTGAAAGCTGAAGCGTGAAGCATATTTTGAGATGCTTCTATGTTGCTCACTTGCACAGAAGAAAATAGCAGTGGGTGGGATACTAGAAAAGTTAATAGCACTTACTCAATGTAGAGGTGAGAAGATAGTTTTGTTTCAGCAAGATAGTGACTCATGATGCCAAAATGAATGTAATGGGGATGGTTTTATTTTAGCTTAGATATCATACGTACCTGCTGAGGTCTAAGAAAAAGCAAGTGAACCTTCGGTAGGAATACTGTCAGGGTTCAATACCCTGTAGTGATCTGAGTTGTAAAAAGCTGTCTCATCACATGAGAACACAGAGCGCTCTTTCAGGGGCTTTTTGAAAGGAAGAGAAGTGCCGTTGTTGGTAGGGTGCTGCCCTGTGCCAGAACACCACAGTGGATGGCGGCGTGTGCGGTGTATTCGTCGTTGGTCTGAATGCAGTGAATCTGAAGAATAACTGGAATTTGAGAATATTTCCTTGATTGATAAAGTACTGTGGTCAGGTCCCTTCGGGCCATCGGCAACGTGAACGGTACTGCTTTACTCTGCTCTGACTACTTTCACTTCCTCTCTTCTCCACACCCCAGCTATCCTGAAGAGAAATTCCACAGGTGAGACAATATCTCCTGATCAGTGGAGGGTTTTTTTCCTCAGCCATCTCTTTTCTTGGTCTAAATTCAAAGTTATGAGACGATTTTACCTAAAGTTTCAGTTGATGGATCCCATCCCCAAGAAGACTAAAAATCTCGTTGCTGAGTTTACTGGACCTTTTTAGTGGACGTTTCTCTTACCACCTTTTTGTGACCTCTAAGAACTGCAGGGGTGCAAGTACATCTGTTTGTAAACGGAGCTGAAATCTGTTTTATTTCATTTTCTGTGCCAAGCTGTTGTGGCAGTTGATTGAACACCACTTCCAAAGGGCTCATCTCAGAAGGAGTGCTTACACAGTGAAGCTCATCCTAGTACGAGTGAGAAAACCGGCCTCCATTTTGGTCTTTAATTCCTCTGTCTCCTGCCTAGACTGCTTTATTACTCTCATCCATCTGCTAATGCCTGAGTGAAGGCCTCTGAAAGGCGTTGTAAGTCCTTCCTCCTTGTGCTTTGACATGAGACCTTTCTGTGGTAACATGTGGAGGTCTTGTCCACTATTTTGGTACCAAGTTGTGAAGTGCCTCAGAGCATGGGAAAATGCGTGTCCAGCCTTTAAAGGCAATTTACAGGTGGTGGTAGAGAAATACTGACAAATAACGCACAGTGCTTTCTAGCCAGATTTCTTTAGCCCCGTTTGGTCAGAAAGTCGCCACCCAGTCATGTGTGGCCCCAAGTGCAGCAAACATGTCGTTAAAATGAACGTGTGGCTGTTGGAGATGATGAAGAAGCTTTCCTGGGGGAGCAAGTTGGCTCGTTACTGGCTGAGCTACTGCATCAGAGGAGAGTGCGAGTCATTAGCAGATGGACCTTTGGGCTGTAGGCGCTTGACGCTGCAGAGGAGGTTTTGGTGAGAAGAGTATGAGAACATCTGCTGGAGGGGGAGGGCTATGTCTACTGTTAGACCTCAGTCACTGCTGCGCAGTTGCCATATGGATGCCATACCGCATCAGCGCCAGGAACTCTTTGGTTCTGGTGGAAATAAGTAGGTGAGATGCCTTTCCTGCCAGGTGATGCAGATTTACGAAAAACACTGGGTTGGCACTCTATGGGAGGGGGCACAGTGCCGCGTGGGCCGCTTGGCGCGTGGCAGGGTAAAAGTGGATGGTTGAGAGCGAAGTGCTTGTGCGCAGTAGAGACTGTTGAGTATCTTGAGCATTGCTGCTAAAGAAATCAAGAAGTGGAGATGGATCCCGATCCTCAGGAAAATTTCCTGAAACAGAACAGGAGAAGGGTCTGAACAAAGCAGACATCTCTCCTACAAGACTTCTTCTGCAGGCTGCATCCCAGGCTTTTTTTCTGAACATTTTTTATACCCGCCTCGCTTGCAAGCTGCCTGCCTGGGATCTCATTGGCATTCTGCTTTTCTGCTGCAATCTCATGTTGTTAAGGAGCGTGATTTTTGTTCTTAGCTGTGCCGCATGTAGAAGATTACATAAATACCTTGGAAATCTTGGGAGGGGGAAGAAGAAGGAAAAAAAAAACCAAACCAAACCACCAAACCCTTCCTCTGAGAAACATTTTGACCATGTAATCTTATGTCTTCCTCTCAGAGAAAATTCTGTTTAATGTAGGAGGAATGCAGACATGCCTCTTCACCAGGAAAGCCACAAACGGCCTCCTGATGGTCCAGCTTTGCTTACGAGCAATTACAGACCAACGCAGTGAGCTGAGGTAGATTTGTTCTTCTAGCAGTTGTTGCCCAAAGATGTTTTGATACGGGATTGCTTTGCCCTCCTCTCCTCCCTGTGTTGAACTCGTGTCATTTCCATCTCTTTCCTCCTGCCCTCCTTTCCCTGGTAAACAGCTATTCACTTTCTAATTTGAAGCCATTTCATAAAGGTTGTACTTCTGAGGTTCCGCTCTCCCGTTCATAACCCTCAAGTTAAACCAAAGGATAATCCTGAGGGGGGCTGGTTTGTTTCTCCTTGCAGCACAGCGCTTTAGTTTCTCATTGAAAGCTGGTATTTTCAGCAGTGTGCCCCTGGTGCAGGGGGAAAATTGAGCTGTTGGGTACAGGACCTTTTATATTGGGTTACTGTGAATGTATTTGAGTTCTGAAATCCTCGATGGCGGGGTCCGTGCAAGTGCTGGCGGCAGCCAGACAAGCTCACCGGGGGGCGGACCCCGAGCGTGCAGTTCAGTGGAAACACTGCACAGGCACCATGTTGCTCTTTGCCACATCGAAAGAGGGGCTTTTTTTTTTTTCTTTTAAAGTCTGAAACAGATCAAATAAAATCTTTTTTAGTAAATTATATTATCGGTTGCGCTTCCTTCTTTTTAGAAAGAGTGGAAATTTGTTAAATATGCTTGCAACTCGGGAGAGAGAGGGGGAATAAAACTTCAAACAGCGCTGCTAAAAACAGCCTGGGCTGCTTTTGTTTGGACTTTCAAAACGCAGCAGCTTAATGCCTCCATTGTACGCGGGGGGAAATATGCTAATTCGAAGCACATTTCCCATCAGAAGCCCTTTCAGTCCTGTCATCGTTGAGATATGAAGGATGATAAAAGCGGGGAGAAGGGGGAGGCCCGTATTATGGGAGCGCGACTGCTGGTTATTGTGCCCGGGGAGCGGGGCTGAATAGGGCTGACGAGCCCAGTCACCCGTGAAGCCCCGTGGCCGCGGGGCCGCACGGGTTCCCATGGGCGCTGGCTGCCCCCGGCCCCGCCGGGACCCCCTGTCGCTGCCACAGGGGCAGGCGTCCTCGGGGGTGCTCCCGGCGTCGGCCACCCCGCCGCCGGCCGGGGCAGGAGCGGAGGGGCTGCCGTCAAGATTCGCAAGCACCGGCCACCATCACCCATCCCGCGGCCCTATAACCCAGTATTGCTTTCTCGCGGGCAGCTACTTTCTGTTCACTTTAAGTGCAGTTTAAGCTGAAATAACTGCTTTTTCCTGACAAGGCCTCCGTCGCGTGCTTTCAGAGTTGCTGGTGCTTGCAGGGCAGTGGTGCTCGCTGCCCACGCGGTGCCGAGCTCCTTCAGGGAAGAGGCGCCTTCAGCTGAGGAATCGGGTGCTGCTCCAGTTGGGGTGGGTTTTTTCTTCACAGTTATGAAACAGACGGGAATCTGTGAAGTGCTACTTAGTCTGTTACCACTCATTTATATGATTATATTTTACGTTGAAATAAATACATTCATCAGTGTTTGGTATATATTAGAACTCTGTAAGCACTACTCTTTAAATACTGCATGATATATTAAAAAAACCCTAGGGTTTGGTTTTTTCCTTCTCTTTCTTAAAGTCATGAAAAGCTCTTTAAATGGCAGGTTTTGTCTCAGCAGTCTGACCCTGTTGGTCTGGAGCTGGGGAGATGCTCGGTTTGCCCAGGAGGACTACATTTTCTGTTTTCTTTTTAACAGCTGCTAGTGTTGTTTTATTGTAGAGAATTTGGGATTAAATGAACTCGAGGTTCTGATAATGTTGCTATGATATTTGCTTGGAAACGGTTTGAAATAGCAATGAGAATTTAGTTGTAGTTGTTTGTTTGGCTCTATAAACCTGCAGTGTACTAATGGCAAATTAAACTAAGAAAATGGGCTTTTGATTGCATTTGCAATCTGGTGATGTTCTGTCTGCAATAGAAGTATGTGCTACACTCGAGCACACAATTAGTTTAAATATTTCTGCAGACCATAGCTGGAATTAAGTGCTTAGAAATACTTTTAAAGTAGCAGTTTGTCTTCAGTTTCTTCCCTGTACTAACAAACTTGTGAACAGGCAAATTGGGCAGGTTGATTTTGGCTGGGCATGAGAAGCTGCAACCTTTTTCTGCAACCTGTGAGCAGGTCTCTAATCTGCAATGAGAGGAGCTCTATCCCGTGTTGAGAAACATGCCTTTGGTCACCTCCAGGATGGTGAGCGCACGCTTGACGTAGTACAGGTTTTTTATACAGAAAGAACCTTAGCCAGGGCTTTGATGTTGTTTCTGCCTTGTGCTTTTCTCCAATGTTTTAATTATATATTTTTTCAATATATCCATCCCTTCTGCCTTTCCATGGTTCCTTAGCTCCTTTCTTTTCCTCTTGAAAAGGTGCAGAAAGGTGGAGCAGGTGGTGGTACTTCAGGAATCAGTAGTGGTGATAGATACACAAGATGTATCTGTAGTACTACTGAGAGCAAAAATGCCTGGTGCCATTTTGAATAACGAATGCGAGGGTCTCCAGAGCAAACACATGATGATAATGCTTAGTGTTTACACTTGGGAAGCTCTGAGTGCAAGAGAGATGGTTACAAACGTGCTGAAACCCAGAGAGCAGAAATAAGATGGGATGGGAATGATACAAGGAACAGATGAAGAA
The DNA here is from genome assembly GCA_009819775.1 of Phoenicopterus ruber ruber. NCBI lineage: Eukaryota > Metazoa > Chordata > Aves > Phoenicopteriformes > Phoenicopteridae > Phoenicopterus > Phoenicopterus ruber. Next base: position 137,182,011 of record CM020215.1, read on the forward strand.
AAGTAGATGCTAAACGAATTTTACTCTGACTCATGACGAAGTGCAGAAATGATGCCTTTCAGCCGTTTAAAACAAGTGAATGTCATGTTTGGAAAGAAACAGAGAAACGGGGATGTAACTAGGCAGTGTCCGGGTGGGATCGCTCAAAGGAGAGTCTGGGTGGTTTTCAGGCAGTGGGATGGGAGGCCAGTTCGGAGGCCGGCATCCCGCCCTGGCTTCTTTTGGAGAAGCCACTCCTGCATTGACTGCAGTGAGGGCCTGGCCATTGTGCGAGCCCTCCTTTGTGCCGAGCCTCAAAACCTGCCGGGCTGCAGAATGGCTCTTCCTGCGAAACGGCCGAGAGGCTCCAAGCTTGAGACACTTAAAAAATTAGGCGAGACAAAGCATTGGAAATGTATACTCTAGGGAATAATCCTGCCCTGGCAAGGGATTTTATTTGATGGCCTATCTGGGAATCCAGACTGAAAGCCACTACTTTGTCCTTAACTCACCCTATAGTGCTTTTGTCTTGGAGCTTGCTTTGTATGCAGGGTCGCCCACTGCTGAGGTTCGGCAAAAATCGAGGCGTGACATGATCCAGACAGAGCTCCAGCCGTGCTCCTTGTTGACAGGTTAAGTCATTCCCTGTTTATAAGGTAGAGGGTGGGGGGTTTTTAATTGCACTGAACTCCCCGAGTGCACACTTAACTTTTTATGGGTGCAAGTGAAAGACCTGTTAAACACTTCAGCGGCCGTTGTTTGTTGTCCACCGGCGGCGTTCTCAAAGGCATTGTAAAGCGCAGAAAGAACGGCTACTTTGTACATGACTGGGATCCCAATTGATGCAGCTAGAAAGAGGGGATTGGAAAAGCTAGGCCGGTCGAAGTTGCCTGGCACATATTTAGTCGATGAGTTAATTGGACACCCTCAAAGTGGAACTTGTTAATGTCCTGCCGCTTTCCTAATGAGGATAGCTGTGCTTGCAAAGAATACAATGATTAATTGGGGACCCTTTCGTTAGTGTCTTAACTGAGGATTTTGTGACTAGTGTCTTGTGTGTGAACAGAAACTATATTTGCAATTCAACAGACTGTCCAGGGCTGCATGACAGAACCGGTCCAGGATCTTTCCCAAAGTATAGTTTAATTACGCTGAAATGGGAGTTTTCAGTGTCAGGGAAACAGCTACAGTAACAGTGACTTATAAGGTGCTGAAACTTTAAACAATGAATTTCAGTACCTCGTACCAATCATTGTTTTGATGCTTTCTTTTACGTCAACATTTTGACTGCCGAATTAAGTGGGCTTTTCAAAACGTTGACACACAACTGCCCAATAATCCATGTGTGGGTCTTGGAGCGATGTACGGGGTTGGTGGGGCCAGCCTTTCAAGCTGGGGTACTGAGGTGAGCAGATTATGGTGCCTAAGAAATTGTGCTCTTGCCATGCGGTTTAGCTCCGCCGCAGACTCCAGTCTGACGCTGGGTAACTTGGTTCTCGGCCCTGAAATCTTGAGTTGGAGGAGGCCGTAGCACTGGGATGGTGCTTACCTGTGCATTCACTATCAAACTTAATACCTAATGCATTACTCTATGAATTAGTTTACATTCCTCATTGTGGTTCCAATGATGCTGATAAGGTTTTCTGCTCAATAAAAATGTGTATATAATCATGTGCATATGTTTTCTTCGTGTGCGTATGTATGCACGCACATACATGTTTTCTGCATATGTGTACACACACATCTGTATCTATGATTTATGCATGGAATCCCTCATGAAATTCAGGAGGTGTCTTCATCCCTGTCTCTCCCTATGCCCCTCCAGCGTGGGGTGCTTTTTTATAATGAGTGCCCCTGGTTTCTTTTTGGGGATCTGTGGGGTTTTGTACTTCTTTATATTTCCCTGCTTTTTTTCCATGCTTTGTGAAAAGACTGGACTGAGGCCAAGACTGAAGAACAAAACGAGCACTGAATAGATGAGAGATTGTAGGTGGGATGCTGAAGTCTATGTGAAGAGTGGGAGGGCAATTTTGAAAATCAGAACTGGATGTAAAGTTAAGACAGGATTGTCTGATTAAATCTGACTTTGTGGAGCAAAAGAATAAGTTTGTGTCAGGGTTGAACTCAGTGAAGTTTAGATTTATTTATGGATAGATCAAGAAAAAAATCAACAGGTAGCCTCCCAATACCGATCCTGTCTCAACTCTCATGCGTTTTGAGACTAAGCAGCTGTATTAGCAGGAGTGTATTATAATACCTTTGCTGCCTTCTGAAACTGTGGCAGAAATAGCTCTTCTGCAAGTACAAGAAACAGTTATGTAGAAGTGCTAGTAAGAGCAACATGAATATCTAGGATGCTATTTCAGTATGTCCAAGCATTTAGGAACTCTTGTTAGTCTTCTGAGATGGCAGTAGGCTTTGGCAACAGTATTGGAGGAGAGGGTTCATAGCAAAAGCTAAGTAGATTGAATTGTCTTTAAGGTGCAGAATTGAGGGAATGAAGACAAAAGGACCTGAGCGTATCTGGTTCCTGCTGCACTGCAGCGTTCCTGCTGCTGCCAAATGCGTGACTCGAGGCAGAGGGATGGAGAGACAAGCATGACAGCTGAGGATCTCCTCTCTGTTGTGAAGGTGACAGAGAGCGCAAAAAAAGGTGTTATGTTTGCCAAAATCAAGAACCTAGCCCTTAAACCGGTGGAGGAGCATTTGAAGCACTGTTGAAGGACTTAATGTATTAGTCATGTATGTGAAGATGTTGCCACTCCTGAACAGAAAATGTATATAAGATTGGGTAACTCAAAGCCTTATTTTGCTGTCTAATTTTAAATTTAAAGCATTTGAAACTTGCCATGCATTACACTTGTAGAAAACTATACATATTGCCATAAAATTGTTGAGCTGGAGTAGAAGCTGAAGATGACCATTGGGGCTGGTGCTCTGAATGTTGCTTGCTGAATGAAAGCTACGTCTGGGGGAGATGCTGGGGTGTCTTTGCTTTTGTTTTTCTCGTAGTCTTTGTCATCCCAAGGTGGTCTCTGCTAAACCCTGTGAAAGTGTAAGTGCAAGGATGTGACTGCACTTGTTTTCAGTAGTCGAGGGATGCGAGTTGGCTGTGAGGTGACAGCTGCCCAACATGAAATACAGATTGAACTTCTGTTACAGCAAGCAGCATCTTCTCCCGGAGAGTCTCTTGCCTCTTCGGAACATCTACTACTTTTCTGTCTGCTGTTTTTAAAAGTCCCATGGGAGAGGAGATTTCATTGCTTCCTTTAGAGGCTGGTTTAATGTCAGGAAGTTTGCCTGAAATTTAGTCAGAATTTTCCCTTTCAACTGCATCCTCTTTTTACTATATTAAATCAGTTCTTCCCTTCTTGGTATTTATTTATACCATGTGAATGTTTAGAGGCTCTCCCTACTTTCTCTTAATTTTTCATTTAGCTTTTCCTGTATTTCCATGCTCTTTCAGCTGTAGTATAAATGGGCTTCAGTTTGTCAGCATGTTTCTGTCTAGCTTGCCAGGAGCATGGTGCTACTCCAGGCAGCCTCGCAGGAGAGGGGTGCAGGAGGTGATGTTGCTTCCAGCTCAGTTTCAGATGTAACCTGTTTTGTTTTTGTTTTTATCACTTTTCCTCAAAAGTCTTCAGTGTAGTTGAGATTCCTGTGTTCTGTCTATCAGGGTTCTGAATTATTTTCCCCAGGTCTGTTCTTTAAATAACACCCACAGTTCTTACGCCCAAGGAAAAAAAAACCAAACACCCCTTATTAATGCTATTGGTAAGGATAAAGAAATAATATCTAGCATTTTTTTTTAATTACTTCATTGCTGTTGACTGCCTTTCATAAGAAGAAATGGACCTCTGGGCTGCTAAAGAACAACATCAACTTTTGCTTTCGTTTTGACTTCGATTATAGCTCTTCAGGCTTTTTTGTTTGGTAGCTTTCACATCTCTGCCATTTGAGTCTTCTTTGAGACCAGGACTTGATGACACTTGGCTACTTGGAAAAGCTGTACAGAACCATCTATTCACTCTTCAGGGGATTCCCCCCCCCCCCCCCCCCCCCTTTATGTTCCCAATAAAGGTTATCTATCTGTCTGTGTTCTGGATTGAGGCTGTTCATTGCCTTTGATTCTCGGCAGTGGCCGTGACCGCGATGGACTAAAGCAGTGGTCCAGCTGGAAGCTAGCAGGCCGGCCAGAGAAGTGTACGAAACACAACAACTGAAGGGCATCTACTTCGCCTGCCTGCTCGCTGCCAGGCATTTAGCTCGGCAGCAGTTATTGCCATCTCCATGTGGCTTTATTAAGGGGGTCGCAGGACTGGCGCCTGCACACTGTTAAGGTCTGCTCACCCTCCTGGACTTACCTGCATCAGTTAACTCAGGGGTTGTGTTTGGTTGCAAAGATAACCGCTATCCACGCTTCAGCCTTTAGTTTTGCCCTTTCTACAGAAATCCAAGATTGAAATCCCGAAGTGCGGTGCAGACTCATGTTTTTTAGTAGTCTGTATTTTATACTGCGGTAAAAGTGCAGGTTTTTTCCACTGTTAACTTGCTCATTAATTTGGATTTCATTTTCCTAGTAATTTAGTAGGTCTGAAAGAATGGCCCCCAAATTTCTTTTCAAGTACTTGCCAGGTATATGACTGCTGCACAACGAAAAGCTTGTTGTCATGCTTTGATTTTATCCACATGGAAAATTTGCCTGCTTTCGCATAAGCAGTCAGTTTGGGTTTTATACTCAAGTCTTAGGTAACTGATCTAAAGCTGGTCTCAACATAAGCAATTACGTTGAGAGACACACCAAGTGACTGCATGTGTATTTGTTCTCTCTTGAATATTTTTGCATATTTCCTTAAAAAAAAAAAAGTATTCTACAAGTTGTCTTTAAAATTAGTTGTTTGGAATACATGTCAGTCTTATTTGAGGGACAGTCTCTGAATTTTAACTTCTGATTCTCGAATCTCATAGGCTAATCTCAAATTGCTCTTGAAGTATGTGAGAACGCTCTTTATTACAGCTCTGTGAAGCCTTTGTAGAAATGGCAAGTGTGTATTCATCTCCTGAAAGCTTGTGAAGAATTTGCTGTAGCTTATGATAGAGCTCCTCAGCCTTCAGGAATGTAAACTAGATTCAGTGACATTAAAGATAGATGTTCAAAAGGAACATGAACAGAATTGGGGTTTTAATACCTTTTTTAACGTGTGCAATTGTACTATTTTACTTGACTGAGCGAAATGATTAAGTGTTTTTTTCAAAGCTAGATAAAATAGATTAAAACCTCTTTTTTAAAAACTGTTTTGCAGTGAACGTCAGTTGGTCTGCAGTGCCTTCGCATACTTTGCTCCACTGCTGTTCATCCTGAGGCTTGGCTGTAGGCTCAGAGCTGTGCTTCAGCAGCAGAAACCCTTACTGCTCAGCCCGTCTCCTCATTTTCAGCTTTATTTTGGTCTGCAAATAAAATGCTGGGCTGAACTCCTGAAATGTAACTAGCCTGTTTCCCTCGTTGCTGGTTATCTAAATCAGCCTGGTCTGTACAGCAGGTTTTTGCTGAATATCAGTCTTTAAAGAAGTTTTTGCAATTTCTGCCTTTGTGGCTTCGTCTTTTGCCGTGTTGTCATAGGCATAGACTTGATGTCTCCTGGTCTTATCGCATATTATGAAAAGGATGTATCTGATTAAGGGAGGGAGCGTTGCACGAGGCAACTTGCTGTCTGAGATTAATGCTTGAAGTGCAAGATCAGCACCCGTGTTAGCCCTGGAGAAAATAGCTTATAGTTTGTTTTGTCTGCTGTGTTTGTCAACGATGGGACAGAGGTTTGAAGATTAAGCAATGACTTCAGAAGATAAGTACTTAAAACCCATCATATATTACAGCAATCTGGAAAGTAGTAGGAAGGGAAGGGGGAGAACTTTACACTCATGCATCACTAGCAGCTTTTAGAGGATGATTTAGTAGGTAGAATTAATGCTTTTGAATAGTTGGGATTGATGGCTTCTGAAGCCTTCAGTTCAAGCTCTTGTGAAGTTAATTCTGGTATTGTGCACTCTCCTTCTTCATTGCTCATTTGGGGAAAGGGTTATCCTGGGAGAAAGTAGGGGAAATAGTCTCCCAGCCTGTTAGTTTTGTGTTTGTAAAACATCTGCTCTGAAGTCCTGAACCTGCCTAACAAAATCCGCTTGCCAGCAGGAAAGCACGCAGCTGTTTGAAGGAGTAGGTCTCACTGATACAGAGTGGAGGGCTTCGTCAGTGGGTTTCCCCCGGGACAGGCTGTAACCAAAGGTCCTGTCTAATGTATTTTCTGTTTAAAGAAAGGAAATTCCAGATGATGTTTGTATTTTCTGTATATTTATACTGATAAGTACATTAATATTATACCACTTGAATTAGTTTTTGAAAAGGCCTTTTGTAACTTGGGGTAGTCAGAAGAGAGGTTTCAACCTTTTAAACTTTTAGACCTTCCAAAGTATAGAAACGGAGATCTAGACTATGTCAGCAGCGACCAGAATTACAGACTGAACAATGGGAAGTTCCAAGAAGGGAATTTTAATGTCAGAGGCAATCGACTGTTTTGACCAATGACTAAAATTTGTGTGACTTTCAGCAAGTAGGGTTGTTTGCTATGGATTTTCAATCTTACTGATGTTAAATGGAGGAAAAAACCACTCTTTGTGGAACATTTTCTTTGTATAATCATTATCTCAAATGTAATGAAGTTGCCTTTCCTTTCTTGTCTGCGGGATTTGAACAACTTGTAGTGATGGTTAAAAGAATACGGCGAACGCATCACCTATGGTTTTGCCTTTCAGCTGCTTCCTTGAGGGAGTGCATTTGCAGTACATGGTCTTGCTGGGCAGGGATTTCATTATGCGTATGGACTGCTGTGTGGGCATTAGAGAAGGAGACTGGAGAAATACGCCTTGCACCTGGGTTGAGGTCTCTGCTGGGGCTGCTGATTTGATTACCTTCAGGAAGCCAACCCATTGCTTCACATTGGTTCTTGAGGATGCTTCATCTCCTCTATAATTTAAATTCATCCTGCTTATAAAAAGGTCTGCTGAGGTGGGACGTTCAACTGCAGACTTTTCCTGGACTCCAAGAAAGCTTCTTAGACAAATGCTTGACATCAGGTTTTGGTGCTGTGATATGAAACCTTAGGATGAGTCCAAGACCTCTTGGCAGCAGCGTATGTCTGAGCAGTAGCGCCCAAAGCAAAGTCACAACTATGGTGCCTGTGGTGAGAGAAGAGGATTTGTGCACTGATTTTTTGCAAGAGAAGGGAACTTTCTCTAAAGGTTGGGTCTGAGGTTTTTTGTGCTTTTCACTAGGCATCTATAGAAATAAAAATGCACAGCAAAATGGTGGGTGTAGTAACTGTAACCAGAAGAGGCTGAATTGCAGCTACGAATCTTTGGACTGCTTCCCTCTTCCCACTCTCCTGGTTGAATCTGTTATATGGAACATGCAGCGTGTAGGTTTTAACATCCCCAGCATGTGCTGAATCTGCTAGGCGCCTTTGCAGCCTGCAGAATCGGCTGCGGTGGCTGGACCACTGAAGCCTGCCAGAGCGCAAAGGCCATTACTCCATGGTTGCTCCATCATCCTACACACAAAAAGGAGTGCCTCTGGCCACGTCTGCCCTGTGCAGTGTGGCACGCTGTGAGGCCATTGAGACAAGCAAAGTGATAGGCAAGGTTAATTAGCCTCAGTACAGTGCAGCCTTAAATATGTCAGTTATTTGGGGGTTTGGAAGGTGAATAAGACCCCTGCGTGGTGGTGCCCAGTCTGTGGCTCCCTGGCACGGGGTTGCTCAGAGCGGGCTGGGGACACCTGAAGTCACCTCGCGCGGTGCAATGCAGGCAGGTCCTGGTTTTGTTGCTCCCAGAGCCAGGTTAGTACAGCTTGTTAGGTCGTGCTGCAGTCTGCCTTGATTTAGGGGAGCGGCCAAACATGAGCTTAACAGCAACTCTGCGCTCACTTTTAAGCATGGCTTTAGGTCTCTAATGGCAGACATACTTTTAAGAAACCCAAGCTGTGTTTTCTTAAACATTTTATCCTTTAAAGTATTGCATGTGCATTTTGGGTCACTTGAGCTTGCCTCCTTTCTGCTTGCTTGGATTTTTTTTTTGTGCTTTTTTTTCCATCGTGCTTGCTAGTCAGAGAAAGAATTTAAATTTTCCATGTATATATATGTGCCCACTTTTGCTTTTATGCTTCTCCCACAGTCTTTTGCTGTGGGTGAGCGGAACTTACTCGGCAAAGAAAGCAAACAGAGAGAACAGACCCATCGCCCCCCGCCCCTTGAAAGAGCAGAGGGCATGTGGAATAAATCAAAACGCGAAGCATAATAACGAGGTCCCATGGGAAAGGGAGCCTTGCGATTGTGTGCCGGCATGCACTCCCCTTAGAGACGGCGGCCGGGGGGCTCGTCCCACGGCGGCCGGGGGGCTCCTTTCTTTCTCACTCGCATCTCCCCTCCCGATGTCACCGATCCATTCACCGCCGAGAGAATTGATTAACATTCGTCGGGAGTCTTGGGAGACAGGGGGAAAGAGGGGGAGAGCGGAGGGCGAGGGGAAGGGGGCGCGAGCTGGTGATGCTGGTCCCCACGACGCGGCGAGCCGGGGCACGGTCGGGCGCAGGATGGCTATTTTATAGCTGGGGACCACGGTGACGTATGGCTGAGCGCTCGCTGGCACGGCTCCTCGTGGACCAGTCAGCGGAGCGAAATTGAAGCTGACAAGACTTTTCTGGCATTTTGGAAAGGACTGTAATCTACTGTAGGGGAGAACAGAGCCGCTCAATCACCGCCGCCATAAATAGGAGACGGAAGGGAGTGAGAAAGGAGGCGAAGAGAAAAAGTGCTTGCTGGGGGGGGAGGGGGGGCGGCATTTTTGGTGGATGGTATGAAGCCAGCCATGGAAACTGCAGCGGAGGAAAATGCAGAACAAAGCCAAGAGAAAAAAGGTACCCAGGGGTCTAACAATAGCCTGTTTAAATCTTTTCATTCAGGGGGCTTAAAGAGGTTTCGGCCAGTTTTGTCACTTTTTCGAATAGCTCTTAAACAATCATTACTGCATCTTCGGGCTTTCCACCGTCCTTTCCTGCATGGCTTGACAACAAATTAATAGACCAGTAATCTTTCTGTCTGCGTGTGTATTTACTCTGAATCTGTCCTAACCCTACCAGAAATGATGTTTGCAAAAGAAGTCTTGTTATTGCTGCGTCTTTGACGGATTTTGGTAAATTTGATTTACAGAGGTAGCGTATGCCTGTGTGTTTGCATGTCGTGTTCAGAGCCATATTCTGGTGTTTTCATCGAGACTAGCCATGTAGCAAGGGTTTGCAATGAGGTGTGGGAGACCTAGGTTATAATAACATATAATAGATTATAAGGTCACACAACCTTCACGTAGTTAGCTTGGTGCCAAATGCTACTCTTAATTTTAAATTCCGTTTCATTTTCTATGGTGTCGTCTGGCAAATTTTGCTTATGTAGAGATCTGCCTGCTCTATGATAACGGGGAATAATGCAATGAGTTTCACAACATTAGCTTTCAGGATGTGTTAATCACCGAGAATTGCTGCTTAATGGAGAGAACAATTCCGTGGTAGCCTTTCTGCGGTAGGGAGACGGCAGCGCAGGAGGAGAGGTGCTTCATCCATCCCAGCCGTACAGGTGATTTATTTGGTCTGGAGTGCTGAACTTCAGAGGGTAAATTCAACTAGCAAAGGACTGCTTTGTTTCTGCATCGTGTAATTTATGCCAAATAAATGTCCCTCTTCAGTGTAGCAGACTACTGTACAAATCATAGCAATATTTTTTTGCTAAATGATACAGCAGTAACAAAATTACTAAAATTTTCACTGCTTTTTTACACGAGTCGTAGTATACTTCTGAACCTGTTGTGTGTCATTTATAGGCAATCTGAGTATCTGATAGGCATATGCAGCTGATACACAGCTAATACATTTCCCCAAGTAGAATTGTTTCATTTCTTGTTAAATAGTTCAGGTATGAACATAATGATAAATCCTGGTACTGTCCAGTACCAGATTTTGTTTTCCTACTTTGTTTTCCTACGTTGAATCTGATTCCTCCTACACCCTTTGTATTATTCAAACCTAGCTTCAGTTTCAAGTAAATGAAATTTGTCAAGTGATTAGACATAGTACTACATAATCCCTTAGGGATTTCACAAAAGGAGGTCCACTGATGAGAGATTAAACTCTGAAAGCCATTAGTGTATGTGGACAATAACCCACCTCACTGCAGATTTTGAGTAATTAGTGTACAAAATGTCCTAAATACCTTGGCTATAAAAGCACCTTGAACTCATAGATCATTCTTCAAAAATTACAGCAATTTTTTCTTCTGATTGATGAGTTTCTTTTAAACTGATAGAACTCATGTACAATAAACACCAAAGAAAGTTATCCGTATGCATTAGCAGCTGTGCAAAACGAAATGTGTTGCTGAGTGTGTTTATGATGAGTTTATGGTTTCCCTTTTATTTTGGCAGGGATGAAAGCACAACATTGTAGAACAGTGCATCTGTTACCAAGTCAAGGTGGTTGCTCTGTTGCTTTCATAGGATGCAAGCAGGGGAACTTCCTAGCTTAATTTTACCACCATTTCCTAGTTTTTCTGTGATAATTTTATACTTTGAATCTGTTACATAGGTATATGTATGTAACACTTCAAGGCTTTGTTCTTGCCAGTTCCCTAATTTCTGAAAGTAACACATGGTCTCTCACATTATGCTCTTTGTTTCTATTCACTTAAATTCCCAGTATGTTTCACAGCAAATTAAAATGAAAAAAGCTGAAACAGTCAGTTCTGCTTCCAGTTTCAATAGCAAAATAAATAGCCCAGATCCCCCTGCAAAGTTACTGCCGTCATGTAGGAGGCATACTCAGGTTTGCAGAGCTTTTGGGCGGCAGATTTTCCAAAGCGCTAAGACTGTTTAGCCCAGTCAGGTTTTCAGATGGGCTCGGCGGGCATCAGGTACCTCTGAAATGGCAGGATTTTTCAAAAGGGCTCTTTCACCAGCAGCTCTCATGGAGCAAAATGAGCTTTTTTTCTGTGTGAGGAAACTTCCTGTGAAACGCTGCCACTTTGTCTGGGGGTGTAAAACAGCAACTGACCCCTTCAAAAATGTGTCCATTTACTGTCTGGACTGGATCTCCTGCCTGCGACGCCTTACGTGCCTGCCAGGCTTGCAGTACTTGCTTCTGTCCTCCAAGATGCCACCTGGACGTAGTGTAATGGCTGTCCCTTATGAGATGCCCGAGATCCAGTGATTGCGAGGCAACCACCACAGCTTGAAGCGATTGAAGGGCTGTCACAAAGTCTTTCAACTCTTCCTTCCAGAAATGAATTGCAAAGTCCAAGGAGATAAACCAATGTCAGAGGGGGTTTGGGGGATGTCATTATTGCTAATGAGCAAGAGAAGATCCTGAGCATTTCGCTTTCGGTATTCAGGTTCACACATGGTGAACTACAGGTTTCTGGGTTGTGTTTTTTAATGCAAGGACCTCCTTAATGATGTACTGTAATTGCATAGAATAAATACTTGGAGGCAGTTGGGCTAGGACTACATGGTATCTATATACAGGGCTCCCTGTACAACGGAGGAGAACGCTGGAGAGCAATATTGCCTGAGCACTTGGGATGAGCAGCGAGATCTAGTTTCAGTTCGAGCACCTAACGCAGTCAGATCTGAACGACGGTGTCGCGTAGCTACTGGTTTGTGTTGCCTGTCCCTGGAGCAAATGTGGATGGCCAGCTATTTTGGATGGCGGTGTAGCTGAGGCAATTTACACAAGCTAATGTGCTTTATGAATATTTACTGATTGATAAAGGAAAATGCTTGATCTCATGTAGATTTTTAAAGTTCGTTAAATTGTATATGAATTCCAGTTTTATATTTTAATAATTATTTTCATGAATCCCCTGCTGATTCAGGCAGTGATATTACACGGCTGATGGATTCTGTGTTTATCAGACATTTGTTTCTCTGCACCCAGATGAGTGGCTGCTGCCCCAGTTTTTTTAATTGGAAATGGAACAACACCCATGTTGATAGAGATAAGAAATAAGTCAGCTTTATATTGTGTATCAGCAGCCCTTATCAGAGGAGAACACCATAAGCAAGCTGAAGCAAAATGTTTAACAGATACTTTACAGGGCTGCAGGACAGATTGGATGCATTTTAAAGATGAAGGTTTACAAATTATTACAAATGACAGGGTTTATCTTGCAGGCATTAAATTAAATCAAAACGTGAGGACTGGGCAGGCAGATTTACTGAGGTGGAATAAATAAGAAAAACGAAATGCCTTTTTGCATCAGCAGTGAAGGATATAGATCCTGATACACATTAACAGAGACAAGTTGTTTCCCTTTTCATTTAACTATGAGAAATACTACCAAGTTGCAAAATTAAAAAAAAAAAACAAACAACAAACCCAAAATAAAACCCAAGCATGGGTGACCATGGTGAATTCACCAATTACACATGGGAGGATGGAAGAAAGCCATTATACTAGGCTATAGTTTCCTTGTATGAATGCATACGATGTTCAAACTGCATATGCTGTGCTGAGGAATAATGAAAACCAGCCTGGGCAGCTGTACCCGAGGTTCCTTTTAATTGGCTCTTCCCTACTAATGTGCTTTCGATGAAGGAAGACCTCGTGCTCAGGAATGGCTGAGAGCTTTATTATTTTCATCATATAGGAAGCGATCTTTCAGATTTTAAACTCTAAACAGACAAGCATGTGCTAGTCAAAAATGGAAGGAAACTACTTGTCTTAAACACAACTGTACAACTGTGTGCGATAGTGTAAATGAAGCTGCTAAAGTGCGACATGAGAAAGGAGTGAATTAATGTGTAGTTTATTTCACTTTTAGCAAAGTTCTTTTTACGCAGCGAGCTTACGACATTTTGGTGCATCACAGATAGATGTATTTTTCATTACAGCAAATTGAAAAAATTGTCTTTTTTTATATATGTGTTATGGTTATTAGCCAAAATTTTCAAACTTGCTCCCTTAATGTTAGGCTCACAAAGCGATATCAGAGCTGTCAAGCCGTTTAAAGATTTTTAGTATGCTGCATGTTTTTTCCCTTTTCAAGCAGTTTATTGGTGTTTTCAGATCCCCTGAAAACAGTAACTGCTTTAAGTCCCTCAAGAATATGACTGTAGGAAGAGAAGTCCAGCCCAGGGAGAATCTGGGACACGCGATATTCTAGGGATAATAATTTGGCAGGCTTAGCGATTTAGGTTTTAATGAATAGGATTTGGTTTCTAAATAGGAGGGGGTTAAAAAACACTCGGAGAACGTACTCATACTGGTCTGAATGACCTCATGAAGGCACAAAACTTAGACATATGTGTCACAGGATATGATAACGGGGGGGGGGGGAACCCCAGATGGCACTGTATGTGCGCAATGGACTCTGCAGTGGGAGCTAAGGGACTGAAGAGGGAAAGAGGGGTGGGGGGAGCCCCCTTCAGTTACTCCGACCTCTCTCCATTTTCTGGCCAGCCTTGCTCCTAATGCAGTATTCATCACCAGACTGCCAGATCATAAACGGCCAAATGACAGCCCTCTCTTCGCTCCCGCGGACTGCTTCGTCGGCTGCGACAGATGAATGTCCTAACTGTTCGTTTCCTCTAAAGCCACATGCTAAAGGCGGCGAGCGTGAGGATGTTGGGCGCTGGGAATTTTATTACAGGCGTGCAAGATGATGCATCCCAAATGCATATTGAACACCTCAGTCGCCATCAGTGTGCCTGCATGGGGTGACATGAAAACATCAGTCCTGTGGCTGCTGCGTCTGTCGAGTACCACCTGGTTCAGACAGGAGGCCTTGAGCGTGAGCTTGGCTCCTGTAACCTAGCCCTGGGGATGCAGTTAGTGTAGTTAGTTCCTCAAAAAACAAACAGTAAAGAAGTCATTTAAACTTATTTCCTAACTGTTCGGGGTGCAGAGTCAAACTCTAATTCGTACGTACTGTGTGCAGTAGTTGTTACACCACTGAAGCCTGTGAGGCTTCTGGCCTGGTGGGGATTATGCATGAGTGGGCCTGAGTGGGTCCCAGTGAAGTCACCAAAAGATACTCTGACTTCAGAGGTTGTGCTGGGCGCGAGTAAGGGCTACCAAACAGCCGTTGCTAAGTGGCTCTTTGCAGAGCAGTGGAAAAACTGAGATCCCTTACGGAGTTTGAACTGTCTCCTAACGAAGGGAGCCCTGTTATTGCAAAACCAGAAATTCCTAATTAAAAAAAAACCCAACTTCTTAGAATATTTTCACTTGCAGAAATGATGCTACAAAGTTTACATGCTGTCTCCACCTTTCAGGGTTTGATGTTTGTCCCACAGCAGATAGCGGTGGCTTCACCAGCGTCACCTCAGACTAAGGGAGAAAGCCAGCTGCCTGCTGCGCTGCTCTGAGCAGGGGGGTTTGTATCCACTGCAGGAGAAATCTCAAATTGTGGGTTCAGGCCTGGTAGGATAAAAACCACTTGGTGCCAAGGGTTTGGTCTAGATACTGCTGCAATGCAAATGAAGATTTTTTTGGTCTAGATGCTGCTGCAATGCAAATGAAGATTCCTCCCCCCCCCCCCCCCCAATTCTTTGCAGCTGGTTATTTTTAATTTTTTTTTTTATCTGAATCTGTTACCAATGTCCAGTAAGTAACTTCAAAAAAGCAGGGAGCAGATAGTTGGGAGGGAAGGGGGAGACGATGCGCAGTACTAGCAAGAAATTCTTTTTCATTTTGTATCCAATTCAATTATTATGGTGTTCCTTGTGATCTCATAAACAGGATTGTTCCTCTGTAAGCAGAAGGAGATGATCTCATCCTGCGCGCGCACAGCCATTTTGGAACAATACTTTCAACACGTTTTTAATTTGGTTATGCTTATAACATGTGGAATTTGCCTTTCCTAAAAGGAAGGGTAAGCCATACAAAACGGAATAATGTCTTTTAGGAAAAATATACTACCTGATACCTGCTTGCAGGTTTGTGTGTGAGTCGCAGAGGGGAGAAATGCCACGCCACGCAGTGTCCTTTAGAGAGCCATTGATACTAAGTTTGCTTCCCAAACCCAAAAGACTGCTTTAGTATTGGAGTTCATTTGCCAGTGTAGGAGACAAACAAATTCTTGTTTTGAATCTCTAGATCCAACATTTGGATTCAAGGCCAAGATTTTTTCTCTCCTTGACGTATGTAAATGTAGCTGTGCCAAACTCCTTGTTCCACCAGCAGCAAAACCACACGAGAGAAGGACCAGGTCCAGGACCTTCCTAGCCCCTCACAGGCCAGGAATTTATGGCATTCCTACTCCCCCCGCCTCCCAAAATTTGTCTCTGATCTAGTCCATGGTAGATGGGTTTTCAGCATCGTAACCTCCACTTCCTCCACCTGCCAAAATGCTGCTTAATTCGGATTTATTTCGGTCGGAGATGACGGTTACTTTTTCATTTAGCCCCTGCAGAGTGGGACTCTGGTGCATTTTTAATAAAGGTCTGTCTGTCTCACCCTCACAGCCTGACAAAGCCGTAGCGGTGCCGAGGGGGGACTTGGAGGTTCAAAAGTGGTTCGATGTTGTTTTGCCAGTGGGCTCTTTCAGGGAGCTCGGAAGCCTGTGCCGATGAGTGTGCGAGCAGGTCAGGTGTGTTACTGCGCACGGGGTCTCGTTGCTGAGCTTCATCTGTGCTCTGAAAATACGGAGAGAAGGATAACTGCTCTCCTTCATTGTAAACCTGGAACAAGTCTGTTTTAACATGCTTGGTCCAGATTTTTGGACGTGAGCAGAGCCTATGTGAAATAAAGCTCACGACTTTTTTTTTTTAATACAAGAAAGTAACGGAGCAAACTCCTATGTTTGTCCTACCTCTACCCATGACAATAACCATTTTCTCTGACAGTTTTAGGGTCTTTTAAAAAACAGCTAACGTGGTTTTCCATTACTTTGTCTTCCTTTGCTTCTGGTGCAGACCTCTTTGCCGTGGACAAAGAGAGGGAGACGTGAGAGTGGGTGGAGGGAAGGAATAGAGAGTCCTTCCTTACGTGTTTAATTCAAATCCTAGGTGGAGTTTTAGCTATTCAGCCTTTCCTAACACCTGTGTGAGCGTTTCCCTGTCGATCGTCCCTCCCACCCCCTCCCTTGGTTTGTAAGGTTGTGTTGTTTCAGTTCTGAAACTACAGCGTGTTTTTCTGGGCTCTTATTTTATTTATGACTGAAAGTACTGAACTAAAGCTTGCTGGTGACACTGACTTTTTACCACCTAAAATTGGCAGTGATCACCAGACCAGAAATGGAAATTGGCAGGTACCACTGGATGTACAGGAGTTCAAGGCCACACCGGTACCATCATGTGCCAGCATTGAGAGGCAATGTTAGTCCTTTGGGGATTCCAGGTAAATAAAGGGCTGGGTGAAACGGAAATGGAGAGTTCAGAAATGGTAGTAGCATAAACCTAATGCTTTGCACTAGTCCTAACAATTTAAGATAAATGTTCTTCTGTTTTATTTGTTTTGTTTGTTAAGGCTGTAAGGAGCCTAGTTCTTTTGTATGAATACTTGACATAAATTTAAATTTGGTTGTTAATGCTTGAAAGACAATGATGTGTGGTGAGGGACACCTCCCTTTTAACTATCCTGCCCAATTGTTTCAAAAGTGTTTACAGATGAGATGACGTAGCGTGGGTTTTGTATGCAGGTGAATCTATCAAACTGATAAGCCACAAATGCAGTAATTGACACTAAAGCAGTGACAGCACATCTGATTCACCAGTCTCCTACAATATGCTTCCTAGACAATATTCTGTGGTTTTGTTTGCATTTTTCTCTTTCTAGAAGCAGTAAGTGCGTATGTCAGAGTCTAAAGGAGGATTTCGGCTGAGGCTTTAAAAATTGTTTGGTGATTCCACATGCCTGCCCTTTCGATATCTGGCTTGAGACCTCAGAAAGATCCTATTTTGTTTTCCTGAAGCTTCATTTTAAGAGTTTGGGGGGAATTTAGTTTGGAAGCATCTCAGAGAGGCACCTGAAATCAAGCACACAATTGATTGCATCAGAAAATTCCAGTCTGACTGAGGGTTAACACAGCAAAGGACATAAATGCTGAGAGAGAGCATTTGCAGCTAGCTCTATCCAGCAATCCTCTTCTCTTTATGGAGCTGATTGACTGAAGCCTGCTTGACAGGTGGTTTGCTGGAGATGCCTGCCTCCACATCAGAGACTTTAACAGCAATTGCGGGGAAATATTCACCAAAGCTTGCTGCCTAATCCTTCCCCTTTCCATTATATTTTCACACGTTTGTTCTTTAGGATTCGAATGTTTATGTATTTCAAAATGGCTTTTTTTTTTTGGCAAGTACTTAGGTTGCAAATCATGATCTCCATCTTCAATATCAATATTCATTTTGGCCATATTTCATGATAAATGACCTGGGAGACAGACTCTGTGCTGCCAGAAGACATTCCCAAACTTCAGATCAGTGCACATGGGATATTTTATACATGGGAGAAATGCTTCAGGAAGGAGCGACAGATTACAAACGCTGCCTTCCTGGGAAGGAGGACACGGAGGGAGCAGGCCAGGTGCCTGGTTATCAGGGTCTTGCGCCCCATCAGCTGTCCCCAGTGATGAGACACGTCCGTATGTGCTGGCACGGATGAGCCAGGACGCAGAGGAGACGCGTAGCCTTCTGTCGCAGCAGCTGGGAGTCTGGCACCTAAAATGGTGCTAGAAACCCTTGTTTAGGCAACTGAACCCTATGCAGGCTCCCTTGGGAAGCTTCCTGAAATAACATGCGGGTAATTGGGGTGCCTGTCATGGAGGAGTTGAAGATGAAAGGGTTCTTGCTGATGGGAGGGGGACACCCCCCACACCCCCCCACACCTCCCCAAGCCCAAAAATACCAATTCAAGGGAAGGTGCTTCAAATGGCTGCACTTAAAGAAATGAAGAGGTTTCTATGCAGCAGTGAAACTGCTCTGAGCAGGTCTTGAGTACGACCAATCTGCCAGTGATGGATTAGTCACGGTGAAAATAACTGGTCTTTGCTGCTTTCCCTTAGATTGGGGGGAAAATGTCACTTCAGTCACAACACAAGTCACAGCTGTAACATGCCTCCCTTCGGTACTGGCATACAGCTCCCTGCTGCTGGGTGGCATTGGCTACTGTCTGAGATAAACTCTCTGTTTCTTGGACAAGCCACATTATTTCTTGGGTGCCTTTGCAGCGCGGATATTTCTACTTTGTCTCCTCTGCTGGTGTCTGAATGGACATCGCTAGGAGAGCTCCTCTGTGGCGGTCCTAGCAGCATCCACCTCTTCTCCCAGCGTCTCCACGTACGACATGATCTCCTTTCCCTGTTTTAGGCTTTAATCTGCCACTAGAGCAATAAGGGAAGAGTCAGCGTGGGATATTCACTGCAGTGCTGGAGCCAAGACATCCCCAGAACACCTGCAAACTTAATGAGCCTTTCAAAATGCCTGAAACAATTTTTTTCCCAGGAAGCAGAGTACCATCTCTCTCTTCAGTAAGAGAAACTTAGCAATGGTTGTTTAACATGAGCTTAGCTGTAGGCACTCTTCCAGGCTGGGTGGGTGTTGTTTGCTTTATGGGAAATTCTTTTTTTTCTTAACTTGCTTCCCCCAGATGCTGGGAGGTGTTTCAGCTGCTTTCTGAGCACATTAAGGGCATGTGAATGTAGAGTATCTCACTGAAACAGCCTGCTCCCTTGCTGAAGCAAGCTTACATTTTGAAAATGGTGTGGTGGGGATGCAACTGGGGTAATACCTGCATGAAACTGTTACAGGGCAAAGGATTTCTGCAGTTGTGGTTCAGGTTTCTTACCACTTCTCTAGTTCCATAGTTGGGTAAACATCTGGGAAGATGTTGGCAGCTTCAGTTATCTCTGAAATGGAGAATTTACCTTCTGAATCTTAGATCCGCCAGGCTGAAATACACACACACACGCACACACACACAGTTTTTGGCCTTCAGCTCTAGGGAGAGGGCGGTTGTGTTTCTGTTTGCTTCTTTGTAGCTAGGGAGGAGTCAACTGGGGAAGCGATTGGTAGCGGTGGCTGAAATCCAGTGTGGCAAAAGTCTTGCTCTCCCACTGAGTGCTGAAGGCTGATGGAGAGTGAGGTGAGTTACAGCTGCCAGAAGGGCGGAGCTAAGAGTCTCAACTTCAGTCTTCCAGGTAAGATACCTTTGATTGAAGTCAGCTTTAAAAATTATGTCAGCCAAGTACAGGTGGGTCTGGAGGATGGTTGACTCAAGGAAACCCAAATGTCCTTACAGAAGGTTTCACAGGACTGCTGAAGCAGCCCATGGGACTCAAATGCTTAGGTGCTTTTGTACTTCCCCCAGTGAGCTTGTCTGGACCTTCAGGCATTTGAGTATCTTTGGCAGTCTGCCCGTTGCTTCATCTGTTTTGTTTCTTTGGCTTGAGTTTGTCCAAAGTTATCACCGGGGCTGGCACCTGCTGAAGCAGCAGTCCTTGCGTGTTGACCCTACCGAGTGTTTCTCCGAGAAGGCAAAAATAGGTGAAGCGAGGGGAGTGAGGTCAGGGTGAGGGCAGAAAGGAGGAATGTCTTCAGGCACGTTGAGCAGTGAGTTGTTGATATGTCAGCTGGGAGTTACAGCCGCAGTTTGGACTAGAGGCTGCCCTTGCTGGTGCAATGTGTTTGCACTTCGAGCTCTGCGCCTCAATGAGCCCTTCCACATGCTCAGGCTGTGCAAAAGTCCCAAGGGTTAGTTCGGATAGTAAAACACTACAGTGAGTCTCCAGGACAAATAATGCCAAAGCTTATAGTGATACTGCTTGAGCTATTCCTTATGTGAGAAGTCTCTTTTTAAATCATCTATTTGATTTTTTTGTGCAGAAGTAGCTTACAGCTAAAAAATATCCATCCTCAAGGATTCCCATATGAACCTGTTTCAAGCAAGGCCTTTTCCAAAGTATATATTAAGTGTTTTTCTTCTGCTGTGGTTTGCACTGTTTTGTGGTCCAAAAGTAAAACAAAGACATGAATTAAAATAAACAAAGTTTTGTCGGACCTTTGTCCAAGAGCAATAAAGCTGGACAGGAGCAGTTCTCTTGTCCCACCGTCTCATGGGGCAGCGGCGTTCTTCCCGTGCAGGTCTGACTCCTTGCTCTCGCACAGCGAACGCCTGGGATGGGCGCTTGCGATAAGCCTGGATGTAGGGATTTACGTTTCATAGATTGCACTGTCTGAAAAAGATGCCTTCAGAACACCTGTGAGCTTAATGAGCCTTGCAGAGACTGGGAATGATATAGATGGGGAGTGTGTGTATTTCAGTGAATTTGAAGAAGATAGATTAAGTAAGTCCTGTAAAAGACTATTCAGATCATCTGTCCTTGCATGAAACGGGTTTGATTCCTGCAGTGGGAATGCTAATTTTTTTTTCTATAAGAAGCGCTGGCCTGAGATTAGAAGAAAAAAGGGGGTTATGTTTACTGCTGTCCGTTCTTAGAGTCTTCTCTCTGTCATTTAACAACACCCAGAAGAGAGAAATCTTGCCTTGGTAAAATAGCCTTTTCTCCAGTTTGAACATCATGTTTTCTTTAGTGAAAGGAAAAAAATTTAGCTTTTTCTGTTGATGAACATGAATAACCTCTGCAAGGGTGGGTGTTTTTTTTGTTAATCACATTAGAAAAAAATGCGCTTGGTTTTAAACCTATGCTTACTGTGTTTTTGCTGGACTATTCAGGAGCAGCTTATTAATCATTACTTATACAGTACCACAGAGATACTTAGTGCTTTGTGGATTTAAAAAGGGGTCTGCTAATGGTGCTTCCAGGCTGTGAGATGCTTGTTCTTAGTGTGCACCAGTTCTCCTGGTTTCTCTGTGCCTGTTCCAACACAGGAGGCAAGAACAAGGATTTTTAGTTCTCTGCTACGCAAGAATATGGAAGCATCTAATAAAGTTTAAAGATGGCAGGCTTAAAACTGGTAACGGAGAATAAATACCTTCTCAGAAGTGGGGAACTGGCTGTATGACAGTGCTGAAACCAAGTATCTTAGATATGTATCAAGACTATCTGGAGAAGTTGTAATTAATGCT
Organism: Phoenicopterus ruber ruber; assembly: GCA_009819775.1. Classification (NCBI taxonomy): domain Eukaryota; kingdom Metazoa; phylum Chordata; class Aves; order Phoenicopteriformes; family Phoenicopteridae; genus Phoenicopterus; species Phoenicopterus ruber. The sequence goes on from CM020215.1 coordinate 137,203,108, forward strand.
GATAACCTTCAGGAAGGAGCTACTCGTTCTTTGAGTAGCTCTTAAGTAGTAGAGATTGGGATGAGACTTACTGGATGGATGAGGCTACCCCAGACCTCACTGCGCTTCACTGAAATGAAGCATCTCGTGCTAGCCCCTGTGAAGGCTGAGAGTGGCGGTCTTGCTGGATTTCAGGTCTGATCCTTTGTGGCAGCCCTGATGGCTGCGGTCTCCAAAGGTCACGTCTTCTCCATCACAGATACTATGCTGGCTAGGAAGGTGCGAATGCAGGGCGCAGATCATCGATCTGGCTAGGCTAAAGTACCCTTGCATTAAGTTTTCTAGCTCTCATGAAGAGTTCATTTTCAGTATAAGTTAATTTCACAACTTCTGATTTGGGGAGGACAAAAAGGCAAAATTAGGAAAGGTTGAACTTGAAAGGAAGTTTTCTGTGGAGAGCTTTAACAGGTTTGTGGGAGGAAAATAAAGGATTTTCTCTATTTGAGCTCATCACTTGTTTAGTCTGTTTAATATACTTAATCCAAAAGTGTGGTGAGTGAGCATTTATTGTAATTAATAACAGGTTTTAGCTTTGTGCCATGTTTTGTAAATCAGCAAAATTTAAGATGAACAGGAGTAGGTAAGGATAGAGACTTCCAAGTGATTTAACACACAGCCTTTTTGTTTTAGTGCCCCTCTTAAAGTGTGGAGAGAAATTTCTCACGTTTTAAACTTACCCTTGTAAGATTAAATGTTTTATCTTATTATACTGTTGCCACTGACCCTTGGCTGCTGGTGTGGGTGATAGATGTGAGAAGTAAAGTTATCGTACTGCCAGGTACTGGCTTATTCTCACACAGGGAAAAAGGAGGTAAATTCCATTTTTGTTTGTGAGGTATTAGTGTATCCTGCATCCCTCACTGCTTCCCCCGTAGCTGTCAATCATGCTGTAAGGTATGAAAATGTACATCCTAGCATGCATAAGCCATTCAGAACGGAGATTTTAAAAAACACAGTAGGTGGCAGAAAGTAAAATTGGCATTTGCCTTCATTGACAAAGTCATTTTCTGACAAAGATCCATGGTGCTTTAGGACTCTGATGGTATTACACACGCTTGGTATTGGGTAATCTTCAGCACTGGGGAAACTGGAGGTGAATGTAAAGTATTGAGTTCTCCTCTTACATTTATTTGTGAATTGGGAGTAATGCTCCCAACACCAGGCTCCCGTGGATGTGTAATAATGAGCCCACCCAATTTACACACGATGGCTGCATTTAAGATGTTACCTAGTGCTTTCATTTAAGATGTTATCTAGTGCTTTTTTCTTTCTTGGGTCTCTTGCGACCTTCTTTTTGTTAAAATAATTCCTCCACTCGTGCTCCCTGAACTGTGGTGCTCAAGCCAACAGAGATCGTGGTTCCGTGGTAGAACGTGCCGTGTAATTTCTACCATGTATTAACCAGACAGGTGTCCAACGTGCCAGGATTTCTAAACATGCATTACACAATTACAGGACGTAAGTGATGAGAAAAAGTAGTGCCCATTGCTTCATCTTTCAGAACAGCAAGACAGATTTATGGGAGGGGAAGAAACGAAACTTCTAAGGAAAAAGAGAGTGGGAACTAACTCAGAAAATGGCCACAAGATCCTGGAGGTTTAGCTCGCTGAAATGGAGAGCTTTTCAAACCTCCTTTCAGGTTTTCTTTGTTCCTTGCTTTTTGTTCCATAGTGACCTTGACTATGGGATCAATGGTTCATACCTGAGATACATTGAGGTACTGGTTCAACCTAGGAGGAGTTTGGGACATGAGAGGACAGGCTGGTTTCTGCCCAGGAGGTGTGGACACTCTTCCCTTACATCATGTTTTCCACGCTTTGCTTTGAGGCGTGGCTTTGTGAACATGTGTCTGTCTCGGCTTTTCAAGTCTGGGCTTCAAGAGCTGATGTGTGAACTTCCTAGAGCAAGCCCTGGGAACACTCAGGACAGCTACCCGATCCCATCGCATTGTCTTCTGTCATTTCTGAAGCACAGATTTTGTCATTCCACTCCATCTTGACCTCAGTAGGATGAGTTAGAGTCTGAGAATTGCTTTTTTTTTTTTTTTTTTTAGACCGCTTTCCATTAATTCTGCATTACCTTGCTTTTCTGAGTTTAAATCTTAAAGCCGTACTTAAAGTACCAAAGAAGGTTTAGCCACACAATTGCCATTTGACATGGGAAATTGAATGGCTAAGCCCCTGCATATATGCAATAGCCTGTACACTGCTGGGTAGATTGTATAATTGTTCTTCATACATTAAGCAACCAAGTGCCGATTTGTGTACATATGTAGGTTCATCCTTTACCAATTTCCTGTGACTGATAGTTTCCAGGAGATTAGAAGAATAGCTGGTTCCTGTTTTTTCTCTTCCCTTTATTTTTGTCCTTTAGCAAGAATATTTGTGTGTGTGTGTGTGTGTGTTTAATAGCATTCATTCCCTAGAGAATAATCTCAGTCCTTGTTTTAGCTGGCCTCCTTCTGAGAGTGTGTTAAATCTGTAGCCAAGATCACAGGCAGCTCTGGGCAAATCGTTGGGCTGTTATTAACCTGCCTCCATGGCAACTGCTGCTCACCAGCCTGAGGACAAAAAATGTTTTTATTCTGCTGAGTCGCACAAAAGGTTCTAGTGATGCCTTGCACAAAATGGCCATTGAAAGGGGAGATGCAGCGATGTGTGTTTGTGCTGTACAGTTTCATATTTAAATCGTTTTACGCTGTTGTGTTGGAAGTGGATATACAGCTGAAAACTTCAGCGTGTTGGCCATATGGAAAGTAAAAACGAGCAGAAAATTGTAACTAAATTTATTTTAATACTACTTATTTTTGCCAGCTTGAGTTCACAGGCCTTCAGCCTGCAGTTGTCATCAGTGCATTAGCAAGTTATTTTGTGAACATGAACTAGGCAAACATCATCATGGGTTTTCAGTTGTACTGTATGAAGATACTTGCTGACTTGGGGTTACAGAGAGAGATCATAAAGCATAAAGTTTCCTGGAAAGCTTTCATTTTTTTCAGAAGTCCTCTGATTTGCTTCAGTGCTTGTTTGGGAAGCTGGGTAAGTATATCTTAGTGCTTGATGAGCTTCGAATTTTAGCTGGTTTTGAAAGCTGCTCCTGGCAGTACTTTTGCTTTAAGACAAAATTATAAAGCCAGCTATATTGCTCAGACTAGGCATGCATTTAAGCTGCTCATCAAGAGTGTTCGCAGTGGGATCTGCAGGGGGTCTGGCAGCCCCAGCACCGTGATGAGGTTGTGTCCCACAGTTAGTTACCCTCTGGCAGGAGGCTGTGCAGCTCTGCTGTCAATGTGGGTGCAGAGTGACTGTGTATGGATGGATGCCGTCTCTTGGAAACGTGCTGGTTTGGGATGCCTCCTGCACTTGCAAGCTGGCAGCGCGCTATTTCCCTGTGAACTGAAGTCCCTCTGCTTCCTGCTTTGGTCTTGGTGCGAAGGGGAGCGGTTTCTGCAGTTCCACATTTGGGCAGTTTTCTCTGCCTTGCTCAAAATAGTATGGTTGCTTTAGACACCTCTTAGGGCATCCCTTGGCCGTGGTCTGCCCTGATAAGATGAAGGTCACCCCAGTATTGTGAAGCCTTTTTACTTGGGCTGTAGAGGAAGACATAAAGAGTATGGCCACAAAGATGCTATGTGCAGCTGCCAGTCGCTGGGAGGTGCGAGGGGGTTTGCCACCGTGGGCTTGCGTTCGAGGGTCTGTGGATTAGTGGAAGATGCTGCCACGTGTTTGGATAAGGGATCTGACAAACTCTCCAGGGCGAGTGTTCTGCTGGTGGCCTGGAAAGCTGGCTGTGTGGTGTGGGGTTCCGGGAGGACAGGTACCTAGTTGGGGGGGGGTTAATCGTCAGTCCTGGGTCTACACCAATTTTTAGTTTTGCCAAGCAGGCTGCCCCCGTTTTCTGAAACCAGCAGCTTTTCTGTCAGACCTTGTCAGTCCCTTGGCTTTGCTTCCAGCTGTTTTTATTTCCCATCTTTGATGGGGTCCTTCTGCGAAGCAATCTGTGGATCAGCATGATTAGGTGAGCAGCCTCCTCCACACCAAGCAATGATCTAGCGCTTAGTCACCTTCTCCTTCAGGAGTGCGGCCCGAAAGGCTGTTCATTTTGTGCTGGGCTGTGGCCACGTGTGTGTTGAGCGTTGCCTGTTGGATCGGAGTGTGGTTACTCTTGGATAATCCCTCAATGCTAATCCTGTGCCAGGTGCAAGCGTTTCTTGGATTAACTCTCGGAGGTTTGGGCCTGACCTGGGAGCAGATGCTGCGGAGGCGAGCTGGCCTCACGGGCACGACTGCCGTTCGCGTGGCTTGTGAGCTGCACGCAGGCAGATTCCCCAAAGCAGAGGATCGGTCTGCAAGGTCGGGTGTCTGAACTCGACTCTGGACCTCTGTGACAAAATGAAAAGCAGAGATGATTTCCTCTGGTAATGCACATTTGGATTTTGTTTGCCCTGTCGCTGCAAAGCTGCAGTGTTTGTTCATTCGGCAGTATTTTTGTCATGAAGATACTTCCTACTGAGTGGACTCCAGCTGTGGGCTTGACTATAAAAGCTTCCCAGGCTTGTTTCTGTACAATTAAATCTTGTCTGCAGTTAGCAAAGTGGCGTTTCATAAGTCATTTCGGTGGTGATAGCTGCTTCAGCCTGACTAGGACACTTGCTAGTGACTCTCTAGAAGGAGAGTTTCCCACTTAAGAAATGGGAAAGCTTTCAATTATCAGATGCATATTATTCCCCAGCGCTTCGCGGAAGTGCCTGCTCTGCAACTCATTCATTAGTGAGAAAGGGAGGGCGATAAAAATAAACTTGCCTCGTGTGGTGGATGGAGACTTGCTGATCTTTGCGAGGAATTTTTGGGGTGGGAAGATGTGATGGACGCGTTCGCCAGCTGTCTCCCTGCCTTCAAATGTTTTGTCCATTTAGCACCTTCCTGTAGAAGCAACGGGCTGTTCCTGCGACGTGCAACGCTGGTCGCTCCATTAAGCGTTGTCTTAATGGCTTGTGTTTTGCGCAGTTGTATGAAATGCACATTAATGGAGACGGCTTAATGCCACCACCCTGAAGTAATGAATTGGTATGGATTGCCATTACCATTACAGCGCAGTTAAAAGCTGTGTTTGTTTCCGATTTACATTTCCCAGCCCTGCAAGCAGATGGGTTTTCAGGCCGCGCGGTCGGGAGGAACCTGGCAATTCAGCTGCAACCTCCTTATTACAGTGTTTGTAGAGCAGCAGTTCTGGGGGGGTGTTTTCTTAGCTCAGACTGCTTAAATGGTACATTTCATTAAAACTATGATTATGCTACTGCAGGCTGTATTCTGGGATCACTGTAAATCCAGTGTATCCTATAAAGCTGGAAATGTATTGTCTGTGTAATACAGCTTCATCTCACTGCTCTCAATAAAAATTGCTGCTCTTTGGCCCCCATGCAATTTTCCTGTTGTTAAAATATCTGTATCCCTACAACCTTATGCAGATCTATACAAAAAGATACTCAGGAGCCATGGGACAGTATAGGGCAGTTAAGTTTTGCAGACCTCAGCGTGTTCCTCTTCCAATGAAAGCGCAATGTGTCTTCTACTTTTGGAAGAGGCTTCATTGTCTTGATTATTTGCTTCTCTGGCTTCCTGAATGGTGCCAGTGCAGCAGGTGCTCCTGCCGTTAGTAAAGCTGAAACACGGTGAGTTCCGTATGAGCAGCTGAATCGCAATGGATCACTTTAGACAAGTGATTTTTTTTTTTTTTTTTTTTTCTTTTTCCATTTCATAGGCTGTCCCATCGATCTCCTCTTGATCCTGTAAAGATAGGAGCACTCAGCCCACTTTCTGGGCTTTGAGTCCATACCAACAGATCTGTAGGTCACTGCTTTAGAGGGTGATGCTGTCTTGTACCACCTATAGATTTTTGCTTAGCATGTCAATGCCTGGACCTTTTAGTGCCTGTGGCTTTTACCAAGCAGAGGACGGATATTCTTTTCCTCATAATTTGCCTTTTGCTCATAACATTTCTTTTGCTTTCTCTTTTCTGCTTAGGTTGCTTTGAATGTTGCATTAAGTGCCTAGGAGGAGTGCCATATGCTTCGCTCGTGGCAACCATTCTCTGCTTCTCGGGGGTAGCGTTGTTTTGTGGCTGCGGCCACGTGGCGCTCACGGGAACCGTGTCTATCCTCGAGCAGCACTTCTCCACGACTGCCAGCGACCATGCTTTGCTGAGTGAAGTGTAAGTATGCCTCCCATCTCCATTATTCCTCATAACACCCTCATGCTAAATGAGAAGAGGTGGATTCAAACCTTAGTCTCCATCTCTGAGTATTAGGTTGCTTCTTTGTCCAACAACACTCTTTTTTTTTGATGTTTACACGCAAAGAACCAGAGTGTGTATCCTGCTTAACCTGTTTATATTGGGGCCAATACTATTTAATGTCTTCATCAGTGCCATAGACAGTGAGATTGAGTGCACCCTCAGCAGGTTTGCAGATGACACCAAGCTGAGTGGTGCAGTTGATACGCATGAGGGACGGGATGCCATCCAGAGGGACCTGGACAGGCTTGAGGAGTGGGCCCTTGCAAACCTCATGAGATTGAACAAGGCCAAGTGCAAGGTTCTGCACATGGGTCAGGGTAACCCTCGGTATCAGTACAGGCTGGGGGATGAAGGGATCGAGAGCAGCCCTGCCGAGAAGGACTTGGGGGTACTGGTGGATGAAAAGCTGGACATGAGCCAGCAACGTGTGCTCGCAGCCCAGAAAGCCAACCGTATCCTGGGCTGCATCAAAAGCAGCGTGGACAGCAGGTCGAGGGAGGTGATTCTGCCCCTCTACTTTGCTCTGGTGAGACCCCGCCTGGAGTCCTGCGTCCAGCTCTGGGGCCCCCAACACAAGAAGGACAGGGACCTGCTGGAGCAGGTCCAGAGGAGGGCCACAAAAATGATCAGAGGGCTGGAGCACCTCTCCTCTGAAGACAGGCTGAGAGAGTTGGGGTTGTTCAGCCTGGAGAAGAGAAGGCTCCGGGGAGACCTTATTGCAGCCTTTCAGTACTTAAAGGGGGACTATAAGAAAGATGGAGAAATGCTTTTCACCAGGGCCTGCAGTGACAAAACCAAGGGGTAACAATTTTAATCTGAAAGAGGGTAGATTTAGTGTTTGTTGGCGACACAAAGTTTGAGGGGATGACAGGAATAACAGGGAAGTGTTGTTCTGTCCATCCACTCTCAGAAGTAAGTAGACTGGTATTGTACAAATGAGAAGAAAAGAGAGAGGAAAGACTGGAAAGAGCTTACATGTTTGTCTCTGCAACCATAGCCTTTGGAAATAACCACTGGTGAAATATTCAGGGCTTTCGTGTTCTCGAGGCTTCTCCGTGACACCAGAGGAAGGCCTGGAGGCCTGCGTCAGGGCCCGCGCTCAGCCCCACCGGCGCGAGCCTCTGTTCCCCTTCACGCCGAGGGGCACGCGGGTCCCAGGCTCTGGGCCGGCGGTCCGAACACGCTGGGCCTTACGTGGCCCCTCCAGCTGGACCCCCGGGCTTTGAAAAGGCTTTTGTCCGGCGGCAGTGAGGAATTTTGCTCAAGTTGCGATTCATGACGGCTGCGCGCTGGTGTCGGGATGCTGGCTGGGTCTGGGTTTGGCCCCTGCCCGCTGCTTACCAGGGGCCAGCACCGGCCGCAGGCACAGCGCACGGCCGGCCCTTGGGGACGTCTCCGTCCCAGGGCAGGGGGGCAGCACAAGGAAGAGCAGCCAAGGGCTCTGGGCGGGGGTCCCTGTGCAGGCCACGCGTGTCTGTGAAGAGGGGGCCCACGTGGCACAGGCTTGTGGGCCAGTTTCCATGCGCTCAGCCTGAGATTTCCACAACTGGCACCTTCCCGTCCCCTGGTAGCGCTGGCATTGGTCCCACAGCACTGTTTTGGGGCTTCTCCCCCTTGCAGGACCCCCTGTGCCCAGACCTGCTGCACGGCTCTGGGACTGCACCCCACTGGGGTCCCGTCCCCCCTCCCAGCGCCTCCCAGCCCCACGGTGCGGCTGGGCACCACGTCCCCAGCTCCAGCGCGTGAGTCGCGGGGACCGTGCAGCTAGCCACAAAATTTAGCAAGAAACTAAGCAGCTGTTCTTCAGCGACCAACTAACAAAACGTCCTTGTGCTTGTATCAGTCTTCGTTTGAGCAAAATAGAAGAAATTGCAAAAGTAACCGTAACGAGCAGCAAGTTTTAAATTTTGGAGAATTGTTCACAATGTTTCTTGTGTCAGCGTCAGCAGCTGGGGAAATGTGTAGTTCCTGCCGAAGCAGCTGAGGTCTTCGGCTCTGTGGAGGTCTAACAAGGCAAGGGAGAAGAGGTGCTGGAAAGGGTCAAATAATTTAAAGCCAAAGAGACATAAAATAAATGAAAAATATACTAGTAGGGTACCCTTTGTGGAATGGATTTTTAACCAGCTTTCATATTGCTAATTCCTGATAACATGCATTGAGTTCCTCCTAGACTGTTAATGACGGTGAACTGAATTCTTCTATTCTCTCTCAAACACTGACTTAATTTTTTTCATGCTCTACTGCACAGGTGCAACAGATTTATCCTGTTATTTTTAATCAGGTTGGAAAATAAACATAACGCTTCCCACATACAATTTTAAATGAGCGATATCCTATTTTGATCCAAGAGGTGTGCTATCTGTCTGGGTAACATTTAACTATATAAACGGTAGTAATCAGTTTGCTTTAAATGAAGGTAAAACATGCAGATGCTCCTTGGAGATGTACAAGTATGCTAGCAGCTACTTAGTGGAGAGTGGTAAGAATTGAAAGAAACATTTGAGGAAAACTGTATCTATCCTTAGAAAACTGGCAGTATGGATGTATAAAATTAACCTTTCTGTTCTTTGAATAGCTTCATCCAGAATAACCATCCCAACAATCAAATTTCTTTTAAGAAGGCGTTAAGTTCTGGAGAAGTTGTGCTAATAACAAAGTATGACTTTTGGAGACCAGAAGAAATGTCGTATGAAACATATGGCATTCTGGTCCTCTAAAACAATCAGGTTCAGATACTGAATCTGATTGATAATATTTAGAAATTATTCTTTCCATTTACCTATTCTAGCCAGAGTAAAAATACCGTAAGAGTGTCATTGCAGATGGTAGATTTTTAAGGAATCAAGAACCTTCTCAAATCATATCTGAGGGAAGTGCCTGTGCCACGTGCCCCGCAGTCGTCTTCCTCTGGACGGTTCCAGAGTACCTGAAATGGAAGCATTTCCTAAATATTTTTTTCAGTTTTTAAAAATTTAATTACGTTTTGGGGAGCTCAACACTGCCATGACTGAAGGCACTGAAACTACTTGCTGACTTGGAAGTACCCTCCTAGGCTGTAGAGCAAACCATTCCTCCTCAGGAGAATTCGCTGCACATTTGCTGAGTTTTGTACCAGAGAAGTATCACTGAATTTGCAAATTTTTGCAAACATAAATTAACTGGATTTTTCAGGTGGAAACGGTGAATTTCAGGGACTGCTTCCTTTCCCTAAGCCACAAGAATCACCACGGAGCCTGGTAGTTCAGCCAGCAGTTCAGCTCCAGCCTTTGCCATTTCAAAGCCCTACGTTGTCCCTGTCAGACATTCCCTGAGTTAGGTGTTAGGATCGATAACAGGAAAAAAAATCTTCATAGGGGAGGCATGAAATTGCGGCTTCAAGTTTGTGACTAATACCAGTGAGTGTAGGAACGGCAGCACAAACTGGGGATGCTTGAGCAGATGCAAGACTAATGCATGTTGGTGTTGCTTGCCTGTAGAAGCGGGATAGTCATACCGGCGCTCTCCTGCAGCCTGCTTGCTAGAAACGCATTGAGGAGCCTTGAACTGTATCTCTAGAAGAGGAGTTATCTCATACCTATTATGATTTGAGAGGACTGGCTTTGTTTTTATAGGGCTGAAATCTAATTATATCTTTTTTTCTTTTCCATTTTAGAATACAGCTAATGCAGTATGTAATTTATGGCATTGCATCGTTTTTCTTCTTATATGGAATAATCCTTTTGGCAGAAGGTTTTTATACAACAAGCGCTGTGAAGGAGCTGCATGGAGAGTTCAAAACGACAGCCTGTGGCCGCTGCATCAGTGGAATGGTGAGTAGCATTAGAAACAGGAACAGTCGCCTTCTCTTGCTAAAACCTGTTGGGCTCGGTTTGACTCCAGTGTTTTTGAACCACAATATACAGCTGCCTTCTTTGTTTAACTCCTTATGGGTGGTCAGAGTCCATCCGTGTTGCTAGTCCTTCTTTGAAATCCGAGGATGCTTGGTCAAATCCAAATTCTGCAGATGGACTGTCGGGGTGCTACTGTGGCCTCCCCTGTCATAAAGCTGAACCCACTGGTCTAAACTAAGTTGATGGAGACTGCTAATTTTAAAACACTTGATGAAATGAAATTGCACAGAATGAAATTTGTGCTTTTAAACATGGAGCACACTAGCGATGCTTAAAGGCAGACTGTGAAATGGCTGTGGTTTGCAGAGCTATTTAAATAACAAACTGTAATGCCTCTGACTTCCATAGTCAATTCTGCTTGAGGATGTCTGGATCCTTCAGACAAACAGTAATGAATGAAGCTTCACAACATCTTTGCACTTGAATCAAGTATTAACTGTCTTGCTTTTGCAGATGGCAAAAGGCATGCAGATATAATAGTGTCGTTTTCGCAAAGCTGAAACACTTAAAGCCTTAAAGTTACAAACCGTCTTCCCTTCAGTATTCTTCTGTATTAGAACAAAATTTTAAACAAAGTTTAACTAAAAATAAAACTTTAGATTCTCACCCACGTTGCCCCCTAGGGCGCTCTCTGCAAGAACAGAAACATAACTATGTTTCTGAGACAGGATTTCAAAGCTATTTCTGAAAATCTGAATTCAAAGCTCGTAGTTATGGAGGAAGCTAAGCAGTATGACAGATCGCCCACGGGAAAGTGTGGGTGAAAAGAGAAGAGGCTTTTGATGTGATTGTTGCATTTTAATATAAAATCTATATCCTGTACTTAAAAAATAGGTACTTTCAGCTGGTTAAATACAAAGGAGATGCATGTTTACTTTCAAGAGGGTTAACCATTTCCCACTGTGCTGTTGGATACTTGCTGAATTTTTCAAAAGCTAATAAAAATAAGACATCCGATCATTTTCCAGTTAAGCAGCTATTCGCTCGGTCTTTTTCTAGCAAGTATGATCTTCACTGAGGAGCAAACGTACATCTGAAGCAGTGTTTTCCAAAGATCCAAAATACCATAGAAACGTACACATACCTGCATCTCGTTAGTGCAGACAATTGCTTGTGCAGTTGAGTAGTTGCAGGCACGTGATCGCCAGCTGCTTATGCAAATACCAGGGTGGCACATGGAAATATGACAGAAAAACGTGTTTTCATGTTTGCCTATGTTTGTCCACACAATGAAGGAGAGAATTTAGCAGCCGAGTAATGGCTTGGAGCTCTGGTAAGACACATCAGTGGTTAGTGGTGAGTCACGGTGTAAAAATGCCTGTATTGCCGCAGTGTTGTAGGGGTAGAGCTGGTTAAAACACCAGGGTTAGAACAAGGTTTGCAAGGAGATATAATATCTTAACAGAGTAATGGCTGCAGCTGCGTACGGACAACAGGCTTTTGGACATACAGTGGGGTTTTTTGGCTCTTTGATCAAGAGCTCCTCTAGTTCTTCCTCTGTTACGTTACCAAGTGAGGTCTTGAAAGGCAGCCCCTTCCAGCTTGCATAAGGTTATTACAGAAGACTTCCAACTTCCCTAAATTATTTGTGTTGGCTGTGGTAATGCAGAATAGCCATTTCCTACAGTTACCGCATTAAAGGTGAGAGTGAGTGTGTTTTTTCCTGGCTATTTTCGGAGTTAAAGGCTTTGTGTACTTCCTCTCATGCACACTTCCACATATACATATGCAAAACCACATTTTACGTATAGTGTGTCTGTAGAAATCCTTTAAACTGGTCCACTTGGTCCTTACTAAAATCCACAGAGAGAACTGAGAATTCTCGCGTGAAACGTACAGATCTGATGCGCAGCGCTATCTAATACAAAATAGGGTATTTCGGTTCAGTTGTGTATAAATTAAAGGCTAGCTGGGTTTTTTATGGGCCTTAGTTTTGCAAGCGCTTCCACCTCCCCACACACACCACCTTAATTGACTGTAAAACCTGTCCAGTTGCTCAGCCTTTGCTAAAACGTTTGCAGTCTTGTTCAGCGCGTGCGGACAAAAACCTATGAGGGTGCCAACTTCCACCACTGCAGCATTGGTTCAGTCTGTCGGTTCTGGGTCAGGCTGAGACAACCTCCCCCCTCGGACCCTTTCCCACCCTCGCTGTCCTTCTCCGGCACACGAGTTTCACGTGAGGATAGTACAGCATCAGCGCTTTACTGGAGGTAAAGCCTTTCCAGTCCACCTACAGTTAAGCAGTGACAAGGGAACACAGAAGATGTAACAGCGTTCGCCCGCTTTCCAAGTAGGATCCAAATCCTAGTCTCGCCAGGAGGAGGGAGCTAGGAACTGATGCCAGAGCTACTGTTTCACCCTAAAACTTAAGAGGGAAAAGGGAAGAGGTCCAGTGGGAGCGGGAAGCTGGAGATTTCCAAAACAATGAGTACCATACCTTATAATCTTCCCAAAGAAAATGCACGTTTGTTTTTTTTTTTTAAAAAAAAAGAGTAAACCCAAACCCAGCAAATTTCAGTGGAAAATCCATGATTCTCTAAGGTGAAGTAACTACTTTTCTTCTTGGCAATGTGTATTAGATCAATTGAAGCTTTCTGATCTGCCGTAACAGTCGTGGCATGTTTTCAAAAATAGGTATTCTCAAATGCTACATTCAAAATTCATTTCAATAAATCAGGGAGTACGGGAGAGCTCTGTGAACATCGATTCACTATTGTTTTGATTTGCAAGTTGTATAGAAATGCTAATATGTTACAGTTAATTAAAAAAACGCCTTAAATTGATTTTTGTTGGAATTTTATTGGTTTTAGCCTACAACCAGCATCCCTGCTTGGCCAAGAATCTTGAGAAATTAATGGACTGCTCTTTCAGGAGGTCAAGCTGTTTACTCCAGCAGGCTGATGGAAAAGGAAATGTCTGAATTACTCTCTCAGTAGCACTTAACTACCAAAGTATTTGTAGGCAAGGAGAATACTGATTTTATTTGTGCTTGGAAATCAAATGTTTTATTACTTGCTTTCTGAAAGTATGCTTAAAGATTATTTTGAAGCATTTTTAAGGAAAACTCAAGTATTCTTTTCAGAGAATAAACACGAAGTGCTTGTGTTTTCTCTGCCCAGTTTGTTTTCCTCACCTATGTGCTTGGAGTGGCCTGGCTTGGGGTCTTTGGCTTCTCTGCTGTGCCTGTCTTTATGTTCTATAACATATGGTCAACTTGCGAAGTCATCAAATCTCTTCAGACAAATGTGACAGTTCCAGGGGACCAGATCTGCGTGGATATCAGGCAATACGGTACTCATTTTAATCCTGATTAAATGCTTTATCCTTTCTCCTTGGTCTGTGTTCAGTAGTTTTGTCTCAGCCTTATCAAATGAACCAAATGCAAAAGCATCTTGTATCTCTGAATGTGCTATTACTTTTCTAATTAATTCAGATTACACTGATCTCTTTCCAGATGCAATCAATTTAACTGAACTGGCAAGTCATTTATCTGAAATGATTTTGTAGCGGTTTCCAATACTATAATACTAGGTTTAAAAATAGATCAGCCTCAAAATAAACTGCTTAGAAACAGCGCTGAGAAATAGATAGCCAGATTCTGGTTTTTGAACCCATATGCATATATTCTTTCCTTTCAAAAAGCTGTTCTTACATTGAAATATGAAGTTAACACCTGAACTTTGCTCTAACAATTACTTTCAGTTAAAAGACCAAAAACCTGCAATCAAGAGTCTGCCTTAACTATTAATGAATTAATAGTGCTTTCTAATGACACATAGAACTCCGAGGGGGGTGCAGGCAGCAGAGGAGTGGGACTATAGCTTAAAATAGGGTCAGGCTTTTCAAGTAGTTCATTCCTCAATGTGAATTTTTTCCTGAAGTTAATCTTTTCAGCTTCCGTTGTGCAGAAGAGCTTTTATCACCATTACTTTTGCCTTCATTTTAGCTAGCATTTTCTAGGAATGTTTCTTTCTTTGGACTAAGTCATTCAAAGCTGAGAAAACAGATTCAGAGTTGAAAAAGTAAGAAAGCTTGTGTTTGCTTTCCTATCCAGGCTGTAAGTCCAGTAGGAGAAGATAAGATCTACTGACTTTAAAAGCAAGAAGTCCCAAATCAGTTAAACGTTTGCATCCTATTTTAGCAAGTGACAGCAAGAGGCTGGGAAGACGTATTCTTCAGCAGCAAAGCCTAGGAGCGCAGGGAGACGATGCGCTCCTCCGCCTTTCTGCTTCTCCTGGTGGTTTTGCAGCTGTACGAGCGCCGTCTGGGGCGGTGCTGTTCCTCTGATCAGTAAAATCATTTGGGTTTCAATGAGTGACGGGAGAGAGCAGCTCCTTAACAGCCAACTTGTGTCACTGAACTATCCTCACATTTTTGAGTGGAAGCGGTAGCTAAAAGGCTTCAAGTGTGTGTTGCAGTTGCAGAGAAGCAGCTGGCTTTGAAGTAAATCCTATAAAAATCTTTTGGAAAGCCATACCATCCTGAGATAATTTCAATGATCTGCCCCTTACAGACTTGCTAATTCCAACCAGCTGAGTTTGAAATGCAAGAAGTAGTATGGGGGAGACAAACTGGTTTTCTCCTGTTTCAGATGGCTTTTGCTTAAGCTTTACATCTGTTACGGGCCTAAAAGTTTAGGTTATTTTAAACCTTCTAGATCCTGTCGACTTTTCAGATTTTCTATTGTGTAGGAAAAGTAATTGGAGTACGTGAGGTACGGCAGACTGAATTTTCTCGTAGCAGTGTTCACTTAATGCTTTTTTACCTGCTGGAACTAAAACAGAAAAAAATCCTTCTGTAATTCTTCCCTCTACCTCCATATTCACACTCTTGTACAGTAGTTACTTTTTTAAGTAGAACTTAATCTAGTCAGTGCGTGCTATCCTGAAAGGTGCCAACTACCTCTGAGATGCAGATTATCCCTTTCAGTGCTGAGTGGGGGAGTAGGCAGTATGTGAGTGAACCTGAAGTGCAAAAACCCAACCAACCATTTGGCTGCCATATGGGAAAACCACATCTGAGAACATGCCTTGGCAGCCGGCCTCGGTGTAAGGAGAACGCACAACTTGAGTGAGTTGTTTTAATTCCTCCCGCCAACTCAAAGCTGTACTGGTCAACGCGCGGATGCCCAGAATCTGGGGACGCAACTGGCGAGTGGGCTGGAGAGATGAGAGGAGAACAGAAAGTGTGTGTTGATCGCTAAAATTAGCGGTTTCTTTTGCTGTGGTATTTCAGGTATTATCCCTTGGAACGCTGTACCTGGCAAAGCCTGTGGCCCGATTCTAGAGAACATCTGCAACACGAATGAGGTACAGAAACATAACCTGTGTGCAGCTTTTGCCTCCGAGTCACGTGGGCACCGTGTAATAAATAACTTGATGAAAGTTTTTGGAGAAAACAAATACTAATAGTATAAAGAGATTGATTTAAACACAACACTGAAATTATTCTGTGTTAGGTCATCCAGAAAATGAATATCATTTCAGAACATTTTTATTTGCTAAAGCTTTGAATACCTTGCTACAAAGATGTTTTTATTATCCTTATTCTCTAGACTAGTTGAAATGCATTTTATACTATCCTCAATTACTTCAATGTTTTTAACCTGTTTTTTCTCTAGTTCTACATGTCTTACCACCTGTTCATTGTGGCTTGTGCTGGAGCTGGTGCCACTGTCATAGCATTGGTGGGTAGTATTTTTTGTTGTTTTATTGTGTAACGTGTTCCTTTCAGGCTTAAGATGCTTTAAGATTAAATTTTGCGTATCTTGGAAATAGTGATACCAGACATTAAGGAGGGTGAGCTGTAATCGCCATTATTTGCTGCTATGGTTTGGTCATTCCAAGTCAGCAGGTCTCGAACCTTTGCTTTAAGAAGTCATCTTACTCCACCTCCCCCATCCTTAGAAAAAAATTCTTTGCATGTCCTTTGAAATCCTGCTTCTACCCACTATTTCTGTTTTTATGTCCACTATTTCTTTTCATTTTTGTAGTTTATTTGATCGGTCACTTGTAACCTCTAGGGTTTTTTGCCTGGACCCAGGCAGTTTGACTAGTCCAACGCCAATTCCGGGCAGCAGTTGGAAAAAGGGGCATTGACAAGATGACTTGCTTCACATGTCTAACGCTTCCTTTAGCTGCCGGCTTCTAACCTCATGTCAGCCAAATCCAGGTGTAATAGCCACTGGTTGTTGATGAAATAGCCTTAGGCCTGTGTGTAGGTCACCCTCTCTGGATAAATGGCAAGTTACTTATCTTGCATCTTCACCCTGGAAGAAGCTCAGAGTAACGTCTGTTGTAGAAGTATCGACAGTTGCCCAAGTGGGCTTGAGCCGTCGCCTTGTTGTATCTTACTCTCCTGTATTTTGTTCTCTTCCACCAGCTGATCTACATGATGGCTACTACATATAACTATGCTGTTTTGAAGTTTAAGAGTCGGGAAGATTGCTGCACTAAATTCTAAATTGTATAAGCCCAGTAAAGAGCTGCATTGCGTAGCTTGAAATACCACTGACACCCTAGGCTAAAGGTCTAGCTTTCTGAATTTTGTTACAGTAATTGTAAATAGCTTCAGTGAGCATCATTTAGCTTATCAGATTAATAAAATGACTTCTTGTATATGAACTATGATGTGGATGAGATCTGGCTATTTTTTCATGTCGAGAGGATTCAGTTACTGTTGGGGTGTTTCTAAAGCATCCTTCTGAAGATGGGATGCTTTCATTTCAAGTCTCCACTTGCTTTCTAACAGTCATCTCTCAAACAAATACTGGAATGGTTCAGGGTCATAATTATTAATTTATTCTTCATCCTGAACACCAAATACAAACCTCCCCCTCCCCCCGAGCATACAAAATAAATATGATGCGAAAGAAAAGGAATAATAAAGTAGTGCCAGTCTCTTTTGGCAGAAATCGGAAGCCCAGGTATTACGAATTAATTGGCTTGTATTTCCAGTGATTCCATGCATGATGAAGTTGATTATTTTCTCCTACTTCATTTTCAAGTAATTGCCAAATCATGCTCTCTCTGGAAGGAAATAAATCCTTGTATTAGCTCTGCGTAAAACAATCACATTCTTTCTTTTGGACCCTGAACTAGTAAGAAACAGCGTATAAATAGCTTCTGTTCTTGTATGGCTTGCACTTTAGTAACTGATTTCTCAGTAGCCAGATCTCAAAAATGTAAGTATGACTGCACGGGAAGCAAAACCATGCATAGATCCTAGAGACCTTTTTACACTGTTGGGGGGAAAAAAAAAAGTGAATCGGTGTTTTCAGATGTAGATTTTTTTGCATGAAGTCTGCTGGAAAGAAGTTGGGAAGAGATGAATGCACAAACTAGAAAAAAATCCACACAATGATGAAAAAAAAAAAGAACCAGTTCCTATATATGATATATGTCCTCTTCACCTGAGGTTGGACAATGGAAGTTTAAAACGTAGCTATGAAAACACGATTAAGACTTCTTAACCCAGAGACTGCATGCTTTTGCTTAGTTTTGGACTCATGTTTTGTTGTTTAATTTTTCAATATGTTAATGTAGCCTTGTTCACGTAAATAAAACTCTTTACAGTTTCAGGCTTTTTCCAGGGGGAGGGTGGAATTCTCATCTGCTTCGTGGGGGAAAAGACTTCCCGGGATCTGGGCTTGGATATGCATGAACACCACAGCCTTAGAAAGCAGTTCTTCTGAGCACCTCCTAGTTCAGAGATTACATATACTGCCACGTACAAAACTTTTTTCCCACTTCCCCCCATTCTGCATTTTAATTGACCCGTACAACCCTGTAGCTCATTTTATTACTGTTATACTAACTTTCTCTAAATTGTGAATAACCAACTGAAATATTAGCATGCCAAATTCTAGAGATCTTTGAAAATAGCCTCTGTGCTTGTTTTAATAACAGAATGCTTATTAACGTAGAATAACTTTTTTTTTTGGTCGTTATTTTAAAGAGCGTCTATTAATCTGACTAGCAGCTTGCTTTGCCTCTTGACATGCTCACTAGCCATCATGCTCACCCTTCTCTTCCAGATCCACTTCCTCATGATACTGTCTTCTAACTGGGCCTACTTAAAGGATGCCAGCAAAATGCAGGCCTACCAAGATATCAAAGCAAAAGAAGAGCAGGAGCTTCAGGATATCCAGTCTCGGTCAAAAGAGCAACTCAATTCTTACACATAAATGTTTGCCACAGTAATTCAGCAGAAGAATTCTGTAGCTCTGACAAATCAACAACTAGCTGCTCTGCAGTACAGATGTGTGTCTACCAAACAAAATTAGAGAGAAGTGCAAAAGCTTCACATTCCAGCTCCTGGAACACTTTCATAGGGAAATCCTCCCACGGGTAATCTTCCATCCTTTCACACAGAGAACGGAGGTTTTATTGCAGGCATTTTAAAAGGCAACACTTCACAATAAGTGACCAAATTATTCTTCTTCGAGACTTTTGGTATTTAATATTTGATACGTTCTACAGCATGAGGTCCTGCACAAAAGCGTGGCAGGTGCTCCAAACCAGCAGGCAGTAGATCTCTGTACAGACCTTAGGCAAAGGCACGCGTAGGGCGTGCGATTCGGTACCATCTCTCTTCATATGCCGAATGCAGCTGTGGCCGGCTGAGACTTCTGGCGTCTCGTGCTTAGGTGACAGCATGGCTGCAGCATTTCCCGAGTTGCAACGCAACGGGGGGCTGCCTGTGAACGCTCTTGCCATAGGCCACAGGAACAGCACTCCGCTTTTGTGCCACACTTTTTTACGGTGAAGCGGTCACGCTCCTGTGCTTACGTGAGTGTTGAGCAGATGGCCCAAGTTTTAATCTTTTTAGTAACTATTTAATGGAATGGAGATCCACGGATCTGGATAATGATCCCCTTCTTTGAAAATAAATGTCAGCTTTGCCTTAATATTTATTTTCTATAAATGTCTTAGCATTTATATAGTGGCAGGAGACCATTATCCTACATTTTAAGTAAGTAAGTAAGTGAAAAGTGTTACCTTATTAAAATGACACTGATCTGACTATTCCAAATGAGCGGATGGGAAAGTTTGCAGAGTTTTACACAAACAATAAAAATTACAGCCATAAAACAGAATACAGGATGTCCACCTTTCTCTATCTTGGTGCTTAGCAAATTTATAGTCAGTGCTTACGTGTTTTCCTTTTTACAAATTAATTAGCACATTAAGAAAATGTGGTGTTCAGAAAAAAACAAAAAACACAACAAACAACAAACTGGTGCCATTTTAAAGTCATTTCCCATAGAAGTCTGCCTTCTAATTAATGGTTTTTTTCAGAAGCATTCAGTGATATCTTGAGTATTAGTGATGGTATATTTGGTGTTTGTTCTATATGATATATATATATAAATGTTGGGGGGAAAAAGTAAAATACATCAGTCATTTAAAAAAATTAAACATTCAAGTCATACCCATGTTAAGCTGACGTGTGGTTTGATAGTTTTGACTGTTTGCTGAATATAAATCAAAGGAAGCACAAATTTCTTCAAGTCAGTATTAAGAGAAAAGGCATTTTGGGGGGTATTAACTTCAAATATAACTTTTTTTGTTAAATATTGAAGTCTAATTTGACAGTTTCAAAACAGGGGCAAAGTTGATCAATGTAGAGCAAATATGACAAAATAGCCTAGTGTATGTTCTTACCTGTTGCATGAAGGAGACATTTCTACAGCAATGCAGGTGATGTTCTAGCCCAGTGTTTGCATAAGGGTAATAATGGAGGCAGTGTCTTACAGCCTAATTCTTTTCTAATTCAGTGTAGCTATTACTGGGAGTTTTTGAAGTTTTGTTTAAGTAGTCTAATATTTTTATGTAAAGAGCATTAAATTTTGCTATGTATAAATTTTTGTAACCTAACAGTGAATCAATATTTTCTATCAGTGCCAAGGGCTTCCTGTAGTTACATCCAAGTGTTAAAATAAATATTTGTAGATAATAGCCAACACTTGTGTACGCTTATTTGAAAACAGACCGACAGCTACTCCGTACTAGCGCACCTCTAGGCTCTGTGTCTCCATCCGAAGTTCAGCGGGTTTTGTTCGGCAGCAGCCATTTGCTCACATGCTGGGAAGGGATGCCCTGCAGGTCTGCGCTTCAGCGTGGCAAGTCAGCGAGCCTTCCTAGCGCCAAGTGTGGGTAGTTGTTCCAGCCAGCATAACGCAACAAGCACGATCCATCCCATTCCGGACATCAAACGGAAGGAGTCTCTTTTAGAAATTGGGTAAACGCCAGCGTTGCTGCAACACCAAATTAAGCAGCATGCAAAATTAGACTAGCCACCAAATCACCTTTTATCTTAATCGCTAAAGCAAAGTTTATTTCTGTCGCAGTTTTGGTACATCATGTTTCAACATCCAGTGAATCCACAAGACAGAGCTTCGGTTTTTGCCCGTAAATTCTGTCAAACTTGGCTTCGTGTTCTTGTAGTTAGGTCAAGATGAGCAGCCTCAAATGCAGTGCAAGTTGTAATATATGCTGCCACCCTAAATTACTTCATTGATTAAAAAAATACTGTATTTTATACTGTAAATAAAGTTTAATGATCTTGCCTATAATCTACCTACAAAATACAAAGCTTAAATAAAGATGAGTTAAATAGCATTTCTACTTGAATCTCTCCATTCTGGGCTGGTTAATACCAACAAGGTGACAGAGGAGATAAGGCAGCTTTTGAAAGCGTGTCCTTCCCCTGCCGTAGCAGCAGAAGGGGCGTGCCAGCTCGGCTCTGTCGCAAGCCGAGGGTCGCCACAGGACACCCCTAGAAACCTCTGATGATGACTGAAGTTTCTGTTACCTGCGCGCTGTTGCTTTGCCCTGCGGTTTGTAACAGTTGGAGGGGAAGGGATTGAAGGTGGGGGCAAGGGAGGGGGGAGCACCACTTGAAAAGCTGTCACAGTTTGTAGGAATTCAGCGCCAAAGCCAATCTACCTGAACGTACCGACCCATTTCGTTACACTGCTTTGTCCTTTCTCCCACCCCCCCCCAAGGGCCTCCTTCTGCATTAACAACACATCAGGGCTCACGCTTTGAAGTCAATGACTGAAGTGATGAGACAGCTCAAAATCAGCTTTATTAATTTATACTTACACAGCCTGTAATCTTTGTGCCTAACATTTATTACAACTTCTTACAGGTAGAAAGCTGCTTTAAAAACATTTTTATGGTAGTAATAATAATAATAATTACAAAAATCAGTAGCTATTGTTCACCAGAAGTTTTCATCCACGTCTCCGTGAGAAATGCCTGTAGCACTGTATTAAGGACAGGAGGGAGGGAAAGAAAGTAGTATGAGTCCAGAGCAGTTTCTTTTCTTAAATATAAATGTTTTAGAGAGAACGTTAAAATTCCATGCAGTCTAAGAGACTGCATGTAATCACTGGCTTTATTTTACATCCACCTGCGCTGCAAACCTCTTGCTGTTTCAGTGAAGGGTGAGGATTTGGGCCTTCAGGAGCAGGAAGCCAGCTCAGCTATCAAAAAGCAGCGCTCTCTCTCCAGGGCTTTTGTCGTGCTTGCCCAGTGAAAAGAACACTGCGCAGATAGATACCAATTCAGGAGCACCAGGGTAAGGTCTGGTATGTCAAACAGCACTTCAAAGGCACAGATAATACTGAATCGTTACTACCGTTAGCGTGAGCATTTAATTTTTGTAGCCATTCTATATTTTTTGCTTATATATATTTTCAACTCTACATCTTCCAATAAACTGAAAGATTTGATAGATGTGGGGTTGGGTTTGGTTTTTTTCTTCCTCCTATCAAGCAACTAAAAACTACATATCCTTATTTATCAATGCCTGGAGAGAGCCAGAGGAAATGCCCTAGCTGTGGTAACTCAGTGCGGGCAGCCCAAACCTCGGAGAAAAAGCATGTGAACTAGTTTGTTAAAGGCTCATGATGCTACTGATCAATCCAAGCTAGATTCAATGCTAATTAATAACAGACTACCTGCAAGGTGCAGCGCAAACTCACAGGGCCATTTCCCAGGAAGAATCCCTCATACTTCAGCTCACCGTGAAGGACCTGAGATGCCGCTCGGTGGCAGATAAAAGGTTTTAATCGCCACAGCTACTGAAGCAGATCACTGAATGTCATTCCCAGACCTGAATGCCATATAGTGCGTAACTTCTCTGTCTAACAACTGGAAGGATCCTCAATTTTTCCAAGACATTTGCTCTTGATTACTAGTTTGTTTATATTTATTTTGCTTTTTAAGAAGGCACGTCTCTTAATTGTAATTCATACTGTACATATTTATTAATAGGGGGTAATAGAAGTGATTAATAGTAACATATGATCCTTACCTGTCATCCTTTTCACTAGACAGAAGTCCCTCTGTAAGTGATACTTCTTCTATTTCTTCTTTCTTTGAATCCTGGCAGCCAACAGGAAAACAACACTTTCTGTAACTGGTTCTTAAGTCAAGGTTTAAGTGACTCTTAATAATAGCACCTGTACTTTAAGGCACCTAATTGAAAATAAAACCTCTATTTCTACAAATGCTGCATTGCATCTGGAATAACGGTGCTTTGGAAAATCAGGCTTGGATAATGTTGGAACAAAAGTATGCTGCAGTCTTTCATCAAAGTAATGTTCACCCATGTACATACCTGTTCTTTAAGGTCAATTTTCCATTTTGCCACAATAAATTCTATCAGTTGTGTTAATGGAACACAAACTGACCTGTGTAGATTCAAACTGTATTTAAACACAGTTTAAACGAAAAAATGAGGACATTTAAATTTAAATACTGTCCTACCACCTAAAAAACAAACAAAGTAACACCCCTGCCAGCATACCAGGAAAAAAAAAAAGCCTCATAAAAGAAAGAGTTTTCAGTTTGTTTCTTTTGGATCAACACATTTCTGCAATACAAATCCAAATACTCATCTCTGCAGGTTGTTACATAAAGCTTCTGAATGAAGAAAAAATGAGAGAACGAGAGTATTTGTTTTCACTCTAAGCATACTTTAGCAAAACATAAATTGAGCCAGTAATATTTTTGGGACCAGGTTTTCAGAATAATCACCTTGTTTGCCAGTGCCTGCTCTCTGCTCTGCTGAATTATTCTCATGTATTTTTCTAATGGATTTGGAGTAGGATCCTTTAAGTCATCTTCAGCACCAGAATTACCATTTTCAAATTTTCCTCCTTCCTTATCTTCTTTTTCTTCATCTATTTTCGTTGAGTCTTGGATCCACTTTAAGACACAAAATCAAAACGAAATACCGATCAACTCAAGAAAAATACCTTTATACCTAAATACCTGCACTACATGCAGGATTTCATGTTAACCTCGGTAACACATGCCAGTCTAAACAGCATTAAATTTGTTACATGCAGTTGAAGATGAAATATTAAGCTATTGCTTCAATGCAAAAAGTGACCTTCAGGAAATCCCACTCTAACCCTGTCTGGATGTCTGAGATGCTGTGAGGCCTGAGGTTTCTACGTATGACACCTACGTGTGCACTGAAGGCGAGCTGACACAGGTATGCAAGTTTCCTGAAGGGCCTAGTTTGCTGGCGTGAAGGGTAGCATGAGCACATCTGATAAGTACCACTAAACAGAATCCATTTAACCAAGGTTTAAGGGTGGGAAGAGGAAGATAAAATGGGAGGAAGCAAAAAACAAGTTTTATACAGGTCCTAGAAGTCTAGAACGCTCCTTCAACACATGCTACATCAGCTCAAAGGGATTTAAGCAAACTCCTTAAGGTCTCCTTATAACTTCTACTTCCAAGAAAGTACCCTAGATACCCTGATACAGGCTAATGAACGGATAGACATTAACACGTTCTGGTGTTGTCCCACCAGCAGCGGTCCAGGCCAGACAGTCAGCGACTGTACAGCTTGTTCCAACAGCCTGGTGACAGCTGCTTTCTAAGTTCTGGCCATAAAACTGTAGCTTCCAGTTACAGGAAGCATGGAAGAAAAAGCATCTGTTTCCAGTGAAAAAGTTACTTGGCATAAGGAGAAATTCTAGCAAGACTCTTCGGTTAATTGCACAAGTACATTAAAGAGCTTAGCCTCTACTACTTTCACTTAAAGAATAAAATCTATTTTTAACCAAGTAACACAGACAGCAATCCTGAAATACATGGCACTACAAAGCTGCATTATGGTCAGAAATTAAAATACTAAATCGCCACCTCTTTGTTAAGCTTTTCCACTTCTTTTTGCTCTCTTTCCAAAGCTTCCTGTTGTTCTCTCTCTCTCCCTTCTTCTCTTGCTTTCCTTTCTTCTTCCACGTTTTTCTCAACTTCTCTGTTCTGTTCTTCAATCTGATCCAGCACCGCTGTGAAAAATTATTTCAACATCTGTGATTTGATTTATATAGTTCAGTAATCTACTACAGTAGCATACAAATAAGTAACAGGTTCCTGTATAACATTAATAGTAAATGAAAATCAACTGGAGGTACTGTTTATACATATACCAAAGTTGTTATTAGGTATCTGGTAATGTTTCTTCCCACCTCTATACATTTTTAGTCTGATGTATGACTCACTAAGAGCTAAACAGTAGAGCCGAAGTAGAGGCCAGAGTTGACAAATCTCACTATGCACTTCTCATTCCTATCACGGACTTTCTCATTAAATCTCTTGTTATCCTAAAGTTCAT
Source organism: Phoenicopterus ruber ruber (assembly GCA_009819775.1). Taxonomy (NCBI): domain Eukaryota; kingdom Metazoa; phylum Chordata; class Aves; order Phoenicopteriformes; family Phoenicopteridae; genus Phoenicopterus; species Phoenicopterus ruber. The sequence continues at coordinate 137,227,974 of CM020215.1, forward strand.
GTCACTATTATTGTTTCCCTCTCTGCAATATGGTTGGATACAATTCTTTATATTTATAAAGCAAAGTACGTAAAAAACCTTTGAAAATTATTGCAGGACACACTGCTGATGTGACCAGTATATTTAAAAAGCTATGTAAGTAGAACATACTCAGGTAGTAATTAGATGGGCAAACTATATACTGGGAATTGATAGAAGCTAGAAAGCTCTTCTCTAAATAAAAATAATCATAATGCTTCTATCTAGAACAATTAGAAAAGTGGCAAATGCTGCACTGAAATCAACCTTACCTACCCAAAGAATTAAAACAGCATTGTGATAATACAGCTTGAGAACAGAGTCCAGAACAATTAAAAAAGAAATCCACACAAACAGGACACAAAATACTTCAAAAAAAAAAAACAAACCCAAAACCTTTCAAGTCTTATTTCTATGAGGAGCAGAAATAATATTTAATAATCATCCTAAAAAGAAAAGAAGCTTCTCTCCAGAAGCTGGACAGGTGGGTAGGATGAGTGGCAAAAGTGTTTCAATTAAAAACAAATTTAACCAAAACCAGGGTGAAAAAGTCATCCTCATACAGTATAGCAAAAGAAAACATTCCTTCCTCTTTATTACATAATTAGCACTTTTGGAAAAAGTTTTCAGTCATGCCAGCACACATACCTACAGAATGTTAAATATTTGGCTTTTTGTGTTATACATTTGACATTTAAAAAGGGTATTCACTTTTGTTTCTGAGCTCAGAACTCACTTAAGTCCTGCAGTGAAGTGGCTGTTGCTGGCACAGTGGCTGTGACATGGTTTCCATTGACGATGTCCCCAGAGGGATGCAAGGCATCACTTTCACACTGCTCTGGAATGTCCCCCTGATCTGGAGAAGAAATTTGAACAATGGCTTCATTATTTTGTAATTACAATAGTGGAGCACAGCAATGGACACAAAGTGTGGGAATGGCTGAATCAGAACACATAAATATCAGCACTAATTGAGCATTTTCCCTTCAACTTGAGCATTTCCCTGAGGATTAAGAATTACCATAGGCTGTGCTTGCTTCTTTAATTACAGAATTGTTAGTTTTGAAATTAGCTATTGGAACACATCTGTTTACAAAGCCAGAACAGATTCATGAATAAATATACAACAGAAAACCAAAATGTTTTCATTTCTTTACATAATCAAGATACAGGTCACAGAAAAATTACATGTCCAAGCTTAGCTCATCCTTTCCATGCACATAAAACGACTTTTAATTATTTCATCACATACTATTTCTTTATTAGGATCCTTGCCTTCTTCAGGGCACAGGATGGATACTGCTAACTCAGGTGTTCTACATTACATTTTCTTCTCCCTGTGCAATGTGGCTCTGAATTTACAAAAACACAACTACTGTACTTCATCCGTGATCACTGCTATGACACTCAATTGCTTCTAATTACTTATTTGCAAAGTATGCAGACTGCTACTATCTTAATTTTATGGGAGAACGCACGAAGAGATAAAAAGTCAGATGCAGCCATTACCTCTAGGTAGCCAACCTCAAATACACAGAACCATTTTTCCAAGCGTTTAGTGTAATACAGTACAGATACCTTATATATCTCCTTAAGTTTTGGGTAAAGGTTTAGAAAACATCAATTTCTCATCCTTCAAATATTATCAAGGTTTCAAGCATTTTTCTTTTCCATGTTATAATAAAACTGAAATATTTTGCATGACGAAAAACAAGACACCCAAACGGATCAGCCTCTCTTTCAGGATGGTCTGAATCTCTTTGAATTATAATTCTTTAAAGGAATTATAGATGAAAGCATCACAGAAAATTTCTGCCAAACTGTCAGTCTAGCAAAGTGATGAGAAAGTTTTCAGTTTCTTACAAAAGCAACAGGAAGTCCTACCAGCTTCATCTAGGAAAGTAAATTCTATATACACTTTACATAAGACCAAAAGAAAGGGTTATCTCACTCAGAAGAAAATCTACTGGGTTTTTGCTCTTTCTTTAGGTTTAAATTATTAGGTTAACAACAGCAACATTATTTCCGTATAAGGCATCAGTATGTTTCAGGGTATGTAATATTTAAATAGTCAAAAAATGCCTTTCACAAATAGGTTCCTGTATAGAATCATAGAATGGTTTGCGTCAGAAGGGACCTTAAAGATCATCTAGTTCCAACCCCCCTGCCATGGGCAGGGACACCTTCCACTAGACCAGGTTGCTCAAAGCCCCATCCAACCTGGCCTTGAACACGTCCAGGGATGGAGCATCCACAGCTTCACTGGGCAACCTGCTCCAGTGCCTCACCACCCTCAGGGAGACAAATTTCTTCCTTCTATCTAATCTCAATCTACCCTCTTTCAGTTTAAAGCCATTACCCCTTGTCCTATCACTACGTGCCCTTGTAAAAAGCCCCTCTCCAGCTTTCTTGTAGGCCCCCTTTTAGGTACTGGAAGGCTGCTAGAAGGTGTCCCCAAAGCCTTCTCTTCTCCAGGCTGAACAACCCCAACTCTCTCAGCCTGTCTTCAGAGGAGAGGAGGTGCTCCAGCCCTCTGGTCATCTTCATGGCCCTCCTCTGGACTCACTCCAACAGGTCCATGTCCCTCTTGTGTTGGGGGCCCCAGAGCTGAATGCAGGACTCCAGGTGGGGTCTCACGAGAATGGAGTAGAGGGGGAGTATCACCTCCCTCAACCTGCTGGCCATGCTCCTTTTGATGCGTCCCAGGATACAGTTTGCCTTCTGGGCTGCGAGCACACATTGCCAGGTCATGTTGAGCTTCTCATCAACCAACATCCCCAAGTCCTTCTTGGCAGGGCTGCTCTCAATCCATTCTCTGCCCAGCCTGTATTTGTGCTTGGGATTGCCCCAACCCATGTGCAGGACCTTGCACTTGGCCTTGTTGAACTTCATGAGATTTGCATGGGCCCACCTCTCAAGTCTATCAAGGTCCTTCTGGATGGCATCCCTACCCTCCACTGTGTCAATCGCACCACACAACTTGGTGTTGTCAGCAGACTTTCTGAGGGTGCACTCCATCCCACTGTCCATGTCACCAACAAAGATGTTAAACAGTGCCAGTCCCAATAATGACCCCTGAGGAATGCCACTTGTCACTGATCTCCACTTGGACATCAAGCCATTCACCCCAACTCTTTGAGTGCAACCACGCAGCCAATTCATTATCCGCTGAGTGGTCCATCTGTCAAATCCATGTCTCTCCAATTTAGAGACAAGGATGTCGTGCGGCACAGCGTCAAATGCTTTGCACAAGTCCAGGTAGATGACGTCAGCTGCTCTTCCCTTATCCACCAAGGCTGTAACCTCGTTGTAGAAGGCCACTAAATTTGACAGGCACGATTTGCCCTTAGTGAAGCCATGTTGGCTGTCACCAATGAGGTCCTTATTTTCCATGTGCCTGAGCACAGTTTCCAGGAGGATCTGCTCCATGATCTTGCCAGGCACAGAGGTCAGACTGACTGGCCTGTAGTTCCCCAGGTCTTCCTTTTTTCCCTTTTTAAAAATGGGAATTATGTTTCCCCTTTTCCAGTCAGTGGGAACTTCACCGGACTGCCACGACTTCTCAAATAGGATGGATAGTGGCTTAGCACCTTCATCCGCTAGTTCCATCAGGACCCACAGATGCATCTCATCAGGTGCCATGGACTTGTGCACCTTCAGGTTCCTTAGATGGTCTCGAACCTGATCTTCTACAGTGGGTGGTTCTTCACTCTCCCAGTCCCTGCCCTTGCCTTCTATGACTTGGGCGGTGTGGCTAGAGCACTTGCTGGTGAAGACTGAGGCAAAAAAGTCGTTGAGTATCTCAGCCTTCTCCATATGCTGGGTAACCAGGTCTCCCGTTTCCTTCTGGAGGGGGTGCACATCTTCCCTAGTCTTCCTTTTATCACCGACATACCTGTAAGAAGCTTTTCTTGTTGCCCTGGACGTCCCAGATTTACTTCTATCAGGGCTTTAGCTTTCCTAACCTGATCCCTGGCTGCTCGGACAATTTCTCTGTATTCCTCCCAGGCTACCTGTCCTTGCTTCCACCCTCTGCGGGCCTCCTTTTTGTGTTCAAGTTTGTCCAAGAGCTCCTTGTTCATCCATCCAGACCTCCTGGCGTTTTTGCCTGACTTCCTCTTTGTTGGGATGCATCGCTCCTGAGCCTGGAGGAGGTGATCCTTGAATATGAACCAGCTTTCTTGGGCCCCTCTTCCCTCCAGGGCTTTCTCCCATGGGACTCTACCAAGCAGATCCCTGAAGAAGCCAAAGTCTGCTCTCCTCAAGTCCAGGGTAGTGACCTTGCTGTGCGGTCTCCTTGCTGCCTTAAGGATCTTAAACTCCACCATTTGATGGTCACTGCAGCCAAGGCTGCTCTTGAGCTTCACATTCTCCACTAGCTCCCTCCTTGTGGGTGAGAACAAGGTCCAGCATAGCACCTCTCCTTGTTGGCTCCTCTATCACTTGGAGAAGGAAGTTATCATCAATGCATTCCAGGAACCTCCTGGATTGCTTATGCCCTGCTGTGTTGGCCCTCCAACAGGTATCAGGGTGGTTGAAGTCCTCCATCAGGACCAGGGCTTGTGAACATGAGGCTGCTTCTATCTGTCTATAGAGGGCCTAATCTGCTTGGTCTTCCTGGTCAGGTGGCCTGTAGCAGACGCCCACTATAATGTCACCTGTCCCTGCCCTCCCTTTAATCCTGACTCACAAGCTCCCGGTCAGCTCCTCATCCATCACAGGGAGGAGCTCCAGGCACTCCAGCTGGTCATTGACATAGACGGCAACACCCCCTCCTCATCTCCCCTGCTGGTCCTTCCTAAAGAGCCTGTATCCTTCCATTCCAACACTCCAGTCACATTATATCTGACTTCTACAAGGTCTGCTAACCACACAAACAAACAAAACCAAACCCAAAACAATATAGTACAAAACATCTTTACATTAACCTTTCTGCGAAGGAAAAAAGGTAACACTCTTTGTATGCCTTCACTCCTTTATATAAGGGTGAACAGCAAGAGATGCATTATTTCCTTAAGAGGAGCACATCAACTAAAAGCAATTATTGCCAACAGAAATTCCAATCTTTTCTTGCTAGAGCTCACTCACAGTAGGATTAAAAGGCTTTCCATATTTTCTGGCATCTCCTTCATTCCATTGTTTTCTTCTACTCTTATCAACTTCTTCCTTCATTATATCTTATTCTAAAGTGCTGTTGATTTAGAAATCATCGGCATATGCAAACTCTTAAAATTATTCTGTTGACTACCAAACGTCACTAAATGATACAGTGGTAACTTATTTGGGCACAGCATCTACTCAGGCCTAATTGCCAAGAAAAGGCCAGTCTACTCTCATATGCGATAAAATAAAAGTGAAATATGTAATGTATTCCTAAAAGTCTCTAATATGAAATTAAACAAATAAATCTAAATCTAATTAAAATACGAGATGAGTAGAAACCGTTAGCAGCTACAGGCTTGGTTCACATTCAAGTAATTCATTTAAAGCTTATAAAAAGAAAACTAAATGAGATAAATTAAAAAACAACAAATGTACTGAGTAAAACTTCACATAGAAATGCATAGATGAGTCATCAGCTTCTGCTAGTTATCACTAAATACTATGAGCACATTTGCTGTTGAAACAATCAATATCATTTTTCGTTGGTTGGTTTTTAAAATACTGAAAGCCATATTCTCACAGCTTCAGGAGAGCGAGCAAGGGCATCACTCCACCTTCCATATGACCTAACCACAACCAAAAGAATAAGCAAGTCTCAGACCCAGGAATATTTTCTTTGAAATCAGTGATTCTAACTCTCCCATACAATGATTATAATCTCTTCACTAACTATTAATTTAATTATACCACCCAGTGACCTATCTCCACCTGTCTCAAGACTTCACAAACCTAACAAAATTTGGAAATGGGAAACGTGTTTAACTTACCGTTCACATCTTTCTTATTGACAATTTCACTGACTTTAAACCCACAGTTTCATGGGAGATAAGGTTGCTAAAGTCCAACATTAAAATGTCACTCAAATGCTGAAAAACTAAGAAATAAAGCCAGTAACTGTGCTTCTATTTCTCTCTCCATATTCAAATGGCTACAACGTGCATTAACTTTTATTATCCTCCTCTTTCTCCAGTACCTTAGTTACATCCAAAATTTTCTAACACTGACCCTTGCAGGCTTGACTGCAGCATATAAAGAGAAGGAAACATTTTATAGCACGCAACGCAAAGCACCACATAATAACAAAGTTTTTCTTGTAGTCAACAGAGAGCAGAAATGTAAATAAATAAAATGCTGACTTCAGAGGAAAAAAATTAGGATAAAATTCCTGTTTCAGTAACTGAACCGTATGTTCCAAAACTACTCAGAGATGCCGATTAATGCCAGCATAATTGCAAGTGTTCTTCACACATTTACAAATGCTTCTACAGTAACTTCTAATTCATAACACTATTTAAGCCTCCATTACTGAAGGACAAGTCAACAAGAGTATACGTAATGGCTGCAGAAATTTATCTTCAGAATTACAGACCCCTGCTCTGATATCGGTCCATGATAAACATTCCTTGGAGCTTTACTTTATGCATCAAATATAATAGAGCCTCAAATTACTTCACATACTAGTACACTTTGCTGTTTTAAAAAAATAAAACCTACACAATTTTAAAACATTCTGAAACAACTGTCAGACCTACATGCATTAGCTCCTGTAGTCACAGCAGCAGTTTTTCTTCCCCACTGACAGAAGTCTAACTTGTAATGGTTTACTGGCATTACAGCATCATATTTTCTTTTCTTTGCTTTTGCAGAACAAGGTTATGCACGATTTCTGAACAAAAAGTATGTTCCCAAATTTCAGAACCCACTCGATTTTAGTGTCTACTTATTGCTACATACCCTTCTCCTCTAAAGATGCAAACATGAAGAAAATGAATCCCTCATCATCTGAGACTGTTTTTCTTATTTCCAACATCAGTCAGAATGTTTTCTCTCCAACAATAGCCTTAAACTATCAAGACAATTGTCTGTTAAGCCCTAAGATGTTAAACACATTGTCTAAAATGCACTAAAACTTACGCTCAAGAGAAGAAATGTGTTCTTCAAGGTCCTCATACTTTAGTTTCTCTGGTTTGGGGATATCACTGAAATCTTGTTTGTCTGTTCGTTGATTATGAAGTCTGCAAGAAGAAGGAAGAACATAAATAATTTAATACATATAAATGCTAAACTTTTAAACAAATAGTGATCTGGGATTTAAATACAAGGATTACTCACATGCTTAGCAACAGACTAAACCAAATGTAAAAACCATGCAACCAAAATGCTGTAACTTTCTGACTCAAAAGTTAAGGTATTTAAATACAGTTCTCTAACTTTTACCAAAAGTAAGCTCCATCTCTCTGATAGCCATCTCCCTGCAGCCTACGCCCAAGGCCTATATGACATAAAGGCATTACATTAAAAAAAAAAATACACTCTCAAAAGGCATAAAAAGGAGTAAGAAAAAAGAGAAATACAATGAAGTGTGACACTTAGTCAACTGAAATTAAGAAATTTGCTTTTTTAGGCTCTGTGTTACAGTCTAATTCCCATTTTGATGTCATCTTAACAGACGTGTTTGAAATGTATTAGGATTAGGTGTCTGGCAAAACATATATGCAGGGGTGAAAATCTGGGTGCTATGAAAAATGGGGTTAGTGCCCTCATTCTAAATCCCCATTTATCTCATCAGAAAGATAAGGTGAAAGAACAATATCTCCTACGTGATCCAGCTACTAAACTCTGACCAGAACCAGAATAGCAAAAGGAGAGCAGGTCACTAATGAAATGCAGCGGCAGCACTTCATAAAGGAGCTTACTTCACACCAGCTGGTGCTCTTCACCTCTGCATAAGTATGTTTGTGCTTACAATTTCTAAAGAATTCAGGTCTTCTACGTGGCAAAAGTGGAGAACGAACAAAACATATCCCCACAATGAGACATGTTCCATAAAATTGTAAATCTGGGGGCAAACAAAGAAATCTGCATTGTCAGAAGGATAGTTCAGTAATGTCAGTGAGGAAAAATACTCTGTAAATTAAATACAACAGAGTAAATGGAACTTAAAGTTTTTGGAAGTCTACTTCATGTTTTTAGTCTTTCCTTCACAGAAATGGTTAAGTGTTAAATAATTCTTAAGGATACAAGGTTAAAGGACATGCATGCCACTTTCTTCAATACCGTGTCCTGCAACACTGCTAGAAAGACAGTCAATACACGGCCTCAGATTCAGCAAACAGAAGAGGTCTGCCTCATGAAGACCAGTAAACACATGTATATTCAAACAGTTTTCAAAATTCATTCCATCAAACAAAGTTGGCAACCAAACCCTGAACTGTACCTAATGTCAATATTCCATAAAGCAGTACAGGTGTGCCAATCAACACCAAATGATTAAATTGCATGAGTTATGCTTAAAATTACCATTGAAGTTTAAACAAAAAACAACCACCACCATCTAAACTATTTTGTTAATGCCCAAAATTACTTTTTTAGCCTAAAACTGGTAACAACCCTCACAATTGGTTTCTTCAGCCCTAAACAAAAAGGAATGGTTTAGATAACAATCTGCCTTATAACTCTAGTCTTCCTGTCTGTGTTTATTGGCTTCCTTCATACCACTCATATCTTGAAACATAAACAAACAAGAAGCTCCTGTAGTCACAGCAGCAGTTTTTCTTCCCCACTGACAGAAGTCTAACTTGTAATGGTTTACTGGCATTACAGCATCATATTTTCTTTTCTTTGCTTTTTAAAGAAGTTCCCATTGCCGCTTAAAATCTACAGGTCATAAACTAATCCCAGAATACACATCAAGGATGTGGCATTTGCCTAATAATGAGAGTAAATAGCTGGAAAAGCCCACACATGCATTTCTCAAATATTTTATGTAACAGAAAGCAGTCCAAGATACAAGAAATTAAAAAAATACTCAACAAAAGAATGCTTTCCTTTTAAGAAAGTCTTGGGAAAGCAGCAAGTTCAAGAAAATTATTGGGACCTCATACCCTTGCTTTGTCACAAGGAACCCAAGAAAGCAACTACAACCCCTAGCTGCTTGCCCAGACCCTGGCCTGTTCTCTGCAACACAACTTGCTCATACTGTTCACTCTTCAGGCAGCATGGACTCCACAACATCCTTCTTGAAGTACAGTCCCTCACAGTATTAGAGCATTTTCACATATCACTTTATAGAATCATAGAATCATTTAGGTTGGAAAGGACCTTTAAGATCATCGAATCCAACCATTAACCTAGCACTGCCATGTCCACCACTAAACCATGTCCCCAAGCACCAAATCTACACATCTTTCAAATACCTCCAGGGATGGTGACTCAACCACTTCCCTGGGCAACCTGTTCCAGTGCTTGACAACCCTTTTGAAGAAGAAATTTTTCCGAATATCCAATCTAAACCTCCCCTGGCGCAACTTGAGGCCATTTCCTCTTGTCCTGGCACTTGTTACTTGGGAGAAGAGACTGACATCCACCTCACTACAACCCCCTTTCCGGTAGTTGTGGAGAGTGATAAGGTCTCCTGAGCCTTACAAAAGTTAGCATTATGGCTTGTTAATGAATGAAGTGAGAATGTACAACTGCCTTGATATAAATTCTTAAAGAGGCAGCAGAAACTACCGAACTTCAATCAGCAAAAGCTCATCAGTAAGGTCACAGATGTGAAAAGGAGAGACACAATGAAAGAGACATAGCTTGGCTCAAAGAATTAGTGGTCTTTTTGTCATTAAGAGTTTTTCTGCACATCAGATATAACCTCGACAGCTGTTGAACATCAAGCATATGCAAAAAGCCTGTTCTGATATGGGAAAGACGAGAGATTATGACTACTTTGAACAGGAATTTGTGATGAGCTTGTAGTTTTACCTTTTCTTTGAAAAATAATTTCAAGTCATTGAAACCCCTCTAAAGACCCAACATCATCTTCTGAAATGAAGTTTGTTTTCAAATTAGTCTACAGTGTCAGCAAACGTTCTTGTTAGCCTCATCAGGATCACATTTATATGGATGGCACAGAAGTCTACTAGAGGAATCAGAACTGTCAAATCCCAAAAGAGCTCATGACAGCAAACTGCTAAAAACACGTTCACATTCAGGTAATTCATATGAGGGTGAGCATCTCTGATAGGATTGTTGTAAATAAGAAGTGCAAGTGTTAGTTAATTGGCCACTGTAGTACCTTCACATTACCATTTGCAACACACTACAGGCATTATTCTTACCCAAAAAAGTGTACAGTCTAAATTTTACATCATCATTATGGTCCAAAGTTATGGGACACCAGGAAAAGTCAGATGTATCTTGGACATATGGATACATTCCTCATGTTTAAAAAATAACATTTTTTTCATAGATATATTATACATAGACATGCAAGTCAGTTGTTGTTTAACTCAGATTTACTTTTAGGAACAGATTTTACATTTTTAGGAAACTTCTATAAAATATGCTTTCTGAAGTTAGCAATTAACGGAATATTTATTTATTAACAATTAACCTTTCATCCAGCTGTCTGAAAGTGGTCTACTGTGTAAGGAAATACAATGAAACAGAAGGTCTGCCCTGATACAATAGATTTCAAGCGCTGCAGAACTCGCAGCTCTCTTGAAATATGAGGATCCACACCACACCTTGCTTTCAAAAGTTTGTCAGAACACTGACACGTGAAAAGTAGAAAAGCAAAGAAGGGCAAAAGCAAAGAAGGGCAAAAGCAAAGAAGGGCAAAAGCTAAAGTTTATTGTTAAATCTAGAGCTGTATCTACAGAGATATCTACAGCCGTCTGAAAATCAGCGAAGTAAATCAGCTTGACCTGAGCCCAGGAACATCTAAGACTTGTACCTGTCAGGTGTGCCTTAATGGTGACACAGTGCACACCAAATGAACCACCTTCTATCTTTGAAGCCACACATGGTAACAAAGCAATACTTACATTGGATTGGTTGAAGTAGCACAAACTGGAAGTGCTGAGAAGCACAGTTCTGAACAGCATTTTAATGGCAGAGGAATTAATGTCCTTAAACAGCAGAATTTGAGCTAAGTTTCAGTGATGGATATTTATCAATTTGTTATATCTGCATTAAACTAACATGCCTTTAGGATGTCTCACATTCTCACTCTCCAGGCTTTTTAGTCCTTTGCATAGCACTTTTCCATGGCAGTGGATTTTTTAGGCTCTTGAGCTAGCGCTACCATTACCATTTCTCCTCAATAGAGGGAATCTTTGGAATAACCTTTCATCTTTGCTCAAATACAATAGTGAAATGACTTTACAAAACAATTTGTAAATCAATCAAGTTTTACTTTGTCATAGGACAAGACTTTTTTTTTTTGGAAAAAACCACTGCATTCATCTGAAGCTTCTAACGCACTTGAGGTTTACATATTTCACTGTACATAACTTTGCACTGTAAGGAAGCACAAATTTAACAGCGGTGAAAATGTCAAATCATATTTACCACAGGTGTTTGGATTGGGGGGGCAGAGGGGGTAGGGAGGGACGGGTGGTGTTTTTTTTTTTAAAAAACTTCCTCTTGAGGCATGATATTCAAGAATTCTAAAGACAGATGAGGATTTCCCAAGTTCTCACTTATGAAATTCATGGCTTACTTGAATTGTAAAAGCAGCTATCACTATGAACAGTTAGATAAATGTTTCTTTAAACAGCAGGTTAAAAATGTTGCTTTGTAAACAATATTACCTGATTTTCTGGCCATGACTGGATGGTGAGGAAGAAACAGACTCAGAAGATGAAAGGAGATGTGGCTTTGAAATAGGAGAAAGCACCTGGTCAACACTCTGCTGTGAAGAGGCAAGGTACGAGCCACTGATGTCTGCAGAATAAAAATCCCACAATTTGTATTAGTCAGTTATTTGTCCTACCACTTCTCAGACAAGGCTGGTTTTTACAACACATGCATAATTGGACTGTGCAGGCACCATCACTATAGGGCAACTAACATCCAAATCTACCAGGATTAACATGAACTTTCTTGTACTGGTCCTTTTTTTTTTTTACCCCTCCTGTATGGCAATTCTCCTCTACAAGCCTTCACCATCACAAACTTACTCTTCACAAAGCCTATGATTATCATCGCCCCATAATACTGCCATGTTCCCCACAAACTGTCGCCCCTCTGCCAAACACCAAATAATTTATCCTATGCTGGGCATCAGAGAATGCAGTTATGGACCCAGATTTCAAGCTAGGGATGTGCTTACTAGCCAGCAAAAGATAATGCTTGAGGTCTCCCAAAGACCATTCTTCATTAGGAAAGTTAACCTGGAGGTTTCATTTTCTACAGATTTGTTAAAATGGGTGAAGCAAAGCAGAAAATATTTGAAGATTTTATCCTCTTATCAACAGCTGCGAAGTTATCAGGGAAGGAAAACAGACAGACAGTATGACTAGAGAAGCCTTGAGTTTCCTAGGAAACCAAGGTAAAAAACAACTCCCCTGCATTAAAAAGGCTTTTAATCAAACTTGCAAAGTCCAGCACTTTGCTTATTTTTGCTTTGCAATCTTAATTTTCCTTTCCTGTGCAGCTGTCTTTCATTACTAGATCATGAATTATTATTTTTCCCACAAGACATGGTATTCACTCAGCAAGCAGGTACTATTGCTTTTCTTCTCCTTATTGACCAAGTAACTTTTACTGTAGTAAGTGCTAATTTGGCTCAAGAGATAGAGGAAAAGCCACTATTAACACTCCCATACCTGAAGTTCTTTCAGGTGCTCGTATAGAAGTGCACCCCATTCATGGTGCACATCACACTGCAGAAGTGAGGATGCTTCAGACCAAGGGCTGCCCGTGGATTTTTATCTCCAGACAGCCCCTATGCCCATGCAACACAGACAAACACCATCTAAGGGAAGCTGTGCACTAACAGAATGGGACCCAGCAGTTACGTTGTACTCGTGTTATCAGCAGTACCTGGTTGTGGCGGGCACTCTCAGCCCACTCACATCCAATGTTTGATAAAACGACCTGTCAACTTTTCACATGCAGAACAAATGGACAAGAACAGCACGTAGTACTTACTGCATGCGCCTCCTCGGCATAACACATACTGCAGGGTAGGACACAGGTAGCACACTAGCCATCTCAAATGGTAATTTACTACAACCTACTACTATTCAGAAATTATCTAGGATTGAACTTACTGATTTTCTACTAAGAGACAAATAGCTGAGGTCTTTGGCTCACAGTACGCTGTCTGCAAGACTCACCAACCTTGCTCTTTCTCATCAGAAGATAGGAAGTTTGGTCAAGTAATGATCAAGGTGAAAAGTACTGATCAAGTAATAGGGAGCATGGGTCAGATGGCAATCCAAATTTTTTATCTCAGTAACTATTTCTTGATCCATGTTTCTGTCCAGAGATTGGAAACAGTAAGCAGGGGAAAACAGAAAAGGACCCTGTCCTACTTTTAGTTGCTCTTAAAGAAATGGGCTTACTCCTTCCCAGCAGAAAGCCTGAAAGATGTCCAACATGCACGGGCTTGGGAATGAAAACAGTCAAATACATGAGATAACTTAAAGGAAGAGAGAAAACCACATATCCTTCCACTGGCAGACTATGCAGTAAAACAGCTGCTAGATCTGCCAACTGCAAGTATTTTACAGGAGGACACACTTCTTCCTTTCATCCTTCGAAGACAGGTGCTGACAACTGAGCTGCAGTTTGTCCTTATGTGAGTTGACTGTGCTATACCTCACTTAATGGAAAATCAAATCTCAGAGTCACATGCATGATATCTTTTACCTCTTAAAATTTATTCTGACCTGTTCAGACTGGTATCTTCAACAGCACTGGAAAGCTCCATGGAAGCTTCCAGAATGACTTACAGTTTTCTAGCAAAGACACATCTTGTGCTTCAGCCATCTCTAGCACAAAGGATAACATATATACCAGTATAAAAGTACTCCTTCTCAGAAGACTCTTGAAACAGAGCTGACATATCAGTGGGGAAGCAACCTAACAGGAAGCAGGTGAATCACTCCACAGCATGTTAGCACTGAAGCTACAGCACTTACTGGGGCAATGGCAAGTACTGCATCAGTTCACCTTGAGAACATATCATCTAGCTGCAACCCAGTTTCCTACACTACGTGCCGTTCAATTGCTGTATCGCCTAAGTCAGGTAATGCCCTCCTTTGTTATTCAACTCTCATCCCTCTCCAGAAGAAGTCAGTCTTGTGCATTACCCAAAGAACAGATCCAATGGAAAAAATAGATCAACCACCATGTAACTAGCCTCTGACAGGTACAAAGATGGGAAGGATTGTTAAGGTTATGCATGTAACTTTAATTTTGACATTCTGTAATTTTACAACACAACCCTACTTTTATGAAAGATTTTTGTGTGTGCAGTATTAAACAAATAGTACATAAGTATTTTATACAGAAGCTGACAGAGAAAAGTTAAAACGTAAAAGACTGCTTTGAAAGTTCAAGTTTTCAAATACATTTTCAGTAACAGAGCATGATATTCTACATGCAGAAACACAGGGACAGCCACAATAGATCAGACTGTAACCTGTTTCTAACAGTGCCCATTACTGAACAAAACTAAACTAAAATTCAAAAAGGAGAATACTTCTTATTTCTGGCAAAATCTGCCCCGACCTTTCCTCAATCAATACTTGGGCCCTCCTGACAGGCAAGTTTTATTCCTGCATCTATACTTGTTGCCACAGAAGCAATAAATTCCACAACTTACTCGTGGTATGAAAAAGTACTTCCTTCTCTTCCCTTTCAATTTCACAGAATTCTGGGGTCTGTGAAGCAGTGATTAATCAATCCCTTTTCACCTTTTCCACATCACTCATTGTTTTCCAGATTTCCCACAGCCCACCTCAGCCAACTCTTTTCCAAACTAAGCTGCCCTTCTTATATTTAACCTTCCTTCATGCAGAAGCTGATCGTTACCTTTTTTTGTTACTATCTCTTTTTTTCATCCTATTAAATCCACTTTGAGCTAGGGAGACAAGAATTGCGTGACTCAAGAAGTGGATGTACTGCAGATTTGAAACAATGTATTTTTAAAAAAAAAATTCGATTCTTTTCTATTTTGCTTGCTTTTCTGAGTACTGCCCCTTTAAAAAAAATACTAAGTAATTATTAGACACTGTGAAATTAATAGCAAATTACAATTTTCGAATCATGACCAAACACTAATCCCCTCCCCCTCACAAGTGCTCAGGAATATTTGATAAAGATGTCACAGCAAAAAGAACAAACAAAAGCAAATCTGGACCTTTCAGATTGGAAAACTCAATTTAAGAGAAGCCCGATGAAGCAGTCTTCTGTTGCACAAGTGCTAACTACATTAGCTAAATGAAAAGATGGCAATACAGAGGGAGGGTTATTAAAACTAGGAAATGACAATTAATGTTGTAAAGTTGCTACTTAATAGCAACTTTTGAATGAACCTCTGCATATCATAAGGTTACACCTATAGTGAGAATTACATGGCGTAGTCTTCTCTTTAAAGCTACCTGAACTAAGTGCAGTATGTTTAGCCTCCCTCAATGTACCTCTCCAGTACTTGTTTCCATGAAGAAGCAATACTCCAAGCAGCTAGCATATTTTGTCTCTGACCTCTCCTGCCTCTTAGCAAATAACAAATGAGTGAAACACTATCGCTACTAAATCTTTCTCTTCCCATAGTGCAAGAGGAATAATAAATAAAACCCCAATACCACACCACATTAACAATCATGACTTACCATCTGAAATTTTCTTGTTACTGACGTCTCTTTCCAATTTGGAAACGGGAGTAGAAGAAAGGCGTCTTGAAGAAGATGCTCCTCTGTGCGGTGGCGTTAAGGGATTTTTAAAGACATCAACCTGCCCAGTTCTTTTGACGTATTTTTCACCTCTTGGACTGCTCAGGGGGGAATGCTGGGAGCTGGGATTATCCTCTAGAAGTTCATGCTGGGTAGTCCAGGCGGGTCTACTAACAGCACACTGTAGAAGTAAAGGGGACTGCATCTTTCTCGGTGTTCTGCTTGCAGCTGCACCCTGCGTGACTCTGTGTTGGTAGTTCCTGTAGGCTTCTTCCAAATACTCTGCCTCTTTTTCTAGTTCTTTTATTCTAGCTCGGGTTTGCGCCATACACTCCAGGTCAGAATCCGGAGAAGCACTGCGTGGCTGTAACTGCTGACGATAGCCAGCTCTTGGCACAGCATTGACCTTCATCACATCGGTCATAACCTGATTCTTCAGGAACGCACTATCCACATAAATATCATGAGGTACAATTCTGTCACCAGTGAAGTCAAGGATAGAGCGATCGACAAGTGAAGGCTTTGGATTCCGATACACTTCATTTTCCAGAGCTAAATGACATCAAGACAAAGTGAGTGACAGTAAAAAGTGAGAAAGGGAGACCCATAACAAAACAGAAAAACACAACATTTAAATTCCAATTTGATCAAAATTATTTTAACATGGAATTGGCTTAAATTTTGAGAATTTAATGGATTGATTTAAATGTATTTTTAATGTAGCTGCATAGCTGCAAATTATCACTGATATTATTTTTCTAATATATAATCCTTCCATGTAAAACTACCTGAAGTATGCGGTCTACAGTGTTATTTCTTAAATTATGTTTAAATAAATAAATAAAAATGAAAACATCACCACTTTGGACACATTATATCCAATCATGCTGTTAAGAAGTGAGGGACACAGGGCAGACTACAAGTCTGAAGTCAAGAAGTTTCCTTCTATTTACATCAAAATAGAAATTTGGAGAAAAACAACATAGCACGTAGATAATGTTGCTGTTTTTTTAAAAAAGTACTTCTCCAAAATTGTCAGTTAAATTGAATGTTTCAGGGCTGTCTGCTTCCTTGCTTGCACTTGCATGCTTCAGCAACCCCAAAAGACCAATCTATAGAGCTGTATCTTTCTCACCAAAATGACAACCCTGTTTTTACTCTACATAAATGGTTCTTTAATGACATCCTTAACTCTGATGTAAAATAAAAGTCTATACAGTACTTTCAGTCACTTAATTAAAATATATATTTGCTATTTTGACACTAACAAATTTCCAATTCCAAACGGTACCAATACTTGTCCCATATATGACAATGTACATATTGGTCTAGTGAATAATATAAAGTATTGCATATACTGAACTATGGTGCAACACATGCTGTATGTAATGTATAATCATTGCAGAATTCAATTCCATATTTTTAGATTAAATATACATCCCCAAACTTATATTTATCATACTTGATATTAGCCATTTGACAGATAGGCATCTTTAGAACTACATTTCTTCAGCAGACTGAATTGCTTTATGCAAGTGCCTCTCTCTTTCTAATGCCCATATGAGGTGCATAAGTTATTAGCCTTGACAACAACTGTTTAAAAGTTAGATTTAAATTTGTGAGGTACGCAATACAATTTCAAATTGATTTTTCTTGTTCTGAACACTCAAGAATCAAAATGCATTAAAACACAACTCGCCTCCTGGAAAACAGTGATTATGTTATCACCAAACATTAATGTCTTCATACTGAAGAAAAATAGACAATAAAAGCATGCAAGTATTCAGGGAGGAATGTTTTCCCTTCCTCCTATATATTTGTTTTCTGAAAGGAAGAGAAGTTGTAATCAGTCTGCTTTTTAATTGGGCTTTTAAATAGATTTTGATTTTAAACTTGAGATCTACTCACTGGTGGTATATTAGTTCTATGCAACTGCTGCTTTTTTAAACTTCTGGAAATTCTTACACTGGTTAGGTAAGTGAATTTCATAAAGGACTGCTCTGGTGCAACATACAAACCTGCCTGTGTTTGGTTCACCTGCAGTTTCAGTTCTTCAACCTGCACATTTAACTTCCTGACAGTAGCTTCGGAGTCCAACAGTTGGGTCTTTAGCTGGGCACAACGCTCAACCTATAGGAGATCAAGAGAAAAACAAAACCCAACATAATTCAAACAGAGAGAGTAATCTCCACTGGCTGAATACTTGTTTTTAAGTACTTTGTTTCTTCAGGTCCAGGCAAACCATATACACATTGTATCCTACTGAAAGTCAGTGCTGACAACTTAACGACTTGGAAAGATTTACTTCGGTTATGTTGGGTTGGGGTTTTTTTTCGGTCGTTTTCTGGTGGTGTTTTGTTTTGTTTTCTTTAGAGTTGTTTACGTAAAAATAAGCAGAGTACAAACAATCCCCATAACTACATGCTAAAGAGCCTGCATAGGTACATAGATAAACGTGAACAAGATGACAGGAAGAAGAAAGGATTGAAATTATTTATACAGAATAATTTACCTCACTCTGTAGCTGCTTTTCCAAAATCTGCCTATGACTTTCAAATTCATCCAGCGCCAGCTTCCTAGAATGTTCCACTCTCCTCAGCTCCACTTGGCAGGCCAGGTGCTCCGCCGAGGGCTGGGACAGCTCTACCCAGAAAAAGAAATACTAGACACTCAGCCATAGGATGATGAGTGTGCACCTTTCTGCATGACACCCCTTCAAAATGTAAAGCTGATTTGTTTTTAAGAACGTGACAAGGCTTTGTTTGAACTAAGTACTTAGGGATTTTTTTTCTTCCTTTTACAAAGGACCGAAATTTTTGTTGGCGTAGTCACTTAAGAACTAGACCCAGACTGTCCTATTCTGGAAGAAAAATACATATCCCTACCTTATGTAGCTGGGTGTACATCTCTACTCTCCTGTAATCTCAAATGCACATTAAAAATACTTGGCATTTTATAACTATAGTCAGGCAAGCACTTAAAAATAATAATGCAGTGTTCTTTTACCATTATTAACCATACTAATGCTATGGCTAGAAATATTGCACAGCTTTTTTCAAAGGGTGAAAGGGATATTCTTCATATTATTATAGCTACCACTTAATTCAGGACTTCTACTATACAGACATATTAAAGAAAATAAACTTATAATGTCAAGGACTGTTTCATTTTACACAAACATTACCTGGGGTTTAATGCAAACTACTACTAAACATAATACAAAGAATGCGTTTCAATGAAAATTCATTTCTAAACAAATACTAGCAGGGAAACAAAAACAAGAAAATTACTAAATCATTCACACTGACTGTCTCGAAGATGCTGGTTCTCACTGCGAGTCTCATCCAACTGTTGCCTAAGTAGTTTATTCTGCACTTGGAGCTCCAGTTTCTCCTCCTTTAGCAAAGGATAGTCTGATACCTCTTTCAGTTTTTCTGTCAACAACTGATTCTGTTTATTTACCAGAAGAACCTGGGCCTTCACTGACTCCAAATCCAGCTGCAGAGAAAGAACAGTTTAGAAGCTTATGAACTGCTTTACTACTTAACAATTATTTTTATTTCACTTTTTTTTTTTTAATTGTACCTCAAAAGCACTAATTAGAATACAGCTTCTTTAAATTCATGTTTACGATTACCTCAAGCTCTTTTGTGCGTGATATAGCTTGCTTGAGTTCCTCCTTTTTTGAATTAACAGCAATGGCTTCTTCATGCAAAAGCATAGCTTTCTCTGCAGGGAGGATTACAAATGCTGAATTAAAATTAGTAAAGTATTACAGTAAAAAACTGTATCAGCAAAAACCAGTTTAAGCTACTAAGCCCAACATTCAATTTAATTCAAGACATAAAAATGACTGAATGTCATACATACTCCTTCAAAATTAAGTAAATCACACTGCGTGTATATATACATACGCATACTCCTTGCATCAAGTACATCAAATTCATATGCACATGATATACCATTTCTTTCATGTGTCCCTAACTTAAAAGTCTAAGTATGTTACCTGTCCCAGCTCTTCTCCTCAAGCTCCAATTAAACATCTGGTGCACAATAAATGTAGAAACTGGCAACTATTCAAGGGTATGGCACCAGACAGTACCAGAGTTCAATTCGAGAATGAATGAGCTAGCAGGACTTCAGGAGATGAGAAACTGAAAAAGCAGGATGCTCTGCAGCCTCTGTGCGAAGCAGCAGCTCATGGTTCCCACTGCATTCTGAACATCAAGGAGTTGCTGACCTGTCACCGGATCTTGCTACACGTTTTCAAAATCTATTTTGATGGCTCTTCCGTCACTTATACCACTGCTACTAAACAGTCACCCTGTTCAGTAACAACAGTGTTTTGATACCTGTTAGTAAACGCTCTAGAGATAAACAGCTATTTTATTAATCTCAGGGAGATGGTTACCTTTATTTTTTTTCTCATCTTCTGTAACTTTATTGCTTCTGGCTATGTATTCTTCTTTTAATTCAAGCTGATATCTAGAAGTAAAAAGAATCATGTATTCCCAAAGTATGTGTGTGCACACATGCGCATGCATTTGTGTAAACTCCAGTCTTTCCCAGACTAAACTATAATCACACAATTATTTATTGACAAAATTAGTTATTCCAGAGCCACTGAAATGGTTGGAAAGGGCCCTGCCAATTGCCTCATTCAACCACCTGCTCAAAAAAGCAAGACTACCGCCAACTCTAGAGCAGGTCAGCTGTGGCTCTTCCTAGCCAAGTCTTGAAAACCTCAAAGAATGTATATTCCAGCAACTCCCTGGATGACCTGTGCCAATTCTGCACTACCCTCCCACTAAAAATTTTTTCCCCATGTCCAAGCTGAATCTCCCAAGCCACAATTTAGGGCCCCTGCCACATGAACTCAGAGGTCATGTCTGATAGTCCTGTAACTATCTTGACAGACCTTTACTAGGCCCTCTCCAGTTTCTTCATGACTTTCTTGAATTGGGGAGCCCAAACCTGGGCACAGTATTCCTAGCACAGCCTTCACCAATACCTGAAGGGGATAACAACTTCCCTCAGTCTGTTGGCCGTGCTGCTACTAATGTCACCCATCATCTGCCTTATTTGCCAGAGCATGCTGCTGGCTCGCAGTCAACCTGGCATTCGCTGCAACTCCCATGTCCTCTTCAGAAATGCAGCTCCTCAGTCAATTCCTTTTCCCCATTTATACTGCTTCCTAGGGATATTCTGCCCCAAGCGCAGAGCTTTGCAGTTCTCCTTGTTAAAATTCCCAAGATTTATGTTGGCACAATCCCCAAGCTTATCAAAGTCTGTCTGAACTGAAACTCTGCCATTTGTTGTGGAAGCCATTCCCCTTAATTAAGCCTCATGTTCAAAGTTGTTGAGGATGCCCTGTGTCAACATCCAGATCACAGATGAAGGTGTTGGACAGTATGGGTCCCAGTACCAGTCCCAAGGGTTCTCTGCTCGTCATCGGCCACCAGCTAGACACTGAGCACTACCCAGGTACACCACTATTCACAGCCCAGCAGTCATCCGACTTTACCAGTCAAATTTACTGGAATTT
The DNA here is from genome assembly GCA_009819775.1 of Phoenicopterus ruber ruber. Lineage (NCBI taxonomy): Eukaryota > Metazoa > Chordata > Aves > Phoenicopteriformes > Phoenicopteridae > Phoenicopterus > Phoenicopterus ruber. The sequence goes on from CM020215.1 coordinate 137,249,382, forward strand.
ACAGGAGCTAAGCAAGCTCAGCATTTTGCATGACCGGGACATAGATTATAAATGTTTTCAGATATTGCCATATGCATCCTCCTGCATTTTTGCAAATGGTCCAGGCCACCCAGATCCTTCTCCCAGTTATAGCATTTAATGTTTACCGTAGGAATTAAAAAAAACAAAAATAATAATTTTCTAGCAAGCATCATTATTTCTATAGAATAAATGGTAGCTCTTTGATACTTTTCATCAAGGATTTGGGACAAAAGGACATGGATTATATCTTTCTGAGCATTTGCAGCATGTCTAAAATATTTTGTATGTTGATAAAATAAGCTAAGTAGCAGTTCATCCTTAAAATAATTTGCTTCTCCTCATGAACAAAAAGCACTTTACAAGCATTATTTGTAAGTAGCTGTTATGGACTAGGTAAAATAAGATACCAAGGTTGCATTTACCAAGATTATTGCAAGATACCAATTAGTTGCATTTCACTGTTCTCTGACAAAACCCTCAAATCTACTCAGTTTCAGCTGAGGCATCATTCTCATCAAAACCTACTCTTTACATCTTTCCTCTGTAATTTAAATAAAGACACACTAACACAGATAATCCTTATTGTTCATTAGCTTGCAATAAAAAATAATGATACATCAGTCATTTGGTTTAACTGCCTAACTGGAAGACTGGTTCATGCCATCGAATACACATGAGTAATAACATGCCAAGAGCACCTGCCTGCCTTGAAGCATCAAGTAACCCTTCAAGTGACCAAGGCACTCCAAGGAAGTACAATAGCAAAGTTAGGATATACCCACTGCAACGCCTCAAAAGTGGTCACAGATGATGTCTTACGCTTTTAAAGAGCATTTCTAAGAAAATTCTTTGAAATCATATTCAAGCAGATGGTAGTCAATAGAAGAGGGTGATCTATATCAGGGAATCCCTCTCCAAAAACGGGGAGGGGTTAAGGTAAGAGCCAATCTATCTGTACAATGGGCTACTGTGTCTCTCACCCTTTTTCCGAGAACACTATAACATCTCTTTAATGCTAATTTCCCCTCCATGCCTTTTCTGCATTCATAAAATGGTCAGCTCTTTTAATTGTGGTCAAAGGAAGTCACTGATACCGCTTCAAATCCTCTTGTCTAAACATACAACCAATGTCGCATCTCTTTCCCAGATAGCAACACAGAATTTAAACTACAACAACAATACAACCTATAATCAAAAGAGAATTATTTTCTATAGCAAGCTTTTTCTGAACCTGACAGAACATTTTGTCTTACTAGCAAAGAGCTAAGCAATAATGTAAAGAATTCAAGCTAATTAAAACAAAAACATAAGTGCACATTTGCAAAGTCCTTGCTTTGTTACAATTTTTAAAAGAAATCCTATAGAATTTATTATTCTGTTTTCATAGGAAGTAGCATGCATCCTATTAGAGACAAAAGAAAAATTTACTTTAAGAGTTCTGTCTTAAGCTTTTGGTCGTATGTCTCCTCTATGTTCTTCACAGCAACCTCCCGACGTCGGAGTGCATCATCAATAGCTTTATTTTTCTCTTCCTGAAGTTTCTGAGTGCTGAAATATCCATAAATATACAGAAAATGACCAGTTATAAAGCCAAAACTTTGGGTTTGGAGGTTTTTTTAAAATAACATTTAGAGACATCAAAGGGTAATGTGCTTGCTTGGAACACTGTAGCAATTTAAAATTATCATCAGAATCTGTCATTGTAATTCATTAAGAACAAGGAGATGTGACACAAACTAAATTGCCCTATTTAAAATCCAGTACCAACCAATTATGCAGCTATCCCGGGTTAACCCTAGCTCAGTTTCCCACACCAGAAAGGCTTCAGAGATGATAGTGCTGAGCATGCTATTCTATCAGCACCCTCTGCTGGGTTGTTAAAAAAAAACAAGTTTTTGTTAGTGGGACATTCAGTTTTGCTATAAAAAACAGATGACAAAGTCATGACATTAAGTCATATTGAAAACCTGGCCAAAAATGGTTTAGTTATTTTTTTATTTAACCAAAGAAAACTGATCTTACTAAGGACAAGTTAAAAAAAGAAAACAAAACCAACCAACCAACAAATCAGGACTAAAGAAGCAAAATATCATATACATGCCTCATGAGTGTTACGGTTTCATACTGTGTTGTTTGGGGTTTGTTTTTTTTTTAATTTAAATACTTTAAAGCAAACATCTGGTTCCTTGTCTCCAAAGTGATCCTGCACTGGTTTGGCTGGATGAGGTGGAATAGAAAAAGACCCCAAATGTCTTTGCATAGGGTATCTCTGCTAACAGAGACAGTATACAATGCTCAAAACGCAAAACACAGTTTCTGGGATATATAATCTATTTCAACATCATAGAAGCAGCAATATCTTGAAGCACGCTTCCAGAAAAAAGGACAAGAGCATCATTTAGCATTGCATATGGCCTTCAGCAACTTACACTTCAAATGCCTCAATTCTTTGCTTCAGTTCCGCCTCTCTGGTCCTTATGACTTCAATATCTTTCAGTAGACTTTGTCTCTGAGTGTATACTTCCTTTGCTTCTATCTGAATCACAAAATATTATCTCTAGTTTTACTTCACACTTTATACAGGTATTTACTGTTTAACACGTACAAACTTTCAAGGATCATCTTCAGGAATTGGTCTTACTCCAATAAATATTATTTACATAGTCATAACTTAAAATAACATCCAGAATCAATTGTAATTATTTTTTTTAATTCTCTTTCTCCTTTTACTCTGAGTAAAAATGTTTTACATGGAGTCACTACTGGCTACCTGTAAACACTGGTTACGTCTTATGTAAAAGGAAAAATTGTTTTAAAAAATCTACAGAATAAACATGTTCAAACACTTGACTTTTTTTTAATAAACAATAGTTTTGTGCGTTCTTACTAAAAACAAAATTGAAAAAACAAATGCCAAAAACCTCTGATAAAACATGACTTAAAACTGCAACTCAGTAAACTAGCAGTCTTTCTGTTTTTGCAGTTTAACTTGCAGAAATCGAATTGTACAAGAGATTCTCCAAGTGATGAACATGCTCATAGCAAAAGTTACATATCTTCTTATTGATAAAAAAAAGCTTTTCTTGTCCTTAAGCACACAAGGCATTCTTTCTCTCCAAAGATATAAGAAGTGCCTAAGAAGAAGAAAATTATGATTTTGACGTATGGGTGCTCATATCAAGTTTGCAAGCCATGTGCATTTGACAGTCCTGAAAGACTTAACTGCTGTTCCGTGTGCAAAAAATAGAGCAGGTTGTCAAGCCGTATTTCCTGGGCATAAAGTTATCTTTGTAAAGGGTTAAATGACCTTCTACCTTTAATGTAAATATACTTCAACTCAATAGAGCTCCTGATCTCTGTTAAAAGAGTCCCGGGGTAAATGAAGCACACACTTTTCAGGGAAGTGCAGAAGCTGATCTAGGCATCTTTTTTTAAAAAAAAAATTACTGAATTAATTTCATACCCACAGAAGAAGACTGATAACATAAAATAGATGGTTTTCTTATAAGTTTCTAGGGACATAACGATGAAAGAAATTCATAGCATAGTGATAAAATGTTTAATTTTCAGATTGGAAGGAGGTCAATAGTAGAGACCAGTATATAATAGTCTATATAGGAGACCTGTATGATTGCTTTGTTAACCAATACCATGTGCTCTCGGGAGGGGCAGCGAACACAAAACCAAAACCACCCACCACCACAACAAAAAACCCCACCACACCAGAGCAAAAATGTGGTCAGCATTTGTGGATGACTATTACTTGGACAGGAAGGTTTCCTGCAGACAGCAGGGGAGTGACTAGGCAAACAGGTAACATAACAGCAAGTAAACTATTCTTCCAAAAACTAACAGAGATTGGGAGAAGTAATTTAGAACTATATACCAATCAGCGTGCTGCAGTAACACTTACTAGTCTGGCAAAACACCAAGAGTTAACAGCCCAAAGGACTAACTCATCAACAAAAAAAGTGTTCAAAGAAACAAAACAAAATGCTAGCTTACAGTAAAGACAGTAGCTATTAGTAATATTCAACATATAATGACATACAGAAATGGCATATCTGTACCGTACAGACTATATATTCCATTTAGTTTAGAGTCCTTCTTAGCAACTGAAAGAATTTATAGTATAACTAAAAGCTATGTTCAACTTTGTTTAAAAAAACTCAGTGATGTGAATTCAGCAAAGTTATTAAAACAGACTAAAAATTATTTATTATATATAAATCCTTCAATCCTAGCTTGCAGAACTGTTCCTTTTCCAGTCAGCTCTACTTATCTACCCATACTCATTCCTGCAGTTGCTAAATGCATTCCCCTATTTATGAGAACAAAAGCAAATTCAAAGTTTTCACTAATAAGCCAAGTAAGATCTGAAGGGTAAATCTCCCAAAGATAAAAGAACAGTTTAATCAACTCACTGAATCATTTTGTACTAGATTAAGAAAAAATATTTGGAACTTCACCTCTTGTTGCTTTTGAAGCCTCTCAATAGCATTCTTTTCACGAGAAATCAAGGCTTCAGACTTTGCTTGATGTGTCCTCTCTAACTCATGACGCAGCTCGGAGATTTCTTTCTGGGTCTGCACCTTCTCCTCCATTTTAATCTTTGCTATTTCAACTTCTTTAAAATGTTCTAGCTTACATAAAGGACAAAGAGTGGGTTAAGTAGGGCCATCTTCAAATTGACAAAGACAATCCCGCCTCAAACAATTCTAAATTTCACTTAGAAATTCTTGTTAGGAAATGTAGGATAATCCAATGAAAATAAATTACTGTGATAAAAGTATCTTAGCAGCACATACTATTTGCAATTTTCCTGCATTTATCTGGCATCCCAAAGCAGATCTTATACAAAACTGATAGCTTCAGAGAAGACCAAAACAGAGGCCTATGAAGAATAACACACTGCTGGAGTGATACTCTGCTTGCAATTAAGGAATGGCCACACTCTGCAATTCCTCCTCTGACACTGTCTCTATTCTTGCCCCTTTCCCAATGAACCACTTTTGACTGGTGATGCAAGAAATGGCAGAAGACGACCCATCCTGAATCGCTCAGGAACAACAGAAATTCATCTGGACACAAAAAAAGTGCCAAACGTAAAAAAATGCAGAACATGTAACTCCACATAAAAAGGGTTACAGAAACAGAAGTCCTGATTCACAGACTTCTGAGCACAACTCAAAAAAAAGTAAATGCATACAAACAGGAAAGCATGCATCTTGCAACTGCACAGAAGAATCACAGGGAGCATGCCTCCACACAATGTGTGAAGTGCAATATATGCAAGAACAAACAGGGTCCTAAAGAATTATAATAAAAAGAGAATGAAAGAAAAATGGTGAGACTGGATAAAACAAGGTAAAAAGAGGGCAAAAAGCACAGTAGGAACGTCTGATCGAGGAATTCAGGTCTGTGGGCACAAATTTTGTGAAAAATTATAAAGAAATGGTGAGACAGTACAGCATCACTTGTACATGCACAAATTGGATTAGAAATGTCTTACAGTAATTCACGTCACATTGCTAAGGAATCCGTGTAAAGTTAATTGAATTTAGAAGTGATTTATATTTGGTTAAGATTCCAATCTCCTTTGTCACAACTGCTTTGCTTAAACCGAGACAAACTTAACAACACAGGAATTAATATGTTTTACATACTAAAAAGACAGTGCCTGTTGGGGAATAAAGACTAAATGAAAAATGAAGGTAAAATACATTGGCAGTTTTAACTCCCTGTCCTTCTACTTGTCTAGCTGAATAAATGTGACTAAACTGATTTCCTCAAACACTTTATATGCAGATGAGTGCCTTTAAAAGTGTGTCTACGAATTCTAACTGATTATCAGATTATCATTTTTATATCCAAATAAACTATTGATCTTGACAGAAATTCATGGAAAAAAACATATTTAAATGAACTATAGTTAATTTAAATTTTTCTATCCAAATAAACTGTTGATCTTGACAGAAATTTATGGAAAAAAAACCCTATACTTAAATGAACTGCAGTATATTCTCTCTGCTCCATTTCTCAGACGTAACGATTATCGACGGATTATGTGACAAAAAAATTCTAATTTTATTCCCCAAATGAAGGAAAATTAAAAGAGTTGTCTTCAATTATAGGAAGAAAAAAAACCCCACAGAAATAATTAATGATATTATCTGTTATGACTTTAGTGTTTCTGTGTAATGTTTTGAAATAGTATGCAAATTCTCATCAGTATTAAAAATTAACTCAACTATCTGTCAATCTACACAGCAGCAATTCACACCTCTCAGTTGCTATGCATTATACTGAAATTCAAGCTTCAAAATCTTATCTGGGAAAGAAAATGAATAGTATGACTAAGCAGAGTAAACATTTCTTCACAAAACAAAATAATCAAAGGGCAAATAAAATTTACCAAATTAAGACAATCAAAATAAGAAAAAGTTGTGTTACAAATTAACATCAGAATAAAAAGCTTAACATTCTGTGCACATTTAACAAAAAAGGGGAATGGAAAATATACGCATGCTATATCATCAAATTAACAATTGATATTGGATTAACTTAGCCTTTTGTGTTTATTGTAACTCACTATTAGATCTTTTCTTTTAATTTACCTTAAGTATTAAAAATTTGTAACATGCAAAGTCAAAATTAACAAACGTCTCCCTCAAATTCAACGACCAGAGTTATACCTTTTGACACATTTCTGCTTGAAGCTGCTTCTCTATTTCTTTTCTATATTCATGAAGTTTTACTTCTAAAGATTCGTACTTCTGATGCTGGGGATAAGAGTCTGCAAACTGTTCATCAATCAGCTGAAGCTTCTCAGCTATAAAAAGAGCAACATATCCATCATCATTTAAAAACAGTCACCACAGTTATCCTACCAACGACTGTAGGAACCTGTCTCTCTGTAGCAAGTTCCTTAGTTTACCTAAGTAGCAGGGTCACAGAAAGACCTGTGCAGTACGAAAGCAGAGGCAGCACAGAAATGCGATTTATCAGCTTTATGCCACACAACATATACCTAGGAGGAGGCACTTAGCTGTTTAGGCTGTATTTGTGACATTACAGTCATTCATCCCCTTTATCATGGACGGACAAGAATTTTCTTTTGCATGCAACTTGTAGGTTTTATGTATTACTAATAGCATGCATATTATAATTCAAGAACTTCCAATCTATGCCTAACTTTCACTGAAACACTATCACAGAAAGAGAAGCAAGGCACACATTTACAATTATGTTTTCCAGAACACACTTCAGCACATAACATCTACAGTCCATCTAAGATGTTATCACTCTTAGCTAAATACCTAAGAAAACATCTGAGTGATTAAAAAAAAAAAAAAAAATTTCGTAACAGGACTTCTGCCTTATTTTAAGAAAGGCTAGAAAATCAATGTACTAGTGATAGGTATGACCTTTACTTATTATTACTTTAGCCTGCATTTGAGTAAGTGATGAAGAAATACCGTTCATACAATTTATAAATCCATACCATTTACCAATATGAAAATACTTGTGGAGACTTGCTTGCAGAGGTTGCACTTACCAAGAGATTCTCTGTAAGGAGGCACTGAGGTTGTCTGAGTTTCTGTGTCATGAGTTTCCTTACTTAGATGATGCTCTGTAAGTCCGATTAAAATCTGCATAAGAAAACCTATCAACATCCAATATATTAGTTAGTTCTGATTTTGTACCAAAACTCAATTTGAGCCTGTAATTAATGAAGTCATTTTCACTGTACAAGAAAACCTATTCGATTTATGGAAAGAACCAAGTATTTAAGTAAAAATCAATACTAGTAAACTATTAAGATTTTATTATAAGCATAATCCAGTCCATCTCATTCTGCAAAAGCTGTCCTTTTGCAACTTTTCCTTTCATCCATGTCTCTGTCTCTTTGACCTCCAAGGTCATTTGAAAGAGCAGAATATTACTACTTTAATTATGAGGTCATAAGGCAACAGGGATTTCTGAAGATCAAACTACTTTAGACTATACAATATAGCTAGCTTTCATCATGCAGACACAAGAATTATTTCTTATATAAAACAATGTAAAGTCAATTAAATCTTTAACTAGTTTTTGAAGTACATTATGGCAAGCTAGTACAGTCAGTTATAAACACAAACCAAAATCTGAGTTTACCAAAGTTAGCGTGAAAATCTTCCAAAGAACATTATATTTAATACCCAATTACAGATTTTTTTCATATTTCTAATGTTCAAGTAATTTATTTTGTAGGTGAATGTTAACACTTAATCCACACCACAAATAGGAGTTGGAAAACCCTGAAATATAATATTCATCATCCTGGTGTACTGCAAGTTTCAAAATCTGACTGAATCCCTATTATTCCATACCAACATACACTCAAAGTATTTGAATTTCTATTGATTGCATCTTGTCTGCATCATGTATAAACATCTTGTACCTTTATTTTCCTTCCGAGTTCCCGAAGTCTGTAAGAAATAAAAGATGGTTTAGCCAGTCTATTTCATCACAACTGTAATTTAAGCTTATTTTCAAAATCGGAATAACTTTACCAGTGATTGGTAAAGACTGGATTTTGGATTGATCCTCATTAATTGCAGAAGATCTTGCATAGTCCACAGCTTTGGGGAAAAAAAAAAAGGTAAGTTAGAAAAGGTTAACAAATCATTTCAAATATGTAATAGGCACTATTTTACAGTTGTAGAATGTTTTCCAGTCGAGAAAGGTCTATTTATCGCCTTGTAAAACCATTTTCAGAAGCCTGCTGTTCTAGTACTACATTTACTTATCTCCACTACCCAAGACATACGGCAGACAGAATGTAGTTTCATGATCAACTGAAGCTGTGAAAAGAGATAGTTTTGTTTCCTCCCCACCCTGGATACATGTTCTTGCTACTTTCCTTGCCTGTTTTCTTGATTTACCATGCAAATCAGATGAGCTCACTAACCCAAATGATGACTAACTACTCACCAGGTCAAAAAAAAAATTTTTCAGTTAGAAACAACTTCACCCTATCACATACTCACAGAGGAGAAAAAAAGACAGGGCAAGGACTGCCCTGTTCAGCCACAGCTTGTAGTTAGAGCAGCTTAAACTGACCACGAACCACACTTTCAGGGAATTGAACGGCCAAACAAGAGGCTAGCTTTAATCAGGATCAGATCCCCAAGTGCTCTGCCACACAGCCTCACAAACGGTCGTGCCAGACTGCAGCTATGGGTGAAGAAAGCCTGAGGTCAAGAGGCTTGTGCTATGTGCTTTCAGAACAGCATCATTAGCTTATTGCCAGTTTAAAGTATTCATGAAAACGGCCCTGAATAACAAAATCTTTTACGGAGACGATCGGAAGCTCTACTTCTGTCTGTATGCCACTATCACAAAAGGAAATTTTTTTCAATTCTGTTGGAATATGACAACCCCCAGAAAGCAAAGCTCCTAGAAGTCTTAGAAGAGGTAAATTACTGAACTTACCTTCTTCTTCTCTAATCCACTTTCTGGAAAGAAAACAGAAAGCGAATACTCATAGCCACATCTCTGTAGATGATCTGCCACCAAACTGTTGGAAGCTGTGATCAAAAGCGAACTGTCATCACTTGGAACAGCCTGTGGCTGAAGTTCTCCACTTAAAATTGGGTGCATTAGTTCATGGATTAGCTGGTTTCGGAGCTGTGTCTGATACAGAAAAGACATTATATTCTCAGTTTACGTGTTATTCAATGAGAGTTTTCATTTTTCAAAATTCACAGGGAGTCTCATTTTACTTGTACACGTTATATTACAACTTACATAACAGAAATGGGCAGATTAACTTTGGCAAAATTTAGAGGAGTGTTTGGGACACCATGCCTTTCTTCAAAACGCTCTAACGGTGGCTACAGTGATCTTTGACTTTCCCTCAAGATGTATCCAATGTAGGACTGAAAAGAAGTATTGTTCTCAGTCAAGAACTCGCATAAACTCCACTCTAGTACCCCCAGCTTCATTTTTAGATCACCACTTTCCTGCTCTCCTCCTCTCTGGTTTAAATAAAGCCTGTCTGATGTGGCCTCAATTTCAGGTGTACTTGGAAAACTCACTAGTCCTCTTCCAAGTCTCGTATCAAGAAGCTGCCGATGTCGTCACAAAAGCAGATGGGAAAATAAACAGAAAATTCAATGTCTTTAATATCAATACTTTTGTAGGGAAGCAAAAGAGTACTAATCAAAAATGCCTACAGGCCCTAATAATAATTAAACTGCATTTTTTATTATTTATTTGCGTTCTATGAGTTACAATAGAGAAACAAAATAACCTAAAATCAGAAAGTCTCCCTCCTGTAAAAGGAAGAAATAATAATTTTCATTATATAATTATACAAATTGTTTATAGTGTACTAAAAGATCACGACAGAAATAGTGTTTTAAGCTTTCAATGGCAGGTATGCAAGTGACAAAGTAGCTTAAAGAAGTTGTGTGTTACTAAAACCGGGACGAAATACTCACCAAAACTTAACAAAGCTAGAACATCAGACTAGCCTGATATTTTAGCACAGCTTTCTACAGAAATTAGGCTAATGATAGAAACAAAGACAACTGAAAAAATGTTTTCCTTATTAACTTCTAAACTTGTCCAGTTTCAACCAAGTTTGACAGAAATTACATTGTCTCAAAAACAACCGAGACCAGCAATCTCTTACACACCTCATGACAAAGTGCAGGTGGAAAACACAGGGCTAAATCCCCATCCCTACTATGGGAAAGGAAGGCAGAAATCAGTTGTTTTATGTTGGCCATTCAGCATACCTGTAGTTCCAGTCTGCTCTGCCTCTTACCAGCAGAGGCCATCAGATAAGACCACGAGAAAGTTGAGAGTATTCTCATTAGAAGATGTAATCCATATGAATCCGTAAGAAATCCATAAGAATTGCAACTGTATTAATTCTTCAGCTCAGATAAGCTACAAAATCTTTAATATGTATAATCTTCTAGACAATAAAAATGAAGCAGGAAAATGGACTTAAATAGCATGCCACCTAACAGACTATTAGTTAAGTCAAACAAGACAAGAAATGGTTCAAGCATTGCAAGCTTGGTATGGAAATCACTGAGGGAGAAAAAAGTTGTCCTGAACAGGGAATTCTTGGCCGTAAGATTATCAATGGTATTCTTAAAATATAGACCTAGATTTTTATTTGATGTGTATGTAAGTATAGAAAAATCAAGACATCACAAAAAAATGCAATCACATGATGTTTAAAGACTAGCAAAACTGAAACTGCATGAAATACAACATTTCAGCATTTAAGGCCTGATACGAATTTCTGCTATAATACAAGGGATTTACTGTTTGGAAAAAGCAAGATGTGGATGTGTCAATCTAACAATGACTAGCACTACAAATGTAACATGCCTCAAAAAGAGACATATGCAGCCTTCCACAGACTTTCCCACAAAAATAGGGAAGAATTAATACCATTCTAAACTTTGCCTGGAAAGCTCACAACAATCATGATCTACTTCCTTTAAAAAAAGGGGGAAAGACTTCAAAGTGATGCAGAGAACTACTGGGGTAACCAGCAACGAGACTACCGCACCTTGACTTGCTTAGCATTGTAGAATAGAATGCTGAAGAAAAGGTATGACTGCTGTCTATAAATCATCAAGAGGAGTAAGAGCTACTTAAACTGAAGGATACTTTCAGCACAAGAAAAAAGGCCAGAGCAACCATAAATAAACTCAGGCTACACATCAGAACAGTTTCACTCTTGAACACAACCATGTTCTAAGACATTCTCCTGAATGAGCAGACAGGGAGAAAACAGCTCAAATAGTTTTAAAACAGAAGTGGAATATTTTAGGAGGATAATTCATACAGCGTGCTTACTTATAGTAGGCAATAAACAGACCCTGTGACCCAAGAGATCCTTTCTAATCCTGTATTCTCATTTATTCCTCTCTTCCCTGCTTAACTTTTTTCTCGAGCGTGGAAATTTTCAAAGACCTGATATAGGCCTTTAACCTTCCTGAAAACAACTCTGAGACTAATTCACAGTGAAAAGCACTTCTGTTTAGGAAGAGCCTCGTTTCTGGCAACAAAAAAGCTGAATACACTTAGGCTGTGGCAAAAATAATAGATTTAGGGAGAATGGGAAACACATTTATTTGGCATGACTTTCACTGCCTTCAGTGTTAAGCAGTACAGCAAATCATAAATAGCACCTGCTGAAAATAAAGCACACCTTAAGTGTGTCCAGTACACCTCGGTTCTTAAAAGTCTGATAGAGCCTTTTCCGGAGTTCATCTTGGGACAGCGTCTCCCTTTCAACCGAAGCCATCCTGCCCTGCAATATCGGGGGGGGGGGGGGGGGGGGGGGAGGACATTACTAACTCCCAGCTCGATCCACGGGCAGCGAGACGGCGAGCGCCCAAGCTGCCCCAGCGCCCCCCTCACGCAGGCCCAGGCCTTGCCGGGCAGCCTCCCCCTACCCACAGGGACAGCGTCAGGCCCCAGCCCGAGCCCGCGCCTGGGCGCTGCGCCTCGTCCCTCTGGTTCCTGCCGGAGGGGCGGCGGGCGTTCCCCGGAGCCGGCAGCCCGCGCCGCCAGGCTCTGGCAGCGGGGCCGGGGCGCGCCGCTGCAGGTTACCGGCTCCGGCGGCGGCTCCCGGCGGACGCTGAGGCGTCACGGGGACGCCGGATGTTGGGGCGGGCAGAGAGGAGCGCTTCCGGGCGGCCGTTGGGAGCCGTTGGAGAGCTGGCGTCGTAGGGTAGGCGGCGGGCCCGCGGCGCGTCCCTGCGGGCGTAGACATCCCCCCTTCTCCCTCGCTCCTTCCCTCGCTCCCCCGCCTGTTCCGCGGGCAGCCCCCGCGGCGTCCGGCCCTTCCCCTGGAGACGACAGCCCCGGCGGTGCACAGGGGAGCCGCCGGGAGCCGGGGTGGGCCTCTGGGTGCTGGGGCGCGGCGGGGGGGGTTCACTCCCCCCGGCTAACACTGGAGTCCCCGGGGATGGGGCCGGGCCGTGGGACTGTCCCACGTCCGCTGTGTGCGAGGGAGGACGGTGACCGCCATCTGTCACCCTTCCCGTTTCTACTGCATGTTTGTAGGGCCCCTGGGGAGAGACAGATGAGGAGATTCTCCAGAGGCTGGTACGCCATGTTACTTCATGGGACCGTTGCCGTCCAAGTCACTGAGAGGGCTGTCAGGGGATAAATCATCAGTCAGTTGTAGAGTAAGAGTTTTTAGGTAGTAGTAATCATCTCCAGGTGATGTTCCACTTTCTGAGGATATTTTTTTCCTTTTTTTTTAGTATAAATGTGCATACCTGAGAAAGTGTTTATCTCTCTTTAGCCTAGGGCAAATATGAATAGGAAGCATGTTGGCTGATATTTAGGAGCATTTTCAGGGGGATTAAGAGTTTGTACATAGACTCATCAGTAAAGCATATCTGTTTTCTTGTAAGGAGCACTACATTGAAGAATGTCTGGAAGTTTCTACTTTGTGATAGTTGGTCATCATGATAATCCCATATTTGAAATGGAATTTCTGCCTCCTGGAAAAGTAGAGTCCAAGGTGTGTTTTTTTCCCCTGTGATACTCCTATGATGTAATTATGGTGCATTTTCTTTGATAATTTTACAGTATATTAGAAGCACAACCAGCATATTGTTTAAAGTGTTACTAGTATCCAGTTTTCTTTTTTTTTCTTTTTAACAGAAACTTTGTCATAGGGAGTGGAACTCTGGAGTTCTTGAGTCTCAAAAATTCTTTGTGAGATCATACTAGTTCTTCCTAAAACATGGTTTCCTTAAATATTTGATGCTGTATGGTGAAGAATATATATGCTAGTCATGCTTTGATCATTGCTCTTAGTGTGTAGAGCTTTTATAACAACTGTTCATTATTTAATGCTACTTACTGTTTTTCTCTATTTTAAGGCATCTGTATACAGTAATAAGGTAAAGTAAGGAACATAAATTTGAAAGCTCTATTCGATCCTTTATTTTTTATGCTATAAAAAAAATCTTACTTAATCATCATCAATAGTCATATTTGCTTTTAAGTAAGAAAGGTTTCAAACTTGTATTGATAAATATGGGTTTGAAAATGTGAGAAATGTAAGACTACTCAATAAGTAGTGTTTCCAGTGAGGAAAGAATGAATCTATCCATTGTGATATTACACCAAAGAAAAAATAGACTTCAGAATACAAGTGTGTGGATCTGTGAGTGTGTCCAAAAAGGGAAGTGTATGCTGTCACTGCTTTGAACAGCATGGCGTCATCTGTACTTTGAACTAGTGTCCTGTAAAAGATCATAAATAAGGGTAGTCGGACTAGACTTAGTGAGTGTGAGGATGTGTCAGATAGTGGAAAAATTCGTTTTCTGCATTCTGCTACTGGAAGTAACTTGGCTCGGGTAAGCTTCTTGTCTGACTGAGGTTGAAGTACTGAATTTTCTCCTGAGAGAAAATCTAAACTTGATGTGCACTGAAGGAGAACTAGTAGACATTGATATGTTTTGGCAACTGTCGCTTCTGTTTCTGAGACATGCCATTTAAGAGTGAATTCGGTGCAGGTGCACAGCTGCCTGAAGTAAGTGGTTTGCATAATATACCTGGTAAATCAGTACAAGCTTTTGCCCCTTAAACTTCGTTACTTAGTCTCTTCCTCAGTATGGTTTAATGGCACTTGCAAAGCTGTTTGGCCCTGAGCCAAACTTGATTTGGGGGGAAAACATAACGCGCTGAGAGGTGTGAGAGTGGCATTAATAGCATCCCCATATTATGAGAAACAATGCAAGACTACTTATGTTTCCAGTCTAGTAGAAGCTTACAGTAGGGTTTAGTCCTGTGTTTCTTCTTGGCAGATGTCCTCCAGTGTTCTAGTTCATGTACAAAGTAAATGGCTCTTGGCCTACACAACTCTTGTTGTGTTAGGGACAAATGCTGTGGTCACTCTTATGAAGGCCGTTCATGTTTATTATAGGAAGAGGTGCAATTTACATCTGCAAGGATATATTTAATACTAGTTGCAGAGTGTTTTTCTGCACTAAGCTCTTAGGAAAAAGAAACCCCCCAAACCAATAAAACAATCCTATGTTTCTAGGCAAGTAAACTGGAAAAACAGAATCTTTAGGTGATAATATTATTAGTACACTTGTCCTCCGTATCTCTCTCCTTTCCCCATCTGTCCCCCAGCTTTTACACATTGTAACCTATTGTTCAACTTCTGCCAAATTTGACAGAGACATTATGGTCCAAAAATGATAAATTGCTGTAAATTTCACAAAAAAAAAGGTGACTGGAAAGCAGAGGAAAAGACTTTTAGCAGGGCTTGTTGTGGAATAAGTTTGCAGAGGCAGATTACCCATTGGCAAGCAAAAGAATTCATGCTTGAATTTATTCCTGAGCTATGAATGTAGGCTTTATTGGTTTTGCCACTCTCAAGACTGTTTTTGTGATGACCTTTTTATTATGACCTTTTTTCTCCCTTGAAACCAAGTATCGTGACGATATGTACTAGTTTCATTTAATTACAGGATGGCACGTATGTGGCAGAGAAGAAGGGTATATATAACTTTAGGTAACTTGAGCACTAGCTGTTTAGCAACTTGAGCAAATTATTGTTTATATTTCACTCCTTTCACTGAATTACTAATCCTCTGTCTTCTGGAAATACTTTAGGATGATCATCGCCATCTCAACCAGTTCATTGCCCACGCTGCTCTTGACCTAGTAGATGAGAACATGTGGCTTTCTAACAACATGTATCTGAAGACTGTGGACAAGTTTAACGAATGGTTTGTTTCTGCTTTTGTCACAGCTGGACATATCCTTCCCTATTCTCTTTCCTTATATTTATATAGGAAAAGCCTTTTGCCAGAAAGGAACAAGTTAGATAAAATGAGTTTAGAACAGATTTCTCTGGCTATTCACCACTATTATTGTTAGAGAGAGTCACCAGCTTCAGGATGAAGTAAGCTGGGAGGCAGAGCGGTTGTTTAAAACTGGGACCAATTGGAAGGATGGATTTTTCCTTTTGGAGGAGCTGAAATAGCCTAATGAATTGTGGAGCTCACATGGAGTAGAGGAAGGAGGTATGAGAGGGTCTGAGCAAACTTGTATGATTCTCTGTTCCCATCCCTTTGATAGTGCTAGAGAGGAGAAGCAGGGATAAACATGCTTGGTGTCAATCACACCTATCTTGAAAATGCAGTGTCAAGGCTTGGTCTTAAGCATGGGTAGTCCTAGAAGCTTGTTTGTTGTGAAACATTGGTTATACGTAGCAAGTAACATTGAATGTCATTTTAACTTCAGGAGTACATGGCAAAGCTGCTGAGCGTGTCATCCACATTCACAATTGTATAGCTTTAAAAGGAATAACCTTGAATAGAGAGGTGATTATTTTCAAATAGGGGAATTTTTAAATATAAAGGTAATGCTTTCTAAATTTCACTGTTTCAGTTACTTCTTTAAATGCTTCCTCCTATAGAGTCACTTCTATTTCATGTACAGCTAAACATTTTAAGTATATGCAGAATTAGGTGTAAATGCTTGTCTCGGGATATGTTAAATGTCTCTCTTCTTTGTAAAAGTTAAATTTTCCTTAATTGCTTTACATATGAGATTTATAATGCTTCATGATGTAAGGCAAGAAGATGGAATTAAAAACTTCTTTAATGATGTATATGACTTGTATATAAAGGTAAGAACCCACTTCTTACGGTCTCACTGCAGCACTTTTAAGTGTGTTCTGCTGTGCATGCTCAGGCGTGCCTGTATTAACGTGTTTTCTTGTGGGGGCCTGTGTAGGTGGAGAAGCACCCGTGCAGTCCATGTTAGCCAGAGTTGATAACGGGTGACATAAAAGGCTGTATTTTCCATTAAACAGAATAGATTGTTCTCAATTGTTATAAACTGTGCTCTTTCAGAATTTACTCATCATTTTAGTCCAGTGATTTTGGGGCAGTATTGTGTCATTAATGGTGATAACGAGAGCAAAGGACTGTTCTACAGAAGCCTGGTTGAAGTGCTCTGCGCTCAGCAGGAGTAGCCCGTGGTCTCGCAGCCTGGCGGTACTTCCACTAGATGGGGCAATGGCGAGCACTCACTGGGAGATGGCCACCTCGGCCTCCTGCGGGGGTCAAGTGACGCCCATTTCCACAACAGAAATTTCCACCAGTGTCATGATGGATTTGTTCGGAGGAGCTGGTACTAAGGGATGGCTCTGCACGTATATGGGGAGAATGCAAGGGCCTGGAAAGCAAGTGACAGTTTAGGAGCTCCGTGCTCTTAAGTGGCACTAAATAGGCTGAAAGCTAATAGTCGTCGTCAGCTGAAGTAACATTTTCTAGTGCTGGGCATTGTGCTTATTGATGAGTTTTTCCTTCTTTCCTCAGTTTGCAATGAATCCATTTTATGAACTCAATTCTCCTATTCGATCCAGTGCCTTTGAAAGGAAAGTACAGTTCCTTGGGAAGAAACACCTTTTAAGCTGAATAAATAAATTTCCCGAGTGAGTGCTTTTTCCATACTTTCCTGATTATTTGAACTGTAGTTCTTCTGGCTAGTTCTCAGCATGTTTGTTATTCATCTTCTGAAGACTGACAAATTGGATGCTGAAGAAACTTTTTTTTTTTCCGATACAGCCAAGCTTCTCTGGTTAAAATGTGTATCTTAAGAAGTTTCCTTTTATGGGCTATGCAAATTGCGTTTAAAAATGTCAGGGGCCGAATAGGTACAAACTGAGACATGTGGGTGTCGATGGGTATGCAAAATGTAAGCCTCTTATACAGGGTGGGAGGAAATCAGATCTAAATGCAAAAGACATCTCCAGTCATGTGATATAATATGAGCAAAAGGGAATTCTTGACTGTTTGGCCGAAGTGGTTAATTTTGTTACAAACTTTTCCACTTACAGTCCTTTGCTAGAGAACTTACTCTGCAGACTAACCAAACTAACCTTGCTCTTCATGGTATTAAATCAGGTCTATATTTATATTGTAAATGTATGTATTATAAAGTGCTCAATAAAAAGAAAAGAGGATATATCAGCTAAGCTCTGTCTTCAGTATTTCAGGAAGCTTTGAGAAAAAACTTCGATGTTTTAAAGCTTAAAATTTCAAACTTACCAGATGTTTAGTGCAATACATGTTTAGCTGCAGTGTTGTGTCAATGAAATGAATGAATAAAGTAGACCAGAACAGCTATGCCTGCCCTGACTTTAATTCTGATTTCCACGTGGAAAAAAACTAAACTAAATTTACATGTTTAAACCCATTTCTTTCCATTATCTCTGCAAGTGCTGAAATTTTCTTTTTGAAAATATATTTAGAGTAGGATCTTTGAACCATGAAACTCTATTTGTTGATGTTTCAGAGAGGCATTATTTGGCCTGTGTGGCTACTGTTCCATTGTAAAATGTGGTTAGGGACCCTTTTGCAAAACTTACCATCATTCCAAAACAGTAATTTTTAAATAGGTCATTTGGCATATATGTACCTAATAGTTTGGTTGGTTTCACAGTCTTTTAAATAGTCTGTTTCCTTTTGCAGCAAATCTGTATAAGCTCTCTTCTTGGATTTTTTTTTTTTTAATGTCTGAAAAGTAATTTCCAAAGGAAGTCATGTGCTGGTCTAGGAAGTATGTTTTGCACAGTATGTATAATGAAAGGCACCACATCTGTATGTGCTTTAAATGTATAGTCAGTCATTATTTCTTTGTAATTTACACTTACTGCTAAACTGTCACTGTAAAATATTCCATGAGAAAAAGAACACAATATAAAGGTTGCAATATTTACCTTAAATAAAACGTGGAATGATGCAGTATGGATGCCTCTTGAGTATACTTGAAAAGATTTGGGAGAAAACTACATGAATCGTAGTAAGGCTACCTTTATTGGTGGGGTGGCAAGTGAAGATGGGAATACTTGTCTTTGCAGTATTCTTTCATAAAAACCGCATTGTACAGCATTTTGGTAATGTCATGTAATCTTATGTGAGTCAGTCAGCTGATCTTTTTTTTTTTCTCTTTTTTTGCTATATACATGAAAGCAACAGAAACACAGTTGAGGTAAAGCATTCTTACTCATATGATAAGGAGCCATAAGTTGGAGCTGTTAACGTCATTTTCTGCCTCCTCCCCAGTAGCATGATGGTTGGAAAAATACTAACAGTTAAGATTCACTGAGGAAATAATACTTATGTTAAATAATCGTATTATGTGGCAGTAAGAAAAGTTTTGGCAAAGATGGAACATCAGTGCAGAGTTTCCACCATTTTTAGAAACTGGGTTTTTTTTTTTATAATTGTGTTCTTTTTCTGCCAGCACACAGTAGGAAGTTGTTACATAAAATGAAAGCATTTTCTCTCTTGCCTGATCTCTGAATGCAGTTAGCCAAATGGTGCCTGTTCTTATGCCCCCCATACGTCTTTCCCCTTTTCTTCTGAATATAGGAATTGTAAATGGGAAATGCAGTCTCAAAGGTCCATCTAGGCTTTACGAAACCAGACTGTTACTGGCCACAGGAAAGGGAGAATTCTGTCCCAACTCATTACATTAATTGTTACAGAGTTTGTGGTGAGGAGCATTGTCTCACGACAGAATTCTGAAGGACCAGGGCTAGGTAGCTGTGATTTCCCTGTGTACAGAGGACCTCTTGTTTCTGCTTTGGTTTGTGACTTTTTACAACAAGCTGAAGGACTGCTCTCTGGAAGTGACAGGTGAAAGCTACCCTGTGATCAACTATAGTCACAAATCTGCTCTTGGTCTGAAAGATGCAGCTCTAGCATGCATCAGACAACAAGCAGTTCCTCCATGGGCAAGGCAGGAGAGAGACCTCCTTTGCAAGTATTACTATGTTTGTGCCCCATCTCAGAGGCTTAGGAATAAGAATTCAAGTGAAATCTGTTGCAGTATGAGAAAGCAGCAGCAAATAACCTGTATTATGGAATAAAGGCAACAAAAAAGTTTGAGTTAAAGGAACTGGAATTACCCTAGATGGTACAAAAATCAAGTGTAAGGAAAGGAGAACATTAGCACAAGCTAAGAACATGAACCAGCCTTAATAAATCTAGGCTGGAAATGCAACTTAGACTCAGCTTTCTGCAGGGTTCTGTTACTGTTTAGGTAACCCATCATATGACTTGACTTAAAGTAACATCTGTTTCAGGTACAGAGCAACTGTTAAAGCAAGCAGCCTGGTGCTGGCAGCAACCTTACGCTAAGCTTCTACATGCGTTGCTGTAACATGAGCTGTTTGTTAGCTGTCCTAGCTAGTTTCTTCCGCCCCTTCCCATTTTCGTGTTCTAGTATGCACAGCTTTCACCAATCCCACCAATTTGCCATGACAGTATTATTTGCTCCTCATTTTAAAGGACATCTGGAACTTCGTATACATATTGCATAATATGCTCTGTCACTCTACAGAACTCTAAATATTGCCAACAGGACCCCCTAAGACTTGAAGTACGTTAGTGCTTGAAATGAATCAGTGAATTGAAACATCCGCCACAAGTACCTACCTTACCTCCGTATTGAATGATAGATACTACAGAAATGCCTGTTTGTTATTAAGCATTATGATTTTTTTTTTAACCCATCATCTACATCCGCTTGTCATAGGAATTTGCTTCTTTCAAGTACCTGATAGTGTCCCTGAGACCAAATCCTGACCTCAACATAATTCCTATACTGTCTTCTTTACTACAGCATGTAAACTCCCCTTTATCTTTACTAGCCCCTCTTATGATTAGTGTGCAGTTGTGGTACAACAGCTGCCAGGGCACAAGTAATACACTTCTATTGTACTGAATTTTATTTAACTTTATTAAACCTACTTCTCAGATGGAGGCTTGGTAACCATGATGTTACATAGAAAGGGGACAGATGGACACTTAGGCACCAGAAAGACCACAATGGTTCTCATCCTTCATTGTTTCCTTTTAGCAATCTTATTTGAATCCTATCTATAGTACTCTAATCACAGTAACTTCATCTCCTGTTTTGTTTCAACCTTAGCCTCTGCTAAAATGAATGTTAAAGGAAGCTATAAGCAGTAAGGTAGTAGTTTTACAACAATTTCACTTCACTAGCTTAATAGCCCCCAACACAAGCAATCTTCATTTTTAAAGCTTTTTGCTCTCTCAGCTTAAGAGGAATTTAGTTAAGATTTTCTTCACAGATCTTTTCATTCATTGACTAGAAATTAAACATAACAGAAGTAGCAGCTCAACCTATATTTAGCTGTTAGGTGACTGAAGGTCAAAACACAGTTCTGTTGCTGTATATGCAGGACTGTAAGACTGAATAGACTTAGGAATGTACAAAAGGTAAAAAGATATCACTTTTAAGCAGGAGCAGCAGATCTGTGGAGTAAAGTTGTCCTGGATAGGTTCAAGCAAGAATACAATACATTCAGAAAAGCGTATTAAGAGCGACAAGAAGGGTTTGTTTTGCAAGCTTTACTTCCAAATAATTACACCTGGTACAGACTGAACAGATACGTTAAGAGAAAACTCTTGCTGTTACTGTACTCTCAAGAAAGGCTTTTCTATTGGAACAAAAAAGTTGCTGTACAGAAAGCAGAGCCTGTGTAGTTTAGAGAACAACATGGCCTGTCCTACAGGCCTCAGGCTTCCTTTTCAAGTCCACAGTGTGTGTATGTGCATGCCGGTTAGCAGTCAGATTACACATTGAAGCAATAGTGTAACAGTGTAAATACCAAGTTTGCTTTTACAAGGACAGTGGGTGCTCTGAGAGCCAACATTCAACAACTTCTCATACAAGTGTTCTACCATTTAACTGCAATGGAGAGCCTCAAATACACCTTCTGTGGTTTCATCTGCATTCCTGCAGAAAAACTGTCCATTAAATACAGAGTTTGCTCCTGTTCACCATTGTGTGATGAGTACAGTAATATAAAAGACATTGTCTTAAATGTCTAAGTCCATATCCTAAAATAGCAAATTAAATAAGGATCAAATTCAGCTCAAACACCAGCCGTAGGTATTTACTTGTACTAGGGCTGAAAGCTGTCACAATCTACTGTAAGTCAAGAGCTTCCTGAGTTCTCTACGTATTGCCAGTCCTTAGTTTCACAGTGCAGAGATTACTGGTAAACACATTCATAGCTCAGGTTAACAGGAACAAGAAGTCTGGAACTTTAAGGCTGTATACTAAAAGTTCTTTTACAAATTTGTCATAATGTGGATCCCTTCAAGTGCTATGAAAGCTGACTGAATAAAGCATATCTTTTTCATAACTAAAAATGGTTATACTTCAGTTACTCAGATTTTTTACCTTATTGATCAGAAACATGCTAGAATGAGACTTAAGGCAAAGACATGTATTAACTTAAAAAATCATCAGTATCTTGCATTAAACTGCTGGAAAAATTAGTACAGCATTAGAATAGTAAATGAAAGGAAAATGGACATTAAATATGTAGGAAATTTATTTCCTACTAAAAACCTACACAAATTATAGCAACATTAAGCAATTAGAGAAGACCTGAAGGTAATTTATATTAACTTATAATAAACACATTAGAGATGAAGTACCACTCACAGAAAAAGGAATGTAGTGAGACTGAAGTTTAATGTCTAGCATTGTTAAGAAATTGACTTCTAGTGAGACAAAAATGGAATGCTGATTTCATAAAAATATACACATATAAAAGTATCTTTGTGCCTGAATTCCAGAACAGTTTCTCCAAAGTAGTGCTTCTAGAACTTTCAAGTTTTAATTATATTCAAAGTACTTATCATTTGAATAAAGTTGGCAAATTACATTCTTCTATTAATGTTTTTACTTGACACCTTCCTAAACAGAAAATGTCACTAATTCAATAATGGGTCACTCATGAATGGAAATTTTTCTTTTGCTCCCCCCCAAGAAGCAGCAGAATATTACTATTTTAATATTAAAGTGAAACCCATTTGTTATTTTATCTACTACACCTTCCCCATCCTTTTATAGAGCAAGCTAGTCAAAAATAATTTGGCCAAAAAAAAAATTTAAGTCAACAACAAGATGAACTGGGTTTCGGTTTCCGATGAAGGTTTACTGTATCTGTTTGAATAAACTGATCTGATCTGTCTTCAGAGGCTAGAACTCTTCTAACGGCTTCTTCGAAGGCTGCTGCAACATTAGTGGCATCTTTTGCACTGGTTTCAAAATAGGGATGGTTGCCATTATTCCTGCACCAGTCTTGGGCTTCTTCTGTAGAGACTTGCCTTTCATCGATATCAACTTTGTTACCCAGTATCACAAATGGAAAACTTTCAGGCTCCTTGACATCTGCATAATAAATGAATTCTTTCTTCCAGTTGCTTAAATTTTGGAAGCTTTGAGAGTCGTCCACGCTGAAGGTTAGCAGGCAACAGTCAGAACCTCTATAGAAAGGAGTCCGCAAGCTCCTAAAACGTTCCTGACCTGCTGTGTCCCATATCTGCATTGTAACAAAATGTCCATCAACTTCCAACTCTTTATTTAAGAATTCCACACCTATTGTATGAAACAGCTGTGCATCGAACTTGTTGGTGACGTATCTGTTCATAAGGGAACTCTTCCCGACTCCACCATCTCCGAGCAGTATTACTTTAAGGAGTGATGATTTTGTTGCCATTGTTATAGGAATAGATCCTCCTCGTTTCCTAGACCTGTAAAGATTATGAAAATCATTAAAAAGGAAAGAGTTGTAAGAAGAAGATGATACACACATAAATATCTAGAAAGTGTTAAATTCCACCAACATCAAGTTTCGCGTACAAAGGCAGGAGGACAACGCTAAATAGGTGAAGCGTAGATACTCATAGTAAGAATACCCACTCAAGAACACCACCTGTTTAAGAGGTGTCTCTTCCACAGACTGCGGTCTGTACGGCAGTCCAGGCAGTACACTGCGTCAGTTACTGACCTGTCACTTAGAACCCCCAAAGCCTTCAACGTTTGTGCAGAAGGGGTATCGCATCCCATTCAACGAGTGCAACGATTCATTTACGTTCACCGAAAACAATGCATGGAAGAAAGGGGAGTGACAGAATTTTACAGAGCACATGCCTTGAACTAGTCACTTCGGTGCCGTATTTCATTAGCAAAGTTATTTTTTAACATGCAAAAGTAAAGAGGAAGCTTTAGGAATAAAGCAGGACACTATCTGTTATACTGGAATAACTGCTGCACTTCACCCAAAATTGCAACCAGGCAAGGAATTTTAAGTAAACTCCCAGGGAACACAGTTATCTATAGAACAAATGCAAATGCTGTAATTTTATTTTAAAAGTCAGGTGACTAGGTACACAAACATTCAATATTTTACAGTTTACTCCTTGCAGAACAGCCATTGATGAATGGAATACTATTACGACTGCTACAAAAGCAAATTCTCTGTTGCTACTTCAAATGGTACTCAAGATGCCAAGTACTCAGGCCAAGCCTACACTGACAGTTCAGTTAGTAGGTATCAACTTCCCATGGTAAAACTGTCAAAAAGCCTGGAAGAGCTAGTGAATAGTCTGGCTGCCAGCACAGGGATGGTGAATCAGTGGCACCAATGAAGCTTTTCTACTGTCAGACTTAAAAAAAAAAAAAAAAAAAAAAAAAAAAAAAAAAAAAAAAAAAATTCCTTTAACACTAAATTAGTTAGCTGATTAGTGTTTTGTACTAGCCCAAGCTTTGCCCTCATTACAGTAATGTCATCTAATACTGTAAAAAAAGTGTTTTAATTGCTTGGGGGTAAAGTTTCATTTTAAAGAGCCCAAACTTAAGTTTCTGTATGAGGAGAACTGCTGTTCCTATACCTGCCCAATACTAAAAGAGCTCAAAGTAATTCAGCCAAAACAGGCTTCTCTGAAAACAGCATCTATTTAAAATGGAAACGGGTCATAAGTTGCCTAGTCTGTCTCCTCCTCCGAAAGAAGGAATGCGGTCTTGCTAGTTGTAATTAGCGTTACTGGCATATACATCACCCGCAGAGTATGGTTATAGAATTAATACCCGATACAAGCTGGCATGAGAGTCATATGACTGTGCTGCCTTAGAATCAAGGCCTACATTAGAAGCGAGAAATTTCAGGAATTTTTTCATCTCTAACTTTCCATCTTTGAATGTTCATTTGTTAGACACAATCTACAGTAAGACAGAAGAAATGCTTTATAGTTTGAGAGCAGCTGAAGCCTCAACACAAAGAGATTTTAAAATATAAGAAACAGTGGCTGCTTCCATTAAAAATTTGTTCAGAGCAAGTAATTTTATTCATTCATACTGTGTAATTAAAAACAATGTTTATAAAGCCTTAATTTTGTACAGGTTGGTATCACAACAATGTTAAAACTGCTTAAGAGCTACAAGTGGATTGTTCATTTGCCTTTCAGAGAGCTATGGGATAATTGCTATGGCTCAGGATACGAACACATACATTTTTATGTATGTGAAAAGCCTTATTAGAGTTACTGGACTACTTCCATATGGGTTCCAGGTTCATGCTGAAATCTTTAAAATGGTCCAGTGTCTTCATTTATCTCCCTAATTCCTACTGTTGGTTAACAAACAAGTTATCTGAGCTACACCATTAGATAGGAGCATCTTCTTAATAAATAACATATTCATGAGAACAGAGGGTACTGAATGTCTTCCTGTTCTTCCACTTCAGTGTAGGGAACAAGTTACAATTTATTTTTTCTGTCCTACTGAAATCACAAGTTCCCTGAAAGACATAATGTGAATAAATAACTGACTGACGTAGTTCTGACCGGTACTATGCACTTGTTTCTTTAGCTTCTACAGTTTGAAGAACTGCAGTTACTGTCATGAAATTGTCCATGAAGCCACATTTTAAACAAAATACAAGTAAGGAAACTCTGTTAGCAGTATCTAGTACTTTTGTGTATCCAGAACCTGAGAAGTTAATTTGCACAATTCCAACTACATGGGCCATCACAGTGATGTTTAGGAGTCTGATGACCATAAAAATACTTTTACTGGGCAGACAATTATAGACCAGCCACAAACCATTAAAAGTGTCTTTTCAACTAGAACCAAACTGGTCCTTCTACACGAAGGCTACAGAAACAGTCTTCCCAGGACTGGTAAGCAAATATTGCAGGCAACGTCACTTTTCAGGACATTCAGCTTCCACAGTAGAAGCTGTCAGGCTTTGTGAGCAGTTTATGGTTTTGTACAGTTTTTAAATCCAAAGTAAATGGGATATCTGTTCAGTCATTTAAATACATGCTTACAAGCTGGATCTGAAGCAGCAAAGAAGCACGTTTAAAGGCACTAAGAAGCATTTTTGTTCGGAAGCAGCAAAGACTTTATACAATTATAGTTTTTTTGACAAAGGGACTCATCCGCGGCCCTGCTGATTATGTGATTTAGAATATCTGCCTAACCAGGATGGTAGTTTTCAGCACAGTAGGCTGCTGCATTTTTTCCACTTCCACATCTTTATATAAGTTCTTTAAAGAGCTCAATTTTTGTAATTGTTTTTTTCTAAGTTATGAAGCCTTAACACTCCAACAAATAAAATAACGATAAAATCCTTAAGATGCGTGGAGGATTAATGTTATTTCTCCTATTAAATAGTTTGAACTTATTTGTGTAATGTGCTTTTTGACAATGTTTTTGGAAGGAACAGTCACCATCTGATACCATATTTCTGAAGATTTATTACCTTAATTGTTCAGTTTAAATCATCATTCAGCATCTGAAAACAAAACAAAAACTTAATTCCCAATGTGCATCTGATTGTTTTAACCAACATTAGGAACTGCAAGACACCACAGAATTACAGGTAACTATTTGTTCCAGTTATTTCTTATTATGCTGCACAATTAGTTTAATGTAAAAGCAGTCTCAACCTAGCACACAGAGAAGTCTGTAAAGAGAAGATTTTTTCCCTCATGTTCCTCTACCATTTCAATATTCAAAGAAAGCCAGAGCAAATAAATAAAAAGCAGCCCCACTCTGGTCCATTTTGATAACCATTTCTGAATTGCCTCCACCAACTTACGAGGACTCAAGCTCTTAGACCACTGACTTCAATATTCCTGTTAAAAGCAGGGAACAGTTTCTACTAAATACCATTTCTAACACGATCATATATCGTAATACAAAAAAATAATTTGTTGCCTCTCGGAATCTCTCTTTTAAACAGTGAACTGAATTACAAGTCTGAAACCTTTCCATTAGCAGTCCAAACATTTGCTGGCAAGACTAAAAACAACATGCTAAGCAACTTCAAAAAAAAAATCAGTTTGCATTTCAAAATCTTTGATTCCCAGCCCCTCGAAGCTTACAGAAACACCACTGCCTTGTCCAATCTATCCATCTAGATTTTCTTATTTCCGTGACTGTCAGCTTCATAACTGCCTTTTTATTTTAAGTGCAATTACCCCTTTTAACACTTAGGTACTGAGGCAGCACTGAAAGAAAAACAAGGTTCTTGGTCTAGACAACCATAGCAGCAACACATAAACTTACTCTAGGAATTTGTCTTTTTTTACTATAAAAATCATTTATTAGATTAAGGAGGACCTCCTTATACCAGACTACTGAAGGCTGAAGACAGGTGCTGAACTCAAGTTCTGTCTATGGAAAAATAGTGTTAGCCAACACGGTAATTGCATTGTATCTATGACGTCAGCAACCTACAACCCCACTTAAACTATTAACCAAACCAAGTCAATTGGCCCAATTTATAGTTTCACTTTTACCATACTCATACCAGGCACAGCAGCACATCATTAAAAAAAAAAAGCACACATAGCAACTGAAATCTCACCTCTACCCCCCCTTTTTTATTAAAAGACACCAATAACTGGATCTGTTGCAACAGCACCACTGAATTCCCTCGGTATTCTTGAAGAAACAGATGTAAGGGACACTTACTTTTCAGACTATTGTTTCTCCACTTGTACCTACTTTCTAACTTTGACACAGGCAAGAAAATTTATTTCAATCACCATTTTCAGCCAGTGGTCACTGATGAACCACCTGCTATATGAAACCAAGACTAAACCCAAAGGTTTCCTTGAAGATATGTGGTACCCTGTCCTTTAACTAAAGTTGCTAAAGAGCACCCATTTGATTTGGAGAAGGAAAAAGAATCCAAGGCAAGGCAGACTCAAGTTTGTTCCAACTAATCATGTTTTTTTACAGCCTAATACACTTTCAGCCAAGATTTCTTAAAAAAGGGGGCCACCTTTGTTAAAGATTTAAGAAAAAACACTTGTCTCAAAATTACTGACAAGCAGAATTAGCAGTTCCATAACTAGCATAACAGTAACACTGAACACATTTCATAACTTCCTATCTATTCTCAAATTTACACATATACAACACATCCATTTCAGCTTTGAAGCTTATTCACAATTTTCTTTGCTAAGCCATCTTGTTTTGTTAAACTACAGGTATCAGACATTAATAGTTTAAAAAGGCACACCAACACTCTGAGTATTTTGCCTGACAAAAACACTCGCCTTTCAATAACAATGTAGATTTACTCCCTCATTAGTAATTTTTTTTTTTTCTTAACACGAACAAAGCATTTGACAATATTTGCCAGGCTAGCATAGAAAAAAGTTGTTTCCTGTGGTTTGCTAGTTGCAGTGGCTCATCAAAAAATGACATAAATTGCTTCTCTGTAAAATGTCTGGAAAAAAGTCCCAAGAACTATCGGAGTTGTAGCAGAAGGGGCAGAATCCAGAACTACGTAAAGTAGTTTTCAGCTCTTACTGTTTGTGGAGTTATTACATCTCTCAGCCCTCAATCACTACAGAGTAGTTATACTTGTTACCTGGAGCAGATTTGCAAGTTTCCAGAAACCTGAAAAGAAAGGACAGAAATTTTCTCCCTTTTCTCTGCTTAGCCGATCCTTGTTCTTGTATTTAGAAGGTACTGGTTTACACCCCGGCCAATTAAGTGGCACAAGAATGGGTTTTTAGTGCGTAAGAGGCCACAAGCCTCTTTGACCTTGAGAGATTTTGCTCTCAATTCAAAGGGCAACATACAGATACAAAGTCAAGATGCTACACGCTCTGTACTTTTGAATGCATTACAAGCTCGGGCAACAGTCAGCCTGCAAACTGACCTTCCCCTCCATGGGGTACCGAAGTAAGAGCTGTGGATCAGGAACACCCCCCCTTTACTGACAGCCCCTTGTCAGCTGCCTAGTTCTCTGGAAGCCTGGAAACCCTTCAATCATACGGCTCGACCTACCGATCATCTATCAATGACCTACCAATCATCTTGCAAGTCGTCCTTCCTTTATCTATGATTTCACCATTGCACTGTGAAGGTAGTTTGTGTTTTCTGTTGGATAGATCTTTAATAATTTGACAACTGGTTGAAAATTGCCTCTAGTTGTAAGCAGCCTAGACATGCTTTATCTAACACCAGAATACCACTAGAGTTTATTCATAATAATTTGTAATATGAACACAACCCAAACTGAACTGACATACAGCTGTTGCCACTCATTTGTATACCAAAAAGCTGTACTTTGGGGTTTCTTTGAAAGGTTATTTTTAACCCCTACGTAGTTCAGGACTCTAGTTCAAACAGTTACCTGGCATGACTCAGGACTATGAAAGAAGCAGCAGCCAAGGGAAGAAATCCTTAAGTCCGCATAACCCCTGGATCATTAAATCATCCCAGTACCTACTGCCAGAATCACTTCATTTATTCTAACTTGTATCTAGCCACAAACTCAATCAACAAAACTTGTCAGTATAAATACCTACATTTATACCTCTGCTAGCTTAATCTTGCAGAGACCTGGCCTTCACTTTCCATCTTGTTCCCCACGTTCAAGTAGAATGAGCAAACTATTATTTATTCTGATTTAATCGGAGCTGACGTTTCTCAGCAGCTCACAGCTAAGCATCTCCCAACTTAAATATTCTATTACTTTCAGCCAACTTCAAAACACCCTTAGGTGCTGTTGCTCTTGGTCCAACATTTCTAACAATTCATGAGTCAACTGACATTCTCCTTGCAACCTACTTCTCTGTTACTGCTTCCACTCTTTTAATAACTTATCAAGCAATAATTTCTGCTCATATGTGCTCATCTTTCTCCCTTGCACTAGTCTTCCCTTTTCCTCCGAGGACTCTTAGCAATAGCAGCCTCTATGGGTCAGGCTACATTGTGCATTCATATTCTTCCCAATATAACTATGTGACCAAAGCCCATCCTTAAGGGATTAAGTGGGTTACACTGTACCAGGCCAACATACTGGCTGCTCTGGAGAGAATGAAAACAAAACAAAGCACCAAGGAGAATGAACGTGATAAAAAAAAACCTTTAGGAATTCTTACAAGCCTTTTTGCTAGGATGTTTATATTCATTGTGAAACATTTATGTAAAATTGCAATCCTAAGGAGCTGAAAGATCTGTTTCTCATGATTTATTACTAAACTGACACAAAATAAAATACAGCTTGAAATCTAAATACCTCATTTGACCCTCTGCATTTTTTTTTTTCCACGTATTTTCAATTTAAGGAAACTGATGGTTGGTTTGAGCACTCAAAAGCAAAACAAGAACTGCTAGAGACTTTTTTTTTTTTTACTACACACTCCTTATTTTTAACTTAACGGAAAAGGCTTTCCTAAAATTAAGGCAAGAAACAGAGCTCCATACAACCTGAAAGAAGACAGAGAAAAATAACAGTTCATTGTAACTTCCTCGTCAATACTGAAACATAGATGTAGCTGTACCATCCTTTGGTTAGGTTTCTCTAGAAATAAAAGTGCTATGGAAAAAGAATTCTGGATTTATTTTGGGTATGTCTGAGAAACAGCTCTCCCTCTGGTCTGCCATTACAGCTTGTTACCTTATAAGCTACCAAAAAGTCACAAAAAAAATCCCCCAAAGAAACAAGCCACACACAAACACCCTTTCTAAAAAAAGCAAGCACTGACAACTTCAGTGTTGTACAACACTTGAAAAGTAAAGACAAATAAAAACCGCATGCTTATTTAGTAGAGCTGTAAATCATTGTGGACAGGAAGGAAAGAAGGAAAACAACACGTAGGGCAGCAGACTGCATGACAGCTATCTGCAGACAGGCATTTTAATTCAAAAACAAAATTCAGCCAAGGAGTTCCCTACTTGCCTATCCCACCCAAGTTAATAAAATTAAGTGCTCTCTACCTATCTAGTTATATGTAACCTTGCTATAAAGGCCACTAATACAGGATTTTAGAGCTGGTTTTCCTGCGCTGTTCTGTTACTTGTTCAATTATTTTGCACAAGTTACATTTAACACGGAATACTTACACTGAAAACTGCTCATTAACCACTCTGACGTAAGCAATTCAACAATCTTAACCTCATCCTTTTGGTTCTCCAGCCATCACCACATCTAAGTTTGTACAGCCGTCTGCCACAATTAGAAAAGTGACTGGCCGTTGCAGAGGAAAGCTAAGTCAAGTCACTGGTTCAAAAAAGAAGAACTAAAAACTACATTGCTCAGGGTCCCCCCTGGGAACACAGAAGTCCTTCTTCAGCAGACAGCAACAAGAAAAGGTGATAAAGGGATCTTTTTTAATTATTTTTCGGCTTGAAAGGTGTTGAGGAGACAGGTAGGAAGCCGAGTTTCACCCGAACAGACCAGAGATCTTTATCAGTGCTGAGGAAGCACTGTGGAGCCGGAGACCGGCCGTGCGCCGGCTGGGAATGGCCTGGCAGGAGCAGTTTCCCGAAGGAGCCACCGCCTGCCCCGGAGTCACGGGATCCCCGATCACGCCACACTTCCCCGCCGCCCGCACCGGCTGCGAGGAGCGCCCGGGGCCCTCTCCCACCGCCGCCCCGGCAAGGGGCGCACCGCAAGGCGGGCGGGGGGAGGGGGGGGCGGCCGGGGTTCCCCTCCTGCTCCCCGCCGGCAGCTCCCGAGCCAGCACCAGGGAGCCCGTCCGGGAGCCGGCAGAGCCCGGACAGCGGCGGGGGGGCGGAGCGGGGAACGCAGCAATAAGCGGAGAGCCAGGAAGAATGAAAATAACGAACCCCCAGTGAGCTCCAGACCGCTCCCCTCTCTCCCCCCCACCCCCCCCAAAGCTGCCGGGGTAGGAGCGCGGCGCCGGGGACAGCGACCCCCTCACCCCCCTCGGCGCGGGCCGCCCTCCTCAGGACACCAGCCACTGCTCGCCCCGCGCCCGCTGGGGAAAAGGGAGGGGACGCGGCGAGGAGAGGGCGATCCCGCCACGCCGGCCGATACCTGCCCACGGGAAGGGGACTGCCGCCGGCCCCGAGCCCGGGCCGCGCCACCGCCCGAAACCGCCGCCGGGCGCTGGGGAAGGAAGAAACAACATGGCGGAGCGGGCAGGGGGCGGGGCCCGACGGGATCACGTGAGCCGAGCCCCGGGCACCCGGCCCCGCCTTCCCGGGGCGGGGGCGCGGGTCGCCCCACCCGCCCCTCGAGGCCCCGCCCCTCGAGGCCCCGCCCCGGCCGCGGCCGCGGGTGGCCCGCGGGGGCGGGGACGCGCCGGTGGCGCTGGCCTCCCCCGGGGGGGTGGGTGTGCGTGGGGGGTGCGCTCAACCGAGGACCTGCGACAAGGTTTTGGACGGGGCAAGCACGGCAATGGGAACAGCCTTGCTCACGGTAAGCGCAGGGCGCCGCGGAGGCCCGTACCTCCCCCTGGTCACGGGCGTGCAGCATTTAAAAGCAGCAGCAGCAGCAGCAGCAGCGTTGCACTGCAAGAGGACAAGCCTTTTATTTGCTCTAGAATGCTCTGGATTATGAAGCTTTAAAACGCCTTTATATAGCAGTTGCAGGTGAGAGTTACTGCTCGGTGGCAGCAGTCTCGCTGTGCTCCACGTCAAGGGCCCCACGTAGGCAAGCTCAGGATTGTAAGGCGGCTTCGCTTTACGGGCAGACACATTGAAAAATATACGTGTGTCCATGAAGGAACTAACCAAAATCCAAAGTATGCGTTTTAAAAAGAGTAGTCAGACACTTTTTTTTCCGTAGTAATTCAGAATAACATCAATTTGACTGTTTAAGCAAAATCACAGGAAAAAAAGTCTGAAGAAGGTGGTGATAGGAGTCTTTTCTGTGCTCTTACAACTCATCATGAGGACAGGGCAAAATGTAACTAAAATGAAAGGAGCAGAAATAATTGACGTGTATTTAAAGAGGTTCCCACATCATCAAGAAGAATAGGCGATTATAGGCATAAGGAAAGAGCGTTTGAAATACACCCGCTTGCTCGAGCAGTCATCACGTGCTTCCGATCATAAGGGAGATGCAGTCGGACTGGAATTGCCACTTGCAGAGTCATCTTGTTTTGGATCAGATTTACAACACGGCCCAAGGAATGGAAAACAAGATCTCAGTATCATTAAAAGGAAATGTCTCCTACTGGCAGGAGCAGGATTAGGAAAAGGCAGTCCATGCTAGAGGCAAATTTGATGATACTAGACCCATTCTTATTTAACAAAGCTGGACTTTGAATTTTTTTAAGTACTTTTTTCCTGGGATCTGCTTTCATCCAATGCTAAAATAAAATAAAAGTAAGTGCTGGAGGGGTAGAAAAATGGCCTCTTTAAATGATGGTAATTCTGAGACATAAGTTCTGATCAGTTATGGCATTATTTTGTGATCTAAAAAGAAAAAAAATCTGCATTTAGAAGTGGGGAAAATAATTACTCTTTTGCAGTTGATACCTTGTGGGATGAAGCTACTATCTTTTTTTCTTGAGACAACACTGGTTCTCAGACACTTGGATACATTTACGGAAATTTAGAATCATAGATTCATAGAATAGTTTGGGTTGGAAGGGACCTTTAAAGGTCACCTAGTCCAACCCTCCTGCAATGAGCAGGGACATCCTCAGCTAGATCAGGTTGCCCAGAGCCCCATCCAGCCTGACCTGGAATGTTTCCAGAGATGGGGCATCTACCACCTCTCTGGGCAACCTGTTCCAGTGCTTCACCACCCTCGTTGTGAAAAACTTCTTCCTTATATCTAGTCTAAATCTCCCCTCCTTTAGTTTAAAACCATTACCCCTTGTCCTAGCACAGCAGGCCCTACTAAAAAGTTTTTCCCCATCTTTTTTATAGGCCCCCTTTAAGTATTGAAAGGCTGCAATGAGGTCTCCCCAGAGCCTTCTCTTCTCCAGGCTGAACAACCCCAACTCTCTCAGCCTGTCTTCAGAGGAGAGGTGCTCCAGCCCTCTGATCATTTTTGTGGCCCTCCTCTGGACCCGCTCCAGCAGGTCCATGTCCTTCTTCCTGTGCTGAGGGCCCCAGAGCTGGACGCAGGACTCCAGGTGGGGTCTCACCAGAGCAGAGTAGAGGGGGAGAATCCCCTCCCTCGACCTGCTGGCCACCCTTCTTTTGATGCAGCCCAGGATACGGTTGGCTTTCTGGGCTGTGAGTGCACATTGCTGGCTCATGCCCAGCTTTTCATCCACCAGCACCCTTAAGTCCTTCTCGGCTGGGCTGCTCTCCATCCCTGCATCCCCCAGCCTGTATTGATACCAGGGGTTGCTCCAACCCAGGTGCAGGATCTTGCACTTGGCGTTGTTGAACTTCATGAAGTTCACATGGGCCCACTTCTTGAGCTTGTCTAGGTCCCTCAAATTTTTAAAATTCTAGTTAGAAACAAAATTCTTAAACTCCTGAGATAAGATATATTTTTAATTCTTTTACATGGAAACATAAAAGAAAATAGAAAAGGACCATGCTGTAACCATGGCCTATTATGCTTATGATTTTATAGGCATAATGGAGTATCAGTAGAGTTACTCTTATGCGTGCTTGAGGATCAGGAGCTGAAGGCCCTTTCCCTTGTTACTATTACTCATGTATGCAACAAAACCAATAGTTGCTGTAGAACGATCAAAAACTGTAGAACAAACAATGCCACTGATAGGGCTGGTCACATGAAGTATACCTGCCGATTCTTAGGAACAGACAGAAGAAAATGCCCAGCTAAGATGTGGTCTGAAACACGTACACCAAAATCACTCCCGTTTTCAATTCTGGAGCCAGCGTAGGGTCCCAACGGTGGGTGCTGGGGGCTCTGTCCCTGCCCGAGGCCGCTGCCTGACCGCCCCGGCTTTGGTGAGCAGGGCTGGGGCAGTGCCGGTGGGGGAGGCCGCCTCAGGGTCCCCCCGCCAGCGGGAGCCACATTTCGGCTCGGGCTCTATCCGAGCCCAGTGGCCCCGGTCCTGCACCCCACCTCGTGCCCCGACCCCCATTCGACACCCAGCCCCACCTCGGCACAGCCTCCTCCCCGCCACTTGTCAGGTGCTCGCTGGAGTTTTGGCTGATTATTGTCACCGGGCCTGCCCTGCCCTTCTTGTTTGGGTGCTGTGGGATGGTGACCCTTTTTACTGAAGTCACTGTCCCTGCGCTCCTTGTCCCCCACCCTCCGCTCCTGGCTGGCCTCCTCTTGCACAGCAACCCACCCTTGCTGCTCCCTCACGTGCACGTTCATCGGGAAGCTGACCTTGCACCTTAAGGATTTTATTCACAGAGCCGTATTCATGAAGAGATAATTGTTGTTATGTCATGCGCTAGCAAACGGCGCAAATAATATCCCAATGGCAAATAAAGGGCAATTTTGTGTGCGTGTGTGTATGAGAAAGTTCTGTATCAGCAAAGCTCTCGTATAATAGAGCTTGTGAATAATGCTTTTTACCATCTGTAGTTGGCAAGGAGACTTTGTCCTATCCTGGCAAGGGATGACATGGCCTCAATAAAACACGACTTTGTCACCTCCTGGCTGAATTGCAGAAGTACAAAATAAGGGGATATGAAGTCATCTCCCTTTATGGCTCTGCTAATACCAGAATGCAGCAAGCCAGCCCCCAAGCAATCCAAGAAATTATCAAAGTGCTTGTGTTTCTTTCCTTATCTTCAAGGCACTCAGTGAACCTTGAAGATTCCCTGAAGGACTGTAATTCAACATATTTGCTCTGTAACCACAGCCTGTTACCAGGTAACTTTTCTTTTTGCCAGAGCTGTTCTTTTTTTTTGTGTGTAGAGTTGCAGTTCTTGGCTTTAGTAGCAAACGTACATAGCACAGCAGACTGAAAGGAACACATTTTAAATAAACAATAAACAGCACCATTTTACTCTTGGCTTGGAAAGGAAGAAAAAAGTTATAAACAACAAATGGCAGCAGAGTACCTCCCTGAGAAGTGCTACAGTAAGAGGGTTACGAGGGAGATACAAAAGGCCCTCGACAGAAAGGAATGAAATGGATCCTGCAGTGCATCTCCAACAACCAGAAGGAGATTTGTCACTGGTGTGAAGGGAGCAACATCTACTCCTACTTCTCAGAATAGTATCTTTGCTTTTACATGGAAAGTTGTGTGAAATTCATTGTTAATTTAGCTCTCGTCTTCTTAAAACACAAATTACAAGTTCTGCAGCTACAGGTTGCTTGAGCTTTGACTGCAATCTGCATTTAAGACCTTATTGCTACTATTAAGTTGTAGGATTCAAGAAGCAGCTGAATTTACAGTGTCTCTGGAAAACCCATTGAAAACAAATACAGACTTTAGCCTTATTCGGCAGACATTTGTCCTATGTCGGTGTAGATCACCTCTAATGTCATGCTTCTTTGTGGAGTAGCATCATGGATATGCTAAACATTGTACCAAAATTAATTGTCCCTGCTTAAAAAAGTCAAGAGATCTTTTTCCCATCTGGAACAAACTGAAAAAAAAGACGACTTCAACAACATAAAAGAATCTCACTTTTCAAAGCTTTCCTTTTATTCTTGTTTCTGGACTCTGACACTCCCTGTACTCCAGTAATCTAGACCCTCCTGCCGGCGCATACGCTGTGCAGTTGCAAGTTGACTTTTTAG
Source organism: Phoenicopterus ruber ruber (assembly GCA_009819775.1). NCBI lineage: Eukaryota > Metazoa > Chordata > Aves > Phoenicopteriformes > Phoenicopteridae > Phoenicopterus > Phoenicopterus ruber. Next base: position 137,286,205 of record CM020215.1, read on the forward strand.
AGCCATTTTGAGCCAAAGCATACGATCTTATCCAGTCAAACACTTTAAGCCTGCGCAGTTACACGATCTGGGTAGGGACAACATAACCTATTGACAAACTGCGGCCTGGAGCAGTACTTTGCTTCGTGAAACCATGACCACACCTTTTTAAATAAGAGCAATAATTTACTTGAATGACCGTCTCTCATATTTGGCACTTCATGTCTGTACAGTATTCTGATATATGGTGGCACATGATGCTGCAGGACACCTGCTTCCTACTAAACCTTTCAAGTAATGAGGACTGGATACAAACACTAATGGAAAAATGGCCAAAGCGGTAATGAGCTGTTAGGTGAAAATAACCAGTGGCATAAGATGATCAAGAAGGTAATACAGTAATTCATGATTTTGTATACAGTTTCACTAACTGTTAAATGTGAAGTCGTGGGCAGCACGTTTATCAGCATGAAGTAGGCATAAAGTGAAACCGAACCTAGATGAGCTTTTTCACCAGCCCTGGAACAACAAAGCCTCATTTCCTATAGATTTGTGCCCCCAGCATACCTACAACGGGCCCAGGTCGCTCTCCCTGCCTCCCACTACTTTCTGCTCCTTTCTGCCAGTATTCCCACACCTCCTCCTTGTCCCAGACTACAATCTGGACAAGCAGCGGCGTACTGTGTGCCTGGTTTTTAGGTGATACTAACAACCTAGCAACTATGTGCGTGCTGAACCAGCAGCTAGCACCTTAGACTAGGTAACTCCTGAATAAAGGCAAGGTCTCCGTTTCTTTCAATAGGAACAGATAATTCTTCTCATGATTACTGGATTTCACAAAATTTACAAATATATTCTCGTCTTGTAATGCCTGGCTTTAACTGGATTTGTGACAAAGCCAGCTCTCAGGTTCAATTGTTATTGGGAAGGCAGGCAATGGAGCAATGCCTGCTCACAATGTATCACCATGGAAAACTACTTTAAAATGCCGACTTTACAACTGCGGGGGTACCAAGGACTTGCCCCAAGAGCTCTGACTGCTCTCAGTTTGAAACGGACAGAAGAACGTTAAGGGATAGTTGTAAAAGGGGCATGGTTACAACCCATTTTTTGACTACTTGTAGTTACTGACAGTTGTTTCTATACCATAAGCTGCAACTGCAGTTGTTAGTAACTGGATTTCATTATTTCCACATCTTAGAAGAAAGGGCATGATGTAAAAGGCTAAAACCAAATGACCCTCTTGCTGCTGCAGGTACGGTTCACTCAGATCCATAGTGAGGCAGGCTTGCTCAATGATTTGGAAACGTTTTAAGATATCTGCTGTTTATGATCTGTAGAAAATCCCAGTCATGTTAGGGCATATAGCTTAGTGCTATACATTTAGTGACGGGCAGTTCAAAAGAAAATGATCTTACATGTTATGTCACAAATGTAGTCAGTGTTACGACTATGAATTTTACCGTTGAAATACATTCTATCAAAATGCCTTGTAACATTTCCCTTTGCCAAGACAAAACCTGGATGAGCTGCACATTACTAGAATGCCTTCAAAATCATCTGCAGGCAGAAATTATTTGTGTGTGTCTGTTGTTCACAGCTAAAATAAAGTCTCCTGCTACACAGTGTTCTGACACAGCACAGTACTCAGCAGGACCATGACCTCCAAAACGACAGCACACAGGTCTGCTTACTGTGAACCAGCAACACAGAAGTGTTTGCTTTCCTATCGCTTTATTGAAAGCTAAAAATAATACTTTGCAGAGAAGTACTTCCACTTAAACAAGCAGGACTACTTGTAAGCATCAATACCAGCACATGGGTAAGGGCTGGAAAGGAAGGTCAGACATTAACTGAGTGGTTACACAGTTGAACACTGGGGGTCTGGCCAATGCTTTAATATTTGTTTTACATCAGTGCAATTCCACTCACACACACATTTTCCCATGATAAAAATCTAGGTAATACCACAGTAAAGCACACTGCTGAAAGTTAACTCTTAACACTTCACAGAATGGAAAAGGTTTTTCTTGGGTTTTTTTTCAGTAGAATAATAGTAAGCACCTCTTTGTAACTTCAGGTTACACAGTTTTCACCATATACAGATAAAAGCCTATCTTCTGTTTTCTTTTTAGTCCTGGCTGGCTTTTCATTCACCAACAGCCATTTTCTCATCTCATGCCCCTAACTCCTTTCTCTGACAAGTCATGTGGGTGGAGAGCTCCGGGGCAGTGCCTTAGCCCCGAGCAGCTGACCAGCCTCTGCCCTGTCACAGCTAGATGGGCGCAGGAACTGTCCTTAATTCCTCCAGCAAATACTCACCAGGTTTCTCTGCTCAGCCGATGCATTTTAGCCTTGAACTGCAAAATGCCTGTTGTGCATTTGTAAAAGATATCTCCATTAATGCCAAGTATGCAGCTGTATTGTGTTTATAAAATAGGGTGAAACAAAACACCTTCCTCTGTGCCTAAAGCATGACTTTGGCAATTTATCGACCCATTTCACCATCTCGTCCGTACTCCGACAAGGAAACTCATTACAAAGGTTACATTTCCAAACAGTACTACTGCTTTGCTGCAAGAACCTAACCTCTCAGGCAGGGCAGACTTATTCTTCACTGCATTTCCTCAGGTCCACGAGTTGGCACATTCGTGTGCTCAAAAAATTAGGACTCAATGCAAGACCCATTTCCTCTCATTTAAACATTTACAGTAACTCAAAAGTAGTGAAGACACCAAAATAGGGACACACAGTATGAACATAGTCTTCCACAGACCAACAGCTGTGAAAGATACCTGAACTCGGGTGGTTCTCTCAGTTCAGAAAACAAAACATCTCCCTGACTTCTGATATATACTCCATTCGAAGTATTCAGATAGCAGATTTTAAAGTAATTTTAAGTTTTCCAGAAAAAAAAAAAAAAACCACAAACCCACAAACCAGGGCTATCACTTGAGTGAGAAGAACGCTACAGTGATATTTTTTGATAAATAAATGCTTCTAGTATACAGCCAGTGGGAATCCCATCGACTCTGGAACAAAACCGTATAAAAACTTTAGCTTAATGAATAGATTTTCTTCTATTCATTTTTTCTGGGTAACCTGCACTATATAAAAACATTAATTTGCTCAGTTAGCACAGATGTCCCAGTTCAAGAGAGGATACCCATTCAGAAAGTGATTAACTCCTATTAACTTCACGCCTTTATTTATCAAATAAATTTAATAATGTATTTACATAATTTTCTGAAATAAACCATTGTCTGATCCTGCATTAATTTCTTAACAGTTGCAGGACACACCATCTTACGTTGCAAATCTGAACTGCAAACTGATAGATTGCCATGAGTCCTATTTTCCTCCCAATAGCCATAAAAGCTAAAGCAGAATTTCATTTTTGCTTTCATTTGCTAGCTGCTTTCTCCCCCTTTTACACTCTATTTTTCATTCCTTTTTCCTTTTAGACATTACCTCTCAAACCAACTTAATAATCCAACACCTACTTGCAAAAAGTGATTTAATTAAGGAGTGAATCCATGCTGAACATTCTGCAATGCACGCAAGTATATGAACTGCAGTTTTGGAAACAGCTTGTTTACTGTAAACAAAACTTATCTTCTGTGAAAGAATTCCTACTGAAGATAATGAAAATTCCAAGTACTCAGTACATTGGAGAAAAAATTGCAGCAGTTGGAATATTTTTAATGGATTTACAAGTGAATATTCCTCTCTCAGATATAGTGTTACCATTTTTCCCCTTTTTTCTTTTATTTCTTTACATATTGACATTACTTAAAAACACAAGAGATTTATTCAAGTCATCTTCAAAAATAACTTAGCAATTTTTTAAAACTGACTTTACACTTTTTAGGGGCAGCATCTACATAATATCAATACACAATTTTAAATTATACAGTTGCAACAGAGATACCTTCTCATATCTGTGTTTCTAAACCACTTATTAAAGAAGGATAGCGTTACAAACAAATCCATCTGCTGTGATACCACTGTTCTCCGCATTCGTTACAAATAACGTAAGTCAACATTTGTTCATCTGGATTTGTGTTTCGCACCCAACCTGGAAGAAAGAGAGTTCCTCTGGCGATCATAGTGACAGTGCAGTCAAATTTTTCACAGCGTCTGCACTTTATTTTGTTTGTCTGTGTGCCATTAATAACTTGTGGAAGCTGATGTTCCTGAACAGACGATTCTGTGTACAGAGCCCTGAGTTGTTTCAGTTCATCGCTGGCCATTTCCATCACTGTCATCTCGGCAAAAGCCTTTGGACTCAAAGTCCCAGAAAAAAGGTTATGTTTTAAGTGGCAACTTTTAGGATTCTTCAGGTTAGAGATTTTGCTTCTGATGCAATTTTTGTACTTTTTGTCATTTTTAGCATGAAGAGCAAAAATATGTTCTTCAATTTCTTTAGATAACTCTAGCCATTTATCAGTTTCTTCTTTGTCTTTGTCAGAACCAGTCAAAGCTTTATAAAGAAGATCCCTACATTTACACCTCAGAGCTCTCATCGGATCCTGCTGCAGACTTGCTTCGTTAACTAGAGGTTTAGAATCTTCATTATCAGCGTGTTGTTCCTCAAAAGAAGAAAGCTGATTCACGCTGCCTTCTGCATCATTACGTACCACATTTTTAACCATTTGCGATGGGACCAAAATTTTAGAACTAGTAGCACCTAATGCCTCCTGCTGACATGGTCCTTCAGACAGCGCCTGCTCTCTAGGAACCACACCGAGATGTTCAATTTCCTCTTTTACATACACAGAAACTGACTTTTTAACTTGCATTGACTGAACACAGTTATTCTTGTAAAGTGCTTTCCACCTGGATAGTAACTGCTTTGCTTTCTTTTTCAACTCTGCTGAAGGGCAGCTCTTGAGTACTCTGTATACAGCCTTGGCAACTTCTGTCCCCTGAAGATATTCTATAGTCATATCAACATCTTCAAGGTCTTTAAGATGATCCTCAATATCTTGGAAATTGTTCTCAGACAGTAGTTTTTCAATACAATGCGCTCTGTGTAGAATATTTTCCTGGTCAGACATTTTTAAACCTGAAAGCAAAAAAATGTTTATCATATTTATTGCAGTTATGACATTAATTCATTTTCTGTATATTCTCACAAGGTTTTCTTTTTATGTTATTTTACGCTATTTTATTTGTATACATCACTGGTTTTGCCAGCTTTTTCTTGAAATGGTGTACAGTAGAGTTAGTGGAGCAAATGCAAAATGCAGAGGAGCCTGGGTCCTGGAAAAATGCAAATGAGCATGCCAGTCTAATTTGTGCAAGGAAAATACTGGCAGAAAAGAGAGCCCACAGGGACTTCTGCTGGGGTAGGGTTAACAATCTAAAAAGTAGGGTATGACACTAATTTTTCAGGAAAAGCAGAGTGTCTTGCCAAAACCCACACTAACAAAGAGACTGCTAGCATAATAAAAATGTTTGTCATACTTGTTTTTCTACGCATGCACACCACAACAGAAGTTCGTAGGGAGATTCTCAACTACTACAAGAAGGTAGGTAACTACACAACCGCTCTGCTGTATGAGATTACAGGTGGACTTTGCAGTGTTTGTGCATTAGGAGACTCTAGTACCACTGGACTACCAAGAAGCAACGAGTTCTGAAATTCAGCATTTTTCACCAAAAAGCCCCAGATGATCACCCGTTGATGTTTAAAATCTAGATACTGTTATCAAATGATATGCTTTCCAAAAATTAAAAGGAGGCTTTACAGGCAATGTATCTCCCCCTCCTCACACATACAGAGAAACAATAAAAATATTAGTAGCGTTTTTACAGTATTGGTGTCAACAAATTGAATTTAGTAAGAATGCCATTTTTGGAAAATCAGTTCATTTTTCTATCACAGGAATTTAAAGTCTATTAAAAACCATGTCTGGGACCTTCTGCTATAACAGGTATTTGAATAACACAACGATCTCACACTGTTGAATACATTCTGTAATAGCTTCCCGATAATCTCCAAAGGCAGATTTGTAAGCAAACACTGCACTAATTTAATCTGAAAGTTGCAATGATATGGAAGTTTACTGCAAGACTCCAAACCCAGAGGGATCATTGCTGTCATCTTTCCAGAATGCATATGCAAAATAACCCTCCTCAGAAAAACTGACTTATGTCTCAACTTTTGGGAACCTGTATTTAAACCACTTTTTCCATTTTTCACAGTTTTCAAGCATCTGACTACAAATGAACTCAGTACAAGTTGCAATGATACAGAATAATACAAAAATCAAAGTGGGTCCGCGAACTCCACATCGTAAGGTGCTTTTTTGGTTGCTGTTTTTTGGGGGCTGTATGTTTGGCTGGGTTTTGTTTTTTTTTAAATCAGTCATTCCTGCAACTATACCCTAGCTTACCAAGACTTTTTCACAAATCCTTAAAATAAATGATGAGCTGTTTGGCTATCTGTGGTTTTGCTTTTAATAAAATCTGCAAGTTTCCACTTGGTTTCTCATAACAAACCCTTTAGTTAAAATCAAATATATAGGTTTTGGCATTAGAAGACTAATTTGGAGTAGGGAGCAATGTGTGGCACAGCTATGTTTTTCCACAAATTTGTTTGGTTTTGCCACTGTCATGTATATGTTGTCGCCTGTATAATGGAGAATCACTGATACATGCAGAAATTGTATTGTATATGTATTAAGAATGGCCCATAAAACATACAAAGTTAGAAAGTTTAAGAAAACTTGCACACTTACATTGTTATAGTTAATATTAACTTCTACAGCAGGAAGATGAGATACCTGTGAATTGTTTTTTTCATTTCAGACTTTTTCCTCAAGCCTTTGTTACTTCAAAAGAATAAAATTCACCAGCTAATGTGGGCATGGCATCTGACCAAAAACCACTGACCTAAATGACTTTTTCAAGCACCTGGTGGAGATGCCAGAGCTTTCAGGCCTTTTGAGGAACTTTTATATGTCACCATAACTCGATATTAAGGATTTCTTCAATTACTAAACAGTAAGTAGCTGAACACATTTTATTGGGAGCTGCAAAGCGAAGGTTTGGGGCTACTCTGCAGCAAGTTTAAGTAAGTGAGCCTGACATAACTCAGTGGATCTTAAGCCCAAAACACCATTCTGGTTCCTACATGACCCTCAACCTTTCACTTGCTATGCATGAGATCACATGTTATATCTCTTCCTAAAGTTTCTCTTTACAGCTGCTAACAGAGGAGCAAGTCAGACTAGTAAACTTTTAACTGAGGTCCCCACCGCTGCCCTTTCCCTTGCTAGCTCTGGCATCATATTACAGTTCGATTATCAAGGCAGGGCAGCTCAAAAATAGTGACACCTGCAGAACAGTTTCAAAACAGTGACATCTACAAACTCCTAACTGCTATTTTTTGAAATTCTTAAAAGTTAAAGACACATCCCTCTCTATCCTAAAAAGTACCTATTTTCTTACAGCTGTAGCATTATTAAAGCATGCTCCCATATATCCTGATGCGTTAAATAAAAGAAAAAGGGGATTTCAGAATGCAGTCTCATGGCTTGAATAACATTTCCTTTTGATTCCTTCTTATCAAGCCCTTTGACCAAAAAATGCTCAGTGCATTGCTATATGCAAATTTATACACAAAAAGAGTTAATACTACTAACATTATTCTCCTGTTTGCTGAAAAGGAGAATTAAATATAGAATGCAGAATTGAATGGTGTGTTGTGAGTATGAAGTGTTCCTCTTTTCTTAGGAGGTAGTCTTCTAAACTTGTGCACAAAACCAGTCTTTTGTCTGAAGTTGCATACATCCTGATTCTACTCTAGAAAAAGTCATCTGCCTGATAGAGACTCATACAAGGCTAGCTACACATGTCCATGTTTAAAGGAACTCATAAGCAGATTTCTTGCACCGTCACCGTTTCTATGATGAAATCTCCTGAGAATGGGGGGAGAGGAGGGACAAGTGAAACAGCTGAGTAATTTGCACGCTCTGTTGCTTTCTGTGACCACCAGCCCAGCTAACTTGTTTTCTGCATGACAGAAGTAAGTTCAAACTTTAGGCAGGGCCTCAGAGCTCCACAAAAGGATAGGACAGAGAGAGCATAAACCTTCACCTGTTTCTATAATCCTGAACCACAGACCAACCTGACCTCCACAGTGAACAACCTCTGCATTCACTTAACCTGTATTTAAACAGCTCATTCTTATCTGACATTTTGAAGTCCTGCAAAACCTCAATAATGGCTATTACCGAAACTGATACACTACTCAAGAAGTTTCAGAATCAGAGAAACAGGATGCATTTTTCAAATACTTAAGTTGAACTCCATGCATCATCACACTGAAAAGCACATATAATCGCATCCTCGCTCATCTGTTCTGCTGCAGGAACACGCAGAGGCTGTGAGAGTGGAAAGAGGTGTTTTCTGATGAAGGGCAGCCATCACTACAGCAGGACAGTTCTCTGTCTCCCGAACGCTAAGTAGCTGAGATTAGAAAATGATGATCTGCTGGTATTTACTGATTTTCATGCAATCTAGGGCAGAGTTGATGACACAGTTACATGCTCAACCAGTATGATTGCCCTATGCCTTAGAATCAGTTCTGCTCCTTCCAACATACTCCAAACACAGTTTTCTTCAGTTCTTGTGCCTATCTATGTATGTATTGTATTATGCTACACATACCATAAAAATATACTTATCCAAATGTAAGATGACTTAATGAATTCTCAATATTTAGTATACAGGCCTATGGACATGCAAAGAAATTACTACACACAAAGTGCTCTGCTGATAATTTGTCCATGCATATACTTTTACCCTGCGACAAAGATGAGGTATTTTGACCTTTCATTGAGGACTACGATTCATAGGAAGTTTCCTCTCTAATATTGCAGGGTGAGGATCTGTACGTAAGAAATGGTGCATAAAGTCCATGGATATCCTCTGCTTTATGGTAGTGGTCCTTGCTTACGGTTATCCACCTGACCCTAGGCAGCCCACCAGGGTGGCAAGGTGAAGACATGCCCGTTTCTGTGGCCAGTCTCACACAAGAAAATTATATGGCTGAAAAAAGACTCCTCCGGCTCCACAGCTATGAGTAGGCATTGGCAGCTGGGGTGACTCATACAAAGCCTCTGAGGGGAGCTGGAGCCCACGTGTTGGCATCTGCAGCAAGAACACAGTCATTGTGCCACACACTCCCAGTGAATTACCTTACACTTACCGGACACCTACACCTACTGAGGAGGACCTGACATATGCTAACTCATCACCCCACACTAAGATGCTTTTTTTCTAATAGGCAGATATAAGACAACCCGTTTTGTTTTCTTTAACCCTCTACCAGATATATAAAAGGCTGGTTTAGACTGGATTAAATGCAGTATATATGTTCTACCTTAGGACTTTTTCCACACGTGCGCTAGGGCAATAAATTAAAGATCTTCTTAGTCATGCATTGACTTTTTCAAGTTTATGTAACATTAAATTCAAGTACAGAAATGTTATGGCAGCAGTTAAATAAACAAACTGAAAACAGAATATCGACATCAAAATATGAACAATGATTTTAAAATAATTTTGGAAATTCAACCACCTAACAGACTACTCACATTTAAGTCAAAACAATCACTTCTAAGGGAATGCTTTCCTCAATATGTACAACATACAGCAAAGAGGTAAGACTGAGTGACTCCCTTCAAACTTATTAAGCAAAGCTAGGTAAAAGTAACAGAAAAAATAAGTCACCAAAATATATGACAAGAACAGAACCAAATCCATAATTAATTACTTCAATGGAGTGGGATATTCACTGCTAACTGGCAAAAGCACAAGAAACAGCCAGCAGAGAAACCACTAAATAAAGGTAATAAACATGTCTTTATCAGTGACAATAGAGAGGTTTCTGTGGTGAAAGCATTCTTGGAATGGCACTGCCTTTGTTGTGTGTACCTAGTTTGCAAAGAATTTTAAGATCCTTCAAGATGAAAAGTAATACATACATTTGAAATACTACACTAACTACTCAATCATAAATTTCATCTCAGCTTCCAAATTAAAAGGCAGCGTGGTGAAAAAAAAGGAAGTTGTTTATGCATTTGTTGCTCTAGAAGTCAAGCAAGGACTGGATTTATCACCAAGGTCGACAGAGACCATTATTTTACAGGATCAGAAATTAAACAGAGATTCCTGAACTTATAAAGAACATACAAGGCTATGAAATGGTTCATTTTACTACTGCTGGCTTCCTTCAAAGGATGAGGCAGAGCTCTTCCTTAATATTGGGAATCCTGCACAGCATTTCATATTAAGTCTGGATGTCAAGGACCTGTTCTGCTTCTCTAATCGAGGCACAACATGATTTCCTGGATCGATGGGCCGAGGCCAATGGTATGAGATTCAACAAGGCCAAGTGCCGGGTCCTGCCCTTGGGTCACAACAACCCCAGGCAACGCTACAGGCTTGGGGGGGAGTGGCTGGAAAGCTGCCTGGCGGAAAAGGACCTGGGGGTGTTGGTCAACAGCCGGCTGAAGATGAGCCAGCAGTGTGCCCAGGTGGCCAAGAAGGCCAACCGCATCCTGGCCTGTATCAGCACTAGTGTGGCCAGCAGGAGTAGGGAGGTGATTGTCCCCCTGTACTCGGCCCTGGTGAGGCCGCACCTCGAGTACTGTGTTCAGTTTTGGGCCCCTCACTACAAGAAAGACATTGAGGTGCTGGAACGTGTCCAGAGAAGGGCAACGAGGCTGGTGAAGGGTCTAGAGCACAAGTCCTATGAGGAGCAGCTGAGGGAACTGGGGATGTTTAGCCTGGAGAAAAGGAGGCTGAGGGGAGACCTTATCGCTCTCTACAACTACCTGAAAGGAGGTTGTAGGGAGATGGGGGTTGGTGTCTTGTCCCTAGTAACAGACGACAGAACAAGAGGAAATGGCCTCAAGTTGCACCAGGGGAAGTTTAGATTGGACATTCGTAAAAATTTCTTCACCGAAAGGGTTGTCGGGCATTGGAACAGGCTGCCCAGGGAGGTGATGGAGTCCCCATCTCTGTGGGTATTCAAAAGGCGTTTGGATGAGGCCCTAAGGGATATGATTTAGTGGGGGACTTGGTAGTGATAGGTTAATGGCTGGACCCGATGATCTCGGAGGTCTCTTCCAACCAGAACAATTCTATGATTCCTCAGACAACTGTAGAAAACATGTTTTTCATGATCTTATAGGGAGAAACAAGAAATTACTTATGCAGTGGTAATACTGGAGTGTATTTTCTCGACAAAGTTCACTGGGAACCTAAGTATAGCAAGCCTGAGCTCTTTCCTGCTCAGACTCCTGTTCCTTGAACTCCGATGCTTCTGCTGTAAATCAGGGTTTTGCTGTTTGTGGAAAGATGGCAAAACCTCCAGGTACGGGTATGCTTTATTTTGCTACTTTGCAGAAAGAATAGTGGAAGTCTGTGATACTCAAGACAGCTGCCAGATCTCTGACTGCCCACTGACAAGGGATTTTTGAGTTTTCTGCTATGTCAGATAAGGAAAATCATTGATTGAAATACGAGTTATTTAAAAAAAATTAGAGAAATAAGAGTTTAAAACAACTCTAGGTAGTCTACAAATATTTATCATTCTCTCTAGTTCTCAGATGACAAAAGTGAGGCTTACAGGGTGAAATAACCTGCCCAAGCTGGTTCAGTAGGTCAGCTGCAGAACAAAGACCAACATCATAACCCTTAAACCGACAGCTCTGCTTCTCTGATAACCCCACAGTCCTAAGCAGCTGTTCATAAATGTTCAGCTGGGGGGGGGGGATAGAACAAAGAGGGAGTTGGAGGAAGCCTTAAAACTTTCTGAAGAGAAAGCAAGTGTTTCACAGAAACCAAGCTGCAATTCCAAATGCGAAATTATTTTACCACTTGAGGGAGCTGTAGCATAGCAAACCCATGGAGTCTTGTGAAATGTGCATAATGAGAAACTCCAGCCTATTAAGAAAAAAGATAAAACAACTTCCCTATGACCTTTAGGAGACTTCACATTTTTAGGCTACCTATTTGCCTAAATTTGGCAAAAAAAACCCTGTAAGTCCAAAGGTGCTGAGATACAGACAGGAGGGAAAGGGTGCATCCCCTATCCAGTCATTGTCCTGTACATTGCTCTTTCATTCATTATTTTTGAAATTTGAAATTTGACCACTTTTCTACCTGATTTAATGCTATTTGGCAAATGCTGCTGAACAAGTATTTATAAAATTAACTGAATTATATTATAATTATTATTATAAAATTAACAGTCAGCACTGTTCTGTTGTCTTCCTAGTTCCAAGAGGTACGAAATTCAAGAAAAAGGATTTTTTTTTCTCAAGTTATGAAATGAATCATGCATTTTTGTTATTGTAGAGATGCAAGAACAAAAGTACAAATGATAGTATCACAGTTTTGTGCAGCACAAAATAAATGTCCTCATCCCGCCTACAACTACACAAGGCATTTCCATCCTGCTTAACTTTAGCAAAGCAGGAGAACATCCATTTGAATTCCAAGTGTCTATTGAAGGTTACAAGGTACAGACTGACTCCTGTTTACAATGAGACTCTGTAATGCTGTGCTGATGAGGTACTTTCTTGCCAAATCATTAGGAGCTCTCACACTGACTGCATGGTATAACAAGTCACTTATGTATACAAGAATAAATGACGGTGATCAATAAAAATCTTGTAAGTTAGTTTGCTCCTAAGGAAAAAAAGATCAGGCTACCTCAGGTTTAAAATGTGGTCAAGCTATAATAATATCGAGTTGAATCAGAACTTTTTTAAACAGTAAAATGACTAAGCAGCAGAAAACAAACAAACCAACCAACCAACCCACCCCAGCCTGAGACACGTGCTGCTAACTGCAAAGCCAGCCCCTGGGAAACACATTGCCCTCTCCAAAACTATTTGGGGTAAATGCCTTGGCTCTGCTATATGCCTTATCTGGTTCAAAGCCATAGCCTATTTTGCCTTAGCACAGCTAACTCCCACTGATAAACCAAGACAAACTCAGAATGCATCCAAGTAAGTGTGGATGAATGTCTTGGAATGGTAGAGAAGGCTGAACACCAGTCCTCTTCTCCCTCATCCCAGCCTCAGATGTAGATGATTTTTTTCTCCGAGGAATTCTATGTAATCAGAAGAAAATCCAGACCACAGCCAAGATAAAGATCAGAAGTAGCTAAATACTCCTAACGGTGTAATAAATTCTCTGCCAAAAAAGTGGTTAATGCTATAGCAGAGACGGTGCATAGCACAGTCCTGGAAACACCGATTTCCTGCTTTGGGCAACCTAAAATCCATATAAACAATGAAAATGATCAAATACTATTTTAGACTCGGAGCCTAAGAGGAAATCAGAGAATTCTCACAGCCAGCCTCCAGACCCAAAAACATTCCTTCATCCTATCTACAGTGGGAGAGCGGTCATCAAAGATGTCACCAAGAAATCATTTTCTGGGGCTTTTATTTCATCCTGGCAGAAATCAGAACTCTTCCTGCCTCTCAGCACCCCACCCCTAAAAATTTCACCCTCCCCACCCCTAAAAATTTCTGAACTATATAGAAATTCAGCTTTGAAGAATAGCCACATGAATAAATATAAGTTAATACAATAATAACTAAGACAATGCAACAGTACTATTGCCAGAAGTCCATGACCACTGACACCTCACTGACCAAGAGAGTCACCTCTCGGTCAAAGATCCAGAAGCAGCAGAGTACATGATCAGGATTACCGCAAAACCATTCTCCAAAAATCTCTACTTCACTTGCAGAATGCCATCACTGTAGTGCCAGAGGCAAAATGCATCTTTTATTCTTCTGCACAAAACAGAATAGAGCCACAGTGAGCAAGAAAAGGAAAATTAAGTAAGAATACTACGTAAAACATTGTTTCAAGAAATTTTACAGGACAAGATCTGGTGAAAGAGTATGTGCCTAATGGAAAGTAGTCTGATACAGCAATAGCTTTGTTCTGCATCTTTTACATCAGTGACTGCTTGACCCTACAGCGCTCTTAACTAATCTGGAGCTATACTGTCTCTACCCTGTGTTTCTCTCACTGGAACCATTCTCCCACAGCTTTCTTCCAAAGAGACGGAGTTTGCAGGGGAGAGAGGGCAGAGTACATTGCATTCATGTGAGGATGCACACAGTAGCCTCTTTCACAAGGCAAATTTTTAATCCTAATTTGGAGTTGCTTCTCCTAGAACCCCCATTTTTAATATAAAATAGAAATTCTTATTTCCTTCAAACAAAATTTAAAAAAAATCAATAGCCTACATAATGAAGTTATCAAGCCTCAGGGACCAACCCCAAAGTAGAGTGGTCAGCACATTTTTCTAATAAGATCAAACAAACATGCACAGATTTAATGAGACAGGAAAAGCTGTTGCCCTTACCGGACTGCTTAGCCACTGGCTTCGTTTGACCTCAGTATAGAAGCTGGAGCTCAGGAAGAGACGCAAAGTATTACAGCTACACCAGGCAAGTAACACCTCTGACTTGTCTCACAGCAAAAAGTAGCTGAGAAAATTCTTTACAAATTGAAAAGCTACAGCTGTTTTGAGTTCTAGGCGCTCCAGCTGATGTGACAGCGGACACACACATCCCAGCAGAAATGTTACCTTGCTAATGGTTTCTTTTAATAATTTAGTGTAGAATTAAACTGATTCTCACTGGAAGATATTTTAGCTTTTCCTGTTTCTTGTCTGCCTTACCCATGTGAATTTTGCTACTGAACTGACCGGTTATCTGAGTTAGACAAACACCTTAAACCCTGAAAATGTTACAAGTAATGCATTATTCCACTGATTTGAAATCTTTATTTCTATTGATATGGCTGACCTTTTTAATAAAATACTTCTAAGGAGTTAAAAAAATGACCAAATTTAGTTTTAACAAGTTACAGATCTCAAGTATGAAGTGGAAGTACTAGCTAATCTCTTCCACAATAGGATAGCTATACAGATTCACAACACATTCTAATACATTATGATTCAACAGGGCAATAATAAAATGTACATATAGTTCAGACAGATTTGTCATTAACCATTTCATTTGAAATTACATATAAATAACGTGTGCTTCTGTTTGTTTTAAAATTTGCACCATTTCACATAAAGACAGACTTACATGGTTTCTCTACAACCAGATGATTTTTCAGTATTAATTAATTTATTCAAAATCATGCTTTCAAGTTTGGGCACAAGGTGACACAAATTTTCCATAGGGCTTGCTGTTTTTTCAAATTTTTATGACAAAGCCTTAACAAAGCTGGCAGAGGAATACCTTTTCCCTCAGTCACTTTCCACTACTTGCCAGTCTGAGGTACTAGCTGGAGCTTCCAGCAGGTCAAAAGTCAGGCTTTTTTTATTATGGTAAACTGTGCTTACAAATTAACATAAAAATGGAACATGTAAGTAATAAAAACATGTTTTATGAACTTCTGTGAGTTTTTGATCATTTGTCAGATGAACACAGACTTTTTATTGCTGTAACGTTCAATTTCTAGTTAGGCCTGGCCTCAATACTATTTCTATTGGTCATTCCCATTGTCAGGGACATACTTACATTAGATAGTGCTTTATCATTCTTTTACAGGTTTTCCACTGAAAAATGATATATCTTTTTCCCTTTAAAAATAGATCCTTTGTATGCAGAAGAGCACATATGTTCCTGACCCCTCTATAGAGAAATTGTATGAAGTAATCAAAGGGTATTTGTAAGATATTATTAGTATCTGCTAAAATTCCTTCTGCTAAAACATGAATACTTAAATACGAAAGTCAACAACGTCTAAACATTTGAGAGTCTTGAGCAAGAAACCTGATGTACTGGTTGAAATAAGATGTGAAATACACTTGAAATGAAATGGATTTTTATATATTTAATTATTAAAAACAATACTACATTGAAAACTGTGAACTCTCCAATTCCTTTCTATATTTATGCCAGCATTGGACTTATCTCAAGACATCAGTGCTGCATGCAGACCAATATAATAAATACCTAAAAAATTCCCATAATACTGCCATCACAGATATCCACCTTGCAATCTTCAAGGTGAGCCTCTTCTGTGAGTGGGAATTACAGCCACTTACGATATAAATCAGTAGGGTAATTACAACAGCCGGGAGAAGCAGCCCAGCCGTATGTATTTGTCTGAAAGCAACTGACGTTTGCCTGACGTGGAAGTCAGCCGCAGATGACAGCTGATCTGGAAGAGGTGTGGAGTTGGCCTCATGACGCCAGCAGCTGACCAACACCACTGTAACCTGCATCTCAGACACCAGCCCAAGAAACTAGGCAGAGATCAGCCTGCAATCACTCCCATAAAACGGGTGAGCCAGTTCACACAGTAACTGTGCTCCAAAAGGCCACTCAGTAACACCATGGGTATCCTAACTCCGTGTTTTTTCTCAAATCCTTCATGCAAACCGCCTCAGGTCTGTTCCTCCTACACATCCTCAGACCCACCTAGCTTAGGTTTGATGCACTGCTGTATTGCTTAGGGGCGAAACGCCGCCGCTCCTGACACACCCAAGGCAGAAGGAGAAGCAAGCACGGATCTACCTACCAACGCGCCCCGCTCCTCAGGGAGCTGTCACCGCTGCTCCCGTGCCCCTTTGGCCCCGAGGCCCGAGCCGGGGCTAGCACCGTGCTAACGGGCAAACGGACCTGGGCAGAAGCGGGGCGGTTTGTGTCTCGTGGGGGTCCAGGCCGCGCGGGGGTCCCGCCCGCCGCGGGGCGCCATTTCATGGCGCTGCGGAGAGACCCCGCACTGCTGGCTCCCGCCGCCCCACCGGACCTCACCCCCAGCGCCGGGGCACGGGGAAGCGTCTCCCCGACATCACCTGACGGACAACATCGAGGAGGGGGCAGCTGCGCGTCTCACTCCCGCTGCCCCCCGCGAAACACACAGCGATACTACCATCCCCCTCCCTTCCCCTCCCCTTTGTACCCCGGCAGCGGGGCCGGCGCCGTTACCTCCGCAGCGGGCCTCAACATGGCGCCTCCCTCCCTGTTCCTGTTCCGTGCCGGGCCGCCCCGCCGCCATCTCTGCGAGCGGGCGGGTCCGACTGCGGGGGCGAGAGGCTGCGCGCTGGCTCCGGCCCGCGGCTCCCTGCGAGTCCCGGCGCTAGGGGACCGCCCTGGTGCGGGCAGTCGCCTCAGAACATAGGCAGCCCCGCTTGCTCCCGCAGTGGGCGGAGGGCCCGGCGCTGGAGCTGCCCCCGGGCTGAGAAGCCACGTCCCATTGTGAGATGGCCATGGGGGTGGCGGGGGGGGGGCACATTAAGTGTGACCTCCCGTGCTGTCCCCCAGGGCCACTGCAGGGCTGAAAGCACCCCAGAGAAAGCAACAGCCTTGGAAATAATCATAGAATCGTAGAATCATGGTTTGGGTTGGAAGGGACCTTAAAGATCATCCAGTTCCAACCCCCCTGCCACGGCCAGGGACACCTTCCTCTAGACCAGCTTGCTCAAAGCCCCATCCAACCTGGCCTTGAACACTTCCAGGGAGGGGGCATCCACAGCTTCTCTGGGCAACCTGTTCCAGTGCCTCACCACCCTCATAGTAAAGAATTTCTTCCTTCTGTCTAATCTCAATCTACCCTCTTTCAGTTTAAAGCCATTACCCCTTGTCCTATGA
Source organism: Phoenicopterus ruber ruber (assembly GCA_009819775.1). Taxonomy (NCBI): domain Eukaryota; kingdom Metazoa; phylum Chordata; class Aves; order Phoenicopteriformes; family Phoenicopteridae; genus Phoenicopterus; species Phoenicopterus ruber. The sequence goes on from CM020215.1 coordinate 137,303,847, forward strand.
CTACATGCCCTTGTAACAAGTCCCTCTCCAGCTTTCTTGTAGGCCCCCTTTAGGTACTGGAAGGCTGCAATGAGGTCTCCCCAGAGCCTTCTCTTCTCCAGGCTGAACAACCCCAACTCTCTCAGCCTGTCTTCAGAGGAGAGGTGCTCCAGCCCTCTGATCATTTTTGTGGCCCTCCTCTGGACCCGCTCCAGCAGGTCCATGTCCTTCTTGTGTTGACGGCCCCAGAGCTGAACGCAGGACTCCAGGTGGGGTCTCACGAGAATGGAGTAGAGGGGCAGAATCCCCTCCCTCAACCTGCTGGCCACCCTTCTTTGGATGCAGCCCCGGATACAGTTGGCTTTCTGGGCTGCAAGCACACATTGCCAGGTCATGTTTTGCTTCTCATCAACCAACACCCCCAAGTCCTTCTCAGCAGGGCTGCTGTCAATCCATTCTCTGCTCAGCCTGTATTTGTGCTTGGGATTGCCCTGACCCGTGTGCAGGACCTTGCACTTGGCGTTGTTCAACTTCATGAAGTTTGCACGGGCCCACCTCTCAAATCTGTCAAGGTCCCTCTGGATGGCATCCCTGCCCTCCAGCGTGTCAACCGCACCACACAGCTTGGTATTCTCAGCAGACTTTCTGAGGGTGCACTCCATCCCACTGTCCATGTCACCAACAAAAATGTTAAACAGTGCTGGTCCCAATACCAGCCCCTGAGGAATGCCACTTGTCACTGATCTCCACATGGACACTGAGCCATTGACCACAGCTCTTTGAGTGCGACCATCCAGCCAATTCCTTATCCACCAAGTGGTCCATCCGTTAAATCCACGTCTCTCCAATTTAGAGACAAGGATGTCATGCGGGACAGTGTCAAGTGCTTTGCACAAGTCGAGGTAGATGACGTCAGTAAAATAGAAGTAACTTGGTTTCCTAAGGAGCCACAGGTGTGCAGGCACAACTTCCACTGAGGCTGCCGCCACGTTTTGAGCATTGCTCCGTTCTGGCATTTGACGTGGCCGTGGGGTGAAAGGGGCACCGTGATGCTGCCCTGGGGCCCCTGTGCTGGGCATAGCCTTCCCCCGGTGCCCGGCTGCGTGGTGGTGGGAGCCCCGCCATCCTGAGGGAGCAGGAGCTGGACACAGGCCTTGCGAGCGGGGCTTTGGGAGCACTCTGCTTGGGAAAGCTGAAAAAGCTCTTTGGCTCCCCTCAGCCCTGAGATGAATGAAAAAGTAGCTGATATTCATGTGATTTTAAACTTCAACCTCAGTCATGATGTGGTCCTTCTCGAGCAAACACAGCTTGGGAAAGACAGTATGACACACCAAGTGGGGTAAATGAGTATCATACCTAAGGGTAATGGAGACCAGAAAAAACATTGTAAAACTCATTTTCAACATTGTACTGCATTACTTTTGGTATAACCAACTGATCTTTTGGATGACAAACAGAGCTATTGGTATACACAGGGTTAAAGAAAATAAATATTATAAAATGTACTTCACGGGATAACAGGTTTTGCATATAATGAAGTGTGCTGAACATACCAGATTATGCAGTAAACACCTAAAAGTTGATGTATTTTAGTCAAAGTAAAGGTATTTGTCATTGCCTTTATTGCAGTGCTTTCTTCTTTCATCTATGTTTTACATAGGCATTCAAAATGATTTTGTAAAAGATTAATACTTCTAGAACTTCAGCTTTACAGCAAATGTACAGTTGTGTGCTGGGGTTTATTCCCAATTGCAGGAAAAAGTCGGTGTGATGTTTTAATACATGGTTTTGGTTTTATTCACTAATGAGGCCTATGTTGCCCTCTGCTGACAGTAAACTGAACTTACCTACCTGCACTTGCCAAGCATGTGTCAGCATGACTATCATGAACGGCAGACACACCTCTTTTTCCCTATTTTCACGTAATGAACATCACCAGTACTAATCACAGAGGGAAAAAAAAAAAAAAAAGCCTTGCATTGCTGTATAGGATGTAAAAAATCACATGAGCAATTTATTAAATTATTGTAATGAACCAATGATCAGTGTTCGTTGTTGAGTGGTATCAAACCTTTCCTTGCTAGTGCTGCAGTGCTTGCATTATACATGGATAACTGAAGAACCCTAAATGATTGCTAATTCTTTTTAATACTTAACTGGCAACGTATTTGTGCCAAACTCACGAATTCATCAGTGATTGAACACGTGGTGCAATGGTTAGCCCTGGCTAGCTGGTGGCCGCAGGGGAGATCAGGCTTCCTTTTAGCCTTGTCTTTGTGGCTCACGCAGCAACTATGTGTGGGACAAAACCTATCCCAAAGAGTCCGTAGTTTTATGAAACAAGAGGTGAAGAATTTGAAGCAGATGACATGACTTTCCAGAACCAGCACAATAAAATAGTAGCAGAACAGGAACACAGTCCAAGCCTTCCAGGTCCAAACGGGGCATGTCATCCAATGACCTATCTTACATATTTTTAAGTATTTTCGCAGCATACGTATGTGATGAGCTCAGCAACAGCTATCATTACAATATTCGAGAGTTCACTGTTTGGTTTCAGTTTGGGGCTCCCAGGACAAGGCCCTTGAATGCTCGTATTCTTTAATCTTTCTCTATCTGTACGATTGTGAGGACGGTACGTAGGGAATTCCTTATATCCTCGGCTGGAAGCGCCTCGCCTACTGCAGAAGGACAGAGCTCCCTTGGCAGGAAGGCACAAGAAGGAGCATGACTTGCTCCTCGTGATTAGCCCTCCTTTGAGCAGGGATCAAAACTGAAGATGCCCCTCCTGGAGGCGGGTTCCTCACTCAAAGGACTGCTCGGGCATCTCCATTAAATCGTCTTCGATCTAATGAATAAGGGATCATTATTCCAGTTTCCCATTTATAAAATGGAGACAATAATGCTTTCTCAATTACCCCTGAAGTAAAACAAAACACAAATATGATAAAAATTATATACTCATTATATTCATACATATGTGTGTGTAATGATACATATGTACATCTTTGTGTTTGCATGGTTTTCCAGGATAAAATCAGTGCTACTCTAACAGCGACAACTTCTTTGAGACTTCAGTATTGGCTGTGATAAGTATCTGCCTCTCTAAAAACACAGGCTTCTATTCAACGAAGTGAGATACTCTGCCAGCTGATAAAGTGTTAAATATCCACAGAACTAGTTGGAAAAATGTTGGTCAAACAATGTTCATCGTAAGGTTTTTGTACAGAATAGTATCAGTTTCAAATAAGCTTCCCTAAAAAAAATTTTTTCCTAAAACAACGGTTCTATTTAAAGAAAAGCAAAATCAAAACAAAATGGTTGGGTATTATTTATTCTATAAAATTATTTTTTATATTTTTATTTTATTTTGAAAAATATGTCATATCATAATGTCATAACAGGCTGCTATTTTATCATGTAATTTACTGCTTTGTCATATAGTCCCACCGTGGTATAACGTATCATTTTTGACATACTGTAAAAATTTAACATTTCTGAGTTTAAATGAGCTGTAGGTTTGCATTTTCTGCATGTAATCTACATAAAAGACAATGTTAGCATAAGAACACATGTGAACAGTTCTGGCTTGCCATTGAGCAGGAAACATCCTGCAAAATTGCCACAATTATTACTTTGTTTATTTATTAACTTATACCTGTAGCTATGAAAGAGATCACAGTCATTGAAAGTAGAACAGTGATATGCAGTTTCTCTTAATGAAGTAAAAAGCTTTTTTTACCAGTTTTGAAGATTGATATTTACGTGTTGATAATATATTAGCAATGAAATATTGCAGAGATGTACTCCCATTCACAAAATATTTGTAATGTTATTTGAAACAAAATATGTGTGAGTTCCCTTAAAGTCTTCTTTCTTCAATTTGTTTTCCAAAGGATAAGCTTTAATCTCTCCTTTTTTTTGTTAATTCTTGGAATTGTGACAACTGCCTCTTCAGAATAGCTCAGGCAAAATGTGTTGTGGCAGGAGGGACCGACGGACAGGCATTTCCTCTAAAATCTCTGGGTACAGGCACTGGAGCTGTGGTTTGAACTTTCTGAAACCTTGTGCACAGGTAATGGCAGCAGCTGTTCCTTACAGAGAGGAAGCAAGGAAATTGTGTCCTCCCTGAAAACCTGAAAGGGAACTGGTAAATGGTCGCTGGCTAGAAATGCTCCTAGACAGGGAGGCAAAGTCGCTGTCAGCTCTCCATAACACCAGCGTAAATCAAAGTGTCAGTAGTGAAATCAGATGAGTAAAAGATTTACGTAAAAATGGCTGAGAACAGAATGTGTCTCCGTATCTTCAGCAAAAAGCTTGAATGCCAAAGTTGTGATAAATGATTGAAAAAGGCTCTTGCCTCCTGACTGAAAATCAAAGAAAGGCAGAATTACAAATATGATTATTAAAAGTACCATTATTCCTATAGAAAACCATAATCTGTTTTGATTTATACCTCATGCAACCTTTTTTATAGGTTTGTAAAGCACTGAATTGTCCACGGGATAGTTTTATATTAAATCTCCATGATAATACGACTGTAAAGACAAAATGAAAGGTGGCAACAGTTCAGAGACTCTTTATTAGCATGGCTGAATAAAATGAATTTGTTCAGAATTATGGACATGTTCTGGCACTGACTTTAAAACATTATTTTTATTATCGTGTTTCCTGCCTAGGAAGAATTAGATCGCATTATCCTTGAAAATATAGAAAGCCAAGAATGATTAATAACGGCACTGACCGACTAAGCAGAAGGACCCCAGATGGCCTAGTGTTTGGGAAAGGATGTTCCCGGAGTAGCAGAGCAGCAGCAACAAGCAAGAGAGGCAGGTACTGCAAACAGCAAACTGGTGACGCTGGAGGTGTGGGAGGTTACTAGGAAAATATCCTGCAGAGATTTTGAAGACTTCTTTCCAACTGCTTGAATTCCTGTGGGAGCCCTGAGTGGCCAATAGGTTCATGCCTCAATCTGTCACTGGCAGGAGATTTCACATCTTTGCAATTGTATCTGTCTCCCAAATCCAACAGATGCTAGCCAGATGAGGCACCTGTCTCCTGACAGGGAATGTACATCAAAAAGACGACTTTTAACTTTGCGTGCAGTTTGAGTGGAAGTATACAATTAGATCTATTCTAGCATAAAGCCCTCAAAATTGTTTCCATCTTGTGTGGGACAGCAGGAAAACCAGAAGTACACAATACTTGCAAAACGGTTTGTTTATGTAATAATTGAATTGATTGAGATACTGAATCTTGTGGTAAGAGGAAATATGAATATGGTCAGGGAGCAGTAAGAACCAGACACAAGAAAATAGCCCTCACTGTATACCTGTGTTCGAGGTTGGCTTTTGTATTTCTCCCATGCTCCCTGTTAGTGACCCTTATCCCGAGTTCCCTTTCCTGTTCTTGGGTGGCCTAATGTTGACTTCCTCCAGTCTTTAGTTATGTAGTGGCCAGTTTGCCGCAGTGGCAGGATACCATAACAAGATTTGTGCTCTCTTAAGAGAGGTGCTCAGATCTAGCAAATTTTGAAAGAAATAAAAATGGGCCTACAGAAAGAGAGGCCCTCCCTATGGCGTTCATTTCGTGGTCCAGTGCTGTAGCTCTTTCTGGAGAGCTTTCTTCAGTTTAAGGTTTCTTCAGTTTGAAGGTTATTTGGTCAATAAGTATTAAATTTATGTTGTTTTTAGAGTTCCCAGAAAACACCAAAATCTGTTTATGATCTAGACACAGGATTCTAGTTCATGAAAAGGCTCCCTACCATTCTGCTAGCAAGCAAGGTAAAAATGACATAATGTGAGCACTATTAAGTGAATCATTATAATGAAATGAAATGGGGACCAAAGTGTTTTAAACAGTCACCTCTTCGTCCATCCGTAATGATACATGGAAGAGAATGTCCACAAATTCTACATAAATCTCATGTCCATAGACTGTGAAAATCCAAGAATTGGGCCATACTTTGGGACTCTGACAGATGTCATTTTGTGAGAGTACCTCCCCTCACAGCATTTGAAGCGTGTTCATTCACACAAAGAAAGAAGTCTTGGGTGGCTGTTCATTTCAAGGGTCACTTTCACGTTTTTAGGCTCTGAGCCAGTTTTGAGAGGGAGATAGATCAGGCCCTGAATTTCCTTAGGCCAGCTTTGAACTGCTGCTGTTTATGTGTGATCAGGTAAAACCTTTGGAACCGGGCGGTGGATGAGCTTGGCAGGAACACTGCTCACCTCTCCTGTTTATGGCTGCTCATGCTGTTTATTTCCATGTGCTCCAGCCACTGTGGGTTAAACCCACTCCAGCTTGTTCTCGGGCACTGGGTAGGACACTCATGCAACTGCCACCCACCAGCTAGCCTGTGACAGCAAGGGTAACGTCTTCATGTCCTCATGCAGAACAAAGCCAAAGCTTCTCTCCTATCCTGTGTCTTGGCACGGGGACAGCAGTCAGTTTTCAGTTTGACCGCCTTGAACAATGAAGGCAAACTTTGTCACCTTGCTATTCATGCTTTCACCGACATCTTCAATAGCGCACATAGTTGGGCCATTCTACAAGTGCCCTCTTGCCTCTAGAAAAGGTGGCTATTTATTTTGACATGCCGGCAGTTTCAAAGAAGACAAAGAAAATTAGGACTGCCATGTGTTTACATCCCGGGCAAGAAGGTGATGTTAATGGATAATTCACTGTAAGTGCACGTGTGGCTTTGTTGAGTACAGGACCTACCTAGTACTTTTTAAATCTGCTGTGAACATTACTTAGTTTAGAATAAAATTAGTGCTTGAGGGAAGAAGATGTTTGGGGATTTTTTTTTAGAAATATATTGTTCCTAATTACTTTATGGCATGTATTTCTCAAAGCTTTTAATCATTATTTTCTATCATTTTATCAAGTTGTGACTTCTGTTTTTTTATGGTATTATATAATTGTAAATTGAGTCACGTTTTCAGGTGAGAAGACAAATCCTAATGCAGTACACAAAAATATCATGTATTAAGCTATCAACTATAGCGAGAAAACTATAATACTACAGTGAGTCAAAACACAGAGATTATAACAACTGTAATAAACTGAGGTGAATCAAACCACAGATATTTAATGTTAGACTGCTGTCGGCCTGAAATCAAGGGCCAAATTCTGATTGCCTGCTTTACCCACCTAAGTCAGTTTTACTGACTGCACCCCAGAGGTGTCCAGTTCAGCAAACAGATTTTGGGCATCAAAGTGCTAACGTTCCCTGTCAGCCAGCAGAAAGCAATGGAGCAGGGCACTCAGCTCTGGAAGAAGATTTGAAGTGCCTGAATGACCTCCTAACTTTGCTGTTTTCTGTGTACAGAATGAACAGCAGGAAATTAAACATGCCACCTCCTCCTCGATGCTACAAAAAATGGGGCTGCTGCATGCAAACAGCCTCCTGGGAGTCGTTCCTGGAGCATTTTGACTCCCAAACTCTGCCTGGGAATCATTTGAGGGGGTGCTTGGAGTTGGACCCTGACAAAGCATGTCTGTGGAGCTGTTCAGTGCTCCTGCACACCATCCAACTTGTTGGAGAAGCACCGTCTTTGGATGGAAGTAAAAAGAAGTATATGAAGAAAAAAGAATGAAATGCTATTTTAAGGCAAGTCTAGGGAAACGCTATTTCCTTTAATTCAGACCTTATTTCTATTGGCATCAAATACACTAATTGTTTATCATAAATTGTATTATTTTAGATAATATTCAGCTTTGAAATATTTTTTTTTCATTTTAAAATGAATTAATAAAACACTTTAACTGTGGGATTAAAGTTAGCTTTAATCTGAGGACCTAAAAGGATCACTATTAAAATGATTTCTCAAGTCTGTCTAAGGAGAATATTCTTCGCAGGGGTGTATTTGAAATAGAAATTGGTATAATGCATTACAGAAATATTAAGAAATCAAGAGATTTTATACAGAGCATTAGGCTATTTCCTAAAAAAAAAAAAAAAAAAAGGAAAGAACCTTCTAAAACATTCAGTAATACTTTCATGCTTTTCTGAATCACTGAAGACTAAATATTCGCCAAATAAAAAATTAACAATCAGTGTTCTCTCAACAGTTCTATAATGTGCACTTCCTGAAGAGCTGGAGTTTGGAAGGGGGAGGGTCAGAGAGACTGAATATCTAACTTTGTTGAAATCAAACTTTAAAGTCAGGTATTTGAGAGGTTAATAACTATCAAAAATAGAAATTCTTTTCCATCAAAAATCTTTTGCCATGATGAGCTTTTATGTAACAGTACACATATGACCAAATAAGTTATTATCCACACTTTCTTGTTATTTACCTTTTCATTAATATATTGTCATGAATTTCAATACCTCCAGTACATGCAGGTGTATAACTCTGTCCTAAAAAATATAGCAATTATGAAGTAAATATGAGTGGCAATCAGTCATTGAAAGCATCTCTCCATTATCTTCATGATCCTTAAAAATTGCAGTGGGGAATCCTTATTTAATGTATAAAAATAACATTTAATAGCTGGAAAATGTTTTAAGTTCCTTTCAATTGCAGGTTACAAGATAATCATCTTGCGGGAACATGCCTCAGCATTTCCATGTATTCACAGTTGACAAAATGAAATGTCTTCTTTAATTCTTTTGGCAGTTGAAGAAAAGTGATCGAAACCTTTTGTTATACAGCCTTCAAGATTAAGTGATCACATCTGTTGAGTAGTTTTTGAAGGATGTAGTATAGATTCGGGTAATTAGCTAGAAGCTCTTTTTTTTCCATTAACTTGTAGGCAGAGTACGGTCTCCAAAGTTTGTTATCAGACTTGAGAGTTGCAAATGATGTTATCAAAGTTCAAGCCGCTTGATTATAGCATACTTTCAACATTTTCAAATACTCCCGGTGCAGTTTCCTTGCTATCTAAGATAATCAAGCAGATAATGGATTTCACATTTCACGGTGATGGAAAACTGTCAGGAACATTTTGAGGCACTAATGACTGTGGGCATAATACGCCCTTTAACTGTTTTCATCTGCAGGAGAAACGTGTAGCTTTTGCCCTGAGCAGTTGCATCTTTTGAATGAATGTTGCAAACAATACCAGTTAATTTGCTGATGCGCTGATGTGGTTTATATGAATGTCTATACATAATGGATTTATTCTGTGGCTTCTGCAGAAACTATCTTTGAGTTTATTCACAACAAAAAAGGTTTCAGTTTTGCTCTTCAGATCTTATTATGCTAGAGTTATTTTTATGATCTGCTGCGACGCAAGCTATCTTGTATCTGACAATCCATTGCAAACAAATGAGAAACAACTTCTGGATCTACTACAGAAAGCCTTATGGCAGCTATTGCAGTCTGTACCGATCTGTGCAAATTATTTTCTTACTTATTCCATGAAATGCAAAATCTTTTCTTTTTATCTTGTCTTTTGGGTGGAATGCTACTACTAAAGTAATTGTCACAGTCATGATTCATGGTGGGCTACGATTAAACCGACAACAAATAAATACCAGCATATCTGGCTCCATATCACACCATGTTCATTGTGTTTATTCTCTGCTGTTTGTCTATTGAGCAAATAATCTTTAGATATTATGCCTTCCACAGGCAGCATTTATCTTTCCATGCCAAATAACTGCACATGCAAGAAATGCCTAGCTGCAGTTTTTTATGTAGACTCAGTTTGCTCCACATATGTATTTCAAATATATCATTTGCACTGTAATGCTCAAGACTGTAATGATTCTTAGGCTTCTTAGGCGTTAGGGGCGCTGTGTATGTGTAAATTATTGCTGTTTGAAGCTAGACACAGAATTTGATTTCAATAAAATTGATCTTTCATTTTCTTGGTCTTCAGTAAGGGTGGTTCAGTTCAACTTCAGAGAGTTAGCTGAGGAGGAGTGAGTCCAGAAAAATACTTGTTTCACTTTTCTGCCTCATTGTGACCAGGTTCTTCAGGCATCCTGAGATCACAGTCAGCACCCGATCCACTACTGAGGGAACTTTCCCCTCGCTTTGAAACTCCCAGAGTGTTTGCCCTGAGATTAAAGAGAGTTTGGTTTTCTCAGGTCCTTATTCTGTAATTTTCTCAGCACCACCAAAGACGCCAGGAAAGAAATTCGTATGTCCAAGCTGAAGTCCATGTACAGTTCTCAGGGCACCTGTTTCGTAACACAAACCAGTTCTAACAAAGAAGCAGCATTTCCTGATTACATAGCTATTGTAAACTTTCCAGACATTTCCAGTCTTGCTTACCCTTTCCTCAGCTGTATGCAAAGCGCAAAAATATTGTGTTTCAACAAGAAATGTCTCAAGCATCCCTGATTTGCTTCATAGGAGCAATTCAAGGTGGTTGAACTTTTGTAGTTGTTTTTTGTTAAAAAGCTTGGGTTCGTATAGGCTGAATTCTTCAAGGTTCTGTAGTATTGGTCTATAAAATTCTATTCAATTGTTTTGGATGTCCCCTTCTTCATACAAGAAATAAAATAAAGAACGTCACCAATAATAAATAGTGAGTAGTCAACCTAGAAGAGATACACAGAGCTAACCAAGAGGAAGATGTGTGCACACACATTTAACTGAACATTGCCTGAACCAGGGCTTCCCCATGGGCATCTCAGTCCTCTTGGGATTCAGACCGTTAGGTACTTTCAGAAGAGATAACAAGACAGAAGAAGGTGGTCAGGTCCTCCACAGCATTGTCATTTGACTTCTTTTCAAAAAAGGTGGAACCTGGATTCTAGACCCTCCTCAAATGCGTACGTGTATGTGTACGTGTAGGTGTATGTGTGTGGGTGCATGGGCGAGCGTGGGGGGGGTGGCAGGGTGGCAGCTCCTAGTTTGTGAGAGAAGGTTCTGCTCACCTTCCTGCTTCTGGGGATGGTGGATAGTCTCCATCCCTTTTGCTGACGTTTGAAGGGACATGAAGGAACTTGCAACAAAGATTCTTTTTTTTCCAGGTGTGCAAGAAGGAGCCTTATTGTGTGGCCACTAGATTATACTGTCTACTGGAAGATGAAAACCGTTCTTTCACACCTCTGTGGTGTAAAGTAGGCCTGCAATCCAGCAGGAACCAATTTGTTCCTGAAGGTCAGTACATAATGTGAAATTTCTTAAGTGCTAATAACGGGTCATTCTTTTTGTTCTGGTTTTCAGTGCCAGTTGGTAACATCATCTGTTAGTGATGAACATTAAATGCTTATAAAACTATAAAGGGATCATTTCTAAACAGTGATTTGTGTGACTCAAAGACGCTGATGACCAACAAGGTATTTTACATACTTTATTAGTAATGAAAATATTCCTCAAAGACATGGCTCCACCTACAACTTGCTTAGCTCCATCAAGAAGGAAATGAAGCTCCTCTCGTTCTTCTTACTTGTTGAATAGATTGAATATCTACACACTAAGCAAGAAGTTAAAATTATGTCACCAGAAGTAGTAACATCCTCTTAAATACTGCTTTATGTTCTTGTGGAGTAGAAGAAATGAAACAGAAGACTTAAGAATAGCCTTGAAAAGAACTTTAAGGAACAAAAGCATGTAGAACTTGTAAAAAAGCTAGACAAGTAATACTTTAGAAACCCTGACCTTGAATTATAAAATACAGTAGTGCTACACTCAAAGCATGTATTAGAATAACTCATTAAAAAGTGTACTCTGCATCTTGCACACATCAGTTTTTCTGTTTGCATTGCTGCATTAAGTTCAAGGCACAGTTTTTATGGTTTTGGTTTTTTTATAAAGAAAATGATACAAAAATACACTACTAGTAACGCAAATATTAAAAATAGGATTAAATCCAGTATACTCAAATATCCATTATCAGATATCTTCTGGGCATAGGCCAGAAATTAGTATAACATTGTCCACTCCAATTTCTCCAGTTTTGCCCTTCCCACGTTCTGATTCAAAAGTGACCTGTCATAAGAAAAGAGATGTATTAACATTGAAAATGTAGTTTATCCAACCATTTAGCAATTCTTAACATTAATTAGTTATAATGCTATATCTGAGGAATGTTTTATCACAATGCAGGACTTAATGACTTAAATCCTTGCAGTTTTTAGAGTTTCTGTGTATTATTTGAACTAGACGTATAATCCTCTGCACAGATTTACAATACCAAATGGATTGCTTTAATAAGATTGTACAAAGAAAATGCAAATTGCGTGAAATCCTATTATAATAATGTAGTATTATCACAGTATGTGATGTTAGTGCACTTCATTTCTTGAAGACATTACAACTGTTCATTTTTGATCTATTTGGATCCTTAGGTTTTGGGTGTATATTATATATATATATTTACTCTGTCTATATAGTATGTATGTGTATATATATATAGCATAGTATGTATACTATACAGAGAGAGTAAGTTCATTTTTATGAATAGGATGCCTGGGTTTTTATTTTATAGTCTGATTCTCATTTATGTAAGGGCTTTTCTACATCATTCCAGCAGTGCAAAGAACCTTGAAAAGGGCTTACATTTCATGTATACTCACAGTATTCAGTTATACAGTAGAAGCCTTTACATAGCACTGAAAACGTTCAGTCACATAAATGAAAACCAGGCCCTAGAATTTCAAGGAGAAACTTGCTGAAGTCCTGACTGAGGCAGTTTTCAGGCATACATCAGTGCAGAGTGTTCCCTGTTGGCTAGTATGTCCTGCTCCTAAGGCAATTGCCTACCCTTGATTATACATGATATCTCCTTTTGCTCTAGTGGTCTGGTTTAGTGTGGTTCGAGAGCATCCTCTTCTATGGAACAGAAAATTTTAGTTTTTCCAGGCATGTATGTATGCTTCTGTTGCATGAGACATTAAGGACAGATTTTGATTGCTTGTGTTAATTTATGATCTGATGCAGTTTTTTTCCAAAATGACAGTATTACTGGCATCAGTGTCCTAACAAACTGGGGTAATTCAGTTCTGAAATTTCAACCAGATAATAACTTCTGTGCCTCCTAAAATGTGTGCTCGTATTTTCCATTTCAGATAAGCCTTTCAATTGCCAGTAAGTGATGCCTATAAAACAGTTGGTGGAACACTTGAGGATTAGGAAATTAAGCTGTTGTGTTGGTTATGGCAGTTGGCTTATAAATTGTGTTATACTTACGCTGTTGGTTGTTTCAGCCCCCTGAAATATCTCTATTTTTCCAGTTCTCCACCTTTCATCTTTTCCTTTATTCTCCTCCCAGACAGGAGCAGTTTTTTTGTTTGCCAGGAATACTCGAAGTTTCCCCACTCTCTCGCCAGCAAGCCGATAACTGAAAATCAAGCAGTAGCTGCTCTTTGGTTTGAGGTCGGTGAGGAGAAGTTTTAGACGCCCCATATCCTTCTTGTGCCCCACAAAAGCTGGAACTACCATGTAGTACCCATCGCCTTGTTAAAAAAAAAAAAAAGAAAATGCATCTTTAATGAACTTGTGTTATTTATTAGCAAATTGCATACATATTTGCTAAGAAAATACGTGGAAGCTGTGTTACTTGAATAACTTAAAATCAGACTGGAGAAAAGCAGCAGGGAGTGTACTTTACAAGGAATAAGCTTGCACTGTTGGAAGTCAGATCAGTTTACAGAGGAGACGAGTTCGTATTTCATTGGCAATTACAGTCATTCTCCCTTGCACTATCTATCTTTCAAAGGCAAAACCATCCCAGTTTTTCAAATGCAACAGCCTGAAACACACTGCTGTGCCTCTGTGGTCAGATTGTTTCCAGTACTTGAGCTAGCTCAATACTCTCTCCACTGTCCTCTGCAGTGATGACAAACTCATAAAGGAACTGATAGCTTATTCCCCAAATCCTGGAGGACCAGTGAAATGAGAGAGACACACAAAGTGATAAAGGGATAAAACATCTGGGCCCATAAATAAAGTAATAATCAGCAGATCTAAGTTCGGGGAGAGGGGGTAAGGTCAGGGTAAGGTCTTCCTGGAAGTGACAGGACAGAGAACGGAATTGGGGAAAAGGAAGTATATGTAGCAGGAAAGGAAGGATTAGTGAAGAAAGACTAGGATGAAAAGATGGGAAGCGGGAGAGAATGTGTGTGTAGGAACTGGAGCAAGTGGCCAGCAGGATCTGCAGGATCCACTGGTCCCTACTGCAGCAGCTCCTGCAACCATATCCTGTGTCATGGGGGAAGAGACATCCTTTCAAACAAGTTTCTTCAGCCACACCTTTTTATATACACCAGCACAGCAGTCACACATTGCACTCATGGAGCTCTTTCTCAGGTTTTAGCAGGCCTGCCGTTGGTACTAGGTCAGGTACTGGTTGTTCTCGAATAGCCCCCTGCCCTTGGCTCATTCTGAGGAATGCCAGCACTAGTTTGTCTTGCAGAGTTTGAGATTTCTGAGCAGTTATCACAGTGCTGTCTAAGCCATGCGAGTGACTACATTGCCACATCCATCTAAATGGCAGATGTGTGGTTAAATGCCCTACCAGTCTTGGAGAGACACAACACGTAACTAATAAGGTTTCTGTTGCCTTTCTGAATGCAATTCTGAACAGTTACATTCTAATAATTTTTCTCATCTTTTGATTCGTTTGTGTTGAAATACATTGCTGATTACCAGTTGCCACTGGATATTTCAAAGAAACAATTTCCACACCCAGCATTCTCTGCCTCCTTTTTTCTTTTATAAAGATAACCCACTGATAGAAAAGCTAATTCTTGATTCTATTTTCCCCTCCATCCCTCTTTTTTTGGAGCGGGTGAGCCATCAAATCAAAGCACATCTAGAGGACAGATATTTAAATACCTCTATCTCGATCAGCAGGATTCCAGTCAAAGTCATCATCAGCATCTTGTTTCCAGTCGCAGACTCCTCGACTGAAGCTGCAATCAACTGAAAAAAAATTGGCAATGGAGACTCAGAGATAAGAGGAGCACTATATCATAAATACTGATAAAAATAATTTGCTCTTTATTCAACCAGTTATGAATGTATAGGTCATTCTAAAATTATCTACAATCTGAGTTCAGATAGTGTTGACCTAGATTAAACTGCAAAAAAGCAAAACATTAGAATTTATATAGTAATTCTTTCTTTAACTCACAGGAAAATCTATTGTGTCTTTTTACTGCCAATCTCCCATCTGCACATGAGTTTGTAGGCTGTGACTTCTGTATACTGAGTGCCTGCTGATTGCCAGGTCTAGTTGGGAGTATTAGTTTTGAACTGTAGCATCACAAATGGTTTAAGATCTGCCAGTGTTAGAGCTTTCCTCTCTCCATTTGTTATGCTGCTGTAGTTGTCATCAGCTGAGATCACGGAATCACAGAATCACAGAACAGTAGGGGTTGGAAGGGACCTCTGGAGATCATCTAGTCCCACTCCCCTGGCAGAGCAGGGTCACCCAGCGCAGGCTGCACAGGACTGCGTCCAGGCGGGTTCTCCATCTCTCCAGAGAAGGAGACTCCACACCCTCCCTGGGCAGCCTGTTCCAGGGCTCTGTCACCCTCACAGTGAAGAAGTTCTTCCTCATGTTCAGGCGGAACTTCCCGTGTTCCAGTTTGTGCCCGTTGCCCCTTGTCCTGTCGCTGGGCACCACTGAAAAGAGTCTGGCCCCATCGTCTTGACACCTGCCCTTGAGATATTGATAAGCATTGATGAGGTCCCCTCTCAGCCTTCTCTTCCTCAGGCTGAACAGCCCCAGCTCCCTCAGCCTTTCCCCATAGGAGAGATGCTCCAGTCCCCTCATCATCTTTGTAGCCCTCCGCTGGACTCTCTCCAGTAGTTCCTCGTCTTTCTTGAGTTGGGGAGCCCAGAACTGGACACAGGACTCCAGACGGGGCCTCACTAGGGCAGAGTAGAGGGGGAGGAGAACCTCCCTCGACCTGCTGGCCACACTCTTCTTAATGCACCCCAGGATGCCATTGGCCTTCTTGGCAACAAGGGCACATTGCTGGCTCACGGTGAATTTGTCATCCACCAGGACCCCCAGGTCCTCCGCAGGGAGATGCTCAAGCTCCAATTCTATCCATTGAAAGAGAGAAGCTGGCCTCCCATGAGAGGAATCCTTTACGTCAGCACTTGATACTCATCCTACACGGAGCTGGGAATAGCCCAGATCAGCTGACCTTTAGAGCACACTGGAAGAGGGTATCGCCCAGAGCACACCACAGCCTTCGTGACTGTGCAGATGAAAAGCATTACATACACAAAGAAAGAAACACTGTGCAATGCAAGCATGACAGATCAGATTAAGAATAATACGTCAGCCATCTGAATTTCCTCAGAAAGAAGTATCCTTCTTGTTCTTTTCATGTATTTTATCATGAGACAGAGAAGTGCAGTACATGGCATTTAGAGAGCTTTACTGTATAAATCCGTTGTTTCCGAGTCTACTGCTTTCTGAATTGAAAACCCCCCAGTATCTTACCCTTAATGTCAGTCAACACATCTGTCTATTTTGTTTTGTTTTGTTTTCTTTAATATTTGGAAGCATTTGTTTTTGGGTGAAACTCACCTTGTCCTAAAAATACTCTCAGCTACAGCCAATTCCAGCATTTCAGTCCCTGCCCACTTGGCTGGTAACTCCCCAGGAGGATGCTGCTGCCCTGTAAATGCATCAGCTCAATACGATCTCTCAGTCCCTCCTTTTGGATTCTGCTTTTTTCTGTGTCTCTCATAAGCAAGTCCTTATAGTCAGCTTCATGATTCTGTCCATGACAGGGGAACTGTTTCCCACCAGGAGAGCGGGAGAGAGTGCCTTTTGATCTGCTTTTATGCTCTGCTTTGACCAGAGCTACGCTGCAGTCTGTTATAGTTCCCAAACGGAAGTTTTCAGTTTGAAAATGTGTGAAGCAGTTTCCCTAGGCACAGCAGAAGCTTAAGTTGTGCACATAAATTGGCAGGTCTTGGACCTTGTATGCTCCCCTGACTGATTTTACAACAATTTTTTAATGTGAGAAAGAACAGGTAGAACAGGTATCTTAGTCTGATTTCCACAGGACTTACTGATGAATTGGAACTATCAGAAATTCATAGCCAGGCTATTTAAGATTCAGGGTATATATTCATTCAGTCTTGTGCAGGGGAAACTGCTATTGACTTCAGACAGCGGATGAGGAGAAAAACCAAGACAATATGGCTGAAGGACATTGGCATATTGTTGCGTGCTATGCAACACTCTTCTAACATGGTTTCGTTTTACAGATGATAGAAATGACTTTATTTTTTCATGACTATGAAATAAATCAAGTGAAATTCAATTGCAAGTCAAGTTTCAATGTGGGGGAGCTTTCTATACATGGCTTATAAACAGTTAAAGTATGTTTTGAAAAGGACACAAAACCAGCTTCTCACATTGGAACTGGCAGAATGGTTTGGCCAGATACTGTCTCTAACATGCTCACCAAACCTTTGTTTTATGTTAAAGGCTTTTAAACTGGTTCTGGCTTGGCTAATATAGGTTGTCATGAAAACACACAATACACAGGAAAATAAATACTGTAGAATAAAAATAATCTACCTTCTTGCTCTGGTCTCGACACTGGGACTTTCCTCTGTGCCAGGAGGGGGCCGAAGGCAGCTGCTTCTTTCACCTTGGGAACTAGGGAAAGCAACTTGTAAGTGCTGAGTCATCACAGGGACAGAAAATGGAACTTTATTCCTTTATACCAGTTGCCATCATTTATTTAAATAACTCAATGTATGTGTTTTCCACTCTACCACCAAACTCACATTCCTAATCCCAGTTAGATACTAACTCTGAATTGAAAAACTTTGTTTAAATTGCTGCTTTCCACAGAACTGTGCCTTCTAAGCTGTGGGCAATGGAGCTACAAGATTCACAAGGTCATAAAACGTTGAACATATGATCTTTCTTTGGTGCGGTGATCTGCTTTCTTGCTACAAAACTTCAACTAATGATCGAAGTACCTGAACTCTACCAGACAGTGAAGACAACAACTCAACGGCTCGGCAGCATGCTGCCAACAGCAGCCTCAAAAAATGGGTAATGTCAGAGACTTTGTAAAAGCCATAAATGTTGGGGGATGAAAGGCCCACAGCTCCGTATTCAGGTAAGTGATAGCTGGTGCTGCTGTGACAGAAGCCCCAGGAAATTATTTTTCTGAAGCCGTACTCTCTGCTGGGGTACACGTTCTGCAAACCCGATCAGCTCTGCAGTCTGTTGGGAAGGAAGGGTGCAGCGACTGCCCTAGCTCTTCCTCACCCTCCCCACAACAGCTGGCAAGCACAGCCTGATGTTTTGATAACCAGTCCTGGTGGAAACCCCCGAACAAGTCCTTTCGTTAAAATTGGTTGACGTGTCTTGTGCCAAACTGGAAGAGTCAGTACAGCAGCACAATCAATGAATGTTAGGTGCATTTTCTAAGATACTGGCCTGAAGGAGGTAGTTACTCAAGAAGCACTATTTTTCAGCAGCAGCCTCAGAGACCAAGGCTAAAACCTCTTCTGTCTGATGACCTACGAAGATATAGAAGCTTGCAAACTCTTATTTACTCTAAGTAATACTCTAAAATACTCTAAGTATTTTTAATGTTCTGTGATTAAGCTTCTTTTGTACTATTTCAAGTGATTAGCAGAGAAGTGCACTCACTAAAAAAAAAATTATAGTTCAACTTCATTGTGCAGAGCCTGTGCAAGTAACTGATCACCCATGAGGTAAGGGGAAGATCTGCTTTCACTGGCAGAGGATTCTATCCTTTGCAAACACACATGCAGATGATATCTATGATATATACATACACACCTATGAAAACAGGGGGACCTTAACTGTGCCAATTTAGGGGAGGAGTGAGGAAGGATCCTTTGGGTTACTGCTTACAGAAGGTGTTAGTGGAAAGCCTGACAGACTGAAGTTCACTTTTCAGCCACACCACGTGGGCAGCAGCGCTAAGAAAAGTTCAGACTTCCTCAACAGTGCCAGATGATAGGAGCTATGGAAATTACTTTTCCCTACTCAGCATTGTATCATGTACGCTATTAGAAAGTCGCAAATGCCAAGTATTTTAAAAATCATTACTTTCTTATGCACAAACGTGTTCAGAGGGGAGTTTGTTCCCGTGGGTTTCACTGAACTAGGGCTTTCCATCCAAATACTCCAACATACTCACAGTCGTAAACACATACTCAAGAATATACCTACAACTCACTGCAATCCAGAGCCTCCTAGCTCCATAAAGACTATGCCATCTACTTAACCTTTCTTCTCCTTTAAAACTGTCAAAAATTGCTGCTCTGTGTGCACACCAGAGAAAACACACACTAACGAAGAGGCCCTGGAGGCACTTCCAGAGGTGCTGCATTGAGCCGAGAAAGGAGACTCACGCAATCTTATGAGCTTTCTGATGAATTGCCAGGAGCATGTCCTCTCTTGTTGCCCTTGCAGCCTTCCCCTCACCCAGACCATTGCTTAAATCACCTGGATAATATTCTTACTTAAGGCAAGGATTAATATATCTTTCTCCAAATTAATATGTCTACATATACACATTTAGGAACAGGCACATAGAGATTAGGTGTTAAGTTTACTGTCATGCCATACACTTGGCCTCGTACTTAGTGAAAGAGGCTCAGGCTGTGAAAACCCTTGCCAAAATGAAGAGAGCTATTAAAATATGATCAGTTCTGGAAAGAGTGGAGTGATTTAACAGAAGACAACAGCTGCCAGAATGATTTATTTATTGAGTTATTGAATTACACTTGAATTCACTTAAGGGATATACATGCAGGTGTAGCTGTGTGCTGCAGCTGCTTCAAGTGAAGAACTGTCATGCACATAAAAAGAGCCAAATTTTGTATCCAAATCTCTTTTTGTTTTCAGTGTCAAGCATTACACTCAGGTTCTCCACTTACTGGAAGATATTACCTGTGTATTATGAAAAACTGTAAGCTTCAGCTTACAGAAAGGTTTCCAAGAAACCTTACTTCTTTGAATGTGCCTACATTTTATATCAGACTATTATTGGACATAGCCAGGATCCAAAGTTTACCCCCTCCTAAGTACTAGGTAGGAGTCAGGATTGCTCTTTTCAGCTCTTCTGCTGTCAAGTGGTGCGTGCAGAAAGGCAGGCCTTGTCTCATGTTCCCTAAGAACATACTCTCACCAACAAATCTCACATATGTCCCACTTCAGGCACAGCAGAGTCTATCCTTCTTTCTGTACTGCTGGTGCCCACCCATCTACTTAGCTGCAGTTACTATATAATCTCTACATATAAAACACTTCATATCATGGTGCCACACATTCTTAACCGTTGATGTCATCGTGATACTCTTATGAGGTAAGATGGGTTGATCTTATGAGCAGGAATTAGTGGCAGAGAGGACTAATGCCCAGGTCTTCAGAAGTACCTACGTAACTAACTACCACCAATTTCCATAGGAGTTGTGTCTATGAACGTCTGTGATGAGCTAAGCATAAGTACATCGGTGACGTTCTGGTCCTGAGAACAGCCACCTTGCTGCTGACACAGGTTCTTCCATCTGCAAGAAATTCAGTGTTGCTATCTGTGACATATATCTGAGTATTGCCCCTGTTCTGAGGAGGGGGAATCTCTTTGAGCCACGTTAGACGCAGTTTGTCAATTTTAATATGTATCAGGAACTGCAGCAAGGAAAGAGACTTTCTGCAAAATGGAACAGCCCCAGCCAGCTCTATCTGGCTGAAAGCACTTCCATAAAAAACAACAGGACTCACATAAAACAACTCTGAAACTACTGAGGATGTCTGCAATCATGGAAACGCTTCTTAGCAATAACCTCAGAAAATGAAAAAGGAGTGCTGAAAAGAAGCATTGAGACATTTGTTCTAGTATAAACGCACCTAAATAGAGTGCCGTGAAGGGGATTGAGAAACAAATTTATACATGAAACTAGAATTCCACTTTAAAACCACCAGGCTTCCAGGGAGCACTGCGCATAATGAAATAGATGAGGTTTGAGAGCCACCTCCGAGCCATCCCCCTGTCTGGGGACCTTTAGATACCTAAGTCTGGAGGAAAGGAGGCTGAGGGGAGACCTTATCGCTCTCTACAACTACCTGAAAGGAGGTTGTAGAGAGATGGGGGTCAGTCTCTTCCCCCTAGTAACGGACGACAGAACAAGAGGAAATGGCCTCAAGTTGCGCCAGGGGAGGTTTAGATTGGATATTCGTAAAAATTTCTTCACCGAAAGGGTTGTCGGGCATTGGAACAGGCTGCCCAGGGAGGTGGTGGAGTCACCATCCCTGGAGGTATTCAAGGGACGTTTAGATGTGGCGCTAAGGGATATGATTTAGTGGGGAACTTGGTAGTGCTAGGTTAATGGTTGGACCCGATGATCTTGCAGGTCTCTTCCAACCAGAACAATTCTATGATTCCATGATTCTATGAGTCTAAGTAAAGAAAGATAACAGACTGCCACTAGTTAGGGTCAAGCATATCCTTTCATACAGTGCACAGTAGTGTCCTAGAAGTGCAGGCAGACACCAGTTCACTCTGCCCATCAAACAGGCTTGTAAGCACTGGCCTGCCAGTTGCGCCAACTCTGACTACATGACTTCTTGTTTGCAGCTGGCTTGCACCCAGCTTGCTTAGAGCACGACTGGAGCGAGCTCAGGTCTGCCTGAAAAGTACCACGGAGCCAGACCCTCAAGTCAGTCTGTAAGTCAAATAAGGGCCAATGAGATCACAAAAGCAATAGGAAGCTTCAGGAGCACATCTAGAAAAGCACTGCTTGGACTAAGCTGCAATATTAAAAGGTTCAAAGTTAAAAAAAAAAAAAAGGAAAAGAAATCGAAACCCCAAACCCAGCAAGCAGAAGCTCAGCAGAATAGGTCTGTGGAGCACTGTTTTATGGACACCCTTCAGAACAAAAGCACTGGTAAGCGACTGGTAAGTGACTCTGTGGTGCTGAAGTAGCTTACTGCAAACACTGATACATTTTCCTTTCTGTGCACTTGATTTCACCTCTCTGCTTTGCCAACTGCTGTATATAAAATTACTTATAGTGCATTTGGAAATGACATTTTTGTCTGAAAAAATATGGCTTGGTTTATAGCTTGGAAGTAATTTTCTATTTGTCTGCAGTAATGCATGTGCTATCCCTAAAGCTTTAAATCCTTTTTTTTTTTTTTCTGTTAGTGGGACTGTATTTCTTATAAATCATCTGTGGCATCACATTGAGCTCTTGATGAGGCAGCTATACTGGAAGAACAGATATACAGCAGAATATAAGCACCCATGTATTTAAGTATGCTAGTTGTGGGAAATGTGGTGTATTTTCATTTCTTGTTATGGCTGTTTGATTTTTCTGTCCCCTGGAAAATGTCTATGCTTGGTTTTGCCTAGGTAGTCTAGTTAGTCTAAATGTAAAAATAACACACAAAATTTGGGAAAAGTAACTCACTGACAGTAATTCTAACACGTAGAATTCTAAAGTACCTGAAACTGCAGCATGTGGGAACTCTCACAAAAATGTTACTCGCTGTCTTTCTAACACTGCTCTCTGATGTTCACAGCCCATAAAAAAAAACCCAGAAAAACAGAATGGGCACTGTAAAAAAAATCAAGCAGAATATAAGAGGTATTAAAATGAAGACTAGCTTCCTATATATACACTATATCACTATGTCGGACTGAAAAGAATACGCCACATCTCTGCTACCACATCCTCCTCTGAAAGAATTACATTTGCCAGATGTCTGACATCTTTTGAGCCTTTTACCTATAGCTGTGGACTGAGCTGTGATGTAAGCATTATTCGCTCACACAGTGGTCTAATTATCAGAAAAGAATAAGATTAAGAGCAAACACCCTGATTAACTGAGAGAGTGCTCTTGTTCAGAATTAAGAGCCTAGAACCCATAAGGAAAACAGTCCAGTTTTATTATTGCCAAATAAACCAGAAAACCAAAACCTCTTTATCATTCTTGGTGCTATCAAAGGAAGGGGCTCTGTAGTTAACATGGCTGGTTACATTATACTATGGGAGTCTTTTAAGCACAATATGAACTGCACGAACTGATAAACTACAGAATATGGAATTTAGCAATGGCAATACCATTCTGGATTATATACGAAAAGCCTATGTTAGATCAACTTGGATGACACCGAGCACTGAAATGTTAGAAAATGACAGAACTAAGGTTGTGCGTGATCAGTTTGCCTCCAGCTTTAGTGTAGCATCAGTACAGTCCTTGCTTCTATAAAGAAGCACTTTGGCCAGCCTCTCTCTCGTCTTCTGTGTACAGAAAGGACATTTCTCACACAGTAAAGAGCTTTCCAAGGCTTTGTTTTACTCTCATTATTTTGTATATAAATGCTTGTGTCCTTTACTGTGCACAACTAAAATCCTGCACCAAAGGTGAAGCCCTCTTCAGCCTGTACAGCCTGATGTTTGTTTTTTACAAATATTAACATATTAATACTTATATGACCCTTATGAGATCCAGGCAGTTATTTTGTTCACTAATTGTGAATATTCAGAGTACAACATCTGGGATCTGACATTTCAATGTCCATTGCATTTTATATCACTTTATATCTAAAGCGCACTTCCTACTGAGTTAACAGCTGTAGTTGTGGGTGTTTATCACTTCTGGAAATCAGAGCTTAGGATCTCATGTCATGCAGAAAATGGGGAACACACGGAACTGAGAACACTAAAAGACAGCCTTCCCCACCCACCCTACCTCCCTGCAGCCCCTGCCTCACTTTCTATACATCTGCAATTTTTGCAACCAATAGGACAGAGTCCTATTTATTAAACTGCCCCTTTCACAGCAGGACAGGTCCTTCCTTCACACCGAACAAGGTAAGGATCCCATGGAAAATAGTCATTTAAAGTTATTACGGACTGTATCATAAGGGATAAAAATACAAGAAGAAAAATTTAAGTTTTCACCGATGATCTTAATTTTGGCATTTGTTAAATGTTGGGGGCTTCACTTTGCTATCTTTAACTATTGTGTTTTTAAAAAAACCTGTGAGTAGTAGTTTTCACAAAGGTCCTGTATTTTGATAGTTGGCTGATTTTAATAATTCCAATCTCCATATAATAATTCCTTTTTTCCCTACAGTATTTTTCTGTGGCTCCCTATATACTTATGATGTAGTAAAACTACTATGATAAAATAATACATAAATTTAAAAATAATAATTAAGATCTCTGTAAAGTGTGACCCATCCATTTTTCCTAATTAACTCCTCTTCCTGGAAGACAAACAATACCAATATTAATAATACAAAAAGCAGATGCAATGTGAATACTTGAGGGGATTATATGGAGGAACTTAATGTGGTAGTAAAGGAATCACTGCTGAATAGACATCAGCAGAGGAGGAAAAAAACAATGTGTAAATTTACAAGCTGTAAGTTTGAGCTAATCATGTATTACAAAGGATCATTCAATATCATTAAAAATGAAAGTGTTTTTAAAGCCAAACATTCAAGCAATTAAGTGCCTGAATCATGACTAAATTTTTATAACAACAAGGATCAAGTATAGCATATGGAAATTTAAAAGGAAAGGAAACAACAGTTAACATATGCAACCCATCTTGAAAGAAAAATGCAAGTGGCACAATGCCTTAAGTCCTATACATAGTTGAGATTAAACAAGAAAGCCATAAATAATACAAGTTCACATACTTAATGAAACTACATCTTGGACATACTAGTATCCCTGTATAAAGAAGCACACCAGCCTTCTGCCAGTATCCTCTGGCAAAATAAAATCTCTCTAGCATGTTCAGCATATAAATCCGTTATATTAATAATGGAAAATTCCAGCCAAATGTGACTGGAACAAAGACAGTATAAGCAAAAAATACAGATAAAACATAGTGCTTTAATATTTTCACTGCTGTTAGTTGTAGTGGCAATTCTGTAGAGACAAGCAGTCTCTACTTAGCCCAGGTATCTGGTGTTCAAATGTCCTGGTTTGGTTGAGAAAGTCCTTGAAAAAGAATTTCAACAAACATCACGACAAAAATCTCTTGCATATTATTTTGACTTGGCTTTTCCTATGGACAAAGGATTTTCCCTATGTGCCCTCACTCAAACTGAAATCTTGGAAATGAATCCATTCCAAATAGTGTAGCACTGAGTACTCAACGGGAGGGTTACATGATCCACCCTTTGCAACTGCATCTGGTCACACAGCCCAGTACAGGAGAGCAGGTTCCCCTCATACCACGAGGCACAGAGAGCAGAGCCCTATGTCCTTTTAACCAAAAAAGATGGTGACCTTACCCTGGGGGCACTATTTCTGACAATTCTTCCTGATCTGTCCAGGCAGGTTACAGAAGAAACCTGTTGAGATGTCTGAGCTACTTCCCTCAATCCATCCATCCATCACAGAAAAGCAGAAAGGGTTAGGAGGACTGACTTGGATGATTTTTTTCCTAACAAACAGGCTGCCTTGCCTCACAACTGAGAAAACAGAAAAGCCCAGTGTCCTTTATGACACAGAATTTTGAATAAATTTAGCTATAATAACAGTATTACTTACAAATATTTAATTAATTATGCATAATAACTATTAACAGAACCTATTACTACTATGCCCCTAAAAGTGCTAGACCAACAATATTGCAATTCTGTTTGGAAAGACAAGCTTTTGTCCCTACAAAAATCACAACTGTGGGGAAGCACACTCTTGCTGAGAGTAAATACCCCTTCAGATTCCACTCGCATTTTGCAGTTATTTAGTCAATCTTTTTGAGTCCTTCCCAGTCTAACCACATTTAGCTGAACATATCTGGTCCTACTAGTGCTGGTCAGTTCATGCCATTCTCTTGGTGCATGCAAGCTCCCCATCAACTTACCTTCATGAAGAAGCTTGAGCACCTGAGAACCTAGTCTTAACAAAAGTCACCATATATATTGCAACTGTTTTCTGCTTACTTTCTCCATACTTCCTGCAAAATTATGGCCAGCTTTGGATTAACTAGCATGACTGGGAAGAGTTGTGTCCTTCTTTAGGATAGTATTTTAGTGGAAATGCGTCTGAAACAGAATTCTCTAGTTGTAAAAGTATGAGATTGGCCAGCAGAAGATTGGGGTTTTATTGCTTCTTGTGAGAGAACGGAGGCAAGTCACTTAATCCTTCGGTCTGAGACTCCAATGCATTTGGCAGTGCCACCATGGTAAGGCTGAACCCCAAGGGTAGCTTGCCATCAAGTGAAAACTTCAACCCCAGTTTGGCCTTAGCTCCTGCCCCTGCTGCCTCTTTTAAGTAAGTGATTTATGAAGACATCCTTAGAAGATGGACAGAAGGCTGCATAAGCTTGTCAGGAGTGAAAGGCTGAGTAAAGAGGTAGGTTGAGACTTAGGTAACGAAGCTGGTGTGGCTGCCCAGAGAGTGGCATCCTGAGCACAGGGCCCTCAACCTTGGAGGCATAGCACTGCTAGCCAGAAACTTTTCACAAAAAGCAGAGAGATTGAGTATAGCCTGGAGGTTAGCACCTTCCCTGGAGAAGGTAAGGTGGGTTGAAGTCCCTGCTGTCTGTGCAATACAGATTTTGAATTAGGGGGGTCTCCTGCAGGCCAGCTGAACTTCCCAGTTTATCAGATGGAAACATGAATGTATTTCCTTTGCTTTGGCTGTTGGGTTTTTTGGTTTGCTTTTTTGTTTGGTTGTTGTTGTTGGTTTTTTTTTAACCTGAGTATCTTGCTGTTCTCTTTTTGTGTTGGCCTGTATGCCAACTGCCTCCTGCCTCTGACAGTCATAAGGTCTGAAGAGGGCTCTCAATACACCAAAGCCCCGCCATGACAGAGAGAGCTATATCATTCCCTCACACTTCTGTAATCCCACCCTTAGCTTTTCTTCTTGTGCAAGGAAGGGCTTGAAGTGGCACGTCAGGCCTGAGTATTTTCACCATTTGGTCCCGTTAAAAGCTGACATGCAGAAGTGTATTTTTGCATGTGGCTAGGTGGCACCTGTTCTGGTATTTTGGAAATATCACCGATTCCTGAGTTGTGAGCTTATGTGCTTACAGTACCAGAGAGGCAGCTAAGTGTCTTCCAGTGTCTACACACAATAGATGCCACTGTTTTCTAAATTGTTTTGAAGTGCTCCATTGAAAGTATAGAAAGAATCACAGAATCATGCAGGTTGGAAGGGACATCTGTAGGTCACCTAGTTTGACCTCCTAATCAGGAGGTTGCTCAAGGCCCAGCTCAGTCATATTATGAGTATCTCCAAGGATGGATCTTTCACAACCTCTCTGCACACCTGTACCATTTTTTGGCCACCTTCACAGTAAGAAATTATTTTCCTTATATCTCGTCAGAATTCCTTTTATTCCAACTTGTATCCATTGCCTCTTGTCCTATTGCTGTATATTTTCCAGAAGAGACTGGCTGTGCCTTCCCTATAACCTTCCATTAGATAGCTGAAGACAGCTATAAGATCTCCCCTTAGCTGCCTGCTAAGGAGCCCTGCTTTCCTGGGGATGGCTGAACACTTGCCTGCCGATGGGAAGGAGTGAATGAATTCCTTGTTTTGCTTTGCTTGCGTGCGTGGCTTTTGCTTTCCCTATTAAACTGTCTTTATCTCAACCCATGAGTTTTCTCACTTTTATTCTTCCTATTCTCTCCCCCATCTCACCGGGGGGGAGTGAGCGAGCGGCTGGGTGGTGCTTAGTAGTCAGCTGGGGTTAAACCACAACACTCCTCATATAGTGTGTTCTCCAGGCCCCTGACCTTGGTGGAGCACTGCTAGACTCATGCCAGCATGTCCACATCTTTCTTGTAATGAGGAGCCCAAAACTGGACACAGCACCTTAGATGTGATCTCACAAGTGCCAAATAGAGGGGAAGAACCACTTCCCTTTTTCTGCAAAGCTTCTTCCTAAGCAGTCATCCCATGTCTGTAATGCTGCACGAGGCTTTTCTCTGCTTTTGCATTTGCTTTTGTTGAACTTCATGATGTTCCTGTCAACCCATTTCCACATCCTGGCCAGGTCCCTCTTAATAGCAGCGCTGCCCTTTAGTGTATGAGTCGCTCTCCCTAGTTTGTTATTGTCAGCAAACTTGAAATACGCCATAAGCACGCACTGTTAATATTTGCAGGAAGGGAGGAGGCTGGCGAACAAAGAGCTGACTTCACTCTGTTTATCAGCTCGCTAGCATAATTTGGGGCAGCAATATTAGTCTATATCCTTAGCCTGAACTGAAACAGGCCAGCTACCACCGAAAACTGAAAAAAGGCAATTTTAGGAGAAGAGTGCCTTGGGCAAAGAAGCTTGTATTCTCAAACATATTTAGGTGAATAATCACATTTTTTCTTGGCTTTCTTACAGTAGCAATATTACAGATCATTTTTTTCCAGAGGACTTTAAAATGATCTTTCCTTTAAAAAAATTATACTTATTTGTTTTTTCAAATCAAATAGCAACAATTTGAATGCTAACTTAAACTTCATCTGTGTTCATTTTTATCATTATGAAATACGGCGCATAATTTTAATTACTGTGGGATAGTATTTATTATTTTTCTATACTTTGGAAAAGAGAAAGTATCATGAATAAACTATTAGCAGGGTGTATTTTTCATATCAGATGTTTTGTCACTACCTTGAAGAATGTTTGACTGAACCAGATGCACTAAAACCCAATTAAAGTGCATTTGAAAACTTTAAGAAACACAGCAAGAAATTGCATAGCATAGAAGACAATAGTTGGAAGGAAACACCAGCAGACTGAGGAAACCTATGTCAATCTTCCTGATAAATGACGAATGTCAGAGATTAAGCAAGACACCTGCTCAAATACCATTAAATGCTTTAAATTTGAGAGTCTCTATTCAGATAAACTCTCGCATTTAAATGAAAGGGATAAAAAACCCCTCTGTGATTCATGACATTATTTTTCTGTTGGGAATGACATGAACAACAGTGGTGCCTATGACATGGTCAATATTATTTGAAACACAAGGACATCAGAGTCTATGTTTTTCCTCTGAACAATACACACTACTTAGGATGATGACTATGCCTAGCACGAATCAAAGCTAATTATTGTCTTACTCGTAATGAAACAGCACACTATCCTGTTTCAGTGGGGCTTCTGTGAAGAAAATGGGGAGAAGCTATGTGCTGTGTCTAAGCAGCTCTGAAAGCCCAGCCTGCAGAGCAGCTGTCAGGACGGCGCACTCCCCCTCTGCTCACACTGACTGCAGATGGATTCCCCTAAAAGGGGGATTCAGTACCTTTAGTCTCACCAGTAGGTATGCTGGGTTGCTTTTCATTCTCTACAAGTAAATTCTGATAAAATGGCTCTAATGTTTTGTGACTATTTTGTCAGTCTTTATATGTATTTTTAAATGGAAACCAGATTTAAAAAAATAATGAAGAAACTTACAAAAGACATCTCCTCTAAGGCTTTGCTCATGGTCAATCTGATTCTCAAAATCTTCCTTCTCCTCTTTGTCTGATTCTTCTGCCTCCTCTTCTGTAGTAGCTTCAGCTTCTTTCTCTTCCTCAGCGTAGCTCCCACCAAGATCAATACCACCTTCATAGTCCAATAACTGCAAGTGGGTCTTAGAAGCTGGTGTCGCAGCTGCTTCTGGGATCACATTCTTGATTGTTTCATGCTTTTTCACACTGTTTTTATGTGCAAGAAGTTTCTTAATTGTGTCCTTGGCTGTTCCAGAGATTCTTGGAATTTCCTTCACTGACTTTTCAGGGATAACTAGAAACAAGAAGAAGACATTAAATATTCATCTAAGGAATCATTCAGCAATCACAACATTCAGAAATGGCACCATGGTGTCCTTTAAAATGTCCAGAGACCTATACAGCCAAATTCTCTACTATGAGATATAAGTTCAGCTCTGCACAGAACTGAATACGCATGCACTAGTTACACATTTAGCTGTGTTGTATAGACAACGCATCTGAAAACGCCAAATCTTCCTGCAATTCCAAGGTGGACTAGACCATAAATGTAAAATTTCCAGAGATCTTTACTATTTTATGATTCCTCTTGGTTACAAAATACTAAAAGGATAACCAGCTGTGTAGTATCTTGCAACTTTGGATTCTGCTCAGAAACACAAAGGCTGCCAGAAGTGAAAAACTTAGGAGTGGAGTAAAAGTCAATCAAGATTGTTCAAATCTGTAAAACAAAATTAAAAAAAATTGAATTTGGGGTTTTCCCTACTATGAAGTATAGTGAAGTCAAATACCCTCTGTATCCAGGCAAAAACTTCAAAACATTCATTGGTAAGAGGACTTTTTACATTTACATGGCAGCCCTGATTTTCAAATCATGCTTTCCTTGTCTATGTATTGAGTTTCAAGGCACAAGCCTTTTATTTCTTTTAAAATTCAATTTTTCTCTCTCTACAATGATCAAACTATGTTTGGACGCTTGAATGAGGGACATTTTTCATAGGAACTCATTTGAAGATGTATTTCTAGGGATGTGGGAAGGCAGGATTGATTTTCGACCAGTGGTGGGACCCAGTAGCAGCTCAAAGGGCTCCTTTGAGACAGTATGTTGGCCAGCTGTTCTCCATGTTCTCTTAAGATAGGAAAATTATCAGTTTATATAAAATGGGGAGAGATTTTAGTTACATATTATGAAAAACTTGCTTACTACCCTTGCTAAGGATAGTAAAACACAGGAGCAAGCCACTTAGATTATTTGAACTGTGTATGACTAGAAGTTTTAAAAAATTGTTAGGCTACCATCTGTCATTAATATGCTGGATATGATCTGCCTCAGAGCAAAAGAACAGACTAACTGATCTTTTTTAGTCCCTTCCAGATGTACTTTTCTGTCATCTGACAAAGACTGACGGCTCTTCGTGCTGATGGCCAAATCATAACTGAGGGTTAAAGCCAGGACTACTTTGGATCAGTTTGTTCAAGGTACGAGTACAGTACAAAGCAAATTCAAAGGAGAAATTATGGCAATATTGCAGGTGTTGCTTTTTATCAGCAACATCAGTTGCTGCTCAACATCAATTGAGGAACACCACTGTGCCAAAACTACGTCTGGAAGGGTTTGTGTGACAAATATGCAAGTTTTAGAGAAGACATAAATCTGAGGCGTTCTAGTTTATGAGATGATCCCATCCCACTATAAGGATTCTACTAGAGTTAACCAAGTCCCAACTTGTCGTAGTAACAGAGCTACTGAGGAAGAGAGTGTTCTTGGGGTTTAAAGTCCATGGCAATGGACTTTGAGGATTGAGACAATGAGGCTTTTGAATCAA
This sequence comes from Phoenicopterus ruber ruber, assembly GCA_009819775.1. Classification (NCBI taxonomy): domain Eukaryota; kingdom Metazoa; phylum Chordata; class Aves; order Phoenicopteriformes; family Phoenicopteridae; genus Phoenicopterus; species Phoenicopterus ruber. The sequence continues at coordinate 137,334,988 of CM020215.1, forward strand.
CTCGGGGTTTCATGACTGCTATGACATGACCAGGCAGTATGCAATTACATACTCAGCCCTCTAGTGTTGACCACACCCTGGATCTGTGTGGGTTAGGAAGAAGGACTGGTAAGTAGGATAGCATAACCATGTCATAAGCTACTGACAGCCTTCTGCAGTTTGAGTCCTGCCTATGAAGTGCCTAGGAAATGAGAGAGGAGCAGTTCCAGTGTGCTGTACAAAAGCTCTTCCATAGATGCAGACCATTGCCACCAATGGGTCAGAACAGTCTTATATACTGCTTCCCATCTTTGATTCTCGATCAGTATTGACGCTGCAGTGCCTGCAGTCTTTTGGGATTGCAAATGGTGAGGGAAGTCCGCTATTTTTATTTCCCTCTGCTTTTGCTGTCTAGTGATTGCATTATCAGAGCAAGAATATGTTCCTATTTTGCTCCTCACTTTGTAATAATAAAAACTTTATAGCAGTATTTTGGGACAGATGGACTGAACTTGTAACCTTGGGTAGTACTTTTTTCTGTGTGTTTCTTTTCATAGAAACATAGCAGAAGAAAAACCACCAGTTAATAAAAAAGAACTGTAGTCTAGTAGGAAAAGGGGAAAGTTCCCTGAATTTATATTCACTCCTGGAAAATACAATCCTATCACTGTGAATTTGTCACATTTTATTTATGGCAAATGCAACTACATACTATTTAGTATCCCAGGAATGGAATCAGACTCTCTTGGTGTGCTCACTGGAGCATTCAGGTTTTTTGAGGCTGCAGCTGGAGGTATAAAGTAAACGGATGCCAATTAAAAAATAAATCAAAATCGAGGGTTTTGTTTTTCTTTTCCTTTGGATAAAACTTGCAGCCTTGCTTGTCAGATACTTGCAAGTGAACTCTTTACTAATACTCCACTAAGCGAGCCTTTCCTCTGGAGGATGATGTCATGAAGGATGTAAGGTTCTCTGGGTCTGAACTCAGAATGCAGCAATAAAAATTAAGCTTCATTCCAAACAAATTTCCTCTTGACAATCAATAACAAGAAACTTCAGGCTGTTAGTAAAGAGGCTATGGAGATTTTCAAGCCAGGACTGACTGCTCAGCAAACCTGAACATCTGCTTTTAGTTTCTGCTTTGAAGTCTTCCTAGTGAAATGAAAAATTCTTACAGCTCAACATAATAACCTCTGTGGTGTCAGAATACCAATCTCCTTGTATGCGCAAAACTAAGCAGTGCAGAAAATCAGCTGACAGGAGTGACAAAAATAGGGGGATGAAAGTGTATAAATCCCCACGTGTTTGCAGGCTCCAGTTTGCGGCTGCAGTATGAAAATCTGCATGCTCACGGGGACAAAGAGCGACTAGACACCAAGTATATTTTAGGATGTATCACCAGTATCCTTCTAATCTGCATTCAGTTTTAGAGTAGCCTGAGGTGTGGATTTAAGGCTTTTTACAGCTACCCATAAATTGCAGGAGGAATAATCCTATGTAAGGATAGACCACCTTAAACTCAGCCTGTTCTGTTCAATCCACTGCCTGTGGACTTGCCTGAATGAACAGCTCTCCTTCTATGACAATCTGGGGTGCTACTGCTGAGGCAGTGATTTTTCAGGACCCTCTCGCCCAAGACATTTATATAAATGCACAGGTGTGGCTCACAAACATATGTGCATTTATCCATTTACGTGACTGCATAGAGAGTTTTGGAAAGTGAAAAGAAATGGAGTGCATTTCATCCCAGCTCTTCTTTATGTACCTTCCATCAGGAAGCATGTAGTTTAATGCCTCCTGCTCTTACACAGTTTGTATTTATTGCCCTAGTATGAAAATATCTCAGCTTTCAAAGGTATTTTATTTCTTTACATTAGAGAGAATTAAAGCAAGAGGTGGAAAACCAAAAGCAAGTGGTGGCTGAGGGCTAAAAGTAAATTTTTTCTGTCATCAGTTGCTGTGCAAGATTGTAAGACCACAGAAATGGCTTGGTGTAGGATGTCTAATGACCAAGTTGTGAAAGTTGAGTTGGAAAAATAGAGAGAGAGCAGACGCCAACCGCCTGTCTCTGTGCTGTATTGTGTAAAGGGAGATACTCTGGGGATGATACAGGAGAGGGACAGACAGTGATCTGTTCTCCTCCTACACGCCCTGCGACCGCAGCCGGTGCTGGCTGGGGCTCTGAACATAAGGGGGCTACAATAGGAGACAACTTGCTCTGCACTCCAGCAGAGCATCGCGTTGCTTCCACCTTCACACCTAGCAATGTATTTTAAAACCTGGTGAGAGACAAGTCTAGGAGATTGGCTTACAAGTCCTTTTGCAGCTCACTTTGTAGCTTCTGTATATAAAAATCGGAGAGGGGATGGGGGATACAGACAACCATTTACCACATTTAAGGGGGGTCTGTAGATGTGAGTGAAGATCAGATCAGCAGGACACAGTTTCAGAAATCAGTCTAAACAGTCCTCAACCTCATAATGAAGGATGCCTCTTTTAGAGAGTCTTAAGAGAGTCTGAAAGCTTTCATAGATAAGTTAAAACACAGATTCTAGACTATTATTCTAGACTATTTTAAGCACCATGGAATATCATCTAGCAATATAGATTCCTAGCCTGTTTCATTTCTAAAATTCTTACCATCTTATTTGGGGAAGGATGCTTTGAGAAATCAGGGCAAGTTCTTCAGGCTGGACTGTGCTTGATACATGACTAAACGCACCAGCAATGCTTCCAGTAGGAAATGTGGGATAACAAAAGCCTAAGTGTTATTCATTAAAGGATGACAGCAGTATTTGGCTCCGTACTGAATTGAATCTCACCAGTGATATGACCAGAATGGCTTTTCAAGCTTTGAAATTTTATGATGTCAAACCCAACTCAGGACTGGCAAGTTAATAAGAAAGCAAAATCATATGTGGCTTTTAGGGGTTACCCTATTAGCCCAAAGGGAACCTGAGTAATACAAGAGGAACAAAGAGTTGTCATGACTTTGTATTGCCATTTAGATATCCAGCAAAGTAAAACGAAGAATAGTAACCTCTGCCTCCAGCCAGGCAGTAACAAGAGTGCCATTGTTGAGCTCCTTAGGGTGATGCCTGAAGTTTGTAGGCTTTACGTTAGTACTGCTTTTTCCTGTTATTTTGTAGTTTCCTACCAAAAAAAGTGAATCAAAAATAGGTTCATTTTCCCCCCAGGAATCTTAATTGCTTATGGAACCTTGTGAGACCCTATTCTTCAATAAAAGCTGGAATACACAGCGAAGCATGTGGTGAGGGAAATGTGGTTTTTCAATGCACAATAGGAAATCAGGAAACACATGAACCTGAGAACAGCAACAGATTGCAGCAAGATAGAGGCCAGATGTGGAAATGGCTTAGGACCCTTTTAGGGAGCATTTGAAAGGTTACACCTCTATGGATTCTCAAATGAAATGTGTGCTAGAGACAGTTCAGAAACAGCCTCCCAATGTTTCGCACATATCAGAGTGCTGAATGGCAAAAAGGTGCCTGAGCAATCACAGGTCATATCCATAAAAGCAGTGCTGTTTGCAGCCTGATGTTTCAGCAGGTTTCTCCTAAGTTAGCATATTGATATACAAATGAAATGAAACAATTTCCCCCACCTTCCAGGCAAAGCTGAATTTTACATTAGGTTATTTTTTAGCACGAGGAGATGTAGCCATAGAAGTTTCATTATAAACAATATGCTTAGTTCCTCTCATTTCACACTCTAAAAATTACGCTATATTCTAAAATGTGTATTTAATTTGTTATAAAAAGCTAATACTGCTGCCATGGTAGCCAGTTTGTTATATACTAGAGACAATTTTTATAAAGAACTAATGGTTCCCTGTGAAAACGGGATTCCCACCCTGTGAGAATAATTATGTGGAGTACTGAGGGCATATTTAAGAAGCCTTTCATTTAGCTGCAGCACAACCCCAGGCCCATCTGTTGGGAGCTGGGATGGGCTGCAGGAGCTGCAGCCACTGCCACCAAAAGAAATGTGAAGCCATAGCCTCCAGCCTCCAAATTCCCAGGATGGCGTTCTCGTCCTATTAAACCCAACAGCAAAGCTTCCTTTGATTTCAGTAAAGCCAAAGGTTTTCCACAAGTGCCGTATGACATGGAGAACACTTAGTGTTTCAGTGTAGATTGGTACATCTAATTAGCGTTTGTGTCACTGTTTGAAAAAACATTTTCCCTGACAGCAAAATGCATGTCCTGCCCCCATCAGTTACACTGATCAGACTTTTTTTGAGGCTTTCAGTAAAAATCAGCTACTGAAACTTCAAGGTTAGAAGAACCTCCTCCTCTTCCCTTAAAAAAGGAGGTGTATGTGTGGGAATTACCACCAGAGAAACTAGTCTCTTTTTAGCACCACTGCTTTTCAGGTTTTACCTACCACTAACTCTGTCTTTTTTTCCCCTCTATCGTTGTATACATCTTTCTATGTAGACCCTTGCCTTTTGACCATCTGCCTATGACTTTCATTTCTCTCATTACCGTGTGTTATTCCTCTGTCCTCTCTTATATTAAATCTCTTTTCCATTTATTGTGTTCTAGTAAGTTTATGAATGCATGGCTCCTTCCTCTTTTAAACAACTAATGGACTTCAGTAATTAGAAATATGACATGAGGAAGTATGCAGAGAGAGAGAGCAAACAATTTAATAGAAACACCAGTGAGAAGATAGAAATCATCTATCTTCAGCATAGATTTTTTTACAGGGCTAGACATTAAAAAATGTGTCATAGCCTCTCCACAAGCTAAAATATTTCCTTTGTTCATATTTAAGCAAGCATTTCTGTTGAATCGTTTCTGCTTGAGGAAAGAATATTTTATACATAGACTTGGTCAAAAAGAGATTTTCCTTTGAAATTTTCAGCTTCTTGTTAAAAAGAAAAAAACCCAAACAAACAAACCAAAAACCCCAGGCTCTTTTGCTCAGAGATGTATTTGTTTAACATTTCATCTGTGGAACAGTTTGTTTCAACAGAACCATATCAAAATGTGTCATGTCAGTTTGCTTTGATATTCAGTCAGGTCTCAAGCCCCACTGCATCCTTCCGTTGCAGTAAGCTGCAGTGACATATCACAAGGGATGTGGTCTAGCAAGGACACTGGCTCGTAACATTGAATTTGAGCGTCAAGAACCTTCTGAACAGCTCTGCTGAGGCAATCTGTGTCCAAATCAAACCTTTCAGTACCAGTCAGGTTTTTGTGTGTTTAGTTCTTCTTGTTAAAAGTCAACATTTTTCACTGCAAGTAGAAACTTAACAAAAGTTTAACTTAGGAGAAATCTATGTATACGTTTTTTTTTTTTCAATTTTCCAAAATACAGTTTTAGAATCATAGAATCATAGAATCATTTAGGTTGGAAGAGACCTTTAAGATCATTGAGTCCAAACGTAAACCTATCACTGCCAAGTCCACCACTAAACCATGTCCCTAAGCACCACATCTACACGTCTTTTAAACACCTCCAGGGATGGTGACTCTACCACTTCCCTGGGCAGCCTGTTCCAGTGCCTGACAACCCTTTCAGCCCTTTAGCCCTACTGATGTATTGAGTTGCTTTGGCCTTGTATTTAAGGTATGTTAACATGCCCAGATTATACAGTTATAGGTACCAGCAATGACTTCAGATGATAATAGGTTGAAAACTCTCCACTGGGTTTATTACTCACTCTACTTTTCACTGGAATATCTCTTTATTTTAGACCAATTTTGAGCTTGAAAAGCTACATTTGCATAACTCCCCCCCAATTATGTAACATTCAAAGTTGTATTTCAATGCTGCACTGAAGGCATGACAATGCACAGGAGATATACCAAAACCACCATACTTTGAAGAATAAATTCATAATAGTTTTAAGCCTGGAGGAGTGCAATATATTTTGCTACGAGTTCCAGCAGTATAGGGTAGGAGAAACAGCATACATATACATATATATACACACATATATATGCAATATATATATGTACACATATATATGTATATATACATACAGTTTTAGCATAGCACTGTCACGTTCTTAATCTATAAAACAATCTGATTGAAATCAGATGTTTGGTGTTGACCCTGGCAAGGATCTTCATGATTTTTAGATATTAAGTACATTCTTGGAGTATAGAAACATAAAATATTGTAAAATAACTCATACCTGAGCTCCAAAGGGTACAAATGGCTTTGGAGTTGGAACCATTGATTTCAAACCAGTGCCCATACTGAGTGAATATATTTAATATTAAATGCAGAGAGGACAATGGTTGATAAACTATCATACAGATAAAGCACTATTCCAAATGCAGCAAGTGTCAATATCGATGTGATATTGGAGGTTTCAATTTTATAATGAGAGTAGAAACATGAATAATAGAGAGACTCATAGAACATCTGCGACCATGAAGTATAAGCATAATATGTATCTGATCAAGGATTACTTGAAAAAGACCCAGGAAAAAAGGTTTATATGTTATGTAGACTTCACCTGCTATGGACAAGAGCTTTTAAAATGTTTTCACAACGTCTTTTATTTAAAAAATTTCAGCAGATGTACTTCTGAGGAAAACATCTCTAATGACATTGTGGGAGAACTCTCTGCTAGGTTTAATAATAAAGGAATTAAACAAAAAGGTTCATTTTAAATATAAAGACAAGAGCAACCTTTTCTTTGTTTCTTCTTGGAGGGTCATATTCAGTTAGAATTGGGCAATGACATCTTTGCAGGAAGTCTTTAATATTCAATAGAAAAACAAAGGCAAAATTATAAGTGAAAACAGTTTAGCACAGAAGTCACGGCTTGCTTTCTTCTCTCGCTTTTTGCTAAGTTTGCTTGAAACTCTGCTGGAAGGGACTGCGCAGCCCTCCAAGAGGCTAGCCGTGCGAGTGCGAGGAAAATACAGAGTAGACTTTTTAAAGCTATTTTCTCTGTTTCTTCATGCCAAATTCTTTTCTCTGTTCTACTTGTGATTCCACTGTTACTAGGAGATGTGGGGACTCATAGGCAAAATGAATTTGAGGTAATAATACTTGTATCAATGACTCATATGTATGCAATGACTCATACAATAAATATATTATTTCATGGAGAGGTTTGCCTTGGTTGGTATTGCAGCACAGTTCAGCGTAATCTTTCCTACAAAATGCCTTATAACCATCAATTATTGTAGAAAAACAATATAGCATTATTCCTGATATCCAATGGTACTCACCAGCACAATCAAATCCATTTCCTCGGTAGCCCTGTTTACATTTGCACTTGAAGGATCCTTCAGTGTTGAGGCACTCTGCATGGAGGTTACACCTGTGTGTATTTGTCACGCATTCATTTACATCTAGGGAAAGATATAAATGGTTTAGTGAAAACTGTGTTGAAAGTCAAGCTTCACGACAGCCTGTTTGTGCTGGCCATCTGTTTCCAGGTATTGTAATCACCAGTGTTAGACCAAGACGGTCCAGAGACCATTGGAGGCAGAAGAATTCACACTAACGTCAGCTCCGACTGCACAACTACTGCCATATGCATCCATGGAAACTGTAGAGCATCCCAGTAAAGATGAAGTGAACGTAGGGATTTACTGACTGAATCCTGAACAGGATTCAAACTACAGGTTGTACACACTGTTCTATTAACAAAATGCAAACGGCACCAAGAGAATGTGTGACATCAATGAAAAAAAATTCACCAAATCTTTGCCACTCTTTCACTCACTCTGGAAGAAATGTAATTGAAAGCAACATTGAGCATGCCAAGATGTTGAGAACTTCTATCTACCCTTAACATGCCAGCATACACATGATGCTGTATGAAAAAAGCATAATCAGGAACAATGCAGTAGAAAATACTATGTTCAACTGACAGCAAAATGTACAGGCATCAAGAGTAACTGATTTTGCTCTCCTTTTCCATTATTTTACTACATCATGACGATGCTTCTGATTTCTCCCATGAGGGAGCCAAGTTGTTGCACAAATTTTTGCACCACTTGCATTTTATCCAGACTGCTTAATTTTTAGCAGCTGACAGGTCCTCTCATAATGTAGCTCAGCTAGGAGATACGTAGCAGGAAGACTGACTCAAAATTATGGTATGCTTGAGAGTGAGATTCAGGTTTGCAGATAAAATCCTGACTACTGAGACGTCTCCAGTTTTTTCCCCATGCACACATGTTGTATGAAAAAATAAATATTTTTTCCACTTCAAAAAACTCCCAGGGTTTGCATACAAGAAGAAATGCAAACTTCAGTCTCCAAAACCTTCCTATGATCTCCCTCTCACCCCTAACTCCCAGTCCCAAGCAAATAAAAGAAAAAACATGAATTCTCTTTTGTATGCACTTCTTGTAGTAGTTCCAACCCTTCTTAGTAGTCAACTTCTTGAAGAATACTGCTGCAGTGCCTGCTGCAGTAACTTAAACTTTGCTCTTCTTCCACCATTCAGATAACGGATTGAAACAGGAAAAAAAGGTGTTCTGACATTTCCTTTAACACCTGGGCATGTCAAGAAATTTTTTCCCTGTATTTATTTTTGCTTGGGAGAAACTTAGACATGCAAGAGAGACCTGAAAAGTAATTAAAGCCTACTACTTTCATACTTCTTTTTTAAAGTTCTGTACTGTCCATTCAAACAACTGTTTTTACAGTCATGAAGGCACTTGATTCACATTGTTCATTAACAACATTAAAAGAAAAAGAAAAAAAAAGATTGTGGAACTGCTTGTTCATCACAGGTTGAAAGCCAAGAGGACAAAAAATGGCTCTTTAACTAAACCTGTACCAGAACTAGCACTTTTTTGTAGTCAACTGTTGCTAACATACTACAAGCCCTTGTACATCTTGACTCGGTACAATGAGGCAATTTAATTTGCAAGTACCAGGGATTAGGTTTTTCATAAGGTCACAGAGAAAACCCAGAGAAAAGTTCAAAGTGTCACCAAGAATATTCTTAGTGACATCTTTTATCCGTTTCTGAGGGAGTATCCCCAGACTAGGCCAACATGCTCCAGGCAATGACAGGAAAGATGCACAGTGTGGGAATGAAAAAGAATGAAGAAGGAAAATTCATGGGCTAAATCTTACCTACACAGTCATAATGGCTGCTGACGTATTTCAGTTCATAACCAAGCTGGCACTTGCAGTAGTAGCTTCCAAATGTGTTGACACATCTGCGGTTGTAAGAGCAGACAGCTTTGCCAGTGGAGCATTCATCAATGTCTAGAGGAGGAGAAGGGATGCTGGTCAGATCCATGAGAAGGTAAAACAGGAAAGCAAGAACTAGTTGGGATTTGCACAGGAATGGTTTGGTCTTGGCTATCACAAGTTGTTTAATAAAAAAGTCCTATAATTTCACACTTGGGGGTGGCTTTTGCATGCGGTAATATGAATGAAGCAGCAAAACGTGAACTAACTTTATGGAAGATTTTGAGACCTGGCACAGTAAAAGCAACAGTAACTGGCAGTGGGGATTCTCCCCACTGGGGACAATGATTTGCCCTAAGGTCATGGAGCAGGGTCAGGAGGAACTCCACAAATTCCACTATTTCCCTGAGAAAGGAAATGTCAGAGAACAGTTTAAGAGAAAGCCCCAGAAACAGGAAACCAAGAGCAACAGCAGCTCTTCTACTGAATCGCTGCACCACGCCTTACTAGGCTAAGTCGAGATGTAGCAGGGAGAGAGTTTCCAGACTGCAAGCGGTCTGCCCAGCAAGGCAAATGACAGGGATAGATGTTTTGGAGAAAGGAGGAAGAGGCTTGGTATGGGAGGAGCCTAAGAACATTATTCAACAACCATTGTAAATAAATGTTACTAATTCGATTTGTTTTGTTGTAATGTCAAACTTAAAATAGTGCTGATTATAATATTTGGCATTTGTCCTTCCCTATCAGACTTTAGCACTGAACACTTAAGACTCACTATACTCTTAGAAACAACAGGTTTAGGTTTAATTAAAAATTTTGATCTGTAATTGTTATTTTTTTCCTTCACCTGTGCACATATAGAAGAGGAAAAGTGAAACACATCAATGTGCTGCTGTGCAGGTCCAGAAATAATGCAGCTTCTTAGGAGGATTAAGCTAAAACTAATAGCCAGGGATCTTCAAATGTTTATCTGTTTATAGTGTTTCTGTGACTAAAACCAGAGTATTAGAGTATCTTATAATCTTTAAGCATCTATTATGCTATACAGCAGGAAGATGCTATCTCTCTCTCATTTTAGAGATGGAGAACTGATGACATACCACAAGTCATGCCGAAAGAAGAGGTCTGATATTTCCAACCATTGGACATACCTTTTTGTCTATTTTACCTTCTATCATATGTATCAGTATTCTTCCAAATCCATTTGAGCAGGCAAGGTAAATACAAATGAACTCAATATAAAAGAATAAAAATAGTTGGCTGAATAATTCAATAAGAGATTTAAAAGAACCACTCATCTTGCCTATTGTATTTAAATGCATATGTCTACAATGTTCACCTTCAAATAGCTCTTAAATAATTCAAACATGTTAACTGTGACTGGTAGTAGTCCAAGAGCCTTGCTGATTACTCAAAGCAGGACATTTCCAATTACAAACTCATTTCATTTGAAAGAAAGAAATACCGTTCTCATCTTGGAGTGTTTATAGTTTGGAAGTTGAGCCAAGTATCCATATGGGTTTATTTGATAGCTCCTAAAAGTGATAAAGTAGTCTCAGACCATATGACCTTCATACGTGACTTGGTATTACAGCTGGGTGATAAGGGGAACAATTCATATAGTAACTGTCCTTCTACACAGCACTGTCTCTTGGTCGATGCACTTATTTAATCTTTTGTTTGAAACGTTAAGTATAATATTGTTATGGCCATTGGAGCTAAAATTAATTTTTTCTGTTTGAATGTTAAACCTCTCAACATCTAAAACATTCTTTAAGCTGTAGAAATCATTCAGCCAGTATGTATTGGTAAGCAGCATCTGAAATGGATTAGCTACTGTTATTCTTTGCCTGGAAGGTATCACGTCCAAGCCGCCCTTTATGATCTGGAGGACTTGCACCATTGTGACAGAAATAATGTAAAAATATGTGAAATCATCAATATCATTACGTATGTTGCTAAAGACATTTCAGTAAATACCACCTGCTGCAAGAAGTTTTCTCACAGAATCACAGAATGGTTGAGGTTGGAAAGGACCTCTGGAGGTCGTCTGGTCCGACCTCCCTGCTCAAGTAGGAACACCTAGAGATGGTTGCCCAGGAACACGTCCCAGCAGCTTTTTAGTATCTCCAAGGAGAATTTCCATTCTCTATTTTCCATTGTATTTTGGGCAGCTCTGGGAAATAAAACATTTCCCAGCTGCAATTTTCAGTCTTCTATGCTTGCCTGAGGGGAATTAAGGTTAAACACCCCCCAAAATATCATTCCCTGGGGTTGATTAGGGGTGTTACCCATTTAGAGGCCAGGTGAGACCAGGAAAGAAAGGCTGGATTGGGAAAGAGGGCAAATAGGAAAGAAGGAAACAAAAACCATTTTCTGGCTGATTTTTTTTTTAAATTGAAATTGTGTAAATGCTACAAGTTAGCATTTTACAGGAAAATGTACTTCCTGTTTCAAAAGGACAACTTGCATTTCAAGAATTAGCTAAAACTATTCTGAAGAAGAAACCTGGAACTGAAAATTCCGTTGTTTTTTCGCATATGAAGCTCTGCTACTGGTCTTATTTTAAAATGAAATGGCATAAAGTACATATAAAGCAGTATTTCCCTTAAATTTAAAACAAAGAGCATCTGGCCTGAAAAATGAACATTTTCAGAGCCTTTCAGGTTTGTGATGAACAGCAACAAGAATATTCGAGCTTTTCGAAAGATGCCCGGACAGACCCTGGACCTGGTTTATCAGGGCACAGCCCTGCCGACACTGGGGTCGTCCATGGCTCCCAGCTCACCCCTCCTTGAGGAGCAGCCCTGCTCCTGCTGCTCCCTGACATACACTTCACTGCCCCTTCTTCTCTAGTTGTTGGAGTGGTCCCTGCTTTGGAGAGTTTGTTTCACATCTGCTGGGTTTTGACATGAGTTCATTTAGCTTCAGCATTGAAAAGGCTACCATTTCAGCATTGGATTACAGTGCTGTAGCACCGCTTTGTCAGATGACAATGTAAAATGGTATCACAGAACAGTACCAAGAGTTGTAAGTAATGCTTTCTTCGTCACACAGGAAACCGCCAGGTGAAGTGATGTTGAGGCTTCTGGAGAAAATTCCAGAAGTTTGTATTGTGGGTCATCACAATAGAAGAAAAACTCATCCCAACACAACCCCCAAATCCTCTAATGGATTATGTCAGTAGGACAGCTTCCTGCAGACAAAGCATTGTAGACCTCAGAGCAATAGGGAGAAATGGAATCTGTTAATGACTCCAAATTATGTCAAAACATGTAATTATTTATTAGGCATGGGACTCGCCCAAAGAATTACATGGCCAATATTACAAGAAGAGTTATAAATAAAAGCATGTGAGCTTTACATCACACTGCGAGTAACAAGAAGCATTATTCCAGCCAGTGAGGAGAGCTAACTACTTATTAAGCTTTCCCCAGACACTTAAGTTTTTTGGGATCCTATGGAAGAGAAGCTGAGAGTAAGCTCTCTAACCATACCAATGCACGTCCTTCCGTTCGGTCCCAACTGAAGGCCACTTGATGGACAAAGACACTGTACCTCCCCTTTGACTTCTTCACATCCATATTGGCAATTCACCATGGCACATGTCCTAGAACCTGAAACCAGTATTTAAAATAACAAAAAGAGCAAAATTCTAGGCTGGGATCACACACTTAAAATTAAGTTAGATCTGGATAAATGCAGAAAATCAATCAGAACAACAAAATTTCATTCATCATTAATCAAACCAACCTGTTTATACATTAACACATTAACAATTTAGCAGTCCATGAGATACATCTTACATTCCCCCTCCCCTTCACTTTCTTCTTTCCTTATCTGCCCTTATTCCTCCTTTTTTCTGTGATCCCAGATTCAGAGACAGAACCACGCAAAGTAGAAAAAGTCTTTTTTTTTACGTTTTCCATTGCAACAGTTTTACCATACAGAAAACTGCTATTCGATAGTGAAGTGTTTTTATTGCTTACCGTTGAACATGCTTCTAGTATGGAACTTGATTTTAAAAACTATTTAGCCTGATGGACTTAGAAACTGCCCTTTATTTTGACCCTTTATGGAACAGATGTCTGAATCTAACGAGGCACTAGCCAGAACACAAGTCTGGTTGCCATAGGTTGGTTAGAAGTGTGAATTATTGGAGGTGACTTTGATTAGCCTCTAAATAGAAATGTAGGGTCTAGATCTTGTCTGAGAGACCTATGAGAGGTTAGAAAAGTAGGAGAAATGTATTAAGTATGTAGTAGATATTTTTAAAATCCTGAAGATATCCAGGAAGCATTAGTGTTATGACGCCAGGGAGAGAAGTAGTATTTGGAAGTGTTTACTGGAAGAGATGGAGGTATGGGAAAAGAAAGTATTCCCAGCTACTTCACTCTGGTTGTGTTCAGAAACAGAACTGTATATAGGTTCTTTGTAAGTGAAAAGCCTGGAACAGTTGTCAATTTATTAGACACAGAAACCAACTGCAAGAACTTGAATACTGTCTACTGCTTTGGTAGAAAAAGATGGATTTTACTCTAAAATGCAACATGTTTATTGTCAGAGGTATCAGCACTTTCAGAATGGTGCATAATAACAGGAAAAGATGATGATGTATGCAGGTGCATATATAGCTACAGCCATATTATTTGTGATTTGAATATAAAATATAATGCATATTAGTTCTGTGTGCTATTAAAATTAATCTGTTTAATCTGTGCTAAAATTATTTTTCTTAGGCTGGTTTGTGGCTAAGTGATAAATATTCATGGCCAAGAATTCACTGTATTTGCAAAAGCGTTTTACTTTTGTATGCATGAGAATGTACACAGTAGCAGGAGGTAAGAGTTAAAAAAAGACAGACTATAAATCATAATACTTTGTCACATTACCTACTTCCTAAGTGGCAATAAAGAAATTTACTAAATGTTATTCTTCTCTAATTGATAATTGTCTGTTTTCTCTTTTGTTTGAAGCTCCTGTTCCTGGCTTTAGTTAGACATAATATTGGCTTAGATGAACTGCTAATCAGATCTAGTATAGGAACTCCTGCAGAATTTGAGTGATTTTGTGTTAGGTACTAACCTAATTATTTTAAGCAATGGTTCTCTGTGGCTCAAAGCCACATTCTTCTGATACTCTTCTTCCAGCTCCACAGTCCCTTGGCGTGGTTGCAAATAAGCCTGACTGCTCAGACTAGCTGGACTTCATCTTGCTAAGGAGACTTACTTCATGGAGAATTTGATTCAAAAAGAGCAACATTATGCTCAAAATGTTTGCCTGAATAAAATGATGACAAATCTACAGTTGGTTAAATAACTCACATTTCATCCGAGCACAAGCTTAAGTTAGCATCAAGTGAAATGGGAGGCTAGTAGACTTAACTAAGAATAATTTCTACTTGAGTAAATGATTTACTATTTCATTTCATAATCATAGTTTCTGCTTAAGGAAATAAAGGCTCTTTGGAAGTGTAAGGTGGCAGACGGGTTGGGTTAACGAAGCACAAGCTGGATGAACATTTTTTGCCTCCTTAACTAGAGCTGTGAAGAATTAAGACTTCTCTTCTACGGGAAACCTGGTTTTCATCCTGAAATTTGGTTTCATTCTGTGTCAGCGTTTGTCGGGGTTCCACTGAGAAATAATGTTTCTGTGTGCCAAAGTGAAACTCATGCTTCAGGGCTCACAGCTGCTCAGGCCTTTTTTTCATACATACTCAACACTGGCCACTACTGACACTGAGAAATTCAGCATTTTGTGCTGGCTCAAGTAAGAGATGGTGCAACTGCACATTTGATACAAATTTGGTACAAATGCAGAGTTTCTTAAATCAGGAAATCAGTCCCGAACTAACAGACTGGCTTAAAACTAATGCAGCAGAAATATTAAGTTACAGTCTGGATCTAGTTTTCTGACTTGGTTCAGAAGCGTGGCTGCAGCAAGTGTTTGTGCTCAGAGCACGGGCAGTGAGCGATGGGCGGAACAAAGCTGCTGCTGGGCTCAAAGGATAGTTTCTTTTGACTGTAGTTCTGGCTGCTGCCAACTTCAGCTGTCCATAAGACACTGGCCTTACTGAAAACTGCTCGGCGTATGATGTCAGCAGATAGATGATACACAAATTATCCTGGAAGAAACGGAAGGAATACATATTCATTTCTCAGGGATCCTAGGGCCCTGCAGCTGTTGTCTGCCGGTGATACCCACCATGCTTAGTAACACAGAGACACAACCCTGAGCTGCGCTGCAGGGAAGGGAAACTCTCCAAAAGCTCTAGCCCCAGGCATCTTTCGCAGCAATTTTAGTCTCCCTGCCCCGAGAGAGAGTAAGAGCTCTGGCTTTTCTACCTGCCCCAGAGTTGCAGACCCTGCACCCCTGCGTCTGCCAAGGCTGGGCATTTTTCCAGTTATCCCAAGAATGACAGCAAACTCGCCAGATGGACACCCTGTCTGGTGAACGGCTGTCTTCAAGGTTTGGAGATCGAAGCCTTTCAGAGTTTATGGTTCTCTGTCACATCCATGGGTAAGATTGTGCTGCAGCCCATACAGCTAGGTCCATTGCTTTAGGACAGACCTCTCAAGCAGATTGTTCCACTGCTGAGACCAGCTAGCTTCCTTGTCCAACGGATCCATCTGCTTCAGTCCAGTGGACTCCAGAAAGGGCTGTCAGTTTTGTGAAATTCAAAGCCAAAATATCTGTATGAAACAGCTCGGGTGAAGAAAAAAAGCATTTTCTACAAACAAAACAGTGTCATTGAAAAATAAGAAGCTTCCTCAGGTCTGAAAAATCAGGTTGGCCAGGAAAGCAGAATGCTTTGCATTACATACTGGCTTAAAGACAAAGAAAATAGGTAGAAATACAGCTTAGATAAGCCTTAGCTCAATGAACAAATGTTTGCAAGAAGCTGGTGGCAACTGTGGGAAGCATATCAACACACAGATAAAATAAATTAGTCAGGGAGCACAGAAAGGTAAAGCAAGGAATAATGGCATGAAATTCAGCACAGTAAAAAGTAGTCTATATTGGTGCTTTGCTTGGACAGATTTGTTCATCCTTATTCAACAGATGACTATGCACCAAGGTTATATTAGCTGTCCTTCATCTGAATTAACGCTATCAAAGATTTTTACATCTAGCAGGACAAAAATTCCTCTGAACACCAAAATACAAGCATGACCTAGTTTACTTTATCCAGATACTGCCAAACAGAAAGCCTCTTTCAGCTGCTGACAGTACCAGAGAGCTGAGGCAAAGACCCTATCCTGAATAAGCTAAATCCATTCATCACAAGAAGAAAATCTGCCGGGATCAAATGCGATTAGATAATTTTGGTGTGCCTGCCCTATCAGCTCTACTACTTACTTGCACACGTGCCATCTGGCATAAGCATGTACCCGTTGAGACAATAGCACTTGTAGCTGCCATGCGTATTCATACATCTGTGTTGACAGGGACGTGGTTTCAGTCCACATTCGTTCAGATCTGCAGAAGTCATTGGAATGAAGTGAGTGCTGGGTTTATATACATATATTCATACATATAGGTGGATAACATTGCCTAATGCCTTGAATTCCCCACAGTAAAATTGCCTGAATGGAAAATGAGCCAGCCCCTTACAAGATGAGAGTTTAGCAGACCATCTGGCTGAAAGACTGCTAGCAAAACTCACATACACAGACTTCTACACCTGAAAAACTAATGCAAACTCTGGCCACATCTGGCAGCTTGTTAGCAAGAGGTGGAGGTGTGGGGAGAGAATTGCATTTACTCTGTTTTCTGGAAGTTATTTTTCTGTATTTCTCTGATTCTAGCTGGAGATTTTAGTCCTCCAGCTGACCTCTGTACTAGAAAGGCAAAAAAGTGAGACTGAGAACAGCAAATCAGCTTGAGATAAAGTGAAACAAAGATTTTTTTTTTTTCTGAGCTACACATTGGCACCAAGGTCACCAGTAGCAGAAATGAAATACAATATATGATAAGAATTATGTGACCGAGAATAAAAGGACAAATCTCAAAAATCTCCAAATCTTGAGAATAAAAGCATCCTAAATCCTTCATAAAATCCAGGATTTAAAAGGCTTTGCAGAAACTAAATTAATTTCAAATTCCCAATAGCTATCCTTCATAGGGAGAAAACCAGAACCCTAGAGTTCGATTTGTGTGGTATAGGCAGAGCAGTGCTGACAATGGTATTGGTCCTATGACAAGGGGACTACATCTGTGCTTGTGGCTTCTGTGAACTGACACCTCCACCTCTTGTATTTTGAAGCCTGATTAGTAAACAGACAGAACTCATTAACAGAATGCACTAGCATACGCAGCCCAGTAATATAAATTCAACAAAGATGCAACTCTCCAAGCACTGAGCTTGTACAGCTCCACTTCTAATGGGAGAAGCATCTGTTCTCATGTCTATGCACCCTGCAGACCACAGAAAAAACTCCAGGCCTTTCAAAGCATAAACTTTGTGGTGGTTACATACGTGCAGAAGTGTTTGTTACAGCTCAGTCGAGGGAAGAAAAAGAGGGTTGCATTCTATTGTTTAAATGCAGGGTCTGTTTGAAAAAGGACAACCTATCAGCTTACAAATCACATTCGATTTTTGTGCTACTGTGGCTCCACTAAATAACCAAGACTCTCATAACAAAGAAACTAGAGGGGAACAAAAGTTACATCACTTAGACCATACATTTTCAAAAGTGCTTAGGTGCACCTATCTTGCACAATGCACAGTAATGCACAGATAGCATACACAGCTCTAAAAGTCAACCTGTGGAGATAAGGCTAATTTAGCTCAGACTCGGTGGCAGACTAATACAGCCCCCTTATCTCTGTTATTTTAGATAGCTCATGTTGAGCTTGCTCAGCAGGGCATTCTGCTACAGTGACAGACTAAGGCTACATCTGCCAGTAAATTAAAAGTGGCGCTGAGCATTCCTGGCTGCTGGAGCATGACCACCTATATGGCTATACTATGGAAATAGCTCCGGGACATTTCTGGCCCGTGCCAGCCACCACTTTACTAAAAAATTCCTGGCTGTGCTTCAGAAGGTAGAACAGCCCAGGGAGCTAACAGGCAATTTGCACATGTAGGTCTGAGCAGTGCTTCCACCAAGCCTCAGACTCTGAATCTGCTGCAAGTGCGCAGAACTGGTGTGCTTGCGTATGGAGGGCATGTCAAATCCAGCTGGAGTTACTGCACAGAAAACACCTAAAAGCTGGAGCTTCTCTGCTGCCTTTTGGTAACATTTAAGCTGCCAAATCATTTTTGAGGTCAAATTTGTGTGTTTAGAGGATGAAGTTGTAAGTGGTACCTACATATCTACTACACACAACCACGGCTGCTGTTTCACTTTCCTCTCTAGTCGTATTGAGGAACTGATTTCCTTCCCTGAAAGCAACATCAGAAGTGCAAAAGATGGAGTTTTCCAAAATACTTAACAGTATAGCTTTATAGTATATTGTTTGAAACATATTGTGTAATAAATGGGCTGTTTTGACTCCAAAAAATGTGGGTTTAGTATGTCAACGCAACGTTTTCAAGCAAAAACTACAGGTGCTTAGGAAGGTAGCAAGGACAGACCCATCCATTCGTGTGGCCCTTACGTCATGCTTCCCTCACAGCACCTGCAGTTCACTCATCTGCAATGCAGCAGGATGGCCTCTCTCCATGCACAGTGTCCTCCTCCTTTCATCTGATCCAATACAGGGGTCTTATATATTGGAACAGGAGAAAAAAAAGCTGAGTTCTCACCAGTGTGTTAGCTGAAATATTTCCATGTCTAATTGCAAGTTTATGGAGGGAAAGTGGTGCATTCAAAGTTTCTGAATATGCAATTCTAAAGACTCCCAATTCTATGTTCTCAAAAATACCGATCAGCATATGCAAACAGATGGCATTGGCCAGGCAGCTTGAGAAATTACATGTTTAGCATGTCTTTCTGATGAGAAGGTCAGTTAAGAAAGTAACATGGGTTGCTAGTTAAGAAAATAACATGGGTTCTGGATTTGACTTCCATCTCTTCTAATAATTTCCTATATAATCTCTCCATGCCTTAATCCTCTGACTATAAATATGACAGTTTGCCCTTGTCATCAGCCCACAGAAGTTACATGATATAGGTTCAAACTTCTGTGTGCTGAAGGAGGCTTAGACCTTGGCTGGGATGCTGGAGATGCAAGAGCCTTAAACTCTGAGCTCTTCTATGTAAACAAGAAAATATCTTGTTTTACTATTTTGGAAGATGACACAATCCATAGTACAAGATAAGGAGACAGAACATCAACAGTCTGCTTTCTGGAGTAATATCCCCATGTGCACAAACCTTGATTACAGGTTTTCCCTGTAAATCCAGGGAAACATTTGCATTTGTTTGGTCCCATGCACTCGCCATACTTGCAGCCATGTCCACAGATAGCTGGGGGAGTCAGGCAGAGAAAGGAGAGAGAAAGTGACAAAGTTAGAAATACTCTATTTGAGAACTCATACCCTGCTTAGTTGCCTAAAAACTTGTTGCACAGGTTCAACATCTTCCATAACTCTCCCTCCAGTTTGGGCATGGTAGCTACTGATCAGCACTTTATTTCTGGTCGAGAAAAGTGACATTAGCACAGATTACATGAGTGTGTGCTTTTCCAGGTTTGTAAAGACCTGGTAAAGAAGGGACTCCTTTTAGCTCTCTCCCTCATGCTTTTTCTGCCATGTGTACAATTCACATTTAGTTTTGTACTCTTGCCTTTCTCCTATTTTTAAGAAGCCTACGTGAGAAGCAGCTAGCCAGCAGCTTGACTTGCTACGCTTGGCATCTGGTGTAGGAAAGAGGCAACAGCACTTTCCTGCAGCCAAAGGAGACACATTACCCTAGAGTAGTTTTCCAGTCTTGGATCTCCTCCGTTACAGCTGAGGAACAAGTCCATCCCATGGTGGAACATCCAGAGCACGTCTGTCAAATGATCAGGCAACTATCCTTACCACACATCCCAGTAAGTATAACTGCATCAGGTTTACAATGACTTGAGAGGGCCGTGCTTAGCCTGGATGCATTAAAAAGCAAAAATTTTCTAACTATCAGCCCTCCAGATTATTAGTCAGAAATTAAATGCTGACTTTTATAAGGCTTAAGGCTCCTAAAGTCAATGTCATTGCCAACATAAGGGTTATTCAGGAAAAGCAAACCAAACATGCATTTAAATCAGGAGTAGCTCTGGAAAAACAGCGGAAGAGTATGCACCAGGATGCACATCTTGCTACCTCGTGTACGTAAGCTGCTATGCAACCTACAGCAAAGTCATAGTGTTAGTTACTATACAGTAAAATTCATAATTAAAATTCATACTTCTGAATTCAAGTATCTTCCCTACATTTGAAGATTCATTCAGATGTGCTGATCCACTAACTCTGCAGATTAAGGCATTTTTCAACACTACGTCTGTCCCTGAATGCAACGTGGCATACTGCAACACCAGCTGAGTATTAGCACAGAAGCAGAGAACACCACTGCATCTGGATTTACAATGCAGAATTACATTGTAGTTGGCTTAAAGTAATCTGCCAAAGACGAATCTTAAAAGTTTATGAAAACTGTATTTTAGTACAAAAGCAACCTATTGCTTTAAAACAAGACGACCTACTCCACTGGCTGATCAAAATTACATTTGCCAGTTGTGCCTCCAGGTATTCATTTGCATCAAAACTACAGTGCTATTAAGCAGTGCAGAAATATTAATAAAGGTATTAATCACTTTTTCCTTTTTTAAACCGACATCCCATATATACAGAGCAGAGACATTTTGGCATCTTTCCCTTTTAGATACCAGTATGTTGATTTTTAGCAATGAATAACCCTAAGCCTCTCTTCAAATTTGCCAGATAGATACACAATGCCAAACTCTCTGGGACAACAGGTGCAACATCTGGAAAAGACTCCTAAAACATGTATTTTATGAGTTTGTTGTGTTTTGCCCAAGTACAGCTAGAGAGAGATTCCACATCACCTTCTCCTTGGGATCTGTAGACCATTTACAAATTAGAAATGTCTTAAGAATCATTGACTCTTCATTAAGCCAACGATCCACAGACCAGAACACTGGCCAGCTACCCAAGCTCTAGACAGGTGCACTTACTGCTTGGGTTTTATTTATATTTTTAGAAAGTTTAAAACCTCCTGGTTCTCAGAGGCTGTGTACTTTGAAGATAAAGGATACCAATTGACAGAAAACCATTTTAGGGGTCCATACGTAGCATTAGAAAACACTGCATTTTTGGCACTTACTCGACAGCTGTAACAGTATAGGCACTGACCAGGGCTAAACGGGCGGTTACAACAGATGGTCCCTTCTGGACCTAAGAATTTTTCAATGTGTATTTTATTGTTTGGTGTTATTTACCCAACGCTCTGCTTTTTTGAGGAGATGGTCTCTCAACCATGTTTTATTCACTCTCTCACAGAGTTAAGAGATTTCACTCCTCAAAAGTTTTCTTTCTGTAACTTCTGGCAGACATACACGAAATCCCTTTATTAGTACCAAGTACACAGCCGTGGAGAGGAAACAAGCATAAAGCGTTAATGTTACCTTCGCAGTGGCCCTTGTTGTTCTTTTTCCAGCCATAACAGCAATCCAACCTAGAGCCATAGCGACACACCCCAGGCTGGCTCACAGTCACCAGCTGCCCACGAGCTCTCGAGCTGTGTAAGGAAGGATAAATACTAGCTCCAGCAGGCAAATGCACTTTAATCCATTGCTCCGTATACTCCTCTGTACATTTCCCTTACGTTTTATCCACCATCAGGCATTTTCATTTCACCGAACCTAGGGCAGTGTTCCTGGACAGGAATGCAAAGTTGCATTCGGTTGGAGAAACAGGGGAGATGGGAACGTTTCACCTGCAATAAATTAACTGTGCAACATAAATCCTTTCTAATGAGAAACACAGCAAAGGCAAAAAATACAGCCAGGTCCTCTGCGAGAATGAGACATTTTTTGTATCATCAGTGAAGTCAATGGGGCTACTCCAGCTTGAGTCACATGAAGAATCTGGATTGGATATATGATGCCGTACCTGGCAACACTATTGCTTTGGATGATGAAATACTGATTCTATAGAAAAGCAGCTTTCTGAACATCACTCAGCTCCATAAAAGCTAGTGACTTGCAGGCTCGTAGCCACTGCATATGTGCAGATCGATTGCGTAAGTGCAGACAGTCCCATGCGTTCTGGTTGCACGGGACTCCCCGACCATACAAATTAATGTTAATTTAATCTGCCAATAAGCCCAGGGGGTTCAAAGTCACTGTGCAGATCACCACCTGCAAGAGTTGGAAAACTTGCAACGCTAGTTGCCAAAATTATAAATCTGATGGAAATCCACAACTGTGTAAATCTTCTAGACCTACTCTATGCTGCAATGGCTGCTGTGACGCTGGTTCTCGTCTCTCTTTGCTTGCTGTTACTTAAAAGTTCTCCATTACCACATGCCTGTCCCCTTTATGCAATTTTCTTCTTTATCCAAAATCCTCTGTCCCCGCTGCTTTTTTCAGGCCATGATTTAAAGGCACTTTCTTCAAAGAGTCCAAAGTGGTGTTTCTGACACAGAAAAATCTTATCTGCGAGAGCTTCGTAGCAAGAGACTAGGGGTATCGAGGGGGGCAATACACAGCAACAAACATCCCCATGGTGGGGGAAAAAAATGGAAACAAAGTGAACAGGCTAGGAACTTTTGCATTTTTTTAGTCTGATGCACAATAAAGGCATTGCTTTATCACCTTCCAGCAGTGCTTTGCACATACCTTCCTGAGCTTATCTGTAAGGGTTGCACTCGTATTGGAACAGTTACTGCAAACATCACTAAGGCAAACTAGTAAAATAAATATATGCATACACTTCAAAGATGCAAGATGTTACTTGAGAGTTTTCTTTAGTAGCAGAACCATTGGAAAGAGAAGGCAGTTCAGAGGAAATGCAGAAGCTCGTGTATCTGAGATACCCTGAATGAAGAGATGGTTCTCACGTCACCTGGCAAGTAAAAAGACTTCAGTGTTGGAAAAAGTTGTTCTGAAGTCACCCAGCCTTTTCCATCCACCCAGTGAAGTAGTTTACAGGACTACATATACCCCGTCTTCAGACAGGAGAAAAAGCGTATTGAACAGCTATGACTCCTGTAGGGGTGTCTATTAGAAACCAACACCCTGCCTCTGGGTTTATAGACAATAAAAGAACCCTTTTTCATTTTGTTCATCCAAATGCTGCTGGCTTACATCACTTGCAAGGATACAAGTTAAAGAACATATATTCTGCTTACATGCTAGAAAGTGCCCTTGAATTCACCTGGATAGTAAATGTATATTCTGCTTACACCCCAGGAAATCCCCTTGAATGCAGCTGGATAGTGCTGTGACTCTTCTGGAAGGTTAAAACGCCTAAAGCTCGGAGGAAGCAGGATCTCGTCACCTTCCAAAAGGTGTCCATTTCCACAGGAAGACAAACTCATTCAGTAACATTTTACTTAATAATTCACTTCAAAATCAAATAGCGAAAGTGTCTTTACAAAGTATATAATATCTCACAAGATTTCAGTACAAACTTGTCTTAAAACTGAGAAATGTTCCATAAAACTGCAAATAAAATGGACATAGCTGAACTGTATAGATACTGCCCTGGACAAGGTCTTTCACTTGTTCTGACTTCCACAACAAGCACCAAGTTAAAGCCTACCTTTGGCAGTGGGAAAGGTCAACTAGATCATGGAGAGCCCACCTGGATCCCAAAATCTGGGAGGAAAACCAGTTTTGCCAGGTTAGCCCCTCTGACCCATGAAGAACCACCAGCCATCAGCTCAGCTATTGCTGCCAGGAGTTCAGCATTTTGTGCAAAAGAAAGATTATTTAGAAAGAGGAGATCCTTTCAGGCAGGCAGAGGAGATCCTTTCAGGCAGGCAGAAAGGACGTTCTGGGAGAACGTCACATGGACCCTCCTGGATGTCGGGGGAGAAGTAATGCAGACCGGAGACATAGGACACTCCTGATCCCTCCCTATGTGATATTTGTGTAGGATGTCACAGCGAGTAGCTGGAAGCCTGAGTGAGATTGCTGTGCTGGTCACTGCCTGCTCAGCGTGTGAAATATACCTGGCCTTGAAGAACCTGTAGCCTAAATATGTGACTGAAGAAGAAAGGCAAGAGAGGGCAGGCTGTGCAGGTCGGATCACTGTGCAGGTCAATGGCAAGAGCGGTCGCCGCATTTCTGGTGAAGAACTCTGTCCTCCGAGAGTCAGCAGCTTACGGCACTGGTGCTAGAGGTAACATGTGGCAGACCAAGGCACCCAGGGTGCCCAGGCAGCAGAGAAGTAACCGATTTTATGTGGCTGTGACTTTGCTGACACCGGTAGGATGGCATTTAGCAAAGAACATTGAAGATGAATAACAAGAACTTCTACAATAAGCCAGGGCCTCCTTAGTTGAGGTGACAGAAAGAAAAAGCTGGTTGTATTAGCTGTCACAAGATCACTGTGAGCCACTAGCACCGTTATAAAATAGCTGGGACGTCAAAATTCCAGGGGAGTTTTACTGCTGCTGTATCAGGTTGTATTGCGTACAGTTCTTAACATCCATGCGAAGAAGTATGACTTAAATATGGTCTGCGGGGAAGGACCTGGGAGTCCTGGTAGACAACAAATTCACCATGAGCCAGCAATGTGCCCTTGTGGCCAGGAAGGCCAATGGCATCCTGGGGTGCATTAAGAAGAGTGTGGCCAGCAGGTTGAGGGTGGTTCTCCTCCCCCTCTACTCTGCCCTAGTGAGGTCCCATCTGGAGTCCTGCGTCCAGTTCTGGGCTCCCCAACTCAAGAAAGACAAGGAACTACTGGAGAGAGTCCAGCGGAGGGCTAGAAAGATGATGAGGGGACTGGAGCATCTCTCCTCTGGGGAAAGGCTGAGGGAGGTGGGGCTGTTCAGCCTGAGGAAGAGAAGGCTGAGAGGGGGCCTCATCAATGCTTATCAATATCTCAAGGGCAGGTGTCAAGAGGATGGGGCCAGACTCTTTTCAGTGGTGCCCAGCGACAGGACAAGGGGCAACGGGCACAAACTGGAACACGGGAAGTTCCGCGTGAACATGAGGAAAAACTTCTTCACTGTGAGGGTGACAGAGCCCTGGAACAGGCTGCCCAGGGAGGGTGTGGAGTCTCCTTCTCTGGAGAGATTGAGAACCCGCCTGGACGCGGCCCTGTGCAGCCTGCGCTGGGTGACCCTGCTCTGGCAGGGGGGTTGGACTAGATGATCTCCAGAGGTCCCTTCCAACCCCTACCCTTCTGTGATTCTCTGTGATTCTGTGATATGGTGATAAAAGCTATGAAGAATGAAAAACCTGTTTTAGAGAGGAGGTGAAGAACTTGGCTTCAGTCGAACAAACCAAAAGCTGAGAGGGGGATCTGATTGCTTCCTACTCCGTGTCAGGCAGCTCCAAATGAGAGAGAAAAGAGCTTGTTAAGAGAAAGGCCAATTTATATCCAGTTGCTCTTGTACTACTGTCCATTAATACTCTGAGGGGGACACGAGTACGAACACAGCCACAAGAGGGGTGAGTCTTGAAGAGCATTGAAGAATCAGGAAAACAACTCCAACCTAATTTTAAGATACGTAGTCTCTTTCACCAACTGAGAAAGACCTAATGTTGCCTATAATGATACAAACAACTGCAAAGGAAAATACTGCAAGTACAATAACTGGTGAAACAGGGGGCAATAAAGCACACCTGAATGTTGGGACTTGCTTATCCAACAGACTCTCCCCGCCACCCCCTACTCCTCTTTTTTGTTGTTTTGTTCTATAAAATAAGAAAACAGTTTTACATTGCATCTGTTTCTCAAAATTAGTTATGACCTAGGCCAAATCCAAGCTACTAAAAATGTCTCTATACCAATGGGCAGTCAAAAATTTCAAATATTATAACTGCGCTGATAGCTGTGCTGGACTGTAATCCTCATTAGCAGCCATTTTATCAGTAATGGCTAAAACAAAAAGAAGTAAAAATCCCGACAGTGAAAAAAGTTACTTGTCATGTTCTCCTGACCAGTGATCATGAGCGCTGTAAGCTCTGCCTGAACTGAGTTGTGTGACGGGAGCAGCTGCAGAAGATGAGCGAGCAAGTCTGCAAAAGCCTGATTTAACCAGGTAGGTAGATAACAAAAGCCAAGTATGATTTGAGTTAATATAGTTGTTTGTTTTCAGATCCTATTAATATTCTGTCTTTTACTAAAGTTTTGTCTGGAAAGGAACATTTATGAGCTTTTACTTTTTTTTTTTTTCCCTTCAAGACACAGCTGCTGAATAGATTTAGTGCACTGTTTCCATAAGATCTCTACAGGACACTTTTGCACACAATAGCTGCCTGCTGCTAGGGGAGGTGTGTGGGGGAAGGTCTCAATTATATTATTATCAGCTTCCAGTTAACTGCAAAGACAGGATATTATTCCTTTCTTTAATTTTCCTCTTAAAAATTTCTGGACATTGTTGCTAGCAAAAACCAACTAGGACCACACCTAAAATTTTGATCTATCGGTATATTCTGAAGGACAAAAAGATGGTATATTGCAATTTAGCAATTTGAAAGAAATTCCTAAAAAGTTTATTATGAGTGTATGTCATGCAGAGATACATTGGAACACTTCGCAACATGAAGGCATAGGGGTTTTCTGTTGTGGTGGTTGGTTGGTTGGTTTTGGGGGGGTTTTGTTTGTTTGCTGGTTTTTTTACACAAGTTTATTTGAAAGGTGACTTCCTTCTAGAAAAAAGTTCACCTATAATTGTGTTAAGTAAAACCAAAAAAGTGCCACCTATTACCTTTTAATAACTGTGTCTTAGATATCCCTTCAGCCAGTTTCAGGCACTCAGCATGACAACAGTCCTGCTTCACTGCGAGTCCCTCCCAAAACACCAAATCAAGTTTAGCTTGGGCGTGCAGAAGTTGCTTTAAGGTTTCATGTGCCCACCGAACTCCTCAAAGGAAGTGCGCAAAGCAGAAAAGTTAAAAGTCCAGATATAAAATCCACCCTTCTAAGAGACAAAAGTCACGATAATTAATTCAGTTTTCCCAAACTGATTCTAATTTTTGCTATTTCCTGTTCCTTCTTCCCAGCTATTCAGAGCCAGTAGGATTTCTTTGTCCTCTTTAATTAGAATCCCTTGTCATCCAAGACTTTCCTCAAGATGTTTGAAAATCTCTTCTTTCCCCTTCCTCCCAATGGAAGAGGCAGAACGACAATCTGGGTAGAAAAGAGAGATGCCACCACCATCATCCAACGTCAACTCGGACAAGACAGGCTGTAGAGCAATCAGTCTTAGGTAGGTTGTAGCTTTCCCATAGGTTTCACGACTTACTGTCAAAGAACATAATTTTTACCATACACATCCCTCTTTGCTTCAGCTAACTCCAGGCCATACTTTCTTCTGGCAGGAGATAATGCTCTTATTTTGCCATTTTACACCTTCCAAGGTGTTTGAAATGCAAATATACAACATCAAGAAATAACTAACATGAGCATTTAAACAGAGCTCCGCTTTGCGACCAAATGTGTTTTCTATAAGAGCAGGTCTGGAGTTCATACACCTCCAGTTCCTGAGGAGATGACCACCTGATAGCCCGGAGATGACCACCCGATAGCCCTGCACGTGTTGGAACAGCTCACTGCCACTTGTTGGTGACAAACATTCCCATTCACAAGGCTGATACTAAGCAAACAAACCACACAACATCTTGAAGACCTCATCCCCAGTTGCCGCCAGTCCTCCCGTTACTGGCTACTCCCGTGGGGCAGCACTTGTGGCCTTCTACCTGCTTCTGGAGAACTGGGAGGGGGAACGCTGGAATTGGCTTGATCTGGAGTCAGTGGCTTTATTTATCCTCTCTCAAAATCTCATTCTGTTTCTGGAGCGTACCCGTCTCTGCGGAATGTAACAACTGTCACGGCAGGCTGATTTTAGAGCGTCGGTCTGTACGAGTGAACCGAAGGCTAGAGCAGCTCGCACCTTTCTATACGTGGTGCAGCTGTTCCCGCCGTTTGGATCGTGGCTGGTGCCGTGAAGGTACCATTTCTTGCCCGAGTGAAGGACAACCCCGCAGCTCTGGTGTGATTCCCTCCCGTGGAGCGGCGCCCACGGCAGCTGGGGAGCCTCGACCGCTCCGCCAACGGCGTTCAGCACCACGGAGCCGGGGCGCCGCGCCAGCCGCTCTCACACGGCGCTGCAGGCAGCGGCCCCGGGCACCAGCCGCCGCCGGGGCGAGCCCCACGGACACGGGTGGAGGAGGGACTCGCTTACAGCCGCGCCAGCGGGCGAGCACGGCAGCCCCCGGCCCGGCATGGAGCGCACGCCGCCGCCCGGCCCGGCCACCCGCGGAACCGCCGGCCGAGCAGCCGGACCCAGCCGCGGTCCGCCCGGACCCCACACAGGAGCGAGGCAGTGGGCCCCGGGCCCCCTCCCGACCACCTCCCCGCCCTGCCGTCCCCGCTCACCTGCCCGCGGCGGCCAGCCCGGCGGCGAGGAGGGCGGCGAGCAGGGCGCCCCGGGGCGCCGGCACCATCGCCCGGCCGCGGGGAGGCGGCCCCGGCCCCACGGCGGTGAGGCGGCGGCGGCTGGCCCGAGGCGGCGGCTGCAGTGGGGCGGGAGGCTCCGCGGGCGGGCGGCGGGACGGGGCTGTATAACCGGGCGGGGCGGGGCGGGCCCGCCTCCGGCCGCGCTCGCCCTGCGCGTCCCACACGCCTCGGGACGGGGCGGGCAGCGACCCCCGGGCGGGGCAAGCGGCTCCACCAGGGGAGCGGGCCCGGGGCGGCGGGGGAGAAGGGGGGCCCCGCGCCGCCCCGGCCGGGAGGAGGGCAGGCTGGAGCCCGGGAGTCGCTGCCGCAGGGGCAGGGGCAGGGGCACGGGCAGGGAGCCGCGGCGGTGTCCCCCCGGGAACAGCCGTGTCATGCGGCGGGCGGTACGGCCCCCAGCCCCGTCCCGAGGCCAGGCGCGGCCGCTGCTGTAGGGCTTGAGGCACCTCTGCCGTGGGTTTCCCTCACAGGGCAGTAACATTGGCACCGAAAGATGCGCAGGTTTTGCCTTTCAGTTGCAGGACCTTTGTTGAAGCTGCTAAGGCAGCTGCCCCTGGGCTAAGTTTTTATTTAAGCTGCTAATACTAATTCCTGATGTTACTTCTTGCTAGCTAGTCCTTCGGCTTTGGTGTTGCTGCCACAGTATGTGAACTGCCTCATCCCCTCGTATATCCTCCTAGGATAATGCTTGGATTTGGGGACGTGCTGGGTTTTGTATTAGGGTTTGGGTTTTTTTCAAGATTAATTAAGAACTCTATCTTTTTGCAGTGATGGAGAAACGTGGTTAAGATGTGACTGATGTTTACCAGAAAATTCAAAATTTTTCAGTGCAATACTGGTAAGCTATGTTCTGCCTGTGTTGTATCCCTTGATGCCTTCCTCATACTATAAAAGCACCCAGCAAAAGAAGGCTATGTCTTCTTTTTTATGCTGATGCTCACACTAGCCTACTTGCTAATGCTTTTTGGCAATAAAAAATATTGTGCCAAAAAGCATTGACTCTGTTCACAATTTCAAGATCCTACTATGAACAGTTTTCCCAATCCCAAACTCTGGAGAGTTGTTCCTGTTGAAAGCAACTCTGCTGTGTTGAGCTTACAGAGAGGGCAGCCAGAGTGAGCAGAGATAGCACAGCACCTGTACAAAGGAGGGGCTAGTTAGTCAGATTTAGTGTTCTTAGCAAAAGTACCTGGATACTGGATTCTGAGCCCATTCGTAGTTGGGCACATACAGAATTAGAGCAGGGAGTGTAAAGAGCATCTGTTACAAAGGCAGGCTTGATGCAAGGTTACAACCTGAGTAATCACAAGGAAGCGGCAAGTCACACTTAAAAATCCCAAGTGCTGACAATACAAATGCAATGTAATATTCACAATCAATGAGTAGATTCAAAAAGCAGAAATACTTATAAAAGTAGTGTTGAAACAAATTTGAAAGTTTAAGTCAAGAGAATTCTGACTTGCAATGATAATTCTGGAGTAAAAATACCCATCGCTACCACCAACCAACATTTTTTTGCTAGGTACATTTCTTATGAAATACTTACAGTAGCTCTGATTGCAGCGATAAAATAGCTAACACAAAATAAAACAGGGAAAGCTTTTACATTCTTGACTGTTTGCATTTGAATCACACCACCCACTCAGTCATCTCAGAGACCCTTGTGAGCGTGAGGTCGGCCCTGGAACATCGCTGGGAGTTTGAAGGGACTAGTTTCCTTTTTTGACAACAGGGAAAGCTGAGGAATAAGTGACTTATCTGGGGTCACCCAGGAAGTCTGTGGTAAAGGCAGGAAAAGAAAACAGATCTTCTGGCAAGGTCACTTGCCGTGGGTGACCCCGTTCAGCTCAGCAGGTGTCGACAAGCACGCCTCAGCAGAGCGGGCTGGGATGGTCGACACAGGCAGCGCCGCTGGCTGCCTGCGGTCCCCAGGGATTGCCAGCGATGCTGCCGGAGAGCGTTTGTGCGCTGGCATACTGAATTCAGCCTTTTAAGCACAAGCCTTTGGCCAGCTTGTTCTTCTGTCACCCTTGCCTTGGGAATGGGAATGTCCAGGAAAGCTGGGATGGCAACTGTTTTAGTCACTCCAGCTTAACCCTCTGCTGAGCAGTATCAACACCTACACTCAAGAGAGGTATTTGAAGCAGCGGGGCAGTCTAAAATCTCTGCAAAAGGGTCAGTCTAAAATCTCTGCAAGAAGGTTTTCCCCGAGTTTCCACAATGCTTATATGAAAACATTTCAAATAAGATAACTTTTCCAATGGTCCTAAGACAATCAGATGTCTTCCTGTGTTGCCCATCCACTCTTGGTTTTCAGTGTGTGCCAGGCTGTCATCTGCTGATGATTTCTGCGGACTTCTGAAACTACAGATGTCCCCCCAAAATAGATTTAAGTCACCTTAAAGAGTGGAGCAGTACAAAGTTAGAGCTACCAAAAGATGGCAAATTTAGTCCCAGGATTCAAATTACATCTAATTAAAAAAAAAGTGCAATGCTGATTTTGTGCTGTACAGGATGGTAAAGACGGTTCTTCTTTTTGTTTTCCGGCTGCTGGGCACAAAAGCCATTGCTGGTTTGCAGCTGTTGTGCCGTCTTTCTAAAATGCAGTAGTACCTTGAGACTCTCCAACTCTCTTCATTAGACTTGTCTTCCTCTATGGGAGTAGTATTCTTTTGATTTTAGTTAAATCAGCACCGTGTAGAAAGCATTCCAATTACTTAAGTCTGTATTCAAAGACGCATGGTTTTC
Organism: Phoenicopterus ruber ruber; assembly: GCA_009819775.1. Lineage (NCBI taxonomy): Eukaryota > Metazoa > Chordata > Aves > Phoenicopteriformes > Phoenicopteridae > Phoenicopterus > Phoenicopterus ruber. The sequence goes on from CM020215.1 coordinate 137,366,441, forward strand.
ATTATGCACATTTATTCCAACAAATAGACACAAACATATCATTTGATGCTGGGCTTGCCATTAAAATATTGATCTTTCAAGGCAAGTTTTATTGGTCAGAAGAGAATTAGTTCTGAATTGTAGTGCACGTAGTCTGTTTCGAGCTACAATTTATTTCCTCAAAAATCTTTCTTTTTTATGAAGACTGACTTGTGGATAGATAATAAAATGATTACCTGAAACTCTGTCCTTCATTTAGAACAATAATTAGAGAAACAAGAACAGTGGAGTTCACAGAGCATGATTATATTTGCTGGGATATTGATATTTGCATTCTTTAGTCTTTCTAGCCCGCAAGATACCAAGCTTTCCCGAGACCCCCTGTCACACAGTGTTCTGCTGTATGATTCCCAAGGTAAGAAATTCTCAAGTCTCGGGTCATGATCCATTCCTGAAAAGACTGTACAGAGTGAAACAGGACACGGATATTATTCACACTTACCATTTTAATTTGGTTTTGCTTTAACCATCCAAAAAGTTACATGCGTCTTCGCCACAGAAGAGGTCAAGGCTCCAACTACACTTTTACTACCTATGACCTTGGGAAAATTCTTAAATTACACTTGCCAGCCCTGGTTATAACAGGAACACAAGTGTTTTAACCAGCTGTTATAATCAACCTGAGCCACAGTGTGTAAACCATGATTTCCATTAGAGTTTAAGCATGCTGATTTGCCAGAAGGAAATGCAGATTTATTGGGACACTAGAGAAATTTTATTCTCACACCTGACATCCTCTCCTCTTCGTTCGCGCTGGCCAGCATGGCAGATGCTCCCGTGTCCCGCAGTGCTGTCCTCTACCCAAGGGCCACGTCTGCAGCCGGCCCGAGAGCAGCGCAGCCTCGACACGCGTAGCTTCTGCTCACCTCGAGGTCTGGAGCCTGCCCGCTCGCTGGCTGTAGAAGCCACCTCGCTGTTGCCTGGCAGTGGAAGACAAACTCACTTTGCCCACTGTAAGTCTTTACTCAGCTGCCAAAGGATCGCTCGTGCTTGTCCACAGTGTGGACAGTTTATTCAGAGGACGAGGGAAAAAACCCAAGAGTTTCTTTCAATATGACTTCAGCCTTCTCTTTGTTCTTTTTTCCATTCAAACGCACTAACATTAAAGTTTCGATTTAAGTTGCATAGTAGGTTTTTTGGTTGGTTGGTTGGTTGGTTGGTTGGTTTGTTTGTTTTTAATTAGGGTAGTCAGAGGAGTCTGAATTTGGGAATGCCTTCTACAAAGCTTTTCAGTACCAGTGGAAATGGTGACACAGCAATATAAGACAGAAGACTTGAGAAGAGTCTTCAGTCCTTCTTATTTGGGATAATTTTAGATAGAAAAGTCATTTTTAGTGAAAAAAACAGATGAGAGTAGTGTGTGTGTTGCAGACCATTTTTGGAAGTGCTTGTGGATGTCAGGACATTTTACTTTCCCCTGGAGTGCAACATTAACCCACCAGAGCAGAGCACTTGTTAAACTCAAACCCAAGGTGAAGCATATTTTAATGTATTTATGATTTCTCACTCCACCTTATCCCCAGCTACTATTGCTAGTGTTGACCTTCTACACTGCTAACCTCTACATGCTTTTAATCTCTGGTGTGTAGAAACAGAGAAAAGAATTTGTGAGGTGATAAAAAGGCTCCACCTAGCCTTTCAAATTTTTTTTCAGTTACAAACAAAACTCGCAGGCTCAATGTAACTTCCTAACGTGACAGATTTATGTATAGAATATATATATATAATCTATATTCCTCTGAGTATGAAAAGTACTGCTCTGGCAAAAGGTGGAGAAGAAGAAGCAGCAGTAATGCTGAGAGATTATCACAGCAAACAGAGCTGGGCTGCTCTGAGTAAATGACACACAAAATGCCCAACCTATGCTTCACGCATATCAGTTTTTACCTGGCTCACGGCCAGGAAGCATTTCATGGGTTAATATGTTAAAGGGGACTACTAGTTGAAATATGGGGTATAGGAAGGCTGTTATTTCAACATACATTTGTATGGCTATGCAAAATCTTAACAATTTTTTTTCAAAAACTAAGTTATTTTGACATTTGTTTGGGAAATGTGTGATTTAAGCATGTATATTTCTAAATGCATTTTGAAATACATATATTTTTTCCCAAAAGGCAGTTATGAAGAAGAAATGTTCTTTTGCAATAGATGTATAACTGGCAGCACATAATCACTAGCACAGCTGCAGAGCCCTGATATCACACCACCTTGTTTCTAGGGAGCAGCAACACAAAAAAACGTAGCGGAAAAAAACAAAAGAAAAGAGAAGATGTGAAAGAACTTTATCATTTAAAAGAGAGGTGTCTGAAAAGGAAAGTTTCTGAGATTCTTTTTTTCCTATCAGAGTAGTTATGGTAATTATGAGAAGGCTTGTGTCTCCCACGTGACTACTGCTTCCTTCTTTATAGTCTCTGAACCCAGATTCTGGGTGGAAAAGTTATTTCTTCAGCTTGATACATCCAGGCAATTAAGACCTTGAGTCTCCTCGTACACTTCAGTCTCCTCATGGCGTATTTTGCAAAGTGCTGAGAAATCCACCAGATTTGTGTTTGCTTAGGTTTTTCCCGCTTTTCCCACTTGCCGCTTCCCCTCTGAAAGTAACTGCGGAACTGCTCTGTAGACTCACGGGCCCTGGAGCTCCCATGCAGGGGAGGAGGTTAAGTCTCCAGAATGTGCTGAAGGACACCAAGTACAGGCACTGACGTGACTCTGGCCGAACCATGCTTTACTGTCCTTTCTCCTCTGAGGCAGCAACGCTCGTACTCAAAGGGACAGGAGGGGGGGATGGAAAGGACGTTTTAAGGGTCCAACCCCAACTATTCTATGATGCTATGAGGGTGGCTTACCGAGGCTATGGAAGAGCTGCGCTACGTTTGCCCCTTTCTTTCCCACTCTTCGCGTATCCTTTCCCCTAGAAAGGAAGGGGTTACGTTTTCAAATTAAACCTTGAACTCTGAAAAGTGCTGCAAGTCCCGTGTGAAGAACCCAACTCCAAGTACATAATGCCCCCCATGCGAGCCCGTGGCTCCCACCTGGCCTATTTTAATTGATACCTACGCAATCCACGTGTGTATCAGGGATTGCCATTTCCAACAGCTTTATGAATGAATGTTGTAAGAGATCACTGTGTGGTTTTTGTTGAGGAATTTTATAAGTATAAATTCCTGGCTTTTGACATTATTTTCTTTAGTTTCAGGTCTCCTGCCAAAAAGATTTAGACATTTTTTTCTCATATTATTTCTTACGTACTAAAGCACAAATCTTTCGCTGCTTGACTACATTAGCCTGTAACAAAAATAATTCACTCACTGTTGATCCTCTTATGTATAACACTTTCCTTATGGTAGCCCAATAATGTGGTACTTCTGTCTTAGTAGTTTATTTTTTTTCTGAGAGAAAAAAACCAGTGATTTTAAAGTTTGTTCAGTAATACTACATTTAAAAAATTAAAAGCTCATGTAATGTATACCTTTATTTTGTCATATTAATAACTGTTAAATGTTAATTGACTGTCCTGTAATTCAGTGCTTCGAAGCTTTAAACTTTAACAATTTGTCCTTTTTGTTTGAATTGTCAAAATGTAACGGTTCAGTATGTGGCAAAAGAATGAAAAAAAGTCAGGATTAAACCAGATAGGGCCAGACTGAACTTATCATGGGTCCATAGCTGCTGCTCTTCAGCTTTTCCTAATTTGCTGCTGCCCTTTGAGATGACTGCATGGAGAATGGCAGTAGATTTCTGTTGACTTGGATCCGCAAGACGCATCCTTGTGTGCTCCCCTCGGGCATTTCAGGACTGGCATGCTCAGTAACAATGCAAAAAGCTGAGTGGGGAAGCTCAGACCGTCCTCCATGTAAGAGTTGTGGCTTTATAGAACTGATAGAGGAAGGAGACTGTAGCAATCTGAAATTCATAGCTCTGACATTTTATCTAACTTTTAAAAACTCCAAACACTTTTAATTAAATTAAACAATTTTATAGATTTTCTTGAAAATCTATAGTGATTGATACAACCCTGTTAGGATTATTACTTTTACTATAATGGTTGTTATTATTTAACATCTCAGTTGCAGTACTGCTTAAAACCCACAGCAATACATAAGGTGTTTTACAAACTCTATCATAGGAAGTAGTTTACCCTAATCGTACCAATTAAAAAATTTAAATTACAAGAGAGACTTAAAATTGGTAATGGATCTTTTTTGCTTCTAGTGCTTTTAGAATGAAACCTTGTCTTCAGATAAGAGATATGGACAATTCTTTTAAAAATTATGGCTACATCTCTTCATAATCCCCTGACATTTTAGGGAAATTGTCAGTGGTCATGAGGCACCCAGGATGACAGGAGTGAGAAGAACAGGGCATCTGGGCTCTGCATTTGTAGGAGGAAGCCAAGGGTCTAAAGGTTCTTCTCTGTCTGTATTTTTCTAAATGAACATATCTAGCTTGAGAGCAGTTGTATTTTTGCAAGGCAGGATGCAGAGCTGCTTTGCAGAATTCATCAAGCCTCCTCCACATGTTAAACTACTCAGTTCCTAGAGCAGATATTTTCTCATGTTGCAGCTGAAGTTGCTTGTAGAATGAATGAAGGTTTGTATCTGTCAAAACAGTGAAATCCCTTTAGTCCATTGAGATAATTAAGTCATGTATAAAGACCATCTGCTATGTGTATGACCATCTAAATATAGTTTTGGACAGAAAGCTCTCTCTATAGCAGGGTAAGTCCAGTCTGAGAGTGGCCAGAGACTGATTTCCCCAGGCAAAGGTGTAATGTTTTTTTGAGGATCTTCATGGTTTCACATCACAAAGGCATTTGGTCCTGTATTCTCAGCTGACAGATTGTTGTAGTTACAATGCTAATTGCAAAGACTACACTTCAGTTACCATGTGAGTTGCAGGTTCTCTCTGTGTCTTGTTGGGAGTAGGTGTTGGTTTAAGATTCTAATTTTTCTTATGCTGGAAATATCAATTATCCAATCTCTAATTAGGAGTCACAAAGGACCAATGAAGTTGAAATAGAAATACTTTAGCTAAGACATTTACATTAAGCTTTGGATAGAGTGAAAAATAGCTCAGTTAGAGCATTAAGGATTGAAATATTGCCATAATAGCAATCCTGACTATGTCCCTATTTTTAGGTTACTGAAGTTTCCATTTGTATTGCCAAGTAGTTTCAGATTAAGTAATTTTATAGAGTTTTTGTGCAGTAGAATAAACAGAGGAATAGGAGCAAACCATTCATTTCTTGTTCCCATGAATCATTCTATGAGCTTTAACAGACCATTTTGAAACACTAAAAAGTCATGAATGGATTTTCTGAATTGGGTTAGAATCATGATTATAAAATGAATTGTGGTTCATTTTTGGTTTGGCTGGTAGAGTCTCAGAAATCATTCACTTAGTATTGCTTCAGGCTATCTTGAGAAACAAAATTAAGTTGAAAGTTGAAATTCTTGCAGTCATTTAACTAGCATCTGAGGCTTTAGGAAAACTATCAAATATCCAGAGATTTATGAGACCAGGTAGTATTGCTGCACTGGAACTGTGCGCGTGAGGAAAAGTTGTCAGACTAGATTGTTAAAGGTAGAGCACCAGTATTAGCAAATCTCTGCCACTAGTAAAATTTACTTGGAACCTCAACCTTCTTTTCTAGCTGAAATTATAAAATACCTCCCAAAGTAGGCTGTTTGCATCACTCTGATATTTGATAACATTTTTCAGATTGGTACCGTGGTTAAACTCAACCCTGTCGTTCATGGGGCAATGCTTGCTGACTTCTGTGCATCAGAAGGTATGGATCCATTGACAAAATCACCATGGATCCCAGATACCCCTAAGAAGGGATCAAGTACATCTAACCAAATTCTAGTTTCTATGAGGGAGTCCCTATTTCTGGCCAAAATAATGGCAAGCATAAAAGCTTAGCATTTAGGAAATGCTTTCTATTTATTATATTTAAAAATCATGCATTCAAGATGGTGGGTGGCCTAACACAACATTAACAAGAGCCTGTTAAAATTATACCATCAGGCAGTAGTTCACTTTTCTAAACATGTAAGTAAGAGGTTTCACATGTTAGGTTTATATTCCACAGTAAGGATTTCCAAGTGAGGTTATAAAGTTATTTGGCAGACGTGACTGAATCGCAGGATATATATGCATATTTGATGACTTTTTCGGGAGAATATGAAGAAGAACTCAGTGAAAGCTGACAAAGTTTATTCTGTCAGCTAAGACAAAAGACATTACATGAAAGGAAGACAATATGGAACTAAGGAAAACTCTGAGGCGATCCTGGATAAAAATATGCCTGGAAATGTCTAGTCAAGGTTTTCTTTGCTGTAGTCTGGTTCTCTGGCAGGGATGTTCATTACTGGTTCTGTTGCATCAGGTGTGCTTTTGGAGTGCATCTTCAGGTTTCAGCTAAAATCCATGGAGGTCATTTCACGAGATCTGTGTGAACCTAAGCCTGCTAAGTAGAATCAATCACGAGATTCATTTAAAAAGTGCAATTCTGATTTGAACTAAAATGCAGATGTAGACACACCATCTGTATCTGCATTATGGACAGTACTGGTATTATAATAAATAAATAAATACTTGCTTTTTGGAAAAAATCTTTCCCAAGGGACTCTTTCAAACCTTCAGGTTTTTTATCTGGCTGTCCGTCTGCCCTTGTCTTTATGTGACTCCTATCATAAGCTTCTTTCCCCTTCCCTAGACCTTCATTTTCAATGCTTAAAAATGTGGCTATATCATTTTTCTGAAAATAATCCCCTTCCTGATCTCTGCTCCTAAAAGAACCATCTTGTCACGTGTATGTGTAGAAAGTGTTTGTCACTTCTAGATATCCTCTAGGTGAACATTTTGGTCTGTTTTCACTCTTTGTCACAAAACAGAGAGTGCAGTGTCTTCATCTCGATGACAAATGACTTCTTGCTTTGGTTGCTCCTCTTGTCAGCCTGCATAATCTTGATAGTGCTTTCATTGTTAGTGATAAATCTGCTCTTAAACAGAAACTGGCATTTCCAGTAGTGTATCCTACTTGGAATGAGATTGTGTATCCTTTATGTTTCTGGTCTTTTTATATGTCTATAGCCTCTTGTAGAATGGGATGTTTCATTCTTTCTCTTTTGTTTTCTTCAGGGATATCTAGTTTCTAGCCCTTTGCTTTGAAGTCACCCACTGACACCACTGTTTCACCCACTGACTCTCTGTTCTTCAAACCCACTGATGCACCTCTAGAAACTACAGTTGTGGTATTAATCTTCCACTTCTGCAGTCAGATTCTTGTAATTTGTTCCTGGTTCTTTGCTGACATGACTGGGGTCATCCCAAACATCTGGCCAGAACAAGAAGTGTCAGTGCCTCTGAGATGATTTCAGTGCATTGCTCTGATGGGTGCTCAGTTCTTTATTTGTATTTATTGTGGGCAGAATAGAAACCATTGAGTAATATTTTGCATGCTTTCTCCTTCTTATTAGGCTCAGAATGATTAAAAAAAATAAAAGAAAAGGGGAAAGCAAGGCAAAAGAAATGTTATCTCCAAAGTTTCTGGGCTCCTAGGAACTCATGCAAAAACGTTTCTCAGCCCCTGAGTATGCAATGACTTTCCAGTACAACATACTTTGTAATCCTTCTCATGGCATCTTCTGATGCTTATAAAGCTGGCTATAAACTAACCAAACATTCCTGCACCATCTATAAGTTATGAGATAGACAAAAAGCATGCAAACATTTTCTGATTAAAATCGTACTCGGAAAGGAAGAGCCTCACAGAGATTTTATTGCTTTAATGCTCTAGCCACTGCCTAACAGCCATGCAGGAATCATCCAGGAGTCTGGAGATCAGTCGAGTAAGATACTGAAATGTCAAATGAGAGTTTTGGAGAGTTCAGCTGAACTTTCTGGATTCCCTCAACATTTGATCAGTGTCTATTACCTCCTTTTCTCATAAGTGCTATGACTTCTCCTGCCCTCATACAAACCTTAATAGAATCCAGAGAAGATTCAACAACAATAGAAGCGATGCAGAATTAAGTCAAATGAAAAAGTGTCTAAATATGCAATATTTTATAAAACTTAGTTTGTTTTTCAGTAATGACTATTCACATAAACATTCAGTTGATACAGTTTCATACATGCAAGTGCACACATTTCATTCTTTGTTGTGTCAGTGCTTTTGAAACTGTTATCATTGGCTTTGGTCCCAACCTGAGATCTAGGTAAAAGATCTCTGAGTTGTGGTTCAGGCAGAATCAGGACTGTCCTCTTGAAGTTGATCTGCTGTCTTGCTTTCAGGGCTAGAAATCTTTGCAGGCTTTTAGAGTTCAAACCTATTAATTTCCTTAGGTAATACAGACATCTTTCATCACTCAGCACTTTTGTACCATGTCACTCTGTCTTCCAGAGTGGCACTTAATCTTATTGCTCCATTTATATTGCTGAGTAGACACCCATTTCTTTGGTCTTAACCACTCTGCCTTGGAACTTTTCCTCCAACATGTATTCGTCTTCTTTAAATTTTGCATGTGAGACAGTTATTTCTTAAGCCTATATGTGGAGATGTATTATTATGGGTATTTTTACAACAAACATCTGTTTAACATCTATCTGTTGCTAATATGTGCAGTGTAAAGCTAAGTGTATGCCTTAGGTCCCTCCTGGAAAATATTTTTGCTGCTTTTTTTTTTCCCCCAGCTTCTCAGCTGTGTATGTACTGTAAATAAATTTGTACTCTGAAGCCCTAGTGTTTATGTTCAGCTGCCTTTCTTCCTCATCCATCCCTGCTCTCCTTTCCTTAAAGGTGGCTGTTCAGGAACATCTGCTTTCTATTACTGTCCGTGTCAAACAGAAAACAATCACAGTGCTCATTAAGCAGTTTCCATGTTTAACCTTTGCATGGCAACTTTCAGAGAAAGAGAACCTCCCAGCTTTTTTCTTGAAGAGCTTTGTTATTTTCTCACTATAAACTCTCAAGAAGGCTTTCGGCAGCTCTTCCATGATGCTTGGTTGCTTGCCTGGAAGCTTGACCTCTTGAAATATCCCATTCTTACACTCTTCAGTCTTCAAGTCACATTGGGTGGTGTGCTTACCACAGTAACTGGAAAATGACTGCTGTTAAAATAATAGCTGTTGTTTTAAAACTTATGCAGTATTTCAGAACCTCTTTGTTCACACCACTAACAAGCAGTTTGTTGCCCTGAATGCGTAGCATCATTCTAAATTAACCCAGCCTGCTGATGAAAGCTTGAAAGCAATGAGTGTTTCTGCCTGCTTGGTAGGTGTTCTTTCATTTCATCTAGAGTTACTGCTGGTCTGGGTTCAGGGAGATGGAAAAGCTCTGCTCTTTCCCATTGTCCAAGAGGAATGTGTGTTATAGGAAAAAGTCCTTAATGGAAAAGGAAGTTAATAACATTATATTGATGGATATTAATTTCTAAAGGACTTTATTATCTGGTATAAAGGCTTTTGAACTCTTTTAAATCCTTATAGGACAGGTCACCCTTGCGGACCTGGCTGTATAGATGCTTAGACAGAGAAACTTGTTGGTTACTGGTGTAGCAAAACTCAGTGTCAGATCTAAAGGGAGGGGAAGGTGCAAGTTATTTGCGAAGTTGATTTTACTCACGGTCATTCTCTCAGTGATTGTCTTCATTCACACTCTTACTTCCACTTACCCACAAGCCCCAAGCGTGTCTGAGTGGTCCGGCATCGTCTGCGACACAAAGGACCAGGGGCACTGGCTACTGAGTCCCTGTCACAGCTCTGGGGTTCTTCATGATTCACAATGATGAACTAGTTTTTGGACAGATCTCTCATGTCCATTTAGGAATGGTGTTTTGCTATTATCCTTCTGTTGTGATAACAGGCGGGAATGGCGTGTATGATGTTCTGCAGCCTTGTTGCCATTCATTCTCCTGTTCTCAGAGTGTCTTCCATTAATGAGTCCTTTCTGCTGCAGTCTTATCACACCGCACGTTGTCTGGGTTTGACACATTCCTCAGTGTGATTGACTGGGAACAGTGTTCTTCGTTAGGTTATTTTTTTAACGCTTGTTCTGCTGTTTCTTCCAGCGCTTTCTCTCTCTCACACACATTTCCATTCATATTTAATTCTTGCCAACCTCAATACTTCTGTTACAAGTCTCTACATCCTGGTTACAGTTCTAGGAAAAACTTGGAATTACAGCTGTGCAGGACTCAGGCATTATGAATAACTGATGCTCTCCCCATACCATGAAAAGACAAGAGTGGTATGTGGTTCATTATGAGAACACATTATGGCAACCACAGCAACTCAGAAAGCTGCGTAACTCTAAAGCTTGTAGAAAAGCAGAATATAACCAAAACCCACGCATGCTCCTACTTGTGGCCGCATACGAAAAAAAATGTACCAGTGTGAATGCAATATTTGACAAGGAGAGGCCATCTCTCTGTCCCATTCAAATGGGACTACGAGGTCATGTATGATAATGCTAAGACTGAGAAAGCTTTTAACCTACAGCTAGAGGATTATCTTTCTTTTGAGGAGAGAAAGAATGATATCATTATCCCTTGAGTATCACAATTTTTTTTTTTTTTTACATTTTCAGCACTGTCCTGTTTCAGAATTCTTATTCTGTGCAAAAAAATGATTTATTCAACTGTGTAGGTGCTTCCCCTATTGCTTCATTTATATTGCCTTGCAATAAACTCTGGGATTTTGATGCCATTGTGTTTGAGGCAACCCATACCAAAGACCTGAAGAAAACAGACATTGTAGACTAACAGTAGGAGGCAATACTGACTGATGGATTGTAGGATTGAGTAGACAGCTGTCTGTTTGTTTTGTAATGTTGTATCCCACTCGTATCTGCTGTGTTTAAACATGTAAGAGTGTTCAGTTTTCTGTTCCTACTGTGGACTGGATTCTCTGCTTCTCTAGATGGGAGTTGTTCCATTTTGAAATCTAAAGTACTTCTCCATTGCACAGCATTTAATATTAACTCTTCTGTAATTCAGTGCAGATGGATTTATATGGTGTCTGGCTTTTTTTTTTCCCTATTGCTGATTTGTCTAAGCAAACAGGTGGAGGTGGATGAGGATACATGCAGGCTGAATGGATACCAGATATAGAAACACTCTGTATGATGTAATCTGCAGAGTTCAACAGTGCTAGTAAAAACCCCAGACTCATAGCCCTCATATCAGCAGTTACAATTGCCCCAGTGTGATGTTACTGGGCACCATGTGTTTTGTGTATCATCATTCTTGACCATGCATAGTAACTTCAGACGGTTTATACGAATGAGTAACGGCTAACCCTGCCCTGCTAAACAAAAATCCAATTTAGGTTGGGTGGAATTTACAGACTCTTTGTCACTGCTGTGTAATTGCATTTGGCTGTCGTATTGCCCTGCACCGTGTAATCACAGTTCTCCGGGAAGTGGCTGCCACGTGGGGTTGGACACGGGGATGTTCCTTAGTGAACAGATGCATACAAGCATCTTAGATCCATGTGGCTAAAATACTAGTGTGGGATCGGTGTCACTGTAACAACCGTTTTCTAATGCCATCATCTCCTGCGTGCCAATAATGCACAGCTTCTAAGCAGATGAAGTGCACACATTTCAGTAGCTTTCAGGATGAAACCGAGGACTGTAAATGTTTGTTGACTTCAGCTTTCTCTGTGCTTCTTGCGGAATCAATTCTCCTTTCCCACTAAGGGTCTGTGAGTATGTGAAGAGGAAATCAGAAGTGTATCTATACAACATTCATAATTCAGTCCTTCATGCCAGTGCTTCCCAACTTTTCTGCACCTTAGCCCCACCTGAGAGGAGGGAGTGTTCTGCACCTCATGGTGCACTCCTTAGTGCAGGACAGCGGAGCCTGTTAGTGTGTCCCTTTTGTCATGTGTCATTTATAGTGTGCTTCATTAGCACCTCACCAGTGCGGCCCTAGTTGAGAACTGCTGCGCAAAGGCCTGATTCAGGTATCATAGACTATACCTGCAGTCCCATTAGTGCCTTTTTCAGTGGTGCCCTCAATCCTCTCCCTTCTGTTAGCAGCTTGGTGGTGTACATTAATTACCAAAACTGGGTCACGACAGGAGAAGGACTTTAGTTTTCTGTATAAACAGCCTATCTACTCTTCTGAAGGAGAAATGCAAGAGATATTTTCAAAGGCTCCATTCATTTCGAGGTCTTTAGAGCTAGCTCTTGATGCTTTTGGAGCGACGCTTGGTCATCTACAGTAAGAAGCAGTGCTATAGCAAAGCACAGATGGAGAACTGGTTATTGTCCAAGTGCTATCCTTTTGAAAGATACTTGTCTTTTTCAAGGCCAACTCTGTGTTTTCTTGCTGCATTTTACTTTTTAAGTCATATAACCACTATTTTCTAGAAAAATCCCCCAAGTAGGAGTTGATTCTTTGTCCGTTGATGGTATCTTGACAAAAGTGTTCTGGTAGGAGATGGAAAAGGAAAACTGCTCGTTTCCAGAAAGCCGTATCAGTCATCTAGCTTGCTCAATAATTTGGAATTTAATTTCTTTATCATTAATTTCAATCAGCATATTGAAGAAATTGAGTTTCTTCTTGCTAGAAGCAGCAGAAACTGATATGCCATGGTTGGGGATTGCGCTAGCAGCTAGTAAATCCTTCTGTGTCTGTGGTTCTGAGGCCGCAGGAAGCTGTCTAACATTTTACAGCAGCCTTCCATTTCCAATACCATTATCAGTAAAATGGACATGTTTATTAAACTTAAATACAAATCATATGATATGCAGTTTGTTAAAAAGGAGCGTCTGGCCGATGGGAGGCACCCAGCGTGTTAGTCAGTGGAGTAATAGTGAGCTCTGGTGACAGGGGAAGCTGTGCAGACCCTGTGGGCCACGTAAGCAGCAGGGTGCAAGGAGAATGTCTTTGTATCTCTCGGAATCAGAAACCAGTGTACAGTGCCCTGCTTCTCCCCAGCAATCTGTTTAAAAGAGTTAAGTTACATCTCATGTCTTGAACAAGAGTGGTCTCTGGAGAGAATATCTTCTCTAGAAACAGAACTGTATGGCTTTGTTTCACGGAGTGTTCACTGGTTGCTGGAGGAGGATTATAATACTGAATAAATGCCAGTGTCTCTCTGTGTTTTAATGTGCGTGTTCGTGCTGGTTCTGTTTATTTAATAGAACATTTATTTCACAGGTGTGCTGCTAATTGATGAAAGAGCCCCATGTGAGAAAGAACGACAGGAAATACAAAATTGAAGAAATCCCAGCCATCTCACCGCAAACTCTGTGCTCTTTTGTGCTGCACGCAATATGGTGCATTCTTTTTATTTTTTATTTCATAACTGTGTGTGTTTTACTTGCCTAGGATGCAGCTCTTGATTTAGCAGTGAGTAGGTTGGTTCCTGTACGTTGGGGGTGTTCCTGAGAAACTTCAGCCTCTGAGCCCTGGTCTATGACAGGAACTAAATGGCTAAGCATGGATTTTGTGGCTTAGGTCCGTGTAGGAATGTTACACCAGGTTTCTTGAACAACTAATTTACTGAAGAGGTCATTCATCAGAAAATTTCATTTTTTCTGGGTTCTCACAAATTTTTCCTTTTTGTTTCTTTCTCCTTGAGGACTATATTGACCTGTACTTCTGGCTGAGGAGGGTTTCTGCAGGGAATGAGAATGTGAAATCCTCCTTCTCTCTTCTAACTAGCCTCATGTTCAACAAAACACAAAATTATATCACTGATGAATTCATGTGGTACAAACTCAATTTGGAAGTTTGATATTTAGGGACTGTGTACTGACAGTCTATCAACAGTTCTGGGTGTAAACATGATGCAGGCAATCAAGGTGGGGAAAACTTGGCAGAGAAGGATGAAGGTGCTCTTAAGTTATCATTTGCTGGTGCAATTACAGCACCTGAAGGCTGGAATTTGACATGTGAAAATGTGGCAGCCTCATCAAGCCAAGACAAATCTACTGATAGCAAAAAAAAAAAAAAAGACAGCCATAACTTTGGAAACACACAGATCTTTTATGATGATACATAGATTACGCAGAGGCTGGACTCCTCTCTTGGGGTGGTACTGCCTGATAATGGTGTTTAGATACTCAGGGTAGGGATGGCAGCATAAACCAGCAGATATAGTCTGTACTAGCTTCTAGTTTGTTTCTGAGAAAAGGTATTGATTTTGAGCTACAGGTCATGATGACAGACCCATCAAAGATAATTGGGGAGCAATCCTTTGCCTTCAGTAGGCAACTTAACCCAAAGTTTATGGTCATGATGACACCAAACTCCATCTCTATCACAGTGACTAATGGCATTCCTTACTTAACGATGAAGAGATTGGGTTGCAGGTTGTCTTTAATTTGATGCCTTAATGTTACTGTTCCTTTTCTCCACCTTCTCTTATCTAACATAACATAACTTGGTGATTTTTTGGTATGATTCTGCAAAGGCTTCCAGTTTTTTTCCTGCTGGGACAGTGGCATTGTTATTAGTGACCTGAGCAGAAGAGAAAATTAGTTTTGGTAACTTGGGGAAATTCTCCTCCAGACATCAAAATATTTGATTTAATTTTGAATTTATTTCTCTCAAAAGACAGCACAGCACATAGAACAGTGAGCAAATGCCTTAAACAAAACTGGTATAAAAATCAATGCCTATGAATGACTCTTAACAAAGAAATCACATATCTCCTATTTGGCACTCCACAGCTCAGAAGGGTATCTTCCTTTACTGTGTGTTTCTGAATCACCAAATAGGTCACCCTGAAGACTATCTGCTTTTCCATTGCTATGAAAGCTCCAGGTTATTATTTCTCTTGCCTCGTTCTTTTACAAGAGGCACGGCAATAAAACTCACTAATCTGTCCTCCCACAACACCCTACTGATGAGCTGTGTGAATCATAAATGATTCCTTTCAATTACAGTAATTTTTTTTTCGAGGGAAAGAAGGAAAAGGCAAATTAAAATGGGAACCTAGAGAACAACCGAATATCACTTCTGCATATCTTCAGAGATAATTTTTATTAGTAGTACTAATAATAAACCCCATCTTGCATTCTGAAAGACACCTACCTCTTCTCACTCTATCCATCCTCAGACTTTGGATATAGATTGTGTGTGTGTATTAATAGTTAGTTAGATAGATAGACAGACAGATAGATCGATCGATTGATTGATCAATCAATCTATCGAATCATAAGTTAGGTTGGAAGGAACCTCTGGAGGTCATTTATTCTACTCCCCTGCTCAAAGCAGCTCTAATTATATCAGATTACTGAGGGCTGTGCTATGTCAAGTCTTGAATACCTCCAAGGATGGATATCCCACAGCCTCTCTGGACACCTGTTCCAGTATTTGACCACCGCAACTGAAAACAAAAAAATGTATTCCTTGTTTCTAATTGGAGTTTCCCATGTTCTAAGTTGTGTTCGTTGCCTCTTGTCTTATTCTAGTGTACCTCTGAGAAGAAGCCTGGCTCCGTCTTCTCTATATCCTCCAGTCAGGTAGTTGTAAGTCATGGATAAGGTCTCCCTTTAACCTTCTCCTGTTAAGGCTGAATAAACTCAGCTCTTTCAGCCTTTTCACATATGTCATGTGCTCCAGCCCCCTGAGTAGCTTGGTGGCCCTCCGCTGAATTCGCTCCAGTATGTCAGTGTCTTACTGACATGTAGAAGTGGACATGCCACGCCACTGTGGTCTCACAAGTGCTGAATAGATAGAAATGATCACTTCTTTTCACCTACTGGCCACACTCTTGGCTAATGCAGTCAAGGATGCAGTTGGCTCTCTTTGGTGCCAGGGCACACTACTGTTTCTTGCCAGCTTGTTGCCCACCAGGACCCCCAGGTCCTTTTCTGCAAAGCTGCTTCCCAGATAGTCTTCCCCTAGTCTCTACTGCTGTGTCGTGGTATTCCACCCCAGATGCAAGAATTTGCGTTTGCTTTTATTGAACTTCATGAGGTTCTTCTCAGCCCATTTGCCCAGCCTGTTCAGGACCCTTTGAATAGCAACCCTGCCCTGTAGCATATTGACCACTCATCCCCGTTAAGTGTCATCTGTAAGCTTACTGAGAATGCACTCTGTCCTGCCATTGATGTTAAGCAGTATGGACCCCAGTATGTGTACCTGACGGATGCCACCAGTTACTGGCTGCCAGCTGGACTTTGCATCACTCATCACAACTCCTTGAGACCCCAGTCTGTCCAATTTTCTACCCAACTTACTGACCACTACTTTGGTGATAAGGAGGCTGTGGGCAAAGGCTGTGTTTTGACTAGCCATCAAGGTTGGTCACCTTTTCACAGAGAACAATCAGGTTGGTTCAGTGTGGTTTCTCTCTACTGGTTTGTCACCTGTCCCAAGACAAACGTCCATGCACTCAAGCCACTCCTTTACATATATTTTCATATATCTCTGGATATAAATAGATTAATAGATACATATAAGCACAGACCTGGTTGTATGTGATGTGCTGTTACCAGTAGTCTTTAGAGAAAGAGGGCACCTAGGCACAGTTCATTCCTAGACCAGGTATTCAGACCTGGCAAAACTTCTCCTTCCTCTCCAAGTTCTGTCAGTCAAATGCTTTTCTTAAAGAATGGAGAAAGCCAAAGCTTTCCAAAAGGGGGTGGGGATTTAGAATTAGATTTTAGTTCACTAAACCAGGGAAACACTGGAGAAAGGTCATATTCTCTTTCCAATTTGCTTTCATTCATGCTGTAGGACTTCAGAACTTCCCAAACCCTGGCCATAACCACTTCAGGCTTATAGGAGGCTTCTAACTTTTGGAGCACTTTTGGAGAGTAATTTGATGTGCATTTTTCTGTCAGCACTTTTGGGTTGAACATTTTCCATCTCCATCTGCTCATTCTTGTCCTCAGAGCCACCCTACTGTGCGTTATAGTTGTTTTGCAAATATCTGACTGTTTTGTTCCTATGAGATATTGATATGAAGAGAATGAAAGAGTCAGGTCTCAGTTACAGAGAGACTAATAAGTTGTCTACTCGAAGATATTTATATGCAAGGTCTTGCTTTGTTTATTTTGAATTGGGACTCCTTCTGCTTCATTAATAAGTGATGCAAGGAAAACTGCCAGAAGTGTAAGGAAAGCGATGTACTTTTACACTCACATTGCTTCCATAGTACCACCATGGGAGAAAAAAATCTCATGGTATAGAAAAACATAAAGCCTTAATTAACTATCACTACAGCTTCATTTTTTTTCCCTGTGACCTGCTTAGTGAGCAAAATGGTGGATGCTTACATATTTTTTTTTTAAATACACTAGCTTCGTTTTTGTGTTTTTGATAGGCTTTAAATAGATGTATCTTTCTCATTAACATCACTTTGGAGAGTCGCTGGGGGTAGCTAAGATGTAACAGAGACTGAGAAGAGGTAGAAAACTATTCTCCCTTTGTTGCTAAACAGGGAATTATTATTATTATAATCTAATTTCTTTCACATCACTCTCAAAAATGCGTTTTTAGGGTTTTCTTAAAGGTGCAGCTGTAACAAAATACACTTGAAATTTGAGAGATACTAAACTAAACACATACCTCTTTTTTCCCTTTTTAAATCCTCTGTTCAAATTAATGGTAAAAGGAATAAACAGTGTCGTTTCCTCAGCTTTGAAAATTACCATTAAATCTGTCGAGAGGATTATTACAACTACAAAGCAATCACTTGCAAAATGAGTTTGTATAGCAAACGTTGCCTTTGTAGAATTGGAGGCATTTCATAACATCAAAGTTATAACATTAAAATTGTCAAATTGAGATAATCTTTCTATTAAATCAGGACATTACATATTGAATATATACTCCACATTTTGACGGTATGTGTGTAAACCTGTTCCTACATTATTGCTTATCTCTGTGTGGATTATTTTGAGAAAGAGCTATAGGGCTGAAAGAAGGAAACAAAGGGTGGAAACAAATTTTATAGCTCAGCAGGCCATCTCCCAGGTTTGTGGGGAGACCTTAAAAATAGCCTTTTCTTCATATTAGAATTGCCTGTCACAGCAGAGCTGAGCCTATGCTATCATGTTATGAACAGAAATCAAAATCCAACATTCTGACTAGGCAGGTTATAAAAATGGACCTTGAATCTGGTCTGAATTCAGAGTGGAGGGAGGTTGAGGCCCATGTCTAGTTCAGTAAAAGGAGGTAGAGTACTTTGCTAAAGCTCTTGGACTGAAATTTGGAAATTTTGTCATTTTAGAATGACTGTAGTTATAATTAAAAAAAAAATACAGTAAGAATTTCATGGCCAGAATCATTGTCATTCTTAGCATCCAAAGTATTTTATAGTAAGAATATATGAAAGTTAGTAAATGGTGAATCATGCTTGAAAACATCAAAAACTGAGATTATAACAAAGCTTTAGATTCCTTTTCCTGTCTGAACAAGGAAAGCAGAGTAGATCTAATTTTTTTAAAAAAAAATTTGTCAATAAAATGATGCGTTTGCGTATGATTGTTCTAAAGTCTACAAAGCTGTTAGTCTTCTTGATCCCCAGTCAAAACCACGCAAATAGGCATTTCGGGTTCAAGGTTGTACCCTCACTACCTTCCCTTCAGGATAGGTGGTGGCAGTGTGTCCACAGCACCGTGCGAAGGTACTGCAGACGGTGAGCTAAACGAGGACCCCCTATCCTGTTCTCTGCGCGGCTGGGCGGTGGATATTTGGCCACGGTGCCTGTGTGTTATCATTTGAGTGACACGTTAAAGGCTGAATCTGACCCAGCTCCCATTAGTTGTTAGCTGTAGACAGAATTGCTTTACACATGCCGATCTTTCTGAGGAGAATGCTACTGTGAAACTGTGTGCAGTGGTATGCATAAAACTGGATATATGGCTGTGTTAATTCTTGCTTCTCCCTGCTCTGTTGGACCACACCAAGTCCGTCACAGTCAGGGCTTGCCAGAGCTCTTAATGGGTGTCGTGAACATAGTCTTTAAACAGAGGGGGATGCTGCTTTCCTCAGCTACAAGAAAACATGTTTCATGGTAATCGTGAACACATGAGCACACGTTTAATATCGCCAATGTCTATATTTCCCTGTCTCTGTAGTAAAATACAGGTCTCAAGGTACCATTTATCCTCTCCTAAGCACCGGAACAGGAAGGAGTGCGTTCATAGTATTATTGAGTTGGGGATATAGAAACGAATGGAGACTAGTTCAAATACATTCATGCTTTTGTGCAATGCCCATTTCTTGTGATATTATATTATTATTCTGGTTAAAGGTGTCTGTGCATTTTTGTGCGCTTGCTTCACCGAATTAGGGGTTAATTTGTAGCAAACTTTTAAAGTAAGAGAAATGAAACATTATCATGGAAATGTATTAATTCCACACAAGTCTGGCATGTAAGTAGGAAACTTTGACAACTAGTAAAGGGTGTTCCGGTTCTAGTCAACCCATTAATAGCCACCAGGAGACCGAAGAACAGAAAAGGATCAGATCCTAGTCTGGGACGTATTATGTTTTGCCTTCTCAATGGGAACTAAGTATGTGCATCAAAGGGAGGAACTTGGCCTTGCAGCAAGGCTTTTCAGACCTGGCTGTATGACCAGCCTCCTGAGAGGAAAACATAAACTGTATTGTGCCTGTTGTGGGACTACACTTCTTGGAAAACAAAACAAAACAAAACATTTTTCACCCCTGTTCTCTGTGCAATCATCTATTCTCCAACTTAGTAAAAGGAGTTTGAGACACTTCTTTGTCTCTTTTGTCTCTGTTGCTTTTCCACCTCCATAGTGGTTAGATTTCTTCTCTATTGCTCTGAAACATAAAAACATATTTCTTTTAGCTCTTGAAAGTTCATGAATATTTGCCTTCTGTATGTTGCTAGGCCTCCTTTTGGTATCCCAGAATTGTTAATGGGACTTGCATACTCAAAAGGCTGTTAAAAGGAACCTAACAGACCGTTTTTTCTTCCTTAAAAGTATTGGGTTTAGATATATCATGCACACCAGTTACACTGATTGAAAGAACTTGTAGAGAGGTCGCCCATTACTACTGCAAAGCCATTACACAAAGAGATCATTCTTTAATATTTAGAAGTTTTTCTGGAGAGAGTTGACTAAAAGTTGCTACCTGATACTTGGTTTTATCTGGTGGTGGCTCCACATGCTGTGGGATGCAGGTTTGATTCTGTTAGATTTTTGTTAATTTACAGCATTTAGCTGTGGCTTAATACCTAGAAAAGAAGTTGGAGTAAGTCAATCAATCACGGTCAATGTGATTGCTACTGGGTGCTCTCTGCTAAAATCATAGCTCTAAATTCATGAGGTATTTTCTTGAAAATAATTTGAAGTGAATGTTTGCAGCATTTAAGTAGTTTCTCTGCCTCCAGTCCTGCAATACTTTGTCAGAATCTGTCTTGAACCTTAGTATTTTGGACAAAGAGAAAAGGTAATACGTCATTAAATGTAATAAGTCTGCGAGGTACTATACAAAATCTACCGCCAAAGGAAGGGAGCTGACGCTCATTATTCACCATGGGTGGTGTAGGTCTTACCCTTGGTTTTGGTGATAAACATTTGCCTATTGAATTTCTGTTGTTGAAAAATTCCACTTAGGTAAAATGGGGGAGTAGTATAGGAATTACTTTCTTCTGTTGGAATGTAAAATAAGGAATAAATAATGAACTTTTCATTCCTATTGCTTTGGCTTTGAGGTTAAATTGCTAATATCTTATGCATAGTCATGCATTTAACAAAGACAAGATTACTAAGTCTGCAATGGGATAGCTGAAGGAAATCACTGCATAGGTTCACTGTACAAGAAAGGTGGTAAGTAAAGATGCACAGTCTGGAGATCTTTGAATTTGCTTGTACTGCAACAAGAAGGAGACTGTCAGAAAGAGACCTCCTGAGCACCTATTGCCCAAGTATAGAGAAGCTTTCTGACTGAGGTAACTGCTGAATGATCAGATAATCACTTGGATAATCATCTGGCATTAGCTGTTGAGCTCCCACACATGTTCTGTTAAATAACCCCCTACCCCTGACTGATGGGTGGTGGTTTAGTTCTTATGAAGTTGTATGGAAACATCTAATTGGGGGTAAAAGTGGGATTCATCTCACCTAACTTCATCTGACCAATCTTAGCTTGGGACGTGTAGCTCTCTGAAGGTGGCTATATCCTTGCTGTAAAGTGAACCATTCTTCACTGAAAGGGTTGTCAAGCACTGGAACAGGCTGCCCAGGGAAGTGGTTGAGGCACCATCCCTGGAGGTATTTAAAAGACATGTAGATGCGGAGCTTAGGGACATGGTTTAGTGGTGGACTTGGCAGCGATAGGTTAATGGTATGACTCCATGATCTTAAAGGTCTCTTCCAACCTAAACAATTCTATGATTCTATGATTCTATGACTAGCTTGTGCATAGGCTTTTAAACACCCCAACTAGGACAGATGACTCTCAGCTACCACTCTCCTTCATTGTACTCTAGGATCTGGTTCAAATCACCTCGTTACACAAACCAGTTACCTCTAACTTTCTGGTAGACCCAATTCATCATCATCTCAATAATCAGATCATGCACATTATTAAATGATAGTCTCATCTGGACGTTGGGGCAGTTATCTGTCCAAAGTCCACAGAAGTAAAGAGAGGCTTCTAACATATTTCCAGATATACCTTCTCTGGTAAAATCCAACAAACTTACACTGATGAAGAACTACTGTCTCCCCACAGAATGGCAGCATTCCAGGCACCAGACACTTGCACCTAGTTTGCACTAGAGTTATTTAGGTTTTTCACTGGCTCAATGTGCAGCTTGTGTCCTTTCTTTTCTTATAACAAGATGTAAATGAGGTTGAATACTACAAATACACAAAATAGTCCTTGAGGATCGTGGCAGTAGTGGTATTTTCTTCTCTGAAAGAAATATCGTCACTGATGGCACTATTGTTATTTGTGTATAAATGGCTGTAGGTGTACTCTGTGTGTTTTGACTAGATTGTAGTAAAAGACTCACAAATTCTAAATGTGCCATGCAGCTGGCATTTCATTTAGTCTTCATGTCACCCATGTGAACCGCTGTGGAGGTATTTTTTTGTTCACTTCAGTGGATCTACAGGGCATACCTTAGGAAAGGTGATCTTGGGGGATACACATGAGATAAATCTGACTGAACTTTGATTAGGGAACCTCTAAATGGTTGCAGCAACCTCTGCAGTGGAAGGAGATGGTGAAAAGCTGAGAGGGTACTTCTGGATTTAAGCTGGGCTGTGGAAGAGCGAAAACAGTTCTTTGAGTTGCAGTGTTACATGGCCTCATAACTAGAGAAATGCAGGTCTTGTCAATGCAATGCACTCTGGTGGCTGCAAGAACAAGTCTTGGTTTTAACATTTCCTCACTTCTCACTGATTAGCTAAGGAATGTTAATATTTCTACCAAAGCTTTCACATGTAATTCATACGCTACTGAAAAATACTTCGACACTATAACTTTATGAGCAAAAATAGATTAAAAGATGACTTCAGACCATTTTGCAATGTGATATCTGAGGATATTTGTGAAGTGTTCTCTGGATAAGGAACTCTCCTGTCTGTACAGAGTGAATTATTCTCTACTGTTGGCTGTTAGGCATGCCAAGTGTCCTGAAATTGTAACGATAAATAGATTTTTTAGGAATCAAGAAGTATCAAGAGCCTCAGAATGACCTGCAGTTGTATACCTTCAGCTTATTACTTCTGCAGTAATTTTGTTAAAGATTGTATGTGATCCTGGCCTTTCTTTTAACGTAAGTGCAGGAAATTTTAAGCTCATTTATAAGATACTTGAAATAATATCCTTCTCAAGAGTAAACACAGACATGAACTTACGGCACGCTAAGGGATAGTGAGCAAGCCCAGGTTAGCTTGTAAGTAAAAGCTGTGAAAGGGGAGCAGAAAAATCAGAGATGTAAAAGAAGGAGCAAAAACCCCTCAAAACAGTCTGAAAAAGCATTTTGTTTAGGACCATGATAAAGGATAGAAAGAACATTTGAGATAAGTACTGTCAGGAAAAGGTGCTTGGAACCATTAGCGAAGCTTGATTTTTGCTGAGTTTGGGAAACCAGAACTTTTGAAATTATTTGTAAATACTTTTACAGCATTGCATAGGAGCAACATCTGCCTCTTCGCAGTCTCAGTTTCTACCTACAAGACCTTGAATTTTTTTTTTTTTGGCTAGCTGTTCTTGCTTAAAGATGCTTCGGCTTGTGGGAAATTGTCAGCTGAATTTACCGGCAATAAATAATTCCAACTACAACATTTAAAATACAGATTTTTACTGAGTGTGCAAAATTATATCCAAAAAAACTATGTTATGACATTTCAAATTAAATGCTTTGAGAATATGTTAGTAGTGCTGAACATTTTTAACAAAGAAAATATGATGTTTCGCATTTGTAGAAAAAATAGAGTCTGACTGTGAAAGTCTAAGGAAACAGAAATATTGCAAAATAATTGGGATGAGTGATATTTTATTATTAATCTTTCTTACTATGGTGGTGCCTGCAGACTCACCAAGATTGGGACTCAGTTCAGTGCAAACACACAAAACTGAACACTTTGTATTTCTTGTATCTTGGACTAGATGATTGTCACCAGACCCAGAGAGCTCAATTACACACTTTTTAAAGGATTGTTCCTAACCCAAAGCTCATTAAAGTCAGCAGAATGACTCCTATGTAAATTTAGTCGATTCTGGCTTAAGTTTATGAAGAAACTGTACCTTCACTATTCATGCTCTGAGTTGAAAGCTGCACACATCTTTATTGTAGCGAATGCCTTCTTCCAGCTTCCTCCACCCTGCTCTTCTTTGGCTTTCGGCACTACGGAAAGCGGCTCACAGGTCATGGGACCTGAAGACACAGAAGTGGTGATTTGGGAACTACCAAATACTGACCTCTGTGACACACGTATCACCTGCTTCTTAGTTATTTTTGTAAGCTACCTTGGCAGTCTGTATGTTCAGAGTCATGCTCAGAGGTGGGGATACCAATAAGCCCATGAGATGCTAACGACACTATCGTCAGCATCCAGAAAAGAATTGCTGGCATAAAGTGGAGAAGCCAAATCTAAAAATGGGCCTGGCAATTTTGCATGTAACTAGAAAGATCATCGCTAGTTAAACTAGAAAAAGGTCAAGTAATTTAATTTTCCCACAGCAATCTGTGAATGTCCCCTTCTTTCCTTTACACTGTTGCCTAACCATGGCTAGATTCCTGAGAGGGGCGAGAATGGACTGTTAAATATTTCGCATGTGGGAATATACGGCATATGTTTCAACTCTGTATCCATATATGTATGTACATCTCTTGCAGACATAAGGTTAGTAGTTGTCAGTTACTCACAGACACATTCATATCTTTTATCACTATTCACATCATCTTGAAATTTAAAGCCTGGAAAGAATGTATTTTGTAACAGCAAGCATCCTTCCAGCTCCAGGTGCAGAGGAGTGTGTCCAGGAATGCTCAAGGCTAAGTGTTTCTGCAACTGCAGTTTCATTGCCTTGGAAAAAAAGAACTGACCGTGGTTTAAGGGAGTTGGCTAGAAGTTGTCTTTGGTTCCTACTCTGCTAAAAGACGTGGTGTAACTCTGGGCGAGTCACCAGGAACCTGTCTCCTGTGTAGAATATGAGAAGGAGTTGGGGAAGCCATACAGTAATTCATACGACTTCACGCAGTACTAGACCTGGGTGATATTTTAAATTTTCCACAATTTAAAAAATGTTATGATCGGCACCGCTCAAGGCTGTTTCCTCAGCTGGTATGTAGTTCCAGTGTTAGCCAAAAGTGCTGTAGGTGTGTTGAAGAAGCAGCCTGGGAGAAATTACACATTCACAGCACTCAGCTGATGTCAGAGGAGCTTCATGGATTTACTCTTGCTGAGTAGCTGGCCAGTTTCTTTGCAAGTAACTTGCACATTGTATTATCCCAGAAGTAATGCTGTGGAATAAGGGAAGTAGGAGTCAGCTGGGTTTTTTTCCCTTTTTTTTTCCTACCTTTTAAAGAGGCCAGTAGTGATACTTATTTTTATCATCTACCTTGTTTTTCTGAAATAGAAACTAAATTCATAGTGATTTTATCTGAAAGTATTTTTTTCTATTCTTCTTCTCTTAAAGTCATTACATTGCTATATAGAGCTAGTAATTTACTGAAATGTTCTATTATTTAGAATAGCAGTTTATGTTAAGTTCTGTCCTTGAGTATCATTCTGACTTTTGCTTTGTAGTCATTATGATTTTGTAGGTCTCAAGGGATCTTCTTTTACACAAGTTCTGTATTCTATTGCTCCAAGGGCTAAAAATTTTAAACAACATAAGAATTTAATTACAAGTAGAAAGAGAGAGAGCTGGAATCCTAGCAGCTATGGTCAAAATAACAGGATTATTTAGAAATTATATGTTAAAACTGGAGTTATATCTATAGAAACCAGAAATATTTGTTGGTTTTTTTAAGTATTGCCTATCATTTATTTGGGGGGATGGGGAGAAGCTTGGGTAAGATTAACCCCAGTTATTACTATTGTCTCCTTGCCAGAGGTTTTTACCACCTCAGTTATAGTATGGCTATAGAAACAGCAGCATTGGGATTTGGCACATTTGAGGTGTGAAGACATCTGCATGGGAAAGAGAAAAAGCAGGTGGAGTCAAGGGAGCAGGCGACTACCTGAAGTGGATCTTACATCAATAGATGAAATCTGAATTCTTTCAGAAAATTATTTGCTGTTGGAGTTTTCTGTTTCTGCAGTTGTCTCGTGTCCAATCCAGTGTGTGCCCTGAGGGAGCAGAAATATCCAGTAACAGGGAAACAGGTAGTATGGGAACAGCTGAAAATGATCATCTAAGGGCAAACTGGTGACCATTCATGAAAATTACAGTTAGGAGAAGAGTTTCATGCTTACAGCTCTAATTGAAAATCTATTTTATAACAGAAAAAAAATAGTTGCCATGCTTCTTTGTACACCATTGCTGAAAGCCAGAGTATCTCTATCATAGTTCTGAATATCTTGATTTTGCAATTTCTGTCCCCAAACCTACTTTTCTTAGAGAATTTAGATGTATACATTTCCATTATATATATGTTTGGAAAGGGGCTGTACTTGACCAGATCTAAAAAGTATAGTACAGTAGATTGTATTTATAAATATCATTCCTTAGAAAGCTTACTGTCTCAGGAGAAATGCATATAGCACCATTAACAACCTTCTCCCTTTCTGATTTTTTTTTTTTTTTTAAAAACACACATTTGGTAATAGTTTACGTTTTCTAGCTTACATATGGTAAATTTCTGAAGATGATGGACCTTTTTTGCCTGTAACAGGTGGCTCTGACAACACTGCTCATAAAAAGCAGAATAGCGTAGAAAGTAACACTGACCTAAATTCCACTTTGAAAACAGCTTCAGTCAGTAAGCAATATCAAATAAATGAAGGCTAGCATGTGGCCTGCTCTGTTAGTTGTAACATCATCTGGAATATTGCATCCTCATCAGAAAGTCTTTCACAACCTTGGCAAAAAAAGTAATAAATGGAAATGAGGAGGTAGCGTGCCTATATGCCAGTAATGATTTCTTGTACTTAACATGCAACGCTGATATGCTGACGGCCTGAATCCTATAGCAGCCACAGCAGGTCAGAGCAAACGCTGTAACCTATTTTCTGAGCTTTACTGCTCATTTTTCAGGCTCGTAGTAGCTCTTACTACAGGGAAAGGAAATTGCTGTTTTGCTGATAATCTATTTTTGGTACGATTCATCTTTGGTACTTACTTCAGATTCTCTTTTGCAGTCCATCATTCGTCTGCTTTTAGTATGTCCTCAGGAATTCTTAAATTAAGGAGCCCACAGTTTATATGAGCCTGTCTGCTTCGTCGTCAGATGTTACCTTTTTCCCCATTAATGTCTTTTGAAGCTCTTGATTTCTAGCCAAATATCTGACAGTAAAATCAGTAAGATGCTTCTATCCAATTTCTAGAAATCAGTTAATTAGACTCCCTTAGGGCCCCAAAGAAAAGCCTCTTATCTTTTGTCAGTTTAATTTCTGCCGTATCCGTTTGTGTCAGTGCTTTGTGAAAGAATACTCCTACTCTATTGCTTGTTTAGTTTACTTTTTTCTTCATTTTTGGTTGCTCTTCAGAGTCTTCAGAATTTACCTTAAGAATTCATCTCAGACCAGTAGTCTAAGAGGAATTAGAAAACAAGATTTAAAAATCTCATTTCTCTTCATGAAATTTCCCTCTTTCTCGAAGTCTTGGCACTTGCTATGTTGGGCGCATATTTGGGGCAACTATGACCTATTACAGTGTTAATTATATGAAATTGAAATTAATATGAAACAGAGAGCATAAAGCCTCCTCCCACTTACTCCTTCAATCTTCTTTCAATCTGTTTTAACAGGAGAACATGTTGCAAGGAGAATCTGGAAGAGAAAAGGGAAATATATGAAAGGACTGGGTTGTGAAGAAAGGGAAAATTAAACTACATGCATAAGATAGATAGTAAATAGCTTGTTTAGAAATACCTCTTTTGCACATACATGCTGTTATTATGCTACCTCTAAAACACTGAAATGATAAAATGATGAAAAATTTCCATATGTTCAAAATCATATGTAAAAGTTTAATTTTGACCTCCACTATTCACATGTGAATTCTGGGTCCGCTCCCATTGATATCAGTGACAGCTTTATTCGTTAATTAATAGGAGGTAGTTTGGGATCCCAGTTAGGCAGTCTGACAGAGTAAAGCGTAAGATGCTCTGGGCTCCAGTTGCTCATAACATCCTGGGATATTCTTGTTATTAATGTCAACCTCTAACATTCGCGAACATATCATGAATGAGGAGGAATGTTATGAAACTGGTGAGAAGAAAAAGAATTAAGCTTGACATGAAGAAAGGTTCAGGGTTTGTTTCTTCTTTGTCACTGTTCACACGGAGTCCCTTGGTGCTGCCATTCTGTCGCTCAGTACCGCGTCTTGTCAGAGGATAAACCAGAACAACCATTACACTGAGTTAACCTTATTTCAGAGGCAATTGTGAGAGGAAAATTATGCAAGAATCAAAAAGAATGGAAAGCAGGAGAGAAGGAAGCTCACGAGTGTTAGCACATGCTGTCATTTACAAGGATGTGCAATTCAGCTTTCAGAAAGGTTGTTTTTCTTTCTTGTATTTATACAGCTGCTTCCAGTTGAAATGAAATGGTCATTTGCTGAAAATTGATACTGATAAATTGAGTATAATAATGGCTTAAAACATTTATGAAAGGCAAGTTAATGAAGTCGAGCTGTTCAGTCTCTTCATTCTCAGTCACTCTGTACTTAACAAAAAAATGCTTATCTCTAGCTCTGCCTGATCGAGGAAATGGGCACATTATTGCATTGAAAGATATGGTGATTTTAGAAACAGACACACACCTCATGTTACTTGCAGGTATTTACCAAGCATGTTATTATTATGAATAAAGGAATATTTAGCTTAACGCCAGTATTACCAGTTACTCCAGTAACTTCCTTTTTTTTTTAAAAAAGCTGTAATATACAGATATGCATAATGTACCATTTTGGTATGCTAGTGGATGCATTTCCCATGTCAGAAGTAGTTACAGGACACAGATATGTATGTGTTTCTCTTTATGTGTTAGAATGCACGCATGTCTGAAAGTGAAAGAAATGGCACAAGAGGAAACAGGTTTCGAGGATTCATCCTAAGGTAGTGGTTTGTTTGTCAGTCTTTAGATGGGTTCATACACAGTACTGCAAAGATCTGGAGCCCTCCAAAGCAATATTGAAAATTAACGCATGTCTAAATGTTGTAGGAAGGACAAGACTTGAAATAAAGTTCAGTCAAGAGGAGAATAAGCTAACGGACCTTGAAGTACCCAAAATATACCAACTAAAGAAGAAAAAAAGAGTAAGGACTCCTCCATTTCAGTTCCCCCCACTCGCCGCTCCAAAGCATAGAATAAACTTGCTATGTTAGATTTCACTGTAACAAAAATCGCAGTCCTTACGCTGCAGTGGGCTGAAGCAATTCCCAGCCTTCATTCTGCTTCACTATTAAAGAGTTTCTTTATATCTCAACTCTCTGTGGACCCATTATATATGAAGGAACAAAGCCGTTAACTCCTTCATACCTCTGTCAAAATGTGACTTTCCTCCAGCAAAGAGCTGTTTGTGGCTTTACAAAGGTGAGAGCTCTCAGGAGTTCTCAAGGTTCATTCAACTCAATTGCCCACAACTGCTTTGAATGGGCACAGTAAGTGGATAAATAAATTCCCAGATGGCAGTTAAAAAATGCGATCAGAAAGCATAAGTTCTCCCACACCAAATTGTAGAAAACAGGGCTGGAAAGGACCCCAGGAGATCCTTATCAAGTTCTGAATATTCCTGAAATAGAACGCTAACAGCTGCGCCGCTGTATAAATACAGCAGAGCTGCGTTCTGTTGACCAACACCTTGAAATAAAGCATAACCAATCTCATATAGGAGAGGTCCTTTGCTCTGTTTTTTCCTGTGCTTCTGTGGCAACGTAACTTCAGCTACAGCCTTCCTCTCTCTCCGACATAAAGCAAAATGCTTCTTGCCTCACTACAAGCCCGCTCTGTGCTTACCTTCACCATCCCACTGCAGGAACGCCCTGGCAGCAACATCCCATTTCTGCCTGTGGAAAGGATGGTGATCTATCATCTGCGGGACACTGTGTGCATCCAGTGTCTCTGATCTTCCTCGCTGCCCGCTTCTTCCTATTCTCTTTTTGCTAAGAGCAGCCAGTCACGTGAGAGGCTGTTTTCTTCCTCTGCTCCTGAATTCACCATATTCCCCCTGCCAGGGGTCCTGTGCTCCGTCTCTCTGCCCCCCACGTTTCCAGCCCAGAGGCAGGAGGAGCACACGCTATTTGCCCTTTGCCTCTGCCCTACGTATGCGTCATTCAGACTGCTCTGCTGAGGGGCTGAGCGGGGGTCTTGTGTTGTGACAAGCTGTTAGTGGAAGCAGTTGTTTGGGCTGTAGGTAACTGTAGGAAGAGCTTCATGGTGTGGCTGTGGAAAACACCTTTCATTTTTCTCCCGGATAATTACAATCCTGGCTAGCAGACTACTATTGCCTGAGATGCTGGAATGCATCAATGCCTCATGGAAAAGCTATCCTAAGAATCACAGGTGGAGAGAAAAAACACCAAAATCCTGTTGAGTTCAGCCTAAATGGTTACAAGTCAAGCCTGGTGCTGCACTCCTCCCAGAACCATGGGGTGAGAGGAATTCAGCTTCAGTGCAGATTTTGGGGAGTATCATGCAAGCGCATGATGACGTCTCACGTGACTTGGCTGGTGCCTTCAGCCCTCATCACGTGAGGTGGCCACAGGATGGAGTCCTTGATTTGTGTGGGTCATCGGGGCACTTGAGGCTTTGATGTTCTTTCCATAGCCTGTCCTAAAGAAGTAAATTTCACTCACATTAAAGAAAGACCAAAGAGCAGGAAAAACGAAGAAGTTTGCAGGAGTGATTGAGTGGTCTCTGTTTGTTGGTTTTTTTTTTTCTCTTGATTTCACCAAAAGCTGCATAAGTCAGTTCAAGTACCCACGAGAGATGCTTAACTCATCACTAGTGTAGCAAATTTCTTTCCCCTCACTTCATGCACTTTCACCCTACTCACTACCTGAGTATGCTTTGGAATATGTTTGTGTGTCATATTCTTAAGGAGGATGTCCTTAACTTAAAATCTCTCCCATAAAATAATATTCTAACCTATCTTTTTAGATGCATTGCATAACATATTTTTATATTTGCATACGCTTAAGTCTCCTTTTCATGTAACCTTTTTTACAAAGTTCTCTAATGAAGTTAACACATGAAAAAACAAAAAGCGTTCCTGCTGGTATACGACTATCCTACTTCATGTGTCTGTCTTTTCCTTCTTTGTTTAAAAAGCTGCCTTTTGGGATGCCAGTAGCATTTTTGAGTGTCAAGAGGGATCTGGTACTCTTCTGGTTGAATTCTTTGCTTGAGGAGGAACATCAGCAGTACTTGTGTTTCCTTGTAAAGGTCCAGCATCGCAAGTTCTGAAGGTGCTGGTGAGAATTTGTTGTAAATGCCGCAAAGTAAGAGTGTGGGGATACAGTAGGAATGGGATCTGGACTACCGGTATGATGCATCTGTTTTAAAGCAGGCTGCTACGGATTTTCTACAAGTCACAACTGGTTCCCAATTAGGAAGTGTTTGTTCAAATACTACTATACATAGCTTGTTGCACTTTGCTTTTGATGGTGTCTGCTATGGCCTTCTGATAAAGCTTTTAAACGTGTGAAATATGCCAGTGTTCATATCATGCTCCATGAATTCTTAAACAGTTTTTTGGCCTCAGGGATGAGATTTTTGGGGCAGGCTATGTCTTTTAATGCAAGGATTAAGCTTTCAGGACTCTAAAACATGGCAAGTGTAAAAGAGCAATTCATATTTAGAGTGATGATAAAGTTTTTTCTAGTCTCCAGAGGCAACATGATTCAAGCACATTAAAGCAGAGTTTTTAGTAATTAGAATCACCAGATTAAAGCAGAGATTTTTTTTATAGCAAGCAAAAACATTCATCATAGATTAATGGAATTTGGAGTCAGATTTTTAATATAATGACTGAAAATGGCACTTTTCACTTTCTTACACTGAAACTTTTTTTCCTATGGTATGAACATGACATCAGCTTAGCTGAAATGTATCTTCATTGTGTGGGTTGAACTCGTGGAAAAAAAATGAATTACCATATTTGTATTTACTTTTATTATCTTGTGCTCAAATACAGAGAATTTTTCCTTATATACTCAATGTTAGTTCACTTCATATACAACATCATTATTTCTGAACGTAATATTCATATTTTTCATGGGCTTTTTAGGGCTCTCTTTCAGGCATTTTACAGAAGTCAAAGATATGATCTTTGCACTGAAGAATCTGAGGGAATGTGAGGGTTTGTGTTAAGAGATAAGCTGCACAACTTTAATTTAAATCATTCTTGACAACATCAAACATCCAGGTGCAACATAATCTGATATGGCAAAATGAAATTGATGTGTGAATAGGGTTATCATATATTCAGGTTTTCCTAGTTTGTTTTATTTTCCTTACCCAGAAACTTTTTGAAGCTGTATTTTAAGTCTGCACGTGTACTGTGAGTCCATTTATCCATTAACACAGAGCAGCCCGCTCTGAGGGGTCTTGCATAGATTGCAAAGTCAGCAGTTGTAAAATGGCACCTTTTTTGTTGTAATGGTATGACTATATAGGTAGATGAAGCTATAGAGGGCAGAGGTAAGCACAGAGCAAGTTAGAGTATGAATGGATAAGAGACCAATTCTCTATAAAACACAGGCTTCTGTCTATGTTCTTGCTGACCCCACAGAGCAAATACAGAGTTGCTTGCCTTTGTAAGGATTGACATATTTATGGTCTGCATTAAGTTAATAGTGTACAATACCCCGATTTAGATTTCTGCCACCTAAATTCAAGGAAGTTTTTCATTAGTATCGGTAGTAAACTGATCCTTTGTGATCAGACACAAGAGATGTTATGTTCTGTACTTTTGCAGTCCCGAAACATGCTCCCATGTACTTTTTTCATCAGTTCTCATCTGTTTAGACTGCAGTAAATCAGCGAAATCTAAATCCCTGACTAAATCATAGAATCATAGAATCATAGAATAGTTTGGGTTGGAAGGGGCCTTGAAAGGTCATCTAGTCCAACCCCCCTGCAATGAGCATGGACATCCTCAACTACATCAGGTTGCCCAGAGCCCCATCCAGCCTGACCTCGAATGTTTCCAGGGATGGGGCTTCTACCACCTCTCTGGGCAACCTGTTCCAGTGCTTCACCACCCTCACTGTGAAAAACATCTTCCTTATATCTAGTCTAAATCTCCCCTCCTTTAGTTTAAAACCATTACCCCTTGTCCTATCACAGCAGGCCCTGCTAAAAAATTTTTCCCCATCTTTCCTATAAGCCCCCTTTAAGTACTGAAAGGCTGCAGTAAGGTCTCCCCGGAGCCTTCTCTTCTCCAGGCTGAACAAGCCCAACTCTCTCAGCCTGTCTTCACAGGAGAGGTGCTCCAGCCCTCTGATCATTTTTGTGGCCCTCCTCTGGACCCGCTCCAGCAGGTCCATGTCCTTCTTGTGTTGGGGGCCCCAGAGCTGGATGCAGTACTCCAGGTGGGGTCTCAACAATCCCTGTCGAAGAATCTGTGATGTCTTTGTATTGTATATTACGACATATTTTCGTAACAACAGGCTGTGATGACATAATTTGGAATAGTAATATACCTCCAGTTATTAAAACATTATTCAGATACATGTATCTTCCACAACAAAACCTGGGGAAAATAAAGAAGCACTGCTAATTGGTGGATCATGAGAAATAATGTAGAGAAGCAGTATAGCGATGAGGGCTGAGCAATAACAGATCTGCATCATTGCATTCACTGATTTGCTTACTAATACTCCTTCTACTAGGCCTGTAAACACAAAGAAAAACTTAAATGTTGAGTCCCATAATGGATATTCACAAATATTAGCTTTGGTCCAGGGAGGATAGTCTCTTTGGGTTCTGTCTACAGTCAAGGGTGACAGTCAGGTTACTCTTAAGCAGTTGCTTAACTCTAAGTTACTCTAAGTCCAGGTGCGCTGTAAGAGCCTCTCCCCAATAGCGGGGCATTGCTTTGCAGTCTTTCACCAGCTGGAGGAGCCTGTTCATTTCCCCAGTGGAAGTTCAGACTTGAATATAAGCCGCAGCCTCCTAACATTAGGCTCACTCTTCTCAGATATGTTTGCAGACCCATTTGAAGCATTTCACAGAGCATCCGTGCTCCACAGACCGCATGTCGAAAACCTCTGCCGTAACTGGAAACAAGGGAGACTAACCTGCCTAAGCTGTACTGAGCCTTTCCGAGTATTTCCAGAGCTATTTCCCTTTCCCCATGCACACATGAGATGTCATGGAACACAACAGCGTGTGCATTTCTGTGTCTGGTGCCAATGCTGCTTAGTGCTGAGCATCAGCACCACTTTTTCTGTCTCGCATTAGTTGTAACTTTCTCTTTTGCTCCTTTCCCTTCTTTTCCAGTTCCTTGATAAGGAATAAGCCTTTGATTTGCTTGTCAGTGATAATTTGTATTTTAGAGAGCTTCAAGTAATTAGATCAGGGAATCTTCTTGCGTTTGTTTATGGCATTGAACTCTGAAAGTTTGGGCAGCAGCCAGCCAGTTGTCACATGAAAAATAAATTTTAAAAAGGCAATAGGATGAACGTTACTCCCTCGCAATTGGGGAAAAGCTATAGGGCAGAGTGGTGATTTAGCAGTTGTGCTGAGCACTGCCATAGTAGAAGACCGTGATGCCATTTTTTGTTTCTGCATGAGAAGCTATTGCCAAGGTTGATCTATTCAGCTGATATAAGCCTTAATTGCTTAACAATGATTTTGTAGCTGTTTGATTATAATCATCGACAAATGCCAAATGAAATATGTAGTAGTGGTATTTTACTGTAGCATGGTGTTCTGCTACAGAGGAAGTGTGTAGAGATTTGTGGGTAGAGATAATATCTTTTTTTAGACTACCTGGTATAATTGGAAAAGTTAGAGCTTTTAGGCACAAGATCCCCTGTAAAGATCTCAGTATAATATGTAACTCTTGTTCAGGGAGTAGCTCTTTGCTGAACTATAGGAAAAGGAATTTATGGCCACAATCTTTGTCCTTAAAGTTTTGCAGAGGGCTGGTGAATCCAACAAATACTTTGTCATCTACTCATTTGCTTATTTTCAGAGAAGATTTCTGAAGCATTAGCAATGGAATAACAGGAACAGAAGTGGTGACCTCTGCTTTTACAAAACAAACACCCTTGCTTTCTAAGAACATGAGAAAATGAGATCTATACAATAATGACTGACTGATCTAGTTTGACTCTCTGTTCTGCCTAGGACGCAGACGTAGGTGCTCATCATCAAGAAACACCTAATAAATGCATACCAAAATGACTATCTCCTCTGGTTCAATCTCCCTACTATTTGATAAAGTGCTAATGAAAAAGCAAAAAATAACTGCAACCGGAAAAAAACACCCATATTTCACAGTTCCTAATTTTTCACCTTGCTTGTTTTCTGACTTACAGTAATAACACCTGAGTTGAGGTACAGTTGATTGCCTTAAATGGCAAAGATGATTTCTTAAGGTTATAATTTTGCTCAGAATTGCGATGGAGTATTTTTCATGTGTTACCATAAATTTTGGAAACAGATATATTTTTGAAAACCATCATTTTTCCAAGTTTCTACTTAATGATTTTGAAGTGTCAAAGCATTTCACCTGTAGTGATTAAGCAGAGAGATATGGTGACCGACACTGGTCTGCATTACTGTTTCTTGAGTAAGTATATGGAAGCAGAATGTTATGGTGTATTGCCTTTGACTATGGCAACACGAATAGGACTTACAAGTTAACAGTAAGGATTTTCAGATGCGAAGTAAGGACAACTCTGTGGATGAAAGAGAAGCAAGGAAATACATTCTGTGAGCAGCCAAGCAACTTAAAAGGCATGACAGAATACATACCCTCTTCTGTTCCTGATTCAGCATCTTAAAATCAAGGAAGGGAAAAATGTTCCTGTTATTATACTCGGTCTAATAGACCTATATATTTTCTACATGTCTAAGAACTTGGAATGCAGGCAAAAGATGTGTATTTATTGGGATGCACATATTCTCCTTCAGGTTCCTGGAGTAAAGTCTTCAGACAAAAGCTCGCTTGTCAATTAGACATGCTCTTCTCTTGATCTTGCTCAACCTATAGGTCTTGTTCGCACAGAGAAGTCAGTGCACAGTAAATTAAGCTGTGAGCTTAACAACTGTCCAGAGATTTTATGCTATTTCTCTGCTTGAACACCTACAGAGCACTGTATCAGGCAACTTACCTTAGAAAATACAAAGAGCTACTCCAAGTGTACAGTGGATAATGGGCTGTAAATCCACACACTTCTTTACCTGTATTTTAACTTCCTGTGTGGATAAGCCAAAAAATAAATGCTCATAAGAGAACTTGTGAACTTAAGAAAAATTAAGCATCCAGGACATGACTGGGAAATTCAGCCTTTCTGCTGTTTTCAACATAATTTCTAACTGTAGAACGCTACAAGTAAAGCCAGTTCACTGTTTGGATTATTTGCATCCACACTGTAGGAGCCTTTCTCAAAGGTGCAGATCTTCTGAAAATCTGAATGCAGCACCAGCAGCAGGCAGTGTCCAACAGCTCTCAGAGAAACACCTTTGGCTATTCTCTGGGCTTTTATGCTTGAGCTATCAGTTGGAAATCCCCTTTGAGGAAATTTAGAGGCTGGATATAGTCTCAGGCTTTAATTAAAGTGTTTGTTTTAACTTGCTTTAATCTTCAGAGAAGGCTGAGGGAAATTCCAAGTGACTGAAAAGACACAGAATAACGAAAGTCTTTGGACTTTAAGTCTGTTAGAGCTTTAGCTAATTTTATGTGCCTCAATGTGCGCACGTTCATATCCCCTAGCAGATAGGGACTGGTAAGCAATCAAGCAAGTCTGAAATATGTTCCTGCAAGTCAATGAGTTCAAAGCGTATCATGAGGCATTTTTCACTGTTTCTATAATCTATTGTAGTGCTGTATGTTAATGAGCGATGGCCTGTCCCCACACAATTATAGGCTGTAATTTCTTGTTCTGATGTCTGCTGTTCTTTCACAGAATGAATTTTAATTCAAATAGGTCTGAAGATGGAAAGCACTTGGGAAACTTGGTACGGTTTCAGAATGCAGAGCTGAAACTTGGAATATTTTTAAGGTGCTTTGTTGGTTTGTTATTTGTTTGTGGTTTTGCTGATGTCATTAATGTTTGCCTGACCTCCTGCTTTTGCATAGAGACCTCAGGATGTCTGTGACACACCTGAAGACAATTCAGCTCCTCCTTTAATAAACTCATCAGAATTGGATTTGTGGGCTGGGAACTACACAGCTATCACCGTGGTTGTGTGGCAAGATTTTGAATTTAAAAAAAAAAAAAATTTCCTTTATTCTACTGCCATCTCTAATACTACAGCTCAGTTTCTCTACCTGATAAAATACTTATGATTGTACCTGTTCAACAAACCCTGAAGTTTAATCTGATGCCTGAGAAAAAACTTAACAAACCTGAAATAGAAATATACAAATTAGAATTTAAAGAGTATAGAGAATCTTAATATAAAATTGATTACTTTTTAAAAAGTACCATTATTGTTTATGCCACTGGATATACCTTAAATCCTTTCAGTTTATTAAATTCTCATTGAACGCTCATGTCTTTAGCATGTATTTGAAATCTTTAGTAAGTTTTTCCTGAAAAGGCCTCCCTGTTGCATGGTGGATAAACATTAGACTTCTCAGCCTGTAGGTCTTGGTAGCATTACTAACACCAAGCTTAGCTGAGAGAAAAGGAATTGATTAACTTGCTACGGATCTGGATGAAGAGCAACTGGCTGGAATGGCTTATTATGTGGCCATGCAAGTCTTTCTGCAGTACGGCGTTTAAGCTGTACTTGTGTGAATCAAGACCGCCATCCCATGGTTGCTCACAGATTAGTTTTCATGGAGAGTCCAGCGATCCATGGCTGCCCCCTCACCACCTCTCTTTGCAGGGTGGTTGTACTTACACAAAAGATAACACTTTGTCCTCACCATATCTTAAATTTTCTGTTTTGCCACGCTGTGCATTGTGTTGAAGTTCTTCCCAGATGCCAAAAATCCGCAGCTTTAGTTGCCTATCGCAGGTAACTTTCATAGCTCTGAAAAGGGGAGGAGAGCACAGGGAACGGATTAAAACAAGTGTGTTGCGCAGCCAGATTAAAATGAACCTGTAGTATAGTCCCCCAGGCTAAAAAATAATAGTTATTTTGGCATCATAAAAGCAGCATTTTGGATGCTGATGCCTCTTTGCTTGCCAAGCTAAATGCTATAGCAGAGCTGTGGCCAAGTTCATTCCTGAACCTTAACTTGGTAAAGACACAAGCTGTGAGTACAGTAATTACATATTACCATAGTACTTCAATATGCTGTAGTTTCTCACAGGAGGTGGTCTAATACCTAATATTGTTTAGGGACCCATGATAGCTTATCCTTCGTAGACATTTTTAGAGATGCTTTCTAAAATAACCTAACATCAAGTGCTGTTCCCCAAGCATTGCCTGTAGAATGGCTTCAGAGCTCTCTTAACATAAGACTACAGTTTCTGTTTTCAATAGAAATCCTCAAAGTAAATCCCAACAATTGGAGGAAAGGACTGAGCAGTTTTCTGTTTATGAAAGTCGAGTAGCTGTTTGTTTGAGACTGCTTGTTGGTATGTGTCCCACTTGAAACATTGACTGCTGCTGCCAATTTTACAGAGCATTTACGTAATTATCTAATATGGGTTTCTGCTGAATGTGTAATTTTCCTTGACTGCATTGTGCTTGACACTAATGCAATCTGAAGAGGTACCCATATGTGAAACTTAAGAGGGCTGGTCTGCACAGGAACAATGTATAAATGTAAGGAAATCAGCTGAACATATAAAGTCAATACACCTAAATTACTATACCTTAAACTCCTCTGTGGATAATTTCATTCTCAAGTAGAGTAATTTCAGTGTACTGCAGACTAAGCCAAATGCTAACATTGCTTCACAACTGAATGAGAACATCCACACCATGTAATAGGCTCTAATTTAGGATGTGTGAAAACATCCTCTTGTGAGTCTGGTTAGACTGAACTAAGAAACTACTTCCCGCAACTACTCATCACCGTTCAGCACTCAAAGGTTGCTGTCTTTATCCATACAGTTGGTGCAGGTTGGATGAGCACTCTCTGACCTGTTTCAGTACAAATTTAGGCAAACCACATTTATACTTTTTTTTTTTTTTTTTTTAAACTAAGTCATGTAATTTGCCTTGAAGCTTTGAAAAAGCACTTTATTGGCTGAATTGGTAGAATAACGTTTGTTAGATGATACAGCAACAATCAGCTGGAGGAAGGCAGGAGATAAAATTTTGAGCTGCTGTGAATGAAGGTGAACTTCTTCATCCTGCGCAGTTCTTGGGTTTTTACTGTCAAAGCTGGGATTGGACCAGAATTAGCAGCAGCCTTTCTTTCTCATTTACTAAAATTCCTTGAAATACATCTTGTTCTACCCGCTTTGGATTATCCTGGGAAAATATTGCAGATATTATTAACGATGCTCATGTCATGGATTTTTTTCTTCATAACATGGTGCCAGTCGTCTTTGATGCTGCGTAGATGTAGGAGAATTAGAAGTGCTTCGATTGCAGTTAAATTCGTTGATTGCTAACAGCAGAAATGCTGCAATATATTTACTGATGCATGCCCATTCTTCAGGTAGACCATGACCACAGCCTTGCTTAAATATGGTGATATTTCTAGCACCTACACCCAGCCAGCAATTGGTATCTATCCTGCTTTAGGCAAACAGGCCAAAAATATGTCCTCCTGCCTCAGACATCTTGTGTGTCTAAGAAAAGAGGCAGGGTACAGGCAGACCAGGACACTAATGACATTTATGAATATTCGTATTATACCCTCTAGCATAGCCAAATATGGTCAAATGATGGAACCTCTAAATGTACAAAACTGCTTTACCGGTATACCTTGTAAAAAGAGAAAACACTGTTAAGTATCATTTCCTCACTGAAAAGGATACAAACTGTTAATTATTCTATTATTATTGTATATAATTTTCATATGGAGAAAACACAGGTAGTTGATTTTGTAAGCTTGAAATCACCAATTTTTTATATTAATATTGCAATATAGCCAGTAGGTGGCAATAGCTATTTAATTTAGTAAACTAAGCCAGCTATCCAGCTCATGTTAGCTTTGAGCCTTACAAAGTAACTCAGTCCCCAAGAGTCTTACCCAGTGTATTCTCAGCTTTACAGCTGAAGAACCTGCTGTGCAGGCAGGCATTTGTCAGAACAGTGCCAGAGCTGGCACTAAATTTAAGTTCTACTCTCCTATTCTTCTATATATTCTATATATTATCTCATTAGGAACTTCTGAACATTTTTTCCTTATGTTACATACAAATTTATGATGTGTTCTAAAGCAGCTATGAAAAAATACTTTCCCAAGGCCTCTCTTTCTATACCATGTATGTATGCCTTTGTACTTGTATTGAGAGAGACACCAGAAAGCTGTAGATATACATGTGTATGCACACTGGGAGAATAGATACAATATCATGTAAGTTATAAAATGACCTTTATTTTCTGTGGATGATGCAGAATGTTATTATCTATAGGATATGAAGAAGGAAGGGTTTGTATACAGTCCTTAAAACTGATTAGAGTGTAATAGCTGTTATGCTCAAGAGTTTGCTTGGGACAAAGTCATGAAGTGTTTTCTCACATTAGTGAGACATTACTCTCATAAAACATTATGTCCAGAGGTTTTAGCAACACTGCTGTCAATAACTGCTCAGAAGTGCATGCAAAAACCAAAAGGCCTGGTCCTTGACTTGTCAATAGATTGGTTTTGTTTTCTGCAAATAGACATCAGGTGGCTCTGCTGTTTGGACCAACTGTTCAGCGTATCTTCAGCCAGAAATTTAATATGAGGTGAGAATGAAAGAGAATATCCATGAGAGAAGAGGATAAACAAGAGGCAGATGGTCCATGTCTGAAACTTGCAATGCCAAACAGTGGCTTAAGATGCTACTTCACAACCTTACGGCAACTTAAAAAAGTTACATTTCCACTAGCTAGAGAATGAGAAAATTTATTCTGGCCTTCATCAGAACATCTCCCATTTGCTGAACTAGTGTAGGAGATGCTTGTCTAAAAAGTGACCTATCTAACAGCAGCTGATGTTTTATCAAACTAGTTACCAGACTGATCAGCTCTGGGTCAGAGCTAGGAAGCAAGTGAGACTCATAAGAAAACCATTTCAGCAGTCAACCATTTGCCAGGTCGCAACAATGCATCAAAGCTTCTTCTTCAATCAGTGCATCTGACACGATGTTGTAGGAGTGTTTCATGTTTACCCATGACTAAAGTGCGGTGATGGGCTGTGCTCTACACAAAGCAGCAGCTCAGGTGCGTGGAACTTTGCTATGGAAAGGATAAGAAGTCTGTCAACAGTTTATGGGATCAGAAGGGAAGTCACAAAGGGAGACACGGTGGTAGGAGTCTGCTATGGACTGCCTAGTCAAGAAGAGAGGGTGAACAAAGCCTTCCTTAACAAAATGGAAGAAATCCCCTGATCATAGGCCCTGCTTCTCAGGGGGGGTCTTGAACCACTCTGACATCTGCTGGGCGGACACCATAGCAGGGTGCAAGCAAGTAATGAGATTTCTGGAGTACATGTGGGCCAAATTTTTGATTCAGGTGCTAGATAGACCAACTTGATGAGGTGCTCTGCTGACCTTCTCTCCTGAATATGTAAGAACTGGTACAGAATGGGAAGGCAGTCTTAGCTGCAGTAACCATAAAAAGATCCTGATGGACTTAAGGAAGGGGGATAGCAGTCTTAAGACCCTGGACTTCAGGGGCTTGTCCAGGGAACTAGTAGGAGGGATCTCATGAGAGGCTGAAGGGCAAATGAACCAGGAGAACTGGCTGACCATCAAGAACATTCTCCTTAAATCAGAAGAAAATAAAACCCAAATTAAAGAAAATGAGCAGATGTAGCAAGAAGTTGTCTAGGCTGAACAGGGAACTCTGGACTGAGCCTAACACAAAAGTGGAATGTATAGAAGGTGGAAGCAGGGTCAAGCTACCCATAAGGAATATGAAAGCATCACCTGGGTGCGGAAAGTAGGCCTGCTACTGAACAAGGTGGACGAAAATGTTCAATGTCTTCTTTGCTTTGGCCTTTACTAGCAAGGTCTTCTCTCAAGCTTATCTGATCCCTTTGTCTAGCAGCAAAGCTTGAGAGAGAGAGGTATTACCCATGGTAGAGGATGGTCTAGTTTGAAACTACTTAAGCAGACTGGACACACACAAGTTCATAGGCCTGGATGGGATGCATCTGAAGGTGCTGAGGAAGTTGGTGCATGTCACTGCAAGACTCCTCTCTCTTATCTTTAAAAGGTCATGTTGATAGCAGGTTTCTGATGACTTGAAAAAGAGAAATGTCATGCCCAGCTTCAAAAATGGTAAGAAAGAGGATCTGGGAAACTGCAAGCTGGTGAGCCTTACCTCAGAGCATTAGAAAATGAGGGAGAAAATCCTGGAAGCCACTTCCAGTCATGTGCAGAAAAGGAAGGTGAGTGGGAAGAGCCAACGTGATTTACCAAGGCCAAATTGTGCCTGTCCAGCCTAATTACTTGCTATGGTGAGATTATTGGTTCTGTGGATGAGAGCGGTGGCTGTAGATTATCTTGACTCTAGCTAGGTTCTTGATATAGCTCGTTAGAAATCCTTATAGCTACATGGAGGAGATATGAACTGGATGGCTGGACTATGAGGTTAGATTGTTTGGCTCATAGTGTGGAGGTCAGTATTTAGAAGCTTAATTGGCAGCCAGTTACAAGAGGTATTCTTCAAGGGTTATTGGTTTTTAACATCTTCCTCAACAAACTAGTTGATGGGATGGGATGAGCACTCATCACATTCAT
Organism: Phoenicopterus ruber ruber; assembly: GCA_009819775.1. NCBI lineage: Eukaryota > Metazoa > Chordata > Aves > Phoenicopteriformes > Phoenicopteridae > Phoenicopterus > Phoenicopterus ruber. The sequence goes on from CM020215.1 coordinate 137,409,098, forward strand.
GGATGACTCCAAACTGGAGTGAGCAGTTCAATACACTGTAGGGCCGGACTGCCATTCAGAGGGACCTTGAGAGCTAAAGAAATGGGCTGGCAGAAACATCATGAAGGTAAACAAAGTCCTGTACCTGTGATGGACTGTAGGGATTACTACCACAGAAAAGGACACTGCAGACAAGTTGAACATGAGGCAGCATTGCACTCTTACAGCAAACATATATTGGGCTACGGTAGCAAAAGTGTAGCCAGCAAGCTGAAGGAAGTGATTACTCCCCTCTCACTTGTAAGATCACATTTGAAATACCTTTCCTAGCTTCAGGTTCCTCGGTACTAGCAAGATATTGACAAAGTGGGAGCATACAACATACAAGGAGAAGCAGAGAATTGTAATTGCTTTGCCTGGACAAGGGTAAGGGTCAGTGAGTCTAATTGCTGTCTTCAGCTACCTAATGGATAGTTACAGAAAAGATGGAGCTAGACTCTTCTTGGATCTGCACAGTAGCAGGACAAATGACAATGGACACAAGCTGCAGCAAAAATATTCTGAATGGGTGTAGGGAGGAATTTGTCACCGTGGGAGGGGTTAAGCCCAAGAACAGATGCCTCAAGAGGCTTATGAAACTCCATGCTTGGAGATTTTTGAAACTTGACTTATCTAATCCGAAGTTGGCCCTGCTTTGAGTAGATTGCACTAGGTGACCTTCAAAGGTCCCTTTCCATATAGTTTTTTCTGTGAGTGTATGGTTATCTTAATATAAGTCCTTAATGCAATTCCTGGCAAGCTGGATATGTTTTATAAAAATGATTAAAATTTTAAAAAAATATAATTCTCCATGAAAGTCTCCAGGTAGTGAAGGCAATGAGAGGTGTGCATTCATTAATCATGCTTGCCTATGCCCCAAACAGAAAGGATTTCAAATATCTGTCAGTGCCCTGAGAGCACTAATGGCCCTGCCTGTCCCTGCCCAGCCCCTCAGGGCTCCCCCCACCCTGTCCAAGGCCCAGAATCCCATGTCAGCTCCCCGGGGCTCTCCTCATCCTGCCCAGGGCCCAGGACCCCATGTCAGCCCCCTGGGGCTCTCCTCACCCTGCCCAGAGCCCAGGACCCCATGTCAGCCCCCCAGGGCTCTCCTCACCCTGCCCAGGGCCCAGGACCCCATGTCAGCCCCTCAGTGCCATCAGCCCCTGCCCTGTTGACATTGCAGCAGGGCCGGACTCCAGCTCCCCACAGCCCTGCCCTGCTGGGCCCACCTGCGGGCCCATGACCTGGCCAGGCCTCGGCCTGTGCCCATCCCCAGGGAGGTGCCCGATGCCCGGGGCTGGGGCTGCCCCGGTGCCCCCCGGCTGTCCTGTGCCTGGCTGGGGCTGGGATGGCCCTGGCTGCCAGGCCCTGCCCTGAGGCTCCATGGGGAGCCCCATGGTCCTGGCCCCAGGGAGTCTCTGTCCCCTGCAGGGCCCTGACAACTTCCTGCAGGGTTCTGCAGACGGCATGGAGAGCTTTCACTTAACAACAAAATTATTTTTATTGAAATGTTATGTAGGACACCACAGAGTCTCTCCTGGACTCAGGAGTCCAAAATTGCATCTTCCAAAACAGAGGATGACCTTTAACTTCTGTAGTCACACCAGTGACTGCATCGTGGCTGCTGCTGTACGCTTGCAGGGACAGGAGCAAGAAGCTGAAGGGTTTTAGTGTCCCAAGAGCTACGCTCTTCTCAGGGACAGTGCGAAAACAGAGAAGATGGCCCCATCATCATGGGAACAAAAAAATCAGAGACCATCAGAATTCTTGACAAATCTGATTTCCCTTTAGCTTTTCTATGTGTAACAGCAAGTGTTCAAAGAGGTGGTGGCAGAGCTGATCCAGGGCTTCTCTTATGAAACTTGAAAATGGCTCACACCTCAAAATAAGTGTTTCTTGGGAACAGGCCATATATTTTGCATGTTTAGTCAGGAAGGGTTTCTTTGCTTCATGCTGGAATATCCGGGTAGAAGCAAGTGTCTCACATTTCAGAAAAGGCACTGATATGGTGAACAGGAAATTTGCTTGGTGTAAAATTTACTGGAGAGAGTCCAGTGGAGGGCTACAAAGATGATGAGGGGACTGGAGCATCTCTCCTACGGGGAAAGGCTGAGGGAGCTGGGGCTGTTCAGCCTGAGGAAGAGAAGACTGAGAGGGGACCTCATCAACACTTATAAATATCTCAAGGGCGGGTGTCAAGAGGATGGGGCCAGACTCTTTTCAGTGGTGCCCAGCGACAGGACAAGGGGCAACGGGCACAAACTGGAACATGGGAAGTTCCACCTGAACATGAGGAAAAACTTCTTCACTGTGAGGGTGACAGAGCCCTGGCACAGCCTGCCCAGGGAGGGTGTGGAGTCTACTTCTCTGGAGAGATTGAGAACCCGCCTGGACGCAGTCCTGTGCAGCCTGCGCTGGGTGACCCTGCTCTGGCAGGGGGGTTGATGATCTCCAGAGGTCCCTGCCAACCCCTGCCATTCTGTGATTCTGTGTGATTCTGTAAGCCCCATGTTCAGCACTTGCTCTGACACAGTTTGTAAAGGGCAATGAAAATTGCCTTGACCATGAAGGCTACGATTTTTTTTGTGTCAGCTTTCTTTTACTGCTCCTGTTGGAGCTCTTTAAGTTTAAATAATTTATATACACATTGGATCAAAGAGTTGAACGTGACTCTCCTGTATCCTATGTGAAGGATTTAAACATGGAGCTGTAAAGATATTTGGAGGGGAGAAGAAAAGACAGCATCCAAAGTCTGTTTTTCAAGACTAAACACTGATTCTTTATATCCTTCCTGTATGCCATAAACACAAAGCTTGCATCTATTCCAGGACTGTACTACAAATTTATTGTTGATTGTCGTAATTTTTTTTCATTGAAAACTTTGAGAATTTCTTGGAGAGAAAAAATCTCAAATATATTCACAAAATGGGGATTTTCTTTCCCAGGCAGTTTGTCTTGCAGAAAAGGTGATACCTCCCTTGCTGAGCCACGCTGCCAGAACTCCTCCTTTTTGTGAAAGGAAATTATGGTTCCTGTGAAAGTGCCACAAATGACATGGACGGTTGGCAGTGCAGAATCATTATTGCTTGTTGAGGAAACATTTTCAAGCAGAGAATAAATAAATCCTCATCATAAATGAGGGTTTGGAGAGGGGCAACAGGGAACTGTGTTAGGGTATTGTTACCATACTAAATGTGTCTGCTACCAAGCTATAGCAAAATTAACTAGCGTGACTACTTTTCTCCGCACAAAGGGAGATCAGAGCGGGCAGATGTGGAGTATCCGTGTATAGAGAGGGGGGAAATGCGGTTATACATCAGGCAGGTGCAGGAGGTAAGGGCTTCTCTTCTGCTTTCTGCTACAGACTTCACTGTGAGCTGTCAACCTCAGCACAAATTCAGCTGATGGAGAAAAGACCCTTACCTATGTCATTTCCAAAGGCTTTTGTGTTTCAATACTTGATGGCACTGGAATATAGGTAAATATTGTGAAAAAGTCACACGGTATCTCCTGTCACTGAAGTGAGTTTTATTTTCTACCCGAATGAACACATTATTTGGGAGTTTGCTGATGACTGGTATCTCTGACAGTACAACAGTGAACTCCTAGCCTGACCTTAAAGCAGCAGCCGGATTGTGTTGCTATAAGTTCCTGCTGTACAGTTAGGAGTTTGCATGCTTGAATTCACACTTTGCAAAGCTCTGGAGAAGTGTCAGTTTACACCAGATTGCAGGGGATGAAAGATGACCTTTAAAAAACTGCACAGCATACTGTCTAACTAGGATGAATGTCCATATAGGCTGATGACTTAGCGGTAACAGCCCAGACTGTGTCTCAGGCACCTGATAGCAGAATGCTCCCAATGCATGATCCTTTTATTTGGGAATTCACTTCTCTAGACGTCCTTAGGAATGCAAACCCCCTTACTTTAGGGGCATTACTCTCAGGCATGACTGAGACTGCAATTGTTCATTCAGGCTTTTGCCTCTGAAAGTGCAAGGTGTTTGCTTTTTAGATAAACTCCTTTAAACAGGACCACCTTTCTGAACTTCAACTCTGTGACCAAGAGTATAGACAGGCTCAGGTCCAAACTGCTTATGGCCAGCCCCCTCCAGAGCATGTGTCTTAGAGTCAACTGGTTGGGGTGGTGTAAACCAGAGCAGAGGAGGAGGCTGCCAGTTAAGCAGTGTGAAGTCCAGTGCTTGAGCCTGCTCAGCCTATTTTTTTCCTTTTATTTAGAAGTGTTAACACACCTTAAAAGAGCAGACATCTATGCAACAGGCTGCAGATGCATACAAAATGCCACTTCTGAATGGATTTCTCTTTGTTTCAAGGAAGCATACATAGAAAGTAGGGGTCAATACAACCTCAGCCAGACTAACCCTAACCAATGACTGTTGTATGACTGTAGCATCTTATGCTTAAGGACCATGGTGATGACCGCATTTATTTTTTTGATACAAGGAAACCTTTCGTATTAAATGAGATGGTTAATTCACTGGGGCATGTTTAATGTGGTGTAATTTGCACCCAGTTGCGACATCTGGAAGTTAGCATTACAGAATGAATAACTTCCATTACAAGCTGAGACCCACAGAGACACGCGGGTGCCTGAGTGTCTCCCCTCCAAGTGAGTGAACTGTGGTCGGTTTGACTGGTGGTGGCTGGTGCTCAGCATACACAGCTCAGAACTAAGTCTCCAGGCAGCCATTCAGGTGCTTACCAGTAAACAATGTATTCCATTTGCTCCTCTAATGATGAATGAGTTCTCCACCATTCTTCTAGAATAAGATATTTATTGAGCAACCTGATCTAGTTGAGGATGCGGCTGCTCATTGCAGGGGGGTTGGACTAGATGACCTTTAAAGGTCCCTTCCAACCCAAACTATTCTATGATTCTACGATTTACCTTCTTGTAAAAACCTGTATTAGAACTGCTGTAATTTTCAATACATCAATAGTGTGCAACTCAGTTTCTTCTGTTTATGACAGTGTGGACTGAAAGACAAGCAGACAGTAAAAGTACATTTCAAAGCAAAGAAATCCATATATGTAAGTCAAGCCAATTAATGCTGAGGCATAATCAATCCTATTTGACCAGTGAATAAACTCACTAAGCAGCTAACAGCAAAGAAACTGGAGTTCTTCTATGCATGCAAGAAGAAATCTATTGCATAGAGATTATGGAGCTTTTCTCCCTGTGGGTTTGTGGGGGAAAAAGCCTTAGACTAGCTTCACATATGCTACTAAAGATTAACATTTTGTATTTCCTTTACACATTTATTTTCTGTTCTTATAAGAGGCAGTTACCTTAGGAAAATAATCCAAGTGGTAGATCTGGGCAGAGAAACTCTTACCTACACCTCAGTTTTCTTCCACAGGAATCCTAGTGATTACTGCTTTGCTAATGCAGGAGCTGAGCTGGAAAAGCAGCTTTGGGCATACGTATGAGATGATAGCCACCATTTGCCCTTGCTTGGGCCAGTCCACTCTTATGCCTTTATTTTAATAACTGGGCTCCCAGTGGGGCCGGATCCTTGCCAAGCCTTATAGAAGCTGCCCTTGTACCGATACTTTTGTTTTCCACATATAGACATTTTTTTGCTCAGGTATTTGTTTTTAACACTACTTCAGATTTCCATCACTACAATATTTGAGTGTCTCAGTCTTAGATGATTTTTTTCTTTTGCCTTCCATATGAAACGGGGAAGGCTTTGTGTTTTTTTTTTTGTTTTCAAATCCTAGTTGCATGGGGAGAGACCAGAAGCACAGAGATTCTACAGCTCAGATCCTCAAGCTCAGTGAGGTGCCTGATTCCTACATGGCAGAAATTCCTCTGTGTGTTGGAGGGTCTGAGTGTGACTTGGTTGGAATCACACAGAAAGCACGTGGCCGACCAGGGAATGTGGACAATGAATTGGCCTCCTGTGTCTCTAGCGAAAATGGGCTTGGTGGGCATGCACTGAACAGCTGTTTGGCAGCAAGAAGCGAAGACAGCGAGCAGAAGGGTCTGGAGAGAGTGCTACATTTCAGCCTAGAGTCTTTAATGGGTCTAACCTGATCCTCTCTTTCAGGGTGGCAGTACCTTACAGCATGAGTTATTATATTGCACTCAGAGGAGGCAGTTCATTGGAAGACATTCAAATTAAAAATAGGGTTGCATTTTCAGGACCTGTGGGGCAAAGGGAAAGGAAACAGTGATAATACCAAGCATTTTTAAGATGTATATATTGATGTCATTGCTCCCAGTTTCTGACGCAGTGACAACGGTGTATGTGTATGAAATGGTGAATTTTTCCTGAAGTTTACTGTTCTGACTGCACTTGCTGAATGAATTTTGTTAATCTTCACTTTAAGCATAAGAGCACATCTGCTACAGTCCTCACACATCTTGCTTTCCGTTTTGACCCACAAAATATTCCCTTTATTACACCCCATTTAGTTGGGCTGTTTTAATTCTGAAGACTACAATATTAAAAAGAAAAAAAAAGATTGGGACATACCAAGTTTTTAAAAGAAGTTTCTGGAGGCTTGAATATGGCAATAAAGCCTTAGGGACAATCTGACATTATGCTGGAACAAAAAGTTCACTAAAAATGTATTGCGAACAGCAAAACCGATATAGATATAGATTCCAACTATCTCTGTTGTACTTCCTTGCTTTTGTTTAAGTTTAAACCAACCTTTTGGAAACAAAATTCATCTTCAGGCTCAGGGTATATAATCTTCATGTATTATAGACTAACACTATTAGGCAGACTCTATGCAAATTAACAGAAGTTTCACTGAACAACAGTGCCTGGCTTATCATATATTTTAGTTGCTTCTACCTCTCAGCCAGAAAACATGAATGTGTATCTTGTGAAAATGTGTTTGGTGCTCAATGACCTTTTTAGTTCAAGAAGATCCATCTGTCTTCCTTTTATTTTATGCATCTTCACCACAGAAAGAGAGTTCAAGGAAAATGAAGTTTCAGTTTTTAAAAAACTGATGCCTAAGAATGATTATGTGGGTTGTGTTGCAAAAAAGGAAAAAAAAAGCAGCTGAATATTTTGTGGCTTAATTTCAAGATTCCCATCAGTGTTATAAAGAACACAGTTGCGTTTTAATTACTGCCTTAGTACTACCAAGATGATCTAATAAAGCTGATTATTTTGGTGTTTGCTATTACTTGTTTCTTTAAAATAAAAGCAAAAGTATCTTCCAAAAGTATATTAATATATTCTTTTAATTACAAACTACTTCAATTAATTTCTTTATAAGCTCTACTATAACTAGTTCCAGTTAGTTCCTGATTACTGCCCGTAACATCTGGATATTGCAGTAGTGCACATGCTCTGTAAAAACATACATTTAGATCAATCACATCCTGAAGCTTCACATGGATGAAACCAATATTCCGCAAAAAAAGGGAAGAAAGTGGATGTCCATGCTGATTCCACCCTAGCCAAATCACGCACTGGGTGTGCTGTTAGGTGCTTAACAAAACACTGCCACACTGGGAATCCAGCCCACAGGTTTGATCCTTGAAATATACCTTACAAAAATTGCATGTGCAATGAAAGGTGAGTAATAATATTGTTCTGCAGATGGGGAAGACTGAAGCACAGAGCCTGAAATGTGTCCGAGTAATACAGTGGCAGGACCAGTAATGAAACACAAATACCTTGCGCTTTTTTGTGCATAGCAAATTACCGTGCAATTTATTCAAAGGTTTTTGAGCATGTCCTGCTGCAGTATTTCAGGCTGATGAAGGTTATGTCAACGTTACGTCCACACTCGCACCCTTGTGCAAACCCCAAAGGCCCATGACAACCCCTGTGCTTGGCTCTGGAGCCCTCCCAGCGCCCCCGGAGCTCAGAGGGGAGCTAGCTACCTGCCCGTGGGTCAAATGGCAAATCACAGCTGAGAAGGGCTTTAAGAAGCAGTTTCTAGCTGCGTCTCGGCTGCTTGCTTCCCGGCTGAGACTGGAGCCCATCTGTGCAAGCATCCTCCTTCATTTCGGTCCTGGCAGCAGGCAGCGGTCCCTGCTTAGGAGCAGCGCCACTAGCCGTGCCTTCCAGGAACAAAGGAGGATGGATGCAATGTGTCCCTGTGGGTGTGCGAGTCGCCTTTTGGGCCCCAGCCACACAGACAAGATTAGCACAAAAAGGCAAGTGGGAAAATGGGAGTATCCACAGCGAATGCCTGGTTTAACAGCCATGAACTGTTCACATTTCAAATAACGGTGTCTGTGTTCATAACACAATGTGTGTTTTCTCTTTAACATCATTCTCTTCGAAAATGTTACTTTTAAGACATTTTTTCCCCCTTTTGTAAGTTCAAAACTTACAGTTGGCTTAAAATAAGCATGGATTCTTCTGCTTTTTTTTGTCAGGATGAGAAATCAGTGACATGAACTCTTTTGTGATAGGCTCCTCATATGACCTTTCCAATGTGGCCTGCAACAAGGGAGTAGTGGAAATTTTATGAGGAAGCTCATAAACTTTTCAACTTTGGTCAAGCCTGTCATTGTGTGTATATTATTCACGTCAACTTTCTTCCCACCCATCTTAGCTTCTCATTGACCCAAGTCAACACTTGCTTGAAAATGTCACCCTTGGAGAACAGTCTGATACCAAATGACCGCTGTTTCTTTTCAGTTTCTCCTTAGATCTTAACATGCTTTTCTTCTGAGGGCCACCAGCAATAATAATCACCCGCTCTCCAAGAACATGTGAGTAAATAGCTCTAGGGTGTTGCTGTTCTTTCTGTAAGTGAGAGCTGGACTGGGGAAAAACAGAAGAGGATACCACTTAAACTGAAGACTGCTAGATTGTTTTGGTGAATCCACAGCACTGTGTAGCTGAGTTATATCGTCTGTGTAATTTAAGGGACGGTTTCACTTGTGTTCTTGTCATATGTGCCTGCATGGAAAATTGCTTCCCTGCTCCTGCTGACAGCTGCATATATGTGTGCAACTTGTCTTCATCAAGGGCTAGGCATACGGCAAGGGAGCCGCATGGGAAAGGCCGTCCTTCTGATTTTCCCATTTTCCCTTAGCAAGAGGAGGTTCCTGTGTTTGCTCAGCTGGAGAGAGTTGCCACAGGCCTTCCTAGGTCTCCTAACGACGTGGCACCAGGATGCAGTGCTCAGCCCAAGGGCTCTTCCCAGTAGGAAGGGGTCGGCAGGTCCTGCTTTCTGAGAGCGAGAAGGACGGCTTGCAGCACAAATAGCAAAGCAAGAAGGGAATATTCAGAGCCGAGATTCTGAGCTGAAGCTCAGACTCTTTTTGAGATGCTTTTATTTGCAAAGAAAAGGGGTATTTCATAGCATCTTGGTGCTCTTTGTTCACGGTTTCTCAGTGACTCCAGAGGAAATGTCTGGAAAGGAAAACTAGCTTGTGCTGGAAGCTTGTGCTGTGAAGCTCAGACCGGATCCCCTGTCATTTCAACATCCTCCTGGAAGGGGCAGCTTGTCTTTATTTAAAGCTATGCAAACCTTCTGGATAAAATTCAGCATAGGTGACTCCAATGAGTGCGTGTCAGTGAGGAACGCAGCCCCCCTTCTGCAACGAGATGTACAGCCGACGTCTTACACAAGAAACGGGGGGAAACCAATTGTCTTCCTTTTAGAAAAAAAAAAATCCAGTTGGAGGCAGTTTCCTCTCCTCCAGAAGCTTGCGGTACACACAAACCCGGGATCACCTACGCTCACAACGGAGCCAGACGCGCCGCCGCGCCCCACCCCGCCCTCCGGGGCCGCCCCGCCACCAGCGCTCCCCCCCGCTCCCCTCCGCCGGGAGTCGCCACTGCCCCGGCGTGCGCGGGCGGCTGCAAAGCCCTGCTGAGGTAACGGGAAACGGGGGGAAGGGAACCCCAAACCAGCGCTTGGAAATGCCTCGGGAAGCGACTTTTCCTCGAGAGACGGGGCTGGGGCCGGGGGACCGGGGCCCTCCCTGCTCCGGCCCCGCCCTGCTCGGGACCAGCGGTGCGGCGCCGCCGCCGGCCAGCAGGGGGCGCCCAAGGGCGCGGCGCCGCCGGGGGCTCCCGCCCAGCCCCGCCCCGCGCCGGGGGCGGGGGCGCGGCGGGGCCGCCCCGGCGGCCGGGGCCGGGCCCGGGCTGGGGTGGGACCCGGTGGCGCCATTAACCCCTCGGTCCTTCCCCGCCCCCCCCGACCCCAGCCGGGCATGGAGGAGGGTCACGGAGGCGTGGGCGGGGCGCCCCCGGGAGCCTTTGACAAAGGGGAGCCGCCCCTGCGCCCGGGGAAGGAGGCAAAGCCCGGGGGAGGGAGGGAGGAGCGCGGGGTGTTTCAGACGCGAGGGATGCTCGTCTGCGGGCGGGCGCCGCCGGTACGAGCAGGGATGCGACCCGCTCCGTAGCTCTGTCATTCTGGCGTCAGGGACTTGGATGGAGAGAAGGGAGACGGTGCTTGCGGGGTACAGGGGAAGGGGGACCGGCCGTCTCCTCCCCCAGCAGCAGCTGTACCGCGTCCGGGGGCATTTTGGGAGGAGTGCTACCCGGCGAAATTAGCATGCAGGAACACCCTGCAGAGACGTGCATAAATGGCTGTGTGTGCCTGCGCATGTGCAGGCGAACGTGCCCGGGCGGGGTGGTGAGCAGAGCTTGCCACTGAAGGAAAATCACATCCACGCAATAAAGAGAACATTAAGCCATTCTTCTGCAGTGAATGGCCTCCGTTTTCTTTATCGGTAGTACGTAGAATCCAGCAGACACCCCCCAGAGCCCCGGCTGCTGTCGCCGAGGAGGGGTGCGCCCACTCGGGGTACCCCCCGGAGGTTGCTCTTCACTCCGGCGAGCGACAGCGTCCAGCGTGTTTCACTTTGTCCTGGAACCGGCACCCCGGGAGCCGCCACGGCGAGGGGTGCTCGACAGCCATCGCTGCCTGCCGTCCTACGCCCTCTCAGCGCGGTCGTTGTCAGCGAGCCAAAAGCCAGAAAGCCACAAGCTTTGCAAGCTGCCTTCTTTCCCCGAGTATGAGAAGTGCAGCGTGTCTCAGTCCTAAGCGTGCCAAGAAAAGGCACAATTTTTAATGCGAATTCCTGCAGGCTTTTGTTTACATCTTTGGCCAAAGCCCCTGAAAGCAAATAGTTCGCATGTTTTGTGAGGTGGCAGATTATTTTTTTTAACTCCTGACTCTTTTATCGGTATATTTACACTCTGCCCTTGAATAGCATTTGTTAAGATTAGCACGCACTGTAATATTTTTCCGATTACCTAAGCTCAACGGCCTCATTAATAGCTGGGTTAATCCCCCAAACCTCTGAATATCTGAACCGGAGAAATTTTAAAGCTAAAACCAAACTATGTAAGTTGGTCCTATTTCCTCTTCGTTTGTCTAATGCAGCAGAGAAGATCAGAGAGGTTGCAGCATTTGGGAGCAACCAAGGAATGCGTTGCCCTTCTTTACTATGGTTTACTTGCATACAGCTTTTTGATCTCACATAACACAGATGAAAAAGCTACTCAGCTACTGTAGAGGTCTACAGTTATTCCTTAGTCCATGAGGTATAATGCAAGAATAGGGAGAAGATTTCTAAGAACTTCTTCAACGTTTCTGTGTACTAGAATTTAAGCAAAATGCATAAGCTGCTCTCTGATACACGTTTCTTGTGAGTGTGGCAAAATGGTACTTACTGAAAGGTATAAACTGACTGCAGCAGGGCAGCAAACATTTTTTTCCTCTAGTCCACTGAGGAGCCGTGTGTGCTTTGTCTTTCTTTGTCTCCTTTTTCTTGGCATTTATGATGCTTCCATTTCAATGACATCTCATTAAGCGTCTGATGACAATTATCCTATTATTTGTCTTTAAGGTGTACAGCGGTAAGGAACTAAGGGCTCAGATCCACTACCAGGCTGAAGAATGGTGATCCTCTTAGGCCTCTGGTTTAGGGCCTGGGATTTATCAATATGAATTAGGCACCTAAATTGCACATACAGGTAATAGGGGAGGTGCTTGGAGATGGCAATCAGAACCACGCATTAAGTAGGAAAGTACCTGAAAGTTAGCAGATGATAGGCACTGCATTATAGGCGCTTATCACCAGCTCACGTACCCTGCAGGATGCTGAGACCAGAACAGGACTCAGCAGGGGCTTAAAGTCGTCCCACTGGATGCAGGTGATAAAATCATGCATTTAATTTCAAAGTAACCAGAGGTAATGGTATTTTTTTATGCAGCATCTCCCTACTTGCCTGGGAGAACTTGCCTGGAAAATGGGAGAGCTGGGGCCTGAGGGGGAACGCCCAGGCTGCCGCTGGGAGACTGGGGACACTGCTGAGGCTGTCCCACTATGGAAAAAGCAGCTGAAGGTTCAGAGAGGAGGAGTGCATGGGAACAGGCTTTGTAGTTCAGGCTCTGCAATCCACTGGTGAAAACACTTAGCAAGGGATGGCCATGGGGAGCGCAGTTTCTGTCCCAAGTGTCTATGTGTGTCTGTCATTTGATGCCTTATTCAATGCACAGCGATTATTAAATCTGGGACCACAATTAAGATCTCCTACTCCAGCTTGTCCTTAATTTTCCCAGTCTTTTAATTTCTTTTTAATGAAACAGAATTGTGTCTGTGGTGCCTTCCGCTTAATAAATGCTGTCGGTGTGTGCTGATGTTTACTGAGCATGCCTGTCAGCTTGGGTCCCCTGGGGAACGTAAGCAGCAGGAGCCTTGTTTGTAAATCTCCAAAGGGTGGTAGGCACTGAGAAGCACAGCTTAGCCAAGACGGTTGCTTAGCTGGGCATATACAGTGCTAGAATATTAGGCTGGCAAGTATAAAAATAAAATGGCTTCTAGAGTGGTTGTGATTTTTTGGGTGTTGGTATATAAATTCCATCTAAATTTTACGGTATTCTGTTCAGTTCACAAAGCTTCAGAAGTGTTCAGAGCTAGTTTTCATACAAGACAGTCCTTGCACTTACATTTTCTTACCAGCATTTGTATTTCCTTTTCTTTGTTCCCTTATGCAGTTTCTCATGTGGGTGTGAGAACTGTATGTGATACGCTCCACCTGCCATATGGAGCAAAAGTCTTGAATTTATCTGTCTTCTGTATTAAATCTCAGCTGAAAAACCCCATTTGCTGCCTTGTCTGACTTCTTCAGAGGCAGTGCTGCTTCTCTAATCAGTTTTCTAACATCACTTTCGTAATGGGGGGATACAATCTGCCTCAGAGATAACAGGCAAAAAAAGTCCGTAGGAATCTCATTCATGTGTCTGTTTGCTGTGAGTGCACCTGGATGCGGCGAGAAGGGTGCTCAGTCACGCCGGTGTGAGGGCTGCAGCCTGTCCCTCAACCAGCCCTGAAGGGAGCCTTGCACGAGGAAAAGCAGCAGGACGCTCTGCTTTGGCACCAAGTGAGCGCCGCATCCAGAGCAGACAACGATGCGAAGAAGCGGTGACCCTGTAGCTGTCTCATTCAGGGTCCAGTTCCAAGACATCTGTTAATTTAACATTGGCTGTGAGGACTGTCGGAGCAAATGGCTTGGAAACGAGGGGCCATAGTTGGAAAAAACCTGATGCTATAAAACACTGCTGGTTCAAAAAATTCTTCTTAAAACCCATGCACACCCCCCTCTCCCTTCGCAGCTACAACATGCTCTGTCATTGTCAGTGTCTCCCATGCATGGGGTGATGAATCGCCATTTTAGGCAGGCGGTTTATGGCTCATAAATACTTGGGTGTGTCAGCCTGTAATGGATCCCTTAGGAATGACAGTAGTGTTTGGACAGTGGCTGAACACATCCCTCTGAATTCCCATCTCTTCAGCATAGAAAATGGATTTTAATGGTCACAAACAGATGGTGTTCATGAAAGGGAGAAAAAAAATCAGATTATAGCTCGCGTCAGACAGGGTGAAGAAAATAATCTGCTATATTTAAAGCTTTATTTTATTAGAAACAGGAATATAGCTTCAAGCAGTGCTGGTACAATAAAAAAAAAAATTCTAACTATTATTACAAGCAATAAGTGGGTCTCAAAAGACAAAGCAGTTCAGGTCAAACTAGGTAAGAAGAATCTAAACTCCAAGAGCAGGATAATATTTTAGCTTGCTTTGTTTTGTTTGTTTTGTTCAAATCAGTGGGGTTTGATTGCCTCAATTCAGCTGTCAGGCAGCAGAAAGAGTTAAATCAAAGTGTCCTGCATCCAGTAGAATGTCATTAACTACCTCAACTTTTTGAGCATTATCTAAGTCCCTTAGAAATCTAGTTCTTTGCATTTATTAGAAGGGCCAGGAAAAAAAGTATTGAGTCTTGGATCACCCTGAAATAATTATTTTAAACAGGATACTGCTCTGAAAAATCACTGATCCTAGCAACTTTGGCTGAGATGCTTGTTCAAGCCTCTAGAGAGCACATAAACACCCATTAATGCATACTTCATGTGTAATATAGTGATAAATACGAGGCCTATTATTGACTGAGGCTCAGACACATGAGACTTAAATTTCACTGTACACACTTAACTCTGTAAGTGTGATCTATAAAAAAAAATCCATATAATGCCTTAGATGTTTGTTTCCATTATTATTTCCAATCACTATCAGCAAACGCACCCAGAGTCCTGGGAGCCGAGACCGGAGCCCGTAACACTCAGTTCTTTGCGGGTTATGGTGGCAGATTTGCTGATGATGTGTTCTCTTTCTGATCCTTTGAATCTTACGTTCCTGCCTTCATGCGTGCCCAGTTTCGAAAGGGTTAAATATTGTCTTTGTTCTTCCACTTTACCCCACAGAATGCGTAAGATGGTGGCTAAACTATGTCTTCTGAAGTACCAGGCGCTCTTCTGAATGCCATTTGCCTTGATGGCGCACAGGGAGCTTCAAGGTGAATGGCAGCAGCTCCTCCTTGAGCCATGTTTTAAAAAGTAAGAAGATACGCATATATGAAGGGATAACAGGTATCCAAGTGTATTTGTAGACTTTGTGTGAGGAATCTTTCTTCTGCACTGGCATCTCTCGCAGGGCGGCAGAAAAAATCACATCCTTCTTTTCACTCTTTGCTTTTCACCGCTGAGTGTTGTGTATTATGAAACTAAATTTCTCAGTGCTTGACACTGTGTAGGGATTTTAAACTATGACAGCCATTCCTAGGATCCAGTGCCTAAAACCTTTTATAGTTCCAGCCTAGCGTGTGTCTCTGGAGTCAAAAGGGAGGTAAAATATTTTTGCCTACTCTGACGTTAGGCAAAGCTTCCACTGAACAGCTTGCAGGGCTTGAAGTCGGAGGAGAGCTGAGACGGGACCTTAGATTACCAGATTAGCAGGCGAGTGTTTGCTAACCTGGCGTATCGCTGCAGCGCCCTGTGATGCCCGGCTGGTGTGTGGAGAGGTCCAGCGCTGTCCTGTTACAGCTCGACCGGGCAGCGATTAGGTTTTCCTTCCTCAGTGTGTCATCTATGAGACTTGCAGGCCATTTCCTTGATATAAGGGGGAAAACCAGAGGAAGGGTGTGATTAAACTGCTGAAGTGATTGATTTAGCCAGTTGCTGCGGTCCTGGCCGGTGGCCAGCAACACTGGGAAGCTGCAGTGGGCAGCCTGGAAGTACAGGAAGCACAAGGACATGGAGGAAGCAGATAATGGGCAAATAAATTGAAAGGCATATGTGAAAATGCAAGAAGAAATTCATGTTCTGAAGACACAGTGTTCCTTGACATAATCTTTTATATGAATCCTCGTGTAGGGTGGATAATGGCACGGAGGGGAAAATTAACTTTCGGAGTCAAAAAGTGCGAAATACTTTTTGTGAAATGATCAAGGGATCTTTATGCTCTCTGAGAGCGCGCAAAGATTTAGCCTCCGACTGCCTCTGCAGGGAGGGGTAAGAAGCAACTGGGACTGCAGCTCTCTTGAGTTTGTACCGGAGAGTCTTAATTTCTTTACAGGGCTTTTTGTGAGACTTGCAATAGACAAAGACCCAATATTCGTCTCTCTGGCCCCGAACCAAGCGTGTTATAGTTGATTCTCCATCTTGCTAACCTCCTCTGAGCTCCACTGGGAGCCAGTTACTGACATTTGCACTGTGCGTGGAATGCGAGTATCAGCGTGTTAAGTCAGCACTAGTATACAGTGTTGCCAGCTCCTATTTTTTATGAAGAAACAATCACAATGCCTGAAATATTCCTTGAAGGCTGTGCTTCTGGATCCGTGCGAGTATGAGTATCTCAAAATTTCTTAAAGAAGGAAAAAAAGGAAAAGAAAAAGAAGTTGAAAATATGAACCAAATGCAAAAATCAAAAGAGAACTGAACAATATAAAATGGAATATGCTTTTTAACGCTCATGATTTTTGTGGCATGGCCAATCACTTTTCAATGCCTGGGCTTGGCAAAAGTGGAAAAATTACAGAAAAGTGCGGACAACATTTCTTGCAGATCTTTCTAAGGGAAGAAAGAACGGAGGAACAAAGGGGACATGAGAAGGTCTTTGTCTCTTTCTCAGTGGGTGAACATGCCTGTCATTGTGTGAAACAGAAGGCAGCAGTGTATGCCTGGTGGCCCTCAGAGCTTCAGGCCATTCGGATGGTTATTGAACGGCCATGGCTGGAGCCTGGGAGAACAGTACGTGTTGGGTAACAACTGCGGGGCTGCTCTGTGTGAGCCGGGCAGCTGTCTCCTCCAGCCTGCGCGGAGACAACCAACTCGTTTCACTGAACGCCTCTCTGATGGTAATAACTCCTAGTCCCAGCTAGCTGAAAATGGATGGAAACTGGTGACCCGGAGGTGAAAGGTGCCATATCCCATTCCAGTGCCCTGAGTCACTCGCGTTCTCCTTACAATAAGCTTTCTGTGCCGCGTTGAGGGATGCTTGTGCTTTGCTGCTTTCCAGCACTGCTTGTGAGCTGTGCTTAAAACAAATGAACTGCTTTCCACAAACTCTTCCCCTACGGCCCCTTGTTTATTTTAAAGGACATAGTAGCACATAATGTGTAGCCTAGGACCATATAGCTGATTACAAATATCACCTTGCTTTGGCTTCTCTCACCTTGAGAAGTCAGATCTTTGCTAAAGCCTGGAGACTGTACAACTCACACCGGAGCGTGTGTTGTGGGCTACCAGGCGTGAGTGAACATAGGCTGTGAGTTCAGTGCAAATTATTTCCATTTCACATTTTGTCCCATTTTTGCAGCAATGTGGGTCTGTAGTTCCTGGGAGCTGATAGTATTTCAGCCAAGGAAGTTACTTGTATACACGTAAAAGAGCTACCGTTTGTAACACGTTGGTCTAGTGTGTAAGGTTTTGCATGTTTGTAATGTCCCAGAGACTACACAGTTTAATACTGCCCGCGTATAAAAAGGAGCAGGAGAAGCTTGTCTATTTAACTGACACTGGTCTAGCCAGTCAATGGCAATAGTGTGCTGATGACTGAGGTGTTCACATGCGTATGGAAATGTAGCTCATTATTTCTGCAAGTACCATTCAGCTCTGCTATTGTGCAGCTCCCCACCTTATCTAGGGTACCACGCGTTAGACAGACACCGTGTGCTGTGGCGAGGTAGGATAGGCTTATTGAGAAGTCTGCAGCACGCATGCCGCATTAAGAAAACAGTATTAATGAAAACTCTTTCCTTCACCACTCCAAAAACATGGAAAACCTGTTAATTAAAGTGAGAAGAATCTGGAAGGACTGAATGAAACTCCCTCTTACTAGCTCACCCTCCGTCGTGCTTCACTTTTTTCTGTTCTGAGGCATCGCCGCTGTGTTTGCCTGAAGTACAGCACTGAAGCACTAATCCTCACGTATGTGTTTGCTCTGACGGGTTAAAACAATGCCTTGATACTATTTATTTTTGTGAAACGAATGTAGACCTCTGTAGGGCCCTTGTGCCTCAGTGTTTTGCAGCAAAGGTCAGGAGTCTATTCATAAGATTTCCAAAGTGTTATTGTTAAAACATCTCTTTGCTATGTCACTGTTTTCCCTTTCCTCTCCTCATTCAAAATAATACATTGTCATTAGTGACTTATAATGCTGTCCCTCCAAGCACAGCATATCCAGCTTTCCTTGATTTTTTCCCAAGCTTCCTTCCTATTTAAACAAAGAATTGTTTTAGTCAGTTCAGACCCAAATATTCCTAGCCTTGCTATCATGAAAAAAAAAAATATAATTCTGTTTTATGCAGTGATTTATAAACACTGCAGTTTTATTGCTGTTGTGAGCTGCAGCATTATGATTTGTACAACTGAAAAGTTATGTTCTAATATGGGCATTCTTGCAATGTTCGCTCTGACCTTTGTAAGAGTCTTTCTATGGCTAATGTGGCCAAAACTTTAGGCTTTTAATACATTAGTCAGTTTATTAATCCCTGTAAATGGCACTTCAGCAAGAAGGGGGAAAGGGAGGAAGATGTGCTATTATAATTCAGTAATGGTGTGTACTACTAGCCCTTGTACTCATAACTGAAGGCTGGCACTTACATCATGTATCTTGATTTCAGACATCTTTAACTTGGCATTTAATTTTTTACTCCATGACTTTCAAAGTCCAAAAGATCCATAAGATCATCCAAAATGACATTTTCAGTGATTTGGACTCTCAATTATTACTTAGCCAGTTTTTACGCTGAGCCCAGCGTGTTGTCTCTGACCAAATCGTGTCCTACGGTACAGTCACCAGTCCCCCATCTGGGCACAATGAGGGATGCTGAACCCGAAACCTGCCCACTGCATGCCAGAAATTAATCATCTTCATTGTTAACCTACTTATTTCTTCAGATTTATCTGTCTTTACAGCTTGAAACTATCGGTTCTTGTTACAGTTTATTCTACTGCATCAAAAAATCTTTATTTTCCTCTTGTGAGAGCATTTATTCACTGTAACCATGTTACCTCTAAGTCTCCATTTTGATAAATTGAGCAGAGCAGGCTCTGCAGGTGTCTTGGTAAGATAAATTCTACAGTCAAGGAATACTTTTTGTGCCTCTTTTTGCACGTCCATGAAACTACTAGCATGGTTTCTGAAGGAAATGCGACATACGCGATCACAGTGTCTGTCTGTCCAACTCCTCCCCATTCTTTTCCTCATATCTTACTAAATCTTTGGCCACTTCAACTCCAAACTGTCAGCGGGGTAATAGCCTCAGAGTCATTGCAGCCTGCATATTTCAAGTTTTATGAAAACGGTTGTGCCGGGAGGAGGTGAGACACATCCGTGGTACCGCAGAAGGAAGGGCAGGCAGCGCTCGGCTAACCTCTGCCGCTGGGCTCCCCGGCCAGCACGTGCATTAGCTCTGTCCTCAGGGTCGTGGTCAGGAGGCAGCAACGAACACGAAGGGCAGAAGGAATAAAGAAACAAAGGATGCCATTTCGTAGGAAACCAAATTTCCTAAATTGTTTCATGAGCTGCAGAACTAACCATAAACTGCAGGCATTGCTACTGGGTGGAGTGCTCCCCGCTCTAAAGGGACTTTCCTGTAAATGAGATGTAGGTGTTACAAAATTAAAGATGCCAGCTACATCAATTATTATTTGCATGCTGGGAACATATTCGCTATTTTTGGATTTTTATATCTCTATGCCTGTGAATTTGAGCTTTGTTGATACTAGCAAACACTTTAGTTGGCGAGAAATGTGGTCTGCATTATACGACACTCTACAGTGCTATGAATAGACGTCGTGCAGACTGAGGCGTTCAAGACATTTCTCTGTCATGGTATGTATCTGCCATAACACAAATGGAATAAAATACTCCAACCAGCTCTGACAGTCAGCCACCTCTGGTAACTAATACATTTTGTGATGACTTTTACTATCCCTACCAGTTTATGAATTATTATCCTGCCTGTTGCCTTAAACAATTAGTAACATCATACCGACAACCCGCCGATTATATATCTAAATGTGTAGACTCACAAGATAGGCTATCATCTCTTGGAGGAAGCAATTACAGGACAATGCATGTCAGCCGGAAGATTAAGGGCCCCATGCTAGTTCAAAGAGTTGAGTTTCAGTTCTCACAATCTGTCATGTCAGTGACTTTGGGATTAACGGCCACCTGAGATCAAGACGATTTGCGTAGAAACATGAGTGATGGTACAGTACAGCGCGTAGGGGTCGGGTGTGAGTGGCTGGTGATCAGTATTCACGGAGCTCATGGGAGGCAGCCGGGAAGGGGCTAAAAGGAAAGCATGTAAAATTGTTTCCATGTAATTTTAGACAATTTACAGGCCTCTAAATATATTTCAAAGAAAAATTCTTTTAAGAAGCCTTGCGATGAGATGAAATTACACCTTTACTTGCAGAGGCTTTGGATGATTCTGTGATCATTAATAGATTTTTAGTCATTAAAGGAAATTCTCTGTTGATACCGTGCAAAAACAAGATGAGACATGTCTCCTGCCACAGAGAAGAGGTTCTTGGCAGGTTTTATCTAACACATTATATTACATATGAATATTAATACATATATATAAAAATACACAATATACATACAAATGTATACTACAGATATGAAATATAGCTTATAATATATAATACTAAGGTAATATATGTTATTATACATTATGTATAAGCAGTCAGTATTTTGTATAGCATCAGATTCCTTGCTACAGAAGCATTTTTATTTAGCATTTGAAATCGTCCTGAATTTGTTGTTGCCTGAATGATTGACAGAACAGTTTCAAGGAGGTGCAGCGAGCTAAAACTGTGAAAGGTGCAGTCGTATAAAATAGTGGGGAAAGAGTTACTGTGAGCATAGTTAAGGGAAGCTAGGCTATTTGAGAGCAGAAACGATGGTTTTATTTGTTCTATGTAATAGTTCCTCAACTGAGGTAAATTTACCATCACCACGAGAGAAACGGTACCGATTTCTCTAGTGAGGATATTGCAGAAGGCGGGAACTGGCCGCGCTGAGCGTGTGCTGTTTCAGGGAGAGCTGCTTGGAGTGGTCCGAAGCAGGGCTGGGAAGTGAGCTAAGGGTTTGGTGGTAGCGACAGCCCATTTCTAGGCTCATTTTCTTTTATTTCAGCAATGCCATGCTCGATAGGGGGCTACGCGACGAAAACTGGATCCCACATTCACTTTTGTCCTCAAAACTTTTAAGTGATGGAAAATCTGTTATACATCTAATAACAAGTGGTTTTTTACCTTCACTGAACTTTATAGTTCAAGGCTGAGTTTGTTGAATTTCGTCTTCCAACTAGTGTATCTCATTAGGCGTTATTTTTGTTATATCTCTTCCTCGCTGTAAATGCATATAGGCTGTAATCAAGTAATTTCTTAGCCTCTAGAATAAACTTAAATAGATTAAGTTTCTTCAGTCTCCACCTAACAGCTGTATTTTCCTGCTTTAACCATTCTCCCCTAAGCCCTTTGCAAATTTTCAACCTCCTTTTTTTGAAGCGTGGATTCCCCCAAAGGACACCGTGTTCTAGCAATGAGCTCACTGATGACATATGCAGAGAAAGTACCATCTCTTTGCCACTCAGTATTATTTCCCTCTTTCTTCATCCAAAAATCTTTTATGCTTTTAAATATGAGCTGTTCTGCTCAATTAGTTGTCTTGTAGAGCCCCGAGGCAGTTCCCTATTGCGGAGGGCTGATCTCCATTCTTTCTTCCCAGCTGTCCAAGCTTTTGTTTTGAAAACACGTTTTGCTTGACTGGGCAGAGTGTGCAGGGCAGACAAATTGCTCTGACTGCTCTTCTAACCTTGGTGATACCTGCATATGTTACCAGCAATTTTGAACTTACTTTCAGACGATTAATGAAAATCATGATTTTGCACTTGCTGCTTGCCCGCTATTTTTTAAAGATCTGTGAATCAACCAGTCCTTAATCAACTTAACCTGTGCTCCAGTGATGACTTACAGGATTGCGTTTTTCCTGTAGTTAGTATAGAACAGCACAAGTGTAATGTGAAATCATGTGCTGGGCAGTTTCCTAAGAGTATGAAATCTTCCTACTTGCTTTTTGAATGAAACTTGCAGTCTCAGAGAACAAAACTGGATTTGGTTAATGTGGCAAATGTCTTTTAAATCATGGTAGCTGCTCTTGGTCTGTAACCGTTGCACAGCATGGCTGGACTTTCCATTGGCTACAAGACAATTTAGTTTAACCCACCTTTTCCCATGGCTCATGAATTTACTCCAAGAGTGCACAAAAAAAGATCTAGAATGAGTCATTGATCAATAAAGACTATTCTTCTTTCTTTACTTTTTCTTTTGCTCTCTGAATTAGAGGGGAAAAGGGAAAACTTTTAGGGTTCACTTGTTCTGGTGCAAATGCACATTTCTTCTGGTGAATGAAAGAAAAAAGTGGAGAGTGTGAATAAAACAAATGGTTATTTCTAGACTTGATAGATGCATGGAGAACTGATAAAATCAGGAACTTTGCAGATAAAAGTATGGTTTTGGCAAAACAAAATTTTCACTTCAGAAAGGTATTATGAATAAAAAATGGGTGGGAGATCTTTTAAACACTCGACCCAAAAATATCACATACGTTGTTATCCATCTGTAAAAGTTTGAGTGATACTTATGTGGTGTTTGGGAAAATGACTTTTTTCTAAAATTCACAAGAGAATAACAAAACTTTTTCATTTCTCTTAGCCCTTCTGAAATGCATAAGGTTGGCAGCTATTGTTGCGAAGACAGAAGAAAAAGATATAGGTGGAGAACTTTCCTGTGTACTGCATCCTCCAGCTGGAAAGCTCTTTGCTCTTGCTCCACGCTATGTACTACATACAATGCAAATCTAAATGTTGAGAGCTAGCTGCATGATTTAAGAGGGTGACCGGTTATAAAGAACTTGATGCAAGATGAAGTTTTCCTTTTGCACACTTAAAAGTGAGCTCTTCAAGACTCGTTCTCAATGTAAATACAAAGAAGCCTGCACAAAAATCCCCCTTGATTAAAACCTTTCTTTTAAGCGTCAGTCTCAAATAGAGAAAGCTTGATTACGCTCCATGTTCTCAGGAAAGGTCATCTCTACTAAGCCATCTTCACACGTTGCTCACTGATTAGATGTTTCTTTGTATTTGGATAGATATTACAAGAAAGAACTGTTTTTCCCCATCTTTTGTGATTTACACAGATCACAGAGCCATGAGCCATGAAAACAGCACAAACTCTACAACGATTCTTTTTTACCTGGAAGTAAAATGCCTACAATTTATTACTCAGTTGCTCAGTTTAAAAGCTTAGTCCTCCACAAATTATTGTTTTCTTAAGAAATACAAATACCTTTAAAAGTAGTCTGTTAGCATTATTCTCTCGTCTTTTTCTTCCTCTCTGGCTCAGCAGAATTGCTGCCGTTCATTTGGAGCCAGTGGCTCCCAAGGAGACTCTAAGTGGGAAGTGCGTCATACACCATGGTATTGAATCACACTAATTTTTCTAATTAAGGATCTACCAAGGCTTGTATGAGCATGAAGCATTTTTGCTTACTGTCATGGCTTTCCCTTCTGTCTCCAAGAGGAAACAAGACAGATAAGGTAAACATTTTTTCCCTAATTTTTATTCAACTTAATATACCTTCTATTACGGTAGACAAAGCAGGAGGACAGCATACTGTACAAGATTAATCTGCCTGACAGAGATGGCACACACACAACTCCCAGAGTTTCTCTGCTAGTGTAATGACTGATTGACATGATCAGAAGAGAATTCACGTGGCAGGCTCCTCTTAACGCTATCTTTAAATAATAACGCTGCTCCCAGTGCTCTAGAGTAATTGTCTCTCTGTCTGCCTTTGATAGCATCAGCTGAGAAGCATGTATCGTCTCCTAGGTTAAGTGCCTAACAAGTCTGGGATTCAGAATTAAGTCAAAGGAAAAAACAAAAGATGCCTTTGAAATTACTTTGCATTGTGAGTTACCTGCCTACAACCCGAAGTGCCTCGCCTCATCGTAGAGGCGTACAGAGACTAAAAAGAGACTCACTAAGCTCCTTCCTGCTGTAAGAACCTGTAAAGGCTTCAGAAAAACAATTGCAGTGCGGAGAAGGGCACCCACCTCTCCTTCCACAAAAAAGACTTCCCCGACCCACACGTGCAGAGGGGAGCTGGAAGGGCTTTGTCACGAACTGCGTGTTCCGAGTGTCCCAGTGCCCTGGCTGGGAGTGCACAGCGATGCTGTCTCAGGATCGTGTTGACTGACATCCACAGGGCCCAGATCTGGAGTTCAGGATACCAAAGGCATCCTTGTGGTTGTGCGCCAATTAGTTACGGGGAGAAGATGTACGCTTTACGTGCAAACAGCTATTCTCTCTCAGGTTTGTGGGGTGAAATCTCTCTCTGATGGCTGGCTGGTAGGAAGAGCATTTGTGGCTGTTTAAATGTGGGATGAAGCCATGGCTGGAACTGGCTTTGTTCTTTTTGGCTGATGAAGACAGATAAAGGGTATCATCGGCAATTTGTCTGTAAAAAGGGCTGTTATAGCAATTAGCTTCTAACTTTCATTTCACAGTTTCTACTCGTTATCTTTGATAAATGAAGGGTGCTTAGGATCAGGAGTGCCTCCTGAAACAGAAGGGCTTAACCATGACACCTGTGCATGTAAACACAAGTTGAAATCACTGGTAGAGTGTTTGCTTCATATCACCACAGTTCTACCACCTGTTAAATTGCTTCACCTCGGTGCTGTGCCAGGTCACGTTCCAGTGAGCACGACGTGCATAACCTACCTGTGGGCTTAGGCAAGCGGAGTAAATTCACTCTCTTCCTTCACCACCTCACTTGCCTTCCCTCTGGTGCTTTGCGTGGCAAGATGATGTGTGCAACTGGACTGGAATAAAACAGAAAGCCACTTGCAACTTCCTTAATGTGATAAGGACGATGTGGTGAAGTGGAATCACTTTCTGAGTTGATCAGACGTCTAGGAGTCTTAAAAAACATCGCTCAGCTTATGCTGAAAAGATCCACAAAACTGAAAAATAGTAATAACCCCCAAACACATCCATCACCACTCCCAATCTTCCTCTGATTAAACTGCTTGGAATTCTACTTGGCAATGATAAAGAACGGCATTTGAGAAAGGTCACAAGAAACATTTTCAAGCTCACTTGTCTGGAATAGATACGTATTTAGATTGCTCAGTTGTAATGTATTGATCTCCACAGTGATTTCAGAGCTCTGCATTTCTGGTAAGGAGGATGATTGCAGGTAGTAAACTCAGACCTGTCTGCCCCTTGCCATGCGCTTATGACGGGGCCGCAGAAGGAAGTCCTCTCATGGTAAGCCCTCATCATGTGGGCTGCTCCAACAGTTATCCCCTGTGAGGGAACTCAATGAAACTGATCCTTCCATACAAGTGGGGCAGCTTCTTGCCATTAACCATGGGATAAGAGTGTGCACCATGCCTGAGAAGAGTCAAAGCATTGGATCACCATCCCAGCTTGCCTCGTGGTGACTGTTCTTGCCTGTATTGTATGTTGTGACCCTGCAATAAGTGACTGTGCTAGTCTTCCTGAGCCCACAAGCCACATGCCAAAATCTTCAGCTGGCAAACAGCTACAAGGCATGCGCCCCATGGTCCAGGATGCCAAGGGGAGGGAGAGCTCCAGGAGCAATTCACAGGCAGGATTAGCCAATGGCTCCCCCAGGGTCCCACGGCTCCGTGAAGGATGGGACTGTGCTGGGGTGACAGCTGAATGCAAAGCAACCTCGTGGTATTGTCAATGACTGACCCTACTCACTCCGTCGGGACTGAATTAGCCGGCAGCCCTGTGGCAGCGCAGTGGCTGTGCTCATGGGGTGGCACGCTGGCCAGAAAGCTCCGTTAGAGCACCGCTCCTTTCAATAGCTGCCTGCAGCTGAGGAACCTCTGCTTGGCAGCACCTGTAGACTAAAGGGTGCTCCTCCTGCTTTTTAAAACACAACCAAAATGAACGAACAAGCTCAATCTATTTGCTCTCCAGCCACCACAAACTTCTTTTAACAGTCCAGCTCTATCCAGCTTGTTGATACTCCGCCTTTGATGTACACAGGATAAATCCCAGCTTCCTAGCAGAGGCCTGAGCACTAAGGCTTCTGTATGTGGAAGCTCTTCTGCAGAAGCAGTGGTGCACTTGAGCTACTGAAGTTACTTGGCTGTCACACTAACCGGTTGCAGACAAATCTGTGGAAAATACTCCGTTTTGTATTTTCTCTCTTCAGTGTTAATGCTGCAGCACGGGAGCCTGAGAATGGGGAATGGAGCAGCTGAGCTGCAGGACTACAACCCGAGATAATTCACACAGTGTTTTAAGTCCCCTTACTCAGCACTAATAGAATTCCTGCCAAACTCAATTACTCCCACCCAAAGCTGAATTAACTCGCCTCTGTAGCAGTCGCTTTTTTGCTCTGTCTCAGTACAAACTGAAAGAAAATGATTTTACCAAGTAAACCTCTATACTTACCTGCCTCCGGAGTTTCACTATTGGCCATCTATAGCTAGGTACTTAAATACACATTTCAAACCACTAGCCCAACATTTTCAAATACAAATACCTCTGGTTTTGAATTAGATCTCTATTGTCATTGGCCATCTCGGTATTAAATGCCATAGAGTGTATCCATCCTTTTACAAAGTTCAAACACCTCTGGGAAAAAAGGCAACAAAGACTGTCAGGTGCTGTGGATGCATTTTGAGTCTCAGTCTCCTGATCTTCCTCCAAGTAGAAAACTGCCTCATTGGGGTGGATGGATTTAGGTGAAGAACATTCTGTAGAAATTGGGGTCCAAATTAAAACACTGACTTTAATCAGTGTAGCAGAGCTAATGGGCAGCAGAGAAGTAGGAACTTGTTAGCCAAGTCTCCATGTTTGATCTATAGGACAGGGCTAAAATTGCCAAAAATCATGCCGCTTTGTACGCACGGCTGCTGTGCACACGCAGCTCAGCTTGCTCACAGGAGCTGTCCTGACAGCAAATTCCCAGTTTTACACTTGTTAGCAGACGAGCTTAGTGTATTCAGGGGAACAGCATGGAGAAACAATCTAATTCCTCGCATCATATTTGAACTGGCAAGTCCTGATGCACATAATTGCCCCACCTGCACAGAGCAAAGAGTAAATGGAAATTATGTCTCACTGGATCAAATGTTATCTTCTTACTCCTTTACATCTTTTTTATTGGTAATAAACAGAAGGAACTTGTCCTTTAAAATTCCAAACTTTCTCTTACTTTCCGCATATTGTCAGAAGTGATTGTTTAGGCCTTGTTTGCCCTTTGCTAGAAGCTATAGATGACTTTGCAGGACATTTCTGAGAGCAAGAAGAGAGATTGTCATGTGTTAATAATCACCGAGGTGTGGCTAGTGTGGAGTGTACAAGGAAACATGTTTGCAGTAACAGTGCATGAAAATCTGGTAGCTCTATTTTTTCACTTTATCATCTAAATCCTTCACTATGAGAGGAAAGATGTAAAATGGGTCTCTTCTCCTCATAACATCTGTCTCATTAAGACATCTTCTCCTGTTCGGTGCAGGTAGGGTTTAACCTTGCGATATTTTCTCTTCTGTAAGAAGAGACGTGGGAGTCTTGGACTGGAGAAGAGGAAATTCTACTATAAGGCAAACAGGGATGTGTAATAACCCTTAAACCTTCCTGAAGTTCATATCCTAATTTTACTATTCCAGATAATTTTTGTGGAGAGCTTTATAGCTTGGGAGACCAGAAGAGATTACTGTCTTTCTCATCTCACGCCTTACATAGCACACAGTGTTAGAAAAGTTGTCTTGTTGCCCCGGCACTAAGCACACGGTTATGGCTGAACCAGAAAATTATGTTTCCAAGTTCAGAGCAGAGTCTGGTGAAGCTGTGAAATTCTGGCACAAATCACGCTGCTTCTTTAGGCTCCTTTTGGAACAAGGCTCTTGGTTACCCACTTCTTCTCTGAAAATGTTCGTACATCAAGGCTTAAAATACTTAATGGTATTATTTGAAAATCTTTTAAATTCACTCATATGGACTCATAGTGTCAGCAATAGCACTAGAATAGGGCAAAATAGGACATCCAGGCTTGTACACTCTAAGGTTAAATATGTGATATTAGAAAATTAATTTTACATATGTTTGTTGCTGCACAGTCCAGGGAATGGTGACAAATGGAACATAGTCAGTCCAGCGAGAAATACCAAGAGAAATACCAAGGGGAGCCAGGAAAGCGTTGTCAGGCAGCAATGACATCAGCCTGCAACCCCTGCCAGCCTCCCTCCACCACGTCCTCAGTTCCAGATTGCTGCTCTGCAAAGGGCCACCACTCCCTTCCCGTTAAATCACTGCGCGCAGGACCAACTCTAAAAGTATCCGCCCCCCCCCCCCCAGCTTACAAGAATGTATCCTGACTACCTGACATTTAATGTTGAATATGCAATTAATTTGCTTATATGAACAAAATAGCATTTCAGATGGATTCCCTTCTTCTTGCCCTACTGGGGTACTCCCTTCGATTTTGCTTGTTCTCTCCAGAGCTTGTTAAAAGGATGAAGGCTCCCATTTTGATGACTAGATCGTCCTCGCCACAGTGTGGTTTGTTACCTCATGCTTTTGGGCTGCATCCACTCCCACAACTGTTTCTCCAGGCTGCTTTTGAGTGTGTATATTATATTTGAATTCCTTAGTAAAGAATCTGTCATTGTGGGGGTCAAATGGGTGAAGAAGCTGGTGGCTAACTAATGGTTTTTGCTTGCTGGGCTTGTTCATTTCATAAATAGTAGAAAATGTTCTTCAGTCAATGACTGATTTATTTTCAAAGTTTAAAAATGTTAGAAAATACTGTGTGGGAAGTGGAATTTAATCTTCCCAAAGGAGACACTGACCTTCAGTTTTCAGATATTACTTTAAATGTGCCTAAAAATCATCAATGGTTAAACAGAGCTGCTTCCAAGAATGTTTTGATGGCTTACAAAGGTCAAACTAAAGGTTAGTTTAACTATTTTAAGTTTCATAACCTTCAAAAGACAGTGACAGCTGAAATAACTCAGTAATTTTGTGTAGCAATCAGTATAACGGCTGGAAAAGCATGAGAAGGGATATAGAATTTTCAGAACTCGTCGTAAAAAACAGTAGTAATGTTTTTATTGAAAGAGATGTATTTTCACGTCAGGATAGATAATGTGCTTTTCTATAGCATTGGAAAAACCTCAGTGAAGACAAAGTACTTCAATTTTACCATGAGGCAAACTCAGCAAAATCAATTCTGTTGTCCTCATTGACAGTTATTGAATTATCTTGGAGTACAGCTAGAGCTTCCTTCTGTGTGTACGTTGGAATAGCTCACACAAATTAGTATTACCGCTTGTTAGCATTATTCTAGGTAAGCAATGTGAAAAGTAAATTCTTTCACTTATTCTTGTGTTTGATTTCAGTGGGACTTAAAATCACAGACACTCTATTAAAAGTTATTTTTTCATTCTTTGTATCTACCAAGCAGCATCTTGTCACATAAGCGCTCTCATAATTTTGAGGTGAACATGCTCAAGCCTGAGTCTTGACAAAGGTAGGAATTTCAGGTCTGTGTTTAAAAAAAAAAGTAGAGTCAAATATATTGTTGACTGAGAAGTGATCTTATAACTGCAGCTGTGTTTTTGGATTTGGAAACCTTGTGGTCCTTCCTATTTCTTCTGTAGTTGTCCTGAGAGATCTTTCACCTGTTTGAGCACCTCCCTTAACCCTTACTGTTTCCTTAGTCTGCAGATGATAGCTCCGTTTTGAGTCTTAGTCTTTTTCTCAGATCTCTACCACTTAAAGTCTCTGCCTTTTAAGAATGAGGATATCATATGTATTTGTGTCTGACATTACAATAACAGATGCCATAAAAATAGGTACAATTTTCTGTAGGAATTGCATGTGAACATTTGAATGCACCATTTGTCTCCTTTGCAGTTTTGACCAACACCCTAGAAAAATAATACCAGAAAGACATTAAGAATAGAACATTGAAAAAATACAGAAAAGAATTAATTAATTAAAAATAAGAGCTAGTGCAAATATAAACTTCTGAGTACGTTGAAATGGAATCTAACATGGCCCATGTCTTAGTCTTCCCATGTCTTCCAAAAATAGCTTTGAACACATATTCCAAAAATCACGTTAAACTGTATTAGCATGTTTGAAAGAAAGATGTGCAATAGTTATTTTTATTTATTATTTGGACAATCCTAGGGTTTGTTTGTTTATCTTTTAATTCCAAAAATAAAACTCATATAAACTTAATTAATAAATAAACTGATACATAAAACTTAATTTACTTGCTCTAGAGATTGGGCAGCTTTACCTTTTATTTTAAACCACTGAGCTTATTTGTAACAAAAAATTATTTCCCCCTTTTTAAAGAGATTGAATATTTGCTGAATCAGCATTAATTTTTTATTAACTGCAGTTGATTTGTATCCGTATTTGGGGGAATTATTTTCTAAATTATTTTTCAAATTTTATCCAGCTCTAGTTTGGATATACCAGCCTTTGTTACCTTATATATCAGCCTAACCAGCTAATTATTCCTGGAAGTTTGCTGCTGTTAAAAATTAATTTAGTATTAATTCATCCATGTTTCTTTCAAATGTATATTTAAATTATATACTACTTTCTTTAGTCGTTGACTGGAGCAATTAATGGCTTGCATGAGGTTTGTCCTTCATAAATATCATTAAAAATTCCTCCCTTCAAATGGAAATCGGGCTTCATAGAGCTTGTTCTGTCGTGACACAATTACAGCTGTTTCCCTGTTCCAGCTCCGGGGGAATGTATATCCATTAAAGAGTCATTAGATAAAAATGCACAATCAGCTCCGCAGCGGGAACAGGAACCCGCTCACCAAACCACGGGAACACTCTGGGCGACAGGCTGAATGCAGATACTTTTTTATTTACTGTCTTTCCCTGACTCTGTCGATCTGTCGCTCCTTCCTGCGTGCTGATGTGCCGTCAGCGCGCTGACGTCAGTGCCGCCGAGCGTTAGGCAAACCCGGCGATGTACCGGATTGGGCAGCCTTCAGCTAGATCGGCATTAATAAATTAAACGGATTTTTGAAGATCTTCCTGGGCGCTGAAGTCAACCGGCCCACGGAATAGCCCGCATCTGCGTTACCCGATTTTTGTCACCTGGCGGCTGGGTGACTGCAGGCACCCTGCCTGTTGGGAAGGGGCCCTCGCACCCTCCGGCTCCCACACCACGCTCAGGAAGTGCTTGGGAGAAAGCTGGTTGATGTGGGCATATCTCATGCCGTGGGCCGTCCTCAGAGTTTATTAGTCTGGACAAACCTATCTCAGTTATCCAGAAATGTTCTCATGCACCGTTTCGTTTCCTAAGGAAAACCTTGGAAGCTTGACCATACTTGGAGCGAGGGTGAGAGCTTGCAAGTCCCAAGGTGCTGAGGTGCCCTGCAGAGTCAAAATGGCTTCTGGGTAGGCATGGTTGCAAAAACGCCTGTCATTATGGACTTCCAATTAAAGATGGGCTTTGGGAGGGTTTGGTTTTTTTTTTTGTACGGATTTCTTTCTTGGATGCAAGTATCTAAATGCTACCCTGGGAATTCTTGGCTCCAGTGTTCTTCCAAGAAAGTTTCGCAGTGATAGTGGTGCAAAGCGCTTCACAGTACCTGAAGAGGAACGGCTCAGCTTAAAGACCGGACCACGGCTTATGCCTTATACTGCTTCAGCCCCTACCGTGGGGTTTATGTGAGGGGGAGCACTTGGCCAAACATGGCATAGATAGTGTCACAGAGGAGAACACCCTGTATGAACACTATTAAACAGCTACTGAACTACCTAAGAATTTTTGCATTTTTGCAGATCCCTTCTTTGTCTTCGGAGAGGCGGGCGCGTCCCTCATCCGAATGGGAGGCTAGTGCAGGTCTAAGAGCCTCCCGTGATGTAGCAAGTCACTCTAATACGGGCAGTTTGCTGGTCAGTCTGTGAGGTAAGAAGCCTTCATAAAGTCTGATGAGTCCAGCTGGAGAGATTCGGAACCATGGAGCTGCTGTTAGTAAAACACTGTTTACTTACGTTGTTCTAATATTCTGCTGGGGGTGGTGGTGCAGTCTTCAGAAACCTGACTTTTTCAATGAACGAATATAGTTCAGAAATGAATCTTGGAAGGTGCAACTCACAAAAAACCAATACAACTTCTACTACAGCTGTTTCCTCTTGACTGAGAGCCTATTTTACTCCACAGACAGCTTTTTAGTTGACTGACCTGCAGGTAGACTTTAGGTTACCATCTTCAGCTTTCTTTTTGTTTCTGTATTTCCTCTAGTTTCTGTGTAAGTAGCTCAAGCTACTCACACAATCTCAGGCTGATAATCTAGAATTGTGCTAGAGCTAGATCTGTATTTCTAATTAAATGTTTTGTATTTCTCTGCAGAGAGAGCTGAGCTCTTCAACACAGAGAGTTATCCATTAGTGTTTATTGCTGTTGGATCCCCTTTGGAGCTTTCTGTTGTCTAAGCTGAAATTTCAAGATAGCAAAATGCTATATTTTATTTTCAGATAAAATCAGAAACAGAAAGAAGGAAATGGTTAAAAGCTTTCGCTCATCATTAAGTTAAATGGAGTTACATATGCTGGTTTATTTATATAAAGAACAATGAGGGGGAAGAAAGGAAAGAAAACAATTTATGTGAGAAATCTCTTAGCTTAATCTCTCTATATGTTTCTAAATGTTTGTTCCCACTTCTCACTCACTTTGCCTTCCCAACATGGAGTGGCTTTTTGTAATTGTTTTGGAAGCAAAACAGCAAAAGGTAAAGTCTTTTATCCTTGATTCTGCATCAGTTTACAATGCAGGGAATCTAGCCACGGCTGTTCTCTGGGGTTTTATAGTAGGTGGCACAAAAATGTCAACAGAAATTGGTACTGCTACTGCATTTTAGTTTTGCATATCATCTTTCTGTATCCCAGGATGTTCTTATAGGCTGAAGTATTGTGGGTTTTCTCAACAGGAGTAGTTTTGCCCACTGATTTTATGGGGAAGATTTACAACCAAGAAGTGAGTGTAGGTGATTTCCAGTGATTGTGAGAGTTCATAATGTAAAAGTCCCAGCAGCAACACAGCTCTGGATCCTATCTCTAGTTTTAAGACAATCTGAGACCCTAGAAATGAACAACGCTGACTTTTGTCCTGTTAAAAATCCAAGGCATTTCTCTCCTCACAACGTAGTCTTCAAAGTAAACTTGACCCTGGCTATGAAATTCTTTCACGCATTGAGACACCAGCTTTTTGTATCCCATGGACATGGCAGGTTTCTGACTGATGTTTGGTTTAGACATATACACAAAGTGCCTGAGGCACCCGCTGAGCCTAAACAAAGAAGCCTGGGGAAGGTCTCACCATATCTATTGTCTTACACTGACATCGGCCTTTCCATTACAAAGCCCTTCAAGACCAAAAGTAATCAATAATGATGAATGTGGTTTCTTCCCTGTGTGCATCTGAGACAGATGGGGAGCCACTGTGGACAACAATAGCCTGCAGGCAAGGGCCCTGACAGGGTGGTTTAAAAAAAACCCAAAAACCTTACATGAAAAAAGGTACAAAGTTTTGTGGGTTTTTTTCCATATTTGCCTGCTTGATGACAGATTCCTTCAGCGAGCAGTAACTACATGTTGCCTCCTTGCGTGAGGACCAGTTCTGTCGCTGAGCAGCATCCGTCTCTCAGAGAAATGGCAGCAGATTTTCCGCATGATTCTCTCTCTCTCTCTGCATCTCCCTTCCTTTCCAAACTCCCATTTCCCAAGCTCTCTTTACCCCTTTCTCCATCTCTCTCCTCTCTTGCATATGCTGTCTGCTGCCCAGCGTGCTCGTTTACAGGGGCATCATATAGCTGAAAATAAATGCCTCCGTTAGTTGATCTTGGGAAGAAACCGGTTATGGACTAGGCTGCATTTTAAACCTCCTTACATATAGCTGTGTTCAGTTAGAGTCAGATGGAGGAAGCAGTCCCACAGGGCACGTCCTCAGAGAGACGGCAGGTATCGCTGCCATGAGCGTGGATGTAAGAAAGCAGTCTTGCCGAGGGGCCCGGAGGTTGGCTTCACGTTGTGAGCAGATGCTGCATATACCTTATCCCATCCCCGCCTGCTCACATTTGTTCCTCCCACAGCACATCTCCCCTTCGGCAGAGGTATATACCAGTCCTCTGATAAATGCAAAAAAAAAAAGGGAAATCAAAGCAAACTGGAAATGATCAGAACTTGATTATTTTTCCAGTATTGGTTTTATTTTTAAGCTGCCTTAGAGTTCTCTTGTGATGCCAGTAGAGGTACAGCCGGGTAGTTGGGAGGGATGATGACGAGTCATTAGCGGTACCTATAAAAGCATTTACAGGAGCACTCACCTAAGAAAATGATTTTGGTAAAGCTAGGAGCAATGAGAGAACAAAACAGGAACACAAACAGGAACCTCTGAAGTTGGATTTGGCCCTCAGTTCCAATGGGATGAGAGAGAAGCTTTCCTGTTTAATTACTAATAACAGAAAGCCCAGTGTAAGCGTGTTAACAGGTTTTTATTACAACTTATTAGTAATTAATCAGAAACTGTCAATATTTTGCATAGAGTTCAACAGATTGTGCAGTAGTGGATATAAATATGGAAATACTACATGAAGGTCACAAGACATTTTGGTGTTTTAATTAGCATATAATGGGACTACTTGATCTTAAGGTGTGGCTAATTTTGTTTCTGAACATACGATCCCCTCCCCATCAAAAGGCAATCCTAGCTGTGTGAACTGCACCACGGGTCACCTGAAAGGATACGTAGTAATGCTGACACGCTTTGCTTTTCTGGACAAAGGCACATGCTGTCAGTCATCTACAACACCTTGGCTAAATTATTGACCAATGTCTTTGTGCATCGGGGAGCGGGGAAGACCCGTTGAAGACAAAGCTTGTGACATCCAGTGAATGCTTCTTAATTCCCAGATTCTAATTTATATGGACCTCGGCCACGAATGCATGTCCAACCTTTCCCTTCCCTTCTTTTCTCAGTCTCCCGGCTCCAGAAGAGCAGGCGTGCTCTATCTACTTCAAGCCCCATTTCTCCCACCCCAGTGGAAAGGAAAGAGGGGGGCTGGCATTTTGAATAATTTATTCCAGTCTTCCCATATGGGGGAGTTGGGGAATTCAAAGGCTTCTGGAGTCAGTGGGGTTTCACTGTTGCAATTGAGGGCACCATTTAGCTCTGGATCAGGCTAATTCCTCCCTGTGGACGGCCTTTGGAAGAAAACAAAAAAGCACACCCAAAGACAGATTGTTTCCTTTACATTACTAACAAAAGTGTTTATTCTAGTAAAAAGCTGGAGAGGAGCAATTAGAGACTTCAGGGAATACGCTAAGTGAAAATGTGGTTTTGGTTATCCTGGAGTACAAATAATCTGCTAAATTGCCGTATTTTACTCCTTGTGGTCACCAGTGACACAGTGACCCTGTTGTGGTAACGCTCCTTGCCATGCTCTGAAAAGTCTGATACCCTTTGCAGCTGCCCCGGGATGCTGCTCGTTGCTACACGCCCGAGCCCCAGAAATGTGCCGTGTGCCTTGTGGAGGGGACTTCCGTGGAAAGTCCCCCGTCGTTTGCTGCCGCTGAGCTGGATATGCCGCCCTGGCTACAAGGAGAGCAAACATGTCATGTGTTGCTATGTGGAAGGGAAGGGATGGCAAGAGGAAAATGACCCACCGGAAAAGCTTCCTGCGGTTTATTTGCAGCAATTCTATATTTACAGTGTGCCTAAAAAAGCCTTCGTCCAAATCGGTTTGGCAAGCTACAGTTATCAGTTCCAGCCCAAAAACTTTGTTTACGTATCTAATCTCTACTGATTGGAAAAGATGAAGTAAGTAGGAAAGAACAGGATGGAGAGATGAAAATGAGTCAATACAAGCTTTACTTTTAAAATAGCTCTTTCTTCATTATTTTATGTTTTACCCTAAAGCTATGCCTGGTCCCTGAGCACAGATGTGAGCGTTTGGATCCTCTCCCTTCCCTCTTCCAATGCCAAGTTAAGCATTTGCCCTGGGCCCTTGTGTCTGAAAGGGATGCCCAGGCACTGGGGTGGGCGTCAAACGACCCCGACGGCTTTCAGCAACCTTGCTGCGTGGTTGGTCGTTATCCTTTCTTGCTCGAGGGTCGGTTCGCTGGAGCATGAGACACTGTGAGCGTACGTACCTTTGCCGTGTGTGTGTGTGTGAG
The DNA here is from genome assembly GCA_009819775.1 of Phoenicopterus ruber ruber. Lineage (NCBI taxonomy): Eukaryota > Metazoa > Chordata > Aves > Phoenicopteriformes > Phoenicopteridae > Phoenicopterus > Phoenicopterus ruber. The sequence goes on from CM020215.1 coordinate 137,445,202, forward strand.
TGCAGACGTGTGCGCGCTACAGCGTGTAACAGCCGCGAGGCTGGGGCATGTTCCTGCGCTGTTGCAGCAGCCGGCCTCTCCTGGACACAGCCCTGCTGCGTCTGTCCCGCTACAGAAACCAGCTGCTGCTCTGAAGCCACCGATGTCTTTCCTTCAAGGACATTCAACAGTGTTTCTTAACAGAAATGAAGGAGACCTTGAGAAACTACTACCCTTCCCCTGTTTCAGTCTGGTATGTCCTCTACTGTGGCCCCAGCTGTTTTTGTTGTTGCTCATTATATTTAAACAGAATTTAAAAAAAAAAAAAAAAAATCAGTACCTCTCCTAATCTCTACTATCATTTAAAGTTTTCTCTCTACCCGTAAAGACTTGTACACAGTTCTAAAACAGAAGCCAACAGCTTACAAAGATGAACTCTAACCACCCCCCCCCCCCCCCCCCCCAGTGGTAATCAGGTAAGAATACTCCATTCTCCCTTAGATTCTTCCGCATTCTTTTCTTTTTTTTCCTAACCTCTCACCAAATCTCGGAAATTACATGTTTTGAAGGTCAGCAGACTTGTATATACTGAACTAGCCAATTTTGGATAAAGCAGCAGGCTGAATTCCAGCGTCATAGCCTGCTGCTGGGTCTCCCTGCCCGCCTGTAGTCTGAGATCTACAGCTCAGCCTTCTGCAGCACGAATGGAGAGAGAGGCAATAATTGGTATGGAAAGGTAATCGGTCCCTCTTGCAGATCACCGGTTTCATGCTTCTGGTAGTACATCTATCACCAACCAGTTGTCAGTTTCCATTGTCAGATGTTTTAATGCAATGCGTATCTCTCTCCTCTGCGAAAACATTGCAGTGACGTTCTCTTGAGATGGCTGCAGCCCCGGCATCGTTAGCATGATCCCCACCTGAAAGGAAAGTCTGTAGGTTTTTGACCAAGCAGAGGTGAGAAAACACTGGTCTGAGTAAAGCTGCCACTGAAAGCATCTGTTGCTATAAAAAGCAATAAAAAGCTGCAAACCATGAACAGAGAGCAGATGCACAGTCTTGGTTGGCTGGTCAGTGCAAACCCTGCCAGTTTCAAGCTCTTTTCCAAGCCTGTTGGCAGTGTCTCTGTCTTGTGTGGGCTGAGCTTTGGATTTCTGGTGCTCTGTCAGGCTACTCCTGCTCAGTCACAGGAACTAGACACATACAGAGGGGCACTGTGTGTCGACCCCGTGAGATGCACTGAACTCAGGGGCTGCCCACACCAAGTCTCATCCTACAAAAGACTGGCATTGTGTTAATGAACAATTTCCTGATGGACTCCTCTCAGCAGCTGCGTGAGCGTGTTGTGTTTTGTCTTGTATTACATGCCGGAGACCAGGCAGATCTGGGCTGAATGCAAAAAAAAAAAGCAAAAAGGTGTGGGCATACCATCTTCTGTGTACTTTCCCTGTGCCTGACTAACAGTTGTTAAGTCCCAACCATTCCTGTGGCATCATTCAGTCAAACATCTTAATTATACCACAAATGGTCAATGTATGACTTTCAGTGGTAGATGCAGCAGTCTAAACTGAAGAGGTGGAACCTATTCTTCCTTAGAGATTTGGCTCCCTGAAAAATCAGTAGTGGCAAGAAGAAAAAATCTGAAATGAAACTTCTTAATCTGGCCCCACTTCTTCCCAGCTGGCTCACCGTTCACAGGATGCAAGGGCTACACTCGTACTGCTGGACTAAACACCCCTGGGACTGTTCTTAGCATCTGGCAGGGGATGAGCCACCCACGGTATTACCCTCTCTCTCCCCGCAGCGCAGAGTGGCTGCAGGCAAACAGCCCGCTGGGAATGGTCTCTGGGCTCTGCTAACTCCCACACCACACCTGTGGACTGGGATATTAGGATGTGCCGAAGGCGTGTCAGAAACTGTTCTAATAAATTAGCAACACGGACGACCAAGTTTCAGGGACTAGGAACATACCTGGGCACTGTAACAGATATACTACAGTAGATACAGCCAAGCAGCCCACATTCTGGACAAAAAGCTCTGTATTTTCAGCCTACAGCAACTGTTTTCTGGTGTCTCGGACACCCTCGCTTTGGATTTCTAAGGCACGCTAGAAGCTGCCACATCAACACACCACATAGCTAGTTAGATGTCTCGTCCGTGTTGGACATTCCTGGTTGGTAACTTACCCTCCATTTAATCTTTCTGTGTTTCATGTCCTAGTCTTAACCGTAGCCAAAAGCAATGCTTGCAGTCCATGAGGAGTTCAAATTACACTGCTGATACTGAAATTACAGTCTTCATGCTTTAAATTATACTTCCAACTTGGACGTTACCTTTTCTTACTACATCAGGATCAAACCCATAGGGCTTTTCCTTTCTGCGTTCGATCATCGAGTGGAAATGCTCTCCTTCTGCCTGGCCCACGCGATCTGCTGCGATGGGCAGAACGGTGCAGTCGTGTGTCAGAGCGCGGAGCCCAGGTGGTGCCTTCTTGAGTTGTTTTTACTGTACAGAAACTGCCACCGCTCCTGTGCTCTCAGCGCCATGTGACGGGAATTATATTGTGTTTGACAAATTCTGCCTGTTGTAAATTACCTTGTACACCTAAATGATACATAAGTAAGGCCTAATAATAGCAAGAGCAAAAGCTGCTCCAAAACGCTTCTATGCATCATTCATAAGAGTAACAGAGCTCACTGTTCAGTTCTGCTCTTGATATTGAAGACACTTCTTACCGGGTGTTTTTTACTAGTCTAACTAACAGTGCGTGCAGAGTTGTTCATGCTCATTAGGAACTCGTTGTGCTTGGTGTACGCTCAGTCTCATGTTCGTTAATGAACTCCATTGGTGCCCCTTGTGTCTTGCCCTCCATCCCTTGCCCTGCTGATGGTTACTCGCAGGACACTCCCACCAGAACTCATGGGCCATGAGAGCTGCCAACCTGACCGCGTTTATGGATTTTGAGGGTGGCAGAAATTCCTGCAAATGTTGTTTTAGTTTCTATTACACCAGTAGATTGGTCTTTTAATGCATCTGTAAATGGGTATATGATTTACTAATCATTTATTACCCACAACTTTCTAGCATGTTTATATGAAAGCCACAAATATACTTTAATGTAGATACAAAATGCTTAAATGTAGCATTACCTAAATGAGCATCATTACCAAATGATAGCGTGTTTTTTTAAAGTTTATTTATTTATTTATCATTTATTTTTCCCGTTTACATGATTGAGTTTTCTTCTGCAATCATTTAAAAATGAAATCTTTGAAGTTTCCATGGGTTGAGTCATTTGATTTGATGGGGCTCTATGAAGGAAGACCGGTGTCTGTTTTCTATGCTGGTAGCTGGAAGGTAATTAGTTGACCCCATGCGACTTTCCCTTCCACCAGCCAAAGACAAAACCCTCTCTCATGTAATCTGGAAATCAAAGGTAACTGTTTATGATTCTTGACTTGTCCATTCAGCTTAGGAACCATTTTAAACTTCTGGGTATTTCTTTATGAATGTCGCTGGCAGAGCTGGTCAGTGCTACAGAACAGCTTGATGGTCACTTGTAGGCAGCAGTTGTGGGGTGTTTTCTGTATCTGTTTCTCACCTGCCAACATTTACTTGATAAACCTTGAGAGCAAAAATAGTCTTTCTGTTCAACTGTGCATTGTGCACCATTAAGCTACCTGTGCTACCACATCCTTATGACGGAAAATGACTGTGCAAGATGATAGTGGAGCTGACGTATCTTTTTCAGCTTTTGTGTTGTAATTCTGAGGTGCACAACCCTCATGACCTGCACCCACATCACCTCTTCCTGCCAGAGAAGCCATTCATTGTGTTTCCTTTAGCAAGCACTGCGTTGCTGAGGAGGTACGGGATGTCCCTCAGCTGCCCTGCAGTGGGACAGAGCTGGTTTTCTTAGGTAGCTTCTCCAAGCAAGTGCTTGAACACCAAAGTACTATCAAAATTACTGCAACTGTCACCTCTGTTGATGGTCTTGGCACGGAAGCTAAGGACAGAAAAGGTCTGGAAGCAGAAGTTCCAGAGAAATTATGAGTATGAAGGGTTAATTACATAGACAGGGCACGTGTCCAGATTAGAGGTGGGGGGTCCTTTTTTTGCCTGACACTTTTGTGTCGGTTGCTGTTTTCACTCATTGTTCCAGTTGTTCCGAGGAAGTCACTCTTCTGCCATACACTGTACGAAACGTCAGGCAAGGACCAACCTGGGTGATGAGAGGGGCTGTCAGGACCTTACCCCTCTCACCCCATCCCAGCTGGTGTGTTGTCCCTTCTCGTGGCGTATGAGACAATCGCTGGGCTGGGCTGCAGGGTTCCTCCCCGTTTGCAGCAGGGTTGCGTTCATCCCACGTGCTTCCAGTTTGGCAGAGCAAATCCAATTCTGTCCTCACCACGGCAGAACATACCACTTGTGACGCTTAGGTTTTTTTGCAAATCGCTTGTGGTGAAAAAGCAAGGCTGTCGGTTTCCGAGAAAGTGAAGCTGACAGACAGAAATAGATAATCTGTCCTTCAGGTGAGCTTTCATTGCACTACAGTGCGCTAGCTATTGGAGCCTCGTGGAGAAGAACGGAATGAATTGCATGGTCAGGGACTTAATAATTCTTAGAAATGAATCATTGCTGTCAGAGTTGCTATGGGAATGGAAAAATAAATGAATAGTTAGACTATTTTCAAATTAATTCTATCGGAAGATCCAAAGATTGTGCAATGGTTAGAAGTATACAAAGAAATAAATCATTGTATTATTTAGATTTCACTAGTTACTGTTACTGGGGTTTTTTTAAAGTATGTTTTATACCACTTAGTCACAAAACATTTAAACTCAACAGAAGACAAACAGGATATTTGGCTGTAAGTTCAGAACAATGAACTCATGAGGTTTATTTTTATATGCAAGTTCAACTTGGATGCGTGCCATATAACACAAAAAACCAGTTACCACTTAATGCCTTTTTTTCTCTCCCTTGAAGTGATGAGGGCATCTGGATCCCATTTTAAATTGCAAACTAGGCTTTTTAGCTTTTTAAAACAATTTGCATAGCTTGAACTAATTAATGCTTTGGTTGATGTGTAGGCAGCAAAAGACAACATGACCCCAAGCATGAGAGAGGTGAAGGAGAATTGCATGAATTTTGGCATTTCCTAACTTTTGCGAGCTTGAGTTGTCTACCCGAACATTTCAATGCAAGCAGGGGATGCGCGCAGCGGATGTCACAAAGTAATACCAGAAGGAGACCCCTAGGATAAGCTACGCGTGTTTCCCAGCATCACAAATAAACGTTCACAGAGCCTAAATACGCAGCCTGATGTTCTGTTACCTTGAGCAAAGCCAACAGCCTCAGCCAGATGCGTCTGTCCCTCGTGAGTTAAGAGCCGTTCGCTGCAGTCCCCGAAGCACGTGCGAGCACCTGACGCCAGAAACCTAATTTCTGGGATCTGCACTATTTCTGCTGATACCGAGCTGATGTCCCTCAGTTCCAGCTGGCTGGACCAGCATCGGCCAATGCCCAGCCAATTTCCTCTCAGGTTTTGGAGTGATGGTTTCCTCTCTCCAGTGAAACTCAAGGCTCTGCAAGCAACCCTGTGCTTATATTCAAGAATCACACTTCCCCAGCCCTAATAAAATGCGGCGTCTTATGGCCGAACTACCATCGAAGTGGGTGCTGCAGGGAATCAGAAGCCCTCAGTCGTATGAAAAAACGGAAACCAGGAGGAACAGAGAATTTCTACTCAAGACAAATCCAGTTTGCATGAAAATGAGGAAACCTGAACTATACCCTTCCAAACCCTAATGTCAGATGCGTATGCCTAAAAGAGGCGGCTTGGGTTAGGTTTTGCCCAGGTTACAGCACTTTGCATCACTGTGGTGAGGATGGCTGGAGGAGGGATTGCCTAGCTAGAGCGCAGTGCTACAGGCTAGCGAGGCGTTTCTGCAGAGCTGTGCAGGAACTCAACTCTCGACAAAACAGTTTGGTTTCATGATACAGCTTGTTCTGCCAAAAGCATTCTGGCATTTTGATCGTGCTACCCTTCAACCTTCTGCAGCCTGCAATTCTTCAGAGACAGCTTGGCTACAATTAGGGCTTTTTTTCAGAAGATGGCAAAATGCATACCCTCAATCCCAAGAACTGGGGAATGGCTGTGGCTTGAAGAAAATGTTGCTGGATTTTTTTTCAACTTGGACAAAACCATCTTTGTTCCTTGTTCACAGAAATAGTTAAAATGATTTACCTGAAACGTTCTGAAGCATTTCCCTTTGAGGCAGGTACTTGCCTGGCACCTGGGAAGGATGAGCCCCTGCAATGACACTGTCAGGGGACAGAGGGGCTGGGGAGCAGCTCTGCAGGAAAGCCCTGAGGCGGCGGGGGTGGGCAGCCAGCTGAACGTGAGCCTGCGGTGTGCCCTGGCAGCAAAGGCAGCCAGCAGCTCCTGAGCTATGTGACCAGGGCTATGGCCTGTAGGTCAAGGGAAGGGATTGTCCCCCTCTCGCGGCACTCGTCAGACCACATCTAGATGCTGAGTCTAGTTTTGGAACCTAACGCAGGAAAGGTGTGGACAAGCTGGAGGGAGCTCAGGGGAGGGCCCTCAAGGCGGTGGGGCTGGGGCATTTGCCCCGTGAGGGGAGGCTGGGGGAGCTGGGCTGGGTCAGCCTGGAGAAGGGACGTCTTTGGGGCACCTAACAGCCCCCAAGCACCGACAAGGGGTCATGGAGGAGATGGAGCTGGGCTCCTCACAGCGGTGCAGGGTGGGAGGGCGAGAAGCAACGGGCACAAGTTGAAATGAGAGAGGCTCAGGCTGAGTATAGGGAGAAACTTTCCCCACACGGCAGTGGGGCAGGTCACCCTGAGCGGCTGTGCCGTCTCCGTCCCTGGAGGGTTTCAAGCCCCAACTGGTCCAAGCCCTGAGCAGCCTGGTCTGACCCCAGCACTGGCCTTACTTTGGGCAGGAGGGTAGACTGGGTCCCTCCCAGCCTGATTTAGCCTATCATCCTCTGATCTTAATCAACTGAAAATGGGGTCCTGCTCTAAAGACACTTAACAAGTGGCAGTGCTGCCGGCGCTGCCTGCAGCAGCTGCGCTCAGCCGGAGGTCAGACCGCTCTCATTGCAGATAGGATGGACGGCATCCAACCAGCAAATGGTGGCCCACCTTATTCTTCCTTTTTTGATTTTTAAAGGTATTTGGGAAGCTTGTGAGGTCTGAGTGAGTCTTCCAAACAGAAACCTAACCACGCAAATTCATCTGTGTAAAAAACCATATACGGTCTTAAACAACTGTGCTCAGGTCAACGCAATGTTACATTTTACTATATGCTATTTGATACAGATTAGATTTGTAAATTGAGAAATACTGTGGCGGCCCTTGCCAGGCCTGAGCAATCCAAGAAATATTAAGTTTAAAGTCGATTCAGATCTGAACACTGGAGCTGTATCCGCAGTCTTGCACACCATCCAGCTTTTCTTAGTATCTATCACTGTTACTATTTGTTATGACAGCTACATTATTTGTGAGGTAATGGAACATTATAAAACAAAGCAGAGCTGCTTAAAGTATCAAAATTCCCTTATTGTGAGTACTTTCGTCTTAGGTTTCATTATTTTTTGGGTCATCCAGAATGTACATTTGTATACTATAGACGTGATAAATCTCTATATTAATCTTTGTGACCTGCGTTTGCCCTGGCTCATGCGATCTCAGTATTTCCACGGTAAAAAAATAACAGAAGACTCGCTGTAGAAAATTTAAGGCATTTACTGTGTTTATAAAACTCACTATGGGCCTGATCTTGTAATTCCTTTACTCGGTTAAGTTTTCGTTATTCATCTAAGGACCGTCGCCAACGTGTAACGTTACGTGTAGGGGGAGGTTTGTAACATTAGGCCCCGGTGAGATGTTAACGTTAGCAGCGATCATCCCTGCCTTCCATCAAGCGGGGGAAGTCGTGGAAATGAAACGAGAAGTTCTTGCGGAGGTGACGACATCGGCCGCGCGCGCTGGGGAGAGCGGGAGCAGCAGGCGGGGAAGCTGCAGGAGTGCTGGGGCGGGAGGGGGCTGACAGCAGCCCCGTGCCCAGCCGAGGGGCAGCGGGGCGGGCGAGGGCAGCCGGCGGGAGCCTGGGCTCAGCCCCGCCGAAACGAGACCAGGTGCCACTGAGCAACGCGGGGCACCCGGGGGGGAGATCTGGAGGGGAAGGGGGCAGCTGTGGGGGTCAGTATGAAAGCAGCAGCGTTTTTAAGAACTGTTCTTCACATTAGCCCATGATGTCAAGACATCTACTGGTTAATTATTCTTCTTCTTACTCCATTCTTATTCCATTATTATTATTATTATTCCTTTTACTATTCCATTGAGTTTGATACTAAATAAAGACAAGCAGTAACCAAAAAGGACACCTTGAAGGCCTGGGCGCTCTGCACGCCCTCCCGGGGTGGACCCTTAACCTCCCTCCTCTCACCATCAGCGCCGCCCAGAAGGAGTCAATGAAGGCTCTCATTGCCCCCCCGTTAGGGCGTAGTGGCTAATTCGGAAGAGCCCATGTGTACGAGCAACCCAGCAGCCCCTGCCTGGCCCCGGGAGGGGATGCGACGGCAGCAGCTGCGGGACGCCCGGCCAGGGCTGCGGGAGGGGAGCGGGCGCTGGCAAGAGGGGGTAGTGCTGGGGGGCTGCAGAGGGGACCTGGCACCGGCTGGAAATCCCAACCTCGCCATTCCCCCAAAGCCTGAGAAAAACTCCTCATCCTCACTTGCTCTGACGGGAAATAAAACAAGTCTGAAGTCCGGCCTAACCAATTTTGCTAGCCAAAACCATATTAAAACAAAACAGGTTTATTAAGAACAACTAGCTGCACCTTAGCTGTTGCTTATCTGTGAGAGGATGCAGTAAATCAGATTAATCTGAGGAAAGAGGAGGAGAGATTATGCTCTCTGCTGTTGTTTGTTTAGCTTAGATGAGCACTAGACATTGCTAGATGCCTTCAAGTTTCAATTTTTAAATCTGTTGCCAAAGGGATGGGGAGATGTATATGAGAGCCAGCATGACTGATGTGAACAGTCTTGGCTATTTCACTTCACTTGTCCGTCTTTTCCCCACTTCTGAGGTCTTGTTATCGCTAATAGAAGCACTTATGCATACTGCCGATGGTTCTATATTTGTGGAAAAAAAAAGACATTTTTGGCACATGAGAATGGTCATGTGAAGTCAAAGAAGACACAGAACTCTCCTGATTAATGTATTTGTATAATTGATAATTTTGTGAACTGCCTCTGGATATTAAAATTTAATAAGGCAGGTGTCTTTTCTCTTTTAACCTCCTGTGCTGTAAGGACAAATTATCATGAATTTTCTTGACTCTCCTGAATTAACTCCCCTGAATAAAATTAATTACTTTTTAAAAACTGCTCTCTGGGAGACCTAATTCTCTTTTTATCTGTGCTACTGACATATTCCTAACCTGTTGTTGATCCAAATTATTTCAGAATCTTTATTTCTTTTTCCTCAAAAACCTGCTGCCTCTCTAAGAGAGATTTGTAGGAAGCAATGGCTCAGAAGCCCTTATTTCTAACTTTCTGAGCTGCCCTCAAATTTAAGAGCAGACTGCTGGCAAGGACCAGCAACCTCTGCGCTAGCAAGGGATGTGGTGCCGTAGGAGCGAGTCGGGGTATGGGATGCACGCGTCTGTATGCCAAAACTAGGAATGGAAGCGGTCCGCTGCACTGCCCGCTGTGGTGGGTAGGGCAGAAGTGCTGTAACAGAGGTTTAGGAGCATTGCTTTATCACCTAATTTATTGTGGCGTTGATTGCCAATCCTCTTGCAGCCCGCAGTGAGCTTAGCAGCCTTCTGGGGCTGGCACGGGCTGCTGCAGCTGCTCAGGAAACTTTCGGTGCGCTTACAGTGCAGATTTACAGCGGAGCGTGGGTTTAGGCTGTGCTTGGGTTTTGAGGGATGCTGAAACTTGCCATTGCCATTATTGTAGAAGAAAGCAGTAGAAAGGGGGGATAATAAAAAGCACATTAGGAGAAACAAAGGGGCTCAGCAAAGGGGGGAGTGAGCAACAGAAGATAGATTAGGTAAAGACAGCCACATTAATTCTCGGGGAGAGAAGAAGCAGCAAAGATGACTTGAGGGCTGCCAGTCATCAGCAAATAGGAAGCACATGCAGCACTTTTAGTCCTTTATGCAGCGTGGGAGCCATTGCAGGAGGGTCCTGATGGTTCAAGACCTTAACTAGGCCTGTGCATGTTTGATAAATGCTACAAGACCTAGTGGTGATGTTGCTTACTTGTTGGTTCAGACCTCAGTGTCCCCATCAGGGGTTGCAGTAACCAATATACGAATAGATATCTGGAGTAGCAGTTCTAGTTCAGTTTCCTCTGAAAGGAATCTGGTTTACACGTACCGGGGACATTCTGCAGACTGGACCAATGCACGGTAAGTTGGGCCAGGTGGAGGATTTGCTTGAAATCACCTGACTGCTCTGGACCGCAGGAGCCTTCAGGCACAGCACTTCTGCTGTGGAGTGACCAGCCCATATGAGTTAGGTGGCCAGAATCTGCAGCAGGGAATTAAGCTGTCGCTTAAAATGGAGTTCATTACCATCTGTTTGCAAACACATTTTTTTCTCTCAAAGAAACTTAAAATCAATTAAAAGAATGACCTCCTGATAATAGTATTTATTTAAGTAGTCTTTAATTCAAAGCAATTCAGCATGCTTCGGACTTAGAGGCGACTTACACCTCTTTCATAGCTTCATGAACTGTACGATCTTCAAATCTCCACAAAGATCTCTGACCTCCACCAATATCCTCTCTCATTTTGCCCTGTGGTGGAGAGGCTGTGCCAGCCATCTCATTCAGCACAGCAGTGAAGAGCCCTGCAGAGCTTTATTCGCTGGCTTTCAGTTGTTAGCTGCTGGCTTCTAGCTCCGACAGATAGTGAGTTACCACAAGCACGGCAATGGCTGACACCTGCGAGTGCGGAGGGGTGTGTGGTGCTAGGAGGCACATCGTGAATGACCTGGGTTTGCGAGCTCCTCTTCTAACCCTGCAACTGAGTGGGCGACACCAGAGAAAAAGAAGACGACTGGTGCTATAATCTTGCGCTGAGGGCTTCCCACTTAACTAATATAAAAATCTAGCTCATTTATGAAGTTCAGAAATACTGAATTTCATGCCTTTCCAGGAGAGATATGCTTTCAGTCTGTTGTTAGAAAAAAGACAGCTTTATCTTTTCCTTGCACCAGCCTGCAAAGAAGTTGTTTTGAAAAACAGAATCTAATTAAAAACTGTTAACACAATCTTCACAGCTGAGTCATGTTTCCAGGTACCTCATGTTCCTCATGTTGTGTCAAACAATAAACATCTGACTCAAGACGGAGGCTGCTGCTCCTGGGGCCGGGCGCTTGAGCGCTAGGTGTTGCGCTATTCATTAGCACAATGCTTGAGACCCTTCTCGCATCTAGCCCTGAGCCTTGCTTTCTCTGCAAATCGTTTTGCTTTTCTTCTCCAGTTTCTTAAAATATTACCTCTGTCTTCTTGCTGATGAGATTCCTGGAACTGTGAGGATCCTGGCGAATTTGTAGGTGCAGTTTGTTATAACTTGAATTGCAGGTGTTCAGAAGCAAACCTGGAGAGGGGGCAGAGTTTGCCAGCGGTGCTCTTCAGAGCAGAGGAAGCCCATGTTCCAGAATCGCGTCTGCAGAAGGAAAATGGAAATAACAAGAAAAGGATTTTATTTGGAAGAATAGCAGAATGATGAGAACTCAATACTAGTGCTACTACAAAGGCTACATCAAGCGTTGTGACCAGATGGGTACCTGTATGTATATTATAATGGATTAAAAAGTTACCACCCTCTCATATGAAGATATTTTAAACTCACCTGGTTACACCGGAGCTGATTTGTTTTGCCAGCATGGGATTAACACACTGTATTGAGTGCTAGCTATTTTGGTATGGTTTGGGTTGGTTTTTTTCCCAATATCAATTTAAGATAGTAGAGTTATCAAAAATAACAGTGTAGTTATTTGACTGCTCGTCACCTGGGTTGAAGTCCAACCTAAGGGCCAAATAAATCCTAGGGAGTCATTCCGCTTAGTCAGGTAGATTCTGGGTCAGGTACTATAGCTTATATTCTTGATATTAAAATATCTTCCTAGCGTGTCATACAAGCTGTCACAATTTTATGTGGGGACAGATCACAATTTCACACTATTTCTGCACAAGTATCTATAGTGCAGTACCTAACAAAATATTAATTGCTATTTTTTATAAATTTGACACAAGGAAACATGAATTTATAGATGAATATTGCACCATAAAACCCCTAATAGAATATAATCTATGTCTTTTTTTCTGTGGCTTTCTCATTTTGTAAGGAATAAAGATTGGAATTATTGAATTCCTTTACAAAAGATGTTTTCCTACTAATCCAGTTTCCACGGGAGTATCATATTTGGCTGTAAAACAAAAGAGAGGCAATCCAGAATGGATTAGCAAACACAAATGCTCCCAGAGACCGTGAGATCCCAGTTTGTCGGGGAGGGTGGACAAAGGCACATGGTAATGCACAAATACTCATCTCCTGCGCTAGAGACCTGATGTGCTGGAAAGCTAACGGGATTGATGCAAAAGGGCAATCTGGAAGGAACTGGCCTAGTTCCTGCAACCGTAGTATGTGTTTGATGTGCAGTGACATTATACTTGTGGAAATAAATTATTTAGGTCGGTCTGAGGGGGTCAGCAGAGAAATTCCTATGGCTTGACATGAATCATCTTCTGACACTTCAAGTACCTTTGCTGTTTGTTTGGAGTTTTTTTCAATTCCTGTTCTATCTGTGAAAGCGGTACTAGACCAGAGTATCCAGTGTTCAGTTGCTCCTAGATCTGGCTGACAGGTGACACTTTTGCACAAGGGGAAAGAACTGCTCATGCTGCATCTACAGTGGGTTTTCACGTTTGATGGCAGGAAAGCGCTGTCTGGTTTCCGTGAATAACAGCACAGTTATGATTAGATTGTTCTTTAGGTGCTGTCACAGTGTGAGCTGGTCCTTTAAAAGATTTGGGTTAAACTTTCCCCATATATTCATGTAGTCTCTTTACCCTTAACAGAATCTAGTCTAGGGAATGAGAGTTTAGGAATCAATATCCATATCTATATAGTAACTGGTGTAATCGTGTTTGGATTTGCAGTCGTGGAATGTTTGTGGTATGTGTGTCTGAAAAAATACTGTTTTATTTCCCAAGTTACATGCGTTATTTTTTCAATATGTGCTTAGCATTTTTCTAAACCAGAAATGAGAGGTCAATGTCCATAATGACTGTGAAAAAGACCCAGACATTTCCTAATATTTATAGAGGACGTGTGTTGTACACGACTGCTGACATAAAAATCTAGCTCTGTGCAAGAACTGACAAAAAAAAAATCTCTCTTAGCAGGCAGGAGTCCAGCCTAGAATATTTTGTTCTCTTATTTGTATCTCTAAAGAGCTACATCTGCGGTTACTAGGAGTGCTTTCTGCACAGCTCCTTCCTCCAGTACTTGCGTATTCCTTAAGTGTCCTTGAATCTCCACAGGAGTCTTTCTCAAAGGATGTTTGTTCTTCCCACTCCACCCCAGGAGCAGACCAACCTGCGGCTACGTACACTACGTGTTAGATTTTAATTTCATTCAGTTCCAATATTTGTCATTCGCTCTGCTTCAAGTATTTTTTTCCTATCTTTTTATGTACAGAAGAGTTTTACATTGTTGGATAACATTTGGTTTAGAGCAGGACGTGAGAATAAGAGAGCAGAAGAGCCATAAGCCTCTGTGAGACTTCAGCCAGCCAGGACTCTGGCGGAGAGTAGAGACAAGATTTCTGGGATTTTCAGCCTGCTGTGATGTGCACAAAATTAATCAAATTTTGTATTTCTGTCCTGGAAAGGTTGGTTTAATATGTACCTGATGAAATTAGGCTATGGGCTCCACTAATTCTAGTTACCTTGCAGTCAGTTAGAGGTAGAATAAATTTATAGTATTGATAAAGTTGAGCTTTTTGTTTAAGCCAACTGCTCCAGGGAAGTGAATGTTCTCTCCTCTTGAAGGAAATTGCTCCAATTTAAAGGCATTAAATGTTTAATCATTTGTCATTTGTCTCACTTGCAAATAGTGCTGATGGTTATGTTGTTTATCTAGACTGACTCTCTGAGAAATGGGAAGTGGTAAAAAATTGTCTTGCAGTTTTTCTGAAGACAAAGAAGAACTTGTGAATTGTCTTGTAAGACTTTTTCCACCTGAGCTGAACTGCTAAACCTGATGTTTGACAGATAAATTAGTAAAAGAGGGTGGCTAGTTTCTGTCTGTTGGTATTTTGAATTTCTGTCCAGTGGATGAAATTTTGCTCTCCTTTATGAAAACATACATTTGGAAAGTATAAGCGAAGTCATCTGAGCGTCTGCTGTAAAACTGGTGTGAGAGCAGATTGGATGATTTTCAGAGGATTATTTGGCCCGTGATAGACAGTATAAAAGTGGAAACAACAATAACTTTGGATAGCTTTATCTCATCTAAGAGCATTGGAGAGAAGGGAAGACGGGAACTGCTGACCCTACGTACAAGCAGCAGTCCTGACTCCTTTGTACTGAGTCCTGCCAGTTGTGTTGGAAATCAATACATAATAGAGATTACATAATAATACAAATCACTGCAGCATTATGTACTGAGGGGCTTCCTTTTTGGATTTAACATGTAGGCCAGCTAGAGCAGTTGGCCGGTTTTCTTTTACTCCTTTTTGTTTGCTCATGTTAGGGATGAGTGCTGTGAGCTACCCATCCTGCTTTAATTATTGATTTGTCACTCTTTATTTTCAAATTCCTTCTTAAAAATCAGTTTTGACAAGTCACCACTATTGCATGGGTGAGAGGGCGCTGGTTTTTAGCCAGAGCAATCGGTAGTTATCTCACTGCTGAGAATGAATACGAAGGACCAGAGAAAAACATCCTTTCTATGGAAAAGCCTGTCTTAAAGCCTGTTGAAATTAAAGGTCCCATTAATTTCCCTCCTCCTTAGATCAGGTTCTGATAATGTGGGCACTGGTTTCCAGGGACAGCAGGTGAGCTCTGGCATCGAGGAAAGATGAAATGAAGTCCGGTCATTATGCTCGTGGCCCAGGCCAAAGCGCTGCAACGCTCCCCGAGGGCAGCGCTTCCCTTCTCTCTCCTGCCGTAGCCACACCTCTGCTCCAGGCATTGCAACTTGCTGCCGGCTGCAACTGGGCCTTGGCACATAAATTTAAGTGCAGCTGTTTTTTTTCCAGCCCTGTCCTAAGCTGGCTATATGTGTAGGCATTGGGGCTGCACAGACCATCCCTGCCTTGCACCTGGCTGCTTTGGAGCACAGGTAGAGCAGACACTGAGCCGCTTGTGCCCATCCTTGCAGATGGCATCTTCAGTTTATTCTGTTTCCACCATTATGTTGAAGCTTGGCATCCTCTGAAAAAAGAGGATTTAGTAATGTCTCCTCTACTTCTCCCTCCCTCCCTCCTTCTCTCTAAATAAGTAAGTTCTTAGGACAGATTGGGAGCGCTAGAACTGCTTATACAAGTCTAAGCGAGTGGCTTCACTCCTCCGCTTTCCCAAGGGAATAAACTGATAAAGGAATATGTTTCAGTGTTTTATTGCATTGGTCATTCACATTAACAATGTGTTTTTCCTCTGCGTAAACCTAATGGTTCCCATGGCGCTTTTTCCTGGTGTTCTTGGCAAAAATTTCCTCCCTCTGCTGCTGCCCAAGTTGTGGTCATACTGAGCTGTTGTGTTCTTCTCTAGGAAATAGCTGTATCTGCATTGTGCATGTGTAATCTGCTAATACATAATGGAAACTTACAGGAAAAAAGAGACAACATAAATGTAAGACTTACTTATTACCTTCCTTTACAATGAAAGATTCTGAGCTGTAATGCAACGGTACACAAGCATGTTGAAGCAGGACTGATTTTGTGACTGGATTAGAGTAAAAAGTAAACGTGCAATGTGTATATTGTTCCGGTCCCAGCAGATAGTTCACAGACATAAACGCTGGGACCCAAAATCATCAAGTCAAGCTCAGTGTTACTTTATATAACCGCTTAATGTGCGACCTTTTCTTACCATACCCTCAAATTGAAAGGCAGCAATTTCACTTCCAGCCATGCTGTATTTTGTTATGTGTTCTGAGTTTCCTGGGATATAACCATCTCTTTTCAGTTGTGCGCTGCTTGCTGTAGTTATGACTGCTGCAGCTCTTGCTGCATGGCTTTATTCGTGCAGATGTCAGCTATTTGTTCAAATGCACATGGTGTACTTTGTCCGTCTGTCTTTGGCCGCTAAATCCATATGCATATAGCAGTCGGTTTGCTGAGGCTCCATTCTAGCCTTGCTACATTCCTCCTGAAAATTTGCTGTGTGACAGAAAAAAAGCACAAAGTTAAGTATTTCTAGCAGGGAATGAGGAATGTTATTAAAGAAAAAAAAATGATCATACCCCTGGAGAGTCAGTTATTCTGAGAATCATGCTTACCTTTGCCTTCTAGATACAGATTTAGAAAATAATTAGTGTCATCCTCATAAAGCACCTTTTTACAATGTGATTTCACCCAGTGATATCAGTTAGCGTTGAACAACATTTAGTCACACACATAGCCAAAGAAGGCACGAACAATTATTTCTATCTTAAAAAAATACATGCTGTGAATTGTTTAAGTGTTTGGGAAAAATTTTCACTTCTGTCCAGGTTTATGAAGTCTAGTTCATTGTGTTTAATCACACTGTTTTTCATGTTAAGTAATACAGTTTATAAGATGAGGCAATAATGACTGAGAAAGCAATTTTAAAGAAAGTTTCTAGCCTTGGGGGGCTTTCTTAATGGTTGGTGTTTGCTATATAATTAAGCATTTGGCACTTACCAGGTTTCATTTACAAAGCACTTTCTTTGTACCTTCTCTAATGGTATTAACAAAAAACTTGCAGTTTTGAGATACATCCTGCTCTATCAAGCAAGATAAAGCCAAAGCTATGCCCTTGTCTGTTTTCTGGTTTCTACCTTTGAAGCGGTCTTTTTTTAGCCATTTTGAATACAAATGCATGTTGAATAGGCTGAGGAATGGGAAATCCATGCGAGTCTTCAGCAATCCTGTAAGTGCTGACATACTCTGAACAGCGTGTCTGTTCCCATGTCTGGAAGACAAAGACAGAGAAAGATCATTTTATTGCTCAAGTATTTTCCTTTTTCTGGCTTCTATTTTCCTGACTGAAATCAATATTTCAGGGCTAATGGATGAGGACGTCTGCTATTGCTACCTAAAATGCTGACCTTGGCAATCAATATGTTTAGCTTGGAGCATTTGCGATGTCAATTACTATGATAATACTTCAGCATTTACTGCCTGCAAAATGTCTGGGTTATTGGGTTAGAGTTCCCCTGCAACCTTATCTTTCCCACTTTCTTTTTATACTCTGTAACTGCTGGGGACTCCGAACCCTCGAGCACAACTGTGTTAAGCAATTATTTTATTAGGACTGGATGAACGATGGTTTTTGTTTTGTTTTCTAATTTGTTGATCATTTTGAAAACGCAGAGGGACAAGCAAGCTGTTCTGAATAATACGTTTCAGTTCCACAGAAAGGGCTTTGTTCTGATGTTTTGAAATCTTTTCAAGCGGATTTTGAAGATTTCTGATAACAAGGAGGTAAAGTTTGCCACAAAGTTATTACATACTGAAGAAACAGGATACTTTTTGGTAGAAAACACTGAAACATTTGACTTAATTTTTTCATTGTGGTCTGTAACTTAAGTGAGTAATTTGATTGTATTTAAATGAGTTTAGTGTCACTGATTGTACTTTTTTTTCCCTCCAAAAATGATCTCGTTTAAGAAATATCACATAGCCCAGGATTTTAACACTAGTCATTTCCAAGTGCTTTCAAAATGGCCCCTTTCTCCCTCCTCCTCTTTGTTTTATTCAACGTGAAGTGCCTAGTCTGTGGGTTTTTCCTGCTCTTGCCCAAACGGAATAGGGTTAAGGACCATCATCCCTGCCAGCACTGGGGCTTTCTGTCTGCTGTCAGTTTGTTGCTGAGCTTCTGTACCAAATTACCCGGATGCAGTAAAGACCTTGACCTTGACATCAGATTGATCCTTGTGACCATAAAGGCTCTCAACAGATCTAAGAGGTTATTGACCTCAGTCCAGAGCTTCAGTAAAGTTTGTCGGTCTCTGTAGAGCGTAACAGTAGATAGACCATTACAAATGATGGCTTTTTATTCATAGGGCAGTCTTGAACTGCGGCGTATAATCTTATTAGAGAAAATTAGGTCTGTCTTGGAGCTTTAAAACCTGTTTCTGGGGCTCTGGCCCACAAGTTGTCAATCAGCTGAAACCTGTCACAAAGGTTTACAAAGACTGACCATAAATTGCTAAAGAATGACAGCTATTCTGCATGACTACATAGCCTTCAGATCTGTCCAGACCTGCATTTTTTGCAAATTAAAAGGAGTCTGTGGTTAACAGAATAAATGCTTTGTCTGATAGAATATTGAAAACAATTGTGAGTATTGACGTTATTTGTATTATATGGTGTTTTTTTCAGAAGGAGCAAAGATTGCTAAAAATGAGACTGTGAAAAGGTATTATTCATGTGTACTTGTATCAGCTGAAAAGTTTGTTCCTCAGTCCTGTAATAACCAATACCTTTGCACACATATGGCACTGTTTAAAGGGTTTTGAAATGCTTCTTATAATGCTGAATAAGCAAGGTCTGGCCTGAAGCCCTTTGAGGTAATTGAGAGCTTTTCCATTGACTTCAATGGGCTTTGGCTTAGGACATTAGTGAATTTAGTCTCTCAAAACCACTTGGACTATTGTTGTCCTCATATACTAGTAGAGAACTGAGACAAAAAAGTGAAATGACATGCTGTCAGTCACACAACAAGTTCACAGAATCACAACAGAACCACAGAATCACAGAATGGTGGGGGTTGGAAGGGACCTCTGGAGATCATCTAGTCCAACCCTCTTGCCGAAAGTTGGCAAAGACAGTATAAGAACTCAGTGTTTTTGCTACCAGTGCAGTTATTCAACCACCTCTGCCCTCCAAAAAAAAAAAAAAAAAAAAAAAAAAGGCAAAAAAGTGGAGGTTTTTTATGCTGGTCAAATAGCCCTGTGAATGGCTTGAGACTAAAGAGTCAAGCTTTCGTTACATATAGGCTGTCCTAGCTAACGATATCTCAGGTATGCCCTGATCTCCCTGGGGTTTATGGCCTTGCTGGGGACATCGCTCCCGCGGGATGCAGCGCTGTGATCCTCCCTCCCTTGGCCTGCGCTGGAGTTTCCTGGTGCTGACGGGGATCACGTCGGCAGCCGTGAGTCACGCTCAGCACCTGCACTTGTGCACTCTGAAGTTGCCCAGACAGAACTCAGTAACAGCCAGACTCCAGGAGAATATTTATTAGATGATGCGTTCAGAGACAACAAATATTGACACAACAACAGCCCGCGTGCCTGCTCTCATCCACTATGGCTTACCTTTGCCTGGGACTGGTGCAGGCGCTTCCACTTCGCGTGCTCCTGTAATGTCCCCTTCTTGGCTTCACAGTCTGTTCTCACCAGAAGAAATTTTGCAGCGTAAAGGAGAGCCAGGGTGCAGACACCCTCTCGGGAAGGAGACTTTTTGGGAGCTAGCAGCCTCCCTTGCAGTGGTGCTGCCTTCCCCTTGCACCCCTCCTGTGGCAGTGGGACGGAGGACAGACCCTTCTCGGAGCTCCCCTCAGGTGACCCCTTCAGAACTCCGTGTGGTTTCTTGTGCTGTACTTGTGATGACCCTAGCAGCCTATGTTGTAATTTGTCTGATAATTCACAATCTGTACTTCTTAATTTTTCTTTTTTTTTTTTTTTTTCCTCCTATGGCTTTATTTTTTAGTTTCTGTCTTTTAGCCTGGGGGAGGGAGCCTGTTGCTCTCTAGTGGCACGCCCTGGTAGATCTGCTAGCTTTGAGTCCTCTGCAATACATGAGGATGCTATTCCCCCCTGAGATGGATGTGCTTATTGCCTTTTTTCTTTTTTAGTATGACTGAAGAGCACAGTGTGTCCAACTCCACGTTTTTTTTAGGTTGTCAGCCCTACATTGAGCACATAGCACAAGGACAAAGCTTTCTTCTCATTGGATCTTCTCCAAGCCCAAGTGGTAAGATACACAATGAATCCTTTGCTATCTGGAAAGAAGAAAAAGGTGGTTTCTGATAACACTACTTCTACACATTGTTCCAGGGATCATTCTTAGCTGTTCTCTGAGGTGAGGAGAGATTCATGCTATTTCCATGCTGACAGAGACGGCCCTGCCAGTGCTGGCTGTATGAACTAGTCAGGTATGTCAAAAAGGAGAAGAGAAAGCATATACAGCCAAAGGCTACAAAACCCTGGAGCTTATTCACCTTCCTTCCTTGTCCTCCATACTGATTTGATTTGAGGCTACCTCATCACTATATTGAACGTGATTTACATGGTTCATTAATTAATAAGCCAAAATGATATTAAGAAGCCATGAGTGCACTGTTAACTAATGGGTCTGTCAAGTTCTCACTGAAGTCTTCAGGGATAATGCCCAAGGGGCAGAACTTAGATTAATTCCATTCATATCAACTGCCACTACCTAAAAGGTATGACTTAACTGATGAGTGGTAATTGGTTATAACCCGTTGTGACCAGGTCCTAAAGTTGGCAAAGAAAAAGAAGCTCTGAATTCTGCTGACCTGGAAGGCCTTGATAAAAACTGTCAAAGACGTAGGAGCACAGTCTTCAGCTTTGTCTGATATTTTGTATGGATCTGAGCTTCAATGTTGAGAAAGCTCTGGAAGGCAAGAGTCTTTACTTAAATATTGTAGGAGGAAGAGTTTAATGTGTGCTTGTGTGAGGACAGAACAGATGCCGAGATCTGAACAAAAAAATTCTGGATAACAACAACCAGATATAAAACTAACACAGGGCCTGCAGGGCAACTGGCTAGCCCAGGATATTGGTGTTTGCCCTAGAAGTCTTTTATTTCCTGGTCACTGTTGGAGTTTCAATTGAAATCACGGGCAACCTCTGAATGACAGTCCTATTTCTGCAAATGGAGAATAGTAATTGGAAACTGTTCTCCTGGAAAACCATTTAAATCCTAGTGAACCGAATAAATATTTTTACCTTTTCCTTTTAGAAGTGCTTTGCCTGATCTAGGGAAGGAATAAAGAAGAAATGAAGCAATATCCTGCATTTGCCCTCTCTCTGCGAATGTCTGTCGTTTAAAAGGGTGATGACTACAGACCATAGTTTTAGGGTAGGTTTGTATAGATCGCTGCAGAACGAGATTTAGAGCAGGCTTAGCGGACAGACACTTTATTGTATTGAACATATTAAAGATAATATTATTGGATAAATCCTTTTCACTGCACATTTATGTATTTTGGAATAGTCATAGCAAAATAGAGAAGTTTCTTCATCAATCTTTTTTATTCTCTTTAGATATTTGTAGCCATTGTCATAAATGGATCCAGTCATGTTGTTCTCTCATGTGATGTTTTAGATCTAGTTGCTTGAAGTATCAGGCAATATGGGTGTCAAACCTCTGTTGGAGTCTAAAGACAGTCTCTTGCTACAACTGCCTTCACAGATGTGAAGTCAGGCCCCACAAACTGAACCAGCCTGTGAATTTTCCCATTGTCCCAAATGCAACTTTTTCCTGATAGTATCAAATTAAAAAAAAAAAAATAAAAATCCCAATTCTTTTATTAAGTTATTATCTAGGACAAAAGCATTGCGTTTATCAATGATTTGAAAGATCTCAGTGGTTTCAAGATTTGAAATGGCTTACCCACTGCTTCCTTAAATATTAGAGCTGAGTTCCAGATCTAGGTCAGATCTTTAAAGCACTTCTTATACATAAAGATATGCTGTTATTAAGATTAATCAGGTGGTTATGTGTTTTAATTCCCAAACAGAGCGAGAAGTCTCTGTGTCAGTACAGTGTGACTGAGCCTTCATTCTTACAGGCTGCACTGGGATCAATGGTATTTCAGTAGCAGAAGAAACCTGGAGAAGAGGTAGAAAGTAATATGAATGATTTCCAGCAATTGTACTGAAAGCTGAGCAGACTTAAGTTATTTTGAGTCACTAAGATTAGCCAAGTTGAGATATTCGTCTCCTCTTACTTTGATTTACCACCATTCACGTTACAGAGTGAATTGCATTTGCTCTGTAAGCATCATTGTGTTCAACGGGGCAAATACATGTTAACACTGCCACAGTAATTGCTCAAAAGGCATTATATTACTTGCTTGGTTTTTGAAAGTGCCTACAGATGCTATTTAACACCTCACAGTACTAGATGTTATAAACACAAAATAAATATCGATCCTTCTTTCAGTGACCTAGTGATTTCAGCACATAGTGAGAGATGAAAGGCAGTGAGAGGAATAGAAAAGGAGAAGAGACGGATGAAACAGCGTGTTAAGTAAATAGGTAGCTATTGCAATTGCGTTCAGGCTTATCAGAGGGAGGTGGAAGAAGTGAGAAGGTTGGAGCCATCCCTCCATTAGCTCTCCCCGGTGCTACTTGTACTCCAGTCTCATGAGAGAGGAGAGACTGCAGTATATATTTTGTCTGCCCGTCAGCAGACCTACAATGCCTGACTCTGAACTGGTGTTTCATATGCTTTTGCAGTAAGAAAGGTTGCATCCATTGTCTCTGACCAAAATCTAGATGTAGTATGGGCATGAGTGAGACCACATAAAACAAAAAAGGTTTTTTTCTGTAGCTAATGCTACTTCTCCTTTCGCAGAAGTAAAGTAGAACTTGCAATGAGATCGAGTCCACCTGCATTTTTGATGTCTCATGAAGCAGTCCTCCTGAAGCAAGTGTCCGACTTCCATATTGAGTTGATGAAGGCCTACAAGTTCCTCTTTGGAGGAGGACCCTACCTACCCTAGGTTGTAAGTTCTCTGATACCAAAGGTATGAAGAAATCCCATGGCTTTGCCACCCTTCTCTAGCTCTTGGTCGGAAGAAGTGATATTGTTATATCTAACTTCTGAGGTGGAAACGAGGCAAAGTGAAGGCACACTTGGCATGTTCAGGGCTGTCTGAATTAGTTCTAAATATGGTGTTCCTGAGCAAGGACTCCTGGAGCTCTGGAGGCCTCTGCCTTACCCATGCCTTGCCCATTAAAGAATACGTCTTTAATAGTGGCCATATTTTCCAGCTGAATAACTAGGGAACAGAGAGGTTTAGTGACTTGGCTTTGTGGGTTCTGCAGCTTACTGGACAAAGGTCTGTGTTAGCTCAAAAGAGCTCTGTGGCTGACAGACACAATTTTGACACCTACGGCTTGAAAATACATTTTAAAATTACTCATATCTGTCTTTCAGAGTGAAGGTAGGCTATTCCATGAATAGGTGAATGGTTTATTTAGCTGTGTGATGAATACATCTGTCTTTCTAAATTGCTTAATAGATCTACATTTCTAAATTCTTAATTACCAAAGCAAAGATAGTGGAATGATGTATTTCTAGTACATAGTTAGGTCTGATTCATCTTGGTGCTCCGGGATGAATAAGATCCAGTGTTCCTGTTAATGGATGCTTTCTATGACCCGGCCATGAGAGAAGAGTGATGCATTACTGAGGATTTTGACTGGTAGGTACTTTCTGTAGTAATTGCACAGCTACCAAGAGAGATAATTGTTGGTTTCCAGACGTTACCACTGTGGTCAGGGCCACTTGCTCCCACTCTCTGTTTAAATTTAATTCTCCTCTGAACCTTCCTTTTCATTAGTTAAAAAATATGAAAGTAGTTTCTACATTTAACTACACAAAAGAAGGACAAACAAAAGCTGTTTTAAAAGTTTGATTGATTCTGAGCATTATGAAAGTGTAGTGAGGGCAGGTACCTAACAAAGCATGCTTAGTGAACACTTAGAAAATTCACATACTAGAAGAGAAAGCAGACCTGAAATTACTGTACTTGTTACATGACTCACAAATAACAAGCATAGGGAGCAAACAAAAGCACACTTCATCGTTCCAGCAGCGTTAACTCTGGCCAGAACAGACAGGTTTTCAGCCTCTATCTCCACGGTATGTCTCTGGAAAAAGGAAACGGAGAGGCATTCTGCAAAGTCATGCGGAGGAAGCGCTCCCAGTTCACTCTGCTTCCTAGCGTGCCTGAAGGCGCTCCGTGTGTGAGCGTTTGCAAGAAGAGACCATATGTTAATGCCTTACTAACCTCAAAGCCAAGTCCACATGCTATAAACCACCAGTATTATCTTTCTTCTGTGCACTGTGTTATCGCCTGAACGAAACCCATCGCTTCAGAAAACGTCAGGTACAAGTATCATATCAAGATGTGAACTGCGGAAAGTCAGCTCATATATTTACCAGAAAGCCATTAGGCGAAAACGTATATGTACTGAAATCAAGATAAAAATAATGTATAAACATATCCACAAGCCAAAAGTATGATGTTCTATTATGATGAAAGATGCTTGAAAAACATTAAGAATAACAAAGCAGATTCTTTCCTACCATAAAAAGCTTTGCTCAGCACAGGAGGGCTTCATGACTGCTGGAAAATATGAGAAAGGTAAACACAGTACAATGATATCACTCAGACATTTTGAAACGAGGTTTTCGGTTTTCAGACTGTAATTGGGCTGCATATTGGATTTGCATGAGTACTGTAAAGCTAACATATCTGTACGATAGGTGAATAATGTGGTACTCTGTATCTTCCAGTGATTTTCTTGTGGTTTTTAATTTTCTTTAGTCATTTCCTCATCTCTTTTTTGTTGCAATAGCTTTGATAGTTCCCCATACATACCGCTTCTTTACCCTGCTGTTAGCCCTGAAAGGAACTGACAGGCCCCCTATCTGGCTTGTTAAGCTCTTGAAGCTTGCTGCATCCTGCATGTAGCATGTTTCTGATTACGCCGGCAGCACAGACGTTTGAGCTCACAGCTGCTCTGGTGCTGCCAGATCAATACACCCACAAAGCACAGCGAGCCTTTTGTGTAGGTTCAGAAATCAGATTTCTCTTGTCTAGAGGGCAATCTGTAAAATAAAATCTCCTAGCGTGAAGTAGTCCTCCTGGAGCTTCACTGAGATATGCATTTATCAGTGTATTTAACAAGGCACTAAGAAGCTCTCGAGGCTGAGTGACAGGAAGGGGCTTCCTTGCTTCGAATCAACGCCACCTCCCCCTCTGCCTCTCCCCCGCACCACCCTAGACTCCACACGCGATAAGGCACAGCATATGTTTCTGCTTAGGCTTGTCTGCAAAAATATCAAACCCGTAAAAGACGCATCAGTTGTGGACATAAACCTGTCAGAAAACAATTATCAGCTGTATCTCTTTGTGATCTTATTAAGTCACTTGGGTCTTGATAACCTTGCAGATACCCTCTGTAGTGGAAATAATCAAGGCAGAGATAATGCAATTTATTGATAAAGTAAGGAGTCTGACTGGGTCAGCTTGAAGCCCACTCAGCTGTTAGTTTGCAGGGGGGACTGTTGTTAATTTCTAGGGTTTTTTTCTTTTTTTTTTTTTTTTTGTATGGCTGATAGGACTCGATTTATATTCTTTCCTTCCCTCTGATACGAACAAGCTCATTTTTTTTCCCCTCCAACTACGCTGAACATTTCGCTTTAGAGCTAGTATGCAGGATTTGTCAGCTCAGCGGCCAAGAGAAAGAAAGGGGAGTGGGGTGCAGGGCAGGATCAACCATAGCGTGTCGTGGAGAGCAGACTAAGACGATCCTCTCCCAGACGTTTGTCCTACCACTTCCCTGGGAATGCTTCTGTTAGGGGTGAACCTTGCAGGAGTGCTAATGAGTTGCTTTGGCAGCAGGACTTCGACTCTGCAAGGGCATGAGAGTATAAATCCATACGAACCGAGATACAAATAAAAGGGGATTACATGTATGGGATGAAGTGACTTTTTTTAGCAATTTGGGCTCATCTCGATCTGTGCTTTTTCACTCACTTGTAAATGATTTCCTTAGGGATTGGATTTGGAGAGTCAAGTTTGACCAAATTTCACCTGATGGTGAAACCCAGCCTAATCACTGGTTTTTCCACAGGGGGAACTGTTGCCCCGGAGGAAGGAGAGTCAAAGCCTGAGGAAATTGCGGGACTCTACTTCTGATTAAATGGCTGGTCTCAGCAAAAATGTGGAAATATGGCTTACATTAACTTTTGAGCAGCTCTTTTCACTTTGTTTTTGTTTTGAAGAACAGCCTTAAAACAAAGATATTTCGCAGAGTGGTTTCAAAAAGCACGTAAAGGAAAAAAACGTTTGGTTGAGTGGCAGGACCTAGCCCTGGCTTGGAAGGGCCCGTGGAGAGGAGACCCGGGTTTCCTACTGGGCCCACGTGAAGGCTGGAACAGTTTTGCTTTGCACACTTGCCGTCAACCTGGCTGAAGCAAGCGAGTTTGATTATGGCTGAAGGAGGGGTTCTCCGCGGAAGAAGAAGAAAGCTTAAAAGTTTTTAAAATTAGACTTTACAAATGTTTTTAATCACGTCAAGGAGGATGACTAATTTAGTAAGGCTTCAACAAGAGTAGAGGCCTGAGAAAAACATCCTTTAGAAGAAAAGCATTGGAAACACTCTGAAATAGATATTCAGTAAGGTGAATCCATTTTTATCAGGGCTACAATTACGCAAACAATTTTATATAGTTTGTTAAAGATGTCCCATGGTTCTACTTCCTTGTGTTATAGTAAGGTGTCTTCATTAAGATCGGTTGCCTGGATTTTACTTTAAAAAGGGACAATATTAAGCAATATCTTTGCCTAGTTTCATGCCAGGAATCGTGGGAGGAATCTGTTCCTGAATTAAAGTCTAGGGCTGAGGATGCTTTGGATGCTTCATTTCCCCCAATTTGTGGGTTAAATGGGGAGCTAACAACACACTGATGAAAATCTCTGGAATGAAATATTTTCCTTTCGCTAATGCAGCAGAGTCAGCAGGGTGTAGGTCAATAGAAAGGAGCCCACCCTGTGCCTGTTGGACTGGTAGTTCCCGGTCTGCCTCCTTCTGTCTTTGCAGCCTTCAGCCCCACAGCCTTGCACCCCCGCGCTGACCGTAGCTTGCTTTGCTACACCCTGGTTTCCAGTTCCCTCTAGTTGTCTTGTACACGATTTCCCTCCTATATCGCTGCCAGTCAAAGCGCTTAGTCTTCTGTGGTGCTGAAGGATCAAATTTCTGATGGTAAGTAGCCCTTAAAAAATGTCAGAGGGGGTTTTATTGTCTTACTGCCTCTGCTGGACACCTGACCCAGGGGACAGTGATTATCTTTTAGAAGTGCCTGTCCCCCTCCACTGACCAGGCCAGGTGCCTGCCTTTTTATAAATGGATATATTTAGTTGCAGAAATGCTACCAACAGTCAATAGACCGATGATATTTTATGTCTTACTGCCATAACACATTTGTACTAACAGATCTTATGAATCAGTGCAAAGGTGAGGTCCAGAATAGCAAAACCAAGCTTCTCATGGAGTTCTTTATTACAGTACAATTCTGGCTTTCTTAGTCCTGCTTTTACTTGGAGCGATCTATATAGAGGCAGTCTATATAGAGTCTATCTATATAGACTGCAGATATATTTGCTTACCCATACTTTGTCATGGTATTATCATTAAGAATATAACGACACCCTTGGTGTCAGAGCAACCCAAATTGCTCTTATCTGAAGAAAAGAAAGAGGCAATAAGATTTTTTTGTTAACTCCACTTGCCTGTCTTATTACTTTTCTCTATCATTTGAGTATGTTTTTCATTTTCCTTTCCAAGTGCACTTTTGTTTCCAGTATTGAAGATTATATTTATAAAGGGAATACATTTCATTGATGGATGAAATCCATCACTATCCGTCTACATTTACAACTCAATTTTAAGGATGAAACTTTCTACCGAGCAAAAGCATAGGCAGGTAGTCCATCAGTACAAATCTGAGTACACATCAGGACTTCTTTTCCAACAGGATAAAAATAAGGTACTGAATACAATCAGATAGATGTGCTTGAAGATGGGGGCAGGGCCACAGGGTGTCGCAAGCTTGGAAACTGATCTAACTAGGAAACATTGTGATATGGTTAGAAAAAAAGCTGTAGTCGCTTGGAGAAATGACCAATTACAGCCCTTTAGGTTAGCAATGCCACATCATTTGTGCAGACTGGGTCACGTACTCTCTCAAGAGTCGTATGTCCTGTCCCCGTCCTGTTATCAGATGTATATCTCTCATATACCTAAAATGTAGGCAGCTTTTGAAATACAGCTGGACATAGATCAGGTACGACACCAAAAGAGGGGAAATGCAGAAGATGGGAACCCTCCGTCCCAGCTATTCTGTGAATAACCGGTCTCTGGCCCAGTATCACAGAAAACAGGTCCTTAGACTAACTGGATTAGTTTGGCCACTTGACCTTCTTATATGACAGAGAAATGATTGTATGCTAACAATTTACCTGGTAAATTGTTATGCATATGCTGCATATACAGGACCCCAAATATTCTGGAGTACTCTCACTACAGTCTATCATCTGATGGTTTTATTCTAAAATGTGATCCAAAACAGGCAGTAGTTGGAGATAACGGTTAGAGATGCTTTCTAGGCTGTAGTCACATGACCACTGCCTCAGAAATCACTGCGCTTCCTTTGAGGAATCATTAGTAATTTTTTCAAATGGAAACAATAACACCTTTCAGCTAGTTTCTGTTCTGTAATGAAGACTTGTAGGTACAGACATTTATGCATAGTAACGCATCTTTTCTCATCACCTGTGTAAATTGAGAGCTGACCTGTAGAAATCAAGCAGAAATAATTTGTTGGTCCCCATAAAGAGAATGATGTTACGTGGAAACAGATGGCTCTATCCCAAATTCAAGAATTATTTCCAAATGCAAAGAGTGAGGGTCTCAGTCCCCGAGGCAAATACTCTCAGATGAATCAAACTGTGCAGGAACTAGAACTGTTCAGCTGGCCAGCGTTTTCTACCATCTATAGTGGAAGAGAAAAGCCCTGTTCATCTTGAGTGTAATGTAAACAAGAGTATGGTAGAAAACTTCTTTTCACTGGTGACCAGGTGACACCGATGAAAATATCTGGAACTGATCTACAGGACAGCTTCTGCCATTGTCGTGTACTAAAGCCATGACTGAAAGGAGATGCTGTTCTAAGTGGATGAACGGAATAGTCACAGGCGTAAGAAGAAAATGAATCAGTGTACTCTTTATACCCGGTCAGTTTTCCTATATACACAAGACATAACAGATTAATTAGCTTCACCCACAGACCTCAACTTCACCTGTGCTAGTAATAGAGGGGACATTGCAGATAACTTCCCTTTTCAGTGCTGACGGGCAATCTACACATCCTGCTTGAAGAGTTTTAGTCTTAAAAAATTAAATAAGTTACAGTATCACGTGATATTTCATACTTGGCCTTTGCAAGACTTCCTTTGCTTTGAAGGGTTTTCTGACTAAGTTACTAATCCTATGACTGACTGTGCGTCTAGGCCTTTCCTTACTCATATCGTCTGTTTTGGAACAGGAGCCAAATGAAGACTGAGGGTCATGGTCAGTTTGTGTTAGTCACATAGAAGGAGGGTATTTCTGTCTTAAAGAGTTTACAGTCCACCTGCATTTTAATGTCTGATGTTGCACGGAATAGAAGCCAGCAGAAGCCATTGGAAAACCTTCTACCATCTTAAAAAACCCCAACAGATTAGGGGCTGTACATTTCATTCAGTGTGCTGATTTCATTAATCCACCGAGAATTGGTTTATTTTTATATGGTTAATCTGAACAACAAAGATAAACACAATGTGGCAGTTCAGAGAAAATGGAGTAAAACTATTGAATTATTCATGGCAAAAAATTCAGGACCGTTCTCCCTTCCTCTCCAACAAAGATTGGCTCTGATGCAGAAAATTCCCTAAACTCCGGCATGACAACTAATAATGTTTCTATCACAGTTTGAATGAGTCTTGCAAAATTCTGTTTGTTGCTCTTAAAGGGTATTAGGAGATACGGACATGAGAGGGTAACAGCTTTACGAAAGCAGAACACAAGCCTGGGTCAACAACAGGAGAGAAAAAAATAGGGAGCAGAAGAGGCAGTATGTGACTAAAAAGCAAAGAGAAGAACAGCAGGCAATGTGTTTTGTTTCCCCAAGAATTTCTGGAGGATTTGACCCTTTGCAAGTGTGTCAGTGCTGGATGGGGATTGTAGTGCATTCTGCACAGTGAGGCCTTGGGGTAAATAAAACTGCAACAGGAGCAAAATGTTTTCTTTTCTCATGCGTAAGCAGTAAAGAGAGAATAATAATAAGGCTAGAACCTTGGGTAGTGTAATCTCTCCAGACGTGGGCCACTGGTGAAAGGAATACGTATTCTGAAGGCTGGATGATTTTGATACATCTACATAGTTGTGGGCTGCCTGACCTCTTATTCTTTCTACAGTGAAGCTATAACTATCTTTTTTTTTTTCTCTTTTATATTTCAACATCTGATGGTTTTGCAAGAAAGCAGAACCACGGATGCTGGTCAGATTCTGCATATTTTCTCTCCCTTTTCCAAGCCCCTTTGTTTGCTTTTTGCAATGCACTTACAGTGACGTATCCCATCTGGTTCTGCTCTATTGCATGATCCAAGATAATACATAGTGCCGTTAGCAGTCAAGATGGGACACATCATAGCTTGCTCCCAGTGTGTGGTGCCAAGGGCCATAATCTTCTGCTTCAGAATTCCAAATAATTTTTAATTTCTTTTTAAGTTATAGAGTGGTAAGCATCCCAGGGACCTCTACATTTCCACGTTAGGGCTGATTCTGCATCCAGGCAAGCTTGTTTAAAACTAACTCGGGGATCTTTGTACCAGATATACCATGACTGGGCTGAAGGTCAGGCGAGCAGCTCTGTGTTTCTTCCTGAACCACCCAGTCTCATCACAGCCACCTCGATTATGTTTCAGCCCTGTCGCCTGTCCTGCCTGGTACCCTCCTCTTGTCAGGGAGAGGCGTTCTCAGGGTCCATTTGGGGCAGGTTTGTATTGCTGAGCTGTGGAAAAAACAGCCGTGGCAGAGGCAAAGGAGAGAGCCTGTAATAAGAAAGCATTCTTTCCATGGCCTCTGGTTTTCGTGTCCCGTATTTCAGTTTGAAACCATGGTATTTTGAACTATGACTCACCAATTTTGCTTTATTGCTGATAGTCTGTGGTTGGTAAATTTTATGAGTTTAATCAGTCAAGCAGCTATATGCAAAGTAAAGCTAAGCAGATGACAGTTTTTAATTTCTGCCCAGGAATAGGAATAGATAATGTAATGAGACTTTGTCATGTCCAAAAGCACGTAAATGAATCTGACATTACAGGCATGGCCATTGCACACGCACACACACACACACACACACAAAGCAGGATTTCCTGCTTTTGTTTATATTGTTTCCCATGTAGTTTGTTTATTGCTGTGATTTGTTTCTTCATCAGGTGGACGCACTGGGCTGGGGCCTTGCTGCAGAAATCAGCTGTCTCGTGGGACCTGCAGAAATGCCTGAGCGCAATCAGGGGAGAGAGCCCAAGGGATTCAGTGTGGTCACACAGAGCGGCGAGAGAGGAATCTCCCCTGCAGGGCCCTGTGGAGGATTATACCCCCCCACGGATGCCCTGATAATCTCATAATCCCTAACCTATGACTTGCCTCTGATCTCCTCTCACTCCAAATTATTTAGACTTCAAGTAAGAGGAAGTTTAGAGAAGAACAATTATTAAAAGCCATTTCCATTAAGCTCCTAAAACATTTTTTAGCCAGTTTAACAGAGCAGTTAATGAGAGCAGCAGAGGAGACCTTTGGAGGGTAGCATAGATGTCTTCAATCTTTCTGCTCTGTTTTTCTTATCTCCACCACATCTGCTGAAGCAAACAAGCGAACAAGATGTGTTTCCAGTATGCACTTAACACTTTACATGCTATAGTTGAAAAAGTGGATAAATGCTTTATTTTTCATTGATTTAACAGTTTTAATTGATGAGATACATATGACATGAAATGTCCCCCCCACATACACAGAGACAGACTTGTAAATGATGGCTTGGTTACTACGCAAAAGTAGATTCACTTCACCACTTTTCTGCGCAAAAAAGTGGATTATTCTATTACAGCCCCGCAGTAAGCCTGTTATACTACAGTGACAGGACAGTTAGTGTATCCTTTCTGGTTCTGCCTTTTTTATGGACTTCAAAAGATAATTTCAAATTAAAATAACCTAAAGTGTAAAAGAGACTGGTATCAGTTCTTTACAAATAGATGTAATTGTTGTTTTTATTTTATTTTGTTATTGACAAAGCTCTAAAATATGCATTATTCTGCTTTATGTACCTATTTTTATACAGCTTCTGGGTAAAAGTGAAGTTTTACATAGTATTTTTCCTTATTGTTTTTAAAATGTACTATTTAAAATAGTTGCCATTTGCAAAACAGTCCCCTTCTTTTTGTCTCTTCCCCCAAAGTATTGCACTTCCTTTTGTTCTATCAGGATTTCTTTATAGTATGAAAGAGAGAAGAAAAATATGCACGTTCCAGTAATAACAATGATAATACTAATAATTTCTTTTTCATGAAAACTGAAAAGCTACAATTAGGCAAGACCTGTAAAAACAAACCTTGTAAGAATATTCTAAAGCAGAGAAGAAACATCACCAAACAGGGTTTTTTTCATTTAGCAGAAATGAGGGAATGTAGCTTGTCAGAGGAGAAGTACAGTTGGAATTCATTACCACACATCACTGAGTGGCTCCTTTTCTCCTTCTAGGCTATTTTTGTCTTTTCTATTTGAACTGCATGTTTTTTGGGGTGACAGTTGTTTTTTACTGTCGTTTCAGCTCAGGGCTTTGGACAACATGGCTCTGATCTCAACTGGGGTCTCAAGGTGTCGCAGTAAGATAATTTGTAATGGGTAAAATGACAAACATCCATCATTATTTCCAGCAATTTTTTTACAAGGCTATCAACAGAGCTATTTGAAAACTGTCCCAACTGTTTGGCTTTTGAAGGCAGATTTAGCCCTTCTGGACTGACGTTTTTGCAATATTTCATATGAAGATTTGTGCACAAAACTGTGCTGTGACATTAATAATTGGAGTAACTTTTGTCATTTTACAAATCTAAAGTAATAAATGTCATCACCACTAAACTGTAATTCACTTAATGGTGTCACATCCTTTTAAAGTCACTAGTACTCTGGATTATATTCCTTCCTTGCTGATATATTAGAACCATGATATAAAAATGCACTGTTGACTTCGCAGGAAAATATCATTAAAAGAGAGTGCTGTATCTCTGTTACCCCTTTGACCTCTCCCTCCCAGCCATAACTAGTTTCCTGTAGCTGTATTCTTCCTCTCCTAAAGCAAATGTAACTCATCTACTTGCACGATTTGCGGAATCTCCTATTTCAAAAAGTACCTGGTTTTGCTTAGAGTGGCCTTGTCGCCGTGCGATTGAAAAATCATCCTAAACACTTTATCAAAGATCAAACAAATGCAACCTGCGCTTACCATTAGCTAAGTATGTGGCCTTATGTGTACGTCATCCCTTCACGTATTGGGCCAGTGAGCTCAGTATCACCCCTGATCAGCACTGGAGCACCCACAGGTGTAATTAGACTGCAACATGTCTGTGTAACTGACTTTGAGTTTAGCAATAGATAGGTATGGCGATGGCCTTGTTGCTTTGTTGCTGTGGTAAAGACCGGGCTTTTAAAAAGCACAAAAGAAATTAAGAGTAACTATGACAAACTAGAGGACACGGTCGATGCGGAGCTTATGAACTCTAATTTAAATTAGGGGCTTCTATGTGAGATTTCAAACTCCAGTGTGAATGTAGCGCTGGGTGCCTTCACTACTGTCTTTCTACTGCCGTATTTGGCTGAAATTCAATGGGATGATGACACAGCGCTGATAATGGAAAGTCATTAACCTGAGGAAATCTCATTCAAATGAAACTAAATGGGGCAATGCAATAGCTAAAGCTTGCTAGAGTAAGTTTTATCTGACTTCTTTTCAGGGAGCTGGAGCTCAGAGCAGTGGAATTTCTCCCCGAGGCAGAACAAAAGAATTAGATGTCATTTTGCAACCCTTTAACTAAAAGTGATTTCAAACCTGAGGACTTCTTGCAGGAGAGAAGGTAATGCTTCTCTCAAAGTAGGATTAGCCAAGGAAGAAGAAAAATGGCTGTGTAAGGAGGGGAGCGGGGAGAGAGAGATTCAAGAATATTCAAAAAAGGATCCAAAGGACAACTACCGCCTCAAATCACACACTGTTCAGATAGAAAAGACAAAAAGATTCTGACATATCCAAAAAAATTGGAGGAAGGAAACAGAGGCATGTGTGTTTATTATTTTGTCTAGCTCTGTATCCTTCCTGTGCTAACTGAACTAGAGGATAATTGTATTTAGAAACCCATATAGATCTTGGGCATCTGTTAACTTTCATCTGTCCTGTATCACCGAAGAGTAACATGTAAATCCAGCATGCTGCAGGCTAGATTTAAGGAATTCAGTGTGTTTAAATCACTGTGGTGTCTGGAAGCTTAGGACAGCCTAGGGGCCATTTAGCCCCATTTCTGTAAAGAGATAAAAGATATCCATATTTTATCTAAGAAGTGTGTCAGAGGTGCCAAGGATGGGACAAAGACCAGTAGACCAAGAGAAGATGAAACTCACGTGTCTATCCTTGAGGTCCCAATACAGCAACCTGGTTAGGCTTAGCCCCATCAGAGCTGAAACAATAACCAAGAATAATAGGAGAAATATATATTCATAGTCGTAAGTGAGCTTGCAAATTGCATTCTTCTTAAGCTCTTGGCCTCAGACCAGAACTTTTTCATTTAAATGATATATTGAAATACCACTTCCCCCCCCACTCCGCCCCGCTGATTAATTGACAAAAGCCTCATACTGGAGTGCAAAGTGTGAACAGTTGAAAAAATAGACACATTTTGAGTTTTTCTAAGCTAGTTCCTTTGGAAATAAAAGTTCCACTTAGTCAGAATTAGCTCTGAGTTTGGGAAATTTTAGGCAAAAGCCCCATTAAGCTTGCTTTTTCCATCTCCTACAAAGATTTTTCCTACTTGGCCGTGACTCCACTTCCCTATCAATTACTCCTTCTTGGCGAGCTGAGCTGGTTTAAAATCTTGTATATTGACACCAAGGGAACTCATCCATAGAGGAAGGGAATGTGGGATATACAGAAGCTAGTCTTCAGAAAGCAAGTGTCAGTGCTTCTCAGTCACATTAGTAATTTTTTTCTGAACTAGAAGCTTCTAATGTTTGTCTTAGCCTCTAGTCATTAAATGGATCAAAGAGGAGGATTGGAGGGGACAATGCTTATCGAGGCGCTTGAGCACTGAAGCACACGATCATCAGTTGATCAATTGATCATCATATTGCCACTCATGCCACTCATATTACGGAACTAAATATAGGTGGCAGTGTTCACATCACTTAGCGTTACCTGACCATCTCTTGCTGTGAGAGAGGACACTACCATTATTGAGTTGTGAAACCAGACGTTGAAGTATTTCAAGAAGGAGGCACTTCTTACACATGCACAACTTTTACAGTGTCCTTCCTTCTTGTTTTCGCATTGTCTACATGGAGATGCCTCTCCCCCCGTGGTTATGCTCTCACGTGTAGTGTGTACACACTGAGGGGCTCCGTTGAGGCTGCCAGTGCTGGTTGCTTCTGTAGCTGGAGCTAACTTACACATCTCTGCATGGCATAGCAGTCTACCAGACAGGAAGGTTTCTGGGCAGTGCTCAGACACCCATTTCATCTGCAAGTGTAATACTGGGCGTAAGATGTAATGTGAAGGGCTCAGAAACCCCCTCCTGGGACACAGGTGTCCCCTCCTATCACCACACACACACACACACAAGTAGCAGTTTTCTTCAGATTTTTTCAATGCTTGTGTAGAGGTAGGTGCCACAACATGGCCTTGGAAATCTTTTTAACGGAGTCATGAATGCAGTTTAATTTTAGATTATTCTAAAGCAGATCTCTGCCTTAGTGACCTGGATATTTGTTAGTGCTGTTTTTTGCTCTGTCATCTAAACCATTTTAAGTGGTAATTTGCTCTCATGTAATTCGCTCAGTGCAGAAGAGAAGAGGCTTCCTCTTCCCTGTCCTTTGACCTACCGTTGATTTCTACTTCCAATTACATCTCATGCTTTGTAGTGGGTTTTGATTTATTGATGACATTTGTTCTGTGATCTTTCCATCTTTCTAACATTTAATGTCAGGGTGAAGACTTTCACGGTGTTGGGAACCTGCAGCCTCAGTCCCGATGTGAATTGAAGGGAGGGGAGTGTGTGGCGGGCGCAGAGGGAATCATCCTTCTCATGCTTATGCTGGTGGTGAGCTCAGGATGTGGCCCCGCACTGCGTATTGTGGGAAACAGGGAAAGCCAACGGCATAAGTCCCCGTTAGGCCACAATTCCTGTGCTGCTGCTGCTGCTACTGCAGTGTTAGCATCGTTACTTTTCTGTTGTAGTGCCACAGCTTCTTTTCAGCTCCTAAAATGCGTTGCATGGTGCCAAAGAGGAGAAGAGGACCTTCAGCACTGCAAAGGGAAAAAGCTCAAGAATGCAAGAAAGAAAATAGAACAAGCGCAGGGAAGGGCCCCCAGGGCGGTGGGGCTGGATCACTTGACCTGTGAGGAGAGGAGGAGTGGGGGAGCCGGGCTGGGTCAGCCTGGAAGAGGGTACAGCTTCAGGACTGTGTCTCCAACTTGGTGCTGGAGACTCAAACAGAAGTCACACTTGCTTTCTCCACAGTCCCATTCAGGTGTGAGCACAAATCACTGCACTCTTTGGGGCACTCCTGTGCTGGTGCCCCAGATGCTGATGCCACACTCTACCAAGGAGATGGAGGCCGAGACCAGCCCCTCTTCTGGCAGGCTTGCAAGAGGCAGGAGGTGGAGGTGGCCTTTCGCGCTCTACAGGATTTCTCCTCTGTGTAGAGGAAAGTCTCTGCATTGTTGTCTCCAGGCTACTTTGTATCCCCTTGCTGCAGGGGGCTGTGCTTGGCCAACGGATTGTATACGTCCTGTATGCTAGTCCCTTTTCAGGATAAGTTTCTTTCTGGATGAATGAAGAGCCATTGGGCCTAAGGGAGGGCTATATTTTAATAAAATCAGAGCTGTGTTCCCCAAAGCTGAGGAGATGCTGACCTTCACCAACCCTCTAGCCCAATGGTCAGGACATCAACCTTAGAGTGTGAACAGAGGAAACGACCCAACAGACCAGCTGGGTTGTGATCTCCGCTTCAATGAGTAAGTAAGAGTACTAGAAAGGCCCACAAGAGATATCCCTCAGTGTGTCTTACAGCCCACTGTTTAGGCCCAGCTGTTTGCAGAGGGGTTATGGTAATTTCCACTATTTGATTAAAATATAAGGTCCCACAAACCAGGTGATGCTTCTAACTGTGAGGATATATTAGGATGAGACCTCCCCTCTCCTGTTCTGTTTTGCCCATTTCTCTTTCGAAATATAACCAATCAAACAATATAGTTTGTTTTGGAATTGATAAGTTTCCATTTCTTTGGCCTACAGTGAGTTGAAATGAGTTCAGCTTTCAGGTAGCGATTTCATAGGTACTCTACTCTAAGAAAGAGGTGAACATGGCTTGTTTTATCACTCATCTTTTTTACACTCTGAAGAGCCTCACAAAATGACTCAGCATGGTGATGCCAGGGCCCCGTGGGGGCTGGGGACTCCCTGGGGGCCGGGAGCATCAGGGCCTCCTCATGGTGGGTGATGGCAGGGCCTGGCAGCCAGGGCCTGTCCCAGCCCTAGCCAGGCACAGGGCAGCCGGGGGGCACCGGGGCAGCCCCAGCCCCGGGCATTTGGCACCTCCCTGGGGATGGGGATGGGCCGAGGCTGGGATGGGCTGTCAGTCCACGGGTGAGGGTCAGGATCAGGCCTGGTGAGGGGGCCTTGGGTGAGACATGGCCCTGGGACGGCCGCACGCATGCCCTCAGGACGCTGACCATCAACGTGGTCAGTGTGTGCTGGACTGTCAATAAGTGTCTGGTGATAAATTGTAGATAGAGAAGTAGCGGCGTTTCCCCATTTCAGGTTAAACCCAGATATGGATCAGAGCCTTGCACGTCCCGGGTTGCGTTATGTCCTGAGCAAACTTAGTGCTGGCTGTGGGCCAGGAAGTAATTTTCCAGCCATTTTTCCAGCTGCAGACTGGAGTGCCTTGAATGTAGCCTTTATACTCCTCTAACATCAGGCCCTGAAACAAAGACTATGTGTGCTCTACAAAGACGTTTTGTTATAACTAGATGGATTGTATTTACAATTGGGATTACAGTACATGGGAATCAAGATACAGAAATATAAATGAAAAAACCTCTTTCTGATGATACTGACTAAAATAACCCCCTTAGGAATTGCCATATACTTACATAGTCATCATGTGGCTTACTGGGAAAGTTGAATGTATTAGTCTCGTAAGGGTCCCGGCACATCTGCAGTTATACCC
Source organism: Phoenicopterus ruber ruber (assembly GCA_009819775.1). NCBI lineage: Eukaryota > Metazoa > Chordata > Aves > Phoenicopteriformes > Phoenicopteridae > Phoenicopterus > Phoenicopterus ruber. Next base: position 137,483,779 of record CM020215.1, read on the forward strand.
ATGAGTCTGTTTCAATATAGTACAAAAAAATGCTATGCATGTTTAGAGCCACATTAATTTTAGAGTTGCCATAGAAATTGCTGGCATCTCAATACTTAATTTCATTTCACAACAGGACAAAATCCAGACATTTCAAAACCTTCCTTAGAATGGAAGTTCTAAAATTCTTAGGAAAAAATATTATTAAAAAAAAATAAATCTGGAGTTCATTGAAATGTTTTATTTTGCTTATTCAAAGCATCACAATGGTTTGTGTTGATTCATTTCAACACTGAACTGCAGATCACGACTGTGCATTGTCTTGAGGGAGCTGTAGTACCGAATCTCATTCATTCCCACACTGTGAGCAGGGTCCCTGGCTTGACTCCATCTTCTGTAAAGTACTCTGAATCACAGGGCTTCCAAGATAAATCCTACAGTTTTGTTCAGAAAGTGTTATGTGCATTACAGGAAACGGATAATTTCGGCAAAAGCACAAGAGAAAGGAAGTCCACAGCTGTAGACCACAGAAGGCATAAAACATTAGGAAACGGTCGCTATGCGTTTGCTTATTCATGTCAACTCCAAGAAACCCCCCAAAACAAACCAACCTTTGGAGTCATTCAGACCACAAACACTTTCTGATTTGTATCCAACCACCCCAAAATGAAGTATTTCACTTTGATTTTTATGAACTTCTTTTTAAAAATAAAAATCCTGCAACATAAGGCTCTTTAAAAAGCATCCAATACAAAACATCAGGTGACAGAGGAGACTTACAGCCTTTACTTCTGTCCAGGACTTCTGACAGGAAAATGGATGAAATGCTCTTAAACTCAGGAGTGGGAACTTCAGCTCTGGGGAAGCATCCTTCTCTACTCCTGCCTCTCCCTGTGCTGCCTTTGGTGCTCCTTTTTTGCTGCTGCTCAGCTGGAGGCTGCTGCCTGCCATGGTGGAGGGGTGTCCTAGCCCATGTCAGTCCAAATGACTCTAAGTCCTGTTATTTAAGGTATTTAAATAACTTGACTCATTTTGAGTGAAGCAGGTGAGAGAGCCTTTGATGGGGCTGACGGATGGGATGGCTGGTGGATTGCGTGGAGAGGCAATGGTAAGCAGCTAGGAGCAGGGTTTGAAACTTCTTCGGCTGGCACAGGTGCAGCTGGGAGAAAACCACTTGTAGCCTTATTTCACCGAAGTACAAGGTATGTTTCTGCTGATTTGGTCCACAGTTTTAAAAGTTCTGCTTTTCTAGCTTACTTTATCACTAGGTTCTCCAAAATGAATAGGATTGTTTGAACAAAATACGTACTTGCACCGAAAAAAAGACCCAGTGAGTGAATGTTGACACATGGTGCCCTTCTGTAAGTAAGTTGTAGGGTTTTTTTTTTTTTTTTGATGTGAGTAAATCTGCTGTGCATGCTGATGTGACTGTCTTCACTAAAGATGAAATGTAAAGTGATTTTAAAAAGTTGCTAAGCATACTTAGTGCAGTGGGCTTCTGTGAGTATCCAGAGCCCCTGCAACTGGGCTGTTCCTACTGGTGGACAAATACAGACTTAGGCGAGAAACCTCAGGAATCTTAGGTTACATCAACTAAATGGGGAGCTCACATACAAAGGTGAAAAACTCCACTTCTCAGACCAGAAGAGGTTTCCCATTTTGAATCCAAATCAGTCTGCAGATGCTGACTACATTTTCTGAATATGTTTTAGTAAAGACTTTTTTTTTTTTTAAATAAACTGTTGGAAAGCATGCATATCAGCTACTTTTGCAGAATCAGGCTCTTGCATAAGGAAGAAGCCTGCCATTTATATCAATAAATGTTATTTTCTTTCAGAGAGTAAGGTTCTGTTAAGCACAGCCATTCAGGTGATCTTTTGCAATTTGGAGAACTGCATAATCCTAATATTTATTAGTGTGCCACTGTCAGATAAAAATATTCCTTATATGGATAAGACATCTACAAGGAATGTATACTTTTAATAACTACAGTACTCACTTTGACAAATACCAGTTGCATTTGAGTATGAGTTTGCAGACCCACCGGACTGTCCAGGGCCTTTCAAGGTAGTCGCCGTAATTGATAGTTGGTAGGGGAGAAGAAGCAGAATTCCTTTACGTCTCAATTGGACTTAAAAAAAAAATAAAACCTCAACATCAGATGATTTAGACTAGTTTTTGTGTTTTATCAGCTGATGATAATGTACACCATAAAATCTAATTCTGGGCATTTTAGTATTCTCTATGAGCCGGAAAGATTGGAACATATCATATAATACTCAGTGCTCTGAGGTCATAGAAATGAAAAAGAGAGTAAGTGCTGGAACTTAAAAGAGTTTCAGAAGAGTGTACACTCCTAAGCAGGTCTCTGTTTTGTCACCTGATTTCTTCAGTGTAGCCTGCCTTGTTACACGCTTCCCCATATGACCCTATAAATACGCAGCATCTTGTGAACTATTTTGCCTCATTCTGATGCCTCGTTGTACCATGACAGAAAACTACCAGTAAGACCAGGACATCTCCCGACCCCGGGAAGCACTGACTCCAGAAATCCGTTGATTACTATTTTTGCATAGTTGTCTTTTCCTTTGTCTACAGCGATTTGGGTTGCTGTTTCATTCCAGCCCTATGAAACACAGCATATTCTTTTGTGTGTCATGTAGTAATTGACCATATTTTTCATTTGTGGTATTTCCTTTTCTTTTCTTTTTTTTTTTTTTCTTCAAACCTAAACTATTACTGTGTGCAGAAAAGTGTATAGCTGGAAATGTTGTTAGCGTTGTAGGCAGCTGGATGTTTCTGTCATTACAGCAATGACTTGGGATTGAGGCAGTGCCACAGACTTCTTGCTTACTGGGGGAAATCTGTTGCCTGGCCTCTCCCTGCCCGGCACATTGTAGCCTCCTCTGCTCCTTCTCTTGTCTGTGTTGGGTATAAGATCTTCGAGGTACGGGCTGCCTTTGACTAAATATTTGGACAAGATAAAACATGATGCAATCTAGATATTTTTTGGAACCTCTAGGAACATAATCGTGTAAACAAGACCGCTTTAGATGAATCAGGATTTTATCATTTAGCAATTTACTGGCATGCCCCAGTGCGGGGCTGAAATGCAATTTTCCTTATGCCATATGCATGCTGCAGAGTCATTGTGACAAATTGTTCAGGAGCTGGAGCTTTTCCCCTCCACAGAAGAAATATTGAGCTAAAATGAAGGCCAGTAAATGCTTAATTACTGATACTAAACCATCTTTCATATATATACTGTGAACGTGAAACATATTGGACGGAGCTGCTGTCTGGCGCATTTTCATAATATGTGAAACTGGTAAATCAGAAACAGATGGAAGTACTGAAGTGGGAGAATTGCCCTATTCCCTAATTAACTTGGTAACAATGCAGAAGAAGGGCAATATTTGGGTTTTGGGGAAGACCGTTGGGTCAATATTCTCCCAGATAGAAGGTGGATAGCTAGGACATGAAAATTATTAACCAGGATATATATACATTATTATATTACCCATTCATATTTATGAAGGAGAAGCTTATAGAACAGCTGTCGTTATGGTTCTCTTCCACGTCATTATTTCTTGAACCATCAGATATTCTGCTCTAATGCATTGTATAATGTGATTTTGCATATCAGAACAATGCCAGACATAAAGCTGGAAGAAATTAGTCTTTTTTCAATGATTTACTGAAAAAGATGGTTTCCTGAAAAAAACTTATGAATTGGAGGTGAATTGGATCGCTACTTTTGGCTATTAAAAATGAGTCTAAAACAACAAAATGGTTGAATGTCCCTTTGGACCAACTCATTCTTCATCTGGGAGAGCTGGATTCAAATCATTTTGTGCCTTTAAAGACACACCTCTGGACTATTCAGCTGTGTAAACATGCGTGTACAAACTTTTGCTCTCCTATTGTTACGGTTCTGCTTTATGTACGTGGTTAGAGGTGCAGCTGACCGGGAACTAGAAGTCCGGTGTCTCACGCCTTGCATAGTCCTTCGGCTAGAGCAGAACTGGGGACGCATACAGCCTCGGGGCCGGAGTTTCCTCATACTACCTGTGGCCGCATCACCTTAAGACCCCTGCCAGTAGCCTCAGGTGTTATTCTCACCCGCTTTTGGCTGAAAAGACTAAGCATGATCAAACCTAAAAAGATTGCAATAGAAGGGAAGCAATCCAGCATATATCCTATGGCTTGGTGGCTAAAATCCTTTTCTGGGAGGTAAGAGATGTGAACTCAAACTGCCACAGGCAGGGAATAAGATGGACCTGGATCTCTTAAGCCCCAGGCAAAGAGTCTAAAATTCACTGAATTACTGAGCAAGATTACAGCTACTAAACAGCTTTCTAAACTTAAACCTTCTGCTCTTTTGCCTTTCTTACAAATGCCTTTCAAAAACGTTTTTTTTTTTTTTTTTTTTAATTGCATGGAAAACCTTCCAGTGTTCCATCCACCTTCTGGTTTTTGCTTTAGTTGGCAAGAAAAAGGAAGCTTTTAATTCATTTTGATCCAAACCAAAATGCTTTATTTACATGTTTTCTTCTGGCTTCAGATCTAAAATTCCAAATATTCTAACAGTCCCAACCTTAGCAAATATGAGAGCACGGGTTTAGTATCATTCCTCTTTCTAAGGCTTTTCCTCTGGGCAAGCTGCTGTATAAGCACACATCAAAGTAAGATTCTGCTCTTAGTAAGATGTATAAGGAGGCTTTGTGATGCATAAATCAACGTTTCTGCAAATGGGGAGAGCATCACGGTGCACCCAGGCGCTCCATTTTGGCCCTCAGAAGCCAAATGCAGTGGGCGTTGTTCAGCCACGGCTGGAAACCTGATATCCCCTGCTAGCTGCAGGACATGGGGCATACTGCACTTATGGAGTCCAGGAATATTTTTTCCTGAGTCATGATTATGTTAAATGCATTTACTAGGTAAAAATAGGGAAAAAAAAGGAAAAGGATTCCATGCAATTACTTTTCTTCTTCATTTTAGAAAAAAAATGCTTATGCTCTGGACAGGGGTGGAGGGTGTTTGCTTTCTAGACTTCCTCTTCTCTCTCTCTGCTCCCTGTCCCCCTAGAATAACTTACAAAATTACTTTCAAGTGAAGCCTGACCCTTCTTTTTGGAATTGGCTTCATGGCACTAGAGCAATTATGATATTTCAAGCCTTTGCTAGCTGTAGGTCTATGGAGCAATTGCTGATAATCTCTGAAGAGCTCCTTGGCATCATATACTTGTGACTGCTGGACAAACCCCTGCAATGGAAGAAGGCTCAGGGGGCAGGCGATGTGCTCATGAAGCTCGGGGAAGAATGTAGGGAGTGACCACAGCTATTGCACATGCAGCTGAACTCATCTCAACACACAGGGGGCTGGAGGGTGGCCTTTGTTTTAGATAAATGGCTATCTCAGTTGAGCGGATCAACTGATCCACTGAGTTTTCCCTGAGTTAATCAAAAGAGCGTGAATGTCTTCTTGAGCTACGAGACCAATGTGGGGAAAGTGTGTACGTGGCTCAGCATAGAGTATAAAAACGGAACAATTAATAAAATGAACTTTGAAGAGAGCAACATGCTTGAACTGGCTTCAACCCGTGTATTCCTTCCCAGTTACTGGGGATGCCCAACATCATCAAAGTGAGCGTAGAGACTGGAGATGACAATCACGTGTGTGGTGATCCAACTGTATGTTGCAATTACTATGTTGTGCTTGTATTCTGATTTCAGCACATTGCTGTATCACTCTGCTAAATTGAAATCCAGTGTAACATCAAATATCTTCAATTATGTAAATGTGGTATTAAACATAAAACCCTCTCTGTGCAGAATATCAAAAAGAACCTGGCCAGAGAGTATTGCACTCTGACACTGCTTCTGGGTTCTCCTCTTTATTTTTTTGCTACTAAATTAAGTTTGCAAAAACTGAAAAACCCATTTGCTGTTTTCCCAATATTACTTTCTCAAGAGCGCTACTGAGGTAGTCAGAAAAAAAGGTTGCAATGAGAAAGGGAAGTGTGCACCATACCAACTCCGCATGAAGATGTGATCCACTCTAAGAAAAGTTCTAAAATGATGATTATTTCAGCTACTCTATTACCCTGCCTGAAACTGCACCACTGTTGCATCTTTGAGAGGAAGCAGAATCTTCCTCAATGATCACCCAGCTTCGTCCCGGAGCAGTAGCTACCCTGCTGGAGGAAGAATGGGCTGGAGGGGCGGCAGAGGGATAGGAGCTCTTCTTCACCTACTTGCTCTTGACGTGTCCATCCACATGAGAACTGATGTAACTTTCATTTGTGTGTGAAATTTTCATGGCTAACCTAATGAACGTAAATGCATGTTTTTTAAATCTTCACAGTTCTTTTGCATCATTAACTTCCCGAATCAATCACTTCTCCTTCTTTACTCATGTTATACGCTAAGCTTTTGGAATAAGAATATTAAAAGCTCAGGAGTCAAGTGTTCAAAAGTTAGGAAAAGTCATATTTAAGGCTCTTTGCATTGTTTACTACATGATGATGTACTGATTTTTGTGAGTTCTTATGATACAATGTTGGGAAAGCGAATGATATGCCACACTTTAATCATTAATTATTAAATATTAACTGTTGACATGCTTTAGTTGTAATTGTTTTCTTAGTCACCATATATCTCTTGTTGAATGTATTTGAAATATGTTTTCAGATATATTGTGCAGATCTTTTTTTCTCCTGTCCTTTTGGACAGAAGACATCTGCCAAGTTCTGAGCTTAGAATTTCTGAGTTCTTGTCACAGCTTTGTTACTGATTTACTGGAAGATATGCCTGTTTCTCACTCAGTCTGTAGATGACGACAACAGTTTTTCCAAAATCTCCTTCACAGTTTAAAAGGATCAATTAACATTTGAAGATATAAACTGTGTAGGAGAGAAAAGTAAAGTATTATTATTTGGAAGTCTTTTAAATATTATTGCTCACCAGAGGTAATTAGAAAATGATGCATCCAGACCTGTACTGAACTGTTCCTGGACAAATCTCTAAAAGAAATAGAGTTCTGATTTTCTTCCAACATTTTATGACTTACAGAAAGTTTTGTATAATGCAGGAATATGATTTTAAAGTTAGAACAACTTAATGTCTTCATAAACACTGTACTTTGTTTGACATATTCCAGTCAAATTGTTTCAAATAGGACTTTTTCCTAAAGAATTAAGTGAAATTAAGCTGAAGCTGGACATGGTTCTAGAATCCCTACTGGAAAACAGTGATCCATAATTGTGTTTCAACTACTATTTCCTGCAGGGCCATATTTTAAATCACTGAAAATCTTACTAGTATGTACTTTGGTGTATTTGGTAGTGAAATATCCATGTGGAAAAAGTGATTGAAACACCCTACCTCCTGATTTCTCAATTACTGCTTCTTTCTGACAACTCCAGACCATTTTTAGTGTACTACAAGCTTAGTTACACTGTATTGCCACATTATTCTCTGCAGATTTATGTTCCTTTAATGGTCTTCCAAAGGCCAAGAGGCAACATTTGGCAATATTTACGTTATGTGGTGGTCACATCTGTTCAAGGAAGCATTTCAGCTACCACACTTACTTTGTGGCAAGAATAAGAATGACACTCAAATTATTGTACAAAAACCAGATATAAATAAATGTGTTCAATAAGCAAATGAAACACATGGAGTTATATATGCAGGGATTTGACATGCTAGGATCCCTCACTCCCACTTTATTTTCTGAAGCTGTTGAGTCAGACAAAGTTTAAAATAATGTTAAGTAAGTCTTTAAGACTTTGGAGGCTTGGCAATGCTAAGTCCTGAAAATTTAGTCTAATGTCAAGCCAGCTGTGGTCAGCCGTCACCAAAATTGCTTTTCCCTGAACTACTCATTTCAAATGCCAGCTGGCCAGCAACCAGCATATACGTAATGCATTGTGTATTGACATTGTGTAGCTGATATGGAGCTCAACATGATTTTCAAGACAAACTTGGGAAACATCCCAAATTATATCCTAACACCACTGAAAAGATCAGACTACTGAAATGGAAATAGCTCCACAGCATAACATAGCTTTTACTTGATTGTGTAAATATTAAGAGAGCTTTAAAATTATGCCCAGAGATAAGTTCATTTCATTTAAGACCCGCGTTAGCTCTCTGAGCAAAAAAATCTCACAGCTTATTTGCTTTACGCCTGGCCTGAAAAGGAAATACTTGTACAGAAATATTTGTTTGAGTGTCTGTCAGGGAAATCTAGCTCTTCCGTAATACAGGATGCTGGGAGTTCCCAGGCATAAGTGTGGCAACCCTCAACCCTAGCTCCACAGCTAGTACCTCTTCACAAGCACTGCATGACACAGAGTGGATGTACCCACTGTACCATTCTCTGGGGCCATCTAGAAGTGACTGAAATGAAGACCTGAGAAGCACCCAGGATTGAAGTTCTGGCTCTAAGTGTGCGCAAGACTACACTCATTTCCTTGGAAAGGCCCACAGGCTGGATGAGAGCTTCCACATGTTTTGACCAGGCCGAGCCAAGAGATGAGGTTGTACCATAGTACGCACCCACCACATAGGGTAGACACCACCCCACTTTGCCTCCAGGGACTACAGTCCGAGATAAACGTGGCCACTGTGGTTCAGCATCCAATTCTTCTCTCTCGCCTGTGTATATGTGACACACTACAATGGAAATAGTTTGTTATCTCCAGGGAAGGCAGACCATATTGAGAACAAATGATCCGAAGATGAATTAGGTCCGACAAGCTGTGTTAGATATATGGTTTTTCTAAGTGCATGTTTTTATGCAAAGTGTTTACAAATGGCAATCTTTCACACCAATCCTATCTTCACTTGATGGAGCATTAAAGATTTTCTCCAGGCTCTGTATTATTTGTATTCCCTAAAGGTTTAACAAGTTTACATGAATGTCTCTTTGCCTGGAATCATAGTTGTTTTTTCCCAGAATAATGAAGCTGTTTCACAATCACTGGCAGACATGAGGCCAATAAGATAACATTTCCCACATACTTCACATTCCAGCGTCTTGGAAGGGAGCTTTTAGATATGGCTTCTTAAAAGCAGTTGGAGGTTTGAATTAAAATGTCTCTGAATGTGGCTCCAAGTCTCAGTCAGTCCATTTCTTGAAACACTGAGTAATACTGATGCGTTGATAGAATATGTCTATACACATCCATTAGCAAAAGTCAACACCTGTTCAATAAAAAGCAAGAAACTCTTGTACACAGCTGCAACAGTAAAAAAAGCTCGGAAACCTAAAAGGTAGAAACTCTATTTTCCAATAACAAATTAAAGTGGGTGTTTCTTTTTTACTTGCCCTTGGCCAATCTAGCACAAACCTTCCCAAGGAGTAGGAGTTCATATGCAAATTCCCAGTCTCCTCGTGCTGTCATTCATCCATTAATCTGGCAATTTATTTTTTTCAAACAAAAAATACATTTCTGTTTTCAAAGGGGAAATTGCCTCATCATCCCTGAACAAACAAAGGAGACTAGTGGTGGGGGTTTTTTTAGTGTAGTAAGGTAGAACTTGGTGAAGCATAAGGTTTTTCCTATTAGGCATAAGATTCTGCATCTTGAAGAGCCTATATACTGGCAATACTGGCAATCCAGAGAAAGTATTTATATTTCCTCCAGAGTGCACTAGAGAAAAATACTGGTCATTCCATTTGTGCACGGATAGCGACCATTTCAAAGCAGCCCTTTTCAAGGTAAAACGTTATTAGAATGGCTCATGAACTTACTGTGTGCTTTGTGACTTTATTTTCTTAAAACTTCTGGATTCTTATGGCGTGTGAGAATCTCACATACATGCGGATCTGCATCCCTTCGAATCCGATGCTGCAGGTATATTGCAATGCAGAGGTACTGCATGAAGCTCTACCTTGCTTCTCCTTCATCTTTGTAACGTCAAAGTACTTACACTTGTGCCTTTGGTGCGGCTGAACGCTGTCAGGTGGGGCCCATTCTTCTTCAGGGGAGGTGTTATGTTTCATTGTGGTGATTTGGCTTAGTAAGGTAGTTAGGCTTTTACTGCGGTTTTTCTTTTCCTGTTTTTTAATGGTGATATGTGTTTACTTTAGAGAGACCAAGGTCAAAAAAAAGTGTGCTTTGCTGTGGTCAGCTGTTAAGTTCCTGAGGAAGTTCATTGCATGGTCTGTGCACTATCCCCAGGAGAGCTCTCCCCTGCAGAGAGGCAGGCGTTACCCTCTGCTACAAAATTCCTTTCTGCTTAAGCTGAGATGTTAGCTGCAGCTCTCACTCTAGAGTTTTAGCTCAGCTTTTGGATTTGCTCAACTTGAGCCACTAAGTGCCTTGAAGGTTTTGCTGTTGCGTAGATAGTCTGTGGGAAGTTCATGTCAAAAGCTGATGCAAGCTTGGTGCAACCCATCTAGCCTGTGCTGCTGAGGAGAAAGCTCTCCATCAACAACAGTCCTCTGCAATTTATTGTTAGTTGATGTCTTTTCAACAAGTAGGGGAATTCTAGCAAAACACAATGAAACAGTTTTACCAAACTGCTAAAAAGTAGGCTCATTCATTTTTTTCTGAAAGCTCAAAACCTCATGAATTCTGTAATGCTTTTGAGTAATGAAACAGGCAGGGATATTGCATGGCATCTCTGTGCAGAAATGTTAAGTCTAGAATCTGACGGAATGAGTCAATGCAGTGCCAGCTTGGGCTAAAGCCAACCATAGGGAGAACCAAGGGCCTTGGGTGGATGGCCACCTCCAGGCTGCAGACCGGGTAACTCAGGACACTCAAGCTTTTTCTGGGGGTAGTATGGGGAAGAGAAAGACTCTTTTTGCAACAATGACAAGAGACCTTACTTTCTAGGTCATTGTCTTCCACTAGAAGGCAGTTGACTCTGAGGTTTCCAGACAAGACATACAGCCATCTGGGCAAAGGAAAGACTGTTTGCTACTGTGCAATCAAGAATAAAAGAGTGCAGGAGTCAAAGAGTACATAAGAAAATGTAAGCCTGCTTCTGCAACGTGATGAGGAGGCCACTTCCCGCTGAAAGTCAGTCATGCAGTTGGGTTAATCCCTGCTTAGCTTCAGAGTTGCGTGCCTCTGAGTAGGGGCAGAAGCCCAAGGTAAGTCAGCTCATGTGGTCAAAGTGGAGGCAGTGGTTGAATTTTAGATACTTCTGGGAGTTAAGTGTTATTTTACGTGGGTTATCTAAGGCTTTTAGGAAAGGAAAGGCAGTGAACTTAACTTAAGCTCCCACTGTCAAAAATGGCAAGTCCTGCTCTCATCTTAATGATCCTACCACTTCCCTTGCCTTGAATACGTGAGTGGAGACAGCTCATCAGCTCCCTCTTTCCATACAACATAATCCACCTGGGAAAGTTTGTGCTGGCCTGATGAACTGGATTGGTTTATGGAAGGTCCAGTGAGCCCCAAAGCTGGTACAAAGACTAAGGTGGGACCGTGTAGCTGAGAGTGTGGGAGAGGAAGAGAAAAAAGAGGGACAATTTGGAGGGAAGGTACATTTACCTATTTCAGAGCCATTAGATACACTGCACAGCTAAGGTAACCACAACCTAAGACACAGGCTGTGACTTGATGAACTTTTTAAGCAGGTGTGAAACAGCACTGTAGTCAAAAGAAGCAGCCATGGTTTTTCCTCTGCCTTCTAGTCTGGCCTCTCCAATGCCCTTCCCTTGTGCTGGCAGCATACATGTACCTGCAAAACAAACCGGAGGGAACTGCTCAGCTGAAAACTGACTAGACAGCAAAAGGCTATTTTTTAGCTTGTTATCACAGATAGATAGTAACTAAGGAACAGTAATCATATACACAGAAGATATGCTCCCACTAGGGAAAGAGTCAGCCACAGAAGCGGTGCCCCAGCGCAGCGCCTCAAAAGTGAATGGTGAACACCGTATATTCAGAAGCAAACAAGCTCTCACCAGTGTGAAGCCAATTCATCCTGATGCAGCTTTGTCTGTCCACTGAATGCAAGACCAGAGAAGGATTAAGGATGCTCTGTGCATACCAGGTCGCTGCGGTTTTCCCTCCATGTGGAAAACAAGGGGGGAGAACTGTTGCTTGCTTGAATATACTTGCTGCATTTATTTCCTTTGGGCTACTTCCAAATGGGGAGCAATATGGCTACTGGTTTTTGACTTCTCCCACATCTCCTTTTCCCAGGAGGTTGTGCATAAGGCTTTTCTCCCAGGGTCTATGAGGACTTATGTCTCTTATAGACATAAGGCCTCTGTCCTCCATTCGTTACTGTTTATGAGGGTACACAAAACACATTTCAGCTCTTTCCCACTTCTTTTGGTTTGTATATAATTTGCTTTGTCTTCTTCCACTTGCCTGCTGTAAATGAGTGGGCTCTGGGGCCTCTGGGAACAGAGGCTTGCTATACTGGTGCAACAGGTGTAGCCCAGCAGGCTCCCTCTGACACAGGCACATTTTCTGTAGGGCTGCTGGCACCACGGGTGACGCTGGCAATCACTCCTGTTACATGTTCCAGCTCTTGCTGCCAATTTTTGGCTGTCCTGCATGCAGAGTTGCTATTGCCCCTAGTTGTTGGGCACAAGAGTGGATGCAATGTAGCCCGGGGCGTGTTTTGGAGTTGGGAATTCCTTGGCTACTTGGCTTTTTTCTGTCTGCCACACGTTGCATGAGGGCAACTGACATTTAAAATGTGAAAACATCCCAGAATATTGAATCTAAACCCCTACAAGTCTCAAGAACTCGGGTTTACTGGGCCGGCTTAGTTTTTTTCTGGAATTTTATCGCTCAGGTTGAAAAGGCCCTTAAAATGGAGAGTTTCCATTTCAATTCTCATGTGAATGGTAACGTATTTTCATAAAAGCGCTCACAAGATAGCCACAGATGCTGATCGTCATAGACTCAGGCTGCCAGGGCCCAGAATCACACTGAAAATGCTTGGAAGCTTTCAGCGCTTCTAAATTTGAGCTGAGCCTCTTGCTCTGAAGCATCTTGTAACCCAAACGCTGAGCCTTTGACAAGAGATATACTCGTTATTTTAGAGTAAATCTGAACACATTCTACATTACCTCCCTGTAAGTTATATAAAAGCAGCGTCTTTCATTTCTGGTTGGTATCAAACCTTAATTAATTACAATATGAAGAAGAACATTTAGAATTGTCTTATGTTATTTACTCAGCTGCTCTTAAAAGTTCACATCACCAAATCAATCTTCACTTGCATTCTCTCTCTTTATTTCTGTTCACAGATTTTGCCTCTTTCCTGCAATTTTGTCATTTTTGGTCCAAAAATTATATTCCAATTCCACCAAAAAGAATCCATGTTCGCAAGTACTCAGTTGCAACCGTTCAGTCCAATTCAGAGCTGATGTGGCTGGATGTGGAGGTCATGTTACACTTCTCTTCCTCTCACTGCATAGGCATAACATCTGGAATCAGGTTTCTTATGTGCATGCTATCAATTCCAAATGTAAAATCTGCCTCCTGTGAATATTAAGCAGCATTTGTTTGCAGTTTGGTATTCTGACAAGCGTTTCTACCAGTGGCCTCATTTGCTGGATTTCTGGGGAAAGGTAATACATATGGGATGCTGAACATACTGCTGTAGAACCAGCCATCAACACTCGTGGGAGCTTTTATTTTGAGTTATTTATCCAAATACAGTTCTCAGGGATCAGAAAATCACTACCTGGAAAGTTGTACCATTACCTCATTTAGAAGAGCTGAGGATTCACTGAAGCTTGACTTCTGTATAATTGAAATTATCTCACCACAAAGGAGCCTGCACAGTTCATTAAAAGGAGACTGACACAGCTTCCTTTCAAATATTTTAGCCTTTTTGTCTTCAGGTGGTCTCTAATGAAAGAGAGAGAGAAACGGGAAAGAAGGAAATCTTTTCCTCGAAGGTACATGCTGTAAATAAAAATTACTGTTACTTGCATAGGGGAAGGATCTTTATGTGCAGTGGCTGTCACAAAACAGGAGCTTGTGGAACATTCAAAGTAGCCTTTTTCATTAAATATAATTAACTTATCCAATGTAGCTTCTGGTTTTGCTATAGTTATTTTTTATGATGTCCAATGGTGATGACCAGTCGAGTAAAATGTGACCAGCAAGGGAGCAATGCCTCATTTGTTGCTTTGCAATGCAGCACAGAACAGTAATTAGAAGAGAGGCAAAAAGTAATCCAATATATCCAGCCTACTGGTGTGAGCAGCGTCTTGAGAAGGCCAACGTGCCAGAGTTCCTCTACCATTTGATCTTCCAATTATGACAACGTAGTCTTGCACTTTGCAGATTGTTATCCGAATAAACACTATTTGCAGTTCAGCGAGGGGTTCAGGTAGCGTAGGAAAACACAGTACAGCCCGCTGGTCCATTTGCTTGTCCAGGGATGCCAAAACTCATGAAATAGGTGTTTTCAAGACTCTGCTTGCTGGTTTGCACCAAACCTCGATGAAAAATACAAGTGGAAAGGTCCAGCCCTCCTCCTTTAAGATAGTGTCAAGATTACAAAATAGCCGTGGAACAAGGCAGCAGAAGCCGCTGTGCTCTCCGCCCCAACACAGGAACATGCAGTCCAAAGCAATGACATCTCCACAGCGTATGGTGTTTTGGTGGCTGTTGTTTAATGATGATTCATGAGTAAATGAAAAGAAAGGAAAGAAAGTGAAGCATCAGATATGTCAGAGAGAGAAAGCAGCAACACTGCACACAGAAAACACGGCCTGGGAGTATCACCCAGAGGAAGATGCAGAGAGCGTTTGGACAAAGTGCTGACTGCGACAGGGCCTTGGCACAGTGAGGCAAGAGAAGGTCTCTTGCTCTTTGACGCCTGCTGTCTTCAAGGAAACTGAGCATTATGCGTTTCTTGTAAATAAGTAGATTTTTATCACAGATATGGGATCCTTGAATTCTCCTAGCCCAGTCAAACCTGCAGGGCTCATATTTTTAACTAATCTTGCAGGTCTGGGGGTTAGCAACATTATTACTGTCTGGGTTAACAAATTAGCAGCCAGGAGGCAGGTATTCTTTCCCACGTTTAAAGACAGTTTAAACCAGAAAAATGCAGGCTCATTTCTGAATAGTATTAGAAAACAATATTTTGGCATCTGCCTGTGAGCAGTCACCGTTGACAGTACATTGTAAAGGCAAAGAGTGCAGTGCCTCATCACGTTCATGTTTGCTCTCTCTCCCACACATGTATTCCCCTTCGGCTCTGCCATGCGTGCAAAAGCTCTCTGCATTCTGCTGACCCTTTCCAAGACCCAGGCCTGGGGTATAAAAGGTCCCTTTCAGTGTGAGTGAGAATCAAGCCCAAGACCGTAGCAAAACGTCTCTCCTCACCTCATCGGGCCCCTTTCAGCATCAGCTTCCCCAATCCATCACCCTGTACATTTGGTGTCTCTTCCCGGGAAGCAGCGACGGGAGCAGCTAAAAGGGCTCTGCCGTATGTATGCTCAGCTGGCTTCTCTCTCAGAGACGTAGAGAGGAGGAGGAGAGGTGCCTTCGCGTGCCCAGCCTTTCCACACCTCTGATCAAGCCTTTGTACACTGGCATTTCCTTCTCTAGGGGCTTGCTTCAATTTATCACCATTAATGCAGCGGCAAGTTATAAAGCTAGACCTTTAAAGCTCTATAAATTCAATACAGCTACTCAGGAAACCAAAATCATGACGGGACAATATTGTAGGGCCTTTGGAGAACTCAGTGGCTATGGCTGTGGCACCATGCTCCGTCCTGGAGCAGAACGAACCATGCAAGAGAGGAAAAGAAGGAAAGGCATAGAGGCAGAACACGAGAACATTTACAGTCCCCATGAAGAGACACTAAAAAGGCTGAGGTTGTTTTATCACAGAGAAAAAGTCAGCATGAATAACATGATGAAAGTATAGAAAGCAATGAATAGATTAGACAAGTTATTCCTGTTTTCATGGATGGGATGGTAAGATCTGAATGATTATTTGGCACTTGCGGCTTATTGTTATTGCTATTAATTACAGGCTCTTTTGTAGCAGTTTTTCTGTCAGTGGGTCTCAAAATGCTTAATAAAGAATGGATTTTTTCCAGGTTAAAAAACTCTAAATATATGTTAGGCATATCGTGAACCATGTAGTAAAAATAAATGCCTCCAAAATGCCTGAAGAAAGTAATAATTTGGTGCTTCTGCTATTAACAGCCCCATTACAGAAGGAAGAAGTAATTTTTGGAGAGAACTTAATAATATTCAGATTTCCAGCCCGAGACACAATCACTTGCTGAAGTTTTAGAAAGTGCTAAGCCCTTACTTTCTGAAAATAATGTACCTTCAATTTGACATGTGAAAACAGTGGTCACATTATAAAATTTTAGATCAGAGCGTTTTATGAAAGGAAATTTATATAGCTTATAGAAAGTCTCTATTGTTAAGAGTGGGCAAACATATGGATAACATAAGAACCAGTTTGAACTTGAAACCTGAAACCAAACTTCGAACTGATTGAAAATGTTTATTTAACTCAGAAAAAAATCTCTGCCTGCATCTGCAATTTCTAGTCCCTATAGGCAACAGAAATATTCAAAATAACACAGGGAAGAAATGACATCATCGGTATTCTGATACAAACAGAAACATGGACATATCTCAAAAATACGTGCTCTTCTGAAATATAATGTGATTCATCACTCAGTGCATGCTCATCTAAAGTGTATTTCTGCGCGCTACAGATATAATCCTCAGTAAAAGTGAAAAAAAAGCTATCTGGTGGCCAGCACTGTTCGCAACAACACTGATGATAGATTTATTTTGTGAACTTTTGTGATGAATATATGAGCTTTAACTTTTAAGGTCTTGCTATTGGAGCCTTTTTTAGAGCACGTTTTCAGTGTTCCTTGGATTATTTTACATACAACAGGAAAGGAATCAAAAGAATGGTTTGCGACTTCACTCTCAAAGAGAGACTGAAATGCTGCACTACTTTATTACTTCTTATGATCTGAATTTTAAATTTTTCTCGCCCCTTGCTTACTGAAGCTCCTTGCCTTTGCACCAGGAGGCTCTGGAGATTTTTTATAGGAGCACATGTGCTTAGGAAGTGGGCCGCTTGGACTACCAGGGTAGCAAGAGCTCTAACAGCGCAGTTGGAGCACAGCACTATTTCATATGGCACGTTTTACCTGGCACTGAAAATGAGTAAGGAGTGCCCGCGTGGTCTGTGACCGCACCTCCAAAGTGAACGTGCAATTGCTTCTGTGGCCATTAGCGACCTGGTCTGAGACTAAATAGCATCGTACCTGTTGAGTTTGTATTCATCTGTTTACTGACTCTCGGGTGTGTATTAACACTAATGCATTTTACCTATTCGGTAACTGGCATTTATGTAGCCAACCTTTCTGACTACTTAGAATAAAACAATTGCTGGTTCTGTTATTGCATGGAAGATTTTAATTGTCTATCTTCAACTGTTTTGCATGTCTTCTCATAGAGCAACATGGGCTATAGTCTGATTTGATCTTATTTACAGTGGCATTAATCAGGGATGTGTCGACTGAGGCCAATGGCATTATAAGAGGATTAGGCTGGGGAAGGTGAGATAAGAAGCAGGCAATGGCAGCCCTGTGTTGTTCAGAGCTGTTTTTCTGCCACGAACGAGTATTTAAAGAGCTACAGGAGCAGGAGTGATCCCAGGCTTTTAGAAATACCTGTGAATGGAGTGCAATAAATACACAGGGAATGTGTCTGTAGAAGTACAGAGACAAAAGGTTTATATTCCCTTTTGTAGCCATTACTAGGATACCAAGTGGTATAAAAATGACTGTCTTGAGCCCGATTCTGATCTCCCTGGTTATCAACTGGGAGAGCTGCCTGGCTGTGAAACTGCTGGGAGATTAGAGTGAGGCTGTTTGTGCACTGATTTCCTAAAATACGTGATTAGTCATAATCATGCTTCAAAACACTACACCCATTCTTCTAAGCATTTTTTTATATCTTAAAGAAGGTTATCTGCCCACCTGAAAGTTAGGGAGTTTTCAGTATTTCATTTTATAGATAACAGTTTGTGGGTCACAGGGAGAGTAATATCTTCCTGCATTTTATTACCGTGTACAGAAAGAGAAGCCAGAGGAGGTGACTCCCACATCTTAATACCTAGCCTGTGAGCACTTGTGCTTAATGAAGGCCAACAAAGTATTTTTTTTCTGGATTAATATACTGTGAGCATGAAATAGCCTGTACCATTGACTCCTGCACCCTTCTTGGCACATTCTGACGCTTCACAAGATTGTTTCACAGCCAGCAAGAAGCCCTGTGGAGGATGATGGAGAACGTACCCAGTTCTGCCCGAGCGCTGGAGCCCCTCTGCCCCGTGTTCAAGGGAGAGCGGAGGACTGGCCACGTCACGCTCTGTACACACTGCTGGGCAGACGCAGATGGACCAAAGCAGCATTTGCCAAAGACCCACTTCGACGCCACGTTGATTTAGCCCAAGGCTCCAACATTTTTATATGCTAAACTGAATGATGTTATGCAGCCTCGTATTGATGTTAAATGGCAAATCGTTATGTAGGCAAGGCAAAAAGCGTTGCCCAGTTAAGTAACTCATAACTATGTTTGGCATTCATTTTTTGTACAAGCCTCGTTTGTTAAACAGTGTCTGGACTGTGTTTTTGGCAACAGTGCTATTGCAGCCCTATACGCTCTTGGTATATTGTATATTATAACACTGGTAGAAAGGAAAAGATGGACCAAAAGGACTACAAGGACAAAACACATTCTGAGGACTGAGTGACTGTGGAGAAGCCCAGACATCAACCCCCTGCTTACAACTGCTAACCACAGCTCTGAGTACTCCGTCCTGCAAACACCAACAGAGGTTTTCGGTTGTGCAGAAGTATCTCTGTTTCGGCAGTTATGGTGAGGACTACACAGAGAGAAGCTTTTCCTATAGACTGATCTGACGGTCTCCTCAGGCCCTGCCATGAAAGGGCAACTCTTTCTGATGCGGGTCTGGGCTGTTGCCTTCCTGCACCTGTGCGGATTGAGCCTCTCCCACGTCAGCACCTTTTTATTCCAGCCTGTGCGACGGGGCTGTTGTCCCTCTCATGTGAATGGCCATTACCTGGGAAATTCAGGCTACCTGGAGAGGCAGCACAAAAGGGAAAGGGTGTTTGTGTTTGTGTGTGTGTGTGTGTGAGAGTTTCATGCTTTACATCTGGCCAGCTGAACACATCGATGTTCCCAAAACCACTCAGGAGTGAAAGGGATGCTTCAGCAGCCTTCCACTACCAGAAATGTGGATGTTATTTTCTCAGTGCCATGAAATATTCTCATTTGCCGCAGGCTGCAGGGGGGAATCCAGATTGCCCCTGGGTTTAACTGACATACTTTCTATTTACTGTTGGTTATTTTTCCTGCTAATATTCTTTAGACTTCATCAATTTCTAATTGATTTCTGGTATGGAAAGCCATGTGTGTGCAGCTGTGAATTTAAGGGAGCTGAAGTCCAAGTGCTATTATTTGATGGGCGCAATCATGGAAAAATAATATATGCAGAGTTAGTATGGCTTTTTCCAAACGACTTGCTTCTTCATTAGTGTTCCCGGGAAGGAGAAGAGGTGCACAGTTTTAAAGCATGAGGAGGCACCAGGCAGTTGGAGGGAAGGTATGTTGATCAGGCTGCAGTTCTGTGACATGGTTCCTAATGAGCAGGAATCAACATCCATTACTTCAGCTTGCCAGATCAGTCCCCACTCTCCCGTTCGCTCTCTAACCACTCCTTCAAAAGTGTTTTTTAAACTCCAGGCTGCTGGAGACTCACAGGCATCGTGCGACCACAAAAGCGTATATGCAAGCACATATGAATAAAGAGCAATGAAATGATAACTGTTCCACTCTGTCATTTAATGCTTGTAATTTAGAAGAGATTATTCATCTTGGTTTTGCTTTGACAGAAGAGCAGTGGGGTTTTTTTAAAATATATTTTCCCAGTTCACGAGGTTAAGAACAATTCTGTGCCTGTGGGGGAAAAAAAAGAAAAGAACAAGAAGGAAAGGGGGAGAAAAAAAGGAAAAAAAGAAAAAGTCCATCCATGTCTGGGTTTCAGAGGGATGGCTCCAGCAGCCTCATTCCTCCCTCCTTCCCTTCCTCCCTTCCTCACTCCCTCACCCCTTTGTGTGCTAAAGTTACAACCCAAGGACTTGGAGACATTTCAAAGGAGCGTCACTAATGAAGACCACATGTGCGCTGTTCCTCTTGTTTAGTCCAGAACAAAGCCGAACTGTAAAAGCCTTCTCTCTACGGGGGGAAAAACAGGTCTCCCCCCCTCCCCGATTACCCACCCACAGTTTATGAATGAGGCTTTCTCAGGTAACCACCACTTGATATATCAGAACAGTTTCAGGAGGAAATCAATCATCTTTCCAACAGAAAGCCGTAAGGCAGAGAGTATGCGTTTCCTTTGCCAAAACGTCGGTGGCGACACCGAAACACCCACATGTTTGACAATGCTGCAGCCTTCGGCCTTCGTGCTTGCACAGCAGCAGCGCGATCGCTGTAGCATTTTTTCATTTGCTTTCTGGGCGCCTCCTCTGCGTTGTCTCCAGAGCTGCACAAGGGCAGGTTTGTACAAGGAGATGGGCCACAGCAGGGCCTGCTTTCTGAGCACCGTCAACTGAGGAGGACACTGAAATCCAAGACTGAAGCACATCATTTCCCATCTCTGTTCACAATTAACTGCATTTCAGGAGAGACTTTCACCAAGTAATGGGCAGTGGATCCTCACGGTGGTAGTTTTATCAGGCAAAAAAAAAAGGGAGACTGGCACCTGAATTTGTGAGTTCGTGTCCACTTGGTGCTCCCTCTTCAACAGTGTTTTGCAGTTTAACACTGGTGGCTGCCCAGCCCCGGCAGTGGCCGTCTAGGAGTGAGGCAAGTGGGCGAGGGCTCCCTCTGAGGGAACATTTGGGTCCTTGCTGGGCTTACGAGGGGACCAGCTCTTGCTCCCAGCTGAGCTCCCAGTGCCCTCATTCCCTGACGATGGTTAACAGCGGCACTGCGGGGCAATGGCAGGCGGGAAGGGTGGGCCAGCCTCACCTCTCCTCAGATCCTCCTTCGGAAAGGAAGACATCAGTGGGAGGTAGTATTGGCCTCCTTAGACAAGCCAGTTGGCAGCCCTTGGACTGCTGTGGTATCGCAGCACAGGCCGTGCCACTGGGCACCTGGAGTGTCTTCCTTCCCACATGGCACCGCTGAAGGAAGCCCCAGGAGAGCGGCCGGGAAGGGGATATTCCTCAGGCTTTTGTTCCACGGACACCCAAAAAGGGCTGGGGAGTCTGCTGAGGAGAGCGGCAGGGTGAACTGTGTGAGGGGACCAACCAACTGAGGGGCTTGGAAACATGGCATGTATCTTCGGTTTGGTTTCCTGGTAAGAATCAGCCGGATGCAGGCATGCTTTGTATGCACAGCTATGCTTCATGCTTAGGTCCACTGGCCAATTTCAGCTGGCAGAAATATCTCAGGGGTATTAATTTTCTAACAAACACATTTGTGAAAATACATGATGGGGGAGCCAAATCTCTTCTGTTGCTCACAGAACTTTCTGGCATTAAGAAGCCAGCAGCAGTGGACAAGGATATGTTAGGACACAAAGAAGACACCCAGAAGATACCTACGTACCTACACACTGACAAACTCATGGGTGATTGAACGTAGAGCAAGATAAAAGCACCCATGGGCCCAGCCATGATGGCAGCCCTCATGGATATAACCCTGCTTCTCTCTCAGGTGGCTGAGCACTATGATGGAATAAATAAATATGAAGAAAAAATAAAACAAGCAAATAAATCTGAACAACATCAAAGCCAGTGTGCAACTGTGGTTGCTGCTAAAGCTGTACCTATTTTCTGACAGGAAGCTCTTCCGCTAGAACTGCCTTTCAGAGCTGTTTCTGGTTTCCAACAGTATAGGAGTTTGTTTCTATAACAAATATATTCCTGTAGATGAAACTGCTAGGATTAAAAATAAATGGGAAGAGGGAAGTGGATTCTATGGAAAAGTGAGTGCAGAGGAAGAGAAGTGACCTCTGTGTGTTGGTTAGTGAGAAAAAAAATAGTGGAGGCATTTGAACGATCATAGGACTTTTTATAAAATCACTTTTAAGTGCGGGATTAAACCATAGTATATATATGGAAGAAGACATAGTCTGAGGATGGTTGTTTGTTCATAAGTGATCTAGGGTTAACAAAGCATTCCAGGGTTTTATGAAAGCACTTTTAAACAAATAAACATTACCCTGCAGTATTTACAAGCTAAGCACTTCAACATAATCTCCATGCATGAGAACCTGAGAGGAAAATTGATTGAAACCCCATGATAAACTGTTGTATTTAATTGCCTAACCTCATGGCAGCAGAGAAAAGCAGATACAATAAATAATGAAAAAATGTCAAATTTTAAATTTCCAATGCATTTCATCACCCAAAGTGCAGTTTGGTAATCAATGTGGAGCGCCTAAAATGTTTCCATCCTGGAAATTTCTCTTTAAAGTGGTATCTAGACTTTTTTTGAATAATATCAAAATGGGTGAGGTTTCTTTTTCCAGCATAAGGTGACATTATCTATCCAGACTGAGGGATTGCCACAGCCCTTGGGCATTTCTTTGAAGCCTCCTCAGCTTGCAGTCTGTTTGCCAAATAAGGCATCCTAAACATTGCTGCTACTTCTGGATTCCTCTTCTCCCCACCAGGTTTTTCTTTTTTTTTTCTTTTTTTTTTTTTTGCTGAGTATCTTGTCTGCCTTCCAAACACATCGTGAGGTCCTTAGATCTAAACCAGCTGTGACTTCATTCAGTACTGATAAAATTAGATTGGGTAGAGCAGGGCCGTGCTCCCGGGGAAAGGAGAAGATAGCTCTGGGGTATGGTCATGAACAGGAAACCAACGGGGAGCTGCTCCAGAGGCCTTCCCACCTGGCCAAAAAGGGATCGTCCGACCTTCCCAGCCACTTCGCTCTGGGGTACGGGAGTGCTGCCTCACAGCCCCCCCGTCCAGGCAGAGGCCAGAGGGCTCCCGTGTCCTCGCCGGTTTTTCCCTCTCGCTCTCCGAGTTCAGCTTTTGGGTGGGTTTATACTGTTTCTCCAGCCTGCTCAGTGAGCAGAGCAAGGCACAAGGAGTCAGCGTCCAGGTAATCCCAGTTGGCGTTGCCTGCCCCGAGGTTACTCAGTGTAGAGTTTGTTGCCCTGATTTCTTCTGACCCCAAAGGGACTTGATCTCTCACACCGTTCCATGATTTAATTTTTTTAGGGGTGACTGGCTTTCCAGAGCGGTTTGTCTTTATAGATGGCAGGGAGTAAATAAAAGGAGAGATGTAAAGTGGGGAAAAATAAATTGTTTTACCCCAAATTCCAAACTGCGTCTTTGAATATTTTTATTGTGGGACAGATGTCACCTTCACTGCTAAATTCCCCCTCATTGTTAAGGTTGACCTAACTGGCCTGTTTTGCCAGTGGAAGTGTCACCTCTCTGAGGCCAGCCCCAGGCACGGCCGTGCTGGCTGCCAAGTCATCCGGACACCAGTCCCACAAACGTAGTCCCAGCGCGGGTTTCCGCCTCTGCCACACCTCCTCCGGGCCATTTTATATAGCGGAACGAACAAGACACTGACTGACTCCACAATCTGTTGGATCAGTGTCAAAATTAACCTTCTCTCTGAAGAACGATGTAGACAAATTAACAGCGATGCTTTGGGTGTTGGCAATCTCTCTCCCGTTACATATGTCACGAGCACTGCTCTGCACAGATGCAGACGCCATTGCAATGCATGTATGTAAATGCATTTCCCATATCCACGGTAGATTCAAACATAGATACACATGTGGCAGTAGGCAGGTTGGTTTGAAAGCATCTATCTTTTTATGAAGGAGGAGAGCTAATAGTACAAAACACTGAGGCAGAACAGCATCCATTCAATTTGCTCCTGCAATAGTGGTGTGCAAGAGCTGTGACGTGAGAAAGCATTTTGCATCTTTAAAGGCAAATGTTCTCACAGCAGTGTCATCGGCTGTGGAAGCAGCCTGGTTGATTCATACAGCAGTTAACATTTTCTTTAAGTGAAGATCAGCTCTGAAGCTCCAGTATCTATTTTATGGCATCGCAACCCATTTTTTTCAGGAAATTCTCCTTATCTCTTGCCTCATAACTGTCAATAGCATTCCCCTATCTCTTTAAAACCACGGTACTGACTCAGTCTGTTTGGAGACAGAAAGCTATTTTGACTTACAGGTTCAATTCCTGTTGACTCAAAAGGGAGCAAGAAAATGCAGAGCCTGAGAATGAAAACATTTCTTATTCCAGAAGTTACTAACCAGCAAATGCCATTAAGGAACGGATGGCATTTGTTCACAAACTTTTAAAAATATTTTTTCGCGGCTGAGGTTTAGCTCTGCATGTATTTTTTAGCAGATGCTGCCATGAAGACAAGTGAATCTGGATGTCTTCTTTGCTTCAGCAGTGGTATGAAGCAGCTTGCTTCGTGGCTGGGATCTCAGAAAGGAGCCTGCGCAGGGCTTGTGTGCGCTCACCGAGGCACCTGTAGGATCTCTGCCATCAAAACGAGCGTGGTTCTCGCTTCCTTACCCCTCCCCAAAAGGGGAATAGTACAGTTATGCTGGCAGGGATTTCTTTTTCCAGCAGACTGTGGTTTTCACAGTTCGGCTTTGGGGACTTCAAAATCTCCCACGTCACAGGTCTGTGTAAATATGATGGAAAACGGGCAGGGAAAAGTGCTTCTCAGACACAATAAGAAAACCTGGTCATCGTTGTGGGTGGAAAGGCAACGAGCACACTAGCATGAGAGAGGGCACTTGCTATACTCGATAATCAATGCCTAAAGGCTGGTGGAAGACAGATAAATTATATTACACATGAAATTCCCGTCTCCCTGGAGACGAGTTTTTCTGCTGAGGAGGTAGGAAGGAGCAGTCACACCGAGGCATTTCCATCCTCTAGCACTGAGTTTGTTAAGGGATTTTGACTCCTCATGCTGCATCTCCGCAAAGAAAGAAAATGTAGGGTTTTGATCAAACAAGGGGTTTTAAGCCACGGATCACATGCTGTGCTAAAAATAGGCTTTTGTGCCTGAAAAAAAGCATGTTGAGGTGGTCACCTTAAAAAGAAACAGTGCTGTACATTTTTGATCCTGGTTGGCACTGATTGTACTTGAAATACTAAATTCTACGGGGGTGGGGCGGCAGGGGGTGGCGGGGACGATGGACAGGCAGACTGTCAAGCCAGCTCCCTGACAAAATCGAGCAGTTGCTGGAGGAGTTGCCAAATGGAGACCGGTCCTATGAAAAGTGCCAGAGAGAGACCCTGCCCAGGCCCTTCCTCGTAAGCAGGAGACTGTGTGATGCCGGGGTGGGGAGGGAGAGACCGCAGAGGGCAGGTCTGGGAACGCACACAGCAGCAGCGGAGGAGCCTTGCATGATTGAGGTGAGCCCTGGAAAAGCAGTCACATTTTAAACGGTCTTCCAAGGCTCCCTCTTAGCAAGCATTAAGAGATTTCCTACAAGCGCAGGAGCTGATCTGGGGATTTCTTTAGCAGCTTCTTATTTAAAAATCAGCCATTGTCCTTCCTTAATCTGAATTCAGATCAAGCCAGCTATTAATGGTTCTGTTACCCTCATTAGAAAGTCTTATTTTTAATTCCTTTGCAGCAAGGTGACATATACAACGAATACAGGGTCATAACACAACCTTGACACTGAAATGTGAAGAGCAGAGCATTTCTTTATTGTGCATATCAAGCAAGGGATTCTTGCACTGCATTGCTACAGGTGTAAAAGGAAGGTGCCTTAATTTCAACAGTTGCGAGATCTTTTTAAAAGAAGGTTTTCTCGCCCATCTTTTTGTCCAGATTCTCATACTTGTTTACAGCTATTTTCAGGGGAAAAAAAAAAAAAAAAAAAGTAGATGCTGCAGTGTCTGAATCTGTATAGGGGAGTTTGGTTTGCTTGAGTGTAAATTTGGCTTATTAATGTGAACAGAAGGCAGCTGTAAATCTCTAGCTAAACTTATACCTAGGTGTCAGACCAATATCATTGCTAATTTGAATTGTATTATGTCGCTTTAAAATGAATTATTATTAAAGGGTGCTTGTTCTATTTTTTAAAGCCTGTTTTCATTACTTTTCTAAGTGCAATAACTTAAGACCGGATCAATAAACTGTGTAAGTACAAATATTCCTATCCCAACACAGAACATAACCTAGACTGAACTCTAAGATTATGAGTTTAAATGGAAAATATGAGTGTTCTCTTCAAATACCTCTACTGGGATGGCAATGGGGAAGGGGGTTGTGTTTCCTGTTTATAAAAGGCTTCATCACAACTGAAAAGTAGTTCTGATTTAGATACAGTGGCCATTGAATATCAGGTTAACTTTCAAGCTTCCCACTCCTTCCTGAGCCTACCTATGTCTCTGTGGGGTTCAAGTCAGGCTGCTCTTTCCTTCCCAACCCTTTCCTCCCACAGTCAAAATTCTGCAAGGCCAAATTTGGACCCCTGTAACTGCTATGAAGCCTCTTGTAACGGGTGACTCCAGCTGAGAATCTAATAACCCTTGTACTGTAGGGCAGAGCAAGACATATTTTCGCTATTTATATGAGATAAGAAGTTGTAAGTCTGATCCAACACAGGGTTTCAGCTGGGAAGGGCCCCTTTCAACTGTAGAGCACGTATTCTGATGTAGAAAGAACAAACAATTACCACACAGTAATGCCTCCGTGGAGAAATGTTTGCATTGCAGAGCCCTGGTAAGAAGTGCAAGAACTAAGCATAAAGCAGAATAAACTTCTCAGAGGACCTTGTGCATCCGAAGCAAATAAAAGCTCGTTTCCAAGCTGTGATTGTAGATTTATGTGTAAAGAGATACTGTGCACGTAAGATCTGTGCTCCATGATGAATGGCAGCTGTGGTTCTGTCTTTCCTTTGGGACAAGGCAAAAGAATGATGACTCCCCATATCCACTGCACTTTGGTTAGGCTAATTACTAGGAACTACATGAATTTGCAATGAATTTGCAATAAATAATTTATCCAACATATTGAAGTCTCATTTTATATTCACGTAGTGCATTATATCTGTAAACAAACAAAGGACTTAACAACCACGCACAAATCTTTGAAGTTAAAGGTGGGTTTGGACCCCAACCTTGAATCTCAAGACCCACCCAAGATGCCAGTACCGCCCCGGGGTGTCTGGGGCCACTCAACCCTTCTCGCCTCTGAAGTGGCTCAGCCTGGCCTGAGGCATGAGCTAGCGGAGCTCAGCATTAACTCTCTGTGGTCGCTTTGTCCAGGCTGGGTGAGTCAACTGACTCCGAAATACGGAATGGTGTAAAGGCCCTTTCTGCAAGCTGAGGTTTTCTCCACTCCTAAGGAAACAGAGCCAGCAGGGGCAAGGCTGCATCTCCTCCACATCAGTCAGGCTGAGGACGGGGCCCTTGGTCTCATAAGTCAAACCTGACAACATTAAACTCTAAATCCAAGTTCAGCTGTGGACTTCAAATGCTGACTTGACTTTCTTTGCTCCAGTCTGCATCGAGACAGCATTTAATAGGCTCATTGCCCTCATAAGCATTTTCTAAACAGATGCATTAAGTACAGACTTCATGATGGCCTTTTAAAGCAGAACCAAAACCTTACGAAACCATGATTTGTCACTGGAAATAGCCAAAAGCTAGGTGAAAGCTCAGCTTGTGGGAAGTTCGTTTGATGAATGAGAGCAGAAGGGTGATGACTGCACGGGAGATAGCTCCATGTCAGTAGTACACGCTGCTTGGTCGCCCTTTGCCGTTGACGCTGGCATCTGCGCCGCACTGCACTCTCTCTTGCCGGGGGCCACTCAAGCGCTGTGCGTGATTTGGAGCCAGGCAAGGCTCGGCCTTACCTCTGACCAGCTGCGCTTGACTCTGCAACACTGCCAAGCATTCACAGAGATTTCCTAGGCCGTGTTCATGACTGAGCACACTGTCCTCATGCATTGTCCCAGTGCTGCTACAGAAGCGAGGACTGGTGCTTAAAGTTTGCAGAATAACAACCATGGAGGTGGGCAGCCTTTCTTCATACAGAGAAAGTGATAGATAAGATATTCAGCGCAACTAAGCTTGACATCAGAAAAAATAATATTGCTTGGCTCCAGGGAAAGTCTAACACGCACTGAACTGGCAGGTGCTCTGCCTTTAGAGATCGATCTGTGATTTGGGTGGCAAATGGAAATGATGCAGAGTTGTCCTTTGATCATGTTGGCTGACTTTTACGCTGCGCCAAGAAATACATCGCCTCTTCAGATCCCGCCTCTCCCTTGCCCAGCGTTGTGTGCAGCCAGGTCAGGAGGGAGCAGCACCAGTGCCGCTCTGACGGCTGCTGCCAGGAGGAGGGGAGGAGAGCAGAGCTAAAAGCGGCAGGGCACGTCTATAGACCCCGGCCGGACAGAGCTCAGGAACTTCTCCCTCTGGGATTTCTACAGTGTGTGGGAGCGGGAACTCTCTGTGCAGTCTGTGGGGCCCCCAAACCTCTCTTTCTGGCCAGGAAGCGAAGGAAGGCTGGCTTAGGCAGGTTGGCCTCTTCCCATAGATTTTCCATGGGGCAGAGGTGATCTCGGGTGCAGCATCTAGCTGATGTACATGGCCTGCCCTTTTGAATCGGAATTAAAACCTTATTTGAGATCCGATTTAGAGTGTGACGAAAAAAAGAAAAAACAAGTCAGAAGCAATCTCTCTCACCCTCTCCATTTTCTCTGTGCGGGCTATACCTGTTTGTATGCAAATGCCGGCCCTGTCACTCCGAAGAGCGGCAGAAAGCTGCCTGCCTGAATGGGGCAGACGGCAGCAGCATTCCTCCGGACCCGGGGGCGAGGGTGGGGTTTGATCAGCCAAGGGAGAAAAATGTCAACATCTGTCCGTCACTGCACGGCAAATGGCCAATTACCATTTTTTTTTCTGCCTCCCTAAGCTGCAGTCAGACAAAGCCGCCGAGCTGCAGGCTTTGTTGCCTGCGCCATTTCCCACCACCGCTCCACCTCTGATATGCTAATGGCAAAACTGAACGGTTTTGTGCGGCTGAAAAGGATCTTTGGGCACATTCACTGGGTCAACAATCCCAACTGCTGCGCCGGGGCTCAGCCTGCTGCGCCAGAAGCCCGGTGCCAAGGGACTTCCTTCCCCCACGCTCCTCCTTTTTTTTTTTTTTAAAAAAAAAAAAGTGGAATTAACCATCTGGCTGTCTTGGTGCCCAGAAACTTAGCTGAACAAATTATGACATGATACACTCCCCTCGAATACTTTTTGGACTGACAAGTGACAAGCTGGGCTGGGCTCTCCAGCGCAAATCGCTGCCTCGCTAGATGCAGTCTGGGAGCTGAGAAAGGACGGTCTCCTCTCCGCTTCAGAGCACCACAGAGCAGCTAGGTGGTACAGAAATACTTCTGTGTTTATACAGTTGGCTTTGCGTGCGTTAGAGCAAAAGTAACACTGACAAACAGTCTTTTGTTTAGAAAATAAACCCTGTCATACGTGCAATGCCGGACACAGAAAACAAACTTGATGACCTAATCCTATCTATTGTGTAGTAATAGTAATGCGCTTAAGTAGTAATGCTAGGTCTGGTTGGAGAATAATTGCAGAGTTTATTGGGTGATGAGTTTCCCATTCACTGATATTGTGGAAGTGCCAGGGGAAATGGGCTATAACGCCCGAGACAAGGTGCTCGTAAGTCTGTGACAAATTGATATTGAGGCATTTATCGTTTATAATTAGTCACTTGAACTAAGTGTGAATGCTATGAATGATACGCCACTCCTTTTGCTGATGCCATACTAATACCATCATTGCCTTATAAAAAAAACAGCGAGTTGGCAGGTTCTTTGACGGTAAAATTTGAAGCAGTTTTGCAAGCAAGCTAATGTTTATAAGCACAGTAATATGCCATCATTACTCAAACAACTATGACACATACAAATGCATTGACTGCAAGCACCCTATAAAAACTGCTGGACACAAGGCCCGATGATGTGAGATAAAAGCTGAAGAAATTTAAAAGCTGAATAAACAAAGCAGTCTGATCGTTCGATGGCTTCCAGTTGACCGTGAGCAGAGATCTGGGTAGAGCTGGATGAATACCCGAGCCAAGAAAAAGGCGATAGTTGTGAGTGTTGTTTATGAGACTACAATTTTAATATAGCCTGCACAGTAAACAGTGCTGTAATAAAAGCTGACCTTTGCCACAACTTGCTTTACTCTTTTCTTCTTAAAACGTGCTCGTGAGCAGTGAGAGAACGGTGGATTGTCTGGGTCCAGAACCAACTCACCATGAAGACTCGTACTTATTCATTCCCACACAGGAGGATTAGCAAGATGAACATTTTCTTCTCCTTTTTGAAGAGGATGTTCATCTTTGTCAACTTTCCCTGTTCCGGCTGTGCTGGGAGGCACTTAGGCATCACCTATGCCCTGCTCTTGCAGCTTTTTCTCGTGTGTTTGCGCTGACTCCCACCACTGTGCATCCCCTGCGGGAGTGTTCACCCAGCCCCCGGGCAGTGCTGTCGGCGCTGCCTTCTGCCGCTTTCCAGGGAAGGACTTTTATAAAAAAGCATGCACAGCGTGAAGGGGGAAGCAGATGCAGGCTCGCTCTGCACACTCCTCTCCAGTTCCCGGCATATGGTGGATGGTTAAAAAAAATGGATCTGAATGGTGTGAAAATCTATTCATCCTGTATCACAGAGAATAAATTATTTCTTTTTGGTCATATGCTGTGTGTTGTCCTGGCTGCACCCGCCCATGCTGTTATGAAGGAATGCTTTAGACTCGCGGGCTGTGCAGATCAGAACAACCCTCTGCGCTGACTTTCTGCATGATAGAGGCCAAAGGTTTTCATTCCATCACTTTTTTGTCCAAACCATAATTTCTGGTTGTGCTTCTACCTTTTATGAAAGAAACCCAAGCCTGATTTGTGGTAATAAAAGGACAGAAAATGCAATGCAACTGTAAGTGCGCTGCCCCAGTGGCTTGTTGCCGCTCGTGTTGGAAAACTTGCTTTATCCGTGGTCTGACATTTTCTGTCTTCAGACTCTAGTTGCTGGCTTTTGCTACACTAGTGCCTGGGTTCACAGTCCCTGCTGCTCCCCTGTTCCACAGCTTCTCTCCTGGTCCCCAAGGCCGTGAAGCGGCTGCCCGTGGCCAGGGGTGCGTGGGATGGCCCAGCACCTTTCTGGGCATGCGTGAGCTCTCGTGGGACAGGCAGGGCTCGGGAAAGTGGGCTCCATCCTCCTTAGTCCTATCCCATTCCCTGTACGACTGGACCTGCTCAGATCATCTGCAAAGCTTTTCTTTAATAAACTAAATAGACTGAGTTTAATTTAATCTCTCTGACATGCTTCCAGGAATCACTTTTGTAGCTCTTCCCTGAGACTTCTTTAATTTGCCAGCAGCCTTTTTAAAGCCCAGGCACTGGACTGGGACAGACACTGTATGTTTGTGGTAAAGAAAGGTGGAAAACCACATTCAAATTAAGCTCAAATCAAGCTCACATTTCATATTTAATTTTCATTAGTTTTGTTGGCTTGTTTGACTACTCTTACTACCTAAAACCGAGGGCTTTTTTACAGTGTTGCCAAGTCTTTAGTCTTTGCCGATCTCCCAGGGATTCAGGCATATTGCCTCACACACCATATACTACCTCAAAACACGTAACCGAGATAAGCAGTTAATGACATATAATGAACTTTCCCTCCAATGCAATAAAATAACCGTTGTCCTTTTTAAATATTATAAGCATTTCTCTTTACTGAATGCTAGTGGTGGATAAACAGATTTGGAGGAAATCAACACTCAAATGGCTTATCTCTATTAATAGATTATTATTGTAATACTTTCAAACCTATAAGCTTCCTTAGCCTTTGCTTCCCTAGAAGAAGTTGGAGTGAGGGAGTGTGTGTGTGCAAGTGTGTTTGTGTGTGTGTGTGTACAGAACTCAGCACCTTCATGATGCTGCGACGGCTGTGGGTCTGGCTTCCCCAGCCCTTCCTTTTTGTTGGACCTTGTACTTCTCCAGAGACTCACCCCAGTCTTTCTCTTGCAGGCAGGTTCTCTCAGCCACATCACCCTGCGCATCCGCTCCGCTCATCCCTTAGCTCTGAATAGACTCTGCGTGAGAAGATGTCCCCTCCGGGAGCTGGCAAGAAACAGAGGCCCCAGACTGCTTCCTGAAATAGGTGTGGATTTACTTATGGTGCGAAGGAGCAGCCCAGGGAAAGGGGGCAGACTGGTCACCCAGTCTTCTCCAGGAGCACCACACAACAGGGAGGTCCTGCTCCCGGTTACATCCCACACTAGCAGTACCTGGCTGCCTTTTTTCCCCTCCCCATCATTCGCGCTGCAGTTAGAGCTACCTCCTAACCAAAACAGAGTTCGTGCTTCAAAAGAAGTGAAACCAGAAATTCGTCTACGTCATACACTACTGGCGCAGGACTTTCAGAAAAAAACCCAAACTGCCTCACATGAATCAGCCAGTGGGAGAGTTACGCCCCTGGGGCAGGTGTAGCCCTGCACATTGTAGTTTATACGCATGGTACCTCCTCGCAGACACCGAGCAAGCGATGCGTGTGATGGTCACCTCTGTGCTGCTCATCCATCCGTGCTGCATGCATGGCGGTGAGAGCGGCTGCCAGGTCTTTCCTCCCAGGCGTATTTCATGCTGCTTTGTACTCATCTGTCTGCCTACACTTCACAGTGGGGATTAGATCCACCTGAGTGAGTCTGGCACTGGACTTCTCATCAGTCAGACACTGGTGCGTGGCGAGCCTCTCTCCCTTAGCTTCCTTTTGCTCTTCTTCTGCCGAGGTGGGGTGGGACTGCAGGGACCTGCCAGCGGCTCTAGTCTGTCAGCAGGGACCTGGACCGCTCTGGGCTGTGTGTAGCCCTGCAGTGGCTGCTGCAAGGACACCTGGGCAGGCATTCGTGTGGGGCTTCACCACCCTTACAAACACACCCGTACTCACAGCTCCCACAGGCTCACACCCCCCAGGTGGGTTTTTACCACCTGCTTGTAAAAAGGGATGCATTTCTGCCCCCTGGCATTTGCACTCCAAGGAACAGCTCTGATGATAGCAGTGTGCTTTGTCATACCAAAAAGTGTAGGAGATCCATTACATCTTGTGAATCTGCCTTTTTTTTTAATTAGCCCTTGGGGTGTGGGGCACAATCTTGGGCTGACCATGTCCCGCTGGAGTTCAGGCTGGCACTAGGGGAGGGGGGAAGGAGTAGAAGTGAGCAGTAGAGAGGACTAAGCCACTGCACAACTGCGCCTCTCCTCCCATCCTTGAGTAATCTCCGTAACAGTGCTAGTCTTGCAGGGAGCCTGTGCTCATCGACAACGTTATCTAATAGGAAAATGCCTGAAGGTGCCAATCGGGATACTAGAGAAAGTCCAAACCTGTGGGAAGAAGAAGCCGTTTGTTGCCTGTTGTACAGAGAGCGCTGAGCCCTGGCCAGACACAAAATAGCCTTGTATGTAGCTGAGAAGCCTATTGTTTTTCAGAGGCTGCTATTTTTGTGCTCATATGACAGCCACAGAGACGTGTCTGACCCGTGAAAGGCCTGCATCCTCTATTTTGTTTGTAATTGCAGTAGCTCTAATTACTGCAGCCTCGCAAAAAACCCAAACAATTTTTCTTCCTCTCCATAGAAGACTAATAGGTGGGGAATAGGATGCATACAAACATGTATGTATGCATATGTGTCACACACATGTGTACGTACCTATCTTTTTCCATCAAATACATCACAAATATAGCCCAAATATGGAGAACAGCTGAAATAAAATAATAGATCTATTGGCACAAGGTCACATGTTAGATGCTGAAGTCAGTCACACTGCAGCAGCAATGAGGTGAAAGCAAAACAAACAAAAAAATATACAATCTTCTCTTTTTTTCTCCTACTTAATACAGATTGCAAGTGTCTTGCAGTTGTTCAATCTACTCTTGAAATTTGAAGCAGCAGCATGCATTTGATTGAGGTGTGATATAAGGCACAACACTTCAAAATGAGGATGTGTAATAATTTCAGAAGCCTGCTTTTCCTTTTGTAGCTTATACATAATACGAGGCTTCAGTCCAATTTCCATTTTAGTGGATATTGGGGAGGTGAGAGGAAATGTTTATTTTAGCAACTGGGCAAATCAAAATCATTTTTGCTCAAAACACAGAGGCTCTGAGAAGGCTCCGCAGCCACCAATTCAGCATCAGCCAGACACCCGACAGAGCTGGGGATCTGCGTGGGGTGCCTGGGGGCTCCGGCAGGGTTTGTCTGTGGGCACGGGACGGTCAGAGCTGCGGGGAGGAAGCCTTTTGCCTCACGTCTTTTGCAAGCTGTTTGATCTGAACTGGTTGAAAAGGTGCAGGAAACCAGATGACAAGGACAAAACTATTCTTGCAGGGCGGTTATCCCTCCAATAGCTTCATCCCTCCCATAGCTTCATCCCATATATAACAACATGTACTTCATTCTAGACCCAGTGAAAGCCTATAAGACTCTCTTTGTTGTTGTTGCAGTTGTTGTTGTTATTATTATTACTATTTCACAGCCTTTGGACCAGACCTGATGTTTTTGAGACCTCAGCTCAACATGACAGAATTACAGTACGGCTTTTCAGGATACATTTATGCTGGAGCAACAAATACTCTGTGTTTATTCAGGAATGGCCTGTGGGCTTCAGACACTGGGGGTAAGAAGCCCTTCCCTTCAAACAGGGGCAGGTAGACCAGGACCTGAGCTGGGGAGAGTATGTTTGGTTGTTGGCCCATCATCTGTGGGAAATCTTGAAGTGGCTGTTTAAGAGAAAGTCCCTGCCAGCTGCCTGCTCTGCCTCTCTACCAGAGATCACCAGTGTCCTGGAGTCAGTGCAAGGAAGTCTCCTTCCATGGGATCCTGTGCCTGAGCTCAAATCACCGATGAAGCTGCTTCAGTCTAATACTGGATTTTGCCTGAGACACTAGTGTGCATGGACCTCTGCCAGCCCCGCCACGGGAGGAGCAGATGGGTGATGAATCACCAGAAGGCTGAGGACCAAAATCGTCTTCAACGACTACATCAAGGCTGACCTCCACGTTCTGGAGAGATGCTGTCCATCCCAGGCACGGCGCCTATGAGGAATCTACCATGTCCACAGTAACTCCAGTTTCCCATGGTATCTGCTTTGATTTCTCATTGTCATTGCAAAGCAACAGGAAACAACTTTACTTACCTCTACTCTGCCCTCTCTCTTCCGTTTGTGGTTGTGGCTTTTCTAGCGGTAGCTGCCTATGTGCAGTTTCCAGCATTCAAAGAAGAAATTGCACACCTGGGCATGATGTGAAATCTCTCTCTCAAACATCTTTTTGCTGCATTTATCCTTGCAAATATCAATTGCTAAAAGAGCAGATGGCCTGGGTATATAAACTTTATTATAGGTACCAGAAGAGGGGCAGTAGCAGATGAGAACATTCCGTGCTCATGTTTTTGTAAATGGCCCAGTGGTATCTTTAAAATAGGAAGAGGAAAGGTCTGGCTTGTACTGGGAAAGCTGAGAGCCCAGAGGTTTAGGTGTAATTTGCACCATCAGGCGCAGCATATAGTAATCTTACTTGATGATGTTTTATGCCTGATCTGATTCCTGTCTGTGAATAATG
This sequence comes from Phoenicopterus ruber ruber, assembly GCA_009819775.1. NCBI lineage: Eukaryota > Metazoa > Chordata > Aves > Phoenicopteriformes > Phoenicopteridae > Phoenicopterus > Phoenicopterus ruber. Next base: position 137,519,436 of record CM020215.1, read on the forward strand.
GAAGACGGTACTGCCAGAGGAGAAAGGACAACTTGTGCTATTAACTCTGCTCTCCTGGCAATTTCTTCCTATCTTACTCTGCTTTCTTTTCTCTTATCATCGAGCCCCTTTCTTTTTCTTTTGTCTGAGTGGTTTGTGAAATATAAAGAAAGAATATTTATATATTCTCCTCTCCACACCGAGCACTCCAATTGCCGGCTCTGTGTGTGCATGTACCAACGTGCGCGTTGTCTTCAAGGACTGCTAAATGTCACGTAACCGAACCAGAGCATTTCAGTCACGTGGCGCTGACAAGCTCCACTCATGCGTAGCACATGCCTTTCCTTAGCTCAAAACAGATGTTTCCCCTGACAGATCCCTCTCTGGATTCCTGAAAATAAAGTTGGGTAGAATTTTGTGGGCTTTGTTCTGTTTTGGTTTTTGTTTAAATAGCTTCAGGTTAATAAGTACATTCCCAAACTGAATGGGAGACATGAAAGGCAGCAAATAGATGTTTCTGAGTTATTGATCTCTTTGGTCTCCAAAATAAATTATGTTAAATAGCTGTTCTCAGGGCCATGGCTTTAATGAGAAACACTGCTGCGGCTACATTTCCCTTTTCTATAATGCAGAGGCCCTGCAGCTGAATCCCACTTAGGACTGGGGATGTCATCCTTTCTCATGACTGCAATGCTCCTGATGCTCAGCTTCTTTCTTGCAATGTTATTCAGACGGGCACGATAATAAAAAAAATTCATATGTGTCTTGGCTTATCTGGCCGCATGTCAGACTTGGGTTGAGCACTCTCAGACAGACAGAAATGACTCCCAGGAAACGATTACCTGGCACTGTTCTGGTGAACCATGCTGCTGGGTGACCGAGACGGTCATTAAAGGAAACTGCGTTTCTGAATGGTTGACAGGAAAACTAGTCGAGAGACAGAATTGTCCTCTACTTGCATTGTGTATAATGCTTTTTAAACAGAGAAGGAAGGTTAGACTTGATCAAGCATGCCATACTGAAGCAGGAAAAAAAAATTATCAACTAAAATGCTTGCATGCCTGGGGAAAAGGATGTTTTCCAACAGAAGAAATTAGTCCTGCATCTTTAGCACATATTTCACTTTGCCTTAAAAGGAAACAGATACTGTTTTGAATTAAATGAGATGTTTGCAGGGTTCTGTACATGTGTTTCATTTGTATGGGATTAATAACAGAAAGAATTGGGGGAGAACACGGAGGGGTTAAATATATTTCTGGCTGCCAAAACTTATGCTTCTAGGTAATTTAGAAAAATTGGCTTTATAGTCGCTCAGTGTGTCTGTAAAATTCCTTCTTCTCCTGTTTAGACATTCCCTTTGAAATACGGGGCCATGAAGGGCTCTTATATCTCTCTCCTCTAAGTCAGTAGAATTACCATCTCCAATAAAGGCCGGTCTCTTTTCATTGAGACTCATTGCTGTGATGACTCACATGGACTTGCCCGCAGGACGGACCAGATGTGTACGACTGAGCACGCCGACAGCAGGAAATACAGAAACCTGCGCTGTGGTGAGCTTCGCTGCCTGCCGCTGCCTGGCCTGTGACTGCAACGGGCTGGTTTCGATGCTCAGCATCTACAGGAGGCAGGGACCGGCCAAAGCTACACCTTGACCAAATGTCCTCCGTTGTTTTCCCGAAATACGAATCTCAAAACTGTTAAACAGTGTTTCAAAATTGTCTCTCTTGCTCTTCGGAAGCATTGGCTTTCATTTGACTAAGGCCTTTGAAAATGGCACTGTCAAAGTAAATGAGCTGGTACCCTAAATTGTGAATCATCATGTGAATACTGCTTTATCGTAACTCCACTTACATTTATTGATTTGGTTGTGCAGAGTAACTGTGACTTGAAGACCAGGATGAGAACTCCAGCTGCATTCCTGGATAAAGACAGGCATAATATACAGAGGAGGATGCTGAAGATGTTATCCAAGTTTAAAATAACCTTAATAAATTCGGTACACAAACACTCCTGGAAGGATCATATTCGCAGCTAATAACTGCTGTTGCCAAGTTTTAAAAAGTATTCCTCCTCCACATAAAACATCTGCAAAGGTGATGACCATGTTAGATACTTGGATTGATTTTATAAGAGGCAGTGCAGGTGAGTCAGACTGTTCCCATTACGGCTTAAACTTAAAATAGCTTGCTGTAAATAATCTTTTATGCTTAACAAAAGCTCGTACAATCCCTGATAATTAATTCATCACCCACGCTGACATTCAAAAGGCTGAGATCATTTCTGGTGTTGTCTGGTTCACTGTGAGGACATGTCCAGAGAAATTACTGAAGACTGACATTTTTGAGATAACTGTTTATGTTCTTAGGGCCAAATTCATCACTTGTGTAAACTGGCCTATTTCCTTCAAAGTCAGCTGAGAATTTCTGAGCACAAAAAGTTAATTAGAAGTATTACAGCAGGCCTGTGGGTTTCCTTTTGAAGAGGCAAAATCAGCTGGTCCGTAAAGGTCACGTTGCACGTCCCAGCCCCACGGGCACAGCATGGGACGGCTCCCTCGCTCTCAGACGCGGGCGCAGCTGATGAACCAGGCTGTAAAGTGTTAGGATGAGCCCAACAGCAGCTCCCGACGTAGCAGGGGAAAACAATGCTACCGTTCCCTCTTTCCTGTTTTAAGTGCAATTGTCTGTCATTAAATGTTAGTTCCGTCAGCCGCGGCCTTTCAGAAAGGAGCAGAGGATGTGATCTCTCAGCATCTCCGCGCTCCCGAACACCCTGGCAAGAACCTGCACCTCCTTCGCATTTTACGGATATCAGGGACACCAGCAAAGACATGGAAATCCCTGGAGATTTCTTGCTTCTGCAAGTGTTAATGATTTGCACCGCAGCGGTGACACAGGCTGTAGCACAGGTCTTCTCTGCCGAACTTGCACACCGAACAGACAAGCTCCTTCTGCAGCCTCCACCCTGCTCAGCCGCCGCTCCTGCTCACACACCAGGAGCGCGGTGGTGATGCCACGTGCCGCCCTCTCCATCGCTGGGATTGTACACGGCCCCAGCCTGTCACCGAAAGCAGGTAAACAGGCACAAATAAAGAGACTAAAAAAAACCCCAGCCTCAAACCATGAGCGCTTCCTCTTCTTTCTGCAGGTTTGGTTTTTTATTTTTTTTGATAACCTCATTGAGAAAAACCTGTCCAATTAGAAACGGAGAGGCAGGTAAGCCATGAGCTGCAGCCAGCCAGCACGGCAGCTTTAGCCACTTCATAGTTGTTTTCTCACTGGGGGAAAACCAGACGCAAGTACTTGTAGTATCTGACTGCCAAATCTAAGGAAAAAGAACTCATTTCTTCACAGCTATTGCACCCTTCTGGGGGAGTGCGAAGCATATTTACTTTGTGGGGAGAGTAAAAGCTGGGGAGGTGGCAGACACGAGAAAGTTATGTTCCTGAACATGTCAGGAAGACACTTATTTCTTTGTAGAAAAAAGTAAGAAATGCTGTAGTGGGAAGAGCAGACACTAGGGCTGTGGCAGAAGAGGATCAGTCACACAGATGGACCATAACTAGGACGTGTGGGTGTGGAGGAAGAAGGACGTTTGCCCTCATAGTGGCAGTGAATTAACGGGTACAATAAACCAAACGTCTTGTGGTCACCTTTGGGGGAGGAAATGAATTGCCAACAGCAGCAGCAACAACAAAGAGTCACGACAAACCCATCGAGAGGACCACAGCTGTGACCTCGGATTTAGCTGTGGCTGTGTTTTCAACTGGTGGAGGGTGCTGGTGAAGTGAGGCAGCAGCGCTGCCACAGGATCTACACCCAGCAGGTCCTTTCAAGGATTCAGGATGGAGTTAATACGCGTGTTGTTGCTGTTCGATGAGATTTCATCCCTCAGCTGCCTATGGGGACCCAGGAAATGCCCTAATGAGGGCTCGGAGCCAGGAAACCTGGCTGTGGCAAAAAGTCCTAGAGTCCTTCTAGCCAAAACGGCTAGAAAGGCTTTTCCTAGAGCCTCAGCCCATCGCAGTGGTGGGCAGCTGAAAGTCCTTGCCCCCGGGGAAGACCTCGCTATGCCCCAACACGATGCTGTGCGAGTCTGTGCCTGCTGTGGTTTAGGGCAGGTTTTACCTGTGGAGATGGAGAACGACCCCGGGGCCTCTGCGGGTCAGGGGCAGGCATGGCATTGTACATCTTGTGACAGCCGGGACAGGCAATGAGAGACATCTATTAAGTTCTGGTTTCACATGGAGGAGCTCCTGGTGACTCTCCCCTTGCCATGGAACTGTGCTCCAATCCTGCGGATTACGTGGGAATTGAGCAAAACCAATATAGTAACATCTTACCGAATTTGCAGGAGGCATGAAGCTGCAGCTTTGGGAAGTGAACAATCTCATGCATCTCAATGGGATTATTACCTCCTGAGTTTAGAGCTAGCAATTTAAGTAGAACCATGATGAGCTATTTTACTTTTGATCACTTAGAAGATGCATCCATCTTATTCCATGGTATCGAACTGCCTCTCGTGTCTGCATGTGCTCTCAAGCCCAGCTGCACAAACTCGCATCTTTCCACCAGACAATTTAGACGTAATTGTATCTCATCAAGGAGAAAATCAGTGGCACTCTGCAAACTTACAATGCGGGCAGTATTAAAGACATCACAGCTAATATTAGGATAAACAACATACAGGCTGCTGAAAAACTTTGATTTTCCCCAGGGGGTTCTCTCTCACTCCTCTTTTTTCTTTGATCAGCATTTTCGGTGAATACAGCACAGAAATTCTGTGTCATCTTTGCTAAATCTAGGCTTTGACTGCAGAAAACATACAAGATCCTGTCGGGTAAAATTGCAACAAACTCATTCCTCCTTCCAAGAGAGGGGCAATGGAAGTTTCATGACAGTAAGAAGGGACCTAATGTGGGCATATAGTGCTATTTTAGGTGCCATAATCTATCTTCTCTGTCTCCAAAAGAGCCCGGATCATCTGTAGATTCCTTGTTGTGTTTGCCACTTGAATGTCTCAGAACAAAAATAGCATCTGCAGTGTCACTGGCTGCTAATGTTTAAGTGTCTGAATTGCTTCCTAACTAGGAGGTGGCTAGGAAGAGTCGGGCGATGGCTAGGTGACACGTGCTGCCGTCACAGGTGGCCCTTGGTGCCTGGAGGCCGGCCCTTTCCTCATCTGCGTAGCAGCAATACTAGGAGCTGGTGCTTGGTCTTGCAGCTGATGTCGTCTAAGGGGAAAATAGTACTGGGGAAACAGGGAGCAGTTTCTTACACCTTTTTGTGTGAGGGCAGAACAGGCTGCTGCCCGCCCAGGTGCCTGGTGGGGCAGGTCAGGGTAGGGGCTGGGAATCAGTACCGGCAGCTTCAACAGTGACTTCCAAGTATGGATCTATGAGACGAAAACATCTGGAGTCCTAAAAAAGTGAATGTGCAAATAAACAAATGTAGATGTGGTTGTAGATTTGATGAGTACTCTAGACAAATGTGTCATTTTCTTTGAAGAATGGAAATGGAAAACATCAAATACAACAGTGGTGAATGATTTCAGAAACTTGAGTCTCACTTGGATATTCTGCTTCTTCACATCCTTTTTTCTTTTGCTCACTACCGTTGTCTTGAGCTACTATTAAGGCATCTCTGGAGGCCTCCTTTGATATTTTTTTTTTTGCATCTCACAATAACAGCTCTTCCCTTTCCTCTGGAGTGGCCTCTAGCTTCTTCCTCTGGAGCGGCCTTTCTGCCTTGTTGTGTAGCGGTTCTTCATCAGCTGGGGGGGTCACACACACACACACACAATTCCAGGATGCAATTGCATGTGCTGACCACTGCAATCCACTGGCCTGGCTCTGCTCTCTGTTGTACTCTAAGGCTCCCAAAATGATTTCTGAACACTTCACACTTGGCTGTCCACAAATCAGACCCCTGTGTTTTTCTGAATATGTTTTTCAACAGGTGAGTCAGAATGGAAATAGACGGTTTTCTCCCTTAAGGTACCTTATTGCAGCACCTCTTTCCACAAGTGAAGTTCATGATGTCCTAGCGCACACATAGCAAGTATGTGGCTGTGAATGCATTGCACTGACGGGCTGTGCCCCATGGACGATGTCTCAGGTCAGTGTACAGATTGAGACGCACCAGGAACTCCAGCCAGACTGGTTTTCCAAGCCTGTAGGTGAGGATGCTGTAAGATGAAAAAGAAGATTGGAGCGTTATTTAACTACGTGTCTTAAATGGGGATGTAGGGGTGGATATTATTTGAATAGGCCTGTTATTTTCCTACAGTTAATTACTGGTTGCGGATAGACTAGTGAAACTAACTAGCAGCTCTTTGGTGTTGGGATGCTACGTTTCTCCTCCACCACCTAGAAGACCAGCTCTGAACTCCACTCAGTTAACGGTGATGGAAAGCCTTTATCGGAGAGGATATACTGTGTTTCTCTCACACAAATGCTTTTTCAGTGGCTTCACAAGCTCCTGTGTGTGATTAACAAGGGACAGCAAAGAGCCTGACTTGCCCAAGACTCCCGTTTGGATGTCTGTCTTTAGTTAGGGGAAAAATCTTTAACCCGGAGCCTGTCCCAGTGAATCCCTGTTGCACAGCTGTCGTACGGGCGCAGTGTCTCACGCCAGGCACACACACGTTCAGCGGAGCTGCCTGAGTGGCACCGGTGCTGACCCTTCCCCAGGACATCCCTTCTGGCTCTGTCCCTCAAAATCCTGTTGTTTCCGTAAGGGTGCACAGTTCACTGAGATCACTGACAGCAACATATTTTAGCGCATGCCTAAAATTAAGGATATTTTCAAGGGGTTTTCTGAATTAGGATTTAGGAACTCAGGCTCTCCCACGTTCCTCATTAGAGATGCTGTGATATTACCTCCAGTTGCAGACATATTGATTTTCACTCGGAAAAGAAAAGGAAAATCGATGAGGAGTGGAATGACTGCAGGGCGAGCTGCACGCGGGAGAGGTCTGCGAGAGGGAGGGAGGCTGGAGGAAAGCTGCAGCCATTTTGAGACGCTCAGAGTCTCTTTTCCCCTGAACTCAATCTTGAAAAAAATAAACATTCTTGCTTTAATCAAGAGGTTTAGTGATCCTCTGTTATAAGCCTCACAGCCTACATCACATTTCTGAGAGCAGGATGGCAAAGACTGATGACTAGTCACTTCTGCAAAAGCAGCCTCTGCTGGGATGCACCGTGTTTTCATATTCCGCTGGTGAGACACCCGTCACGTTATGTATTGATTTTTCTTTTGTTTGTCAAAGGCACAGTTTATGTATGGGAACTAATCCTCTGATCCCTACAGGAGAAAGAACAAAGATCATTTCTTTCCAATGAGCTTTAAATGAAAAGCCAGAGTGCCTAATTAGGTAACTTCTTAGCTCCCTCACCACTGCAGCCCACGCGGCGTTGTTTCTTGCCTTGCCTGACTGCTGGACACTGTCCGTCTGTCTGTCTGCCTGCCTGTGACCCTTTCACAGAAATAGGATGTTAGCGTGCGTCTGCCTCCTGCCCGCTACCATTCCGGTTTCTCTGGCAAGAGCTCGTGATTTCTGGGGTGCTGGTGTACAAGCCGCCCCTCTCGGACAGTGTGCTAGCTGAAGCAGATAGACACACCAACTCTGAAAGATTGCCAAGGCTCTGGTCATTCTTTATGGAGTTAACACAGGAGATCTGCATATCTTGACAAAACCTACACAGATTTCCTTATTTCAGTTTCCTCAGCGGGCCAGGGCTTTTCTCATGTTGAGAGCAAAGCCCTCTGCAGTGCCCTATTTCTCCCTCCTTTTACTGCTGACTTCTCCTTTGTGCTTTGCTGACTCCTGCAAGAGAGGTCTTTGCTGCTGTTTGGGTTTTGGTTTTTTTTCTTTTTCAATTTATTTTTTCCTTTCTCTTTCATTCCAAAATGCTTAATTTCCCTTCTAATCTCTTGTCAGGTGAATTCCTCATCGGCCTCATCGAGCGATCCTTCTGCCCAGCAAAGCGTTGCCTGGCTACAATCTGTCTGGCGTTCGGGGCTGGAAAACTGCCTTCCCCCAAGACAAAACGTAGCTTTGTCCAAAGGTGTGCCGCGTAAATGGATGGTCATCAAAGTTTAATGACCTCATTAGTACTCATTTGCAGAGTGCAAAAGCAAGCACTTTCACTTTCTGTGAGCTATAGATCAAAACAAAAGGAAAAGGGAAAGGAAAAGGCAAAGAAGACTCATTTTCGAGACCACTTGCAGCCCAGTCTAAGCATAGGTGAACCGCCCTTAGCAAGCAGCAGCAGATACCGCTAATCATAGATAGTTCTCTGCATTGCCATACCATTAGTCCTGTGAATGTGTATGTACATCCCTGTATATATGGGAGGTCAGTGGGAATACACAACTCAATTAAGAAGATATATTTCTCTAGTTTCAGATGACAGCAAAATGACTGCAGGTCTTCTGAAAACTCATGGAAGTTTGACCTTTGTATTAGACTCATGGAGGAAGAGTCTACGCTAAGAATGACTCCCACAGGGAAAAAACTGTACTTAGGCTGGACCATGAAACATAAACATCTAACCCATTGCTATAATTATTAATACTAATTGTATATTTTTATGCTACTGTAACACCTATTCCACTGATGTGGAACTGAGTGGACTAAATCCTTGAGGAGTAGGTGTGGAATAACTAAAAGTCATGTCTGGTGCAACATGTGGTCTCAGGAAAAGCTCCTGAAGGCCCTGGGGTTCGCTGGTGAGGTTCATCTCATCTAACTTGAAGGACCTGAAATGTAGGTGCCCCTTATGCCTCAGTCGCTAAGATCTCTTTAGTCAGAGAAAAGAAAAAAGCATCATCCATGTTCATCCGGGTCTCTCTTTCACTTTGATGACTGAGACTAGCTCCCTAACTTAGACAAAATTAAGTGGGGTGAATTCTATCCCGAGAGATTAGTAACTTGCTTATAAAATGAACCCTTCTCATAATGTTTCCACAGGGTTGTAGCTATGCCACAGAAGTCATCACCAGCAAGAAGACTGGTTAGAGTAGAAGAAATGTGCTAGTTCAGACACAGCATCGCAGTGTAAAGGCACAGAAAGCCCTAGGGGAGAGGAAAATATGCCATGTTTTGCTTTCACCATTAGTATTTCAGAAATGAACCTCTGAGAAAATGGGAGGAGAAAACTGAGAGTCACCACAGCTGTATTTAGTATAAGAGGCTGTATTTTTGTTAGAGGAAAGCCATGACAGAGTTTTGAGAGGGGGCTGTGGGGAGCTCAAAATGCTACACAGATGGGGGAGAGGGCAGTCGGCCCATCTGCCAGGTCAGCTGAGACCCTGAGCACTTAGGAGAAATCTACTATAATGTTTAAGAGTTTGATAACTCCATTTTACTGGTATATATTTTTCTGCTTTGTAGCTTTTGCCTCTCATTTTTTGGATGTCCATTGCTTTATTAGAGTAAACTTCTTAAGTTTCATTGATGTTAGAAATTATCTGTAACAGGCATAAAGTGCTTTACTACTCCAAGACTGACTAATCCAAAAAAAAAAAAAAAAGGTGTCTGCTGATGAAACAGATGCAAATCTCTGAGCCTTAAAGTGCAGAGCAAGCAGGCCAGCGTGGGGCCAGTACTGTCAAGGCTCAGCACACAAAGCAAGCAAAATGAGGTTAAACAGCACCCTTCTGGCATGGCACAGGCCACAGAAAGGCATCTGCTGCTGTTATCTCCTCCTCTGAGCATTTCTGAGATTTCAAAAATTTCCCATCTTATACAAAGACAATGCAAGGCTTCTAAAGGCTGTCATGACACATGGGAGAGGCGCTTTATCTGCTATCACTGTATTGAGAGTACTGAGAGAGGATATTGAGCGGTGAAGCTCAAGGAATTGAGCTTGCTCGGGACGAGCAAGGGCTTGACTCGCCATCGTCCTCTTCCCTGGTCAGTGCCCTAAGCTCCATGTGCTGGTTCTCCTCAGGTGGGATCTGTCTCTCATCCAGTAGAGTCTGCAAAGACTTGCTAAGGAAAAATGATCCAAGATGCAAGTTCCTATGAAGATTTTGGAGTGTTTGTTATTGTTGTTGTATCTGTACCTCTTGAAGGAAAAGTGCTGTACTGAAAAGTTAGTGACCTGACCAAGTCACACTTTTGTTGTGACGGCCATGGACTGCTCCTCTGCGTGACCTTGGGAGGTAACTCAGGAAAGCGAATTGGTTTGCAGTCACTCTGCACAGAACCACAGCTCCAAGGGAAAATCCTTAGGGATCCACACCATGAGAAAGGGTTGACATTATTATGTCAGCTGCTGTCCTAAAAGGAGAAAGGACAGATCGTATCCCATAGAGTTTTCTCCAGTTGTCTCTGAATTAAGTGTTTAGAGGAAAGGGTCAACAGGTATGTCTTTCTGTAAGGCAGGCTTTATGGTCTCCACAATCTAGCAGGCTCAGTGATGTTCTTTAGTGTACAAAGGAAGAATACTGCCTTCTGCAGAAAAAAAAACCAAATGAAAACAAAGCGGTGAATTTCTACAGGATGGGTTGTACGGGAACTCAGACTGAATGATCATAGCAGTTTCTTGCAGTCTGCCTCGGTTATGCATCAGGGAACCTGGAAGTGATTTCTGAACGTGGCACTGGAGGGAGAAACCAGGATGGTGTCTTAGAAAGGACCCTGAAATGTTTGAAGAAATCCAGCCTGCCAGCTGCACCTCCAAATCCTTTGAGGTTCATGCTTCAGCTATTACTTGTAGTTTCAGTTACTAAGCATGTACACACATGCCAAATAAATGGCTTAACAAGGTACACATGGGCACTCACTCCCCTTCCCCCATATAACAGACAAAGGAGGCTCCCTAAATCAGCCCACATGCCATTTCTTTTCTACATATAGACTTTTTGCCAGCAATGAGAAAGAAGCTAGACAACAGCTTCCCTCGTAAGAAACCTTAAGCAGCTAAGCAGCTTGATTAATTACTTAGGGATTTCCCTCACGCTGTTACTAAGGTAACAGGAGTAGAAGTGTTTAAAGATGGCTGAATATGCTGTATGCACGGGAGGATATGCGGTGGCTTTTCAGCAGCACCCTGCATTGTGGGTTTTATACAGTATTAATGTAGAAAACGAAAGGTGTGTGTGTATGTGCACGTACCCATGAAAGTGCAGAGCCCACACAGCCCTATGAATCCTCGGCTACATCTGCTGAACACAGAAAAAAAATCTGCTTTGGTTTTCAGGAGGACGTAACAGGAAAGGAATATTGACACCCATTTAAAGGGTACAGGGCACACATCTCTTCCCAGCTCTACAAATCCTTCATTTTGCTGGCTGATTTAAAATATTTTCCCCCCTCTCCCTCACCGTGTTTGGAGACACAGCATGGGCCCAAGGCTAGCCTCCCGCTTTCCAGGGCTCCTTTCTCAGGTGGAGCCGCCCACGCTGCTGCCTGGCCCCCTGCGGTACCCACCACGGCTTGCTTTGACCCGTGGCGTGGCACAGTGCAACGTCCCTGCGCTGAGTGATGGTGCTGCCTAAATTCTTGTGGTTTCATGCTCCATAGCAGTGAGGCCTTTTCCAGTCATTACTGGTGAGAGACAAAACAAGAGGTGATTATGGTAAAGAATATGATCCTTACTAAGACACCATTGCTCTGTGGGTAATTTGAGAGCGTTTGCTTACATGGGAGAACAATCGTCTTGAGTGATGTTCATGCCAGAATTTTATCAATGTTAATGCCCAATTTAGTTAACACGGGACATGGAGGTAATTAGAAATTTTGGCCTCTTATTCAGCCAGAGAAACCACCTCCTCACTAACTGATCAGCTTGCTTCCTTAGGAGAGGAGGAAAGTTCAAGACAAAACTAAGCAAACCCATAGCTCATAAGACCAATTTGGGATAAAAGCTTGTTCTGAGTTTAATGACAAACCTGTAGTGGTCTGAGTTCCTCCACCACCCACAGAGGTTATTTTTTCTCCTTCTCTGATATCCTTCTTCTCCCCAGAGCTTTTGCACGTACCTCACAGCCTCCTCCCTGTCTCTCACTTCTGACAAACGGCTCTGCCCAGCTCCTCCAACTCTACTCAACTCCACAGCTGAGGCCAACTCAAAGCCTTGAAAGGACTCATGCTGACTTGGTAATTTTTTATTTGTAGACATTCATTTGTCTTTTATCATGTTCCCAGCAGTGACCGCAAGGAGAAACTCTCAAGTTTCCAAAAGGAACCACTCAAAAACGTGACACTTGCAGGGCTTTGTGCTATGAGATGCTGAATACCCATAGCTCTCACTTGGCACCTCACAGGATGCTTATGGCTCAAACTGTGCAAGAAATGAATTCTTCTGGTTTACTGACAGTGCCTAAAAAAATAAATAAGAAACATTCTGGAGGAACCGAAATAATTTCTGTGAATATTTTTTGCACAAATTGGGAAAAAAATCAGGCTAAGCAAAACAATGTCTAAAACAAAAGGCTCCAGTGTGATTTGGAGGGAGTTTGGAATTTGTCAATAGTCTTTGAAAATGTAGTCACAACATTGCTTTGTGTTACTGCATCTGTATTTTCCTCCCAAAATGGTTTCATTTAAATTGTTGTTGAGTTCTGCGTGTCATCTGGCAACCTATGGCTACTGTTGCTCTTCTAAGCCATTGAATACCTTTAAACTGTCTTTTGGATAGTGCTGCTATCATATAGCTAATCATATAGCCCAGATAGTTCATAGTACAGCAAATGAAAAGTTTTTTAGCTCCCTGTTTCTATACTTTCATAAATTACCCACTTCAGGGATATTTAGGAGATATGAGCCTTATTAACAAGATGTCATCACTATTGTTTTGAAGCATCTGTCCGCCCATGTGGGGTAGGCGATCAAGATGGAGAAGTGTAACTGTCTTACATCCTTTTTCCCACAGCAGGCATTTCTCTTTTATACTCTTTAAAATGTGACAGGACAAAGCTCTGCAGGAAGGATAGAGCAGTGACAGGGTTTCATCCTCTCTTCCAGCTCCACTTCCCCTGGGTGCAATTTTTTCCCCGTTGAGCAATCCTTGCTCTAGTGATCTTGTTTCTCTCTCCTGAGAATCGACAAAGGCATTTCAACAAGTGAATCACAAGGAACAGGCGCTGGATGATTTTTTTAATCTCTTGGGAAAAGGAGGAAAGCGGGACGTTGTCTGTGGCTGCCTGCTGTACTGCAGCAGCAAATTTCAGCCTCTAATCCAGCAGCACCTCAGGTGCTGGTGCCAGTCCTGCCTCCTGCTGCATCTCAGTTTGGATGTGCAACTCCTGACAGGGGCAGCAGCATCCTGGAGGGTGCTGCCCCGCAGGAAGGGGTGAACTGGTCCCCTGCGCCGGGACTGCTGTCCCCGCTGGGGCTATCTGCACACATGGAGGCAAGACAGCCCTGCCCACTCATCTCACAGCCTGCAGCTTGGCAAGAGGCCATATGGACGTCTCTGGCCAACTGAATTCCCACATGGGGATTGCCATGAGAACATATTAAAAAACAGCCCACAGTTTCTAGGACCTTCCTCTATTTTCTTGGAAGGCAACTACACTGAGTTTTTCCCTAATTTAACCAAGTCCATGGCAAGAGGAGGCTGTAAAATACATATAGTGTCAGGCAGGGAGGCAGTTATCTCAGTGTAAGATCATGATGCTAGGATGGCCAGGTTGGGACATGCTGTGGGGCAAGGTGAAACAGTCCCAACCCTCTGCTCTGGATCTTGTAGCTGTGCTACCAACATGAAGGATGATTTCTAGCAACTTTTTCTGGGGTGTTTTCCAGTGTTACAGTTCCCAGTTTCCCAGCGCACACCTGCAGAGCCAGTGGAGACCACACAGTAGGTGCAGCAATTCACATTCAGGTGGATTAGTTTAAACTGCTGATGAAAGCGGACCAGACCATGAAACGGAGTATCTGAGCTGCACTTGCAGTGAGGGTATGTGTTCAGTACTGCTGACTCTTCTGTGGAGATGTTGCCTTGACTCAGTAGGCAATAACAAGAAGTGCGAAGTGTCAGACTTTTTTTAAGTGCCTCAACTATTTGCTCCATGAACTTGAGTCAGAACCTTAAGAGAAAGGGAGAAACACCGCCTTGATGAACCCAAAATAGTCATCAAAGGAGCTTTGAGTAAAACACTATAAGAAACTCCCTGCTTCAGCATCGTAATGAAACTGTGAGTGCAATTTTAAATGATAAAAACCAAGTTCATGTGGAACTGCAGTAACACTAGGATGAAAAACAGCAATGATTTCCAAGTGTTTAAGAAACAGTTGTGGGAGCTGTTAGGTTCCATGTTTGCAGCTCAGGTTTGAGGTTTTTCAGAGCAACCTGCACAGTTCTGGGTTCATATGGGACAGAGAACAAGAACTGATGATGTTTTTTGTGTTCGTGTAGCAGAACTAGAAAATAAAAGCAAAATGACATGCCTCTTGGCATTTATTACTTTGTTTACTTTCATTTACTTAAGGCTTATTTTTGTATTCTGTGAGCTAATTTCCTTGGGAATTGATAAATAACAACTTCCTGGAATATTTTCACCCCTGTAAAATCTTGACATGCCGTAACGATCTCTCAGCGAACATAAGGCGTTCAGACAGACTTTCCCACCCTCCCCACCCCCACAGAAAACTGTTTGGAGAAGAATCATGATAAAAGCAAATCTAAGATGTTTTATGAAGCTAGGAGAAGGGGAATAGCTTTTCCTTGGACAGATATCTGTTTGTGAATCATGAATACAGAGTTGCCAAACATCATAGGTCACTCAGAAACATGGAAAAGAAGGAATGCATTATTAACAGTTTTACTGCTACTGGACTGCTGGGGTAGATCTAGGCACATGCAGCTCCCTGAATACACTCTGATAGCCCACGGATGGAAAATAAATTAACAGAGGCAAGGAGCAGTGGAAAACCACCAGCAAGTTAAGTGAGAATCCATTTGTGATGCTGCTCCTTAGGGCTCCTCTGCTATAAATGATTCTTTCTTTTTTTTCTCCATTTTTTAAATTTTTTTTTTTTTTAGTCAATACGATAACTAACATGTGTGAACTACCGTGGTACAAAAGAACAGTGAAGACACATCACAACAAGATCAGGTCTATGCTCCTGCCTGAGGCCTACCTCGGCAAGTTTGCCTCATGCTAAGACTAAAATTGCCTTGACTTCACTGCATTTCTATCTCAGGATAGCTGTGTTAGTTACCTTTTTCATGGTGAAGATAAACTTTTATACTGTGGTTTTCAGCAATCTTCAAAGTGAAAATCAGATTTATAGCTTTGGAACCAAAGCTGGAAGATCAGTTTTGCAAAATGAGTAATAAATACTGATTAGTTGTGAATGGTCAGTGCTGGATTGATCCATTACCAGTCACTTCTTTCTTGACTTATCTCATCTTCCCCTCTATGTCCACCTTTTATATCTTTATTTTGGCTACACTCAGCTGAATCAAAGTGGAAAAGAATGAAAATTAACTTGCTAGAAGACCATTTCTATAGTCTTTCATCTCTGGAAATGCTTTTAATTACTGGAATAGTTTACTGTTAATGATGTAGTGGATTTATTGAGGTCTAGACAATCTTTCAGCATTTAATCTGAGGCAGCACACTCGCTTTAAAGTGCTGGTGATAGATGTTTGCTGCTGCCGTTGTAAGCAGCCTAGACCCAGATATAAGCACTGCTTTATGAAAACCATTTTCCTTGCATCTGTCTCTCTAAAAACAGAAAGGATGCAGGTGCAGATCCCAGCCAGGATGATCAACATGCCAAAGCAGCATCACTGGACACCGTAAAGCCAGAAGAGAGATGGGTTTTGACAAAATGTACAACAGCAGAACACAGGAGAAGGGAAGAGATGAGAGCATCCATCTCCATTAAGCATTGATACCTCCTTCAGCAACAAGATGTGGCCACGAAGATAGGTTTTAGTTTAACTGAAGATAGCTGACATTCTTCGGATAACTTTTAGAATAATATTACCTGTGGGAGGAGAGGAGAGGAGAGGAGAGGAGAGGAGAGGAGAGGAGAGGAGAGGAAAATAAAACATTTTTTTCCACACAGATGATGGCTGAGAACTGAGTAAGAGTCCAAGGGCTTAAAGGCACAAAAAGACGGTTCTGGGCATGTGAGCATGGGTGACGAGGATTATTCTTTTAATGGTGCCATAAGATAGTTGGCCAAGGCTAGTGGGGAAAGAAATGAAACCTGTGGAGAGCTCCAAAAAAATCCAAGACACCCACTGACTATTGGGGGGCGGGGGAAGGGGGCACATTTTATGTATAAGAGGTAGCATAGACAAGAATGAGGATACTTGAGAAAGACCATGCATTGGAGCTAGTGTGTGTTAGATAACAAAAGCTGCAAAAATGGTGATCAAGAATGCTAATGTGAATCTCTGAAGGCTGTTTGGGTGAACCATGAACATTCCCCTTTGTCTCCAGTGGGCAGTAATGGCATAGCTTACCCAGTCATGACAGGTAGCAGCTTCCGTGCTGTGTTATCCTGTTTGAGAATTTGGAAAAGTCAGGTGCTATTGCAGGTGTGCTTGGGCATTTAGGGCTTCTTCAGGAAGACCTGGTGGATATTGCCTCAGTCTATATGAGGGAAGCAGGGGAGAGGATCTATAGAGCTATATATCCATGCATGCCTCACCTGATGTGGGAGCATAGCCCATGCTGTCAGGTGTTAGTGGCCTCCTGTCCTCAGTGGGATGGCCACTGAGACCTTAGGTTTCTAATTTGCTCCCCTTTGTGTCATTCAGTTAATAAACACACATTACGCTTTACAAGCCTTACAGTTAAATATCAGGGGTATGTTTGGGCTGGAGAGGGATACAGCAGCTGGCAGTAAGCAAAATATAGCTGCTGTACCAGAAAAGCTAACTAATGAAACTCTGCATTACTATGATTCTTTTAGATTATTCTCCTCCTCCATCACATCCTGTTTATGTTTTAATCACTTTCTCTAGGCACATACTGACACTCCCTCTTGCTGGCTTACCACCAGATGGACTTTAATAAACTATTGTTATATCTGGAAGCACTTTCCTAGCTCTTCATAATTGCTTCTTGTAGTACTTACATGTGTGATGCAGGATGTCAGCCTCTACAGCCATACTTATTGCTATAATTAAGCAGTGTATTGTTGCTTGCTTTTTTTTGTTTGTTTTAAGGAATCTGAATTATGTGAGATATTCCCTTGTTTCTTTCCAACTCACTCTTTTCTCTGTTCACCCTATAATATGTAACAAACCTCACGTTTTGGTCCTTACCATGGATGTGCAACAAAGGGTAGATAGGATGTTAATGTTATTGTGTTCCCCAGGGCTCAGTACTGGGGCCAGTTCTGTTCAATATCTTTATCAATGATCTGGACGAGGGGATCGAGTGCACCCTCAGTAAGTTTGTAGACGAGAACAAGTTGGGAGGGAGTGTTGAGCTGCTGGAGGGCAGGCAGGCGCTACAGCGGGACCTGGACAGGCTGGATCGATGGGCCGAGGCCAATTGTATGAGATTCAACAAGGCCAAGTGCCGGGTCCTGCACTTGGGTCACAACAACCCCAGGCAACGCTACAGGCTTGGGGGGGAGTGGCTGGAAAGCTGCCCGGTGGAAAAGGTCCTGGGGGTGTTGGTCGACAGCCGGCTGAATATGAGCCAGCAGTGTGCCCAGGTGGCCAAGAAGGCCAACGGCATCCTGGCTTGTATCAGAAATAGTGTGGCCAGCAGGAGTAGGGAGGTGATTGTCCCCCTGTACTCGGCCCTGGTGAGGCCGCACCTCGAGTGCTGTGTTCAGTTTTGGGCCCCTCACTACAAGACAGACATTGAGGTGCTGGAGCGTGTCCAGAGACGGGCAACGAGGCTCGTGAAGGGTCTGGAAAACAAGTCCTCTGAGGAGCGGCTGAGGGAACTGGGGATGTTTAGCCTGGCGACAAGGAGGCTGAGGGGAGACCTTATTGCTCTCTACAACTACCTGAGAGGAGGCTGTAGAGAGATGGGGGTCGGACTCTTCTCCCTAGTAACAGACGACAGAACAAGAGGAAATGGCCTCAAGTTGCGCCAGGGGAGGTTTAGATTGGACATTCGTAAAAATTTCTTCATTGAAAGGGTTGTCAGGCATTGGAACAGGCTGCCCAGGGAGGTGGTGGAGTCCCCATCCCTGGAGGTATTCAAAAGATGTTTAGATGAGGCCCTAAGGGATACGATTTAGTGGTGGACTTGGTAGTGATAGGTTAATGGTTGGACCCGATGATCTTGGAGGTCTCTTCCAACCAGAACAATTCTATGATTCTATGATTCTATTCTATCTTCATTCTCTGATTTGGCAGATTGGTGGCATCCTCTCCTCTCCTCTCCTCTCCTCTCCTCTCCTCTCCTCTCCTCTCCTCTCCTCTCCTCTCCTCTCCTCTCCAATATAGGATGGATGGGATCACGGATTTAAGTGTTAGGGAGGTTAATGGCTCATCTACAGTAGTGATGCTAGACCTTTGTCAAGCAGTTTGACTGCGCAAGCATATTGCATGTAACCCAGTGGTTGTGGCTGAGCAAAGTTCCCTTTGCACATGTTTTAGGTGTGATATTTCTGTTTCCATCTCTAGCATTTGGAGTAGTACACAAAAGGTATTCAGCAACTCCTTGGACACACAAAACTGTATTCTCTTGTTATGCATAAAGCAGTACGTTTCCACGTCACTAGAAAATGGCTGAATTTCCCATTATATCCTATGAATTATTGTAAGGAAAATGATGCATGTTTTTGTATAAAAAGAAAGACTATCCACATCCAGCTTAATCTAATTTGCCTTCATTGATCTCTGCACCTGATCTTTCCATTACTTGGGAGTCCTTTCATTGTCATGTTTTAGCATTGCAAGTGGTCTCTCTTACAACAAACTTTAGATTCAGGCCATGAATAAACCCTTCTGGCCACAAATGCATGTGCCTGCAACAAAGGAAGAAGTGCTGAGGGCTCTTAATTCATCAAATGAACAATGTCTCCCCTAACTCTCTTTATCCTCAAGAAAGGTCATCATTATTTCACTAACACACATTGATGAAAGTTATATTGTGATGAAAAATGTGTATACAATTAAAAGAAAAGATATAGACTTGAGAGTGTCCCCCTGAGTCATCTGAAAGCGCCATTCAGGTAGACAACACTTGCTTCTTAAAACTCCAACCCCAAGAGGCCTTCAGCTGAAAATGTGGTAGGGATATAGGGGAACAGACTGCTTGAGAAAAGAGTGTAATGTTATCTCTAGGTCTCAGACTTTTCTCCAGAAAGCATAGCCACAGTATATGATCATTCCTCCTGGGTCCAATTTGATCCAATGGGATGGAAAGTGATTGGCGACTCAGAATAATTTTATGAGCTCTAGGTATAAATCATTGCTGGCAGAGATGATTTGCCAGTTTGAAGAAATGGAACGAGGCATTTCAGGGAAAGGAAAAGCTCCAACATTCCTTGAACACCAGTGACAGTCTCCAAAAAGGCCTGCTGGGCCCCTTTGGCACATAACTGCCATCGGGAACTGAAAGGGTATTTCTGAAGAGTAGAAATGAACCTCGGTTGCTGGTTGCTGAGAAAACAGCTTCTGTCCCTCCTGAGAGCCATGGCATCCTTACTATTGAAAAAACACAAATGTTCCCTCAGAGAGAGTTGAACAAATACAAGTGTTGGGATGATGTCATACTTTTTTTGTGTGTTCACCAGCTTCACTATTCAATGTCCCGTTCAGGAGCTTGAATAACATTTGGTTTGGGGAGTTTTCTGTGAAAATTAGCTCAAACTTGGAGTGCTTTCCAGTGCTTGTATTTCACTCTGACCCGAATGCTACTGGAGGGATGCTACAGGGAACAGAAGAATTCAGGATGGAGTTTCATTTTTATTGTTACTGTCGCCAGGCGAGATTTGGAAAACAATCCTGGGAGCTGAAAATCACCTTATAGACACTGTGTGTGTTTGTCTGGTTTTGTTTCAGGTAAGCCAGGAGTAAGGCTAGTAGGTAGTAGTCAATGGTATGTTTTTCTCTTGTGGAATGCCAGTTTCAGACATTTCCACCTCTCTGTCCCACCTTCACCCTAGGCCCCATCTCCACACTACTGTTACTGCCCCCTCCGTCGGTCCCACCAAGAGCAGTACCAGCACAGCCAAGGGGCCGCGAGTCATCGTAATGAAGTTAAGAGGCAGTAGGAAAGGAGGCGAGAATGTCTAAAACGGGCTTTACTTCTGGCAAAAATACATCAGTGAGCTATATCCATGAGAATTCAGCAAAGAAAGGTTGGTGAATGGGTCTGCTGCTGAAGGGAGAATAGGTTACTGTTCAGTCTCCGACAGTACAGCTGTGTTTTTTATGGGGCGTCACTAGTAGTAAAAAGTGGTGGCAAACCTTAATTTTTGTTATTCAGATCTGCAGTGGTGGTCCTGAAATCACAGAGAGAGGTGGTTTGTTGAAGACAATAGTAATTATAACAGCAGTAATTGAGCAGACTACTAGATGTTTGTAAAAGTGGTTGCATGGTTGGGCTCAGAGAGTGGCGGTTAATGGTTCACGCTCTGCCTGGAGACTGCTTACAAGTGGAGTTCCTCAGAGGCCTGTCCTATTGACGATGTTTAATACATTTATCACTGGCCTGGAGGACATTACGGAGTGCACCCTCAGCGAGTCTGGTGATGAAGCCAGACTGGTGGGACCAGTCATTATGCTTGAGGACAGGGCAGCCGTCCAGAGGGACCCAGACCAGCACTAAGAATGGGCCAACAGGAGCCTTATGATGTTCAGCCAGGACGAATGCAGAGCCCTGCACTTGGCACGGACTAACCCCCTGCATTGGTATGGGCTAGGCCAGGGAGCAGCTCTTCTGGATAGGACCTGGGTGTTCTGGTGGCTTTTAGGCCAAACATGATCCAGCAGGGAGCCCTGGCAACGATGAAGGCTAACAGCATCCTTGGCTATATCAACAGAATCATATTCAATAGATCAAGGAAACAATTTATTTGCCCTGCACAACACTTGTAAGACCAGCCCCAGAGTATTGCATCGTTTTGGGCCCCCAATGCAGGAAAGACATGGACAAACTGGAGCGAGCTCAGGGGAGGGCTGGAGCACTTGCCCCAGGAGGAGAGGCTGGGGGAGCTGGGCTGGGTCAGCCTGGAGGAGGGGCGGCTTTGGGGGCACCTGGTGGCCACCTTACACGCAGTCGTTTTGTTACCAAATGTGTTCTTTAATAAGCACACGGCTAATTTTATTTTTATCTTCTCCTTGGGTTTTAATTCTCTATTCTAATTTGTCCTTACAATTCAGTAGCTATTCCATTATGCCAGAACAGTTTGATTTGCTTTGTAATTCCGCTATCTATGTTATTTTTGCAGGGACAATGTTAATTACAGATATTCTTCTCTCATGTATCTATGAGGTACTTATTTATCATAAAAAAGCTTTACTCTGCCTCTTAAAATGTAGTTTTATAATGGTAACATAGAATAATTTTTTATAATGGTTACTTACCACACATCTATAGTGAGAATATACGTAGTGGCCTGCTCCAAGAACATAAAGCAACCATGAAAAGAAGATTGTGACTGTATCAAATAACAGGCAAAACTGGATATTTGAACACACTACTTGTATAATACTACTTGCTTTTTCCTTTTACATGCAAACTTAAAGAACGTCTTTGCAATGCAGTGGTTGAGCGCCAAAATATGGTTTTATTTTCCCTTATGCTTCCCCCCCGCCCCCGCCAGGTGTTTCCAGGCTGCTGTCTGCATGTGATTTCTTGCATTCAGTTATGCTTGTTCCAGTCATGTTTCTTATAAGCACATAAATGACCATTTCTGGAAATCTGTACTCTGGTTCCCCTTTTCCGACGTCCACTGTATGCTGTCAGATTGCTACTTTGAATGCCTGCAAAGGGATTATGGGAGTCATCTAGAATCATTCAGTATTATTTATTTTCAGTGATAGCATAGTATATCAAGTTCAGGGAATTCACCATACTTTCGTGGTATGTAAGAGTATTTATGGTGAATGACAGTTGAAGATATTTCTGGCAGGTAATTCACACTTGCAGTGCTCTACCTGACTGTATCTCCTTCTCCTTGGTTCTCCAGAGGTTACAAGCCCATGCTTAGCTGTATCCATACCTTCCCTTCCTTTATATTTACTCATATTTTGCACAAGAAATTCTGAGCGTAGTTGAAGCTGTAAAAAAGGACCAGTGGCCCATAAAAAACAGGTGGGTGGGATTCTTTTTAATCTGTAAAGGCTTCGCTAATTCACACTAGCTGGCAAATTGGACTTCACAGGGAAATTCATTTGTTTTGAATCGCCAGCAAAGCGGTTCTTGCGTGAGGTCAAGGAAGAGCTGAAGTCTCAAAGCTGTTAATGGGAGAGTAGAACAGCCTGGTTTAGGGTTCACCTGACGCAATGTGACCGCCTTGCAGTGCAGGTGTCTGCAGAGGAGCCGGGTGCCTCTACTCTCTTCACAGATCAATGGAAAGAAACGGATACGTCCGTAGCGATATTCAACGTATCCTATAGTAGTTGCTCAAGAGAGGTTAGATGAGGAGCTCATTTTTTGCCTCTGACTACAGACAGAGTCCAGGGTGACTAATTCATATATCCACATGGCAGATATCTAATATGAGATAGGAGGACTCCCTCCCCAGATATCCCAAACTTCCTCTGAGTTTCAAATTGAAACAAACAAGATAAGGAACTTCTTGCTTCATCTGCTTTTGCAGCGGTTTAAGAAAGAAAAGGCATGAAGAGATTAGTTGCTCTTAAAAGATTTGTGTACTCTGGAAAACTGGCCATTGAAGCGGGTCTGAGCACTGTCCTTGTAATAGGACCGAGCAAGGTGCAAGTTTAACGAAATTTGGAGAGTTTAATACAAACATATGACTTCCATTTAGTTTTAAATTCTTTATTATTGGATGGAGCATGCTGCTTTGTTCCAGGACTGCTTATGACATATGACTGTTCAGCAGCCTTCTGAGCTATTTATTTCTAATAACGTCTGCTCTGAAGTTCTAGCATACCATGAGGAAAAAAAAAAAAAAATTCTTTCTCACAGTATTCTGGTCCTGGTGCCATTGTCAGACAAAATCTGTAAATGGATAGTCCCCATGGGAGCATGAATAGGCAATGCAGTATTTAAGACAGGAACGTAATTTAACCTTTGCAAAGGGCAAATGCTGTTTTGTAATCTGCTGCTTGCTTAATCCAGCATCCATATCCTTTTATCTGATTCTACTTACACTCTAAATTCTTCAAAGCCTTAGGAACATGTCCAGTGGAAAAACTTCCACTGATTTCTGTAGGCTGCATTAAGGCTTAAATCTGCATATTTAGCTGCAAGGAGTCAGTATAAAAAAATGCTAACATTTGTAGTGCTGGACTATATCTGGTCAGATTCTGGACTTTTAGCTTTTAACTGTAGAGTTAGATCCATTTTCATGCAAAGTACCTTTTGAGTTATTCTGGGCTGACAAAAAATGTCTCTAATTTGGAAAAGTGTATGACATTTATAAAGGAACTAAGATGAGTAGTCTGCTACTAGGCTGTACTGTGTTATTTTTAGTATACTACTTTTAAAAATAACATTTGCAAAAATGATAATGCTGTCTTGCAGAGAAAGAGTTGTTTTCGTAGGTCTGAAACACTGAGGAGTCTCTAGGTGAGCTCTAAATTTTCCCTGCTCCTGACTGCACCTACTCAGAGGGCACTGAAAAACATCGGGTGCAAGCCAAGGAGTTCCTAAGTGTCCTTAATCCAATTCCTTGGCACAAGTGATTGATACCGTGCTTGTAGTAAGAGGCTAATGAGTCTTTGCTTAATAATGAAAACTATCTAGATGAGACGAAAGACTAATGCAATTCATTCTGCTGACTGTCCTTATTGGGAAGAGTACTTAATTTTTTGTGAAGTGCCTGAGCAGAAAAGCAGATGCCTCACTTTGATTGTGAATGATGTCTTTAAGCTGCTGCGGCCTGTAAACCTTTGCAAAAGTTTTCTTGCCTTACCTGATAGGACCAAATTCTGTGGGCTATGAAGTGGGATGTCTATAGGAAGCTTGAAGGTGGGTTAGTGAGTGAGGCCACGTGGCGGAAAGAACACCGGTGTCCCTGTGATCAGAAGGTTCAGGTCGACAGAGACCATCTTCCTTTGGTTCTCTGAAAGAGAAACTGCATTTTTATGCAGTTTGGCAGCTCAACAGATTTATTTTTCAGAATTCCTTTTTTTCCTCTCTCCCTAGCCCTTACGTCCACACACTAAGACACAGACGGCTCGTACATCACTGCCTCCCCAAATTAGGGCTGTTCCCTCCGTTTACTGGAAACCGTCTCATTGCAACTTCCTATTGTGACTCACAGGGTAAGGGCAGCTCACTTTCTCAGGGGAAGACCGTGTTCCCTGGCAGTGGAGTTTCTGATGTTTTGACTAAACCTGCAGGTTAGATTCAGAGGCTCAGTTAACTGGTGTGTACTTTTCTTAGGTGAGCTTGAGCCCAATGAATCTTGCTGTGAGATTCACAGGGAGATTAAAATACGGGGAGTCTCTTCAGTCGTGAATCTGTACAGTCCAGATCTGAAGCAAAACTATCAACAACCAGTTTCAGTCTGATGCTGATGAGTTCACACAGATCAACTTTTCCTTGATTGCCAGTTTCTAGTTCACTTGAATGCCAGTTGCTTTTCTTCACTGAATGCATGGCTACAACTTCATTTTCACGTTCGCACCATCTCTATCATCAACTCCATCCTTAGCAGTAAGCTATTTCATTTTCTTTCCCTCCACACGTGTTGCTTAGGTAATGAAATAAGAAATGCTTTAAAGTGCAATCAACCTAACGCCTGAGCGACAACATTCTTTAGAAATCTGACATTTTTGTATAAATTAACTGAGGTTAAGAGAGATTAATAAATCTATTTAAACCACTGTCTCTAGGAGACTGACCAAATGTAACTCTTTTTGGGCACGTGAAATGAAAAATCACTTTCAAGGAAAATAATTGTCAGCGAGGTCTAATATGTGATTCTGTTTTGTGCAAAATACACGTGTAGATAAATTAAATATCTGAAGAGCTTTGTTAACAGATGCACCAAGTGAAAGAGCCATCCAGTCTGAATTGCTAAGAGATTAATTCTAGGCATCATGTGAAATATGACTAAGAGTCACTGTTTCCCCAGCAACACTCTTGCAAAGGACAGCACTAAATCTTCATGGAGAGAAACGGACATTATTCTCATAGAAATTTCTGTGCATGCAAACAGTTTTGCCAAAGGCCTAGGGTGTGCTTTGGAAGTCTAAGGTCATTATAAACAATAACAAGTTAAAGCAAAATTGTGTGCCAAAAATAGCGTGTGTCACTGGAAGCATCTTTTAAAGTCGCTGGTGTATTTCATTGGAACAAGATACTGACGTCCTCAAAATATCTAAAAACAATAATGGGCTGATTAGAGCAGACACTTTAAATACCCCTTCCAGGGAACGGCATTCCTTGAGGTGCTCTGTAAGGGCTCCTAATTCTCTGGCTTGCTTCAATTTTTTAACCAGTGGTTGCCTGACGCCTGCATGAAACGCGCCAGGCGCAGACACCTCAGCCCTTCCTTGCCTCCCAGGAGCACTGCCTAGCCCAGCTCCCTGCCCAGGTAGCTGGATTTCCTTTCGCAGAGGTGCCTGAAACCACCTCGAATACTATTTAGTCACAGGGTCCTTGATCACTTTCCAGTTGAACAAAAACATTATCTCAGGGAAATCCTCCCCTTCCATTCAGAAACTGTTTCTCTTCCAGTTGGCAATCACATCTTCTGTCCTCCCACCCTGCGGAGCATCACCATGTCCTGGGATAACGGCAGCAAGTCCATTTACATGGGAAAGCAATACAGGGAAAGCAAGATGTGTATTTTTAGCTATTACAAATGAGATTTAGCAGTAGGAGACAGAGGGAAGCGTTAAAACTATGTGACCTGTCAAGTCTCGGTGGACCAACTGTTTGGGAACCTTTGAGACGGCAAGATACGTCATACTGTGAGCACATGTAACCCTATTTTTGTTTCCCTTTAAATCCCTAGACTATTATTTCCTTTTAAAAAAGTAATTAAAAAAGGAAAACAAACCAACCCTTTCCAGCAATAGTAACAATTTTTTTTTGGCAGAGGGGTACTTTTACCACTAATTTTTAAACAGTTGTTGTTGTTTTTTCAAGGTGCCCTTGAGATTACTCTGCGGTTGGCAGGAATACTAAAATGTGCTAGCATCAGAAAGAAGCTGTTTCATGCCAGCACATATTAGACAAGTGTTTTCCCCATTTTCAGTTTTGGTGAAAATTTTGCAGGTGAGTGATTTCACTTATCCTTTAGTTTGTGTATGGCTTTAATATGGATGATGCTGGCTGAATTTTGGAAACAACAAGTATTTTGAGAACCTTAGCTAAAAAGAAAGGATTTTATTTTTCTCCACTGAGCTGAAAATACAAACTTGGCAGGGAGTAAACTGTCATGCTTGGCCATATCACTCAGTCGCTATTGAAACAGAAATGCCCTTTTGCAAAGAGTTCATCCAACAGTGTCAGTGAGAAGGAGGGAATCATCCTAGTGCAGTCAATAGCGCAGAAAAGACAGGATGAAAATAACATTTCCTAGCCCTTCTAACATTTTGCTCATGTCTTTTTTTGTGCATTCCAAAGATTAATGGGAATGACTTGTTTCCTTCAAATATATCGTTGAAATGTGGGGAATAAGATGCCATATTTGGTAAGAATAGCATTGATTCAAAACCAAAGTAAGCCTGGTAAAAGTAGCAGACCATCCAGCTTTCATTATCATTGTCTTAATCTTTGAGTAATGTAAATATCTTATGCGGACACATTATATGTTTCATTTGGACACATTATATGTCTCATTAAAGTTAAATTTTGGACATTTTATGAATGTCTATTTAATTCATCAGACATCTTAAGAATCTGCAAAAGATTCCACTTAGTATTTGAATCTCAGGCTGAATAGGACTGATGACATCCAAAATACAAAGCCAACCTCCAGTCCTACAGTCAGTTCCTCACAAGAAAAACCAGATAATTTTTCATAGACTCACTGAAGAGTACTCTCCCCAAATACAAAGATCCATTTATGTAAATCTGAACTCAAGACCAAGGCCATGAGGAAAATTTGTTACTTTATTTACATTAGTAATAAAAACAATTGCAATTGAATTTACAGGATTATAACAGAGAAGAGAATGAGCTCTACGGTCACTGCTAGAGATAAATCAAATAATTAAAATGTGAACCACTTCCCATAACCTTCTGGAGCCTACTGCTAGTATCCCTTGTTCCTACAAGGTCACCGGTCTGATGGAGAAATTACATGCCTGCTTTGCGAGTCACCACAACGTCACACTGAATTTGGTGCGCAGGCAGACGAGAAATCTACACAGAAAGCAAAGGGGTCTACAGAGTCTGACAGGAGCTTTCCCCGTTCGTGTGACTGCAATTATAAATTCGTAGCACTGGCACCACATTCACTTTGGCTTGCAAACAAATAATTTGTCTCCTCCCTGTTCCTACCAGTCCCCGTCCAGTCCAGACGGCACAAAGGGCCTATTGTTGTGATCGCCTCCCTTATCAGACACGGCAGCAAATGATACGCAACATAGTTCACAAGAAACTCCTGTGTCACCTTTTTTTGCCTAATGCAGCAGAACAAGGCAAAGCCACAGTTTCGCTCCTCATTTTCAATCTCTGCTTATTATTCCTCACTCTCCCACTCCTTGCTCTCTTTTTTAAAGAAATATATTCAAAATAATGACATGCACTTAATCTGGACATAATTTACAGCAAAGTGTGGCAGAAGCGTGTTTTGTTGAGTAAGCAGAATAGGAAAAACGGTTCCTTTGATTTAAAAGTTTCAATATTTCAAGCTTACTTGGTAAAAAGGTTATTCCTTGCAAGTGACACCGTTGGAGCCAGCCCTATTTGGTGTCCCTTAACTACCACTGGCTTCTGAAGGAGCTCTGCGTATTAAGTTTTTCAGGACTGACTGCTTTACTCATAGGTGTAGGTGGAGCCACCCTGCAATTATTGGATTTGAGTTAATCCTCAGGGTCTGCTTGCAGCCCTGAGTCACCCATTTCAGTAGGGCTTGCTAGAGAGGGTGGATGGGGCCAGGAGACTGAAGATGGAGCACTTCTGCTTCAGGTTCCTCACTTTGCGACCTCAGCTTTGAAAATACAGAGCTAAGTCCTTAGAATGTATATCAGTATGATTTTTTATGATAATTTTTAATAACATAGCTGAACCTTTCCTGAAGAGGAACTGATAGCATGCTTCACATGAGAAGTGTTATATTTTCATCTGTTTTGAAGGGCTTTGTCCTTGATGATGTCATTAATAGGCTGCTTTATTACCAACCCCAGAATGTTCATATATGTGATCAAAACTAAGCCTTGTGTTACTGACTGTTTACATTTTACTTTTAACCTCTTAATAGTTCTACCACATTTCTCAATTTATATCCTTGATGGTTTTCTACATACGAATTGTTTTTAACATGTGGTGTTGAGGGAACTTTGCTTCCATAAAAGGCCGTGCAGTTTATTGAAATGAAGCAAAGGGGAGGCCGTCTTTTCTTGAGAGATTGTGCTGTATATCAAATGCAATTGTTTTGCCAGCACAAAAAAAAACTACCACACAAAGCATAGTAACATATTTTGCAGACACGTTACTGCTATATACCTTCAATGGCTGTGACGCAGCACATGACACCAGCAGAAATGGGGCTGAAAACAACCCAAGTCATACCCGGAGTGCCTTTGAGAAGGTTGAGGGGGCACTGACCGTGGTGAGCAACGGCATGGGAAATGCTCCTCTGCAAAGCACGGAGGCTGTGCTAATTCGGGGGCCCAGCCTGCAAGCGGAAGAATGGCTGCCGTACGTGGAAACGTGCCCAGAAACACAGCGCGGAGCTTGCGGGTTTGGCTGAGCATGGTGAGGTCTGAGCGCGCACAGGCATCACCGAGGACAACCTGCGCAGGTACCCACGCCCCGGCGCAGTCTGTGCTGGCAGCCGTACCGCTGCCGCAGCACCACATTTAGTGCCCTCGCCGGTTAAACTCGGCCTAAAAGTCAGAGATTGTGTGCTTCCCAGCTGCTCCCTTGAATCCTAGGACTCATTAGGAAACAAGAATTATTCCAGGGTGATTCAAGCAGAACTTAGCCCACCCTTTCAAATATGCACGGGGCAGCAGCAGTTTTAGATTCGGCTTCCCATCATGTAAATTATTAGGTTTTTTCCACAAATAATTGCCAGTTCAGATCTTTACCTGTTATAAATTACTTAATTTCTTTGTGGTTATGTCAGTTTACACCACTGCAAATACAGTCTGATGACATAATAGGGAATCTGGGATAAAATGCTAATCTCCAAGAGTATCATAGTCTCTTCACACAGATGTTTCCATAGCAACATAACCATCGTGACACAACCATGGCGAATGGGGGTTTTATGTGATTTATTTCCTCTTCTGTGATTTTTTAAATGAAAGAATATGGATGGGGACAGTATAGAAATGATACTAATTGATCCACAAGTACAGGGAAGGATTTGGCAGAGAAAACATGGTTACATGTCTAAGGGGGGTAAATAAACATGGTATTATGAATGAGAAGTAGGAATATGGTCTCCCTCTAATGCACATGAATTTTAGATTAAAAAAACTTGGCAGTATTAATGTAGATGTATAAAAGTCTCCACCAAAAACACTATACATTCTTTACAAGTATTAATTTTCTCGCTAACCAGAATAGTATATTAAAGTGCTAAATCAACTGCCTCTGCCTCATCTGTCACAAGCAGAGCCAATCTCCTGACATAGTCAACCCAAGTCAGTGAACATCCCTGCGTAAGTCTGTTCCCCAGTGCCCAAGTCTTCGAGCAGCAGGACTAATGATGCCTGGTTTCCTAAGGCTTTGTGTCTCAGGTATCTAATGCAGTGCAATTTCTAACCGAAGCATTTTTGGCATTTATGGTGGTCATGATAGCTCTCCTGTATGAATTCTCCGGCATTTAATACAAGTTGGGCTCATTCATCTCCCAGCACAAGAACTGACAGGGTCCATCTTCCATGCCTTTTATTGAAACTTTTAGAAAATTAACATATTTAAGATCATTATCCTGTCAAACTCCATCCCATCAAACGTGGCTGAAAATGACGGGCTAAAAAGTTAGGAAGTGCGAGTGGGCAGGCATGTACGTTTGCTGTAAAGACATATCCTTCTTCTCCATGAAAAAAAGATGAATGAACTTCACAATATGTCTGAAAAATAACAATCTGAAACTTTTGTAGATGGATTGTATCATCTGTAAGGTCCTTCACCAGTCTGTGCTGCCCCGTCCCAGATCCAATGCGCGCTGCAGGAGCGCAGGGATGGTGGGATGACAGCTACTGGCTTGGAGGCTCCTGAGAGCTGGAGGTGCTGTGCAGGTGAGGAGAAACTGCCTCTGAGGAGGGGAACTGATCGCTGGGGGCAGGACCCACCTAACCAGCTATTCAGGTTTTCCAGAAGAAATTATCTCTGTACCTGCAGGAAAAAATTGGTACTTTGTTTGGATCTTTTCCAGGGTAGAAGTGACTTTAGGGACTTTCCCCAACCACAAATGATTTATGAGGCACTTACTGTAACAGCGATGCCAATAAAAAATAATGTGAATAAATCAAGCATTATCAACAGCCACATGTTGCTACAGATAAGACTGGGATATGTAAGTTTTCTAAACTTGAATGTATTTTATGCAGACTCATGTAGTCTCTTCAGTTTTACCTGCTGCTGGAACTTCAGCTGGGTGTTTACTGAACTGCTGGGCCTTGACTGCACCTTTCAAATTAGCTATATCTGTGCTACCCCAGAAGGAAACCCAGGAGAAATTGCTACTCTCAGAAGCCCTTGCCTGCTCTTCCCCTGACACAAGGCTCTGCTTTGCTGAGCGGAGGAGCCGTGCCCTGCCGGGAGTTCCCAGGCTGGCCCTTGGGGTGCTGCGGGGTACTTGGGGGCTCGCACCCCTCAAGCCATGCCTGGCAGCAGGCAACAGGGCACAAACCAAACCCGCCAGCGCAGGGGTCGTCATGCTCCTGCAGCGCTTCCCCTGAGGTCCTCCGAGCTACCGGGGTGAGCAGGGAAGCTGCAAAGCCCAGGCACAGGGGAGGTGCAGCCTTCCTCGCGGCTCAGGCTCTCAGGCTTGGAAAAATGACCCAGTTCCCGCATTTGATGCAAGGAAACAACAGCCTCTCTGCTAGCCCATCGTCACTGGGGTGGCTCGAATTTTTTCCTGAGCTCACGGGTGGTTTTTTAACTCTAAGAGCAGCAGAAACAGGGCAGTGAGTGTGGTGCTGGATGGTGCCCTCACTCCCGCTTGGACGTATGCTCTCAGCACCACAGCTGGACTCGACGTTAGGAGATGGCTTAGCGTGGCCTTCACGTTTCTGTGAAGCTGAAATCTTATGCAGACTTACTGTCAAAACCTGAATTCTACTCAGTTTCATGATGACTTTACATTTAGCCCGCATTTGTAGAAAAATCCAGATTTGGGACCAAACTGAAAATTGGGTGTGCAGGTTGCAACACCCCATTAACCCACAGGGGCCCCAGGTTTGCCCTGAGAGGTGCCTAAACTCCCATGGGTGACCCTGCAGGGACGGCATCAGCCCTCCAGCAGGCAACATCCCCGTCCACGGCAAAATTTCCCCACGTGGACAGATTAGGGGTGACTTCCAGGTCTGCTCTGGAGCAATCCCAAATTGGGTGGGCAGTGGCATCACAAGCTAGCCCCAAAATCAGGGCACGCTATAAATCCAGGCTTGTATCTCTGCCCATGGCAGAGATTAAGTGCCAGGTGCAGAATCTGAAGCCCTGCTAAAACTGTCCCACATTAGATTTTGGTTGAGGCCTTCAAACTAACCCGAGCCAAAGAAATGCTTTCCTCAAAAATGCAAAAAGAAAATAATTTGAAATGATATTGCAAGCACAAAATGAAAACAAGTTTAATATTTAAGGGCATCTGCATGACTGAAGAATTGTTTTGTTTTTAAAACTGAAATTTAAGGGACCATAAGTCAGATAATACGGTGTACTGTCTTTAGGTATTTTTAGAGAGAAATCACAATGTTTATTTAGAAATGCCATTCATTGACCATGTTAATTGTTTTGCTTTTTTTTTTTTCTGAGTATAACCTCACAACAAATTTTAGCATGTGTATTTTTAGTGTTTATAGCTGGCAGCTGGATGACAGAATAGACAATATTATTATGGATTATAGGATCAATAATCCACATGCTAAGAAGGATTTATGTAAGAGACCGTAACAGCTTAAGCTTCAACAAATAACATGTAACAGAGGACAGAAATAACAGACATTCTCTAAATAAAAACAACAACATTTTTCTATACCAGAAAGGAAAATAATACACGCAATATTAAAATCAAAATGCTTTTCTTAAAAAAGGTAAATACAATGTATACTGTTGCTTTGTAAGAGGTTTAAGTACATATTTGCATGAATTGAAATATGCTCTGAGCCTGAAAGATCAGAACAAAAGGAGCTTTTCTTGTCTCTGCCCATTTTATCAGCTTGCATGATAAAAAAGATTTTTTTTCTTTTTCCCTGTTTGAAGCTCAAATCACAATCCCTGAGGGTCTTTATGAGGCAGCGGAGGAGGTGAAAATAACCTCTATATTTGAATACTACGAAAGCCAAGACATCACAAAGGTATATTGGAGCTGATATTTCATTCAGGGTTTTTTTTGCCTCATATTCCTTTTTATGTGCAGTAGTGTGTTTCCTCTTTTGCAGAGGGAGCATCAGTCTAAACACTGAACATCCTGGCTTTCATGGTTTATAAAAAGAAGTAAATGTGATCAAAACTTTTTTTTTTTTTTTGCCTCGGAGATATAGCAGTAGCTTTGATTTCCTTAATTACACCCATCACTCTGGAAAGGTCATAGTCTAATGTTGGTTACTATTCTGGGAGCAGAAGGAATAATTCTGAGGTTTTTTCACCTGCTTTCACAATCCGGCAAGGCTTCCTTCTTCTTTCTTTTACAGGAACAGCTACAGCCTCCAGAGATTTGACCGGCATGTGACTAGTCAGTCAACAGGAAATTATTTACAGTTTGATTTTTAATTACTTGTGATAACACAAATGCCTGAAAGATTGTAATCCAAGGACAAACCTCCCCCTCACTGAGAAAATTCGGATCATTTAGCACTGTGTTGCCACATGCTTCTCATTTACAAACAAACCGGCCAAACCACCTTAAACTTCTCTGGTTTTCTTTTGTTTGCTTTCCCATTCTGTGCGTATAGGAAACCCTGAGCACGGCTGCAGACACAGCCACAGCAGATGACATTTTGCAGATGACTTCCCCGTACCTCAGGGACCACCAGTGACCCACGGGCTGAGAAACTGCCATCCATGCCGTATATCGTAATACTGTCCTTGGGATCCAAAGAGCTGCAGGCTGCAAGGTGCTAACCCTTTTGGCCTTAATCCAGCAACACATTTAAGCATGTGCTTACCATTAAACACCTGAGTTGCCCTGTGGGCTTCGGCTGGATTACCCGTGTCAGAGTGCTCTGCTGGATGACAGCCAGAGCACTCGGCGCTGTGCTCTGATTTCAAGGGGGAAGAGTACGGAGAAAGTTCATCTGCTTGGTGGTGACTAACAAATGCCGAAGACGCTACGGCTCTTTTTGTTAATTGCTGGCCTGATTTATTGCCTCTTGCAGTCAATGGAAGGATCCCTTCGGCCTTGATGTGATTAAACAAGGCTCCACATGATTAGCTAGCTAAACCTGTGACTCTTCTGGCTTTTCCAGTGAAATGATATTGCTAGCTGATGTAAATCTGGATCATTCCACCATTTCACTAGTTTACCCCATCGCCTACTTTCCAATGGATAATGGATGATACCAACAGATGCCCTCTTGATAGGCTTAACAAAGGCATCATTATAGTAAAACCCACTTGCCAACGTAATTTCTTTTCTTGTTTTGGTTTCCACAGTTCCTCTGAAACAGTACGTCCAGCTTTGAACAGCAGCGCGTTTGTAAATACTCTTTCAGAGTGCTGTTATGAGTAGTTTATAGTTCAGCAGAATACTTCTTGCATCCGGTTCTTCTTCTCAGGATATGACCGCTAATGCGATTCACCCCCCGTTGATTATGTCGTTGTTTCAGCCAGCTGGTAATTAGAGTTAGAAACTCTGGTGATTCTTCCAGCCCTGACAGCTCTGCGTTGGCTGATAATTTTGGTGATGGGATTGGAATATCTTCAGGAGTTCTGGTGTGGATGCATGTTGCCTTCCACTCATCTTTGGCCTGGAGGATTGAATTATCACCTTTCTTCTTTCACACCAAAGGGTAAGGGGTCAGTCGCCTCCCTGTGGTTTCAAAGCAAAGGTGGGGATTTCTCCCCAGATGCTCATATTCGCAGTGTACGCCTGCAGGCCCCCAGAAGACACTTGCTGGCCCCCACCTGCTGCTGCTGGCTTCCAGGTGGGTTGGCGGCCCATTTGACAGCCTTCATCACTCCATAAAAATAAGTTTTGTTCCCTTGGCCTCTCCCCTGCGAAATGCATGCGCCTGGTGTTTGCTATGGGCAGCAGCGCAGGTGTTGTGGAGAGCAACTGCTCATCAAAGGCCCCGCTGGCAGCTGAGCCGAGGCAGCCCCTCTGCTTGTGAAATCCTGTACCGTGGGAGGGAGTTTCGTGGCCTTGCACAGCCTCCCCTGGAGGGGTCTTTACCCCTGGAGGGAGGAGGCTGCAGCCTCACCTCACTCAGGAAATCCCTGCAATGCCCTGCTTCTGGGAGCAAAGATGGCTCTGCTTCAGCATGTGCCAGGCTGCTGGGTTTCTTGCTCCCCGGCCAGCCCTGCTCCTGCCTGCTGGTGCCCGGCGATGTGCGGCCCTGCTAGCCCACCCCTCCTGCCCTGTGGCCCTGTGCCCGTGGCCGTGCCTGGGGGAGGCTCCGCCGACGGAGCCCCCACGGCAGCTCCTCCAGGTTGTGCTGGGACGGACACCCAGTGACAGCACTTTTGGTGTCAGGCAGGTTCCCATAAAAGACATCCCAGAAACGTGGGGCAAGGTTAAGACGCTTAAGCACATGACTGTAATTCCTGGCACAAAAAGGGAGCTCACAAATACAAATACAAAGGAGCTGTGCAAATACTATTTTTCCCCAGAGCAGTCACTGGGCTTCACACTCGTTTGAGCTCTTACTATAGCTTCTCTCTTTCCTTTTAGCAAATCGAAAAAGAAAGATCTCAAGCCTATCCCCCAAATCGTGTTCAACCTAAACGAATGTTTGTTTTGTTACAATTAACTTTAAGAAGGTCAGGATTTTAGCTCATGCTGATGCTCCTGGAAAAACATTAATTTCATTCAAGAAAGTCGAAATGAGTGGTTCTGGTACTTCATGGTTCTTCTCTTTGTGTATTTTCTTTGGTAACAACACTATTTTCTGAATTCAGGCTGAATCACTCAGGGCAGTTTCAGTCCCCTGAAAGGTATTTTTGGCAAGCGTAATGTTTTCTCAAACATCTTTACCTGCCTCTGTTCACTTCAGAAGACAATGTCCCTAATTTGTTATACGAATACAAAAGAACGGCCAGACCTGGTCAGAACAATAGCTCAGGTGACCCCGTGCTCCATCTCCGGTACAGTGAAGCCTGTACCTTGGCCCGGTACGAGGAGTTCCCTAATGTTCCCAGAAACGCTTAGGGAAGGGAGTAGGAAATACGGGTCATTCTCGGGTGATCCTTCCCCTCTCCCCGTGCAGCGTCTGGCTGCCAGCGCCCCGGGGACTTGCCGAGCTGAGGCAGGCTGCGAGGTTTTATAGCCCTCATATAACCCTTCTTGGATCCAGTTGGGCTTTGGCCTTGGCAGCATCCTGTAACAATAAGTAAGTTCCACAGTTTGACTTCCACTGTGTGAAAGAGGACTTCCTCTATTTGTTTTAAGCTTGCTGCCTGCTAATTTCAAAGGGTGCCCTTAGTTCTGCGCTGAGGCAGGAGAGGGTGGCTATTCCCTACCCACCTTCTTCAGATCATTTAGGATTTATACACCTCAGTCATCCCCCCTTGACTCTTTTCCAGCCTCAGCAATCCTGGACTGTTTAGTCTTTTCTAGTACTGTTGCTTTCTCGTACACATAATTGCATATCTTGCTCTCTGCACCTTTTCTAGTTGTCCTGCTGTGAGAGAAGGAAAAATCCAGTTTTGCTTTTTGCAATATCCTTCCACCCTGTCCCAATCGGCAGGCAGTAATTCATGGGACACGTACCTAGGAGGTTTCCCAGGGATGGTGCAGGGCTGTTGGGTGGACAGACGGGTCTCCCAGGGGAACTGAGCCCTTCTCCTTAAACAGCGTGGTCTGTAAGGGCCTCTCCGAGCAAAACCTGTGGGAGGTTTTATCCCTTCCTATCCCAATGGCTTCTCAGCGGGAGACTCTCGGTCCCCAAAGCTTCCTCCCACCAGAAAAAGCATCCCAGCCAAGGAGGACATGTCAGGGATGCTGAGAGCTGCTCAGTGTCCATGGCAGATCCCTGGTGCCCCGGCTTCAGCCCAGCACCTGGACTGGGAACTATTTTTATTAAAAGCATAGAATCAGTGTGCGACCTCAAGCAATTTCCTTCATGAGTTGGGTCTTGCCAGGCAGACTATCGCCCGCAAAAATCCCGTCTGTCAGCCACGAGGGTATACAGCCATCTCAGACGCATGGAGGAATTTGGAGCTGAGTCGCCAAATGCAGCAGCCCCAAATGCCAGGCCTAGAGTCGCTTTAACTCGTTTGATAATAGCAGGCCTCCTTCCCCTCTCACTTGCAATGGGTTTCCTCCACGGATTTCAGTCGAGCCAAACCTTCCTGGGGCTGGCAGAGGAGGCGAGGGACGGAGCGGGCAGTTTGTGCGCGGTGGGCCGGCAGCCAGCTATTGAGGGGAGCTGAGGGTCTGGTCAAAGGACGGCAGTGACATTTACCACAGCGGAAAAACTGGCTGCTGGCAGTCCCGCTTCCTCCGCTGAAGGGACAGGATGGTTGGGCAGGCAGCTTTTGCGGGGGAGACGCGGCAGGAGGAGAACAAATAGCTTGTTTCTCCTCGACTTTCCATTTTCCTCATCTGAATAATGATCTTCCGCGTTTTCCCAGAAGGGGTACTGCTTTCTTTGAGATGTTATTGCCAAATATCTGTCTTAAATGTCACACGCACACACAGAGAATAAAATGCATATAAACAGAGCACTAGACGTGAAGGGGTGCCGAGGACCAGAAGCCGATACCGAAACAACCCCCCCGAGGTGTCACGCAAGCGCTGGTGTTGAGTGGAGCCATCTTCTTCTGCCGAGATGTCTGAATGAGCACCTGTTGTTGCTGACTAAATAACAGTATAGATTGAATTAATCCTTGTGACAGGCAACATTTCTGCCAGAAAGAACAGAATCAGCTGGGAGAGTTAATTCCCAGGTTTGTGTTATTAGTCACCCCAACAAACGCACATTCAAGGCAAGCAGTGCGACAGGACGCTCTGCAGTATCTAATTCCTCCACCACTCCATTCTTCTTGCTGTCCCCTGCTTTAATTAGGTGCCATTAATCAGTCACTGGTT
The DNA here is from genome assembly GCA_009819775.1 of Phoenicopterus ruber ruber. Taxonomy (NCBI): domain Eukaryota; kingdom Metazoa; phylum Chordata; class Aves; order Phoenicopteriformes; family Phoenicopteridae; genus Phoenicopterus; species Phoenicopterus ruber. The sequence goes on from CM020215.1 coordinate 137,557,041, forward strand.
AATGAGGAACCCGTATCAAAATGCTCGGCGGTATAATATAGCCGGAGCAAGATCCATTCTCGCCACTTGAACCTTGCGTGTCAGCCCATATGGAGCTGTATTGCAATTGCAGCTGTTGCTTAGGCAGCTGCGAGCCCACCCAAGCCCCATTCCCTTAAATAAGTGGCATTTCTTTCGTTCCTTCTTCTGCTTCCACCGCAACAATGAATGACTGTGAGCGGAGGACTGAGGTCTCATTCTGCTATTTGCTGTACAAATGGGAATAGGCATGGCTGAAACTTTCAGAGGTATTTTTAAGCCTAAAGTCAAGATAGAAGCCAACTGGGATTGTCTAAGGCTTTGGGATACCAAATTCCCTGGAAGTTGGAGAGTATGGAAGAGGGAAGACAGAGAGCTGCTAAGATATTTCCACAGGTTATTTCCATGGAAGTTAGGCATCTAAACTGCTTTACAGATTGGATGTGGGCTTTTTTTTAAACATTAGTGGGCATCTATTTCTATTAACATTTTCTCCATGTTTCTTACCTGAAAGTAAGATTAATCTTCCAATTTTGCACTGAGGGGTGCTTGGGTAGATCATTGGTTGTGGTTGGCTTTGTAAGTCAGAAATATTTTAATCAGAATATATTAATCACTGGGTGCTCAGGCAGGCACAAAGATCTCCATGCGCAGAGCTCAGTGAAGGACCAGAGCCTCAGCAGTAAGAAAGAGACAACCTCTGGGAGAGAGAAGAACATGTAAATATGGAAATCTTATTATTGTAAAGTTGTATATATTTAAAATAGCACACAAAATTATGATAAATTATCCACTTCCAACTATTCTTTAGTTGACTTTTCTAAGTGCATCTCTCTTATCCACAAAATACTGACTAATTCAAAAAGCACAGTGTCAATGAAGGATCGTTAAAGAAAGTGGGATGCTCTGCCATGTGCTCAGGCTATTCCTGGCTACTGTTTACTCAATGTTTGCAGCAATCACTATGGCACAAGGACTTCAGAGTCTGTTTTCTGTTGTATGTGTTTGCTGTACAGTATCAATCCTAACTTAGGATATAGCCTTTGTTCACTTGAAATTATTCCACAGCCTTTTATAAAACAAACTGGAAAACTGATAGAAATTCTCAGAAGATCATAAAAATTTTTGTACTTGATTGCCTCACTTCTGGTTTGTTCCATCTCCTCATCCATATGCAATTGATAGCAACTGCATTATGGAACAAGATATAAGAGCGTTGGCTTTGAAAATAAACCCGTGTTTTCTATCACCATCACTTATTATAGTTACTGCTCTTTGTTTTCTGCAAATTGTCTTTGTGAAAACGGTCTTTGACTTGCCATCATTTTCCAGGCTTTCTAGCTACAGTGCACACTCCCCAGGAGACAAAGTGGCAATGGTCTTGAGGAGGGGAAAATGAAAATTTCATTGCGTAGCTGGGGAGTCTTAGGTACTCTTTAGTTAGTATTTCTGCAACAGTTTCCTGCCAACCCACTCTGACACTCTGGATATTGCTTTGAATAGTAACCCACCATAGTTTTGGTTACCTAACATCCCTGGCATCCCACATCTCACGCACAATGAGACCAATTTATCCCAGGCACATGGGACTCACGGTGTAAGAGACATTGAGCCTGTCTGCGTTCACCGTGTCCAGCGCATCTGGAACACGTTGCGATGGTTGCGCACACCCGAGCGGGCACACTGAGCCCGTTGCATCTGGGTGGCACCGGCGTGACCGCTGATGCGATGCAGAACTCATCTGCGCACAAACAGAAAACCCAGGGTAGCTGAACCCCATATACCTGGGCTGATCTGCTCACATAGACAGGAGAGCTCTCAGACATGTTGGACCTCTATCACCGTCTAAACACATTTTGACAAATATTTGTTTTCATCTCCTTTCCTTCTTGTCTCATATGGTCCGCTTCTTGAGACAATTCTCTCAATTTGATAATCCTGCCCTTCGAGCCATTTCACCAGTAGACCCCTAGGATACCATAGAGCATGGTCTCTGTTCACTGGAAAGTAAAACATTTTGGAATTTCCCAATTCCAAACCAGATGTCAAAGAAAGATAGAGAGATTTTTCCCTAGTGAAGATCACTTTTCAGTAGAACGTGTCTCTGATTATCTTTGTGGAAAAACGTTGTTCTCTTCTAAGCAGAGTAACAGCCTTACTAGTTTGACATTGAAGTGTTCTTTAAGCCAGCCATGATGGCAGCATAAGTAGTTTGATTCTTTACTGCAACGGATCACTTAGACTGGAGCCCAATTACAAATTGTCCGGCCAGAGGCCCCAAGGTCAGAGAGACTGATCGCAGGCTGGAGAAGGTCTCAGAGCTGGCACGTGTAATGGCATCTGCCTAACAATCCAGTTTTGCCCCAACTACAGCCAAAGAAAGACAAAATCTTTCAAATATTTGTTTGAGTTTGTAAAGGTATTTTTGACAGCTAGGCTTGCATATTTTACAGGCAGAGTAAATATGATAACATTCAAATTTGCCTTCATAAATATTCACAGATGCTGGATTGGAAGTTTATCCATGTGGATATTTGCTCTGTAAGAGTTAGTACTTTCATCCAGTCAGTGCAGAGAATTTGTATTACTAGACTTCTGTGACCAATTACAAGTAAATGGCTACATAGACATTAACCAAGCACATCTGAAAAAAAAAAATTTTTGAGGATGCAAATTTTCTGTAAAGACTGTGTTGAAAGCAAACAAGTTAAGTGTGTTTTAAAGTTTTCTTTTCATTGTTAATTATTCCCAAAACACTAATCACAGCAATATTTTAAATGTCCTTAAAGAGGGCTCTTTAACATGGCTCCTTGTTCTATGTTGACTTTCTGAACCTTAGAGTCTAAAGTAGATGCAGAAGTGGAGATAAAGGATAATCTCATTAATTGATTACATTTATCACTTTAAGCATTTGTAAAACTGTTTAAAAAGCGTTTCCTTATATATACTAGCTAGACTATACTAGCTATGCTCTATACTAGCTAGGCTTCAATGTGAAACAATAATAAGCGTTGCGGTAAACAAGCATTTCCTTATATGAATAATTTGGTCTCTGAATACGCGTGAGCAAAGACTACTGAAATGTATCTGAATGATTTGACAGTCAGTGCTTATCTGATGCTCAAAACCTATTTATGACATTCATTTCTATAAGTAGCACAGAGCTTCTAGGATGCCAGTGAAATGCATTTTTGTGTGACATGGGTAATCTTTCATCTCTCTGTGGACTATAGAATTCCCACATAATGCCGTAGTAAAAACATCTGCATCTCGGTGCAAAGAAAATGATCACAGTTCTTAGAACCTATGCATTTAGAGTTGCTGCCTCTTTCTTTTTAAGATTAAATTCCCTCATATGCCCACAAATAAAAAGTAATGCATATTTGGTTCAAAGTTATGGGTTTTTTTTCTGAATGCAGCTCTGTGTTCATTTCTCTCTTTTTCTGTTTCTGAAAAGAGAAAACAAGGACCTGAAAATCCACCAGGGTTTCAGGCTGCTATGGTTCTGGTGGTTTAGATCTGCCTTCACTAATGAAAAAAAATAATCCCCTTCTACATGCCGCACTTTTAAAACCATCCTTTATTTTAAGCTTTTCAAGATGCTCATGTTCCTGTCAGTATCAGATGAAATTCCTACAACCATAAGTAAAATTTTGTGGAATGAATTTGAAGCAGAACAAAGAAAAACAACAAAAATTTTGTTATTGAGAAACCACACCTTTCTGAAGAACAACACCTTTATTTTCGTTTCTCTCAAAAAAAGACTATACGTCCATAGCAGTGACCCTAGTGGAGGTCATTTATTATTTTTTATAACACTCAGAATTGGGTTATCACTGCCTCCTGCATTGTAGAGACAGCCAGACAGCCTCTGAATACTGCAAACACACTTGTGCTAAAAATTACATGTACAGTATTCCTTACTGATGCTTATGGTCAGTGTTGACATGAACTCCATGGTAAGCTGGTTCAGGGCATGCATGTGGTACTTCTTTCAGTCTGAGTATCCACCATTTCCAGTCATTGCAGCATCTGAGATCTTTGTTAGGCTTTTCTTCTAAGAATATTTAACTGCTAGAGCTAATGTTTGGGGCATGGGGGGAGCAGAAGTCCTTTTCGACAAATCTTGGGCTTTTGATTCACCTGAACCGATCACCTGCCTGCATGCATTTTAGATTTATCTCACAGATTGGTGCTGGGGTTATAGTGAAATAAATACTCGGTCTCAGATTCACCAGTGTGAATGGCTTCTTTTAGTCTGCTGTTCACATTTCTGGCTGCCATCATTATAAAATCATATCCAGGCAGGTCAGCCCTGGAAGATAAATCATGTCAGCACAAAGCTGGTGTGTGAGCTCTGATTTATTGGCTTTGTTAGGCCTGCAGGGCTTGTGAACCTCCGCACATTGTAGTCTGCACTTCGAGACCAGCCCACTCTGAAGGCTTGGATTTTTTTCCCTAATTAGAGCACAAGTAAGCTGTTAGAAAAACATTTGTGACAACATGAGATGAGTAATAAAAGACAAGAGGTCTGTCTCCCAGGAACAGTGCTACAACAAAGCTGCAATGTCATTATACAAGTTGATTTGAGCTCAGATAACAAAAGTTTCTATTGGGGTCGGATGGGATGCACCTCTTGGGTTACTGGGGCACCTTTGCTGCTGGGGTTTTGAATTTATTGACTTCTGGTTTCAGAGACCTGGAAATTCACTTTAGTGAATTCACACAGCATTCTCCCCTTTCACGGTGATTTTGCAGTTTCTCCAGTTGCCAATATCATAACCTGTTTTATTGATGAAGCAAAGACAGTCTAAAGAAGCATTACCTTTTTGCATGTATTAGGATGTTTGTATTAGTTCTTTCACCTCATATACTATGAGGAGGTATAATCCAAAAGCTGGAAGTGTCTATGTAAGGATACAGAACCTACTTCTCAAGTTCTACTAAAAGTCCCCCATAACAGTGTACTGGCCACCTTTCAAGATCCCAATAAACACTCTCAAGAACTCGTTATGCTTTCCTTTCAAAACCAAAGATCTTCCCAAAATGTGACTCCAACTCTGCCTGCTAATTCCACCCTTCTCTCACCCCCCGTTGCTACTCCATAAGACCAACTCTATCTCACCTGCCAAACGGATCTCATACTCTGCCTCCCAAACCTGCTCTGCTCCTGCCTCCCCGCAAGCACACTGCATGCACCTCCAGGGAGCCCGCACCGTACCGCTGCCTGACTTCCCGTGCTGTGCCTCCTTGCGCTGCACATCTACACTGTGCAAATGCAAAAAAATTGGGGGACAGGCCCTGCCGAGGCACTGCTCAAGACTTAACATATCTCAGATATTTGCAGCACTGCTGACTCTTTCTTGGTTCACGGTCCCACACCGCTGACGCAGCTGATCGACATGACCCTGCTCCCCAGTGGTTCCAGTCTCGTCAGACCTGAGATGATGGCAAAGGAGTGAAGTGCTACAACCAGGAGCAAGCCACCGCTCAGCTACCTGTGGGTGCCAGCATGTCAAAAGGCCTATTGGAAGATGCAAACCTGGATACTGAAGTCCTTCACCCACCATGTAGCAGATACTCCTTCCCTGCCAGGTGACCTGATTTAATCCCTCTCCCAGAGGTTTGCCAGATAAAGAAGCTGGGACAGGACTGGACATGTCAGTGAGCTGCACTTTGCATGTTTAGGAGCAGCAGCATGCAGACACTGTGCTGCAGAGAGTAACTCACGTTGACCAGAAGGACTACAAGGGTCTCTGCTTTCACCATGGCATTTCAATGTGGCAGGGAACCAGGGGCTCACTCTCCCAGCGGAGCCCAAGATATGAGTCTGCACCCCCAAAATCGAAGGGAGGTATTCCACTGACTCCCCTGGCTGCAGGACTCTCCCTTTGGCTCTGGGCTCACACACACCATTTGCCAGGTATTCTTCTCTGTACGCTGTACCATGGCGTCCAAATCTTATTGCAGTTGGTTGAACTCTCTCCATTGCCCGGAGGGATGATTGAAGCCAGGCCATAATGGATACTGAATGTGTTTTGAGAGCAGGAGTAACAAAAGGTCACACAAGTGAGGAAAAAGTTAGTTCACTAGGTTCCAATAGATACAGCAAACAGCAATATGAATACAAAGACACGCTGGGTATAATAGTGCAGCACTGTGAATTGTGAAGCTGTGTTTATTCCTTTGAATTCAAGCAGGAAGGAAAGGATTTTTATGGCTCTGGGCCAGCCGATTTGCCTTTCCTTAGCTCCCAGCTTTTGAAGACGGGAACCGACTTCTGCCGGCGGTGCTCCCCACCTATGCCCCTGCCTGCCCACGGGCAGGCTCGAGCTGCCCTGTTCCCAGCTGCTGCCGCTCCGCTCCCTGCCTCAGCAGCGTACTCGGGGCTTTCTTCACTCATCCTTCCTCGTCACACAGGGCAATTCTCAGACGTGCATCTCTGCGGCTGCTTGCACTATTATGTACGCCTGCATAGTGAGTATTGAAATCGTGAGCGAGGACAGCGGAAAGTGGTCTCTTCTGGGTTCCCCGAGTAAACGGAGCATGCATTTTTCTAAAGAAATACCTAAAAAACTTTGGATCCCGGAGAAGTGATCATCCAAGGTCACTTACTGGGCTGAAAATCTCTTCTATTTTTAACTCCTCATTAGAAACTGCGAGTTTCTTCTTGCATTTTTAAAAATGTCTAGGCCTTGTGGTAGCCTTTTGCAGAAGGGTACATTCTGATTTCTGATAATTGCTGGAAAGTGACATTCCCATTAATCCTCACTAGTACCATTCAAGGATTTAGAAACTGCTTTTAGATACAAGCACAGCTCTGCAAATCCCCTAAGACGGAGCCATGGGTAATGGGAATATAGAGGTCACTTGAGTCATGAATTGCGAACTCTGCATCCTGTCAGATGGTATTACGGAGGGAGGAGAAAGGAAAAAAATGGTTTTTTCATTCCCTTGAAAAAATACTGCGAGAGTGGGGAGGCTATACTGTTCCCTGCAAGAAGTAAGAGTTTTCCCAGTTTGGCCGGATGACCATATTAAACTGACAACTGTGTTGTGACAGGACATGCTAAGAAATCCAAGCCTGGATCATTTGGGACTAAACTGAGTTAATTCCTGAATGCAAAAAATCTGTCACTTAAGAAGAAAAAACGGTAACAGTGTTGTGAGAGCCGTCAGCAGGCTGTGCCTGACTTCTAGTTGCTCCGTTGTTCACACAAGGGTTTTGAGCCCTTGGAGCAGATCCTCTGGCAGCAAAAATGTTGGCACTCTCTTTCTGTGTAGCACTCCTTATTACTCACACTAGCAGATCTACTTAAGGTGGGGCACAACCCTCCAAAAAAAGGGTTGGTGCGGACAAAGATGCCATGAGGTCACTGAAGCCAAGTGATACTGCTTTGAGGGAGAGAAGAGGAAGGCCAATTTTTTGTCCGAGCAATACTCCTGACGGGGTTTATTGTTTCCTGATGAGATCAGGTGAGTAACGGCGTTGTGCAGTGTCGCCAAACGGCGTAAAACTTCAGCGTGGTGACATCTTGGGTGGTGATGGTGGGGCTGTGCTGGGACGAGGGGGTGAAAGGCGGCTGTGAGAGGGGAGACGGTGACCACTGGGAAGAGCGGGCGATTGCATACACTGCCGTCTTGGGCAGGTCAGCGGAGAAGAGGGAAAGCAAAGCAAGAGCAACAGCCGAAGTGCGATACAACTAGCAATGGCTCTGCCTCAGGAGTACGGCTGGCCCAGCTCATGACGGCGAGGGCACAGATCCACATTTCCTTGCTCCCAGACACCAGCAGCCGTGCGCGCCCCATGCATGCTCCCACCCCAGCCCCAGCAGCTGGGTGGTGAAGGGAGACAGCAAGGGCCACACTGAGGAACAGCATGTGAGTGGGTTTTGTTTGTTTGTTTGTTTGCTTTTCCCTATGGGAAGGCTGCGGTTACTGCTACCCACTCTCAGCTGGAGAAGCTTGAAGGAAACCACAGGAGAAACGGAGGGGTGGCCACGAAGGAGGGGTGGATGCTCTGCATGTGGGAACCTCTCGAAGAACAAGTCCCACTGAAATACTCCAGGAAAGCAGCCCTCTGCTACATACACAGGTGTGCCACTGTAATTATTTCAAACCACCATCAATGATAGTATCAAGCTCTCTTTTGAGGTTTTTCATCCTTAAGCCTCACAGGGAAGGATGATATAATCTCAGTTTTACGGAGAGGGAACCTGCAGCAAAGAGAAGAGCATCCAAGAGGCACAAGGTCACCATCAAGCTAATGGTGCAGCCAGGAACATATTCAAACATATTCTGGTGCCTGCATCATATATATATCAGCTCATCCTGCTGCTTGTGCTGTACAGACTGAAGAAGTTGTTCAATGTGCAGGTCACTGCACAAGCAAAGTTTGTTGTCTCCAACGTAGTCATGGGCTCTAACTATTGTTTCTGTGGAAATAAAGAATGAAAATGGGTGGATTTTATTTTTTTTCCTGTTACATCTCTGTGAACACTCTGGGTCTTGAGTATAATACCTAGAATTTTTCTGAGCCCTTTATTAAAATTCTCTCTTCAGCAAGGTGTAGAAGAGTTGATTTTTGCTTCCTGCAAAACCTGTAAAGGCTGCAGCTTTGTCCAGCTAAACAATTAGCACTTCAAAGTTTCTACTGGTCAGGGCTAAATGATAACAACCTGAATATGCTGGTGCTTGGCTAGTTTATTACTCAAATTAAATATTTCAAAGGAATTCAGATTGGGACATCATGCCTTTGAAGCTATGGAAAGACCCCAGCTTAGGGTTACCATTTCAAAGAGATTTTTACAACAACTTTTAGATGCAGCAATGTCGCTGGCGGCCAGAGAATTGATTTGCAAACTGGCTAGACTGAATAAGCAGGGACTGGCTTAGCTGAAACAATGCATTAGGTGTTCTGCGAACGGCACACTAAGACGCCCTTGGAAAGGTGTTTTTAACTGGAAGGATGAGGCAGAATATCACTGAATTTTCAGGTTGTGCATTTACTCTGGTTATTTTGAAGCTGGTCTGAGACCAGCTCAGAAAGAGAGATGCATCAGGAAAACTTACAAAGATAAAAACCCAAGGAAAAGCGGAACTGGTTATTTCTGTCTGGGTGCCATCAGAACTCAGTTAGGTGTAGCTCTCCTCTTGAACCCCCTCAGTCACATCGTGAACCTCAGCCTGATCACAGCAAAGCAGGACTACTAACCCTAAGCATTCAGAATTCATGAATCAGACATCCAAAGTATGAGATACGGATTTTAAGACCTCAAGATTTAAAAATATTACTGCATTGGGTTTTAGTCTTTATTTATTTACAAACTCGAACCTTTAAGGTTTACATTTTAAAACTTTCCTCATATATGTTAGCATTTTTTTCAGTTGTATCATAGCAGCAGCAATCATAGACTAGGGTCCCTTTTTGATGAGTGCTGTATTAACACAAAGCAAAATCAAGGTCTCATTTCCAAAGGCTCTTAAAGCCACAAATCATAAAAACATTGCTTGGCCTGAGTGATTTTGACAACTGAGTCCCATTTTCATCATTTCTTAGACATTTCATCTCCTATATCCCATTGAAAGCTACTTAGTCTTGCAAAGCTAAATGGAAAACAGTCTAAATAGCCTTAAAAATCTGAGCCTTGCCATCTGAGGTCACCTGACATCAATACTGACATCTTCAGAAAAAAAAACCTGAATAAGGCAAGGCTGGCAAATAAATAATAAAGAATAAAACCAAGAAATTATCTCTAAGGAGACCCCAACAACTTCTTTCACTACCCGCCAACACTGTCCAAGTGAAGCTATAGGGAGAATTTAAGACAGATGATAGCACAAAGCATTAAATGTAACTTGCATCTCAGGATCTGTGCCTTTGCTCCATAAGACCATTGACTCTACTTATTCAGTTCAGTTGTTCCACTCTTACGGTGACAGAAACAAGCTTTTAAGGACATATTTTCTAATAATGCTGATCCTACTCTTTTCTGCTAGAAAGCCAAAATGAACTTGCCTTCCCTCACGAGGCTACTGTAGGCTTGTGTTTAAATATTTTATGACTGCATTTTAACATATTGTCAAATAATTTCATATGTGAGACTGATCTTTGGCCTACCGAGTTGAATTTTGTCAATTCATTTAGTCATTTTACGTAAGACAGACTGCATTATTACAATTGCAGGCTTGGTCAGTTATTTGTCCAACTCCAGACATGGGAGGGGCTGAACTGGTGTAGGTGAGGTGTAATTCCCATGCGTCAGGCCCGATTGAATGAAAGCCCCATGAGAATGACTTACACGCGCAAGGGATTTGGCCGTAGTGTTATAAAATGCAGACTTACTCTCCTCATCAGGTCATGAGGATGCAGATCAAAGAAGGAAATGGGTGTTTTTTCTGGCTTGATGGTGTGGCATGCTTCAGTCAAAGATCAAAGGAGAAGCATAGGAGACTAATGTAAGGTGGAGGTTGCAGCAGGCACCCTCTTACAGATGCTGGTGAAATTATACTGACATGTGGCTTCATCAGTCAGAATGAAAAACCAAGCGTAGAGAAAAATGAAAGGTCAGCAGGTAACCTCCCTAGCACTAATTGAACCCTCTGGGCAATGACTGACAGAGGCAAAACCAGCGTAATGCTTTCTGGGTATGCTGCTTGTAACGAAATAAATCATTTGATGGATGCAGCTCGTTTCATGCCCACTACGCAGAGCTGCCCATGATGAAGATCTCAGTTCAAACATATTTCAGAAGAGGGGGACTGCCTTCCGAGGAAGGTGAACCAGTATAAACTGAGCGGGTGACTTCTAAAGATATGAACGGCTGCAAAAGGCCATGTCAATCAACCCTTCTTTGACATAATGGAGAGTTTCATGGTTTGGGTTTGGGTGTCTTTGCTTAATTTTGAATAGAACTATAGAAAGTAATAGAAAATAAGCCATTCTTAAACTGGAGTCTAAGCCTTTTCTCATGGATTAATACAAATAGAAAGCCAACACAAGCGAAACACATCACCTACATAAGCTTTTAGGCCCAGTTTCCCCATGGCTATAAATTAACATAAGTGTGGTCCTGGGGGAACGTCGGGTTTTATGAGAGGACTCAGTTTGCAGCGATACGACACTGAACACCGCTGCACATGCAATGACTGCTATCGCATCCTGGAAGCAGCTTCAGCGATGACCCCAGGACTTGGTACTTGGCCTACAAATTGTCTCAGGCAGGCAGGAGCCCTTGGCCTGGTCCAGCTTGACCACCAACCCCAGCTGCTTCAGAGACAGGAGAGCCCAGAGGGGCCGTAGCTACCTGTTCTGCCCGCTGCCATCATTGCAAGGCCAGCCAGGCTAAGAGGATGCTCAACAGAACACCGAGATCTGCCAGTGCTGCAGATGGGTACATGCACTTCCAGGGATGCTCTGAACCCCAGGGACACAATAATTTTTCACTGGAAATACCAGGGTTTATGTGGTACTGGCCTGAAGGGTGCTGCTACAGACAGGCAATGTGGTATTTGTTGACTTTGGTTGGCTTTGAGGCTGTGCAGGAAACAAAATTCAATCACGTATCTGTTTTAAGTTGCCTAACCTGTATACATTAATGCATTTTTTCATAAGTGAACGAACTATACCAGTATAACCAGATAACCCAATCCCCAGTATGCACCATATAACACCTCCTAGTGAAATTAGAGCAGCACACTTTTGTCTACTGTCAAAGCCCAAGAAGTCCTTTCAACAGGTCATAGAAATTGGAGCTGGTTAGATTTCTGAATTCTTTTAAGCACAGAAATTTCAATCAGTGGTTATTTCCCATAAACTATTCACTGTTTAACAGTGGTTATTTCCCATAAACTTGCTGTTTGTTATTCATGGTAGGGGAGTGTCAGGCTCTCTACTCCAGGGACTTATTTTTCCCAAAGAGTTCATCTACATTGGCTTCCCTGGAAGTTAAAGCCAATGTAACAGCAGGGGAAATCGGTTCTCAGATTGTATGACTAGAATTTCTATAAATAGGAATGACTGATGTAGAGCTATGAAAATAACTGATTTTTCAGTGTGGTGGCTGAACCAAAAAATTGAGGCAAAAAAATAATTTAGTCCATCTCAGCTCAATTTGTTGGGCTTTATTTTTTTCTTCTCTTTTTTTTTTTTTTGGTCTGTGGGCTCAGCAGCATATTTCATTCAGCTTCAGACAATGCTGTTAATTTCCCAACCAGGTTGTTTCTGACGCAAAGCTGGTTTTGGAACAGACAGGCCAGATTTATTCATAATCTACAGAGTAAATGAGGAAATGCAAACATACCTCCTGCAAATGGTCTGCCAGGTAGGATACTCCTCTGGGACACCAGGCTGCAGAGCCCTCCTCTGCCCGCAGGGACCCGCGTCTGCAGCGGCAGGCTCCTCATCCACCTCACGCTGAAGAAGCAAGCGATGGGCCCTCCAGAGAGGACACACAGGGGTGTAGCATCTGCCCCGACTCGTCCTCAAACCCACTTGGTGAAAGAGGCATGGAAGGGACTAACCCCGCTGCCTTGCCTGGCAGGGAGCACTTTTTCCAGGGTGGCAGACGGCTCCTTGTTCAGGGACTGGGTCTGGAGTTAAACCGAGGCTTCCCAAGAACATGCCTTGGAATTTGATTTCAGCACAAATTATTCCCCGAATTTGACGAGAACAACTTTGAGAAAATCAAAATGGCATTTTTCACAAAGAGACCATCAGCTCTATAAAAGGTCGTTTCCTAGCTGATTCTCCTATATGAATATATTTATGACAGTCCTTTGTTAGGACAGATACTTGTCCATAGGCATTCATATGAATGACCTTGTATACATTTCTGTAGATAAATCAATGAGAAGGGACAGAGGTAGCATCAGACCAGTGCTTGTAAAAAATTTCTCACAGGTTCTGTTTGGTGTTTTTTTTCCTCCTGATAAAATTGAGAACTGTCTTGGCTATCTCTGTTTAATTAGATTGAAAACAGGGGCTGCCATGACACATGTAGCTGGGCCAGTTTAAGAGCTGATTGTTACTGAAGGGGGGGAAGTCTCACTTCCCCTCCTTCACACCCCCATCTTCTTCATCCACACTACCTAGCCATTGCTTGGGCTGATTAATTGAGATATGTGAGCTGACAGGCGAGCTTACGTGAGACGATTTAACTCATTCACCTGCAGAAACACAGCCACTTTTTCTGCTGGGATGATTTTCAGCCGGGTTAAAGAGTGAAAGAAGCTGCTGGAGTGGCCTGGACAAGCACCTCTCCCCATGCCCGGTTGGCAGAAGGGCTGGGGCTGCTCCGTGCTGCTGCTGCTGCTGTGGCAGGACTCCTGTTTGCTTTCCAGACTCAGTCACTGGTTGCATTTTGCTATGTTGCATTAGTGCTTATCTTCTTGGTAACTGATTCCGGCTCTTAAACCATTGCTAAAGTTGGTGAGGTTCTTTCCAGGCACTTCTGTGGAACCAGATAAGCCTCTAAAAGGGCAGTTTTCCATATTGCTCTGCCTGTGAGTCATGCTGTGCTTAATGTGCAGTCATGCTCGTTTTGACAAAACAGGAGATAATTCACTGCTAGATAGGTCTTCAAAATGAATGTGAGTAGTCTTGTGATACTCTATATTATATATGATTATAGACATGGCTGTACTTGTTCAGGAAAAGAATTTGTCCTGAAAGAGACAGATGCATAGGAAAATCTCTTTCTATTTTCCTGCCCTATATTTTGTTTAATAATAAGGGATGAATAGAGTTTAATAGAGGGAATGGAAGCAGCTGTGTTGCAATTAAAAGGGGTAATTAGTGTTTGCCCAGAAGTTTGAACATACAACCGTACTGGGTACAGGGATGGCTCAAATGATCAAAAATGACTGGTTGTGTGGTTGGCGCTTCAGAAATCCGGTTCCTCCTGTGCGGCTAATGTTAAGCTAGTACAGTACACTGCGAATATAATCCCTTGCAAATCACTTTCTGGATCTGAAAGTAATCAATTATCTGTGACTGATTACTGTCTTAGGGCCAAAAAAGTACCAGACACCTGCTATTTCCATTCAAGCCACTGAGAATAGTTGGTGCCCTTCTTACTGTTAGATCATTCATGCTCTCAGCATATTCAAATTTGGTATTGTAGTGTATTGTTAGTTAAAATGAGGACAAGCACTGACTTCCCAGCAACAACTGTACCTAATGATGTCCTTATTCGAGGTTTGAGATAAGAGCAGTTCAAATACCCTTCTGTTTGACTGCCAGTTTTACACAATTTCCTAATTTAGCATGAGACCAAGGGCAGTGCCGTTTTATTTACTATTGTGCTTTCAAATTATATCTCCAAAAGCTTTACTGATTTAATTAGTATTTTTGAGAGCGTGCAAAGAAAGGACGAGAAGATTAAAATGGTAACTGGCTAGCTGTGGCGCAAAGAGGTTTTCAGATCAGATCTGAAAAGAGATGGAGAAATTTGAGAGGGCTGTTGCTGATGCAAGTAACCTCAGAGGAGAGCAGTCGATAGGGGTGAGACTCTGCTCCGGGACTGCTAACAACGCCGTGCTCTCACTCTTCGCAGAAATGTGTTTGCTTCCTGCTCCTGATAATCTCATGTGTCTTCTGTTACTAAGCAGGGAGAGTGTCGACATGCTAACAGTCAGCTGGAAAAATTAAGTAACCCTCTCTGTAATCTGGTTAGTAAGGAAATACTTTAAGAGTAGGCTAATCAGACACTAAGGCAGAATTATTAAATAAAAGCATCGCTATTGGTTTCTGGATATATTAAATAATTGCCATAGCTATTAAGAGTGCGGTAACTGGAGAGTTTCAGAATAGGGAAAATCTGGTCCACAGATGGATTTTCTTCACTGCTCTGCCCAGGCGGGAAAAGCTGGTAGGATGGGATGTGAATGCAGACGTGAATTCATTTCACTGTGGAATATGATGACATGGCATGTCTGAACAGGGGTCAAAACACTGGAAGGGCAGGCTGGTTAATGTACCGATATGGAAAAGGATTGGAGGACTCCGATGTTCAAAGTGATGTGGGTGCTCTTTGCTGCAAAAACTCACCGCATCTGTCTTATGACAACAACATTCAATAAAATAGCTTCATGGCTTAACCATAATTTCAAAATAAAATGGTGGCGCTTTCTTTTTGTAGCTCTGACACTGGTGTGAAGGTGGGTGAACATCTGTGGGAAGTCTCTGTGGAAAGATTTATGTGTGAGAGAAACCTGTAGTGAAGGTAATGTCCCTGCTGTAAATCCAGGCAATGCCAGTACAGCATCCCTCACTTGTCCAGAACTCCTCCTAGACCTTCAACAGTTCCCCAAACCGAGCACAGTACAGCTTCATATAAGCTATTTGCTACCATAAAAAAAAAAAAAAAAGGTTTTCTATACCGTAACCATTTCATAGGGTATCAGTGAGCACATTCATATCCATGACTTTCCTTTTGGATGCTTCTCTATTTTGTACTTTATCTTGAGCTAGTTGTTTCCTTTCTAGGAAAAGTGAGTGAAATGTCTTCTTTTGCCAAAACTTTAGTAAGACTAGGGAAAACCATTTCCATCTCTTAGACCATTCAGCAAACTACTCAGATGAGACACTCCTCAGAACAGTTCAACTGGAAAATCTTAACCATGTTTCTGTTTCATGTGTCTTCATGTCCTTGTCAAGTTTTCCCATTGCCTTCAACCTCAGAGGGATGAGAACAGATATTTCCTTCTTCCTTTTCACAAAATACTCTTGCTGCAGTGGAATAATGACCAAGAGGCTCCATCAACACAAGGCAGATACCATAATTTCCTTGGAGATCTGTTCTGATGTTCATCCCCAAGTGGTCAGGCAAGAGCTTTGAACCTTTTCCTTCCCTACAGTTGTGAAGTGGAGAATATACTTTGTTCCCCTGACTATTATTGCATGCATGCTGGGTATGAGCAGGCATCTGCCTTCCTTCTGATACAAACTACTGTAAACTGCACTGAAGTTTCCAACCAATTGGACCTAAGAAAGTGATTAGGAGGGTGGGAAATATTCCTCTAATTCTCTTTGCCCTCTGTACCAAAAATAGTTCTGGCACCGCCCTCAAGAACAGACTGCCTTGAATGTAAGTAGCAAATTTAAAACCTGGCCCCTGGTATAACCAGTGGGGCACCTGGGGCTTTATGCAGACTCGCACAGCCCAGGCAGATCTCCACAGGCTGGCCACAAAGTGCTTCTACAGAGAAGCGATGCAGCTAGGAGGTGGCACCTGCTGGGCTTTCAGCACAGGGATCCCTGCACCTCCCGCACCCTCTCCATGGGGTACGTACACAGCCACAGGATCCGGCTGAACAGAGGAGGGAACACTGATTGAAGGATCCACACCTGCAGGTATGGTCATTTACAAAACACTCTCTCAGGCTGGTTACTGAATAACCACAACGTGTTTATCAGTATTTTAGGAGTCAGATGATGGATGTCCACTAGGCCCCCCACGGCAACGGTAGATACTTGCAGAAGAGCAGCTATGTTGTCACTACAGTTTATGGGCTGCTGTGACAGTGGTGGAAGATGTAAAGAGCATGCCATACCTCTTCAAAAAGAGTTATAAATTGCATGCTGCCTTTTGAACCGGGAGGAGGTGATTAGAAAGTAAGTGTGGAGTCAGGATGAATGTTCCCAATTTCATCACCGACATACTTGGCAACCTCACTTCTCTCAGCTCTAAAATGTATATAACATCTGTCCCCAATGGTATATTAGGTACTTTGTTCTTTTAGTTCAGAGAGAGTTTCAGGGATTAGAAAACCTATGTCTCTCTAGCACAGGACACTGCTGTGCATGAGTTACCCAGGCTAGTAAAGCTGCATTTGTTCTATAGTAAGAACAAATGTACACCTACAGGAATATTGACTGGATTTTTTTTAAAAGGTATGACCTCTCAATGCTTCAGTTTTACTGTATTTCATCTAGAGTTCTTAAAGTTCCGTGAAATTTGGACATTGGGGAATTGCATATTCTTAAAATCAGGACCTTTTAAAAATGGAAGTATCAGAAATTACTAGACACTTGAAAGTCTTCTGTAAGCTCTTACCACCAGCTTCCTGCTGTCTCTAATTGTCTTCTTCCACGCCAATGGTCAGTTCAGGAATTTCTGGTGATAATGGCATTTCAAATGTGGCATTTGACACTTTTTCCTGCAATCTCCATTAATTAAAAAAAGATGCACAATGACTCTGCCATTAGAGCAATAGCATTGATAGAGCTTTGATGGCCTAAAGACTTAGAAGCAAGCCCTGTGAGGAAAGTTGAAAGCTTTTTTTTAGGCCAGCTGATATAGCAGGGGCAGGGGGACCATAAAAGGTTTGTGCACGCGGGTCAGAAATACATGTAGCTATTCAGTCTGACTTCTTTTCCCTTCAAGTTGCACAGTGTCCCTTCTAAATACTGAGAGCTTCCACGCTGCAATAGTGCTGCCATGTGTCTGGGTGGGCTGAGGACCTCACCAGAGCACTGTGGGGTGGCCACACTGTCTGCACCTCCTCCACTCCCCAGCTCAGAAGCAGTGGGGTGTGCATCCCCCGACATGGGGGCAGGCAGCCTTATAAGATCCATGTCATGCTGTATAACCTTTAATTTGCTGGAGGCCACATTTCTTACACAGTGATTGGCAAGATTCTTGTTGGATATGGTTTCCATTAATTCAGTGCTAGCATCTGTTTTTAACTGCACATCTAGTGTCTGTGTCTAACTGCACTAGAGGTCATACTGCGTATAATTTCAACATTGGCTGAATATAGACATACACCGCACTGATTAGGGATTTACTTATTGCCTCCTCATGTCTAACTGAGTTCCTAGATAACCATATTTTGCAGGTTGCAAGGACAACGATGACATCAGAATACCCTTGCAACCATTTCTGAATCAGCAAGTAGGAGGTAGGACAATTTAATAAAATAAATGTTGAATGCTATGTCCTTTTCCTGTTGTCTTCATCCAAATATAACATGCTTATCAGATATCCAGTCTACTCTACCCAGTGTCCTTACTTGTTGATGCACAAAACAGTGGGTATGTAGAGTGAGAATAAGACCATGACCCCCACTGTGGCCATTGTTTTGCAATGATCTTGCTGCTGACAGCATTTTGGAGTGCAACTGAGTTTATTGAGGCACAGAATTTTTCTCTCTTCTTTCACAGTGATCAGGCAAATGCATTCTACAAAAAAAAAAAAAAAAAAGAAAAAATCCAGTGATGAAAAGCTGACCCATTGCGTAGGGAGACATTTTACTCCATCAGGAAACACGTGGCAAGCTCTGCTAACAGCTGCTTGTTTGTAATCTCCATAGAGGTGAAGAAATATAGATGCTGAAACTTATACAAGGTATTCTAAATAAGCTGAAATAAAGCAGTATTTATGGTGATGGGATGCATCTTGCTTTCTCTTTAATTCCTGGGAGGAGGAGAACTGCCTAGGATGATGTTATTTACAAGCAACATTTATTCTCAATGGCTACTGATTACATCTACTATTCTTGCAGAGCTCCTCAAAACATTAGGATTTCCATTAAAACACAAAACTAAATCTAGTTGTATTGAATTGGCATTTTTCAAGAAGAAAAAAAAGTCCAACACATTGACTCCTTTGACTCTTATAAACACCAGCAGATAAAAATACCTTGCAACAAACTCATTTAGAGATTCAAGTTGGAAAGATGTGTAGTGAAATCAAGGGAGAAGTTTTGTCAGAAAGAAGCACTTCAAACCCAGAAGAGTTAGAATGAAATTGCTAGTAGAATGGAAACAAATAATCAAGCAAGATCAAAAGTGTCAAAGCCCAACAAGCTGCGTGCTGAGAAGGAGCTGTTAGGAAATATCAGATATTTTCCAATGCAGCTTTTTGCAAGATGGCTTAAAAGTCTTGCTCTTTGAAGAGAAATCCTTGCAGGGGTGCCTGAGGAGCGTGATCTCGTTAGCTGCTGTGGCCGCTCTTTCATAACGGGCCGTGTCCCTCTTGCAGCACTCCCATCCCTCAAGCCCTAGGGAGGCTTTACAGCAAGGACCAGCTTGCACAGGGGACAGAAGACGGTGTCCAAAGCTGGGACACAGCATTGGTAAAGGAGCTGCTGTGGGAGGATGGATCGGGGCTTTCTCCTGTCCACGTCACCCTCCCTTGCGGTATTAGTACAACCGTTCCAGGGCAGGAGTTGGTAGATTCCTGTGTGCGGTGCACACGATGGAGCATTACTGATCTACCCTGACGGGGTCTCTTGATCTTGCTGTGAATAAGCACAATCAGAAATGCTCCCCCAAAGAAGCAATGCCTTGCACAGTGCAGTAACCGTATCAAAGAACGCCCCGAGCAGAAGTTTTCCAGCTTCATGGTCTGGAGTTTATGGAAAAGTGTATTTCTGTCAACAGTCAAAGCTTCTCCACTTGTTGATTCCCTCATGTCATCTGTCCCAGCCTTTGCTACTACTTTTTTCTTCCTGTGAGTGAATTAACTGACAAAGAGAGGCCTCTACCTGCAATCATTTCTGCTCCCGAGCCCTAGCTGTTCCGCACGTGTCACCTCCACGCATGCTTTTCCTTGCAAGGGTTGTGTAGGGAGTGTCATTTGTCTTCCTCCATCTTCTCTGCTTTTGAGAAAAAGATCCTGCGCTGGGGGTGTGGTCACATCCAGAAGATTTAGCAGTAGTACAGTGTCATTACAGCTGCGATGGCCTGTGGGTACACGCAGTGAAAGGTATGTTAGGAATGGCAATATGTTTTCTTGAGCCAACCAATATAAATGGCAGAAATGAGAAGCCTTTAGGTGCAGAGGGCCTTTCCCTGAGGGATTATTTACGGGCACGTCATTAGTTACACAGGGGACATCTCTCCCTTGCCACCAGCTGTGCTGTGTTACCTGGTACGTTAGTAACCACCATGCTAGCTTTGCCCTTTCTTGTCACCTTTTGTTCTTGGCTCCCAGGAACGTTCATGTGCCACCAGAGCATCACAACAAGTCTGTCTAGGTAAGGATCAGACATTTCACCTTATCGATAAATGCAGCCTTCTCTGTAGGGGGACACAAAAATAGCGGTATGGAAGCACCAGAGACTTAGTCGTATTAGACCGGGCTGAATAGACACAGCAAATTATGGGAGAGTAAACAAAATACAGAAAGGTGACACCTCAGCAGTGTTAGGGTAGGTAAGAGGTATCTGAGGTCCGTTATATCCGAGGCCTGGTTCCCTAGCAGAGGTTCGTTTCAGATGACCTTAGATGTCTGTAAAGCAGCTGAGCTAATCGCCCTGGGCTCCCCCTGCAACCAGGCAGAGAAGTACATCTCAAGGGTGTGATTAATCTCACCTATAATAATAGGTCAGTGTAACAGTAGGTCAGATGAATCCTTCCCTGGAAACATTTGTTTCTCTCCGTTTGCTATAAAGAGGAGTCAGAGTGACTAATGCAGATACCAGCGCCCGCTTTGTAAACGTCTGCAGCGAGATAGAGGAATCCTGCCCTCCCTGCCCACCTTGGCCTGCAGCCAAAACACACTTAAATTGCTGCCTAAACTTAAAAGTGTATTTGAGGTTACTCCTGAATTTGTATTGCGGGTAAAGTGTTTTCACCGATGCTGGGAGGCAGAAAGGGGGAAAGATGCGTGGGTTTGGTTTTTTCCCCTGTTCACAGGCAGAGTAAATGCTTGAGAAACAGAGACAAAAAACAAGCACTGGCATTGCCTGGACCAGGACTGATGGTATGGGCTTGGAAAAGTAAAACCAGGAGCACTTGTTATGGCTGAGGGCTAGTTGAAGGAGGTTTGAAACTATATCTTCTTTGTAAATAGGTGTGATTGCATCAGAGGACGTCTGACTTGCCCAGAAATTCTTCTTCCTCGCAGAAGCAACCTGGCGGGGACCACCCGGACCGGTCGGCGTGAGCAGCTGGCACACATCTGTCCGCAGTGCACAACTTCAGCCCACAGAACTTCCTACAGTCCCTCCCATCTATCCCCGATCGAGCCAGGACTCACCAGTTTTAATTACACTGGCGGGTTTTATTTCAGTGACTCTCCAGATTAAAAATGTCTCCAAGTTACAGTCTGCTTTCTCGTCCATGCCAAAATAAAAAAAGTCTGGTTTTGCTGTGCGGTAGCTGCCCCTGGCTATCCTGCTGCCAAAGCCCAGCGGTGCCAGGGCACTGTAACATGACTGCAAGGTAAGAAAGGAAAAAGGAGCCACAGGCAGGGCTTCTGGTTCCGATTAACATGATGAACCTGGTGTGAGGTGGGCAGTGGTACCCCGTGGGAGCTCTGAACAGAAGAGCTAACTTGTGCCTGGTTTCTTTACACAAGAGACACCACCTTAGCTACTGAGAAGAATGAATCTTGGTGTAATGACATGCTGGGCTGCGGATGGATGACCTTATCTGCATTTGGGAGCAGGCTATTTCTCCCTGGTGCTCAACCCCACTCTGCTGATACTCACCAGCACCCCAGGGCTGCCCAGAAGGAGCGCTCCTCCACGGAGCAGCGAAGATCTGGTGACAGGCAGGACCTGTCCCCTGGACTAGGGGACTCTGCTTTTGGGGTCCACAGGAGGGGACTAGTGCCACGTAGGTGGCAGCAGCGGCAGCGGGAGTTCTTTCAGTGGTAGTGGAGCACTTGGTTTAGCTGTATGTTGCACACCTATAATTCCCCTTTTAGACGTGACTTTTGGAAAGAAAACCTCCTTCATTCTTCTGTTTCTCTGAATCTCCTTGTGACTGTGAGGCACTGCCACCCTCCCTGAGAGGATTAAAGAAGAGAACAGTGTGCAGCCTGGGAACATGAGATACACTGGCAAAAGCCACCCGTCCTTGCTGAACATGCTTGTTCTGCATCAAATCTGTGGGTGATTTGACAGAGGAAAAAAGTGAAGGAACTGATGAAGCTGTGGCAATTCTGCAGCCAACATGCTTTTCAAGATCAATAGCAGATAAAGCACTGCCCCTCCCATCACGATGTCACTTTGGTAGAGATCATGAGAGCCGTGCTCTCAGTTTGCCTTGTTTTGAGCAAATCTCCAGGTTGGGTTTCAGCTTTATCTGTCGGTAAGTGCAGTTTCATTCACGGGCCAGTCCCAACCACCTCAGAGGGGCGGGTGTGTTTTGCCACCTGGGAACAGATAGCTGCTCTTCAGGTTCAGTTTTTCACATGAGCAAATCTGTCTTTCAAATACCGCTTTTGTAGCAAAGAGAATAGGAAAAAAAACCCAAACAAACCAAAACAGGAAACACTTAGACCAACTGAGCACTGTGAGTTATTTGTATCTGGCTTGTCATATAAAGGCATTGCTAATTTTCTGTAATTTCCCCACAGGGTTATCCAAAAACATCCGTGTGAGGACAGATGCCAGGATTGAGAGGCATGATGTGTATTAACTCCACATAAATCTATATACTGTTTGAGTCTGAGTCAGAGTATCATAAAAGAGCTGAAACGTGGCTTCACAAGAAGGATGTAAAGGTATTTTAGCCTGCTCTACTCATGAGGAAAGTAGGAAAAGGCACCCTCCCATTTATTTGAGGTGTTAGGAATTATTTGCTCAGTAAAAACATCCATCCACTTTGTTTATATTTGGGGCAAAAGGCAAGGGAGAGAGATGGCATTTAACCAGAAACTGGAGAAGGAAAAAAGGTAGAAAAGAAAACAGCAGACACTGAAGATGAACTGCCTGATAGTCTACTGTCTCCAATACCCAGATTTTTAGAATGAATGCTTGCAAATAGATAGTTTTAGAAAAAGGACAAGGCATTGTCTGTTTTCCTCCAGCATTGTCCTCCAGCACTGGGAGAGAAAGAGAAAGGTACAGAATAATCTGTTCCTTCCCCGTATAAAATAAGAAGTTATTTTCACAAGAGAGCAGTGGAATTAGACTAGATTGCATAATATTTGCATGGAAATATTTTTACATGTTGAATCAAACTCTGGTGGGCCAACATTCATCCTTTCAGCAGGAGAGATGCATCTTTCTTCTGGGATGTGTGCCTGTTACATGCTACATTCAGTACTCCAGCAGCTTTATTGGTGTAATGTGCGAGGTACTGGAAAGAATAAATGCTTTAAGAAAAACTGTCAGCCTGGGGACAAATGACATTATCACTAATTGCACTTTACTAATTCAGCCTGCTCAAAAGGAAAGGAGGTAATCTGGAACAAAGTATGTGGTTACTGCAGGATGAAGAAATTCTGCTTGGAGTCGCAGCTCGCAGTGAGTGACTCATATTGTACAAACAGCCGAGGAGTGGGTAGCACTAGCAGACAATTGCCTGTAATGACTACCGCGTGCAGCATGATGAATGAAGCACTGAATAAAGAGCTCCCCGCGAGTTGCAGCTATGTGAATGGCAAGCCTTTCATTTTAAGCTAGAGCCCTGTATCACAAATATTAGGTTTGATAAACACGTTTTTAAGATGTTTAAGTATATCCATGAATGGGGTAGAGAACTGAGACAGCAGATATTCAATCTGATTTCTAGAGTTCCAGTCTGGCTGCAGCATTTTGAGAGACTCAAAATGTACTTTTATAAAGGCAAACAATCATTTTTGAAAGGTATGTTCCATTTTGGGTTTGATGTCACGCATGGAAAGGATGTGGCTATTATTTTTATTCTGATCCAAGCTCATATTTTCAGATATCCCATGTATATCCTGCTATTTGTAAATGTTCGTCCCCTACCCACCTGCGGTAGCATTGCACAGACTGTGAGCAAAAAGGGGTATGTTCCTTCCTAGTCAAATACGCTGTGATGGGGCCCTAAGGACACTTGTGGCTGGCATCAGACTAGCATCCATGGTTCCCAAACTGTATCTGGCCTGTCCACTGTCTGGGGCTGCCTGGCTAGCAGTTAGTGTGCAGTCAGTGGAAAGGAATAGGTGGGTGCTTCATTCTTGTCTCAATATAGACTTTAGCAGTTATGATGATGTTTGACAACTGAGCTGAAAGTCTGCTAGATGTTATTTCAGGTCCAAGGGCCATGCTTCTCAAAGGCTGGACTCTGAAATAGAACAAGGAATACTGATTCATGAATTATTCCTGGTGTCCTATTTGAAGAAGTATATTAAATACAGTAATGATCGTATCTTAATAATCAGATATATTTGTAAAGGCTTATCATGGGAACCTGTACTTCTAAGGAAGGTAACAGGCTATATAATGAATGAAGCACTGAATAAGTAAAGACTTCTCTGCAAGACATCTTTTATGTGAATGGGAAGCCTGTGATCTGAAGCTAAAGCTTTACCTTTGATCTTGATCCCAATGTGTCCCGAGCGCTGTGTTGCAAGATGCTTCTCGCAGTGCAGCCCATCCCTTTGTGTCGCCACCTTGGCTTAGCAGCTAACATAAGTCAGATGCCGAAACTGCATTTACTGACATCAGGGTGAGTCCTATTGTCAAAGCAGCCCCCTGCAAAGCCGAAACAACAACAAACCCAAAATTATTAGCTTACAGGAACTACGTGTTGCTCAGCACCATTTTTATTTAACCGATCTCTATCATCTAGTTTCCAAATGATTTTGGTCATGCTAAGCTTTAGCTAGATCTGAGTTGTTGCTCTTCTGCTATGCCCTTATCTCAGTGTCTGATCTCTGTGTCTATGCTGCCTAATACTTCCTGGGCACAGGTGTCCTGTCCAAACATCAGCTCATGAATGTAGTTTATTACCTTCCTCTCACTTATTTAGTTGAGATATAAAACTCTCAATCCTATGGAAACAAGCCAAGTCATAGCTGCTGTCACTTTTGCTATATACTCAAAGCAAAATCACTTCAGGCTCCCTGGTGTGTACTTTTTGTTCTACAAGTCTTAATAAAAAGAGACTGTAGTTTGGGTGAAGCTTTTACCAAGTTGGATGGCCCTCGCAGACATAAAACAATACTACTTCCCTTACAGAAGCTGTTGCTGTTTCTGTGCCACTGCTGCTGATTTCTTACAGTCTGGTTTAAAGAAACCCTTTCTATTAGAGGGAAAGCTTATGCTTTCTTGGGCTTACTTGATACCTTTTTTTTCTCTTAAGAGGCCTTCTGATAGGATCCATGATTGTTCACCGACCTCTCGATTTATTTTTCCCATATGCACAGTCTTGCTGGTTTAACAATGTCTTCATTATATAATGAAGATTGCACTATACCCAAGGAGAAAGATCTATTTCTGCCATAGTTCTACTCAGGGAATCAAAAAATGGGAGAACTTGAACAAATCCAGGACACAGTCTCAGCGCAGGGTTAACTTAAGATCAATACTGAGAAACGCATAGTCTTTGGACCTTGGGGAAACAATAGTCAATGCAGAAGTTTATATCATTTATAAAAAGGAAGGTGATCTCATGTGCTACAGAATCGCGGAAGTGAGAAATGGAAAAAGTGTACTTGATCATCTTGACCTCAGCTTAGGCTTGTTCTGTGTAATACATTTTCTGGTGCCTTCTCCAGATTTCTTTTAAAGGTGACTAGGGATTGTTTGTTGCAATCTTTGTTCATCTCCAGAGAATGGTTTTCACTCAGAGCTAAGAGGGGAACCTGAATTTTCTTTTCTTAATTTCAGGTCATTTCTTCCATTTTTCCCAGATAAAGACTGCTTGGCTTCTGGCATTAATTGCATTGGAAGGATGGATAGTTTATCCCTGAGCAATGACAGTGCTACTTAATACAGACAGCATCACTGTCAAGAAATAAAAATGCCAAGGCATGTTTCTTGAATTAAAAATATGAGAGTCAATACTGATAGTTACAGCCTGGTCATTGATGGAACAACTTGTGCAGAAGAATCACGAGTGGACGGCGGGCTGTGCTGGTGCTTAGCCATGACTGTTCTCGCAGCTTGATTAAAATGGGACGAAATGGGAGGAAAAGTAAGCCTATAAAGGTGTCACCTGTTGAAAAGGTCTAAATTAGAAAGGTTAAAAAAACCCTGAATGGCTAAAGGAATGGATGGTTTCACGTATTTTTGTATCCCATTTGAAACATTTTAGAGAACCTCACAGAGGTTTACTTGCATAGCTATTCGACTTTCTCCAAATCACGCTCCCTCCTGAATCTGAAGTCCACTTTCTGCATGTCCAGCCATTTGCCTCTCATGAGACTGAAAGCACTCAAACTTCAAGCATCTAGTAGGGTACAGGTCTAGATCTCCCCTGTGTTTCAGATTTGAACTCCTTTAGATTTTTTCCATGGTATTGAAAGCAGTTTGCTTGACATAGGATGTAATTTGACCAGTTGCAGTACCAATGAAGAAGAATAAAATGAAAGAGAGGTAGAAACATTTTTAGTGAAAAGCTGGCCCTACACTTCATTTAAAAATTTCATGACTCGGAGAACGTCAAATGGATTGAGTTCTCCATGGCTCCTCGGTGACCCGCACAGATGCTTCCTGCCTTGATTTCAGCATGTTTGTAGCCTTTTGTAGGTTACTTGCATCCCACGCAGACATCCCTTTACCAACATCCTGTGAACCTCTAGCTGTGCTTCCTTGCGAGCGCTCGGCTTCCTACAGCAGAAGGACGGGACTGTGGGAGGCCGCTTTGCCCTGGCCAAGCGCGCGGGGAGCTCAGCTCACCGGTACAAAGATGCGAACTGTGGTAAACGAACGGTCTCTGTTTGACCAAGGCAAATGTATCTCCTGTAAATACGGCAACATTTCTGTTTGATATTTAGCATTGACTCAGACTTTGTGTTTAAGTAGAGATAGCGAGGGCAAGCGGCTCAGGAGTGTAAAACCACAGCAAGACTAGGTCTCCACTGGCACCATTCCACAAACAGCTTATGCAGACTTATTTCAGTCTCTATCCCGCGAGTGCATGACTTGTCCCTAATAACAGTACTAATAGTGATTCACTGCTCAAGCGTGTGATCGGCCACCGGTCACCTGTTTTTGGAACAGCTCTCTCCCAAGCCAAATAAAAGCTTTCTAACTAGTAATGACACACTAGTAGACCTGGTGCACTTCCTTGCAAATCGCTCCCCTGTACATGTATGATACGAATCTCAACATAAACTTTATAGGAAGTTTTCAGCCAAATATAACTGAATTCCCCTCTCTCCTCCCCAAATGTTCTTTAACTCCTCTACTGGGAGCAATCCTCAGCCCTTAAACCATAATGTTCAGCTATTGAGTTAGAAATAGGCTTGGCACAAAAGGTTACCTAAAGCTTACACAAACCAGTTTTTCCAGGTTGTGTGTGAGGAGTGTGGTTTAAAAAGAGTGGAAAGTTACCAGAGGCAGCACAAAGCCAGGTGTTAGGGGGTAATCAGAAGGAAGGATTGCAGAAACAACTGGGAAGCTTTAGCCAGGATGGGAGACACAAGCTTGCATTTGGAGAGGGGAGTTATGGCAGGGTCCTTGAACTCAGAGAATACAAAACATGAGTTGTAAAGGCAGATTTGAGCTCTCTGTAGGTCACTTTGCCCTGAATCAGTGATGTTGGAGTATAGCGAAGAAACCGAGGTAGAGAAATACATGCAGCATATGTCATGCTATTTATTTTTCATGCCACTATGTAAACCTTGGGTCTTGGTTTTCTGTGCGGGGCATGTGCATGCAATGATGTATGTGTGACGTGTGCATGTGTATTGCATGTGCACGTACATAGTCTCATGCATGTGGTGAAAAGGAAGGCTTTGCTTTCTGCGGTCAGGGAGGTGCTCAAAGCATGGGGGAGCCGGGAGGCAAGCACCGAGTCTTGTGGGTAGGGAGGCAGATCACCATCTCTCAGACAGCCCGCTAGATAAGGAATTTGCACCACAACAGTACAGATAAAAATTCATGAAGAGGTTACCCACCCTAATTTGGGTAATGTACAGTCTCCATGACTTCTTACTTATGCCAAATAGGCTCTTTTAGCCACTTCTTTTCTTTGTACCATCGTAGCACCCCAAGAGCAGAGGCAGAGGCAGAGGCAGGGAACACATGCAATGTCTGGTGGCTTCCAGGAGTCACGAGGACAGGAGGTGAGCGTGCAACACAGTGGTCTCCTGAGCAGCCAAAGAGGGGGTTTGACCAAACCTGTCATTCTGGAATAAACCGCTCCCCCTGTTTTCTGCTCCAGGGCAGTCCCAGGGAAGCAGGGGGCAAAGCCTTTCCCTGAAGGCACATTACCTTCTCCTGACCTTGCCCAGCAGCACTGCACCAGTGCCGCTGTGAGCAGGGCTGCCTGTGGCTGCAGGGGACGTTCAGCAGATGTAATGCCATGAGAATCTCTTTCTAGTGCCTTGTGTGTCGTTGGGGCATGTGGTGAATCCCATTTTATAGCCAGTAGCCAATGCTCCACTGATGGTATTAACTGGTTTTCTGCTGTCTGTGACCTAGCTCAGGCTTAGATGTCTGCTCTGCAGTTGGCCATGTTCAGTGAGGTGATTCCCTTCCTTCAGGAGCCGTTTTGTGGTCTTTGCATCGAGGAGGCTACAGAAGTGCAAGGTGTTATTAGATGTAGTGATGTATTTCTACAGAAAAAATGATCTGATGAGGAAGTTGCTGAGCTAGGAGACAGGACTCAGTCACAAGACCGAGGACATTCCAATTGGTTTTGAGATTCCTTATACAGAGCAGAGCATCATCTCCCACCTTCTTCCCGATAGCTCTTATCAGTTTGGATCATAAAGGCTCTGAGACAAGGTTACTGTGCACATCTGCAACAGGAACGACAGTGAAGCTCTAGTTTTGGTCTGGCCGCCGTTAGGGCTACTGTAATATGAATTACAAATAGGCAGATATTCTGGACAGATAAAACTCTGCCTGCATTCCTCCCTCGGAGCAGCCTCTTGCTCTCAGCAAGGCCCTTTTGTCAGGGTGTCATCGTATGGCCTTTGCTTTTATATGTCGTATCATGGATTTCATATGGTGGTGTTCTTTTCAAGAGGCATCACATCCTACTCCATGGCTAGTTTAATGGGCTAATTCATGGAGTGAGCCATTACTTAATGTGAGAAAAGGATCAGAATCAATGAATTGGCATTATTAACCTTAATTCTTGATGGATTTTGTTGCATCTCCTCCTTCCTGGTTGCTTCCCACCGTGTATTTTAGCCACAATGAGTACTGAAACAAATATAGGAATGTTTTGAATCACTTTCTTCTGCTGAGGCCTTTCAGGCAAAGGAAGATGGGAGATCAGTAAAAATTTGGAATTTTTCTCCTGCCAAACCCCGTGTTTGTGAAACCTTACGCCAGCCAACACGTTGAGAAGAGACGACGCAGCGCCCGGCCGGAGGCGCGGGCTGTTTCTGCACCGCCTCTCCGCAGCCGGGCGCCTCGCGCCTCAGCAGGCGACATCCCCAGGGAGGGATGCCCTGCGCCGAAACGGCCTGTGCTCAGAGGACCCCAAAACGCAGGTGATGAGAGCAGCTGCGGGTGCTGCCCATATTGGGGGGCCACCATGCCAACCGTCAGCGGGGCACCGCGGTCCCCCCCGCCTTGAGGAGGCAGCAGGGGTGGCGGCTCGGCGGGGAGGCAGGCACCCTTTGCCGTCACGCCGGCGTCACCCCGTCCCAGGGGTGCTGCGGGGCGGAGCGAGGGTGGCCGGCAGGGCGCAGGCAGCCACGCAGGAAGGGGAGGGCAGGCGGCGGGGGCAGGGGAACAAAAGGAAATTCATTGATGGAAAGCAGAGGGGGGTTATGGTCTTGTTTTTATTTTTAACAACGGGCAGCTGTGAATTTTTACACAGGATTATTTTAGGTCTCGGGCCAGGCTGTTTCATGCTTCGTCGGTGCCTGAGTTTCCCCTCCAGCTATCTGAATCCAAATGATATTATTCGCAATTACTTCAAGAAAGCAGAAGCTCAGAGGGAGTGTCCTTGGTGAATGGCTGTAATTTCTGTGCTGTGGCTGCCCCAAAGCTATTACGGCTCTGCTATCTCTGGCTGCCTGCCAGCGGGAAGGATTCCTTCCAGAATTAATTGCATTTCCCGCCTTATAGGTATTCCAGGGAGCGGGGAGCAGGCTTGCAACGGGTATATCGCCTCACAAGTAGATAGCGACATGTCTTCTCATGTGTGCTGCAGAAGGGCAGCGCAAGCAAGAAGGCAGACATGTCACTGATTTTCAGGTCTTTGCCCATAACCGAAAATTAGTGAAGAGAGGCGGGAAAGAGAAAATAACTCCAGCGTTAGGCTCATTCTTGTTTCTGGTATCGAGGAAGCGGGGGCTGCTTCTAGAGAGGGTTATTCACAGTGATGTGCAGAAGCTGTCGCCTCTTTGCTTTGCTGCGTGAAGGGAGGATATGCAAAAAACCTGCAAGCTCAAGGTCTTTGGCTTTGTTTTATTTAAATGCTATTTATATAGAGATACCTTGACTGCTTCTATGTTTTATGGTGAGTAGGTGCACAGCTTTGAACTTGCCCCTCATCTACATGACATAGCGACGGCGGGGTGCAGCCTTGGAGCAAAGGTTGAGATGCGCTGGCTGAGCTCAGACTGGCTTTAACACAGGCCCCTTGCTTGCAGCATGGGGCAGGAAAACTGTGCTATTCCCTACCCGGTCCACCCCCACGTATCACGGGCACTTCTGTCACACCAACGGCTGGTAGGAGGGACAAGCAAGGCAGGGTGCCAGGCCACACGTCACAAGGGCAGATGGGGACTTCTAGGCATTTGTAGCACATCCTGCCCATGCAACATGGGGGATGCTCTACGCAGAGCTTGTGGCCTTCTCTGATGATCAGCGTGGCCCCGGGGCAAGGAGCAGAGCGAGCCTCAGCCCCTGGCCCGGCACCAACAGGCACTGCCTGGATTTGGCAGATCTGTGAGGTCTGTTTAGGAAAAACAGCCTGTAAAGCTCAATGGCATGACGGCTGCCTCGTCCCTTATCGCGCTCATGAGGCAGGGAGCCGTGCCAGCCACCCCCTGCCGTGGGCTGCATCCATGCGGCTGTGCCAGGTCCATGCGGAGCAGCCGCTCCTTCCCCTTCCCCCTCCGCAGGAAGGGAAGGAGGCATCGCCTGAGAAAGCTTCCTCCCTCTCTTGCCGTGTAATGAGCTTACAGGGTGGATTGCAATCTGGGTCTATAGATTTCTGTTTGGTAACTTCAGTATTTTTACAAGAGGCATGTTGAGACATTAAGTATTAGTAACATTTTCATTAGAGGCATTCCACAGACCTGAAGTGGTGGTTAGATAGCAAGAACCAGGCAAAGGAGAAGAAATGCAAAGACGGAAGGAAAGGAGGAAAAAACCCACAACAAAATCCATTTTGTTCTCTCTCTTTTAACACCGAAGTGCCAAAGAGCACAGTGCCGAGACCTTTATAAATGCCACAAAAACGGTCATGTTAAAAAAGACACCAATTTATTAAAGCACTGGGGTCATTTTGTCTGCTGTCTTTTGATCTCTTCCTCTACAAGGGAACAAAGAATATTAGAAGACAAACTAACTGTTCGTGTAACTTAAATGGAAGCAGAAAATGCTGCTACTGCACAGCTCTCCATAGCCAGCTGCTGTCCTTCTCCAGTTCAGCTCTATTCACTTTTGTTCTATTGCGCCAAGACTGATGTAGTATAATAGTATTGATAATATTTGTATATGACAGGTGAGATAAATGAGATTAGTGACATTTGAGAAGGGGCCACATTCCTTTTTCTTCACCTGTCAAGCAAAACCTAATTCATTCAACACCTCTAATGAGCTTGGGTGGCTACTCATGGTATAGGGCCCGTGCTGAAAACACACACTGGAGTCAGCATCGGAGCAGTGTTACAAGTCATGGGCCAGATCCCCAGGGAGATTCAGGTGTCTGACGGATGTCTTACATCCCCACGTTGCTGGTCAGCTGCACCTAACCACAAAAGCAAGTCAGTTCTCTCCGGGTCCGTGTTTCTGTCCGTGAAATCACCAAGGTACCTACGCTGCCGCCTCTGTGCATGTCTATAGCCATTGCGCTTGAGCACAAGTGGGAATCACAAACCTTGGCTGCTTCGCCTCTGGGACCCAGTACAGAAACTTACAGAGGCATAAAAGGAAGGCGATGCCACCTTAAACCCAGCAGCGGTGGGGAAGCCCACACGTGCGGTGCGACCGCTCTTCCCATACCTTCCCCAGACCGAAGCAGGGATGGGACTGCATAGACTTTCCACTCCCGAGGGCCACGTGGGAACTCGTGAGCTGTAGAGCGCTGGTAGACAGGCATGCCATTGCAATCTGTCCTAGCTAAACTGCTCTGCTTGGCATAAATAATTAAATGCTACTGGGTCACGCAAGAAGAAAGTGAGATTAGCTTGGGAAGGCACTCGCTTGGGAGACAGAAGAGTCAGACTGAAATCCCTGTTTGGATATTGAATTATTTATACTGAGCGGAACATTTTTGCCAGAAGAGATTAAGATACACCCACCTAATTTAGTAGCCCACTTATCATTAAGTTTAGTAACGGTCAGGCAGAACATTAAGATGACTACTAGTATATATCTGCTTAAACAGAATCTGGTCTTTTGTTTACCATTCTTAAGTTGACAAAAAATGCACAGTGCTTGCTTTGTGCACAGCTCCGACATCAGTAATGCAATCGGCATTGTTGTAACAGAGCATTAGTATTTCTCCAGTAAGAAATCATCTGACTTTCCAGTCACAGCCACTGAATTAGTAAAAATTATACAGATACATAGAAATGATTGAGTGCTGTTGCAGAAAGGTGAAATTTTAAATTAATATTGTCTCATGTGGGATGCAGTGAAAGAGGCAGCTCACAATGTGAGACAGGTCCTTCATACCAGAAAAGAAATCACAGATTTGATGATTTGTTAGAGATGCTTTAAGTGTGAACTGCATAAAGAAAAGGACCCCATTCATGTGATATAGAAAATGTTTATTTACAATTCAGAATTTGCTTCCTTTATCTACTGTCAACGAAATGACCTTGGTGTTAAAATATTAGTGGAAAATTTGATTTACCTGGTGAGTGCTGCAAATGGAAATAACTATTGTTGGCTGTTTGCATGAAAATGGAGAGCTGATGTGACAGCTGATTTGGTTGAGCATGACATAGCTGTATTAAGCCACAGTAGCCAAGCGTGGTGAAGTCTGGGCTGTGGTCACTGGAAAAGCATTGAGAAGATGGAGAGCCTGGGATCCCATACATGGTCAGACAGCTCGAGCTGCTCACTAAACCAAGCGGTATGCCTCAGTAATTTTTTGAGACTATTTCTGGAGCGGTACAGCTAACTCAAACCAATGTTTTGCAACAGGCTTGGAGTATAAGATTCACACTTATTTATCACTGTGCACACTCCTGCTGAGGTTACTGGGCAGCCAAGGGGCATGGTTGGCCAGGGAGCATCCCAAGACGGGAGGGTACAGCTGTGTCCTTCACATCTGCCCTGCTCCGATTCCCTACGGTTGCGTAGCCCCCTGCACACCACTGCTGATCGCGCACCCCAGCTGTCTGAAGCCAGCACACCACCGTCACCGTCATGACCATGCAGACCAAGGCTCTCAAGACCTTCATTTCCCTCCAGCGTCAAGAGGACTACTTGAATTTTCAGGTGTGACTAGAGCTTCAGAGGGACCGTGGTGCAGAATTGCACGCAGTGACTGCTCTTTTATGTTATGAACGGCACTGAAATGTTGCTAAAATACAAAGGAGTAGCATTGGTGGTGTTAAGCAGAAGGTACTCTGCTGATGTCAGGAAAGCCATTTATGTCAAGGTTTTCAAACTCCCAGGTAATCTGGAAACCGCTTAAAACAGACACTTATTCTGCTCATGTATTTTACTTTGCCTACGAGGCGCTCTCTGATTTCACTCCTTCAGTGCTATTAGCACTTCTCATCAACTATTTCCTTGTTAGAGCATCAGTTGGAGAGCTTTTATGTGCTTGTTATTGCTAAGAAAACTTCTTTGCATATCCATCACATATGATTTCCCTTATCTGTGTTTTTCAGACTACATCTTGGCAGGAATATACCACAGGGCAGTATTAGTGTTCCCAATTTCTGATTAAGTCACTAGCCACATCAGTGTGCATACCTACAATAACACCATGCTGTATTTTATGCTCACATTAAACAAACATGCCGTCCAGGGCTGTTTCCCAAAGAAGAAAATGGCAAAGCTGAGGATAAGGGTTCTTGTCCAAGTTTGGACCCCATTCACCACATAAAAGGGTCAGAAGGTTGTAAAGGGATCCTAATACTCACTGATTTTAACAGCAGAAAGCAAAAACATAGAATCATAGAATTGTTTAGGTTGGAAGAGACCTTTAAGACCATCGAGTCCAACTGTTAACCTAACACTGCCAAGTCCACCACTAAACCATGTCCCTAAGCGCCGCATCTACACGTCTTTTAAATACCTCCAGGGATGGCGACTCCACCACTTCCCTGGGCAGCCTGTTCCAGTGCCTGGTAACCCTTTTGGTGAAGAAATGTTTTCTAATACCCAATCTAAACATTCTGAGCGCTGTTCTTGTAAACAGGACTCAAAGTGAGAAAAAATAGCCCTAAGCACCAAAAACCTTAAGGTCCCCCTTCAGATTCTGGTCCGCATCTCCTAAAGATGGGGTGCAGGATCACATGCAGACTATTTAGGTTTCCGTACATCTGTCACTGCTCTTTAGAGCTATTTACGCCTTCTTACCCCTGTAAACTGGGGCTGAAGAAAGGTGGAAACAGAGGTCAAAGCAGAAGGAAATCTTCCTCCTAGGAGCTTCTGTGCTTTGCTGTAATTGCCTCTCCTGCTCCCTCCTCAACATGCAGGTTATATGAAGTTCTCTCAGCTTCATGTCAGTCTGAAAAAGGGATTTAGCTTTTTAGAGTCAAAATGGGGCTGATGCGATGCTCAGAAATGAGAGGACAATTGCGGTGTAAAATTGGCTTGCATGTGCGCGACAGACTGGGTGGTGACGTGAAAGGAAGATTGTAAGGGCTGATTTGATTAAAAGGCTGTGAAAGCAGCGTCTGAATGGGTATGTCTAGAATGAAAGGGCGTCTGGGCATTTTCCTGCAGGGTGGGGCTTTTGGTGTTTGGCTCTGCAGATGCTGCCTACCGAAACGCTAGGATTTAAGAGCACACGCTTGGCTTTAAGTCTGGGACAGGCCATATTTTCAAGAGTGTACATGGATACACCAATAATTTCAACGATTTTAATTTTATTTTCTAAATGTAAGGGAAAATTTGTTTTTCTTTTCAGAGGTAGAGTGATATTTTAGGAGTTCTGTACAAGACCTTTTCAGTATCATGTAGCATCTACCTACAACAGGCCCTCTTTTCTCTATCATATTACCATCTAATAAAAGATTGTCTATATAATAAAGACAGTCAGGAGCATGAAAAATTCATGAAGCTTACAGGATCATGTGAATGTGTTTCATATTCGGACATCACGACAGGTTCCAACCCAAAAATGGGACTCTCAGATGTGGTCACAGTACAAACTATTATTGTTAATGACAAAAGGAGCTTCAGGTTGACAGCTAGACAATAAACAAGAACATTTTGCTCTTCTGTAATAGCTACATAGTGAAACTACATCTGCCAGTCACACAGAGCAAACTATTTAAACAGATAAGATGTGCTCCAAAACCCTGCAGAAACAATCTGCTGACAGCAGCACCGTGCGTTGGCAACGTGCCACTGGCAGGTGCCTATGGTTAAAGACACGACCCAAATCTTACATGTTGCCACAGATATTTAATGAAGGGACCTGAAGTACATGTTGATTCATAAAATGTACTGGCCTTTCCTTTTTATTTTCTTAGTAATCTCTAATCAAGTTGAAATTTCTAATGAGTTATTTGCTATCACAAACCGCAACGCTTTATTCCTGAACATTTTTGAGGTG
Source organism: Phoenicopterus ruber ruber (assembly GCA_009819775.1). NCBI lineage: Eukaryota > Metazoa > Chordata > Aves > Phoenicopteriformes > Phoenicopteridae > Phoenicopterus > Phoenicopterus ruber. Next base: position 137,592,811 of record CM020215.1, read on the forward strand.
CCTGGGCAAAACCGGTCATAAAACATTACTCACATAGCTGAAATTTTTGTCAGCATCTTTCATTTCCAATTTGTATCAGGATAGGGCTTGCACTCACTTGAGTGCGCAGAGTGACAGGTTGATACCTGAGCCGGGCTTAAAGTGATTTCCACGCACAAGAGAGCTCCTCTCCTTCGGTGGGAAGCACATGGGGAGATTCTTACTGCGTGTGATACTTAGCAAGTATTCACGATATTTACTGAACATAAAGTTGCCTCCATTAGATGAATTTGTATCAGTGGAGTTATTATTCATATGTGAGAGACATATAAATAATAGAGCCGGAAGACCCCAGTGTGCTGCAGTCTCAAAGCCACATGATATATAGGGATTTGAGTGGGGAGCATTAGTATTATGCAAGTGATTTGTTAATGAAAAAGCGTAATTTAAGGAACACTTATTTCTAAGGATGGAGAAAAGGGTCTTTAAGTAGAAATCTTCTATCAAGTGGAAGTGGTGTAGACTGACTTTAAGGGTCTCTGATTTATATTTAATAAGAAAGCGGGAGCGCAAAGACAAGCCTTTCAAAAGCTAGAAAAAGCAAGTCTGTCCCTCACCCAAGCCTCAGGAAACAGGGTCAGGCTCCAGGGGAAAGAAAAGGAATTTATGTAAATACACAAACTCCAGCCGGAGGTTTAGTTGAAATATTTGGTCCTTTAAAATCTGAAACAAAAAACTTCCGCAGACCTAGCTGCCTAGGCTCTGGGGTTTGGTAGAGTAATATGTTCCCTTGTGTTTTTATTCATGTCACCATAATGAAAGCTGACTTGCTTTTTGAATAATATATACTTTATCCACACAGTGAGAGGAACTGAGATGAACATCATTTACTGCAGGTTTATTTAAAGGGTGCCTCACACTAAACAGAGTGCCCATTATAGCTGTAAGGGCTTTTCAACACAAGGAATGGAAAAACTAGCAGAAAGGACATTTTCATTGTAAGCAAAACACCTTTGAAAAGCTCGTGTTTCCTGCCTTCTAAGCGGATGAAGGAGACATCGCACTGGCAAAGTACGTGCTAGCTTTGGGATGTCACATGGCCAAAGAGCAGGACCTGGAAACCTCGAGTCTTTTAATGACAGAACATATCTGTGAATACAGAGCAAAACAGACTTTGCTTTGGCATTTCCCTCAGCAATGTCTGGATGTAAAAGGAACAAGATTTGGGGCTTGCCTTGTCACACCACCCCTGCCATACAGATGCTGGAGGAGCTGTTAGCCCATTTGACACCTCTTTCAGCAGCTTGTGCAAGGGACAGCCATCAGTTGCTGCTAAGCATGCAGCAGTCAACTTATCCCCATGACAAAAGACTACAGACTGCAGCTGGATCTGGAGAATAACTGGGGAGAAATACAGGAGTGGAGGGAGTTAAACTGTAGAAATGTCCCTGGTAAAATGTTACTTGTCGTATAAACTTTTGGGGATGGCTTTTCCTCGGTCATCTTGTTCTGATTTAAATGATCTCAGTAACCATTGCTGCTAACTACTTTGAAATCTTGTATACAAAGTGCCCCACAGTGCATCAGCCACCAGCTGATCAGGGCAGGCAATATTTGCCCTGGATACTCAAGTAAATTCTGGCCCTGCAGTTCTGCTAAAACATCAGGAAGCCACAAAGCATTTACATGCCCAGCTTCCTCTCTCCTTGCTTGTCCTAGTTAATATAGCCCCTTTGCAGTATGTACAGAAGATGTCATTGCAATAGAAAGCAAATGATTTAGGATTTAGCTGCCCTTCCACACATGCCTCTTCCACAGATCACTTGGATGCAGGACTCTACTTAGCAAAGCTAAGAGACAAGGACACCGTAAGAAGTAGCCGTGTATTTTTCATGCCTCACTACTGTAACTCTCTCGGCTATGGGCTGCTCATGTCCCAGCCCTCCAGATGAGCGCAAGTGCAGAATTCAGCTGCCTGATTTACTTCACCAGTGCAAGGAAGAATTAACCGCATCTACACCATTACCAACTAGTCGCATTGCCTTTCCATTCATATCTGGGTTCAACGCAAGAACACAGTCCTCCACTGATTTTTTGTTTACTGTTATTAATGTTATTTTGGTGAATGAAAAAAATGGCAAAATGACAGAGTGTATAACCTCTAATAGTACATCTTCCCAATAGTTTTTGCAGTAGAAATAGGTCCTAGACATGAGGAGGAGTTCTGTGAAGCTTGGAAGTCTAAAGGATAAAATCCATATACCCTCGTCCCATCCTGGTGGAAGAGCAGAAGCAAGCTTTTCTTTAGGCACCTGCATTTCCCCCGACTGGTGGGAAATGCAGCCTTCAAAAGTGGGCGGTTCTACAAAATGGATAAGGAAAGGTGGGCCCACTTTGATGTGTTATTGTTATACTACAACAAAACTCATTCCAGAAAATGAATGCCAGCAGCCATATGAGCATGCAGCTGGACGAAACATCTGTGTTTCAAGAACACAGTGGGAAGTGACCATATGCACAAGGAATCCTAATTCCTTTGTTCAAAGCTAAACATGGAACTGCCACAGGAAGCCTTCCCGGTGATTAAAACCAGAGCCTCACCGCAATACCTGATAGCCAAATAGGTATGAGCTATTTAGACATGGCTAAACGTTGTATTAATGGAAGATCATTACATCTAAATTGGTTTTCTTGGAAGTCGAAAGGGTTTCATTTTTAAGAGTGTCTGTGCACAAGCCAGCACGAAGTGATCCAGTCGAGAGACAAACCAAGCACAGAGTTGTTCAGTGCACCAGAAGCAGCTGTAAGACTGGGGACAGTAGACGTCCTCATGGTTTTATGGGACTCTGTGGGTATTGGGAAGCCCTGCCACCAGCTGAGCTGTGATTTCAGTTGCAGACCTTTATAGCCCAGAGCACTAATGTGGTTTTTTTTTTTTTTAATCGAGGAACATGAACTGGGGCCTAGTAGTAATTAGCTGGAGCTCTAATAGTAGAACTGCACAGTGATGTTCAAACATGGACTTGCTTCTGCTAGCACAACCCCCTCGTGCCAGTGCCTGCAAATACAGCAGAGCAGGAAGTATTTCCCCGGGTTTGTACAGTTCTCTGCCAAGAAGGATCTGACTCGCTCAAGAACTGTAAATAGTCCCAGTACTTTCTAAGTCAATTAACTGTGCAACGGGTCAGGTGTTACTTCATGATTAGTTTGGGCACAGGATTTTTAACTAGCACAGTGAAGAGAGACAGAGCCCCAGTAGGATGCAGAGCTCCCTCCACTCCCACTTATGAGCCTGTAAGGAATTTGGGCAGGATCCAGACCTTGGCACTAATCACAATAACACATGTAGCTTCAAGGGGAAGGATTCATTTTACCTAATTCAAGTTGTTTGGCAGGTAGGTGCCCAGCCTAAGATAGTTTTGCAGGTTCTTTCTGTAGTTAGTGGAGAGATACAGGCATTTCCATGAGCAATTTGTCCCACTCATCTCAGGTGGCAGCCAATCTGATGTAGGATTTCTGTAGCTCTCTTCCCACACTTGGTTGCACATCCAAATCCTTGCACTCTCTCTTTGGTCCTTGACTAAATGCATGCTCAAGGGAGCTGGTTCACCAAAAATGCATTTCCTTCTCTTCTCTTCTCAGTTAGCTTTTGGCTGGATCAATGCTCATAAATGGTTCATCACATGGTTTTAGGATGGGAGTCTAAGCATCATAAATGACATCATAGACTAAATGCAAAATTTTGAGAAGACGCAAGTTGAGATTAACTCCATGTTATTTGTCAAGGTCATGGCTGGGGGGCTGGGGGAGGAATAGAGAAGAGGAAGGGGAAACCATCTAAATTCACGCAGCTTTTGCAGGAAGCGTTAACCCTGAGAAGCAAGTACACTTTGAGGTAGTCTGCCCACCTCTTCTTCTGCCTGGTGACCTCTGTCTCCCCTCTTAACCTCAAAGTTGTTCCCCATAGTAATGTGATCTTGATAGGGTGAAGTGAGTCATGCACACGCTCTCACCACACTGAAGAGGCTAGGAGGGAACAAGGGCTAGGGAACAGTTGAAAAGTAAGCTGTGTGAGAAGGCACAGTTGCAAAACTGTACAGGGAGGTCACACACAATTTGCTTGGAATATTGAATGCACCTCTTGTGTGACTGGTGCCCCAGTGTCTCAACAATAACTAAAGAAAAGCAACGTTCTTGCCTCAAAAAGCAAATAATTGCTATGAAGGAATTTCCTTTGTTTTGGAGCTATTTGTTAGTTTTTATCTTCATGTCTTAAATCTATTTATGTTTCACTATGATTAGCGGTTGCAGTCCTTAATTCAGGCACTTAACTGTTTAATCTAGTCCTAAAACCAGATAGATTTTAGAGATAAGATAATTAAATTTTGACCCTGCAATCAGAAAAACCACAAACCCTGAAAGAAAACCCTGATGTTCCACCCACTCCCTGGGCAAAAGCAGCATCTGAACTGAGAGAATTCTGCCTCTTGATTTGCTGACTTTCACCACCATCAATCATATCAGTTAGTATCTCACTCCATTTCAGTGGGACTAACCGTGGGTGAAGGTATGCCTCATCAAGGATAAGTGAGAAAGAACTTGGGCCTTCAGCAGCTGCAAGTAGAGGGGGGCATGAAAGAAACGACTCTTTTGGTAATTCAGCTCAGATTTTTCTCTCATTAGTTTCTCTCATTACCACTTGAGCCCCACAAAGGTGTTACTAAGCCTAATCCACTTGTTAAACATGATCCTGCTCCCATGCATGTGGGTGCAACCCTGCAGGAGTTCCACTGGAGCTCCCACCATGGCTTTATTCACTTGACCAGCCAGTTTTTATTCACATGAACACATCTAGAACATGTTACTTGCATGAATAGCTCCAGATTTTTCTTCTAGGCTGGCGGCCTCAGCACCAGGTTCAGACACCTGCATTCACTTGACTACAGCGTAGGTGCTGTGAGCCTGGTGTACAAGCTCCTGCTGTGGGCAGTGGGGAACTGGGGCTTGATTCGTTGCCTCCTTATCAGTGTCTGGCAGGGCCACAGGCATCTTTGATTACCCTTGATTGCCTAATGGCACTGAACAGTTAAATTCAAGCAACAGAGTTGAGCCCTGATCAGTTCAGCCAGTGCAGCCTAAAGAAGGATTTGGGACACAAGCATAGGTGTTTGCCTGAGGGTGACGTCAAAGGGGTCTCTAGACGTCTTGGACCATACTGGCTGGACCTCCCTGACTACAGCAGGAGCACAGGCACACAGCATGCATGTAGGCACTTGAGCCTCTCCATGGCTGCCTAAGGGTAGGTCTGGGCTTGTGCGTGCACTGCTCACGCGCTGAGCTGGCTACAGCTGGGCAGGTGAGTGGGATGCTCAGCCCAGAGCAACACGCGCCCTGGATCCCTGCAGGGTCTGTTAGTTTAGGCTCAACACTACCATAACCATAGCCACAGGGCTTAGAATCATAGAATCCTAGAATTGTTTTGGTTGGAAGAGACCTCCAAGATCATTGAGTCCAACCGTTGACCTATCACTACCAAGCTTCTGCCTGTGCTGAGCAGAACCAGCTCAGGACTGCCTGCAAATGCCAAGCAGGCATAGCCTGGGAATTAGGTACCTTTTCCCTCTTTCCCTTTTAGAAGTTTGACTAGATTACTATTATTTAAACAAGTTGAGTTTTCCATGTAATCTAATGTAAATATGAACCATTTATTTTCCTTATTCTTCAGGGATTATGATGGGTTCAGTCTCTTTCATAGCGGTTTGTAGAGCAGTGTTCATTACCATCATTTGTTTTTCTAGCACATTCCTTCTGTCTGCGAGGTCTGACACTTTGGAGCCTTATTTGATCTGTAGTGTTATCTCTTAAATCTATCCCTGGCTATATACTGTCTTTTTAATTTTCAAACTGCATCAGAAGAATCCTTGGAGAACTCAGGCCAACATCCAAAAAGTATTTGCTATTTACTGCTGCCCTGAGCACCTTAGTCTCTTGAGAGCAATGGGACTTTCATTCCTAAATTCTTTCCCCAGTAAATACAAGTGTTGAATTTCCTATTTTCTGTCTTTAAGAAGAAAAAAAAAAAGTCCACCCTTCCCACCGGAAGAAATATTCTGAAACATTTTGATTCTAAAATATCTGCATATTTCATTTTGGTCTGTTTGATTGACATGAGCTCCATTTTGGGTCATCTGAGGGTTGAACTGAGTTTCTCTGTTGGCATACATTGCCCTGTGATGTTGTGGTTTTGAAGCCTGATGTTCTTATTTTCCCTTGGAAAACGGTTTGACCAGACTATGCTTCCCTGAATGATAAGACCTTCTCATAGGTGTTGTTTAGAAAGCGTTGGCATTTAGGAACTCCAGCCCAAAGCCAAATATAAGTGCTTGTTCCTGTGTATCTAAGTGACATGATAAAAAAAGTTAAAATTGATCAGAATTGAAATTAAACATATTGAGCACAGTCTTCTGAATTAAGCTGAATTTCTCCAAAAACAAGATTGAAAACTGAAAAAATGAAATAAAGCTTTCTGCTGACTGTCTCTTATTACTTACTGGTGCAAGTAACTATTGTCAGCTGTAGCACAACTGGTGATTCTAGAAGATGTAAGTCATGCACCAAGCATAAAGCCGAATGTAGTATTGAGGAAATAGAGGCTAATTTCCAGCCCTCTGTAAATGTCATATCTCAACTGTCCATACGCACTAGCAAGCAAAATCAAGCTACACTTTAATAAAAACATAAATATATCCCTGATAGCAGTACAATATGTGGCTGCTATGATGTTTTTGAAACCCAAGATACTTGTAGGCTTGAAGTCATCTATTACAGTTTATAAAACTGATTTAAGATTATTTTTATCCAGCTTTTTCTTATGTGAATATTTCTTGAGACAATATTGTCATTGGGTGACCAGATGAAGTAGTTCAGAAGTATAAAGTTTCTGAAGTATTGAAAATGTCAGATAACTGATTAATATGAGTGCGTAAGGAAATATTACCACCTGCCCAGACACAATGGCACCCACATTTGCCATCCACAGCTTTTTCCCCTGAGCAGCTGGCATCCAATTTAACTCTCCCCAAGCCCAGAGTAGACACATTCATGGTAATTATCACTTTGCAAATTGTCACTCATGGCTGTCTCTTTAAAGGATGGCATAATTACAGAATCGTATTACAGAGAATGTTGTTTATTGGATAGTCTTTCCTAGACACCTATCAGTAAATAGCTCTTCTTTAGGCTTTTTCCCTGTGGATACATCTCATAAATACATCTTCAGAAAGTACCCTACATCAGATCTTTTGATTTTCTACCTCCAGGTATTAGTGGGTCTTCTGACTCTAAGCTCTTGAAGATGCCATACAATGGGGAAGATGGCTTGAAATAAAGGTGGGTTTCAGGAAACCTTTGAAGAGCTCATTGCCAAAGGAAGAAGGTTAAACCAAAAAAAGGAGGTTAACATATTTTTAAAAATTTGACATTTTACTGGCTACACTGGCATTTTATTCTATACTTTCTCTTGACCTGAGAAAGTTCCTCAGTCTAGTTAAAGCGGCACAAAAGTGCATATGGTAGTCTAAGATATTCCCATACAAGAAAGGAATAAGCTTCTCTAAAGCACGTGTTTCGTGCTTCCAAATTCTCATTTGTACTCAATTAAATTAAATCTGTAAAAATTATCCTAACTAGCATAGTGATTTGGGCATGAAAACTATACAGACAGAGCTATATAGACACTACTTTGTCAGCAAGCAGGGAAAAGACATGATACTGCTATTATTTCGCATCACTCCCTCCAGTGCTGAACTCCGTTCTGCTGGCTCTGGGCCTTCTCTGGTCCTTGGCAGTACGATGCCGGCAGGTTTGTAGTGGGTTTTGGAGTTGATGTGGAGGAATAGCATCTCAATGCAGGATGTCTCATTGATTCCTCAGGAGTCTTACGGACCTCTCTCCAGGGCAGATTGGCTCCACAAAGGACAAATATCCAAAGGAAAAATGTCCTTGGCTCTAGTAGAAGACAGAATTCTCCTTTCCTCTTTTGCTCTCCCCTCCTTATGTTCTCCAACAAGTTTGCCAACCAAAGCGGCCACGGTTAGTACAGTGGATATTTTATCTACTGAAAGCAGGACATTAGCCTGACAAACAAAACCTTTCACACAAAGGAATGCAGATTTAAATATGAGTCTTGTGAGATAACTGCACATAAGTTATATGAAAATGTGCTGAAAATTGATATGCATAGGTCTCCTGTTTGACAGGGAAACTCTCCTGAAAATCACAGGGCAGCCCGATGGCAGCTCATATAGGACTGTATCACCTCTGCCTACAAAAAATCCCCAAAGATGGGGGGGAGGAAGATGCTATAGGCATGCCCAAGTCATTTTACTGGGTTGGGCTATTCCTGTGGCAAATGAATGCTGCTCCCAGAAACACCCATTTCAAGTTGAATTTGATTTTCCTTTTCTACCAAGTGTGCCTCTGGCATTCCTGTCTCCCCAGGCAGGGGCTTCCCTGCTCCGTTCCCCCTGTCCTGGTGTGGAGAGCAGGCCCTGCTGTTTCTGGAGGACGAGGAGGGGCTAGTGCCTGACAGACAAATGGAATATTCCACACCGGAGAGAGAAGTGGAGGCTTTTTGGAGATTTCCCTTAATTCATCAAGCACCTTTCCTGGGCAGGGGCCAGGACTGGAATAGCTCACAATCACTTTGCCTTGGGTGAAGTTACTGCCCATACCTGGACAACGTTGAGCAAACCACACAGTGCTCCTAGCCTTTGTTGATTATATGGGCTAATAACCATGTTTGAAAACTATTTTGCTGATCTCAGGTCCTGAAGATTGGGTTTGTTTTGCAATCTAGTTCCATTTCCTAGGACACTAGGACACATCTTTATCAGCTTTTCATGAACGATTTGTCTTCGCCGTTCCAATTATTTTATCGGTGGGTTGCTATGGCATAGTTATATTGTGTTGTTGTTGCTGTATACAGGTGTTGCTGCAGGGAGAGGTGGCTGGCATGCCCCTGCGCTCCCAGGGGGGACACAGGTTTGCTTTTTGATTCCTAGGGAGCTGGGATGCCTCTGGAACAATGCAGAGAGCTACGGGCAGTTGTTGGGAGTGCGGGCCAGCTACCTTCAGGGCTACAGTCCTCATCCCACAGAGAAAGGAGCACGGCATACTCGTTAGGTTTGAAATAAAGCTGGATTTGATTCATGGGCCTCGCAGAGCTTTCTGTGCAGCTCCAGGCGGGACGTGAAGTGGGGTACCTGACTCAGTCCCTGAGCTGGCCAGCTGGGAGCCAGCTCTGGGCTGGAAGCCATGTAGCTATGTTAGTGCACTGCTATGCCTGAACTAAGAGACCCTGCTTCATAGCATGCTCCTTTGCTTGTGCTTAAGTCAGGCATGGTTTTGGAGCTGGCGGATGCCTGGTACCTGAGGAGCACAAAGACTGGGATGAGTGAGCTTGTCTCTGCAGCTGCTTGCATAGGCAGGAGCACCCGTCCCTTGCTTCATAGCCCTCCCACAGTAGTTTCCTGCTGCCAGAACGACGAAGGAAATGGGGCTGCTGCACTCTGTGAGGACCTCAGATATTACAGCTGTAGGAGTTGTATCAGAGGGGCAGGTGTACTGAGGAGATAAAAGGATGCTGGAGCCCCTTCCCCACAGCCCCAGGCACGGTGGCGATTCACGGTCACTTGTGACGGGGCTGCACAGCTTCGTCTCTTGGCTTCTGCCATCCTGCAGCTCTGAGATGGATATCTACACCAAGATAAAGAGACATATAATATATACAGAGCAGGTACAGAGGAGCTACAGAGGAGAAAGTCATTGAAGTTGAATTTTCTCTGGCTTCCCCTGTATAACAGGCCACTGTAATGTTCTCAGTTTCCACTGCTTTCAGAGCACTTCTGGCCAGAGTGTATCTTTTGTAGTTTGAAGACCAGAGGGAGAATCCACCATTCTCCTTTTTCATTTGTTCCACTGGCTGATCTCCTTCTCTATTAAAAACTGTGTTTCCTACAGCAGAATAACCCCTGCCTTAAAAAATAAAAAAGATATTAGCTGGAGACAGTTAAATCTGACCTAAGTAAAATCCAAGAGTGAGTGAACTGTCCCCATTCCAAGATCACGTTATTGCCCACAACTTATCAAGTATTATTGCTTCTGGCAGTGTCTGTCCCTGAAATAAAAGGACCTCAGTTTAAAGAATCACTTAGTTTCTCATATAAACAATGATGAGAAATTAAAACATATATGAGAACTGAAGGCTCCATCTGTCTTGTAAAAATAAGTCCCACACAGCCACATGTTACTGCACAGGCTTCCTGGTGGGAAAGCCCTTGTTCAGCCAGGCAGGACCACTTGTCATCGCTAGAGAGGGGAAAGAGACTGTCTGTCCATCCACCTCCCCCAATCTGGCTGGATCGCTGGGTAGAACAGCTTTATGGTGACAGGGGTCACAGCTATCACAATTTATGGAGGACTCAAGATCGTTTCATTGCACTGCTGGCCTTGTGGCAGAGCATACCACCATGCATAAAGCTGCAATTCTTTTGGCTGTTTGAAGCACAGGTAATGCCATCGAGAAGACTGGGCACTGAGATTTTCCGTGAGGAATCTGTGCTCTGTCAGTAACCTGCCCTTGTGCATGTGTGGTTTTCCCTTCCCCCTCTCCTATAGCTGTCGTGTAACCTCTTTGGAGCAGGGACTATTATTGCCCACTGTGTTTGTTCAGCACGTAGTGGAACACGGCCTGTCCACGCTATACAAACAGTTACACACTGTGAAATATAGACGTCAGCTCCTGTCATGCCATTGCCCACTGAGAAAGAGTACGTCACTGTTTTGAAACTGCAATAGAGCGTTAGAGGGACTAAACAGTTAAATTCTTATGGAAATTAGATATTTTCCTCAAACACTTCCCCTTCTTTTTGTTTTTAACCTTACTTTCCTGTCATATGTTATCCTGTCCCCGCTCCATCCCTCACTGCTGGCTGCTGACCTAGTGCTTGCGTGTGCGTGGAAGCACAGCTGCTTACCTCCAGGAACAGCCCTGCTCGCCGTAGCAGGGCTTGGCAATGCTGAGGCATTTCAATGGCGCTTGTGCTCTCTTTCTGGAAAGCAGAGCAGTTTGCAGGCTCAATATCCTTGGCCTGGGATCCGAAAATCTGTCCCTGCACCTCCCACCGCCGCGGCCTGGCCGAGCTCCTCCACAATGGCAGGAAGGAGCTGACTACAGCCCTCCTCTGCTCGTGCAGCCGGCGTGGCTGCGGGCGCGTGTTTCTAGCCCGTGTGCCTGCAGACGGCGTGTTAGGAGAAACATCAGGACGACATCCAGCCAGCATTTATTGAACTGCAAACAACAAATTGCTATTAGCAGGCAGGCGCTCTCCCCGGGTAGGTCTAACGCCAAAGCAAAAGGAGAACGCGGAGCAACGTGGGACAGGCAGGAATGATAGGAAACGTTGGCAGAGGCAGCAGTGAGACCAGATCCCGAGCTGGCAGGTTGCGTTTTTTCGGGATGGGTGCTGGTGCGGGGCTGTTGGAGTTGCTGCCACCCTGGGTGCAGAGGGAGAGGAGGGACCCAAGTAGGGGAGAAGGAACTGTAAGAACCATTTTGGAAAGGAAATGAGGACTGAAGAAAAGCAGGCTCTCTGTTTGGGAAGCCAAGTAATAAAGCACTGAGGTAGCTGAAACAATAAATGGCTATTGCTCATTAGTTTCCTGTTTGTTATTTGCTGGCTCAAAACAAATGGAGGTTATGGGAAACAGAGGGGATTTTCTTGAAAGTTTTGGGAATTGGGAGGACACAGAAAAGGGGACGGGGTTGGGGAAAGGGCAAAAGGGAAAGGTTCACAGCAGCGGCTTCCCCGAAAACGTCAGATGCAGGCATGTGCCAGTCTCCTGGCAGGTGGGCTCCATTGCTGAGGGACAACTGACTTGTGTGAGACCAGAGGAGTGGAGTGGAGGATCCGCCCCCACCGTTTGGATGAGGATAAACACCCCAAACTGTGTGGCGTGCTGCAGTGGCATGCTACTCGGGTGGACATGAGGAAGTGGCTGAGGGAAAGGGCTGCCTAAGTCCTGCCGTTCCTTGACCCATATCATCAATTCCTCCTGGAAAAACGAGGGTCGCCTTTTGCAGAAGACCTGTTTAGAAAACTGCCCAGGAGAATTCAGTATCACAACAAACCTTCGAGATGAGTAATAGGCACTAACATATTGTGGGCAAGATATTTCTTTGCTCCTGTGACAGACTCAGGGCACATCATTACAAATTTCAAGCTTGCCTTGAAATAGCAAGGGCGTGTTTAATATAACATTTCCAACCAGTTAATCAGATTGGGGAAAAAAGTATGCCCATATTTGGCAGCAGAGTTAATTCATTCCCCAAGCTTAGTAGCAATCTGACTAATCAACTTGCATATTCTTGATTACAGGCTCTCACTTGCTTTTAAAGACAGACTTATCTCTGCAAATTGGGTGATTCTTTGAAGTTCTGTATCTAGAAAGAAGAAAATGGGCAAGAAAGGATTTATTCCTGTCTTTGTTTACTTACTAGATATGAGAAGTGAACAATCATTTGTCTGTCTGTCTGTCTTTCTTTCTGGCAGCTTCTTCCTTTCTTCAGAATAATTTACATTAAAACACAGATGTATCTGTCTATGTAAATATAGACGGATAGCTTGCAGGACAATGGCTCAACAATGCTGATAAAGAAAAACAGTAAAACCAGAGCCACGGTTTTATGGTTTTTCTATCAATTCTGTTTAACAATTTATATATAGGCACTTACTTGCCGGTTATCTTGCCCGTTTTCATAGCTGGGACTTATTTTAATGCAATGAATACAATTTCCGTAGAGCAGAAACGCATGCATTGCTTTTCACATCTAGGATGAAAGATGTTTGTTTAGGAAGATGAGGAGTTAGGTGAAGGAATGAATCAGACAAAAAGCTGAAATTCCCAGCTGGCTTTCCTTTTCTCTTTTCAAGCATGGGAATCAGCAAAGATGATGCTATTTCCTTTAATGAAAAAAGAGAGTTAAACTTCAGAGGAAAAGTATGCCTGTGATTAGTCAATGTGATTTAAGGTTTCTGGAATGAAGCAAGTTTTATGCCGAATATGGGGAGTTCCTTCCTAAGTTGCATCATAGTTGCTCAGAGAGGTTACTTGCAGTTAGAATAAAAGGGTTAGGTGTTAACTTCAGAGCATCTTAAATTATGAAGGCTAAGCTCTGTCAGCTTTAGGCAGGGAGGTTTGATCTTTTGCTGTCTTTGAGCTGAAGTCTGGTAGCCCAAGAAGGAAGATGTGTAGCGCTGCCTATGAACCGACTGATGCATAGATTCCCTTGCTGATTCTGATGTATGGAGCGGCGTGGGTGACACATGGGACACGTTCACTCACTCTGCATGATTATCTGGGTTATATTTTTCCACTTTTCTCTTGGGACCCAGCTTCCTGGTAATTATACAAATGAAAAAGTGCCATCTGAGGAAAATAACAGAAGGGTTCAATGGTACTGGTGGAGAAGTATCGCTTGAAAACAGAATTCAGAGAAGATGAGTAAGGCTTGAATGTGCTGGTGCAATATGAATGAACGTGTCAAAGACATGTCAGTTGCCATCCTGTTCTTGCATGCATTTAAAAGCAGGCCTTGGCAATATTTTCTCATTTAAGAGTTTGTCCCTCTACTTTCCTGCTGCGGGAGATTCACCTCGGTGGAATTAGGTCTTGCAGATGTGGGGAAGCAATTCTCTGGGGGTGAGGGAAGAGGCACCTGCCTAGGGGAACACTACCAGGCAGAGGATTGGTTTCTGCTTGGATGTAGAGACTAAGTGGGTTTTCCTAACAAACAGAAAATTCTGTTTTAACAGTTAGGACACATGAGGATAAGGCATGGCTAGTGAAGAAGGGGCTCCTCAGGCTCTTGTTATTTTGTTCCTACTTTGCCATAGTTTTCCTCAGAAGCCAGGCAACCTTGCGCGGCTGGAGGCTTTCGTTGCCCGTATTTGTACAGCTTTATGAAGATGTGCAGAACATTGTGTACAAGGGGAAGCTGTGCCAAACAAATAGCAGGTCTTCATCCTTGAGAGTAAAGATGAATGCAGAGACATACAAACCCAGAGAGCCTGATGGGCTTGTGATTTGAAAGCAAAGGCAGCAATCATTCGGCAACTTTTTACAGGAGGAGTCTGACATCCATCTGCGCCCTGTCCCGTCATCCCCGTGCTTGTGTAACTTGTACAGACGTGAATGAGATTTTTATGGGCATGATTGAAGGACGCTGATGTCAGAGGGAATTCTTTCTATTGACTTTAATGGGCTTTAAATCAGGCACCATTATAACCAGGATTTGCCAAAGTGATTAGTGACTTTGGATTACCCTTAGCATTTGGGAAATCTCTTTGTGTCAGAGCTCATGTCAGGCACAGTTAAGTTTGAAATATATGTAAATAAAACACACATGCACAAAGTGTGCCTATCAGTGTTAAGGAGCCAATTTATATGTGCTATAGAGCTGAATCCACCCTTAGCAAGGAAAATTCTGGTGTGGTACAAAATAAATTCCAACTACTAAAATGGCATTTGAAAAAAATATATGGACTTGTCTTCAGAGAGCACTGCAGCCAGGAAACAGGGTACATCGACAGTGTCCATCTGCTTTCTTCGTTATCTCTGTATTTGGCTGGGTTTAGCAGGGACATCCCAGAAGGCAAGCCACCCCAGCCAAAGTCTGCTGATAGAACCTCTATTTTGCCCCAGATTTTCTTCTGAATGCAGTATTTTTCTGACTTCTCCACTTAAGCTGCAGCCCTAGGATTTAGGCCTATGTCTCCTGCACCTCCGTGCAGCACTGCGGGGGGACAGGGACCCCAGCCCTGGCTATACCTCCAGCTCTTGTGTGACCCAGTGATGGGTTTGGCCCCTACCCTGTAAGATATGTCCAAGCACGTACCTTCATGTCTGTTTAAAAACCCCAAGCTGATCACTCTCCTCTGCAGAGCCTCGTGTAGTGATTGGGACACAGAAGTGTACGTCAACCACGCTGTCTCTCCAAAAATCCACCCTCTGCCTACTGAGAAATGTCTCCTGATGCGGTGTCTTGAGCACCCTGAGACATCAGCTGAACCAAGACCTGTTGAAAGGAGCTCACACGGGAAGCTGAAGATTATGATAGGAGATCAAGGAGCAAACAGCCGTGGACATTTAGAATGTGCCTGCCCTGCTGGCAGAAATGCCTTTCCCACAGTAGGGTTGGCAACAGGACCGGTGTACCTGAACCTCAGCTGCTGCATTCCCTTGCGTGGGCCCCCAAGGACATGGTTTCACATTAAACGTCAGCTAACAGGAGATGTTTCCAAATGGTCCTACTGCTTGGCCTTTCCCTCTGCCTTGAACTGGACCTGGTAATTATCTGGCTAGAGGATGAGAGGATGTAGCAGCTGAGCTAATGAAAATTATTCTTTTCTCCCTCTCCGTCCCGTTTTGCACGGCTGGTTTTTGCCAGCTCAGCCAGCTGAACTGACTCACCCTGCGACTGCTGGAGCCCACACGAGAACTGGCAGGAGGGATGAGGGAGGAGCAGGATAGCTGCTTTCCACTGTAGCTCTCTCTCCTATCACACTAGGTGTAACCTGAAACTAAAATCTTACTTCAAAGCCACTTTTATCAACCATCTAAACTACTACATCCGGAGATGAACTGTTTTTTTTTTTAAAAAAATTTTAACACCCAGCTCACCTGGGGTCAGGCTTCATCTGCCAAGATCCCCCTTTGGCCTGTCCTGCTGACAGCTGCCTTCTTAGCCTGGGGTTTCTCAAAGTGATGATGGAGCAGGACATGGGCCAGGTGAAGTGGTGTCAGTCCTGCCCCCTGCTCTCCAGGAGCAGGATGTCATACGAACCCGTCCCGTGACCGGTACCAGGTATCCTACATCTTACTTGATGGTGGCACATCCTCTCACGTGTAGGAGTGCCCCTGTGCCTTGGTGACAGGTTTAGCAGAGGTCACCTGCCATGCTAGCACAGCCACCCGTGTCCTGTGACAGGAGTTATCTGCGTGCTGGCTACGGGAGAGATGTACAGAGAGTCAAAAGGACCAGACTGCATGAGTTGCCCCAGAAGCCGCTACTTTCACACCAAACATTAAGCCTCTCGCCAGCAGATTAGAGTGTGGTGATGCCTCGTCCCCCATGTGTTTTAAATAACTAAAGGTTTGGCTATTTGTGTGTTGTATAAGGTAGACTCAGCTCAGTTTCTCCACTTTCTCTCTGTGGCCACGTGCTCTGCATTTCAGTCCCTGTAGCGCTCTTGCTTTATCAGCAGGAGTGAAGAGGAGGAGTCTCATCCTGAATAACCTGGAGTTTGGAAAATGTGAGTGGGAATTCCCTCAGGCTAAGGAGCAGACTGGATACGAGAAAAGGCTGCCATGGGTATCTCAAGCGCAGAGCAGAGCGAGTCTGCAGCTTACGTGCATCAGATCGTGGACGTCCGTTGCAGTCCTCTGGCAGTCTTTAATGAAAGGTTGGACTTACCTTTGCATGTGCACAGGCACTTGGGGCAGATGTAGCCAAACTTTCACCTAGAATAAAGAAATCCAGGATAAAAACAGAAATCCCTCAAAATCTGCCGAGGTGAGTAGAAAGGCAAAATGTCAGGGAAAAGCAAGCAGAAGTTAGCCCTGAGCACAGGGAGAGCACATGAAGTTATTACAAAATGAAGCTGTAGCTGCTGCTGAAGTGTTTTAAATGAATGAAGCATTTGAATTCTGTGAGGATCCTGCTGGTGAACACCAGGCATGTTTAAGGCAAACCTGCTGGGCCTGGCTTTCTCAGAGGAGGACAGTGGAGGAATGCTTTGGTTTTGACTCTAAAAGGGGCTTAGGGGTCAGGTAGGTGCCCTGTTGCTCAGTCTGATCAGGATTAGGATACCTCTTGACAGAGAGGGAACTATGACTTGAAGCACATAGTGATAAAGCAAGGTATCTGTGAAATTTAACAGCCTCTAGCAGTAGGGTAGCTGAGCAAGAGTCTCTGGACTTTGTTTTAAAGATTTAAGCATTTAAACAGAGTGAAGTGTATGCATGCTTTCACTATCCCATGAAGAACGCTGCAGGTGAAATTCAGCAGCAAAAGCCCGAAGCAAACTCTAGGTCTTGCTTGAGGACTTTATGCCATAGAGGTTAAAACAACCAGCAAACCTACTACATACCGCTACTGCACAGTGGTATCTTAGCAAATGTGGTTGCCCTCCACCAGAGCAGAGGTGAAAAATCCATGCTTCTATAAGTAACGCTGGCTTCATTTGGTAACAGGTCCAAGTGGTGCTTCTCGTCTCAGGCTTGGGGGCTCCAGGATCAGGGCTAGAAAAATTGGATGAGTAAGTGCTGTTCTCCTGTTAGCTGAGGTAGGTAAGGCTTCGTGCAGGGGCTCACTCTAACTTCCCTTACAACAGCAGTTCGGGGCATGTTCAACTATCAGTCTCTGGAAACCAGTATGTTTTTGCCGGGTGCAGTACTGCCTTTCTGTCTCATGGTGGGAAACAGCAGAGAAGCTTGTGATGATACAAGTTTTGAGTGATCCAGTCCCAGCCTTGCTTGTTGTTTTCTGCTTGGGAAAGGTGCCAGGGGTGCTGTAGCCTCATCGAGCGACAGCCGTCTCCTTCAGCTCGTCAGAACAACACTTCTTGGAAGCAGTGCCGGCTCCTGCCTGCCTTTTTTGAAGGGTGCCTGGTCTGTCAGCTGAAGGGAGATACTGAAATGGTACGTGCCAGTACAGGTCCCTTGCGTTTCTCTGTGCCCTACCTGAAGCACCGACAAGCACAAACCTCAAAGCCACGGTAGCAGCATCCCCAGTGCGACTTCATACGAGGGGAGACGAGGCGATTCTTATCTCCAGGTCGATTTACATCAGCGCAACTTCCTTGACTTCGGCTCGGGGTACGAGCTTACGTAGCTGCGCATCAGAGCGAGCTGCGGCACAGCTCGCAGCGCAGGCTGCAGCAATGCGGGTCCCCGTGCAGGTGAGCACGTGTGTGCACGTCCCCGCCTGCGCAGGCCGCGTCTCAGCTCTCCCCAGCCCACCCCGTCCCCGTCCCCGCGCCGCCGCAGCTGCTCCCCCGCGGCAGCGTGCTCAGCGGTTGCTCCGATACATCCACGCACACGGCAGGCAGGGCGGCCACGGCGGTGCTGACACACACTGACTCACGCCTGCTTCTCCCTCGCATCCCTGAGGCGCTGCTTGTTTCCAGGGGGAACAAGCGAAAGAGAAGCCATTAGAAGAGGATAGTGCAGGGGACGCAATCTCCACCGCGGTGGAGAGATTACTGTGCTGCAACGGCATTCTCTTTTCCTCCAGATCCCTTTTTTTTTTAAAAAAAAACACACTAGGTTGACAGTGTGAGTAATATTTTTCCCCAGATTCTGGCAGCTAGCTACCAGCCTTTGCTCTGACCTGAAGCGTGGCCATGTTCCTAATTTTACTGAGGCTGCAAACCAACCTGTGTTGGTTTAGGAGCCCCACTAACAGATACCCGTGTCTTGTGCTTTTTGTTTTTAGGAGGTGGGACGATGCTTTGTATCGAAACCTCCCACAGATGTGTGCATTTCAGCTTCTGGTGGCTTGGCCGTTTGTGCCAAATGACTTTATTGTGAGAAGTTGTAAGCTGCTTGAAATTGAGTTAATTGTAGATCCTTCACTCTAGTCGTGCTAGAAAACAACTGCTATAAAGAACTGAGCTCATGCTGTGTGCAACCTTTATCTTGAACCAGAAACAGGAAACCTATGTGGGTTTTCTTGCAACAACCCGACATTTATAGTTGCTTTCAGAGCAACAGCTAGTGAGATTATGCAGCCATGCACTACAGCTCTCAAAGGGGAAAATTTATCCTGTCCAGCTTTGGTATGCATTTGAAAGAGAGCCACTTCCATTTGCAAATGGTCCTTTGTTTACCTGCTTTTCTTCCCAGTAGTTTGTCTGTTTTCATCTCCACTGGGGTGCTCTGCAAACCGGGATCAACCCTGCAGTCTCAAAATTCGGAGTCATTTCCAGGGAGCAGCAGGAAACCTCTTTAGGTGTGCCAGGGACCTGCGTTTCCCAGTGCGCACATTCATGACTTGCCAGTTCCTTCCTCACTGTTATCCAATGGGATCCCTAAGAAACAAAATCCACCTTTCCTCCCACTCCGCGTAGGCCAAAGAAAGGACTAAGGGTTATGAATACTCCCTCTTGCCTCTCGCCCTCCGCTGCCAACCAATAGTCCGTATCATAATTGCCATAATCCCTCTAAGCTGGGGAAGCGCTGGCTGGGGACGGGTGCTTTCAAAAGGGCCTTTCTTAATGCATTACATTTTAATTGTCATGCTTGGCTGCTTGCTGAGGGTTAAAAATGAGTCTTGATAGCAGAGATTACAGTGGCCATGAAGAGATGGTTTGGGGAGTCTACAGTTTTGCTTTCTTCTTTCTTTTTTTTTTTTTTAAAGACCTGGGAATGATATTTGTCCGGGGAAGAAAAGTAATGACACAGATTGGAACAGCATATAACATTCTTTACGTGTTCCTATGTATGCTTTTTAGCAAAGACATGTATTCAGTGTTACTTGAAAACAATTGGGGTTCTTGTTGAAAACAATTTGGGCTTTGGGGTTTTCTGACAAACATAAGAAAACTATGAAAGACTGGGATCCCTCCTGGAAAACATCATTTTGAAGAAAAAGTGATATATGTTGTCAAAAAAGGACTTTCAAATGTTTTCCAAATTAGTATTTGAAACTCTTTCTCTGTTAGAGGTTTTTTCTTAGAGTGCCCAGTCCCATCACCGGGGACAGATTTTCCAATAGGCTCATCTTCCATTGCCACACCAGAAGCAAGTGTCCGTGAATGTAACGCAGCTGAGGGCACCGAGGATTTGGCACTTTTTGAGATCTGGCTACAGTCGCTCCACTTGAAAGTGCAGAACACCTGAAAATTTGGCCTCTTGTCTCAAAGGCTCATGGCTTTTTGAAAGCAGTTTTACATCTAAACTTCAGCTCCTCCAGCTTCTGAGCTGCGAACCTCGGAGCTAAACAGCCAATAAGCTGTATGTGTAGGCTCACTTGTCTGCCACTTGGTCCTATTTTCTGTAGAATCACCAGTTGCGTACTTCCCAACCAAACCTAGCCATTCATCAGCCTTCAGATATCGCAAAGGCATCTTTGTTTCCACCATGACAGATACTGGAACTGAAGTTGAAAAATAATGAACCCAAAGCAGAAATAACAAAAGAGAAGTCTTTTTATCATAATTGCACTGCTTTTTATTTTGCCTTAGAAGTACTGGAGGAAAAAAAAGGCCTAGTACAAGAAGACCTCCAGGTCTGTGACTGATGCTAAGACACAACGTACCAGGGTCAGTTTTCCAGAAGGAACAGTTTGATTGTCTAAATGTTTAATTGTTCAAACAGTGTAAACATTTGTACAGGCAGAAGGGCCAGCAGGTGCCCCAGATGTATTTACGTACTGAAGAAAGGCAAGTGGGAGCGGGGGGAATTTGCAGAGGGGTAGCTGACCCCTCTCGGAGGCTGTGCTAGCTGAGCCCCCACCACAGCGCGGGGCAGGAGCTAAGGGTGGCTAAAAGTGCCTCTCCAGTTTCAGATCTGCACAGGAAGCACACGATGCTCTTTTCTAATTTCTAAACGGCTTGTGCAAGCTGTCTGCGTAACAGCCTGCGGCGTGCCACCGAGAGAGACTTCCTGCCCGGTTGCAAGGATGGTTTGGACACTGAAGCTCCTTCTGTAGTCTTTGCTTTTTTTTTCTTTTTTTTCCTTTCTTTTGTTTTCGCCACAGTAAAGCCAAGCCACAGAGCCCACACCGTAGAGGCAGGCAGGCAGCTTTTTGTCAAATATGTAACACAATTTCAAATACATTCACAGGAGGTAAGCAGTAGCTCTAAAAGCATAATTAATAGCAACTGGAGGCAAAAAAAAAAGGACAGAAAGAAGGGAAAAAGTATGGAAAAGCTGAGGAGTTAATAAACGGTTGTCAGCATAAATGAACTGAAAGTAACCATTGGAATAGAAAGCTGTAAGACGTTCTTCAAAGCTGGGATGAGGTGGAAATACCAGAGCAGCAGGTGGCATGCATAATGGCTGCTCAGTCTTCCCTGCAGGGCTGCATGGAAACTGCAGTGCCTGGCTGCACTTCCCAGCGACGCTGTTGCCTCCCAACTGCCCGCTGGGACGCACGGCCTTCCCTTTCCTTCTGCCAGTGTCCAGGGGAAGCCCGGGCAGCCGGGAACAGCAGTGCTCTTCAACAAGACCTGGGTTGGCTGCTTGGGAAGTCGGGACTGCAAGGCGCAGCGCTGAGCACAAGGACAGATACAGCCTGGGAGAGCGCCTGCTTCCCTGGTCGGGGTATGGCCACCCTTTTCCCAGTCAGCTTCAGTCCGGGTCACATCACCCTTCCCTAATGCTGAGGATGCTTTCAATATGCCTGCCAGTTCTTAGTCGCAGATCACTGCAACTAGGCTTTAAGTGGAGCACAACTGATGAATATCAGAGCAGCTGAGCTTTGGATGCATTGGTGCATCCAAAGAATAAATTGGTTCCTAATTCAGCCAAGCGGGAACTTAAAACTGTGAGCACACTTCATGTCACTTGCTGTATCAGGCTCTTCCTCGGGCTGCAGTTTGCGAGACCGT
Organism: Phoenicopterus ruber ruber; assembly: GCA_009819775.1. Lineage (NCBI taxonomy): Eukaryota > Metazoa > Chordata > Aves > Phoenicopteriformes > Phoenicopteridae > Phoenicopterus > Phoenicopterus ruber. The sequence continues at coordinate 137,614,464 of CM020215.1, forward strand.
TCCAACACGCTGCCAGGCTTTTCGTCTCCGGTTGGAGGGAAGAAAGCAAAATGGCTTTTCGGTCAGCAGCCTCTTGACAAGTAGGGGGCAACAGGACCCACGAGTGCCGATGGCAGTATTTTCCCATGCTTTCTCAGTCTTGTCCTCCGTGTTCTCTAAAATATGTGAAGACTGTTGAATTTTATGTGTAGATGTTTGCACTGCCAAGTCAGTTTATGTTATGAATAATAACTCATCGATGTTTCACCAGAAAGAAAGATTATAATTAAAACAGACTCTAAAAATGATTTACATATTTTGTGATACCACAGGAATGTGGTGGTTTATTATGTCAGGTCTGTCAGGATAGGATTATTCCTGTACATGTCAAATCCCAGGTTCCTGCACACTCATGGCAAATTAACTGCAAGAACAAAAACAAATGTGTCCGCTGCTTAAAACTGAGTTAATTCTGCAGAAAAAGCTCATTTTACTGTTTCCCTGTGTGTACTTTTATTTTATCCCTAGCTAGGCCCTCTTCCCCCTCAGGAAAGATTTCAAAAGTAATAAAAGCTCTAACAACCCTGAAAACAGAAATGAAAAACGATCTTGTGATCAATCTCAGTTCCCCGTGTGGTCTGAGAGCTTGGTCCAAAACCAATCCAAAGGAGGCACCGGCCCCGGGCGGGGGGCAAGGTGGGGTGACCAGTCGAGGTGGACCTGTGGGAGCCAGGACACCGAGGGTTTGCTCCCAGCACTTCCAGTCCATCAGTGCAGCATTTGGGTGCTTTGGAAGACCGCCTGGTGAGACTGCGTGGCTCACCCTGAGGCAATCTGCGAGACTGTTTTTTTGGTTTGTTTTATGCTTTTAAAGGAGGGAAAACCTGAGAGCCTAAACCCTTTTTAAAAATTACCTCTAACTCATGGAGGTGCTTTTAAAATGACCACTTCACCTTGGTCACCCCAAACAGAGCAAAGAGCCAGATCAACCGAGCTAACAGAATTATAACAGATGATTGACATGTTCATAAAGTTGAAGTTATTTGAGCTGCTAATACAAAGCTCAATCTCAATGAGGCTCTCCATTCCTCTCTTTCTACAGTAGGAATAAGTAGCTTTGATTGTAAGAAATAAGCAATGTACGAGTGGCAGAATAAGTAAAAAGAAGCACTGGCGGTTCAGTGTTGCTTTCAGTTAAATTCATTGGGAAATTCCAGTTGAATTAATTGCAAGTGAAGTCTTCATGAGATACACTACCCACTTTTGATCTGTTCTTTTTAAAATAAAACCAACCACGCATAATTTTCACATAATCAAATATACACATGTAGCATACCTGGAGTTTGTTGGTTTTGGTGGTTTGTTGGTTTTTTTTTTTTCAATTGCAAATGCTTTCCATCAGAAAATACCACTAGGCTCACTCAGAAACTTACATCCACTCTGACAAGATTTTGAGTATCTTGTCAGGTCCAGCGATTCCTTGTCAAACAAGAGGGATTGGGACCTACCCACCTGAGACAGTCAACAGCGCACAGTCAAGATGCCAGAGACCCAGCACGCCTCCAGAGCTCGCCCCTAATTGCAGTAAGATTTCAGCTCCTGGGGCTGGAGACTTGTTTCTTCTTCGTATGCAATTATTTACTCACAAGAGAACACCACCAGAAGGAGAAACTGAGAAAGCTGCATGCACTTGTTTCAGATAGAGCACTTTGGGATCTAGCAGATTTAGGTTCAGCCCCCTGTGTCAACGGAAGATGGTGCGGGGATTTGAACCTTGGTTATATCTGCACCCTACAGCAGTGTTACATTAACTCTAGTGTGCAACGTACTCCCCAAATCGGCTTGTGTTCAGCTTCAGGAATTCATTTCCCTGTGGATCCTCTGTGGATTTGGTTTCCATGAGGTTCAGTTCACCAGCTGAATCCCAGTCTGGTGGTGGCTCTCAGCCTGCTGATCTGTAGGGCTTCCTCCAGAACCAGTAAGAGCATCTTTTTTTCCCCATTCTTTGCAGCCTGCCCAAAGCGGGCAGGAAAAAAAAAAGACTATTTGAGGAATTCAGGGCACCCTAGGCTTTGACTTGTCCTTTTGTCACTGGGGAGTAACAGATGTCACCAGCACTGCTTGTTCTTTGGGGGAAAGCCTGGCTGACAAAGAGGACGGTCCTCAGGCCAGAACTCTGAGCTCCGCAGGCTGGAGGGAATCGCGGGGTGCAATACACCAGTCACCTCCTTAGTCAGTACCCAGTCTTCCACTGCAGTCAGCACCGGGTGCCCTGACAAAGATGTAAAATCTCCATAGTTGGATTTATCATGTCTGTAGAGCAGCTTTAATTTTTTTTTCCCTTCTCCAGTTTTTGCTCTTTATGATTTTTCTGTTTGGTTCCATTTCCAACTGCAGCCAAGCTCCTCCGAGAGCTAAAGGAGACAGCAAATTAGTAATACCCGATCTGTTAAACAGAGGGAGTTAATACCACAGGAAAAATTAAGCCAAGGCAGGTAAGCTCATGCCTATCTGGGACATCTGCTGCAAAGTCTTCTTCTGAGGCTTGAGTTAGAGTAAGTGGCAGCTTTCTATGGTTTTACCAACCATTGTATATCTTCTGTGAAGGATTTCTGCAGTGCCAGATACAGAGTCGTCTGTACTGAATTACTTCTTCCGATATTGTATTATCAATAGCACTTCTGTAACACCAGGGCTTAGAAGCCAAGATTTCCAGAGGTCACTCTTGAGGCTACATCAGTCATTAACGCCCAAACTAAGACCAGAGCTGTGCACTTTTCAGTCTGCTGGCTGAATCACATCACACTTAAAAGACATTTTTCAGGTCGCATGACTTTTTTTTTTTAAAGTGAGATTTTTTTTATAAGTTGTGCTTGGCAGAAACCTAATAATTTATTTGACCTTAAAGGAAATGTTAAATTTTGGTTTTGGGATTTAAACCTCTTTTTTATTAACTATTGCTCCAAATGTTGTTTTGGAAAGAACTGAGGTTAACATACTTTTTCTTTTTATTAACATATATTTTCTACCTGAAGAAATCACTAGATCTGTTAAATTCTACGAATAATTTCTGTCTTCCCATAAATCATAATTTTGATGAATAACACATCATTCACCAAAATATCTGAATGTTACCTGGTTTACAGAAAATGTCAGGTGCTTTTTATCTGCAAAGCTGCTACTTTTTGATTTAATCAAAAAGGCCACCCAAAAAAAGGTAACTCTGGAGGTTATTCAAGACAATAGCCTTGCGGGCTGGCTGTGGTGTTATAATGGGTACATGGTTCTCTTGTTACTAAATAGAGAATAATGGAGCTTTAGATAAAAATTGTTCCATGGGGTACAAAGTGAGAGCGTTGAGTAGCAGCTTTATGATTCAGAAAACATTCCATAGCATCGACCAAAAACAACAACACAAAAGGAAAATATAAAGATACGGAACATCAACCAAATATAGCATCAAGGGCATGTAACAACTGTTCAATGCTGAGCGGAAAAAAGCAGTAAAATCTCTTGGAAAGTTGTTGTGTGTCGGGCTTTGCCGCGCTCAGGTGCATGGGGGTCAGCGCCCAGCAGGAGCTCTGGTGGAGTTGACACGTGGCCGGTGGTGGCCGGTGGCGCGGGTGTCCCGCTGCCGCCTTGCCCGCGCTCCTGTGCAGCCATGCCGGAGAAGGGCAGGCTGCAGAGCCGCGCTCCGGTCGGGATGCCCAGAGCAGCACCCTAGGACACAAGACCCCCAGGAGAGGGGAGACACCAGGCTTTGCCGAGTGCACAGCCGGAGCTCTCCCTCGTCCAGACATCTCAGGGAGAGCAGAAAGGGCATAAGGCAGCGCGACGGCCGGGCGGGGGTCACGGGCTCGCTCCTGCCCCTGCCAGCCGCGGTGGGGGTAAGCCTGTGCTCAGCAAGCAGGCCAGGCACCCAGGGCTGGATCCACCTCTCCCTTCTTCGGCGCTAAGCTGAGCTCCAGATCCCCCTCTGCAAGGACTATCCTTCTCCATCGACTCTACAGGGGGCCCCTGGTGATTCTCCTCCTAATTGCAGCACTTCAGATAAAATTTTGCTGGGATGGCTCTGGACCCAAACATTAATTTAATAAGATCTGATAACTCAGCATCTCTATTACGTCTCCTATTTCTGTGCATAGTTTGTTTCAGCTGCAAGTTCTTTATAGCAGCATCTGTCTTTCATTACATGATTGCATGGTATCTGGAACTGTGGAGCAGTTAGGCATAAAAATACGAATGAGAAATGTATTTAATTTATTTAACTTACATGTAACTTCATTGTGCTGAATGATGGTAGGGAAGTATGACCTCCAAATAAATAGTCTGCTATTTATTCATGCTGATTTTTATTCATGTCTGGTGTACTGTGGTAGTTCCTTTTTGAAGAAAAAGCGTATCATTGCCATATGAAAATCCCAATGACCTGAAAAGAGGAATTTGCCAATTGCTGTGTTCCTGTGCTATGCAGTCTCTCCGAAAACCTTACGAGCACCTTTCCTTTTGTTTGGGAGGGCATTTCACGTGTTTGTGTGTTGCTAAAAGAAAGATGCATTCTCACTCTCAGGCTGTGGAGCTGGCTCACATTTTCTTTGGAAAACATCAGCGCTATCTGAATAAAAGCTGCTTAAAATTGCCTTGGTAGTGTGTTCAGCTCCGTAGGAAAACGAACAATGGATTTGTTACTAAAAGTGCCATAAATTGTATTTTATTTTGCTTACCGCCTAGAGAGTAATTAAAAAGCCATTTAAATGGAAAATAAATTATGTGGAAAACATAAATTGAATTTTCTTGCAACAAGATGGTTCAATAACATAATCATACATAAAGTTCATGGTAGAGAGCTCTGCTTTGTTTCTTTATGGGACTTCTGAGGTAAATTGCCCCCCAAACTCTAATGAACTGCATATGCATACACTTTCTCATATAAAACTCCATTTAATGGTCTGTCAGACATGGCTACTCTTGTGTCTGGATCCTTTGCTTATGTAAATGTCTTTCTGGTGCTGATGCTAAAAAAAGTGAACACAGTTGCAGTCAAGATCGGATCTGAAGGTAGCTACGTAAATGAAGCCAGAGATTGCACCTTCTCTTTCGGGTAGGAAGCACATTTCTCGTTATCATTAGTTTTTCAGCCCTCTGCTCAGCTACACAAAAACAGTGGTGGTTATTCACAGCAGGACCAGCAGGTCCCTCCCACACACAACAGGCTGAGGCAGGTAATACCAACTTCTGCAGAAAACGTAGGCAGCATTATCACTAATAAGCCTGGTTTTGCCTCACTTAGTTGTTTGGCTAACAGAAAAAAATGTGGCGCGAGCAGAACAAACAGAAATTGAGATCACAGCATCCTTTGCCCGGAGGTTAGCATAGCCCTGGGCTGAAGGCAAATCCCTCAATATCAGCTAATTGGGAGATTTTGCAGTGAATCAGAAACTTGTGGTTCATTCCTATCCTCGACATGCCTGTGGGGGAGGCAGCACTGTGGGGTGAACAGGGGATTTGCACTTGGACCAGACGAGTCCCTTTGCTTTTCCTCCATTTCCTCATCTGTAGCTGTGACTCTGCCAACCATCGGGATTTGCTGGTGAAAAGCTCCATCAGGACTGTGTGAGGCCGTGCCACGGACGCCGGCGGCGTGCTGCACTCCCGCAAGCAGTTTGTCCTTAGCCAGAGAGCGGGGACAGATGCTCATGAATGACTGAAAGCAGGAGAGCTGAGCCGGTGAGCTGGAGGGACTGGCGCAGTCCGTGGCAGGACACCCAGTTGACACCAAGAGCTGCATCAAAACACCAAGCCCCCTGGAAGACCTCATGTTTGCTCCTGGGCAGGCAGTGAGAGCATGCCAAGCAAGGGATGATACCCTGCGGAGGATGCACAGTGTGCTTGCCCTGCAGGCGGGGAGCCCGAAACACCACGAGCACAGGGATGTAAAGCAGAAAGGCCTGAGGATCCCCAAGTTGTTGTCCACCCAGAAAAGCTGAATACGCTATGGGAGACACCAGCCAAGCCCAACGCTTGGGGAAAAGCTGCAGAAAGTGAATTTGCTGATAAAGTTTTGCATGCATTTATTGACACCCGCAGAGTTGTTGGGGGGCAAGGACAGCGATGTCACCCCTACGAAGGGGTTCTGCCTGGGACCGGTGGATTACATTGCAGCAGAAGACGCCTGGGTTATCAGTGTAAAAACAATTCAAATTCTTCCTCTTTTTGAGCTGGATGTTGGTCCACGATAATGTCATTCCCATGACAGTGACATCGAAGGAAAAGCCACAGACAGCAGGGTGTAAACAAGTGAAATTCAGGACAGACTGTGTTGCTGCTCTCTGTCCTCACTAAGGCATTACGTGAGCTCAGCATTACTGAAGCAATGACAATACATAGGGGAGAAGGAAGCAACAGTTGCTGTATTTGGAATGTATTGGTCTGTTGATCTTTTTTAGGAGTTTGCATTCATTTGATAGACATGGGGCCAAAACAGAAGAGGAAGCGTTTGAAGTGTTTGAGCTCAAGGACCGCAGTGCCAGAACATACGCCCCTCACACAGGGGCTGAGGGAGAAGCTGGACAGTCTCATTGCCTCACCATCTGCAGCAGAAGAGCTGGGACTGGCCAGCCCAGGAAGAAAAACAGGTCCTCTCACTAAATAGACCCCGAAGAATAAAGGAAGTAAAAAAGCAAACATTTTGCACTAGTCAAAATAGGAGCCATGTCTGCAGAGATGACTGGTGCTAAATATATCTCAGCGCTTGAGGCATCAGCAGGGCTCTGGCGGGGGCCCTTGGATAAACATTGCTCAGCGTTGTGGCTGTGCAGCTCTGCCCTGGGAACCCTTTCGGGTTCCTTTCACAACCGAAGGTTTTTCACAGGAAAATAAGAGTTTGGGGGGAACTACGCTCTATAGCAGAGCATGTCCCCGGGTCCCCAGCATCTTTGGAAACAGCAGAGTGGCAGTTCGTGCGTCACAGCTCTAGCAAAGCCTCGGCATTAACCAGCAACGCCAGAGAGAGCAGCTTCAGCCTTAGTCCCTCATGCACAAAATGTTTTATCTTTGCCTATGAGAAGGCACTGTTAAATGAACCTGGCCATAAATCATTTCTTGCCTCTGGTGAACAGAGAGGTGATTTTCAGTCTGGAAGTATGAATTTCTAATCAAAAAGAAGGCTAGTGGGAAAATGTTGTGCTTCCAGCACACTCTCTAGAGGTTTTGATGAAAGTGCCAGGGAGTAAAATGCAGAGTTGGAGATTGTTATGAAGCGCCGTGACTTAAAAAAACCCACAAACAAGCAAAATCCTGTCAAAGTCACAGACAAAACGTAGATTGTTATTACCAGAGCAGAAAAAGACGCTGCACAAAATAATGGAGATTGTTAACATGGGGTGGCTGACACAGCGTGTTCCTCAGCTCTTTTCACAACTGAAGGGCATGATCTTGGAGGTCTGTTAACAGACACCCGGCTGGCTAATTCTCAGATATTACCAAAAGTATGCGATAAAAGTATGCATAGTTTAGGGAGGGAAGTATTTAAGAGAAGGAGAAGGAGTGTTTTCTATTAGCTTCACAGGAACACTAATGTCAAAGAAGTTCATCTGGCAAAAATGCAAGACAGTCAAGTAAAGAAACATTTTTTTTTGGTATCATTGGAAAAAAAAATATTTTTTTTAGGGAAAAGTAGGCATAAATAGGTTTAACTTCTTTGGGAGAAAGGGCATTAATCCCCAAGATAGAATTACTAACTTTCATAGTAGTCAGGGTACATCTGAAATAGTAATGCCTGACTTCACAGTTTGGTTGGCAGGGATTTAATATGTGACATAATATTACTATGGATATATCAACACTTATCCTATCGTTCCTCTGTTACTGTTAAGTGAAGAAGGTATCAAAATAATAGTATGTCTCATAAAAATAGCATGGAGTCTGTCTCCAATCTGTGTTTATCGCTGTTACTGAACAAAGCTTCACTAGTAAAGCATGGATTATCACCTACTGATATTTGGTTCCCACAGATAAAGATAGTTACAGTACTTTTTTCTAAATGATAATTTTGCACAATGTCCCCGCTAGCAAAATGGTACAGTATAAGCTGTATTGCTAATATAGCACGCCTGCAATTATATACGGTGTCCGCACATGATGAGCATTGAAAATACAGGGTACCAAGGTAGCCACAGCTGCAGAGGTGCGTTGGCTTTGGTCCAAATGCTGCAAAAAGCCTGGCTAAGCTATGGGAGTCCGAAACGGGTGGATGTGCTTGCCAGCTGCAAGTAAAACCAAAAAAATGCAGTGATGGGTCTCCTCCAGGCGGGTGAGGGCAAGAGTGGCCTCAAAGTGGAGCGTCTTCATTGTATGCCATCATTGGGGAGGGTCTTGCTTGTGGCCGGAGGGTAGACTTGCCCTGCATGGAGGCCCCTGGAAGCACAAGGGAAGTGAAAGAAAGAGACACTGTTTGTGAGTACAGGAGGGAAAGAGAGAGCTCAAAATGTTGGAAGGCCCCCAAAAGATACTTTAATTACTAATATCATCTATGTACCTACTCCTGTTTTGTTTGTAGGCCTCTGGCAAGTTGAATATATGAAACAATATTTGTGTCCATCACAGCCATTGGGCCTGAGTTGTTTGATTTTCCATTAGAACAGCATCATGCTAAATGCATTTTATTCAGATTGGACACAGAGGATTCAAATATCCAACGAGTAAAAATAGGCAGGCTTGTAAAATGCACTTTGAGACAATTTCTTCTTTTGTCTGGTTTCCAAAGGAAATAACACTTGTGCAACCACATTGTCTGTGTGCATTGCTCTGTCTGCCTCTCTGTCCATGTGTTTAAGGTCCGAGCGTGTTCACAGGTGCCAACAAAATTTGAGAGGGGGCAGAGGCACCAACAAAATATGTTTCATGAAAGCCAGTAGGTAGGAGGAGAAGGCTCTACGTCAGTGGAGGAGGAAGGCTCTAACCGCGGCGTAACAGAGGGGAAGGCTGCAGTCTGAGCTTACAAAGTCAGGCACTACCACACCAGAGTGAATACACAGGAGAGGAAACTGTGAAAACCCCACTCAAAGCCAATGCTTTAATCGGAGCTTGAACCTCACTAGGCGTAAATCAACCAGAGGACAAAAGTCTATAGGAAACAGATTTTCGTGAAACTAACTGAATAATACAAGGCTGACATATATTGGGTAACCAGGCATTGCCTATGGCTTGGTTTTCATTCAGTTCAAGAGTTTATCCAAGGTGTTTGGTCGCAAAGAGGTTAGGCATTAGCACAACCTATGACCAGTTGTGTTCATTTAGGTTATGTAGGAACGTGCATGAGATCTTGGTTACAGCAGCTGTTTGTGCCGTTTTTTCTTCTGTGTTTGTAGCAGGAGGAACCAACTCTCTGGGGACCTAGGCTGACCTCACAAAACTGTTTTCAGTTTTGGATTTGAACCAAAATTCTGGTTTCCAGCACTGGAGGAATATTCCCTGCTGGATTTTCTAATAAAGAGAGTAAAAATGACATTTCCATATTGCTAGTGAAGCTGAAAGCACCTGAGGAGCTGGGGAAGAGCTGATGGATCACTTCACCACTCTCATCCTTTCTTCAAGCAACAGTCAGTCTTCTGTATACAATGCACGCAGGATGGAGAAGGACATGGGATAGGACCGAAGTTTAGCACATGCGTAGCTGATGAGAAAATCTGTGAATGAAATGCAGTACTCAGAGTCAAGGGATACCAGCAGGTATGTTTGTCCTGGACTCCTCTACACTTTTGTCCAGTCAAAAGTTTGAATTCATTGCTAGAGAGGAAGCTAGAAATTGCTACATTCAGCTCCCGTTTCTGATTTTATCCCTCCCATCAAGCCAGGAGAGAACGCTGAGGATAGCCTCAATGTACAACTGTGCAGCTGCACCACTGCAATTGCATTTGTTGCCTTTCCTTAAATAAGGCTTGCCTTGCAGATGTAGAAGATGGGGAAGGATGACAGGTCAGTACTCTCCTACTGCCCTGTGATCCTTCTCCATCTTCCACACCTGAAAAGCAGCACAAAGGAATCCCAGCCACTCCAGCCAGTAACTCAGCTTCATCAGGGGCCCAACTTAAATGCCTCTATGCAAATGCACGTAGCATGGGGAATAAACAAGAGGAGTTAGAGACGTGCGCGCGCCTGCAAGGCTATGATCTTATTGGCATCATGGAGATGGCTCCTGGACATGGGATGGCTCCTATGACTGGGGTGTTGGAATGGAAGGATACGGGCTCTTTAGGAAGGACAGGCAGGGGAGATGAGGAGGGGGTGTCACGCTCTATGTCAATGACCAGCTGGAGTGCCTGGAGCTCTGCCCGAGGATGGATGAGGCGGAGACTGAGAGCTTATGGGTCAGGATTAAAGGGAGGGCAGGGACAGGTGATATGATAGTAAGGGTCTGCTATAGGCCACCCAACCAGGAAGACCAAGTGGATAAGGCCCTCTATAGAGATAGAAGAAGCCTCACGTTCACAAGCCCTGGTCCTCATGGAGGACTTCAACCACCCTGATATCTGTTGGAGGGACAACACAACCGGGCATAAGCAATCCAGGAAGATCCTGGAATGAATTGATGATAACTTCCTTCGCCAAGTGATAGAGGAGCCAACGAGGAGAGGCGCTATGATGGACCTTGTTCTCACCAAACAAGGAGGGAGCTGGTGGGGAACGTGAAGCTCAAGAGCAGCCTTGGCTGCAGTGACCATGAAATGGTGGAGTTTAAGATCCTTAGGGCAGCAAGGAGACCGCACAGCAAGGTCACTACCCTGGACTTGAGGAGAGCAGACTTTGGCCGCTTCAGGGATCTGCTTGGTAGAGTCCCATGGGAGAAAGCCCTGGAGGGAAGAGGGGCCCAAGAAAGCTGGTTCATATTCAAGGATCACCTCCTCCAGGCTCAGGAGCGATGCATCCCAACAAAGAGGAAGTCAGGCAAAAACGCCAGGAGGTCTGGATGGATGAACAAGGAGCTCTTGGACAAACTTGAACACAAAAAGGAGGCCCGCAGAGGGTGGAAGCAAGGACAGGTAGCCTGGGAGGAATACAGAGAAATTGTCCAAGCAGCCAGGGATCAGGTTAGGAAAGCTAACACCCTGATAGAATTAAATCTGGCCAGGGACATCAAGGGCAACAAGGAAAGCTTCTATAGGTATGTTGGTGATAAAAGGGAGACTAGGAAAAATGTGCACCCTCTCCAGAAGGAAATGGGAGACTTTGTTACCTGGGATTTGGAGAAGGCTGAGGTACTCAACGACTTTTTTGCCTCAGTCTTCACCAGCAAGTGCTCGAGCCACACCGCCCAAGTCATAGAAGACAAGGGCAGGGACTGAGAGAGTGAAGAACCACCCACTGTAGAAGAAGATCAGGTTCGAGACCATCTAAGGAACCTGAAGGTGCACAAGTCCATGGCACCTGATGAGATGCATCCGTGGGTCCTGATCGAACTAGCGGATGAAGGTGCTAAGCCACTATCCATCCTATTTGAGAAGTCATGGCAGTCCGGTGAAGTTCCCACTGACTGGAAAAGGGGAAACATAATTCCCATTTTTAAAAAGGGAAAAAAGGAAGACCTGGGGAACTACAGGCCAGTCAGTCTGACCTCTGTGCCTGGCAAGATCATGGAGCAGATCCTCCTGGAAACTGTGCTCAGGCACATGGAAAATAAGGAGGTCATTGGTGACAGCCAACATGGCTTCACTAAGGGCAAATCATGCCTGAAGAATTTGGTGGCCTTCTACAATGAGGTTACAGCCTTGGTGGATAAGGGAAGAGCAACTGATGTCACCTACCTGGACTTGTGCAAAGCATTTGACTCTGTCCTGCACAACATCCTTGTGTCTAAATTGAAGAGACATGGATTTGACAGATGGACCACTCAGTGGATAAGGAATTGGCCGGATGGTTGCACTCAAAGAGTTGGGGTGAATGGCTTGACATCCAAGTGGAGACCAGTGGTGGAGTGGTGTTCCTCAGCGATCAGTATTGGGACCGGCGCTGTTTAACATCTTTGTTGGTGATATGGACAGTGGGATGGAGTGCACCCTCAGAAAGTTTGCTGACAACACCAAGTTGTGTGGTGTGGTCAACATGCTGGAGGGCAGGGATGCCATCCAGGGGGACCTTGACAGATTTGAGAGGTGGGCCCATGCAAATCTCATGAAGTTCAACAAGGCTAAGTGCAAGGTCCTGCATATGGGTTGGGGCAATCCCAAGCACAAATACAGGCTGGGCAGAGAATGCATTGAAAGCAACCCTGCGGAGAAGGACTTGGGAGCATTGGTTGATGAGAAGCTCAACATGACCTGGCAATGATGTGTGCTTGCAGCCCAGAAAGCCAATTGTATCCTGGGCTACATCAAAAGAAGTGTGACCAGCAGGTTGAGGGAGGTGATTCTTCCCCTCTACTCTGCTCTCGTGAGACCCCACCTGGAGTTCTGCGTCCAGCTCTGGGGCCCCCAACACAAGAAGGACACGGACCTGTTGGAGTGGGTCCAGAGGAGGTCCACAAAGATGACCGGAGGGCTGGAGCACCTCTCCTCTGAAGACAGGCTGAGAGAGTTGGGCTTGTTCAGCCTGGAGAAGAGAAGGCTCCAGGGAGACCTTCTAGCAGACTTCCAGTACCTGAAGGGGGCCTACAAGAAAGCTGGAAAGGGACTTTTTACAAGGGCATGGAGTGATAGGACAAGGGGTAATGGCTTTAAACTGAAAGAGGGTAGATTGAGATTAGATAGAAGGAAGAAATTCTTTACTATGAGGGTGGTGAGGCACTGGAACAGGTTGCCCAGAGAAGCTGTGGATGCCCCCTCCCTGGAAGTGTTCAAGACCAGGTTGGATGGGGCTTTGAGCAACCTGGTCTAGCGGAAGGTGTCCCTGTCCATGGCAGGGGGGTTGGAACTAGATGATCTTTAAGGTTCCTTCCAACCCAAACCATTATATGATTCTGTGTTTAAACATATCTGGGCCTGGTCATGACTGAATAAGCTGGGGCTAAGTCAGGTAACCATGCTGTATTTTACATTTCTAAGACTATTTTCATTTTTTTTTGAGGCATTGTCTTATGTTGTGCTTTGTTCATTCATTATATGATGCTTCAAACCGCACACTGCTGTGCAGCGCTGGATTGTAAGTTAAGCATTTTCCTCTTCTTCACCCCATTCCTAAATATTTTGCCAGCAGTCACTACAAAGTTAAGCTATTTGACAATACCCAGTCACACCATGTTAATGAGAAAAATTTAGCTTGGGCTTTAAAGTTCTACCACCCACAAACATTGTACCACCCACAGACGTGTTGCTATAACCTTGTCTTGTTCCCTTTATTTTCCTTCCCCCTTTCAGTACGCACTAAGACCGTGAGCCCTCGGTGAGAGGGGCTCCCCGCCAGCCCCACTGCCCTGCAGTCCTGCCCCCTTGCTTGTCCCTACTGGGAGGTCTGCGGGAAAGCGTTGTGCCCCCACCCAGCCGCTTTCCGTGGGCAGCAAGGTACACAGGGCACGAGTGGCACCAAAATCATGTTTATCTGGATCCCAGCGTAAAATTCAGTCAGGACCTGCTAGACATGTTCACCTCTACCTGGCAACTGGGAAGCACACATGGGGTTTACTGCTTCAAGATAGCCCAAAAGTTGTCAAAAGCATATTTTAAGACACTCTGCAATAAATTTAATGTTGAATTGAAGCATTTAACAGCTGCCCTGCTCTGACAAGTCAAATAACAAATGGTATGGTAGGTAACATATCCTTGCGCACAGCTTTAAATGCTTCTGTATGAAAAATACTCAGACAAAACAGAGGAAAGTCTGAAAAAAACCCAAGAAGTGGAGGGGATGGCATGTGTAGAAAACTTGAAAGCGCAAAATATATGCTAATACAACAGCTGGTGAAACAATGACCAAGGCAAACCCTGGTAATTGTCCACAACAATCTGAGAGTGTAAACAAGCAAGGGAGAGAGAGGGAGAAATGATTTAGCCTGGCAGTCAACAGCGATTCGGGGATGCGGTGCCACGAAAAAAAAAAAGGACTGCCAGAGCCCCCGCAGCCTGTACACGCTCAGTCAGGCAGAAATCGCCTCTCTGGGTCAGCCGCTCGGAGGGGAGATCTCCTGTTGTGCAGGGACAGCTGCTGCGCCAGCACAAGGGGGATGCGGGAGCCACGGCCACGGAGGCTCTGCACCGCATTTTTGCCTCCCAGATGAGATTGGGAAAGCGGAGCCCATTGTTCCCAGGTCTTTAGATGTTGCTTTACTCGGTCGCCTCATTTCCATAATGCTCCCTGGCCTCCCAGTAGCCCAAATTGATTTGATGAATACAGTTTTGTGTGTTTTAGGATTCATTATTCCCCACGTCCCACCCTCTCAGTTTTATACTAGGTAATCTCGGTCCCTGTGCAGAAAGATCCTGCTGGAGCCTTAATTAAAAACTATGAGCACAAAATAAAAGCATTTTCCTTTGCTCCTCTGTGTGCTAGCTGCATACTGCTGCCTGCTCTTCGGTTTCAGCTGAAAATGAACAGGAGGGAAGAAAACGTCACGGCCTGTAGCTCTGGGATAGGCAATAATAGCATGACTTGGGAGAATGGGGGAGGAGGCTCCTTTGCATTTAGAAAACCTGGACCCACAAAAAATATAACATTCAGAGTGAAGACAGTAAGAGAGAGTGAAGGAGTTCTTCCTTCTCCACCCTCCCATCCCCAGGCATGTCTAGATTTCTCTGTGTTATTGCAGCTGAAACGCTTGATGCAGAAGGGTTACTAAGCTTCTCTTCAGAAGGTCCTTGGTGCATTTGCTGGGTGGTGACCTAGATGTTTTTCAAAGGCTTGACTCGGCCTTCACTTTGCAGGCTCTTGGTAGCCCAGGGAAGAGTGAGAAACCACAGAGAGGATCCACAAAAAAATGTATAGTTTCTTGTGGGAACTTTTGCTTCACGTTGAAGCTGAGGTACTGCATGCCTATAGGAGATGATAACCTTGATTTTTGGATGTCACAGCAAAGTTGCGGAATCATAAAACTGTTAGAGTTAGAGGATATCACCAAATATTTGGTGGTCTTCACCATCTTCTTGCCAGCACAGACCAGCTCATGCCAGCAGACCTCCTACTTGTTTTATTTACCCCAAAGATGGGAATTCCTCTTCACCTGGGGACTCTTCATAGCTTGTGCCTTTAAGATTTTTTTTCCTGTCATTAAACTTCTGGATTTCTTTGCTCTTCCTTACCATCTTATCCCCAAACTGGCACCAGGCTAATAATTCCTTTATCTCTATTGAAGCCTGGCACCCCTATCATCATTCACCAGTACCCTTGTGGCGGGTACAACCTTTGTTCAGCAGTACATCAGATTTAAGACCTCACAGTCTCCCATATAAATATCTGCAGGTGCTCCTTCAGAGTCAGCAAGAATGATATATTTAGTTCCTTGTAATAAGTCATTTGCTATAGCTCATTAATGACTGTTATTACCCTCTCAATGCATTTGGTGAATGTAGCAATATGGCATTTGAGTACTTCTGGAAATAAGACAGCTCATTAATTGAAGCAGTGCCTAAAACTACTTTTATTTTGCTATTCATTAACAACTCCGTAAGTAGGTTTTAGTTCACAAGAATCTTTACAGAATTCAGCAGCACTGTAAATATTTGCGTAAATAAATAATCATATTCAAAATAACATTCTGAATAGGAGGTCATATATGTACAAAAGATTTGTCTGATCACTGTGTGGTTTTGTGGCTATTTCATCTATTCAAGGAACACATAAAATGTTGTAGTCTAAGATTATTAGCCTTGCTGTTTAAACAGAGGCTATACCTAAGAACTATTTTTCAAAGCAAGTAAGGTAAAATTGGTGTATGCAAATTCTTTTTGCAATGATTTCAAGTGATGCATAAGTTCACAAAAATCATAATTCAAAAATGCAAACAAGGTCACTAGTGCTTTAGATACAAAGGTCATATTACTAATTTTATTAACTTGTTTTTCAGTTCTTCTGTGTAAAAGTGTATTTAGTCCGAGTGACTTCTCTTCTGGACAGATATAGAAAAAATTCCATCCCTTCCCTGCTCAGGAATGTTTTGTCTCAGTAGGTGACACTAAATATGCATTCATAATTGTGTACTGCAAATCCGCACTAAAATTGTTCGATGTTTGACACTACTGTCTCCCTGGATTTTTCTTTCACACATACAGTGTGACCTTGACCTTATTTCTGTAAAGCATCCTCGGGCAGACCATGATCATCACTCCCAGCTTCGCTTTTCCTTTCCTCCCATGGGCTGCTTTCAATCCTGATGAATCTGAGGCGGATTTATTAGAAAGGGTGAGGGGATCCTCGTCCCTCTTCCCACGTTGAAATGCCAAAACATACTGTATTTTAGTGCAAAGCCACAATACTAGAGACGGGGAATAGGAGAGAGCAGGTTGCAGGGAAAGAGAGCCTCCTCTAACGCTTGCTGGTGGCGAGCCCTGGCAGCCCCGCTGCTTTCAGGCTTTCGACACTAGTCCTCACACCACACTCAACGCAAGACCCTAGCAGTGCCCTGCACCGTCTTTTGGGGGAACAATTCAGTGGCCCCTGTTCAAATAGCTCCGTGCTGGTCCCGGCTGCACCAGAGAGCTTAGGTGTTTAATGGGGTCAGGCTGCCAAACCTGGGCTCCTCACCTGCTGTTTTGTTTCTCTTCCCCCTCACTCACGTGGTGTCTGCATTGCTCCTGATGCATTGCAGGGTAACGATGGCTGGTTGACAGATGCAGGATAACTTCAATTAACAGGGGTATTCGTTTGACCTCAGGCTGGTAGGCTCAGATCTTTGTACTCTAGCGTAGCTTGTCTTTTATTCATCTATGCTCCTACAGTCACCCTGCCAATTGCTGTCTGGGAAACGTTCTGTGGCGTAAATCTCTGTTCCTCAGTGTTCCCCATGTTGCTATCAATGCATCAGCTCTGTTGCACAGGTAAAGCAACAACAGAAAGAAAGAGAAGACAAATGAGATTATGGTTAATAAACTTTAGCAAATGACATGAAAGCTGCAAGCTTAATTTAGGCTCAAAGATCTGAAAGGACTATTTCGGCAGTGGCAGCATCTTCTTTTGGGTGTTCCGTGCACTACGTGTTCAGAGCTCTGCCATCCGGCACCTAAGTAGATGTACTTCTGTACCACAGATTACACGGTGCTTAAAATGATTATGGGGAGGAGAAAAAAAACACTGGCCTGCAACAGAGAGATGTTTTCTCAGTCTGTGTTAGTGTGTGTACAGTGAAAGTGAATGCAGTGCTCTGACCTCAATGGGCACCACTGGGTAGTAAAGACAAAATGCTACAAAAGCCGAACACATTTTTGAGACACGGTCACTAAATCCGACTTCCTCCCTCTGCCCCACAGGAACCAGGCATCTGCAACGGTGATGAGGAGTTGCAAAAGAGCATCTCTGTGTAGGAAAGTACGTATGTAGGTTAAACTGATGCTCGGGTGGTGGCTCTCCTGCTCTGAGTGCCCGCTGAACCTCCTTTCTCCCTCCGTGCTCCAGCAGACAAGAGGCAACCCTGCTGCGCTACACACCTTGCAGGAGCAGCTCACGAAGCTCTGGCAACATTGACTAAATTGCCAGTTTTCCCCAGATTTCTCTATGCCAGGCAGCAGTGTGGTTGTTCTGTGGGAACATTCCACGGCGTCACCTGTCCCCTCTAGAACATACTGTGGCATTGGATTGGTTTGCTTTAATTCACCTGGATGTGCTAATGGCAGGTATCAAAGTAGAATAACATTAAAACGCCTTTAGCAGTAGAGACTACACTGGAAACAATGTCCTTTGCCAAGGAAAGGCAACATTTATGAAATTGGGCATGGAAAACTTGGATTTTTTGGTCTAAAATATTTTTTCTGATTGCATGTATGCTGAGTTGTCCCTTAAAAAGTCTTACGCAGATCATTTAAATCCACTGCTAACTTGCATTGATATTCCATTCAAAAAGTCTCTATATACCAGATGTTATTCCACTGTTACTATAGATATCTTACCTACTTTTTACAGGGAGGAAGTGTTCTCTTAGATACAACTGTGGTAATTATTAGCAAATGTTCACTGGCAAAAGGTAATTAGCAAGTAATTATTAGGAAATAGAGGCAATCAGGCCCTGCAAAAATTCCTCCACTGGGATCACAGACTGGAGAGAGGAGATGCAGAAAAACATCTTTTAGAAGCTTTAAAAAAAAAAAAAAAATAGTTAATTAACATAGAAAAATGCGTCAGCATAGCAAACTGAGACTGCAAATATCTTTGAGGGATGCTGCAGCCCTGACAGTAACCTCCTTCACTCCTAAGGACGGTGCGTCCAGGGGAGGTTATGATGAGCAGGTTTGCACTGTGTGCCTTAAGAACAGCAACCGGTTGACTGGGAAGAAAGCAGGCGGGAGCGTACATAAGTAACCACCGCTGTTCCCATACAATTGTAAATGCAAAGCACTGAGGGACATCAGGGCTGGCACATACTACTCGCTAAAACTGGAGGGAGGGGACAAGAATGCAATCACAAAATTGATAGCTCTTTTAAAAAGGCCATGGCAATTTTAACTCTTCATGGCTGAAAGGCTGGACTTTGAATGTGAGGATGTCTTACTCAGTAAGTATATATTCATTCATCCTCAGGGCAGCATAAACAAGGAACTCCTGTTTCCGAAATAGCCCCCTGTCACACGCAGAGCAGCTGATGGAACAAAGAACCACATTTGTACATGCTCAGAGTGACACCCGTGAATGCGCATTACTGACGGAGCTGGAGGGGTATTGCTCTACCTCCACAGAAATAATCCTCTCGTCACGCCCTGCGGTGCATCCAGCCTCAACGTTAATATTTCGGTTCAGAAGAGTATACCAGGCAAGGATGCGAATGGAAAGGAAATAGATTGCATATGAAGTTGACGGATTGCTTCATACTTTACTCAACATTGAAAGGCTGATTGCTTTTTTTCAGCCATGAAAGTGCAAGATCTCTTTCTTTACCGCTTACTATTCTACTTTCACCCATGCCAGATAGATACCATTTCTGATGCCTAATTACTCCGTTCCCCCTTGAGATACCAGCAAGACTTGGGGCTGGTTTTCTCTTTATGAAAGAAAGAAGTTGACTCTGCGTTGGGACAGCTGGGACGTAGCTGTCAGTTCCTTTTCATTATCAGCAGCACCCAGCTGGATGTCTGGAATTCACAGACACTGGGGGACAATCATGTTTGCTTGAATTTTAAAAACAGGTTGCTTGCTGGGAATGAATACCCTGCAACAGTTGCTCAACTTTGCCTCTCTGAAAGCAAAAGTAATCCCAGAGGCTGCTAAAAGCAGAAGAGAAATCAAACTGCTCCTTGTTCATCAGTTCAGAATGTGGTTAGTGCTTGAGAGTTTTGCTTTTGCTGCAAAATAAACTGCATATGAAATATTTTTTAAAAGACTAATATCTGTAACAAAATGAAAGCTAAGGAGAAATCCCAAATTCTCATTGCTTGAAAATCAGTGCCCGTTGCCACTAATTCCTTGTGAAATAAATAATTATGCAGCTCTAGCAGCTTTGGGATTTGCATGAACTTTGGATGAGAATCTATCGCTGGGCACTTTAAAGTTAAGATCATAAGTGATGTTCTGTTTGCCATTTGTCGAATGAGCAACCTTCGCTTAATTCACAGTCCAAAGATTAGGATTTGTGCAGTGGCACCGCTGCTTGGAACAATAAAATTTGCTGAGTTTCTCCTAGTTGGGTCTTGCAGCTGGTGTCTATGACAAGAGTTTAAAGTATTTCCCTCCTTAATCCAAATTAACAAATGACTTGGAGGAGTCTTTTACTTACTGCCCCCTCAAATAAACTTCCCATTGCTAAACTAAGCTTGGCATCTGTGGCAAGATGAAGGCAGTTCCCTTCTGGGACTTCAGGCTGCCCTTAGCACAGGGCTCCACTTCTCTTCGCTTTGGCCTTGCTTTGAAATAAGCCTGGTTTCCACATTGCCCACACAGGAACAGTGTGTCAGGAATCCTGGTGGAGACCTCCTCAGACATCCATCTTCTTCCTCTATTTCACTTTCTTTGTTTTTTGGTTGGTTTTTTTTTTTTTGCTTAGACCACCAAAAATAGCTTGGGTCATTTCACAATAGCTAAGTGGTCATTTCACTCCCGTTTCTTAGAAGTCTAAGCTATTTTCCAGCTAGCTAAAGTTTTGACTATCCCTCGGTTTTTAAGTCTGGGCTGCACCTTATACGTAACACACTCTTTGTAATGACTGAGAAATCTCTCTACTTGTTCTCTACTCCGTATGCAATGAGTTTTACTAACATGCTGAACTAACCATCACTCAAAAGTATAACCAAACTGTTACCTTAAATAGCTAGCTCCAAATGCTTGAAAAACAAACCAGCGTCTTTTGTAAAAGATCATTTACCTATAAACCAAACTAACCAACAAAACCACAAAACTACTTTTATGTGTAAAAGTAAATAAGAGTGTCATGATAAAACACCTAAGCATATGAAAAGGGGGGTGCAGTGAATGTTAATGGGCTGCCATCCTTCTCACATCTCCGAGCTTGCACGGCAAACTGTAGCCTCATTCCAGCTAACCTGTGTTAAACATGGTTTATACCAAGGGTGTGCAATTGCCTTCAGTGTAACTGTTCTAAAATCCCAGCGTAAAAGTTTCTCCTGCCGCTCTTACATTCTTCACGCTTGTGCTAGGTCAGCTGGGACAGAGTCAGTTGGTCCTGCCCAATTCTAGTGAACCAGCATCCAGGTCACAACTAGGCAGTCATTACAAATTTTGCTGGTGGGTTCAAAGCATTAACCAATGCTTTGAAACATGGTTTTAGTGAGCTGAGACACATGATCAGAAGTACCTTGGTATTATTACTGTTCAGGATCTTTAGGGTAGGAGAGAAGTGAATCCTGAAGTTTAAGCAGTTTTTAGCCCCAGCTTGCAGTGCACACTCTAGCCCTATGGTGGGTTTTTTCTGGAATGTTTATATTACAGAGTCAAAACATCTCCTGTCAACTATATTAAATAAGACTATTAAGAAATATAATTTCACTCCATCTTCCCCTAAGGCCTTCCAGGATTCTTTGTGAAGCAAAACTGCTCTGTTCCCACCCCAACTTCTTGAGTTCCAGGTGTGTATTTAGAGATGTGCTTGGCCTGCAGAAAGGCTTCCTTTCGTTTTTCTAAACCAGGGTCTTGGTCTATTAAAAACTCAGCCAGACTGATTGCTGTGTGAATGTCTTCTGGTGTTATTCTCTCTCCAGTGAGGCTTGGCCTCCTGGTGTGTGCATATGTGTCTGTTCATGGCCACAAGTTCAGAGCAGGTTATTTTAGAATAATCTTGTGGCTTGAAAGTCCCAGCCCTCAGTCCATCCCCCCAGAACATGGCTATAGGGTACCGAAGTCCGGTGGCTAGAAAGACAAGTAGCAGCAATGGGAGGACTGTCAGCTTTAGTCAAGTTCATCGCTGAGCACAGCAGAAAATCCAGTGTACTGGCTCACACCTGAAAAACAAATGTGTTTTATAAGAATAAGCAGGCTGACTACTTTGTTTTGAGGCCTTGACTAATTTTGGTAGGAAAAGTTGCAGCTCCCATTTGACTGTTGAGCATGATCTTGTGATGATCAATATCAGAAATATACAGCAGCAATCAGGTGTGATTTGGACATAGCCTCGACAAAACATGGCGTCTCTGTTGAATGAGGCATAGTTCCCAGCAAGGTGTTTATCTCATTCTTTTGGTTTCATGTTCATGCCATGCCAACGGTGAGAGTAGAAATTCTCAGGGGAAAATTAGAGCAGCATGGACAAGCATATACTGGATGAGGCATAAAGTTTTCCGGGACAGAGTTAACCCTCCAGAAATTTTCACAGACATTTGAATCACAGAATGGTTGAGGTTGGAGGGAACGTCTCAAAGTCATCCTGTCCTTCTGGTCATCTGGTCCAAATCAACAGAGTGCATTGCTACCGGATCAGTTCTCTGCATCATGGACCAGCTGGATTTTTTATGTGGTACTCAACAAAAGAGACCAGCTCCTTGCATGACTGAACTACAGTCTTACTGTTCATTTTAGGTGTTCCGAATTAATCTTTTCAACTTCATTTGTTTTAAATATGCTTAGATTACAAGGGAGTGAGTGAATCTGGCAAGATGGTCGAGATGTCGTGTCTTTACTACTGCATAAAAGATGTCCAGGGACTCATCTCCCACCACCAAGCCAAGTCTCATGGTCCCCTCGAGAGCAGATTTCTCTTGTTGGAGTGGCCCAAACCAGGGTTAAGCAGCAAGCTAGCAATGGGGCAGGGCAGGTGATCAGGGTCCAGTCTTGTGTGTCCTCCCTCCTTCCCCTTTACTTAGCAGTACAGGCATGCTCATAAACAGTTGCTGAATTCCTTCATTCTTGTGGACTATACTAAGATATAAACAGGCAAAGGTTGCTTTAAACTGCCTTGATAGTTCCCACAGTCTTTAGGACATTTGGCCACATATCCATTCCCAGAATAAAACACAGCATCTTGAAATCATAGAAGCATAGAATAGTTTGGACTGGATGGGACCTTTAAAGGTCATCTACTCCAACCCCCCTGCAATAAGCAGGGACATCCTCAACTAGATGAGGTTGCCCAGAGCCCCGTCCAGCCTGACCTTGAAATGATCTACTTCATAATTCCTGAACTGCTCCAATAGCTGCAGGCGCTCTGGCCGTACCTTTTTCTTCCTTACTTTTCCCCATTCTTCGCTGTAGACAAGAGGAGCACAACTCCAAAGTGCTCCCAGTGTGGAAAGGAGCATTTCCTGACAGAATCCAGGCATTTCAGAAATGGTACAAGTGGGGCAAGAACTTCATGAATGACCCTTATCCAGTTCTCAAAATGTGAGTCAGTGGTAACTCCACAGTCAGGAGATGAGCTACGGCGATATAAAACCAGAAGAAAGTGCAGGCATCCTACAGTGGGTTTTGCAAAGTTTTAGCATGAAAATACACAAGCCTGTATTTGGAATAGGTTCTAAATGCACAGAAACTTCTCAGAAGCCAATCTGAGTTCTACCAGTTTGAAGGCATTTTTCAAAAAGCAAACAAACCTGAAAAAGACCTCTTGGGATTTGTTTTTATTTTTTCTTAAACCGTTTATCCATTCCCATACTTCTCATCTGCTGAGCCCAGCAAGTGATCTGAAAAGTGCACCTAGCTCCGTCCGAACTTCAAACTTGACTTCTCTGAAGACAAATCAAGACCCCAAATTCACACACACTTAAGTACCCCTGTTTCTAAAATGTAAAATCTATGTAAGTTACCTTCTTTGTACCTTCTTTGTATCAAATTACCTACTTACTTGTACAACAAATACCCTGAAAAAAAGCGATTCAAGGTGACTCTGAATTTATCTTCAGCCTCCAAGAACAGAGTCATGTAGGAGGGACCCAACAAAGAACTGCATGTACCACCTTCTATAGCACTGTTGAAATCAAGAGGAAGGATCACTAAATCCTCTACAACACCTGGCATATAAAATCTTACCTTCCTCAAAATCCACAGAGATTTTCATGGAGTTTACCTGCAGAGCCTGAGAAATGATTAAACCGAGCAGGCTGACTCAGTGTTTTCTAGCTACCTGAATTCTGTGCTGCTGTGTTGTTCTCCACAGCAGTGGTTCAAAACGAAAGCAAAGCTTGCTCTGCCAAGGAGCTAATGCAGCCAGGCAGGATCCCTTTCGCATCTCAGCATTTTAGAGCTGGTGTCGATGCATTGCAATGAAATCCTGCATGCTTCTGCCACAACGTTGTTGTCCCAGTAGATGCCACGTCATTCAGCGCATCAGCTTGTCTTACGGATCGGTTTCTGTGGTGCTATGGCCCTGTGAGGGTACGCACTCTCCTGCAACTGGGGGGACACTTGATGGTGCTGACAGTGCTTTGGGTGTTCGAGTCACCCTGAGCCTCACGGATACGAACAAGGGATGCTCTCCGTATGGGGAAGTATTGACGGAAGAAACACTTCTACGACAGCTGTCAAAGAACACATCCCATGGTGGATACCTTCTTTTGAAACACGATGATTTTATTAAAACTGTTCTTATCAATTAAAAATAGTTATTCTGCTCCAGTCAGAACCAGGGCAGAGTGAATGAAAGCCAGCCTTATTCCAGGTGTCCGCTCAGTGGTATGGCTACCTTTCGAATTCAAATGCGTAGTGCAGATTAATTCCCTGGGAAGGACAAGCCTGGGCGTTCCATGACAGCCTGGCTGTGGGAAGGGCCCCGTCTCCAGTACTTCTTGGGGCGCTGAAGCAAACCAGATGTTTGCCATGGGGACAGCTTGTGGCGAGGTGGAAGAGGAGCTGATGATGTGCCATCTTGCTCTCAACTCTTACAATCTGGAGTAAAGTACGAAGGTTTCTGGGCTGGATAACCAGGAATTCACACAGCTCTTTGCCTCCTCCTGCCTCACTCCTCCCAGCACGGCCAAGGTGAGCCTTGGCGGCAAAGAGGTGATTCGGACCCTTCTGGTCGACTGACTCAAGGTGATTCACAGCAAAATGGGAACAAACACGAAATCTGTCACCTGTATTGCAAAAGCACGTGATGACATTGGTGAAAAACGATCAGTGGGTACTTATTTCAGGACACAGAAACACATTCTGCTTTTGGTGAAGCGTCATTTAAGAAGAAAAAAATAAGTGAGATTTCACTTTCTGTTCGTAACATGAGTGGCAGCTCTGTAATGTGCAGCCAGCTTTCCCATATATTAAGAAATAAAAGAATATCTTCCTACGGTAAGTAGTACCAAATGCAGACAACTCTTAGGCTCACTTGTGCTGCCTGAAGAGGAGAGTTGTTATGGTGCAGCACAGAAGATTTATTACATGGTGGCTTTTTCCTGAAATTAACAGCTGTCTTTTGTTTTAATCATTGTGTATATAAGGAAAATAAAGTCGTAAGACATTGAGCGCTTCTAGCTCTTAAGGGCATTCTGCGTTGCCAAGGAGAAAGCCTAAAGTTTGCGTAAGAGTAAAAAACAGAGCAGCCGTAATTTTGCAAGCATGTAGTAATTTCGCTGTAGCTGAAAACTCTGAAAGGAAGCCTCCTCTCATCTCCAGCACAAATCACTTGTTTGCATGACTTTTTGGCACACAAGTGCAGGGAGAACTAGTAAGGTACTTTTCAGCTAGCAGGCATCCATTTCCTTCTCTGAGGCAGCAATAATCATTGTTGAAATCCATCTTTAAAAACAGGAAGCTTTATCATTATGATTTTCTAGCAACCTCGCCCTTTCTTGTGAGCCCGACCCTGGCTACGAATCGTCTGCTTTGATTCAAGCACAACTATTATAAGGCTGAAGCACAGGTATTTCCTATTTTGCTCTAAAGCACATACAGCGTGTGCTTAGAAACAGCCCTGCTCAGGGTGATTCACCCAGCCCTGAGTAGGAGCACTGCTTGCTAGAGCTTTACACAGGAGACCCACGCGTTTATATCGTGCTTTTGTTTGTGTTTTATTTCTGCGGAATAGAGGGAATGAAACGAGAGCTCTTGTGCTGGGAAAATATTATCTGAAAGGAAAACAGCAGGAAAGTGCTGAGGATGAATTTGCAGGGACCACAGCACAGATGATGTTTTTTGACGTATAAGCAACAAGTAAACGCCTCTCCTGGCGGTACTTAGCAAAAGGGCTTCTCTGCAGCAAAGCACAGGAGACTCACCATTGCAGTGATGTTTTCAGACACATTTAATCCCTTCTCAAATGGATCCTTGATAGCACCTACAGGGTGGACACGTACGTGCTTGGTGGTGCTGGCTGTTCGCTCCCCAGGAGAGGAGTCGCCGGCCGAGACCACTGCCCGCCCAGCACCGCCCTGCAGCGTGGCAGGTCTGAGCTCGCTGGGGAGAGCCACCGAGCCCTCCAGCCCCGCTCTGTGTTTCTGCAGCAGAAACATCCCCTGAGATGCCCCAGGCACTGGGCCACCCTGTGGGAGAAAGTCCCTCCACCACTCTCCGCACCACAGGCAAGCCGGTGCCCAGCTGCCGAGCCCCTGGGCCATGTTAGCCTGGGAGACCGCTGTCATCGCTTTTGTCTCAGGCTTTTGGCTTTTGCTGGCTGTGAAGTAATCCTGGGGTGATGATGGTGGAGGAAGGGACATTGGCTCGGATGCAAAACACTGCTAAGGCTGCTTTATCCCCAGGAGGGCTTGCTGAATGCCTCTCTAAACCAACCCAGGGAGCTGGCATTTAAATGGCTAACAAGAAGAGCCAACAAGAAATACTTTGGAAAGGATAGTAAACCAGGACATTGCAGGTTTACAGTCAGCTCCAGTTCCAGTAGGGAACGGTGTATCTATCTGACACTACTTGCAGGGGTTTTACTGCTTTCCTCAAGCAGGCTGGAGGCAGGTAATGGGAGGTGGTCTAGGAACTTAGTTTCCATGTTGCCTTGTACCATTTGGATAAGCCTAAACCTCTTGTTTATCCTGGGATCTTTCCCCTCTGTGTGTCCCCAGCATAGTGCCCATCCAGAGGAGCATCGTGCAGGGATACAAGGGTCCAAGCGTACCAGCTCCATGCAGGGTACATGCATTGACTGAGTTACATCGAGGCCAACGTACCTAAAGATGAGGAGCCCTGGTTTCCCATTCCAGCACTGGTGGCAACATCTTTATGGCATTGTCTGCTCTGAGTCATCGTGTCTTTATGGCATGTCTGCTCTGCACAGACATCAGCCAAGTTAGCTGCAGAGCCAGAAGACAGGGCTGTGCTGGAAGTAACAACTGGTCTACCTTGGTAAAAACTCCTGTTTAAAATCACAGCCAGTTCCTGAAACAGCTGATAAGCTCCAGCAAGCTCCACTCATCGCCTTTGCTGTTGCTGTCTCTTGGGGGCACCTGCCTGCCCTGCCTCCAGTGCTCAGCCCCTCCTTCCCCTCCCGCTGCCTGTGGCCCCCGGGGCCCTTCCCCTCGTTGGCACCCCCGGGGAAGTCCCCTTGGCATCTCCAGCAAAGGGGCCAAGCGGCCAGGCTGCTCCTGGTGCCTTCCCAAGCACCTCCGCAGAGCCCTGCAAGGTGCGGGCTTGCTCAGGCCCCCCTGCGTGCCCCGACATGCCCAGAGGTGTCTGGGGAGCTGCTGAGGAAGTGACAAGGGCTGGCTACAAATATAGGTTGTGTCCTGGCTGTGAACTTGACAGTCAGCAACTGCAAAAGACTTCTGTGGTCTAAAGCAGCATTTTGAGTGCTTTTTATTCTCTGGGGTTTGTTTTGCTTTGGACACACCAGAGATCACTGATAGTAGATGAGAAAAGTGGAGAGGAGGATTTCTCATTTGCAAACACAACACTCTGCTTCCGGCAGAGGAGATTTTGCAAATCCTCTGCGAGCAAGGGAGCAGAAGCTCACCACGGAAAATGCACAGGGCTTTACACCCACAGTACCTGCGTGATGATGCCCAGATGGCTGACAGGAACGTGCTCGCTTGAGCTTTGTTCCTGCTTACTCTCACCATGAGGTTTTGAACATGTCCCTGTCACAACCCGGGAAGATGGGTGCAACCATGACACAGGGAAAAAAGCATTTCAGAGGGAAAGGGAAGAAAACAACTCTACAGCCTGGGAAGGAAACGTGAGAGTAAGCAAGCTGGGCCAGTAGTCTGAACTGTTTCCCCTGACTCCCTTCCCAATCTGTGGCCTCTCTCTACCCACATTGTTTGATTATCACAAGAGAAATCTAAAGAGTGTACTCACTGATTCCTGAATAAATACTAACAAGTAACATGGGCCATACTTGCATACTTCACATTTGTACCAGCACATATGGGGCCTGAGCACTCCGATAACACCTTCTGAGACAACTGTGAAGAGCCAGAACAGCTGAGACACTGCTCATTGCAACAGATAATCAAGACAGACCAAGCCAAATGTTGCTTGATACTGGTTTTTATATTTCTGCTTATTATAAGTTTAATGGATGTAGTGCCCAGCAACCTCATCTGTGGTTCCTGCTACGCATGGCTCCAACCAGAGAGCTTACTAAAGGCTGCTCCTGGTCCCATGAAGTAGAAGCTGTGCTGAAGGTGGACATGGATGATCTAATAAGACGGCAAACGAGGCAACACTGATCAGCACAGCAAGCTGAAGCTATCACTTCCTTATTGCACTTCAGATTGTTGTAGGCAACACAGCAAAGGCCATTTTTAAAGGAGCAGTCAAAGAGCCGCACAGTAGCCTGTTACCAGAGAGCAGTGGGCTCTGCAGTGAATGCACCCCGACTCGGGAGAGGAGGCCTGGGGGGCTGGTGGGCCCGGGATAGACCAGATGGGGCTCTGGTAGGGAAGATTTGCAGCACTAGCTTTAGTCACGCTAGGGTGCAAGTGGTGGGATGTAGACAAAATGGTGTGCCAGGAAAAAGGCAACCCGTGGTAAAGTCTGATAACGAAGGAGGAAGAAGAGGCTGCAAGGGCTGTGCCCCTAAAGCAGAAGGGTAGGGCAGCTGGTGACAGTTTGGGAGGGAGAAGCAACAAAGGATAAACAGCCTCTTTCCTCCCCAGCCCTTGCTGTATACAGTGATGATTAAGATCTGAACTGATTTATATTGACTGCAGCTATTGCTGTCTCACTTATCCCAGTTCTTCTCAGTGTAACCCCCTTCTCACATCCTAGCCATCACTCTGCTCTTATCGATCATGATTTTGCATAAGGAACAGGCTGACTTTCCTTCCCACCCACACACACGTGTCAGGCTTTTTGTGTACAACAGTGATTCTTAAATCCTTGGGCACCAAATTTCTTGCTCTGAAATATTCCAAACCAGTCTTGACAATATTATTCTCTTTCTAGCCTGCAAAGCGCTCAGGAAAGTCATATGTAAAGCTAGCTTTATTGTAGCTAGTGCAGAAATCTGGGTTTTGCATGTGGTATGAACGTTATATCTCAGCAAAGTTTTGCATTTCCTCATGTAACAGGGATGTGCATGCGCAAATCCTGGCTTTGCACATCAGATGTTGTACGTGTGTCAGTCAGGCACATGCAAAATTGCAATTCTGTCTGAGAAGCAGGATCCAAGCGCACAGTGTTAGCGGCAATCCCCTGCACTGTTGTTCTCCTCGCATATCCTTGGCCACTTGAGTCCCTGAGAATTGTCCTGCTCCTAATACTGTTATGTCTTTTATAAAAGAAAAAAAACAACCGTCCCTTTCTTTTTCTGAGGCCAAGACTTGGGCCACACAGACTTCAATCCAGGAAACCCAAGAAGGATGTGATTTTTTTAAGCAGCACTAACAGGTAGTGTGTAGGCATTTAAATCATTATCACAGCGTCTAAGCCAGGTTAGTGAGTTGGGGTAGGCAAGAAAGGGGTAGAAAAGAGACTGTTCCTTTTGGGTTTTGAGCAAGCCTACAACTGCATTCCAAGCTCTTTAAGCAAACTGAGTAGTTACTGATTTTATGAGGATACCTGAAACTAAATAACACTTACAAATTCTGCGTGTAACACAGCTCCTGTGGACCCAAGAAGAGAGGCTGCTCATGATGAGATTGCCATTTTTGACACGGGTAGTTTTGCGCCCTGACTGACCTGGTCCACACATGCCACTGCTAAGAATGGTGGTCTCCCCGCATCCTCCGGTGCCTTGCTTCCCTATGGAACAAAACAAGTTAAATATTCACCGTACCAAAGCAAGGGGTTAGCTTAGCACCCTGCAGCCAGAGTGCTGGCCCAAGGGAGGGGAGAAAAGGAGGAAGAGTGAATCCCCCTTTCAGCATCCGCTGGCTGTAATGCGGATTCACACCCTGCAGTCTTGCCCACGCCTGCCTCTCTGTTCCCATCAGCTTGTACGATCCATTTAAACCGATGAACTAATGGGATACAAATTCACAATGTACCCATGTAACAATCAAGCCTGTATTAAAGAAAAACATTTTAAACTCCTTCTATCACCACGTTTGGCAAAGCGAGCTTGAGTCCAGCTCAGCCTGGTGCCCTGCCCCCCCGTGCCACGCATCCCCGCTGCTGGCAGGAGCTCTCTGCGCTCCCACCCTACCCCCCCGCTCCCTCCTCCCCCGGGCACAGTCGCCATGGGGGTGCTTCCGCAGTGGGGGGCAGATGCAGCTCTTGTGACCCCAGCCTCAGCTTGCCACGCCATCACACAGGGAAGGTGCTACACAAAGCCTGAGCTTTCCGCAGGCTCTTTCTGCCGCTTCATCCTATGGCCACCGAAGAGGAAAGGGGTCCCAAAGACAGGGGAAAAAGAATGGAAACAAAGGCGAGATGGGTTTTCCCTGGTCCATCTCTGTCCCCATCCTCAAATTCATTCTACACTCCTCACTTTGAGAAGAACTGGTCTATCTCATATTCCCTCAGCACTCTGACTAGGCTTTTGGTTTTGATTAAAAATAAGCACAACCTAAAAGAAATTAAGATAGCTACTAGATTTTTCTCTTTTTCCTTGTAGGAAGTCAAAATGGATGAAAGGAAGAGGTAATGTCAGGAATTTTCCCAGATGAGTTTTCTTTTGATGTCCTAGTGCAGTCTACATTTATTAGTGATATTTAACGCCTTCTCTCAATTTAGTGATTTAAAAAAAAATAATCATACAAGCATGCTGAAGGGATGCTAGTGTTAGAGTTGCATTTCAGTCATCTTGGTTATCCTGGAAAGGTTTCCGGCAGGCTGGGTAGGAAGGAAATGGAAGGTTTAATGACATGAAGGCAGGGGTTGCTGATACCAACACGTGACCTCCCAATGTACAGCAGTAGGTGAAAGATGCGCTTCTGAGTTCCTCTGCTTCAGGAGAAGCATTTCCTGTTTTGAATGGTGAGAGACAGTAACGGGCATATTGTTTCTTTCAGAAAAGCTTTTACTCTTCTATTATGAAAAGGAGAGATGGAACCTCAGCAGACTCACTTTTAAGTACTGAAGAAATAGTAATGTTTCAGAGTATTGGCATCTTTTTTTGAACTAAAAATTGCTTGATATTTTTATCCCTCCAAGCATTTTTTAGCATCCAAATTTGCCTTAGGTGGTTTCCCCAGGCAATTATGTAAAGAAAGCAGCCCAGTACTATTCATTTGTCTTTATCTTGCTTCATGCTGTGCCTGGTGGCAGAGTGTTGTTCTTCAGTTTCCCATGCTTTTTCATGAAAAATGAGATCACTGAATTCTTTGCTGGACAATGCAGTTCTGCACTTGTGTTTGTTTTTGCAGATTAAAATCCTGGTTTAGCACAATGTTAGCTTTGGACCTAGCAGCTAGTATTAGCATGGTGTAGGTTTGGCTGCTACG
Organism: Phoenicopterus ruber ruber; assembly: GCA_009819775.1. Classification (NCBI taxonomy): domain Eukaryota; kingdom Metazoa; phylum Chordata; class Aves; order Phoenicopteriformes; family Phoenicopteridae; genus Phoenicopterus; species Phoenicopterus ruber. The sequence continues at coordinate 137,645,720 of CM020215.1, forward strand.
TTTCTCCAGGTAAAGCACAGCTGGCAAGCCTTAGATCCTCGTGCCCAAACCAGCTTTTTTCTATAGCACAGCAACCGGAAAAAAGTTCAGGGATTAAGTTCATCCACCAGGTTTGTTGCAGTGGTTGAGCTCATAACATCATTGCTCAGTGTTCAGGAAGGGTGAGGATCCCCGAGTGCTGGTAGTGGAGGGTGGCAGCAGTAATTTTTGAAGAAGAGCAGAGGGGAAGCACACACTGAACGAGAAGAAGAAGAGAAAACAAGTGGAGGAAAGATGAGGGAGAGCAAAGAAAAGGAGAAGCAGGCAGAGCAAGACAGAGAAATAAGTAAAATGCAGCGGTGCTTGGAGCCATGAAAGCAGAAATGGAAGTGAAAGAGGGTGTTTCGGAGGGACGCCCAGCACCAGCCCAGCCGCGGCAGGTCAGCGCTGCTCGGCCGTGCCGCGCTGTGTGATTCCCGGCGCAAGCCCTGCGGAGAGGTCTCTCTCCCGGCTGCTGCTTAGGGACACGCTGCCCCGACTGGCCGCCGAAACAGTCCCGGCCTGCTCTCCTCGGTCAGGCAGAGCAGTGCTAAATGAGGCCCTCTGGAAAGGGAGGTTACTGCAAAATAAGGTGGGAAATCCCTCCTGGCTGAGGAAAACAGCCAGGAGTCAAAACATGCAAAATCTCGAAGCTTCCCATCACCGCTATTATTCATACCACTCCTGATCCATTTTAATGTTCAAGTAGCTTCACGTATGGCTGCCCCAGTTGGCTGAAGCTAAGAAAAAAATGAAACAAAGGCTAGCACTTCCCCGCGGTCAGTAGCCTCCCAGTAAGTAGCCAGCTTACTGGGAAAGAGGATCTTTGTGAAGTCACGGTCATTCCTTATTTTGATTCTGCTGCTTCAGCGTTGCTGGTGGCTGTGTCGAAGAAAAAAGTCGGTTGCCTGAAACAAGCTCCAGTTGATCTGAAGTCTGAACCAGCCTTACCAAAACCCTAAGGACTCATTCCCGTATCTTGTTCACTAGTCAAGAGAAGTTCCCCTTGGTTTGCCAAATTTTCAGAATTTTCAGTCCCTGGGCTGTGAGTTTGGGGGGATTTTTTTGTGGATGGTTTGAGTTGCTCTTTTTATTTTGTTCCCCTTTTGCTCTATGTAGTTACACAGCGTGGCAGGGCGGAGTGGACAGGAATGCGCTTCCCTGGCCCATGCACATTTTCACATTAGGTAACTTGGAAGGGTGAACTCCTTTCTGGAGCCCAGGCAACACGTCCTAATGTTCAGTGTCTCTCATAGCTGTGGAAGTTGTTAGTGAGGCCAATGCTGCTTATTCTGAAGTATTTGTCAAGTATTTGTGCTGCGTGTATCCAAAGGAGCAGCTGGTCTGAATTTCTCTAGAAATGGTTATCTCTGAGCAGGTTCGGCTCATTTCTTTCATTTCTGCTTTGGTTTTGCTCTGCCTGGTCTCCATGCCACCACACCACTGGGACAGCCGCGCTTGGAGCAGAGCTTCCTTTTGAAAGCTGTTGGTGATTCATAGGCTCCCACCACGACTCTCTGCAGCCCTCCAAACAGCTGCTTCACTTGCAGAACAAAACCCAAACCAGAAATAGGAAGTTCACAGCCAGGTTGCTGGTGCCGTAGAACTGAATACATTAATTAATTAATTGCACAATCAGCTTATGCACTCGAATTTTGTCCTCGCAAGAGGTTTTGCAATGGCACTTTTGCTTGGCTGTTCAATACTCTTACACTGCTTCTCAGGTTGGTAGCTTCATCTGACAGTGAAGGTACAGAGCAGGATGAAGCATCAATGGCAAACATTAAGCTTTTAATTCAATAACTCATTTAATGGCAAGAGTTTGCCAAAGTTTGAAAAAAACACTTTATGGCTGAATCGCAGGCTTGATTCTCACAAGGGCAGATTTTAACCAGGCTGCTAATTTCTTCACTACCTATTCATTTGTGTTCATTGTAGGCTGTATTTTTGTAACTTATGTCAGAGTAGTGTCTAAGCCTACCACAAAAATTCGTTCCAACCCTTCTTTTTGCAGTGACCTTTCCATGCCGGCGCGCCGCAGCGAAGCCGGTCCCTGACGAGCCCGACGGGGACGAGCCAGGAAATGAAATGCTGAGAATCTCAGGCTTGAGCTGGAAGGCAGCCAGGGTGCACTCCGAAAGCAGGCAGCGAGGCTTCTGCCTTGAATGTAGGTCACCGCTCGCTTATGGAAATTCACTGCTCATGTGAAGAGTGCCATGAAGCAGCGCCTTAGGGAGAGGAGGCAAACGTGTAATGCTTTCTGTGCGGTAATTACAGCGGTGCAAGGGGGAAGGCTCCTGGTTGCTTTGGCTTTCTCTGCTCCATTTTCACCACCTCTGTAGAAGCGAGGCATACGAGTGCCTGACATCACTAGAGAGATTCCTCGAGGGCACATTTCACTTGGAAGCGTAGTTTAAATACAAAATTTCTTGACATAAATGAGGCATCTGTCTTTTGTCTTTTTAAACAGATTATGCTCAAGAAGTTGTTCCAGGCTCAACTCTATTGTCAAAGCAAGGAGCTGCCTGTGAGCTAATCTCCCCATTGCCTGCAGATCCCTGCCCACAAGCCTGCCCGCAGCAATTAATGGGGATCTTTCCTCGCTTGTGGAATACAAACACACACACACACACACACACACAGATACGCATTGTGGAGACCTGACTTCTAAGGGGCTCTAGCAAAACCAACTGCAGAGCATGCTTTCTGTTTGCATGTAGCCACACAATTAAATATGCTGGGTATTTTGCTCTGAAAGCAAGGAAGAAAGAACTAGCTTGGTTAAAATTAGAGCCAACAAACCTTCCTTTGGTTTTCATTTCACTGAGCCGTCCTACTCATCAGAAGAACATCCTCTCTCTTGTATCTCATTTAACCACAGAGCAGTAATGCCCAGTTCTCTGCCACTTCTCCATCTCCCGTTTTGAGCTCCATCACCAGTCACTTCATGCCCTGCTCTGCTAGCCACTGTCACTGCACCGTGCTGTCATCCTGCACCTTCGATATACCTTAGTGCATCTCAGACATGACGATGCAACAAAAATGTAACTGTTCAAAAAGAGGTCTCAAGAAAGCTCACACTAAAAGACTTGTACTGGTGCTTCAGTCTCACAGATGAAGCAACTGAGGTCTTTAATATTGGCGATCTGTTCTGAAAAGACAACATCTCCTGTTATTAATGATCCTGTTCCTACCTTTCCATCCTCCACATTGTATATACTGTCCCTGTGCATTTACATGGTGTGTTTTTCTTAGTCCCTGCAGGCATTCCTCTCTGTTACACTAAATATTATGATAAAAATGGCTTTTCTATCCATCGTACCACTAACAGTTGCACTTTCCAGAAACACGCTCCTGACAGATAATGCAGTTTGGCCGTATGATGCACACCAGCACTAAGATTAGCTCTTCACTGCAGCTTTGGGCCTGAATCAGAAGTTGTCCCATGTCTGTGACAACAGTTACTATGAAAAAAGAGCCTCCTCTCCACCAGCAGAAGAGGGTCTGTAAAAGGAAAGGATGCTGCTTGGCAGACAAAAGTAGGACATCAGGCCCGAATCTCATACTGTCTCCGTTCTGGCTTGATGTCATGATTATTTCATCTTACTGGGAAATACTGTGGTTACAGAGGTGGTGCATCTCAGTTCAGTCACTCCGAGCTGAGAGGAGAAGCTCACGCAAGTGAGTTTCAGATCCCAAATCTGATACATATTTAATACAATTTTTAAACTACTATCAAAATACTTTACTGGCCAATGACCAGTTCTGAAGAAATACATCTAGGATTTAGGGAGGATGTAGGTACCTACATCCAAAATTACACTGCAAAAAAAAAACCCCACTGGCCCTGACATTTATGGAATTTTTTGCTAATACTTACTGTTTTAAATTCCTCCACCCCTAGAGATGTGTCTCTGAGCATGCCTAGAGGTGTCTTGCTGTTAACCTGGTGGAAGAGGTTGCTACCTGAGCCTAATCAGGATTCACAGACTGGAATACAAATCCTCCATTCTGCCTGCTAGCAGCCAGCCAGACAAATTTCCCAGTTCCTCCTTGGCTTAATACAGCTAGTTACAGTGTTCCTGAAAATGGCCAGCTTTTCACTGCAGGAGCCAGGCACAGCCACAGCTCCTCCTGTAAGATAATAAATACGGAATTGCAATTCTGCTTCTGGAAGGCGGTGTCATTTGAGCTCCCAAAAACCAGCCGGCTCTAGCCAGAGTCTGGGCTCCAGCACTCCGCTCTGCAGTGACTTGGTAAATCACTTTTAACCTCCTCGTGCCCTGGGCTGCTGAGCTGTGGGACCGGTATGCTGTGAACTCATCGGATGCTGAGAAACTTTGTTCAGGGTGTGTGCAACGACACGTACAATGAACTGTCAGTGGGACTTGTCTACAAAGCCTCTAGCTCCAAAATACAAGCCTCCACCTATTTAACACAGGAATAGCTCCATTAGACTATAATATCAGGAAATGATTGTACTTTATTCAGACACCTATAGAAGAAGGGTATGATAATACGTGGTTATTGTGCAAAATTAATGAAATGCCCTAAGACCTTTAGTGGAAAGAGCTGATCGAACTTGAGTTCTCAGAGGGTAAATTATTTATGATCCAGCTGTCTGAATAATTTATCCTCCATTAATTTCTATGGCCTAGAGAGAAATTTCTATTATGCAGGCCTAGTCATCTAAAAGTTGGATATCTAGTCAAAGTTGATTGTCTAAGGTTACTCGATAGTGGAAATATGGGCAACTCCAGAGGAAGAGTCACCCCTCTTACCTTAGACACCTCCCTTGGACTCTCCACATTGACCAGAAAAGAAGACGAGATGCCTAGCTCAGCCAGCTCCCTTCAAATGCTAAATCTGTGCAGGGCCCACCCTGGGTACGCAGTTAGACCCTGGCGTGGGTGCACCAGTGAGCCTGTCGCTGCCCACGCGGGGCCAGGGCTTGTTGCAGGCAGGGCACCCTGCCCGTTCCTGCTCCCGCTGCCAGACTCGCTCCAGAGCCACCGGCACCTGGCCGAGGCAGCACGCAGGCTGAGTGATAGCAAGAGATTAATGATTTGGGAGACGATGGAGATGGGGTGAAGGAGAAAGAAGAAAAGAGATGGAGAGTGAGAAGAAGAAAGCAAAAATTCAAGGAATGGAAATCGGCTGCAGGAAAGACAGAAGTAAGGGGAGAAGGAAAGAAAGGAAGAAAAGGTTGTATGGGAGAAACAAAAAAAAAAACCCAAATGCCATTTGCAACCATCGTTGCTTGGCACTTCACGCGGGAAGATGGATGGGTGCACGACCAGGCAGAGCTACCCTCCGGAGCGGGGCAGGCGCTCTCCTCTCCTCTGCCCGGCGCTGCCCGGCTCTCCTAGCACTCTGCCCTACTCCGAGAGGCTTACTTAATGAATCACGTTAACAGCCAGGCGTCGTAAATCACCTCCCATCACAGAGCTCTCGCGCTTCCATCCTCGTACACGCTCATTCATTACCGTGGCTGGGCATGTCAGAAATACGGCTGCCAAAGCAAAGCTGTCGGGGGGAGGAGAGGCATTGCTGCCCCATCCGCAGCCCAGCGCGCGCCGCTCCCCGTGCTCGACAGAACAGCGTCCACAAGGCACTTACGGGAAGGGCAGGAAGATAACCGGCACTCAGATGTCCTGAATATGCAGATTTATATTTGGTGTCGGTTACAAATAAAAATTACTTTAAAGCAATCACATTAATCAGGGCCTTTTTATGCATTTGCTGCAATGAGACACAAATGTAGAGAGTCACGAGTGCATACTGAATGTAAAGGTTAATCAAAGGCAGCTTCTTCTTTTGGCAGCTACATCCTTCTGCTGGTCTTTGCCAGGAAACATTCACTTCATTGTTTCTCTCTCTTCTTTTTTTTTTTTTAACTATATATGTCCAACCCCCCAGTCTCAGGTTTTCTAAAAATTAGAATTATATCACAGCCATTTTAAATACCTGGAGAAGAAAATTGTGAACCTGTAACATTTCAAAGCTACTTTGACAAATGGGTTTTCAGCTTCAGTAGTTTTGACTGAGACTTTTCTATATGTATTATAAAAGGCGCTGACTGATCCTTTGTTGCAGGCATTGAATGTAATCCCTTTAAGAAAACCACCTGAGCTAGCAGAAAACCGCAGAGCGGTCCTAGCCCATCAAGAAGCTGTACAGGCCTGTTGATATATCTGTTCTGGGGACATTACTTCTTACACACTGCCCAGTTGGGAAGCATTTGGAAACATTTTATGGACCGATTCAGCATTAAATGGTGGGTTGACTGCAGACTGCAGTGCAGGATAGTAGCACCTAAGCCAGCTTTCGACAAGCCCATGCCAATTTAAGATGCCGTTTACCTGGTAACATTAATTTTGGGGAAACACAGCTGTTGCCCACGCTCTCATTCACCCGAGCGGATCACCTCACACAGCTTCAATCACAGCTAAGCTGCCACAGAAGCCCTGATGGCAGCAGTTGCAAGAGAAGCATTAAATCAAAGCACCACAATTCAGCTGGACCATGTCCCTTTCTCTCGGAGCACTGCTCCCGTTGGAGGTGGAATGGATCTGGCTGTGCGGGGCAAGGCTTGTAGAGCTCCCCAGTGGGGCAAGGCTTGTAGAGCTTCTCAGACCCTCCTGCTGCTGCGAGCCAGCGCTGGGACAAATCCAGGTGGTGATGCTCGGTCCTTTGGTACAGCAGCAGTGCTGACCTTGGCTCCCCTCTCTGCCATAAGCAGCACGCTTCCCATAAGTCATTAATTTTTAACTTTCTTCAGTTTGTGCCAGGAACTGAATTCCTGTAAAATAACTCATACTGAATTTCAAAAAGAGGCTGAGATAGACAAGGAAATAATCACCTTTCCTCATTGAAAGGATTTTAGTCTCCAAGACCGAGTAGGTACAGTAGGACTAGTTTCACATCCCACTGCCTCTGTTCTTCCTTTCTAGCTCCACATTGTTTTTTTTTCTCATGACAGAAAGTCTCTAATAATTTTCTTTTTCATATTCTTATGCCATTTCCAAACTTAGCTCTCTGAATTTTCATCTTGTTTAGATTTCTCTTTCTCTACTCTTTCCGCTACTAGAAAGGTATAAGGGTTAAGTGAGGTCAATGACAGTTTAACCCTACAATGTAGTTGTACTTTTCCAGTCAGGCCCTGGTTCTCAGTGTCAAAATTCTTCCATTAAAGCTTCCCCTTCAGACTTAAAATAGATGCAGTTAATGTGCCTGCAGTTTTGCTAGAAAAAGGCAGATTTCTGAGTTTCTTCTGGCCTGATGAGGTAAATACCTGCTTCTGGCTCTGCTCTTGCAACACATCAAGTGATGATACTGTCTGCTTTCAAATCTTCACCTAAAATGAAAGTGAGTTTCCATCTTGGTTTCTCATCCATGTTTAGACTTTTTCATTTAAAATTTCTAATTCATCTAATAAGTTTACCTGGAAGGTATGGATGAGATCAAAAGCCTACTTGTTTTGCTATGTCCGTGCAAAGCAGCAGACTTTATAATCCCGTTGGTTTTTTTTCCTTATGTACTGTGGCTCTAAAGGCAGTAGATACCATTGAAGCATGTTATCTACATCTGCATTATAAGCATCACTCATGCTGCCCCAAGCACCCAAGGGAGCACACTGGTGACATTAAGCTGGCTGCACTGCAGCAGAAGAAGGTAAGGTCTTCTGCATCTGAGCTTAGTCATGAGATGTATCTGTCTGTTGTACTTGTGCCGCAGGACTCTGCCCTTCTGACTAGGTGTCATCCATCCAGAGGCTCCACGAAGGGACAAAATAATACTTCAGTCATAGGATGGAAAGATTTCCTACTGTGCCAAAACCCACAACCACCCAACCCCCTGGCAGGGGCTGGCCATTTGCTGGAAATCTTGATGATGACAGCTTGTCCATCCAGGTCAGGAAGAGGTAGATAGGCGGAGTAGCCCTGGGAAGCCTGTAAAACACATTTTGTTAATAACCCACTCAGTAGACGGTTTCCATCTTCCAGGCAGTTCGATAATGACTTTTCACAGCACTTTAACTGGAGAAGGTCAGGATTTCTCCTGATGAAATGAGATTAGTAGTCTGTGGAGAAATGCAGTTTCCTTGCAAATTGAACAGTTACTGAAGAAGACCAATTTTACTTTAACTTTGATCGGGAAAGGTTTGTTAGACACAGAAGGGGAAATTTCACCTAAGAGTGATTTTGTTTTAGTGATGGAATGCAATTCACTTTTCCTAATACAAAAAAAAAAAAGAGGAAAGGGGAGAAGAGTAAAAGGAGAGGAGAGAAGGGAAGGGAAGGGCAAAGATCTGATAAATGTTGGAGACCATGGCCTATTACGTGTGAAATTATTGCGCTGTGAAAGTTTGTTCTGTTCTGCTTAGGAATTTAGGTTCATAAGCCAAACAGCATTGCTCTGTTGAAATATAGCTTTTCAATGGAGTAAATACGTTAATAAACATCACAAGCCACGCTCTAAAAATCTTTTATTCTGTGAAATTCTTAACTTCTTTGGGCATCTCCTATTATCTCTTTGGTGGACACTAGCTAACCAATCGGCTATGTAAACTGTTTGTCTCACTACTCTTGTAGGATGAAGTACAGCCATCCAAGATGTCTCTCCACCGATATGATGACTCAAAACTACTTGTATGACTTACGTGCTGCCTGTCCCCACAGATATTTTATTTTTCTTCATGGCTCCATTTCCAGATTTTATCTTATTGCCACTTACCATAGTATTTGTTGTGTGGGTGTATAGCTAGTGAACAAAGCCTAACTAGATTTACTTTACAAATGCTGTGAGATTAAACTGCAGTAACCACTCTGGAAGTTATTGGGCCTTATCAATGTGCAAACACTGTGTTCCTACCCACACGCCTCTTGCAGAGCTGCGGGTCTGCAGGTGGGCTTTGGCAGTGCTTTAGGCTGTAGTCCCTTTCTCCTGCTCAGCTAGTTCAAAGGCCTAGGCAGGGAATTAGACATCCATATACGTTTGGGAAGCTGAAACAAAGGGTCCAACAGGTATTTAACCAGTATTCTGAGTTTGTGTGTGCACGCATAACCGTGGTCTATATCAGCAAAGAGGTTCTTTATCCAAAAAAATCCTTCTTTCTCTTCTGCGTCCCTCCCCCACCTCCACTGGCCACAGCTCAAGGGTACAGTAAAGGTCACCTATAGCACATTAGAGCAGTAGGAGACAGGGCTACAGCATATCGGAGTCTACGTGTTTTGCTCCAGCACAGCAGCCCGTGAGGAGCCGGTACGAGATGGCACCAGCCCCGGGGACGGTTCAGAGCTGCCTTCCCGTCCTGTCCTTGCTTTTCTGCTCCGACAGTGAGCGCACCTCAGAGCCTGGCTGTGCAGACAACGTTTAACAAAGTCCTTTGAAAACTATCATGGCCATTTCCATGCAGGAACCACGTGAGCTTTACTCAGGACATACACTGAGGTGCATGAAGCCCAGCCCTGGGATTACGGTGATGGTAATTTTCTTCAGCTAGTGGGGAATTTTGCCCTCCATTTTCTTTCTGTTCAGTTCCTATTGCAATTTCTGTCATCACCAGACAAAAGAGACCTTTAATTCTGGCAAATAGCACGGAGGAACTAGGAATCCTTGTTCCTCATTACAGCGTTAGACTTAGCAGTCCCCAAGCTGTTTTGAAACGCTGCAGAGGGGTCACAACAGGAAGTACAACCATCAGCAGCAAGTAAAATAAAGGCTTTCCTTCCTATTCTAAGATTTCAGAACTTCCTTATCCTCCAGCTCGAAATCCTCTTACAGCTGTTGCATTTATTTAAGGGAATTTTTTTTTCTTGTTTCTGCCTGGGCCACGTTAAGGACCCACCACCTGCTCACTCCTACGGCATCCTCAATTTGCATGAAAAACAGGCAGAGGGAAAATAAAAGAAGCAGCTTAATCGATCCTCGGAGGAGACCTTGAAGCCTGTGGTCAAAGGTCTGCAGACTGCATTAGGTACTCGCTCCCCTGGCTCCATCTGAGCTCCTGCCGCAGCTCTGTGTCTCGTTCCTCCAGCCTCATTTCTCTTTTTCTAATTAGACATGGTGCTGCCATTCAGGATGGAAAGTAATCTCACAGCCTATTTAATATGTACCTGTTGACTCCCGCACAACAATTTAATCAGAATTTGATAGGGTTTGGAGGCAATCCGTCTGTTTAGAGGCCGAACAAATAAAAGCTGTCTGAGAAACTGCTCTCAAAACCCTGAAGAGGGATTATTTCCAACTAGGTGCAAAGCCTGGGTCAGATCCTATTCACTTTATTTATATGAGCAGTCAAAGCATGAATGGAACGACACGACTGAGCTAGGTAAGCAGGACCCAACCTATTATTTTCAGCTCCCTGAATACCCCCAGTCCTCATTCATCGAGAGTCCCAAGGACCTTTTGACCACAGTCGGACAACACAGGCAGCAAGTTTAAGCACAGGATTATCTGAGCAGTTAAAGTTAGGCACATGCTTAAACGCTTGCTGAGTTAAAGTTCAGAGCAGCTCTTGGGGTTTGGTCTTCCCTGCTCTCATTTGTGGACGCGGAGGAAGGTCTTTCTAAAGATGTGGCTGCTTCTAGCTTTCGCACTGATTAATATGGTACAGTCCATAATGTTTTTGTCAGCTGGGGAGATTACTGTGTGTGGGAACTTCTCAGGCTGCACAAACAGGACAAAAAGCAATGACCCCTACTAGCTAGATTTCTTTTCTCTCCTTTAAGGCTGACTTAAGACTGCCTGCATGGGCAGAGATGTAAAAGGGCTACTGCATAAATCCCAGGAGGATGGATGAGAAAGCAGGTTCCCGGGTATATCTCAGCCAAGTACCACTGCTGGTGGCAGCAAAGGCGATGGCTGCAGCTCCCGGCTGGGGCCGTGGGCAGAAAAGGGAGCCCGGCAGCGCAGGCAGCGTTCGTGCACGGTGCCGGAGCAGCATGCCTACCTTCACTCACGCACCGTGTGCTCAGCACCCTGTTTTAGCAGGCAGGTACAGCATTGCTCGATCGTTCGGAGAAAAAAGATGGGGAAAACATAATGTGCGAGCCAGCCTGAAGCAGATGCCCTTTTTACTTTATCCTTATCACTCCGAGGAAGTTAATACTTGAGCCCACGCCACAGAGAGCTGGCAGGTTGCAGGCAACCTCCCTGTCCCCGCCAGGTACTTCCATAGCGCTCAGCTTCCGTCTCAGGGCCCCAGAGCTGCTCCTGCTGGCGCAGCCCTCAGGGCCTCCCATCGCAAAGCAACCTCTGCAGCGCCAGGATTATCCAGCTGTCGGGGCCCAGGGCCCGTTGATTCTCACTTTGCCGGGCTCCGCAGGCAGGACGCAAAATGACGCAAGGGGGAGGGCAGCGGGATACAGGGTAAGCGTGTACCTCAGCCTCTCAAGGTTACCCGGCGGCTATTATTAGCCCTGAGCTGTTGATCCAGTGGCCATTTCTTTGTCTCCGTAGGTCAGGTACAGACTGCAGAAAAGCTCGCAAAGGAGCGAGTGGTGTTGGACAAACTCACCGCTCTCCTTCAGAGGACAATGAGAAAACTGTGACCCGGACAGGTCAGCCTCCTTCAGCCTCCTCCAGCCTCCTTCAGCCTCCTCCAGCCTCCTCCAGCCTCCATCCATTCTGGGCAAATACGCAGTGGTGCTGGTTGGCTAGGAAATGCTCAGCAAAAGAAGGTAGCAATAGAAACCGTAAATTGCGTTTTCTTTGACACCCGGTATAAAAATGCCCAAGGCCTGAGGATTTGATTGACAAAATCAAACCCGTAACATTGCATGCCCTTTAGTTAGGCCCATTGCCTCAGATTTCGTAGCCTTTATATTACACGTTGCAAACACACACACACCCCTACACACAATTCTAAGAACAGATGTTCATTTTGCAAACAGCTGTTCTGCTTGAAAATGGCACTGCCTTGGCTGCCTGTCCCTGCCCCAAAGTGAATATCACTCCCTGTGTTCCACAGTATAAGTAGAAAGAGGGTTCGTGCAAGCTCCCCCTCATCCTCTTCAGAAAAACTGCACTGGGTTAGTTCACCCTGCCCAGGAGGATGCTGATTTACAGGACAGGTAATGCAGTGAAAATTAGGCTATTTGAAAATGTTGCAAATTAGGCATTCAGAGTCTCCAGACTCTGTTACAAAACTTGGCCCTCAGAAATTCTCCGTACTACCACTAAATGGTTCAGAACATCTTATTAAAATCGTACTGTGAAGTAAAATGGTGCCGTGCAGAGACACCTACATTTTTTTCAAATCCACTCCCCGACTTGCCTCCAGTTTTGCACATTATCACTGCTTGTGTCTACAGTTCTGAAAGTTAGTAAGATTTCTCTCTCCCAGCAAATTTGAAGGAACAATACCTGACATGAAGAGTTCAGTGATTAAATTTAAGTACAGCACTGAAAAACATCAGGTCATTGAGAGTCTTAAAGTGTTTCTTGTTAATATGCAGCTTCTTTGAATGCACTATGTAAAACAAGGGTAGCAAACCTCACACAAAATAGTAGCACTACAAAACGCAGCTGGTTTAAAAAAAATGGAACTTTCTTGAGATCGCTGCTTGCCTGAGAAATTTCAACTGAACAGTAAGCTTTGTGGATAAATTAATTTTTTAGCAGATATAAGGATATGAAATAGGAGAACTTTAAAGAATAACAGGCACAATTTGCACATCCGGAAGATGTATACACTTATCCACAGAAATTCAGACACTGCTTTCAGCAAGTCACTCCAAAATACCCTTTCTTCTGTATTTATCTTTTTTTGTCCTCTTGGCACTCGTGAATATACTTTAAAATTCTTATGAGTTTGTCTGCTTGTGATGCTGATGAAAAAATAATCTTTTCAATCTAAGCTGAAATAGGATGAATTAATCCCAAGCCACATTGATATTAGCATGTAAATGATGCTCACGGAGTCAGTGTGATGCTATAAATGGTTGTTGCAATACAGCATAATATTTTGCAGGTTCAAAAATGACTAAACTTTTATTGTGAAATACCATTTTTCTTACATAGGTACATATTGTACTGCAGTGCTGAGTGCATTCAGTAAAAATATCTATGAAGCATTATTTTTTCCATATTTTTTGTAGCCAATATTGCTTCCATACAAGGGTACATTTTAAAAACTAGTCTGCAACTGTTCATCACCAGCAATTATTCCTAATATCTTTCAGCCACCGAGGTATTCAGCTAGACATATGTAAGATAGGACACACCTCACCAAGGAATGAACTATGTTTTAAGGTCTTTGTTTTTTCTTTGTGAAATGTCCTGTCTAGAGACACACTGAACTGATTTTGAACTCCTGAGAGAAGAGGGAGGTAAAGAAAGAGCAAGCAACATGGTGAATGAGCTGGTTAACAGGGCGACCCAGAGCAACAGTTCAGGTCTCACCTAAGGCACGCTGGTGTGCAGTTCATTTCTATAATCGCTAGCTCTTCAAGTTGGCAATGACTCTCACCATCCCTTTGTGTTTACAGCAAAACCAATGTAGTTCTTTCCCAGTCTGTTAATACAGATTATCAAACCTCTCTTTCCAGTCTGTGTCTGAAGTGTAGATGCCCTGAAAAGGGCTCACAGCTCAAGTGCTTCTCCTTCTAGTGCGCTTCATCGCACAGAAGTTGGCAATCACCATGTGTGAGCTCATCTTACCTCATAAGCTACGCAGGACCGGGCCAATTCAGTTCTGGTGTGATATCTTTGAGAAAACCCCAAGAGCGCTAGAAAGTAGAAGCCATTGTTTGTTATGGGACTGCCCTCTATTTGAACGATTTAATTACTCACAGACAAGCAGGCAGGCTGGATCACCGAGGCCGCACCCAGCCTAGTGCACCCTGCCCAGCTGCCGCTTCCGCAGAACCCAAGCACAAGGGTGTCCCAACCGCGGTAACTCTTCCGGAGGACCAGGCACCTGGAGCTCGGTGTCGTCTGAGGCTGAGTCCACCACCACTCCACAGTCACAGGTAACGGGCAGGAGAGGTGTAATCCAGCTCAATCCACGGGGCATTGCCTTCCCCACAAGCCACAAAAGCCTTTTCAGCATCCTAATTCAAACACAAGGGCCAGTCCTACAGATTTACAGAGAAAATGAGAAATCAAGTGTAAGCGTTACCATTCTGGGTGCCTGTGTTAGCAGCGAGTTTATAAAGCACCAATGGAGATTTCTCCCCTCTATTTGTGCAAAGTTTGCATTTTCCCTCTCCTGGTAGTCCCTCATAATCCGATGGGGAAAATCGGTTTATGGCTCTAATCCAGGTAATTAGTTTAACCTTGAGGAAATCAGCAAGGCATGCCAAAGTAGCTGTCAGCAGTGCCCACCCAACTTCTCATCTCTAACTGGGGCCAGCCTCTCGGGCTAAAGGCAAAGGTAGAAATCCCCTCACACATCTTCCCAAAACTGGTTACTCATTAAGGAGGAAGCTGGCAGGTGATGTTTCACAAGTTTAGTTTCTAAATCCAGGACTGCCTGTATCACTATCCTTATCCTCTAATTTCAATCATGCTTCTTCCTCTTTAGTAGGCACTCTCTGAGTAATGTATTTAGAAGTAATCCTATTCTTTCCTAACTTTCTTTTTGCTAAGCTAAATAAGCCAAAATCAGGTAATCGCATCTCATTAGTTACTCTCAGTTCCTGTATCACCTTGGTAGCTTTTCTCTGCTCCCATTTGTGTTTAAATTGTTTTTGTTTTCTTTTTTTAATATAAAAGAACTCTAATATTCTCCAGGTATTCATACGTATGCCTTGTATAGTTGTACTAAAGCTTTCTTTTTTCTGCTGAACATGCTTGGATTGATGCGTCATAGAAGTACAGCAATGTAGGACTGGAAAAGGACCGCCTGGGACCACACCAGCCCTTCAGTCCTGCTCCTCACTGTCCCTAAAAATTGAATCCCAGCAGTATCACACTGACGGTTCACAGATCTTCAGCCACTGATCCACATTCCCCCTGTCTTCCCTGCTGCCTCTGACACAGGGACCCGGCTTCTTGTGAGTCCATGCCCATGGCTTTGCACTTTGTGCTTCTGTAATTCACCCTGTTCCCGTTGCTCTAATTCACAGGGCCCTCCAGTCCTCCCTAAAGGATGCCCCTGTCCTCTTCAGCATTAGCGACCCTGTGCCACCTCGTATCACTGACGAATGTCTTAAGCTTAGACCAAGTCCTTGTACCAAGGTCAATAATGAAAGAATCGGATCGCATTGGTTTCCAAACGTGTCCCTGCAGAACGCCACTAGTAACCTCGCTCGTCCTGGCTCCCCTTGACACGCTCAGCTGCTCCCCACTCTAATTCCTGTGTGAAATCCACTCACCTCATCACACAAACGCTTGCAATTACGATTTCAGCAATACTCAAGGCCCATGAACTTATTCACAGAAAGCATAGAAAACAAGGGTTCAGTAAAATGTTCTGCAGGCTTTAAAAACCCAGATAGAAGTAATAATGAGGGCAAGACCTCCTCTTGTAATCTAGGGCAAGGCTGATGTAGGAAGCTTTATTGTTTTAATTCTTTTACATTAAAAGTCAGAAGACTACAATGAGCACTTATGAGACATAAATATAATTTTTGCTTGTTTACTGGTGCACTCTAAAATGACTGAAGCTGACCTATCTCTACTCAATATAAGCAATATTAAGAATAATAAGAATAATGCATTCTCAAATGCATTAATAACTATAGTAAATAATATGCAAATGACAAGAATAAAAAACTAGAGAAAAAGTATTGAATGGAGTAAATATCTTTAAAAAGTTTAACTTCGGTAAAAGTATTGTTCTGCTATTGTGCAGCTACTGAGTATGAGTTAAAAGGAAAGTCATGTACTTTAATAACACCTTGGAAATTGTCGTATAGCAAATATTTCTTTGAAACTTCTTCCATCCTCCTCTATTTCTCACTCTCTTTGTAAGACTTGGAAATAAATTGGTTTTGTAAACTGTGAGTGTGAGAATTTTGAAATAGCTAATCTTCACAGGATATTACAGTCATAAATTACCTTTCAAAAACTTGGGGCAGGAATCTGGTATAGGAATCAATACATTATTCAGTTATGAGGAACTACCTCCAGAAGCTGTTATTAATGGGAGCAAAGCGCATTAGTCAATGGGTTCTTCTGATATTGCATTATTAATACTCAAAATGTAAATTTTCTGAGATGAATTTGCAGCAAAAAAAGACAGTAGGATATCTGATTCGTGCCAGCCATGATATGAAAAGAAATACATTTTGCATGCAACACTATTGTATCTGCGAAAATTGCCGCCAAATTGCCACTGAAAACATCAAGTCATCCTTTTGTTCAGTTTTATATTTATTTACTAAACCACTTATGAAGGTCTACAATCAGCAGTCTTTTCTTTAATTATCTAAAAATACCATTCAGTGAAATTCTCAGATCATTTCCTATTAAAACACAAAAAGGCAGTTTTATGGTTAGAAAGCAATAGATTTATAGTTGCATGCGAAGTCTGGCAGCTCTGAATATGGGATAGAAATACGGAGCTGACTTTTGTGGGTATTCCTTCCGTTGTCCGTAAAGCTATCTCTCCCTATCTTTCCGAAACATTGCTTAGCGCTCTTTCCTGACAGGCGGGGAGGCTCCGAGCGGAGCCCCGCTGAAATACAGGGTCCGAATCAACGGAGCTCAGCCTTCCTCCTGTCAGGCGGTCCCAGGTTTCCCCCGCCAGCCTTTTTCTCTTTAAGTTCTTTATTGTTTGCACACTGCGTTGCTTCGGACAGTGCTTTGTCAAGCAAAACAAAGTCAACTGCTCCTAATATTGTCTATCCTCCTCTGCCCTTACAGACCTCTCCTCTGTTGCTGGTAAAAAATCGTGCCTTTGGTGGCTTGACGCAGAGAGGGCTTTGACTTAACACGCTTACAGCCAAGGAAACCTTCTGCCCCAGAGAAGCAGCTTTGCCTCCCCCCCTTCAGAAGCAGCTGGCATTTATTTAAGCAAGATTTTAACGTGGGTCACTACTAGGCGTAGGACTCCCCGGTGGCCTTTGCCAGCTGAGCATCGCCTCGCTGGGTCCCTGGGTGCGCTTGCAGCCGCGCCAAGAGCCGGGCCGATCCTCTCCTCCTCTCCGCTGCGGCTGTGAACCGCTGCGGCTCCAAAGCCCTCATTCTGCTCACGCCAGGTTTCACCAGAAACCAAGCGAGCAAAGTGAAAACGAGTGAACGCGAACCTTTTCACACCGTGCAGTAAAAATATGCACCATTCATTTATTTCACAAAGCGGGGAGGATCCGGTTCACAGGTGAACACCATCAAAGCTAGCAATTCAGGTGGCCAAATTCAGAGGTGTGGGGTCGAGCGCAGGGAAGGCGGTTGCGGGCAGCACTGCTGGGGATGCGCCAGGGCAGCAGGAGCCACAGGCAGGAGGAGGAGAAAAGCCACAGCAATCGGCCACCCTCCTCCTCCTCCTACCCCCCACATGGCTCCCAGATCTCCATGTGAAACACCTTGGTGGGCCCAGATCTCCATGTGAAACACCTTGGTGGGCCCAGATCTCCATGTGAAACACCCTGGTGGGTGCACATAGGAGCGATAGGGTGCTCTGATTCAGTGCCCCTGGTGAAAAGCTGTTTTCGGGTAGATGGTGCAAGCCTTAGTGTAAAGGGTCAGAGCAGCTGCTGAGCCCCAGGTGAGAAATGGGGACGGATGTGGCTCTGTGCAAATTTTAGGTGCCACGTTCCTGTGAGCAGGAGCGGAGGGAAAGCCTAGCAGACAGCAAGGGGCTACCACCAGCCCCGGGCGTTCAGATCCCCACTGCAGGCTAGGGAGGGCTGGCACGGACCCTTTTCTTGCTCTGGGCTCCTTTTTATGGAAATCCTAAACTTGACTGCATTTTTATTTTCATATTTGGGGTAAATAAAGAACAATTCAAGGATTTGGATGTATATTTGGAACGAGTCATTTTTAATCACTTCCTCCTTTATTTGATACAATTACGGCGTCTCTGCGGATTGCTGGCTTTCTCTGAACTCAGGCTAGCGGCAGCAAAGAAGAGCAGCCGTCTCTCATCTCTCACTTCCTCCGGCTGCTGAAAGGAGCTATTTGCAAGCGGGTGCTGTGGGGAACAGAGTCACTTCCTTACCATGTTTGGCCAGAGAAAGAGATTGCACTAAACCCAGAAGTGCTCATTATTTTGCAGTTCAGGAAAATATTTTAAACATCTCTTTTGCCTTCCTGCTCCTCTTTTTTTTTCTTTTTGGTAAGGGAAGATGCATATACTTCCACGTTCTATTGTTTGAAAACAAAAGGCTGAGCCGTCTCAGACCTGTCTCAACAGTTTTCTTTGACAAAGTAGGGTTCTGCAATTGAGCTGAAACTGGCTAAAATGCGGTGCAAGCTTCAGCAAATGCTCTCAGGGCACATACTGAGCAAAGTGGTGAAGGGACCAAAGCACCTCCTGTGTCCCTGCCTAAATAAGGTTGTGCTATAATGGATATAAAACCAACTAGGATATGAAAGAAATAAAGCATTGAGCATGAAAGCAGTACACACTGAGTGAAGGACTGCTTTAAAAAACTGTAGTTTCAGCACTCTTTACATGAAAATGAAATTAAAATGCAGCCTTTTTCCTCTTTCAAGTAACCTCCGCTGGGTTGTGTACTGCTAGCTGGACATCAGCTTTAAATGCTATCAAAGTTGTTACTTATGGCATTTTATTTCTGTCTCATAAAAGGTCAGTGTCTCGAGGAACGCAAATTAGTCTCGCACCTTGGGAGCAGAGTGCCTATTAGTGTCTTTCTTGGTGTAAGCAGCGCCCACGGATGCATACGAACACCACGGGGCCCGAGTCCCATCACGCACTGCTGAGTGCCCATTTGGCACGGGAAGCTGGAGCGAGCCCCTCCGCCGCGTCCGTCTTCGGGCTTCCCACTGCAAAAGGGCTCCGCGAGGGCTCAGTCAGTGCCATCGGGGCTTAAACCCCAGTACTCCAGGTATTGCTGGCACCGTGCACAAGCAGCGTAAGCCAGCGCAGGCCTCAGACTGAGTTGTAGGGATCTAAGTGAGGCTGAAGGGTGCCAAGTGGGGCGGCTAGGGCACGTCCCGCGGGCTGCTCAGGAGAGGCTGCCCCTCTTGTCACAGCTGCGTGCCCACGTGCCTCCTGTCCCCCACACACACCTCCTGCCCCACGAGAAATGCCTCCAGCAAAGCACGATGCCAGCATGACTGCATTTGCAGGAAATCATTGGGTTTGCTCTCAATGTACCTTTTCCTAGCAGAAAGACAAGCGGGCGGCGAGAATGACCCGATAGCACGTGCAGCGCCGGGTGCCCGAGACACACGGCAGTTTTATTCAGCTCCCCCGTGCCGGGTCGTGCGGTGCCTCCCTTTGCACAACCCTACCACTGCAGCAGGAAGCCTGCAGCAAGAGGAAATCCATCCCTTTCCCAAGGACAGCCCCACGTGTGTGGGGGCACTTTGTTTTTTTCCTCCCACAGGACCGAGGCTTGGGAGGGTGCGCCTGCTGCATTACTCATTTCAAAATCCTGGACTAAATAAATCTCCGTCTAGAGGACTGGTTACACTCCTGTCCTCTGCTGCAGGCTGGCGGTGGTCCCTCCCAGGCGCGGGAGCAGCGCTGGTGAGAGCAGCCCCAGGGAGTGGGATGCCCGGAGAGCCGCTCCCCCTCAGCTTCCCAGTCGGCAGGGCAGGGGCTCCATGCCTTACACTGCCCTGACACGCCACAGCGCAGGCGTTCAGAAAGATCCCCCTCTCGGGGAAAGCAGTTGATCCAGCTTCTACCGGGGGAACATTTCAAAGGCAATTATCGGGAAGAAAGAGCAATTCTTTATTAATAGTAATAATAGTAACGGCGACGGCAGCAGCAGCAACAACGGATTGCATTCATCGTTCTCTGCACTGAAAAGCTTTTAGCATCGTGTGCCTTGGCTTTTACATGAATGGCTTCTGGGAAATTAGAGCTTATTTACTTCCCTGGGATTTATCCCATTCCCTGGGATTCAACACAGGTTTAGGAGGATCATCGCTCTGTGACCGCAGCTGCTTCACGGAGCAAGGTTGGTGATTCGCCACCTCTGCAGATGCTCAGAGGCCACGTGCAGAAGTGCGAAGCCCCAGTGTCCTGCCCACGCTGTAGCTAGAGATCGAATGTGTGCCTCTGGGAAGAAGGTGTGAGTGTAAGGATTGTCCTCTGCAAGTCCCTGCAATGAGAAGGAGCAAAGGCCTTTCTCTGACTGCTGCTAATCCTATGCAAGGACAACATTTTCCAGCACACTCCTTCCTGAGAAAATGTTGAATTCTCCAAACATCTTGTCCAAGTACCAGTCTACAGAGAAGGGTTGCTCCTGTACCCACGCTAGGAGTCCCCAGTCACTTTGGAGCTGGCTCTTTCCTCCCTCTTCCAGCTGGCTGCTTTCCTGCTCTGAAACCTCCAACATTTTCACAGGATGAAAACGTGGATTCCCAGCCCCATCTCCTTGCAAACCTGTGTGGTACCCTCGTGCCAGGGAGAAGTGCACTGCCAATGGAAGGCACAGGACAGCCTGGCTGCTGCCGGTATTCACACTCTGCATCTCATCTGAGATCACATGCCACCTCACCTCTTCCACCCTGAGTCTCAGTCTGGCCTTCAGCCTCGTCCAGTGCAGCCCCTGCCTCTTAAATTCACGCCCAGTTTCCCCTCCTTTTCCTGTTTTTGCACACATTTTCTCCTCGTTTCCTGTCACACTTGAGTGCTCCCTGTGCTTGAGAGCAAAACCCTTGATAAACGTCACTGGCGGTTACTACCGTGAGCACAAGACAGCTGAGGTTAACCATCAACCTTTGTTCGTGTCCCATAAGCATCTAAAAGATGAGCAGCAGCATTTTCAGGGACAAAAGTTTAAAAGCAAAGACTTTGCAGCGCCGGTGGTGGCACCACCCGGTCCTACCATCGCCAGGGGGTGGCTCAAAGCCTCGTCCTGACCACCACACCCATGGAGGTTTTCTGGTGGAATCAAAGAGTGAGGAGATCCGGGAGCACCAGGTACAGTCATGTGTTATTTGTGTTGGCTTTTGCCTTCAGTTTATGATATCAGGTATTACTCAGTTTATTGCCTGGTGGATTGGTGGTTGCTCTGTGCGGTGGGTGGTGACTCGGTGGCAGCGCCCCTGCCCGCGACAGTGCCACGGTGGCTCCCCCACCTCCACAGCCTGAGCCTACACCCATGGGCTTGGGAACCAAAACAACATGGGGGGACCGTGGGAAGGAAAGCCTTGCTGGGTGGAAGCTGTGACATCCACTGCTCACCTACTCTGTAGCCTCCGAGTCATCTTGAAAGTGACGCCGGTGGACCCCACCATGCTTGCACAGCCGTTTGCCCAGCCAGACGTCACCACCGTCGCGGAGTGGCCACGGGCCAAAGCCACCTTCCTACCGCCTCGCAACAAACAGGGTGAAACAGAGGTGCTTCCAGAGAAGCACAGCCTGATTCATGTCACTAAATACAGCCAACAGGGTGTGTTTTTTCCTTGTCTGCTTGTCTCCCATCCAGCAGAAGAGCTCTTGAACCAGTTGGCCAGAAGTGGTGGCAGGATTTAAGGTGTTGCTCACTGAGGTGCCTGATGGAACTGGCAGAAACCACTCCAGGGTCCCTTAAATTACCCGTGACTCATCCCTCTATGAAGCCATGCCCTTTTCATGTTTATCTTTTTTATCATTTTTTATACTGTCTGGTTCTTGTGTTTTATTAGATTTCCAGGTCAAAGGTTTTGAACTTGTTTGTCATTGTCTTGTTGCGCAATAAAATTATGTGTGCCAGCTTGACGGCACATAATTTGATTTCCAGTGAGGTTTTCAATATTCCCTGCATCACATGTAGTTCTCCAGGTGTCTGAACACTTATTGAGTCGGTACAGATTTCCTGTATTTATAACAAACAGGTTATATGCATTGTCCTCTAAGCACTTCCAAAGATCCCTCTTCATGGCCTCTGTCTGACTCCACCATTTCATGGCTTTCCCTTATGTGAACCCTTAAACCTAGCCCTTAAATATTAGCCTGGCTGAGCTAGTATTTTTTGTTTATGTTTTATACTGCATAACTGTGGAAAATAAGGCTGGAAGGAGCTTCGAGAGGTCATGAGGTAGACAGAGTCAACTCCAGTCAAATATCTCTTAAATTAAGAACAAATGATAATTGACTTCACAAGCTCACAGCATCTCGGGGCAAGGATCTCTGCAGAAGGAATATAGGTCAAGGATGCTGGCTGATATGGGTACAGGCTTGGGGTTGCAGCCTCAGGCAGGAGAGGGTGCCATTAGCTCCTCGGGTATGTGAGGTCTTTGGTGGATCTTGTCTGTTCCGAACACCAGAGTCAGAAGGGTGTCCCTGGTACTGGCAGTGACTCGATGGCAGCCATGGGATAGCACAGATAACAAGTGATACTAATGCACCGGGTAAGAACCTTGAAATGCAAGTAACACATTTGTTCGCCTTAATACTTTCACAAGCTTTTAGATGTGGAAAGTGGAAAAACTGCCTGTTTGTCTTTGAGGCTGGTGCACCCGTAGCCCATGCAGAAGGCTAGCACTGAAGTCGTTAGGTGACTGGGTATTGCCTGCCTGGTGTAAATAACACCAGAGGAGTCACCACATTGCCAAAATTCATCTCACTCCTTGGAGAAAAGGAATGACTGCAAACCATAGCCAAGCAATGCATTACAAGAAGCACTGCAGCACTGGTCTGGTATGATAGAACTAGTCTAGTAACATACCTGGTGAAAGAGCAGGGAAATAGTTCATGCCGTGATGATCATATGATATAAATTGTATATGGCTTCTGCTGCTCGGTGCTCATGCTATCCCCTAGTGTGCAGCTGCTAGTTTCCTGCCTTCATGCCATGAGCTAAATTATCACGGAATCACAGAATAATTTAGTTTGCAAAAGAGCTCTGTAAGTCATCTGCTCCAATAGCCCACTCAAAAGCAGGGCCAAGCCTGCAGTCAGATCAGGATGCTCGGGGCCCTTGGAGCTTTGCAGATCTCCAGTGATGGACATCCCCCAACCTCTGTTTCCAGTATTTGACTATCCTAATTGATTGTCATGAGCTTTTTTCTAATATCTATCCAGTTGCAACTTGTAGGTGGAAAGAGAGGCTCCATCTTCTCTATAACATCCCATTAAGGCTGGGTTTGCTTCAGGCTGAGCAAACCCAGCTGCTCTCTCAGCCTTTCCTCTTATATCATGTGCTCTAGTCCCTAGCTGTTCTCCACTGGACTTGCTCCAGTATGTCGATGACCTTATTGTACTTAGGAGTCCCCCAAAACATTTTCCCAGCTGCAGTTTCCAACCTTCCATTGTTTTCAAACTTGCAAGAAGATCAAGAATGGTTAATCTATTTATTTAAAGGAAATAAAAGAAAAAGTCGTGTAAGGGCACAATCCCTGGGCTGTCTCTGCATTTAGCATTAGACAGATGGCTCAGATTCCACCTGTGTCTCTGGAGGCAGATGCAGCCCAGATCTAAATGGGGAGCTGCTCAGCTGCGGCCATGTCAAATGCTGAGCATATGTCACAACTGCTGGTGTCATGGGGAAGAGGAGAAAATAGAGCTTTATAATCCTGCCCAAGCGTCCTGGAAATCAGCACCAGAGCCTCTTGTAGTGTTTCCTATTTGCTGCATATCTTAAAAGGACAGGGAAGTTTTCTGCAGTCATCTGTCAGGTAAATAAATTCCAGCAAAGGATAAAAGTCACCACAATGCGTAGCATCTCCTAATGGCTTGTTCTAGAGTGAAATCACCTTCATGAAAGACCGCAGAAGCAGAGAAGTGGCACTGGCCACTTGTAAGACAGCAAAGTTCACGGGGCGGTAAGGACGTAAGCAGTAGCCCACACGCAGGGGAGTACGGCAGGATGGGAGACATGGCAGCAGCTGTATACCTGCCTAGAATAATGGAAAACCTTAGACTGGTCCCTGCCTTTCAGAGGGAAATGTTTCTCTCTGTTGGCTGTATGGGGAGCCTCAGCACTACTCTGATGCACTGCTCTGCCTAAGAATTAGACCCCTGACCTCAGCTAAATTAAGTGCTGGGATCTCGCCCTTAGCCCTTCCAATAGTGTCTCTCAGGATGCGTCCCGGGGTCCCATTTCTAATAACGCTACGCAGCCAACAGATATTCATACAATCGATACACAACAATAATGTACAATCACCATCACATTAATATTGATGAGCTTCATACCAGCTTACTCCTTGAATAACACACCAAGAAAAGTAAATGTTTGCAAAGTATACAACTGTGGGCAGCAACGTCTATGAAATATACCCAGGTGTCTGGACAAAAGCACTGAAAAAATGTGCATTTGGAGTGTCCCGCTGACTTCTCATGTCATTACCTTTGACAGAGAAGCTTTGTGGTGCTCATTGAAATTCAGGGTCCCTCAGTGTATCTCAGGTTGGGCGCTCAAACACAGTCATGCTCTGTCTTACTAGACAATCAGAAAATTTTAGGTTGAGCTGCGAAAACATCTAAAAATAAAAAGTAATGGGTCTAAACACACTGCTACATACTGCTGCCACAAGTAATTGCCAGCGGTTGTACCACAGACATGGTCGTTATATCAGTGATGTCCTGGTGGTGGTCCAAAAATAATTGTACCATTGCTAGGCATGACTCAAGAAAAAAGAATTACTTTTGTAGCTAGAGAGAACCAAAGGGCACCGCATCCATCTGCTTGCCTTATGGCAGGCTCAGCTTGCTATTTACTGTGAGTGGCGTAGTTTTGAATTCTACCTTCTGTAACTCGCACCCCTCCTTTTGCCCCTTGGCAGGGAGCTGACAGCTCTGAGTCAGCCGAGTCCTGTGGCCCCCGCTCGAGCAGCCATACATTGCGTGTCAGCAAGTCTCGCTGAGTACGCCAGAGTAGGAGTCGAGGAGAATCCACTTCTCAGAGGGTGCAAATGACATGCTTAGCAGGCCAGAGAAGGTGCAAAGCACGCCCAACTGCGCTGCTCTGGAGTCAGCTGAACTCCCTCCTGAAGGCTGCTGCCTCTCCTTCCCTGCGGTGCGGTGCCCCGCGTCGCGGGAAGGGAGGAGAATGGCAACACCGGGAAGGAACAGGCAAAAGGCAAGGGAACAAATAGCTGCTGAAACTGGAATTAGTGTCTTGGTGGGAGGTTCAGAATAAATCTGTCGTACTTAGCCTCTCTTTCAGCTATTTCAGAGGAGGACGTTAGATCTAACGATGAACCCAGCAGGTAGCATATAGGAACGATATGGGCCGAAGCGGCAGCAACTCTTTCTTCTCTGTCACTTATTATAAGTATATTTAACATAAGTATACTCATTATTTATCAAAGACTAGAGTCTCCAGATTTTTCAATATTACAATAGCCAAAATGACAGAGCACTTGCTGACTGTTTAGCACCTTCAGAGAACAAAACAAGGAGGAAAGTGGAAACTGCTATTCAACTAATGTGGAAAGCTGTAGTAGCACTGGGGGCACATTGGCTTCACCGGGTTTCCAGCCCCAGTTACTGCTGGAGGGCCCCAGTCCTTCTCCCCCTGCTTCCCTCGCGCACCTCTCTGCTGAGCTGGCACAAGTCTTCATGCAACTGCCTGGAGCGCTGGAGCAGGGAAACGCTCCTGCCAGAGAAGAAAATGGGTTTGAATGGCAGTTTTTCATCTCAGTTGGGGTCCCTATGTGCCCATACCAACAGCTCTGCCAGCTCAGTGGAGGAAACGGCACTAGCGTGGACGTAATTCAGCAGGGCTTGGGAGTAAGAGGGAGGAGAAGGCAGGACTACTTAAACTTACCTTATCGCTAAACATGTAAGTGTGGCCAAAAACGGGTGAAACCTGCTTGCCAGGCTGCTCCAGGGGACCAGAGCTGTGGCTGGTCTTCCTCTGGCATCGCACCAGCGCCTGCCGGCGCGCGCTCTCCTGCCTGCTCCGGTCCCTGTATCGGCGTGCTCCTTCCGTGCTGCTGCTCTGCCGGGGATACCTGCCGCTGGGGGAGACTTTTGAAAGAAGACAGGGACTTTTAAATCCCTTTCCCTTTGCACACCTCTAAACTTTTCCAGCAGAGCCACAGAACCCCACACAGCAGATTTCAATGCTTGGTTTTCTAAAGTACCTTTTTAGCCAGGATTCCAGGTGGAAAATTGTGGGTCTGAGAGGCCAAGCACAAAAATATGTTCTTGATAAGGGGAGCTCTGTCAATTTGAAGGTCCTGGGCTGCATTTCCTCTTTTGCTTCATTAAATTTGTGCACAGACAAATAGTTCCCAGTATGCTAACTCAAAGTATTATGAAAGCCCGATGGCTAATGATTCATAAAAATGTGTGATAAGGCTGTCTGTGCCTTATCAAACCAAGGGCAAAATATCCAACACAACTACCCAATCAAACAGCATCCATTTCTAACTACTTTGGAGATACCGATCTGTAGGTTCAGATAATGAGAACAAAACCGATAGGGAAGTTTCAGGTAAAAACCCAGCCAAAATGGGACTACAGGAGCTAGTTTTTGTCAGAAGTAATACTGGGAGGTTTGCTAACCGTGAACAAAGGGACAAAGAGGAAGGGATCTGAGAATGCCCTGTAATATAGAAATGAGCTGTGCCTGATATGAACAGACAAAAATTGACCTAGGTACACACCAAATTAAACCTACATTGAATTACCTACTGGAAGAGGTGAGGTGGTGCTTATTCCCCAAGCCACCACAATACCTACAGATCCCACTGCATCCAGAACAGCGTGGTGGACTCCACAGGGTCGGCTTTTTCAAATTTGTCCTGAGCCCAATATTTAAATGCCCAGTTCTGTAAGGATGACTTTACAGAACAACTAGAACTCCTACTGAAAGCCAGGGTTTCAATGCATACATGTGTCCGAATTAACTGGATACTTTTGCAGATCTGTCCCTACTTGTGCAAGTCAAATTATTTCTGAGAGCCTACATAAACGCAACGTAAAAGATAGTCCAGGCACTCAGGGCAGTTTATAGCCTAAACAAGAGAAGTAGCAGTGTAATTCAAATTTTTCCCTTTTTTTTTTTTAAAAAAAAAAAAAAAGGAAATACTACTTGTTGATATTGTTAACACTGTGAGCACACTTTTTAATTACGAGTTATGCACTACAGTCCCCTCCCTCAGTTGTTTTGCATGGATGCTCTGAGATCCTTCGCTCTCATGGGCGTGCAAGGGTCTGTCCTTACAGAATAACACAAAGGAGCGGAGTGTGAAACACTGTAAATCAGGAAATATATGGGAATAAACTCAAGAAGAAGGAGGAAAACTGTATTCATAAAGGCAGTAGGGCTAGGCAAATGCCAAACAGGGTATATAAGGGTATATATTGCCCTATACATGCTTCACGTAACTATGAAGGTCTATACTTAGAACTTTTAAATGTAATACCCTGTGGGGCTTACATACATGTGCTACTAAATGAAGCATTCACCCAGCATATGGACCTATATGAAATACTCCTACTAAAATAATTGCACAGGATCTAGAAAAAACAGGATAAGAGCATCAGTTAAGTCTTTTTACATGGGAGATCAGCCATGC
Source organism: Phoenicopterus ruber ruber (assembly GCA_009819775.1). Taxonomy (NCBI): domain Eukaryota; kingdom Metazoa; phylum Chordata; class Aves; order Phoenicopteriformes; family Phoenicopteridae; genus Phoenicopterus; species Phoenicopterus ruber. The sequence goes on from CM020215.1 coordinate 137,673,281, forward strand.
ACACATTTTAATGTTCTTTTAAGTTACTGGGGGAAAATCAAGACAGCAAGAAGTTAATAACAGTAACAACCCTTGATAGCTGGTTCATTTCATGGGGGATTTATGAGATACATATTTTATAATATTGTTACTAAGATTGCTTTGCTTAAAGTGGACTAAGGTTTTATGCTTTCATCCTGAAGTCAAACGTTGTAATCAATCAAATAACCCCCATAAATATCAGTTTTCATAAGAGAAAACAACAAGGCATTGCCCTGTCCCAAATTTTATCTTCTAAATGATGGAAATTCTAGCTAATATTGATACCTGTTGAAATTATATCAAGAATATAAATCAAAGGAGCATACTGCATAGCAAAGGTGTACATTTGTATGGCACAAGCTCCACTGCTGCTCTAAAATGACTGAATGTTTACCATTAAGGTAAACTAACCACAAGACCCAGTAGAGGATAGGTGATAAAAGAGAGGTGACATTAGAGGCTCGTAAGCTATCACGGGGAAAAGGCAGTTATTCATTTCCAGTCCTATTATTTTGCTGCTGAGATACGACTTCCTACTGTGAAACAAAATCACTGGTCACAACTGAGAAAAGCATTAAAAAGATGAGAATAATAAAACCACTGCCTATTCGAAACTTCATTTAATCCTCATATATTCGTGCCTGCTTTCCGAAGGTGGTAAAGTATGTATATTCTTGTCAATTAAACTACTGACTGAGTTAAAAGTGTGGGTTTTTTCAAAAATCATCGCTGCCTTAAGGGATAATGCAGGTATGACTGAATGTCTGAAAAGCAGAGAAGGAACACAGTAGGACCTAGAGGAAATAAAAGGTGACACCTTATGTGTCTAAGGGTTGAGTTCGTAACTTCTGCCTAGGTCCAGACAAACCTTGAGCTAGAACTGAAACATTTCTCTAAGCAGCGATAGCGCAGCCTCAGGCTGCCGCCTTATTTCGGTGAGCGTGTTGCGGGTTGCTGCGGGATGAGGCAAGGAAGGGCTGCTCTTCAGCGGGGACCAGCCTCCTCACCCGGGAGAGACGGGGATGGCGATGAGGAGAGGCGATGGCGATTACTCCCGCAGAACAAACATCCTTTTCCTTCTGCTTGTAAAAAGGGCTATCCGTGTCGGCACTTTTCTTTTCCTAACCAAGCCTGGTAATATCAGACAGTAAATGATGTGTCAAGACTCAGGGTGGATATAAATTTCCACAGTTCCTCCAAGCTCCGTTCATGGATCCGTCCGCCTCCTGCTAGTCCAGCTGAGTATTTGAAACGTAACCCGCAAAACAAGGAGTGCAATAACAGGTTCTTGTTATAAGGGTGTCTGCACCATCTATTTTAGGCTGGTTTGGTGATCTAACTTCTGTGCAATTTGAAAGACCAAAATTAGCAGACAAATTCCCTTTTAAAGTCAATAGAGATGTCTGCCATAGCTAGCTGAACATCTCCTTGCTTGTTGAGATAAAATTGAAGCATGGTTTAACATAAAAAATATTTGTCAGCTTGGTCAAATACATAGTAATTCTTAAAATATAACCAAGAATGGTATATGCAAATTAACAGCCAGTTTTCATCTTCCACGTATATCATTTGCCTTAAGCAGCACAGTATACACTCTAATAAATCAGATACTGCAAAATTACACTGGAGATATTTCTTCATCTATCGAGTATCGTAATGTTGAGTGTTCATAAGGGCTCAAGTATGTTTGTCTACCTCACTGGAAATACTGTTTTGCATATGAGGAAGGAACATCTGCCTGTGATATGCCCCTTCTATGTAAGCAACAAACTGTGGATAAATTGTGCTGAATTTGTAATAATGGCCTTGTTACTGTCAAAAGGAAGAACAGTGACTGAAGGCAGTGGACAGTTCATTACTAGATTAAAAATCTGTATTCTGCATCTATTGAAGAAGCAATATATAACATGAAGGCATATCACAAAGCATAATTTCTCAGACTTCATTAAATCTGTTGAAAGAATTCAGTGTATATGGCTGAAATTCAGCATAGTGTTATAAATAATTCACATTTGCAAAGACCAAAGCATAGGCCTCGATCACATAATAAATTGATTTATCTGAGCAGAGAAGAACTGGGTATTTAATCCTGCTAAATCTTTGTTCATCGATGTGGCGTTTACTCATGTGATTAGTCCCACCGGTTCCTGGCACCTTTACCCAGCCCGGAGCGTGCCCATCCCATAAATAGCCCTTCACACAGGAGCGGACAAGGGTGTAAACTGCTAGTGATTTCTTCATAATCATAATCTTTTATTAGTTTGTTCTCTCTAGCGGCCCATTTTCTTTTAACACCAATAACATTTTAGAAAGATACCACGCCTGAAGACACGTGTGATTAAGATGCCCGTAATGCAGCGCCGATGTAAGCTGTATTACTTCTGTACAAAAATGAATAAAAGGGAATTTTAAAACAGATATTAAGTACTGCGTGGTACTCCATGTTTCCTATCTGTCTTTTAATGCTGCATGCATCTTTGGATCCAGCTCTGTGTGAAGGACGATGGGCGAGATGCTCTGTCCCAGGAGAAGCAGTGCTCCAGGTAGTGCCCTCCCCGCTGTCCCTGCGCCAGCAGCAAGTGACAAACATGCCCGGCTACTCCAGATCCCTTGCCAGGGCTGGGCACGAGGGGATGGTCCTTTCCCCCTGCCCTCCTCTGTGGGGCTGCGCAGAAGAAAGTTGCCAAAGGCAAGACTCTAGCCGGGGCTTGCTGCTTCCCTGGATGTATCCGGCTGGGTCGCCCTTCCCATCACCCGCGGCTCTGTTTCGTTGCCTCTACTGGGGTGGACTCCCAAGAAGAAATAGCAGTGGTCAGGGCAGAAAAACCTCAACCAAATAGTACAAGCTTTATTCTCTCAGCATTAGAAGCAGACTACATTTGGAAATTGCATCTTGTGTGTGTGTGTGTGTGTGTGACAAACAAAGGGGTCTCACATTCATTCAGGCCAGTTCTGCATCGGGTCAAACCCCGACCAACAGCAAAGCTGCCGGCTGTCCCTGCTGACTCTAACGAGAAGCGGCAACGATTCACTGGACTCCACATGGAGATTTCATACGTTTGCCTTAGCATATATGCCAGTCCCGCTACATGCAGTCTGTTAGCTTATGGCACTGCTGACAAGAAGGATGTACAGCACCTCCACATCCCTGCTGTGCAAGATCAGCATACAGTACTGATATAAAATGTAATTGATTTCACTGGCACAGCCTGACCTGCAGCTCACAGGCAACGTACTAAAATAATTTAAAGGGATCAATAATCTGCTATTAGATTGCAACTATTAATATGTGATATTGCTCTTTCAACCCCCCCGGTGAACAATTTGCAATGGCTTCCTTTCTTTCTCAATAACTTCAGCCTCCTTCTTTCTTTCTCCTTCCATATATATCCCTCATATATACTTGTCTGAGCACTCCTAGAGGATGACACGTAGGAAAAAAAGATATACCAAGACATAATTACACTGGCATAGCTAACAGAAAAGGCCTAGATGTTTCAAATGTCAGTAGATCTGAAGATGTGTGGGCAGATTTACAACACTAGTATGTTGCCACTGGTAACTGACTGCATTTTTAACCTTCCCACTGCTGGCTAGCAGCGTGAAAGAGGATTAAGTCCAGGGACTTAGCACTAGAAATAAACAAGCTCGCTAAAAAAACCTAAAACTTATTGTTGTGAAGCTGAGACGAACAAGGGGAAGGACTGCAGAAAGGTTAGATAAGAACTCTTTCCTCCTGATGGGCAGCCTCCACAGCACCTAACCCTTCCAGTTTGCTGACATGCCCCGCTTCCTCTGCTGGGTCAGCTCCGAGGGACCCGCTTGGGCCAGTCCACAAAGGGCGAAAGGAAAGAGTGAAGCTTTCACTGGGTGTATTTTAAAGGTGCAGACGTCTCAGGCAGAAGATAGTTGATGGAGTCCCACTGTCAAAAAGTTGGCAGCAGCCTCCGGTTGAGAGTGAGCGATTTGGAGACACCAAGCAATCTGGCAGACTATTAGACTGTATAATGGAGTCAGACATATAATCTGAAGCAGGGAGTAGTTGCTGGCAGAGCTGGTACACCCACAGTTTGGGTATGACGAACGAGGACTGAGGAGAAGACCAAGCTCCCTGGGCACGTAACAGTGGTATTATTAGGGTGCCTATCCAGAGGCAGGGGAACAAATTTAGGGAAAGAAACAGGATTCGGTGAAAAATAAGAATATGTGAAAGGAGATAGGGAGAAGAGAAAACCTTGAGATATGCAATTGCACTTCATATGTCATGCAAAGAGAGGGGATACTCCCATTCCTTCTGAGAAATGCTCGTTGCGACAGTCCTGCCTAAGAGGCCCCGTACAAGCTATTATCGTAAACTGGGGGGAGTTGCAAGGGACTAAAACCACGTTATTACCTTTAATAAAGCACTCAAATAAAAAATGGCCTGATGTGCAAGTACCCTAAACATCTAGAAAACTCACTGAAATGAAGGCACCCACACCTGCTCAGCACCTTGGCATTTCATAGGGCCTTTAACTTCAGCAAGGAGGGAAACTCCACGGGAAGCTGTGAGCATCCAACTGCTCTGTTAGCATTATCCCTAAATATGCATTTAGGAGCCTTCCAGGCTACCACATTGAAAATTGTGTGAAACCATTCTTGGTCTCGGAATACTAACTCCTGTTTTTTGATCTCGGAGAGCACAAACCGTAGATAGATAGCCACAGCGTGGCCTTTGCTGAAAACAAGCTCTGTGCCTATCAGCTCACAAAATCCAGCTGAAAAGGATATAGAAGGAAAGGTGCTCGTGCTGCAACACGTGATTAAACAGCTCTGTTCCATTTAAAGGCCTTTTGGAGAATGCCAGACTGTTCCTAGTTTTAACCTTTAAAATGCAGCAAGGACTTTGAGAGCTACTTTGGCATTTCTCAGTGTAACCCACACCTCCCACGTACAGCAGAGACGACTTTAACAAGCAAAGCATGAGGGAAGGAGCCATATATGGGTATGTACAGCCTGTGGACCTCTGTAAAAGGTGGCATCTCTCCCGCAAAGGTTTTTCACCTGTGTTCTTCTTGGCATCACGCTAACTCCTCATGCTGAGAAGTGGTGTCATCTATAATAGCCGCACTCATTTTCAGAGCTTCCCCTTCCCCCCTCCACTTAATGCTGGCAACCCAACTACCAAAAGCAAAGCAGGCAGCAGATTTTTGTGTGTCTCCCAGAGTGGTAATTAAGGTTGCTGAAAAAAAAAAAAAAAAAAAAGAAAAGAAACAGAAACATGAAGTTCTTCCTGGGAGCGATGTTCTCTGCATGATCCAAGCAAGCATCGGCTGCTTTTGTATTCGCGAGCTATGGAGACGAGGCTGTCTGGGATCCATCTATCCTGCCCTAACATGTCAGAGAAGTGGGGTATAGCTCAGCTGCTGGGAGATTTCTTATTCCCAATTCATGCTGAAACAATACGGTGGGACTAAAATCATTGATGCCTTCATCAACTCACTTCATTTCTTATAATGCTTTGTTTGCCACTGCTAAGGAATAGTAATGCTTGTATAAAGCTCATCATGTGTTGCTTTCTCATGGAAGTCTTTTTAATACGCCCTCTGTGATAACTTTTCATGGGACCTTCCAGCCTTTGACTTCATCTAAGGACAAGATTTTTTGAAGACCTAGGCATCAGGCTCCCTATCAAGAAAAACCTTCATACACCATATAGTAGCCTTAATCTAGTAATTAGGTTCTTTAAGTAACAGATTTACATATGAGCTGGTTTGCCCCATTCCTACGATGCAAAGCAGCCCTAAAGCCATCACTGAGCCTGGATTGGTAAGGTTATGGCTGGTCTGTATTCCTGCATAGTACTGGTAGGGCTCAAGCATTTTACGGTACTTCTCTGTATGGCTGAAACTTCGTAACTGAGGTGACAGGAAAGTGGAATAGAAATGTTAAAATAAAAAAGGGTCAGCTGCCCAAGGGAGTGTCCTGGGGCCGCCCCCGGGAGCCCATCCTGTGAAATTGCCAGCAGTGCGCACCGCTGGATGGCACTGTGGGTGACCTGCCCATGCAGCCCCTCTTCACGAGAACCCAAAATGGTGTGAATAAACCCGCTGTGAGCCTGGAGGGTGCTCAGCATGCTGAAGATGGTTTCTGCTCTGGGAACGTAGACACTCAGGACCACGTCCACTTTTCTGTCTGGGAACGTCACTCTGAAATGCCTGCCTTTTCCTTGCCATTGGTGGCTCTCGTGCAATGCAAAGAATGGACTTTTCTCAGGCAATTCTCTCTTGGTATTCCTGTCTGGGCTTTCTTTTCTTCAGTGGAGGATCAACGGCCTATGCCAACCCTAGAAACCAAGGCTAAATTTTAGTAATAAACCAAATGGTGAGGATACGCCGAATCATCGGGGCACCGCATGCGTGCAAAGGCACAGCTGCTTATAGGAAGCCTGGCAGCGTCAGTCATCTGCGAGAAGGGAAAGCAGGCAGTCGCATTTTCAAGGCAGACTGCAGCCCGCTGCAGCCTTGGGACTGCTTCATGTGTGACCCAGCCGTACTTGCTGCGGGCAGTCCCCGTTCAGACTTCTGATTTTACCAAATTCGTGCCTGCGAGTCAGCTCTGCTCCTGCAGGAACAGTTTCTTCACTATGCACGTCTTCATATCCCTAGTTTTGTGACAGGCACCAAGGTGCTCCTGTAATATCTTGAAAAAATAACAGTGATAAATTCCAAACAGGTATTCCTTTGCCCAACCTTACTGGACAGCAGGGTCTAAACTAGCATCTTATTTTTATTGTCTGAGTTTGATATAGCCATATCCTTTGTAAGTGATGAAGTCACACACATGACATCCTGGAAATGACTTAGAGAAGGTTTCTTTCTGTTTTTCCACTTGGTTCACACCTTGGTTTTGATAATTATGACTGTATAGTCTCGGAGAGGACCATAAAAGCCTCTAAAGCTGACCTAAAATTAGTTTCCATCCATAGTGTTGTCCAATACCAAATTAGAACCCTTCTGAGTGGCAAGCAAGTGTTATGAGCCCCTTGCCAAAAAGCTGAAATTTCCATCCTTCGGGAAATATCATACCACATCAGACCTTGTCACGTATTAATACTGACTGCTATTCCCACTGCACAGTGGGTCAGTGTCAATCCTGAGAGGCAATGCCCAGTTTAGGGGGAAGGATGAAGAATATCCCTCTGTTGGCTCAATTTTCTTACACGGGCCAGATGATACAGAGCAGGTGAGGTGAACTGAGATGCATGAAAAATTAATCCAGCAAGCGATTTTTCAGATTATTATGGAGCTCCAAAATTCTCTACATTACCTTGCATCAAAATCTAGCTGCACAGAGGGCCTTAAAGATAAATTCCAAAGCTGCAAGTGACGGTTTGAAAAAATATTTCTCCATTTGAAAACATTTTAAAATGCTATACCTGAGTAACATAAACCATATCATATACTATAGTTATATGTCAGATGGAAAGGAAGCACCATTATAGGAAATACAACATAAATATCTATGAAAATTTGTAAAATACGTTAGGTGATATTTGAACCATTTGAGAGCCTGAATTTCATCCTTTTGGTCTAGAGAGAAGTAGATTTCAGCTAGTTCATCTGTCTTATTTTAGAGACCTGAATGTTGCTGCTGTAGCTTTGAGTGGCTAGAAGATGCTAGGGAAAACTAAATTATTCATGGCAAATATTATAGAACATGCAAATGCATTCCTTTTCTTGGCTTGGGTTTTTTTTTTTTCCATTTTCAAACACATCTCTAGTCAATTTGTAAGTGTACTCAATATTCATCCATATTATGCAAACGAAGGGCACTGCTAATGTCTGTTCATGGAATATGCACTGTCTACAAAGTCACATGAGATTGTTTCCAGGCCCAAATTTCAAGCCCTGGACCACACGCCAAAGATAAAATGATTAGAATGACAATAGTGGGAAAAAGTTTCTTCGTCACCAAGAAGTGAACGATGAATTTTTTTCACAATAATGTTTTGATTGGACATGTTGTGAATATTTGGGGACTATTCAAATGCTAAAATATATTTAAATTAGAGTAAATCCACCAATTCATTTGCAAAATATTGGTGAAAGAAAAATCTATGTTAGGTAAACAATAAATCCAGAGCCATCAGAAAACCTGAGGCCATTCTGAATTTATAAATTAAAAAAAAAAAAAGAGATTTACTCTTTACAGTCTCGCTCTGCCATTCTTTGCATATCATGGCCTGAAACTAATGCTATAGATTTGACTGTGCTTTGCCATCAGCATCCTCTTTTTGTGAGGGAGCAGTGGTTGGAGAATCTCCCAGCTGCCAATTCTCATTACATTGCATGAATCTCATCGTGCCTGACAGTTTTCATAAAGCCCAAGCTCCAGGAGACTGAAAAATCTCCTGAGAACCTCAGCTTTTGATTACAAGGAAAAAAGGAATGTTGTAGTCCTCATGATTGCGGAAACAAGAGAAAAAAATGTATCTTTGCTGTGCTCCCAATACGCTGAAGGCTCATTAACCCAGAGGCAAAATTAAACATCTCTCAGAACCTACTATGTTTGATTTTTTTTTTTTTTTTCCTAAGCAGGAGGGAGAAGAACTCAGAGAGGGGTCTGACATTTTTAAAACCTGGTAAAAGCAATGCTGGAATTCAGGTTATTAACTTCAGCTGAAAAGAGAGAGAGAAACGGGCTCTTTCCTGTCATAAGTCGCAGAATTTTGAAATAGGTGCATGGTAAAGAGCAGAGCTTTTCAAAAAAATCATCATATCACAGGGACAATAGCAAATTAATCTGTCAGACAGTGTACAAATAATGGATAAACGTTGTCTGGAATTGCCTTTCTCCAAATTAACAAAATAGCCCATTTTATTTACAACTGGGTTGCCTTGCCTGTTGAGTTGAAGCGGCGCAAAGCTGGTGCATCAGATGATCTCACGGAAGGCAGCTCTGCCAAGACTGCCATAGGTTGCTTTGCATAGTCATCCTACTGTATATCAACGAATAAGCGTGAGCTGCATTTTTTATTTCTTCACACCCCTTTTAATATCAGCCCCATGGAATTATGGCACCGAACGCTGTGTTATGTGCTCATTGTGTTTTATACGATCCTTGGATTAGCGCACGGTTCCTTATCAATAAAACTGTGTTGTGCAGCAGCTGTATGTGGCAGCCATATATGATTACAATACACAATAGGAGCTGCTCATTTCTACACTGTTTCTAGGGAAGTAAAGGGTTACTAGGGGAAGTGGTGTTTTATCACACATTCAGCATTGCACAAAAATAGCCTAGAAGACCAAAATGCTTGCATTAAAGTCTCCACGTTTCTGTAATTAATACCACAATGATCTATTTTGGATATCGTTAGCATATGCTTTCTGTCCAATATATGCATAGTTAATGATATCTGGGGAGGTGCATGAAAGAGAGAGAAAATCTTTTCTTAAATACTGAGACAGGAAGAATTTGGTTCAGCACTTGAGGCAGAGCTACTCACCGCGCAGCCTGGACAGAGCTGCCTCTCTGCTGTGGGCGGGGAGGCAGCACACCAGCCGCCGTAAAGCCTTCGTCTCGTAGGGCTGGGATAATGTGACTGCACAGCATGCGAGATCAAAAACCATATGTGCCTTTCTGTTTCTGATGACCCTTTTTCATAACCAGGTTTTGGGCTGGTTTTTTTTTTTTCCCTAGTCAATTTGTTGCTGATGAAAGTTTCTTAGTCCGACAGCCGATGAGACTGGTCTCCTTTATTAGCCACAGCCGACAATCAGCGCAGACACAGCCCTGCGTATTACAATCGATCCATCCGAGCCGTCATGTTTCATGCCATCAACTGCATTGCTGTAAAGCAGGTGTCAGATGTGACCACCTCAATATTGCCTGTGCAAAACATGGCGAAGATCTGCCACGATTTTCTCTGAACACATGCAGAGAGCCGAACAAGGAGCAAAGCAAGGGATGATAGGCTCCAGCAATTCCTGAATTTGACCTGGAAGGTTTTGCAGTTGATTTTATATTTTTTTCAGTCCTTGATGCCAGAAACAGAACTCCTAACAGTAGTAGTAGCTTATGGCCATATCTGCTGAAAACAGATCTGAGCCTCACCACCTCTTACCATGCGCCTGAGGCCACGAGGCACGTCGCAGATGGTGGTACCCTTCGGCCAGCACCATCTTCTGATCACTTTGCACTTGCAATTCTGAAGTCAGAGGCCTCGTATCTCATTACGGTTTTGCTGAACTGCATTGGCTTACAGCACGTACTTTCATTGACTTACACTGAGCTATGTATATCTCATGCTTTGCCTCTCAGAAATACATTGCTTCGGTTTTCTTCCCATAGATGAATCCACAGTAAGCGAGCGCTGCTTCTCTTATTTGTGCACGTACAGTTCAGACTGTACACTTTTGAATTTAGTCATGTTACATCCTGTGTTACCTGATTAAGATCAGTAGCTGGGAGTTGATTGTTTAATTGACTTTTCAGAAACTCAGCTAAAAGTTTCCTATGCCTTTCTCATTATATATGGGGGAAAAAAATGAAAGCTCAAAACATTTACAAGCGCAAGAAATGGCTCACTTCATTCTTTAACTCATTAGCTTAAATTACTGTGAGGTCCTATGCCACCAGGACCACCCAAATCTTCCCACGGACTGCACCCAAACATTTCAGGCCTGAACCCTAGATTCTTATCAAACACTCGGTTCTGCAAGTTTTCCACTGCTGGGCGGCTGGGGACTGCACCCACAAACACGGCACCCCGGGGCTCCCTCCTTCTCCAGCAGCACGGACATCCACCAAACCTCCAAGCAGAGGAGCCCCACTGCCCTCAGTGGTGTAAACTCACGGACAAAGTTTGTTGCGGCAGTCAGATGCTGCAAAGGAGAGGCAGTCGGATGAAACCCGGAATCTACATGACTCTCCCCCTCCCCCCCCCCAAGTCAGCAGCCTCAGCAAAACCCAGGCTTCCCCAGAGGCACTAATTTTGCTCTATAGGAACTGGCTGAAATCAACACAGGCTCAACCCCTGAAGGTACCAGTGAGGCACTGAAGAGCCATGGTCACCACCCTCCTACAGGCTATCTGACAGCATTTTTTTTCCAGAACGTTAATTACCCACTTCACTTTGAAGTACGTATGAAATCCGTGACTACTGCAGCCAACTCCTGCTGACCTCCCTGGATCACAGATGTTACCTGCCATCGTTTGAGGAAAAACAACCAAAAAGCGTCCCAGGCCTCAATGAACTGCCATAAACCAGCAATGTGGAGTGTTGCTATTTGCATACAGGATTTATTGTCATCATCTTCATTTTATAAGTTACCATTAGGTTTTTGCCCCCAAATGCTTAGTTTTGAACTAGTAAAGAAACTGGAGCTCTTTATTCTTCGAGACCAATTCTTAGGATCAAGTAGCCATTAAGAGATTATAAAAGTGTTCAAAACACGACTAATATTTTAGCAAAATGGTTTTTACTTGCAGGGGACACAATCCACTAAAAAAGCTTTAGGATACTGAAAAGCTTAAGAATACTAAAAAGCTTATGTTGCATCATAGACTGAAAATTAGAATTACTTCTTCCTTTAAATACTGTATCAGCAGAACAAGCCTTAATTATTAATGAATTATGGATTTATACAACCGAGGCTGAATCTCTGCAATAGTACAGAACGGTTCTTATTAAAAGAGCTACGGTATGGGTGGGGCAAAGCAAGAAACGTAGCCAAATTTTTTGCCTTTATCAATCTCTACATTAAATATTAAAGAAATATTTAAAGTGATATACTCACATGGTAACAAATTAAAAGACATGCAATTTTTTTACTGAAATCGTCTAAAACCTAGCTTCGAGGAACGCAAATTTATCGGTTGGTGAGAGCACGTATCGAAAAAAATGAGAATGGTGATTGAGGATTGAGTCATCTCCAACGGTTTTATAGTATCCCGTGTCTCAGTACCGCCTTTTATGCTTCATATCCTTTGACATAGTTCTCCAAATAGAGGACATAAATACCATCCAGGTTTTAAAACATTTTATTTGCATATTAAAAAAATTGTGCATTCCAATAATTAAAATCATTTGAACAAAAAAAAAAAATGGCACTCGATTAACTGCATTTTACAGCTCGCAGGACCTTGGTACAGCTTTGCATTTATTCGTGTGTTACTCTAGTTTACTGTAGTCCCACCCAAGTTCTTCTTTCATCAACATGCAAGCTCTTTCATGCCACCAGGACCAAAGCCAGACAGGCAGAGGGAAAGGCAGCGCCTTCATTCAGTGTCAGTAGTTCTCTCTATTCTTTTGATGTGAAAGGGGCAGTACAGTCATTTTAAACTTTATCCAACCTCTTTGCATCTTACAAAGTTAAACAGCTAAAAGAAGTAAAATAAGAAGGCAATGCTTGTGGAATGTACAGTGCATAATTTGGAAGGGCAGATTTCATTACGATTCACCCGCTTGCTTCTCCTGTTCAATTGCTAAAAAGGGGAAAAAAAACAGAAAAGGAGAGAAAAAAAAATAAAGATCGAGAACCTGCAACGCATTCACACGACAATCCCTGTAATTTGTAAAAATGTATGTATCAAAAAAAATATATATCTCAAAATAGAGATGTAAATAATTGTAAATTAAGCGCTACTACGCGGTGGGTTCAGGTTTTCGCTGTCTGGCAGAGCCGCAGCCGTGCATCCTCCCTCCGCCCCGCACCCGCCGCACCCCCGGCTCCCCGCCTGCCGCCCCTCTTTGTCTCCTCCCGCCTCCCTCCCTCCCTCCCTGCCTCCCTGCCCTTCCCCGCCGCCTGCCCGCACTCACTTTCTTTTGAAGGCAGCGGGTTTTTCTCTTGCGTCTCTGTCTTCTTCAATTTGGACTTGTCAAATTTCTCGATCTCAGCCATGTCTGGTTTGTCGGACATGTTGGCAGGTGACTCTGCGCACACAAGGGAAGAGCCCGTTACCCACGGCGAGGGCTCCCCGACCCCCCCCCCCCCCCGGCGCCCAGCCCGGGGCGGCAGCGGGGCCGCGCCCAACGCGGGGAGCCGCGCCGCCGCGGGAGCCGAAAACTCCGCGCACGCCCAAAGTAAAGACACTTAATCCCCGGAATATTTGAAAATAGCAATAATGATTTAAAAAAATGTTCATTTAATCCAGCATCAGAGGCAGCGCAGCTCGCCGCCAGCCGCCGCCGGGGGCAACTCCCGGTATTTGCGCGCTGCGGAGTACAATAGAGGGGCAGCGCCCGGCGCTGACCGCGTTTTTAACTCGTTAAGGGAAAATTAATTCAAAAATAAAGCCCTGGGACGGCAACAAAGCCGGCTTGCGGCGCGCACGCCACCGCCCTGCAGCGCCGCGGCCCCCAGACAATACCCCCCCCCCCAGACAATAGCCCCCCCACCCCCACCCCCCCGGACAATAGCCCCCGCGCCCTGCCCTGCCCTGCCCGCGGTCCCTCCCCGGCAGGGGTGTCGGGCAGGGGCTCGTGCTGCCCGCGCTGGGGGACCCGGGGGGGGGGGGGGGGGGTAGGGGGGGTGGCGGGACCCACCGGTGTCGCCGCGCGGTGATGCTCAGCCCCGCCGCTCTGCTGCCGCCGCTCCGCACGCCAGTATAAAGGGCGCTCGCTGGCGGGGCGGTTTTATCCCCGCGCCTATGCAAATGGCGGTGATGTCACCCGCTAACCATTTTGCCGCTTTCCGCCTTTTTCTCTCTCCCCCCCCCCCGCCCCTTGCTTCCTTCCCCTCCCTCCGCCGCCCAGCCCTCCTCCCCCCCCCGCGCACAACGCATACGCGCACACACAGCTACAGACACACACGCAGACACACACGGACACCCTTAAAGCCGAAAATCGCCCCGATCTCGGTTCCGGTCCCGGTCCTTGCCCCGGCCCGGGCCGGCGGGAGGCACCCCCGGGACGGTCCGGGGGGGGGGGGGGGGGCGCGGCCGCTGCCCCTGGCTCCCCGGCCCCCGCCCCGCCCTGCCCCGCCGCCGGGGCCGGTGCGGGGGCGAGAAGAGGCAGGGGCAGGGGCGGGGGGGCAGGGGCAGGGGCGGGGGGGCCGGGGCAGGAGCAGGGGCGCAGCAGCAGCCGCCGGCGGCCTTCCGCAGCGGCGGATCGCTGTGCTCGGCTTGAGCCGTGGGGTGGTTTTGCTTGAGCTCTGTGTGCCCCTCTCCCGGTTGAGCAATATCGGCTCGCTGATTATGTTACTCAAATTTCCGCATTTAGAAGGAAAAGACGAAACCCTCGTCCCTTCAGAGCTTCGGGAGCTGCCCCCGCCCCCCCCTTCCCCCGCTGCCTTTGCAACCTTGCTGCAGGGAGAGAAAAATCCCATTGCTGTCCTTGCAGCCCTGCTGCAAGGAAAGAATCAAATCCCATTGCTGTCCTTGCAGCCCTGCTGCAAAGGAAAGAGAGACACCCCCCCTCCGCCCCCCCAGGCCAGGCCAGGCCATGCTTCGGTGCCGGCCCGGCAGACAATGGCTGCGGGCGGGTGCCGCCTGGCCCTGGCTCCCGGCCCCGCTCCCCAGCAGCGGGTCGCCCCGGCGAGGCTTCTCCCGCCCGGCCCTGGCTGGGTGCGGCGGCGGAAGGAGGGCCGGGGCTGGGGCCAGGCCTGCGGCTGCCCGCCCTGCGGGGCTCCGGCCGTCCCCGACGGCTCCCTCGGGGAATTCAGGCAGCCAGCCCCACGCAGCAATCGCGCCTAAAACCCGCAGGATCTGGCTGGGCGGGCAATTGCTGGTGGGTAGGGGGCGGAAAGGGGGGTACGGCACGGGTGACTCTTGTTTCTGCATTTTACAGCGTTGGGTAATAAACTGAATTATTCACGTGCAAGTACCGAAAGAGGGAGGGGGGTGTATCTGTGCGCGTGGCTGAGTGACAAGGAGCGGGGGAAATCTCTGCGCCTTTGTCTGGCAGCAGCTCTGCGAGGCAGCCGAGGCACGCTGGCGTGCGGGGCGTGCGGGGCGGCGGCGGCCCGCGCCCGGGAATTAACTTCATTTCGGCTGCTTCTGGGACATCTATCTGTATGGAAACTATATGTAGCGTATGGCTCCTTGCTCCCTGCCCTGCAGCAAGGTGTCTGATGCGAGGGGGATTGCTGATGGATTAAAAGCCCTGAGTCACAAGCAGTATTAATATATGCAAGGAGAACTGTAAACACGTTTCCATAAATCCCCTGGGGATGCTGCTTCCTCTGTTGCGTGGCTGTCCCTTGGCTGGTCATTTGTCATAACGTTTCCAGACCTGTAATTTCAAAGGGGCAAAATCTCGTCCCCGTGGCAATCCCAATACTACTTGCTATAGTGAACCAGGATTTCCAGTCGGCCCAGAGTCTTCCTAAAGCCAAGCTCCTTCACGTTTGGAGGTGTGATGTATAAAGTCTGGTTTGCTCCTCTAGTCCATGAGCACCTCCCAAATTGAGATGAACAGAGTATATCACTGAGGGCGACGGTGCGAACTGAAAGTATTTCTATGAGCCAGGGACCATGCGAGACGGAAGGCCAAAGGAATCACTCAGGAAAGAAACGGCAAGGAATATATCATATAATTTGGGAACATTCACAGATTTTCATAATAACAGCATTAAAAGCGTTCCCAAGGGATCTTCTGTGTTGGATACCAGCTAACTCTGCTAGCTTTTGAGCAAGTTCTGTAAAATGAGTTTATGGCCTTTTACTGCTTCAACGCTTTTGAGCATTGAACCTCGTGACTGGAGTTGTGAAATTTCTCTGATGATCAGTTCATCAGCATCCCCAGTGATGTTACAGCCCTGACTTTTCAGTTTCACCAAAGATTTTTTGGCCTCTTAAGTGAGGTTAAATTTAATATAAATGTTCTTTCAAATTTTTCTCCTCTGTGGCTGCTGCGGTCGCTCACCCATATGTCCAAGCAAGTCAGTATTCCCTTCACCTCAGTGCGGGAAATGCAATCCTGAAATTAAAGAACATTGAATATTTGTGGGACTGGGGACTGAGTTTTTGGAAGCTGCTTGTCCAGTAGCAGTACTGTCTTCTTCCGCTTCTGCTCGTTTTGGGACTGAGCCACAGATCCCTTAAATCCGTGTAACCCACAGCCTTAAATGGATTGCTGGTTTCTGCGAACCAGGACCCTCTGTTGAGGCCCCTAGATTCAATTATAGTCCTGAGAGACAGAAGCAAATAAAAGATTTACGCTTCTGCTGCTTTTCTGCCTTCCTACATCTCCTTTCTCACGGATTAAAACTGAGATAATCACAGTACCTTAGAAATGTCGTATGTACTTTTCCACATACATGAAGACAATATTGCTGAGGCAAAATGAAGGTGTTGCTTTTTGGTGGCAGGACATAGGCTAATTTCTGTAAAAGTAAATCCTCTTTTTAGAGCATTTTGTATTAGTGGTATAGCTACAGAAATTGCGTATCTCCATGTCCTTTTATGTTTGCTTCTTTTTGTGGCTATTTGGAGAATGTGAGGAAGGTATGTGTTCATACAAGGCTGCCCCATGTCACATACTTCTGGGGATAACAAACTCCAAAGCGCGCTTGGATGGGACAGAGCTAACATCCTTATAAATGTCCTAGGCCACATGATGTAAAGGATAGATAGCTTAGGAATTCTTATTTCGGCTATCGATGAGCTGCTCCATTTTTGTTATTGCTTTATTGGGTTTCGTGTCAGCAGTTTCTTATCGTGATTATTTCAAAAAATTTCAGGCAACAAATATTTGGTGGCGGAGTACCCGCTAGACATGCAGTCTCTCAGCCATTTGCATGTTAAAGGAGAGCGCTTTTCAGCACATTGCTCATCCCATTTGCAAGAAGGAAATTGGACCCTTGCTAACATAGTTTTCAGCTAACACCTTTGAGGGTTTGAACTAGAGCAAGGCTGCAAGTTCTTTCTTGCCTTCTAGGAAATTCACATAGTAGGAAAGGTAGTAAGTGGTAAACCGTGGTTCTTGCGTCTCATTTGTACGTCCATGTTTGAAGCCTTGTAAAAAACACTCCTTTTCCAGGTAAGTATGTACTGCTCCTGTTTGCAAAACTGTGATGATAGAAGACTTCCTCAAGGCCGTGCAACAGGGGCTTAATCAGATATTAACAGATGTCAGTGAAAGTGTCTGTGTCTCTGACTTCAGTGGGCTTTTCCTTGAGCTCTGTTTGAGGAATGTTTTGAAACATGATCAGGAGCACAAATCTTCTACCCTTATGCTAATTCTGCCATGCAGTCTACGCATTTATTAAAAAAAAAAAAAAAAAGAAAAGTAATTAGGGGAACATGAAATGTCTATGTGATAAAGCACCCAAGATTAATTCCCATTTCAGCTTATTATTCATGATGGGGTCCCAGGCACATCAGATGACTAGTAAGATAAAAATAAACTGTGTGTAAATTTCTCAATCATATGGAAAATACATTAAAGGAAGAGAAGCCAAGCGATTGTTTTTCAGGTCTCAGTTTCACATGTGAAATCTTCTTTTCACATGCTTGACTCTCTGAGAGAGAATGCTTTCTCTCACTCCATATACCGCTAGAGGAAGCAGGAGCTGGCAGCGATCCTGAGAGCGTACGGGAAGAGACAGTCGCTTTGGGTAGCTTCTTGCTGCGCCGCCTCCCTGCCAGCAGCAGAAAGGTGTTGACAGTGACATCAGGGTTTGGGCGTTCAGTTGTTCAAACGTCAGAGCACAATGTTTATGGCGTGTCACATTCCACCAAACGCTATCGACAATAAGAAAAAAAAAAAAGGGTAATCGATTCATGGAGCAATGTGTTTAAAAGGAGAGCCTTTCCCATCCCATCCCATCCCCCCCTCCCCCCACCAGCTTAATTTCAGAAGAGGGATTGCAAAATGCCTGTCCTAGCTGGGCAGATTCTGGCACTAATTGGCTTTACAAGTAGCGGCATTTCCTTTTCTACTGTGCTTGACGAAGGGAACTTTGCAACAGGTCATGACTGTAGGAAAGTAGTGTTTGTGGGAGAGGAGAAGCCAGGCTGGGAAGCTCAGATTGCTGCAGGGGAAGCTAAATACCCTCCAGTAGCAGATACTCCTCTCCCACACCGATCTGCCTGACTCTGGTTTCCCTGCCTTCCCTACACCCGTAAGCGATAAAAGAAGGGCGCCGAGCCTTTCTGTTAATGCACGCAGAAAGCTGTGGCAAAGCAACAGTTTGGATGATAGGCTATTTGATACTCTGCCTGCATACAGCCAATAACAAAACAGACGAGACGAGGAGGCCTTCAGCTGTGGTTTCCAGCTTTTGAGGGCTGCTAAGAATTTATTGTCATCATGTTCTGATGTTTTTAATAAATGGAGAAGAAGCAAGAGAAGTGTATTTCCAACTTTCAGAAAGATTTCTTTAAATTTGCAGGGAACCACCAAGCTTTTAGTTACTTGTCTTACATGTTTCACACAGGGGATATTTTGCAAAGGTCTGTGAACTAAAAGTGTCCAAACGACCTCTTTTGGCAGGAGTTCCTTGCTGCCAGATACATGTGCAAACACTACGTTTGAAAGCTATTTCTAGAAACAGTGGCTGATTTGCAAAGTACCTGAGAAAACCAAAACTAATACCCTAGTACATCTCCTGCCTGAAGAAGGCACCTCTGTGCCAAATTTTCACAAGTGCTTGTCATCACTTTCTGAATTTTGCAGCAACTTTTCTTCCCTCTCGTTTATATGAGTAAAAATAATAATTTTGAAAGTGTGTAAGTGACAACATCAGCATAATGCATCACAAAAGCATGATGAATCATTTCTCCTAGTGCAACTCAGCAACTCCTTGATCCTCCAACATTAGTCTTCTCCTAAGTAAAACTGCTAATTATACGGCATGTGCATGGGTGTCAACAGAGATTACAAACAGAACCTCAGGCAAATGGAGAGACCGGATTTTTATGTTACCATTGAGTATGAGTTTCTTTCAATGCGAAGATAAAGCCAGATATACATTCAAAATACTGTGGTTTCTATTCAACATACAAACAAGTCCCTATGTAGAAAAGGCAAGGCGGCTATTCTTATCGGAATTCCATTGAAAAAGGGATGACCAAAGTAAACACGCAGAATGAAACAATGACTAATAGCGTCAAACTGCCTAGGCTATTGTATGGGCTTTGGCAGTCCCTCTGGGGATTGCCAAGCCACTTGCTCATAGGAAAGGGCACAGAGATAGGGAAATACCTGTCAGTGAATGTCCCCAGGGTGCCCATACTGCGTACTGTACTGGGGGACGAGCGGCAGAGCAACAAAATGTACCTGACATTATTAATTAGGTGAATTACGGCACACCAACATTGGGTACCCTCCCTCCAAAGCTGACATTCTCATGACATAACTTGACATGATATAGCACAGTATCATAAGTCGCTATGCATGAGCATACAGCAGGATTAATTTACTTAGCTTGGAAAATAGCACTACCCTTGAGACCACACCTGTGCTACGCGCTCCGTATATAGTTATCTCTGAGCTGGCTTTAAGCTAGTGGCAACTTGGAACTCACCCCAGGTTTATTGCTTTGTGTTGATTTTCTTGGGTGGATTTTACCACTTATGCTGAATGCTGCTAGCCACATCTGAGGCATTTGCTTTAAAACCATCTTAAGCATATTCAGCTATCAAGCTCCTTTGTGTTTTTTGCTCCCCAAACCCATACAAGTGCAACAATCTTTTGTCTCTTGTAAGATTGTAGGCAGGCAAGATTTTTCAAAGCTTGTGTGTGCATTTATCTATCTAATCTACCTATTTATTTTTCTCCACTGCTCCCTTCTTAATTTAATTTATTTTTAGGAAAAAAAAAAAAAAAAAGGAAGAAGAAACTAAGCTTGCCACCTAGCCAGATGTAGAAACGGCTAGGAGGTCTGCTCAAAACCTGACTCACCCCCTTGACACGCGAGGTTTCACCAGAGGAAGGAGTGAAGGATGGAGCTGTTGGGGTAAAGCACATCCAGTCATTTAACCTTTATTGACGTGATGCTTTCTTCACAGTGCCAGTTTGTAAAAAGCAAGGGAGAAGAAGTGCTTCTTGTGACTGCCACAGCCACGGATTTGAGTTGCCTCTGGTGTACTCCAGGGCAGGGCAGGGACTAGGAGTGTGTGTGTGTTGGGGGGGTTACCTCCTTGAGGATGAAAGGCACGGCTCTCGCTGCACGAAGGCTTCGTCACCCCACCAGCATGAGTGACAGAAAAGGCTGTCCTGGCACCCACACGGCTCCTGAAACTTTCCAGTCTTTTGCCCTCACATTTCTCTTTCAAGGCGGAGGGGAGCTACGATGTCTGAGTGCAAACAGAGGTGGGGACTGGGAGGGACATCTGTTGAAGCACAGTCACATGCGTGGGGTGTGTGGGTTGAAAAGGACCCTGTGCTTCGTAGGCATGTAGGATTTTCCCAGGCTTGTCTATATCTCACTTTTTCAAACAGTCTCACCTTGACTATTATTACTGTTGGGGCAATTAAGGCGGGTGGGCAGGGGGCTTGGGAAAGCACCACTTTGCCCGTAGGAGTGTGCAGGTTATTCCACACAGAAGGTTACGGACCGGTGCTAGAGGTGAAAGATTGATAAAGCTTGTGATTTTTGTGTTTAAAGTATCAGGCTTACAAAAATGCAGCCAAGGACATGGTCACAGGAAGGAGAAAGCAGCGGTGGGGACAGCTGGGGCAGAGTCCATTTTCCCTTGCAGGAAGAGGAGCCCTCAGAGTTACTCACAGTTTCTGGCAATAGCAGGGTCTGTGGCATCTACTGGCTTAAGCGTCACCTCTGTTGCTCATTATCACTAGGTACAAGTTTGTTTATGTCTAGCAGAAACAAAAGCATTCCCTGGCATGTTTTAAGGTTGGTAGGAAGTTACTGCACACATGCACAGGAAAAACAACAACAGTAACGCTAATACGTATTGATGTAGTGGGATTATTGCCAAAACATGTCACTGCAGGCAGGCAGGCAGGCAGGCAGGGCTCATTTCTGCAGAGAGGTGTACAGCTACTTTGCACCCGAATGCAAACTATCACAGAGAAGCAGAAAGAATAAAAATACATAGGTCTCAATTTTTCGGTCCCTGGGTGTTTTGCTACTGATATTAATAAGGATGGGATTGAGTCCGACTTGCATTTATTGCAGTTATTCAATGTGCCTTAAAGAGAATGGATGTGAAACTGGGGCTGGTATCAAACTTCCCAAAGGGAACACGTCTCAGCTTATATGTGCAGCCTTTTTATCTTCTGCTCATTAGTCTCCTACACTTGTAATGTAAGTTTTATTTCACAGCTGCAGTCTTGATAAAATCAGAATTATGGGATGAGAAAGAGGAGCAGCCCTGTAGATTGAACTACATGCGAAAGTTGGTTGTGTCTCCCCATAAATCACATATGTGTGCAAATCCCATGCTGTTCAAGCAGAGTGTTGTCCACTAGTAATGAACTGCTGCCACCAGTGGGCTGCGGTTTGTATTGACACACACGGTTAATGCTACACATCTGCGATACTTGTAATGATAGCCGAAATATTCCCAGTCTCCAGGTCTAACAAGAAGCCACACCTGCACAGGGCAGTTGGAGGGAGCCATGTACTAGCTCAAAAATTTCATATCTGTCCCTGCAATACACACCGAGCATAGACGTTGCTTTATTGGTTTAGACACACTCGCAAATTCCATATGGGGTAATTTTCTCCCGATAAACTTCACACCACATCTGCTAGCGTTAGTCCTCCCACACTGGCTTACTTGGCAGAAATATGACTGTATATGTATGAATTGTAGGGATCAAATTTTTACTGCTGATTGCCATGGTTTTGCACAGATCGGACATCAGTCTTCAAGGAAACACAAGATTTAGATATTGAAGGGCAGCTTCAACAGAAAAGATACACACGTGGCCTGAAACAGACACATGAGCTGTGGCACCTTTGAGTGCCCAGTGTCTCATTCTTCACTAAGTTTATCAAAGATCTAGAAATGAAATCACTTGAGAATCCCTTAGTGCTTGCTCAGACCGTGGCTAACACACACTAGGAAGCCTGACTCCTCAGAAACGCAATTGTTTCCACCATTTCTCTGAAAATGTGGCCAGAGATTGTGGTGATGAGAATCCTTACATATATGTATATGTACTTACAACACACAGATATATGTCTATAATATGTAACATGTAACATGTAATAGGATATTTCATATATGGTATATGACATATGCTATACAACATATAACATGCAGTGTAATATGACATTACATTATATAATGAAATATAATATAATATTATAGTATATGTATAATATTCTATTACATTATGTTATGTTGGCTCCGTGGTTTTCGTTATATTTCTTAGCTTGAGAGTGAGTCAGATTAACATCTTTTACCTTGCTGAAAAATATCCTGCCCAGGCAGTAATGGTTGATGTAGCATGTCCAGTTTACACTCCACTAAAATGAAAACAAAGCAGGAGGGCAATGAAGAATCATTCCTGTTGGGATGGATTACTGACACAGGCAAAATTATTTAAGAGGACAAATTCAGGCTCCTCAGCCGAAATGGATTTCTTGGAAAAGATTCATCATCCTGTAGCGTCCCTCCTGAGCGCCGAGGGCTGCCGTAGGTGCTGCCATTTGCAGGGCAGAGGCGCAGCCCAGTGACGGCTCCGCTCGCCCATCCCCACCCCAGCAGCCTTCACCCTGCTACCAATTTGCACCCATTAAAAAATGATACTGAATTGAAACGTAGACCGCACAGTGGGTTCCTGCACAAACTTAATGTTCAACTGCAGTTTGCTACTATCACCATCTTTGCTACAAAGTTAAAAAATCTCAAATTTGCTTCGGATTCTTCAAGGCGATCAGGGACTAGGACTCTGTAAGTGTGGGATGGTTTTCTTGTTGAGTAATGCTTCACATATTGGTCTAAAGAGACTCCCTCCTGCTGATGCTTGGGCAGAGTCCTAGCAAGAGCTTCATTTATCACTTGCTGGTGAGCAAAGCAGCTGCTCCAATTCCTGCAGTGAGTCTAAACCCATCATTTTGTTCTGTGCTTGCATCTCCAACACACTGCCATGAGGAAGGCCCTGAGAATTAAGGGAATACTGCTAATAATTAGGCAGTATGCTCCTTTTCTAAAATTCCCTAATATGAGGAATCTAAAATTGTATATCCTCTCCCAGAGTAATATGAGGTTATCAGAAAAATAAGAATGCAACTCTATTAATAGCAGCAGTAGGATATTCTGTTGGCCATCGGAATGAATCCATAGAATACTTCAACAAGAAACAAAAGATTTTGTTGGTGTTTGGTCAAACGTCTTTCTTCAGTCCATACGACTGGGCACAATTGCTTCAGTGTCCTCTAACCATCTACAGTATACGGACTTCCAACTCCGTGGTTATGTGCTCCATAACTAACTTCCTTTGGATTTGCTGTCTTGGCTGACAGCTGCTGTTTACGCAATACTTGTAAAATAAGATAATTTATTTTGAAAGTGAAACAAAGATTTTGAAGACTAGTTTTGCCCATTTTTTAAAATAAAAAACCAACAAAGCCAAAGACAAACCCCTACCATATATGGATTTTTTCCTTCCTAATGGGAGAGAGAGCGAGCAAGGAGCGTGAAGGGAATCAGTCAAGAGGAACTGCTGAGGCTTTTCAGTTTCCTGTTCTTGGTGGAATGAGGGACCCGGCGATGGGGAACCTGCAGTCAGAGAGAGGGGCACTCACTTGTTATCCATTTGATTTGCAGTATTGTAAGTCAGTAAGTCACCCCAAAAGCTTTGAAGAAGCAGATCTGCTAGGAATCCACATAATCTCATTACAGTCAACTGCTGGGCAAGTACCTTGGTGGGTAGACAGCACTGCGTACATTTTATTTAAGTGAAGGTTTGTATGGGTTCATTAGCTTGAATTATAATTGGAGTTTTAACATATGCTCAGAAAATATTCTATGATGTGTTAGTATCGCTTCTGGAAAATATTAAGATGTTGCTTCCTGACACATTAGAATATGAGGGCTAGTAGAGCAGAGGATAAGAGAGAATCACTAACTACTTTATTTTTAAAGAAAGCCTATGGGAGAGAGCTCTTCTGGGGACTCTGAGCTCAGATAGTGAGGTAAAAATAGTGCCATAGATTAGAAACAGTGGGAAAAACGGGTTGAAGGTAAATATTCAGGTCTGAGTACAGTAAGTGATCAACATGGGAGAATTGCAGGGATCCATGCAAAGATCGCTGTGTGGATGCTTGTTTGTCCATTATTGATGTGGGAACCCCACTGTCCTTTAGAGTGAAGCATGAGGCTTTATATTCCTTCAGGAGAACAGAAGAACATAACTGTACATTTGCTTCATGAGCTTTTTTGTGAGTCTTGCCAAGCTCTTCTCCTCAATACCTTGTGACAAGAACTCCCAAAGTTAAATTTTATTTGTGTGAGAAATCTTTTTGCCAGCTGCAGATTGCCTGCTATTGTATTGCTCATACACTCCCATGTATCATTTCCCTTTGCTGAGTGGCAGAGCTCCTGAATGAGACGGGAAAAGGCAGCAAGTGATCTTTCTTGCTGCAGACTGTCAAACTCCTCTCCTCTCCTCTCCTCTCCTCTCCTCTCCTCTCCTCTCCTCTCCTCCACTGCTGAAGCGGACGAGCAGTTCAAACCAGTCCTCTCTCCTTGCATGCATCTGCATTTGCTTTTTACCTGCCCTAAAGTCATGCTTTTAATGGTAATGACTAGCAAACAAAACACTATTAGGGAGAAAAGAAATAATACCATGAAATAGAGAGTGGGCAAGTGGGTGTTTGCAGGGGATACTATTTTGCTGAGGTAAGGCCAAGTGGAGTTGTGTATGAGTTGTATTAATGCACTTATGAATGGATTGATCAAAATGAGCTATATCCTATGCCATTACGAAATGCTTTGGGCAATTTTTTGGACCTCAGCAGTTTGATTAGCCCTTTGCTTTTGTGTCTGGAACTAGCCAAAGACAAAGAAGTCACATATGGGACTGCTCTTTTTATTTCAGCCATTGACTCCGTGAGTCTTCTTTTGGACATCCAAAGCCTCTTTTGAAATCAGGGAAAGATAACATGAAAAGTCAGCCAGCATAAGAAGTCATTTATGCTTATTAATCTGGGTAGTTGCCCATCTGCACCCAGAATCCATAGTAACTCACCTTGAATTTAAAACCTTAAAAGCATCCATTATTTCTTTTGCACAAGCGAAGGTATGCTATGGATAATATCTAAATTAGTATTCCATTAGCATTCGCCTTTGTCCTGTTGTTTGGTGCCAAAATAGGTCAATTTTGTGTCCATCTCCCTATTACCACCAGACTAGAAGAAGGGCTGAGGGGGTTTGATGTCAGCTGAGATGGGGGGACCAGAGACTACTTTTGATACTTCTAGTCAAAACTGTCTTGGGGAGAGAAAGCTACTGTATGTTTTCAATTAATGGGCAAAGGAAAGAAATGAAAGATAAAGGAGGTGCTGGTAATGGAGAAGGAATGAAGTATAAAGTCAGACTGATCAGCCTCCCTCAGAGAATGGATTAATTATTTTCTGACACAAATTTTTGGCCCAAGCCTTTTTTTTTGGGCAAGAATTCAAGAGACACTGTAAAATGACTTGGTATAAATGGGAATTTGGGATAATTTTTCTCTCAGCATCTTAAATAGTTTATATAAATCTGCCACTTTTCAAATGATGTATTAAAGCACTCTTGTGGTTGCTTAATATCAATATTCCTCTGAGATTTTACAAATGCATCAGCAGCATTAGATGGATGAAATCCAGTCTGCCATAATTCAAATGCCCAACACAGGCAATGCTGCAGTGAGCATTTAAGTATGCAGGCTGGAGAGCAGGGGAAAAAACCCAGTCTGCCTTAATGTCGCTGCCACCCTTCTCCTGGAGCCTGGGATGGGCAGCTCGGGAAGCCTGCAGGGGAAGATGCAGCCTCATTGTAACGGTGTTCCCTGGTTTTGGCTATGGAGGGACCAGAGACATTTCCCCCAGGTGGGCCGTTCCCCCACCCCTTCCACCCACGCTCAGGGGAATACTGAGCACCCCTGCCCCCCCATTCACGATGTCCCCTGGCCCTTTGCAGAGCAGAGGTGCAGCATGTGCGAGTGCCTGCTCTTTGCACCGTGGCTTCCAAGGATGTGGCAACCTCCAGGTAGACGGAGCTACTCAGCCCCTGTGGGGTTAGAGCTTTACCGTAACATCCCAGGAGTGCACCTTAAACCTAATGTGCACCCCTCACCCAGACCACGGTGGGACGGAAACATCATTGCACAAGTGTGAGTGCAAGGGTTAGGACAAGGGGCAAGAAGGGGCCTGGCTTGAAACCACAGGATCTCCCATTTCCCAGATAATTGCTTTACCTCCTAGGATTTTTCTTACAAGGTTGTTGGTCTTATTCCCTCCCACTCCCTTATTTAGCTGGTGAGGCCTGTCTGCCTTAATATGGGGTGTGACAGAGCAATGAGTACATGAAACAAAAACTTCTAGGCAAAAACTTAAGCCCCTAAGAAATTTTAAGCTAAATGAGAAAACACCTTATGCCTATGGGATAAAGCAATCCATGAAAATAGGTGAGATAGCTCACTATTTGAGATTTACATGATCTGGATTTTGAGGATATATTTTTGGTATTTTGCACTCATCTGTCCTGTTCGCTTTGATATCTGAAAGATACTCTTTTTCTATCATCCCCTAACTGTTTAAACTATAAAGCATAGTAAAAATCAGCTAATTAGGAAGAAAGTTACAGAAGTATTCAGATGTTTTTGTCTCGTATCTCATAACTTCACCCTCACATTCCCCCAGCATTTTCTATGAGAGGCATGTCCCGGAATGTCACAGCCCATTGCTAAGTGAAGAGAGAGAGTGGATAGCAGATAGGGCAGAGAACGATGAGGTCTCTTTTAGTTCTAGTCTTTCCAAAAGGTAAACTGTGCCAAGGACTTAATCACATTAATTTAGACAGATGAAGACAGAAGCGGAGTTCAAGCTAAGGGAAGATGGGGTTAGACAGTGTGGCTGAGATAAATGTATTCAAGCTGAATCATTCTGATGAAATTTGACTTTAAATATTCATGGAGCAAATCAAAGTAATAACTTAGGCATAGGGGGTTCTTCAAAGAATGTGGAAAAGACAAGAAAGGTCTCTGAAAAGCAGTAAAGGTCAACTCCATACCCATTTTTAAATGGTGGAATACAGAAAACCACCGGATTATAGACTTGACAGCCTAACTTCAAATCTCAGAAAAAAAATTAAATACCTGGAAGATAATGTCATGATAAAGAACTGCCAACAGCGATTCAAGCCAATCCAATTTCTTTCTTTGGATAAGGGGAAAGCAATAGGTGTAAAATATCCTGACTCCACTAGTGCCTCTGAGACCGCTCCTGTGTCATGTTCTTGTAAGCAAACTGAGGAGATACGGCCAGGAGGGGAAACCCATACGAAACATGTCCGCTATGAGGAAGAATCAGCAATTTGTTCTCTACCAAGGTGAGAGACATTTTGAGAGGGGGATTTTTATTAGCAGCTTGGAGGACACAGTCTTTTACAAAAAAACAGAAATGGCTTGGAAACCTTAGTCTCCCTTGCAGAAATAATGGATGCTCCCTGATTGCCCTAGCTGCTATTGAAAGCATCGCAGAGGGTGCGAGTCATCCTACCTAAAGTCAATCTGCAGCTGTGACAATCAGTGCAACGGTATCTCTTGGGTGATTCATCCCATCCAAGGACAGAGGTTGAGGATAAGGGAAATGAATCACTCCCCAGTTTCCTCTCCCTGCTTTCCCATTGACCGGAGGAGAGTGTAAAAGGACTACCTTACAGTAGCCACTTAACTTTTAAATACCTAACATTAGGGGAGATGAATCCCATCTTTGGTTGCCACTTAATTACCCAGATTCTCAGAGATATTTGAAAGTAGACACTAAGTGGATTTCATAACTTGCCCTGGGATCTGTTGACTGAGTGATGAGGCTTGCACATGAAATAGGTTACACGGGGATCTTAAGGCTCTTGCCTGTTCCTACATTTTCCAGGTAAATCACTGGGCTCACTAAGGGCTCTGGATACAGTAGGGAGGCAGGATCATGTTATCATCTGATAGTTTTAGTTATCAGCCACTCAGAAGGAAGTATGAAACTTAGGACGTAAGCCTGGGTCACAGTCTGTGCAGTATTACTGAGTGGAAAGGAGTACAATTTGCACAAATAAATCAATAGAGCTAATGCTGATCCCCTGCCCCAAACATCCTCTTCCCACATAGGCCACAATGATGTTAATGGAAGTCTTCCTTGTGAAATGAAGAGGCACAAATTGTATCCTAACGGAAACAATCCTTGAATGGAAAGACTTCTTTGTGCCTTATACCTGGTCTTTTGCAGATATTCAGGAGAGGTAGTGGCTCCACAAGTATTGATAACTCTGCTATTGAAGAATAATATCGGTAATTCTATTAGCATGGAAAAAAAAGAGGGAGGAACAGCAGAACTTTCTGCATTAACAGCCAGGAGAGAGCTCTCCTACCCCACAGGATTTTCCATGCAGCCTTTCAATGCAAGCTCTGTTCTGTTTTTTAAGGGTTTTCTAAAAAACTTTTCTGCCACATCTCATCTGTGAGCCCAACCCAGCCTCAACCCGCAGCACTCACGGAAGTGGAGTGGGACCTTGCGTTCATTTTCTGTGGCTCGGTTGCTAACGCCTGGAACAAAGAAAGCCTTTCCTGCTGGTTGGCAGCACAGCTGGGCCCGGGCCACCACCGAACCCCGCGCCCCCGCCCGCCTGCCCTCCCCTCTGCGAGCCCTTGCACCTCCGTGACCGCAGCCGCCGGTCACTCCTGACTCCGCTCACGGCAGCTGGCCGCAGCGAGGGGCTTGCGTCCCACCACGCCGTCACCTGAAGCCAGCGGGTCTTTCAGCAAAGACAAAGGACGAGTCTTAGGGTTGATGCAGTGACCGTGATTTTTAGGTATGAGCAGCTCTCTGAGTTGGGTCAAGGACTTGGTTTCTCCCCTCCATTTGGATGGAGATTGAAATCACCGTTTGTGGCAGGGATCACCGAGACCAGGAGGGAGATTGCACCGCTGAGGTCCCAAGGTGGGACCAAGTTTCAGCCGTATTTTTGCCAGGCTCTCCGTGGTGTCTGTCGTGGCTCTGCTGCTCAGCGGAGGCACTGAACCCCCCGGCAGAGCCGGCGCGGAGGCTGCTGCCGCCGTGCAGCAACCACAGGGCGCCGAGTAACCACAGGAGCAGCTGCTGCTGAGAAACGCTGGCCCGAAGTGCTCCAGCACGTAAACCTGTTAACTTCGTACTGTAATGATCATACGGATAAGGGAACGATCAGAAATGTACACAGTCTGAAAAAGGATATTATTCACAGTGCCAATAATTAAGGCAGATGAAACAATAGATATCTGCTCACATGTTTTCTTCCCTAATCCATATTTTAAGGCTTACTCACAGCCCCTCGCAGGACAATACGCTTTCTCCTGTGTATTTGGCAGCGCGGGCAATGAGATGTTTGAAAGAAACAGGAAATTAGTTGTTCCCTTACAAAATACTTAAACCCTCTGTGCCGGTAGAATATGAAGAGAAATGCTTAAACATATTCCTGGATTTTCTCTATCCAGCTGTAGGGAGAAATTACACTCTCAGGCAGACAGCCTGCTGCTGCTGCTGAAATCCTTGAAAGGCTCCACATCCTGATTGAAGTTGCAGTTAAAATTAGCACACCTGCCCCGTGGTGTCATCCAGGCAGTTCCTGCAGGAAGAAAACAGATTGATATGGTGGAAAACAGTGTTTAATTCTTACAGGGAAAATTTCATCTTGTGAAGGCAGTAAGTGATTCCCAGGGCAGGAGATGGAGGGCATCGTCTTACCCTGGTCCGCTCACACCTGTTTGAATATTAGGTGATGCTTTGTAAGGCGCTGTGAAATTTAAAATTTTGGTTTTTTAAAAATGCATATTGTGTTCATTCCCATGTTATACAATTATTGCAGGATCAAAGGATATCCACTTCTACTGAAAGGAGTTGCTTTACCTCTTGTAGTTGCATGAGGAAAAAAGTGAATTCTGAGTTTACTTTAGAGGTCACAATATACCTTCTTCAGGCCATCAAAAGCCAAAAGTTTCAATATAACAAACTATCACCATGCCATGCAGTTTTATGAGTGTATGTGCGCATGTTCATGTGCATATACGTGCGTGTTTTAGTGCAAAATAAAATAAAACACAGTTTGTCGTTTCTCGTGGGTGCCGCTCTTTGCCTGATCTCTCTTCTTCTCCAAGCCTTCTCACACATTCCAAACTGTCCCATTTTCTTTTTCTTTGCATACCTGCCAGATTCTTCCTCTGCCCACAGAAAAATTTCTGGCATGTCTGTCACTCTGTTTATATAGTTGCCAGCACAACTGTTCTTGCTTGCTGCTTAGTTTTCTAACAATAATACCAGACTGGATTTGCAAGTACAGTGATGCTTAAAAATAGTGCCAAACTTAAAAATACCGAGCTATGACATACCAAACACAAATACTTTTATTTCTTTCCATTTCTAAGCAAAAAGTCTTGCTTCTCTTCATTTTCCCTGCTTGCACGACCCCTTCAGAATCGCAGCAGCCGGCAGCACTCTGCTGAATTCATCGCACATTCATCCACCACCTCTGCATGACCTTGTCACACTGAGCGAGGCTGCCTGAGCTGACATCTATGGCTCCCCCCATCCGTTCTGAGAAACACACTGAAAGGGAAACACAGAGTGCAGAAGAGCTTTTTTCCTTTTGTCCCCTTTTCCTTTTTTTCTCTCCCCCCCCCCCCCCCCCCCCCCCGGAATGTCATGCATACTGAGCCAAATAGTTCCTGAAATAAAAGCTCTTAAAGATAAGGTTGGGATTTATTTTCTTTTAGCCAGTTGTTTAAATAGTTAGTCAGCTAAAGTTAGTCACTCCAGGCTGCCTCTGTGCAGCCGTAAAGGGCAATATGCACCTCCAAAGGCCAAAGACCCCAAGACTAAGGTAAGTGTCTACAGCTGGTCAGATAAATCCTCTATGGAAGTATCTGTTTCTCACTGTTGACTATAATGGAAGCCCAATCTGCTCATTAAAATTAAGGGAGACGCATCCCCCACTTGATACACCAAGGAGAAATGTAGTCTCGCTCTAATCTGCATGGAGGGCTACCAGAAATAAAATGGTTGATCTTTTGATGGCCAATGTTCTTTGTGTCTTAATTTCTTAAGTAAAGCGGTTATACGCACATTTGCGAGGTGCAAAAGTACAGAGCTAGTCCAAGCAGAATTCTTACTAAATTACATCATGACAGGTTAAGTGGATGTGGAATTCATTGCCATAGTGGATGCCAATTGTGTTTTTCTTCCATTTGCTTGACTGTATTTACTCATTCCATTTGCCTGAAGGATTGCTCCCAAGGTTTTTAGGCTGCATGTTTGAACTATATGCTATGTTTGTTAAACAGATGCCATAATTTGTGCGTAATATTTCTTTTCAAAAGTGAATTTTTTGTGTTTCCGCTCCCCTCCAACTTAAAAAAAAAAAAAAAAAAAAAGAAAAGAAAAGGATTAATCTCAACATAACACTTCTGAGAAGCCTCCAGTGGCAATCTGCCGGTGCTCTAGGTAAACCAGTGAAAAGAAACTGCTCCAGGGACATAGATACGTGTTTCAAAATTGTTAGAAAATTTTTTTAAACAAAGAATAGATGGGTTTTTTTTTAAAAAAGGAAATAATCCTGGCAGTAATTTGGATATTAAGTATGACGATGATCTACAAAGGAACTTAATAATTTGCTTGACTTCAAGCACACAATTAGTCTCACTGTCTATTCACATGCTAAATGTAATACTTACGCACTTTGTTAAACATAGATATGCTGCCAGAAAGTGTCACTGTAATTAGATTGTTAAACAATGCATATATGAACCTTACAGCGTAATTTCCCTAATTAGCATGATCATTACTGAGGGCACCTTCTTTCAGAGGATATAATTGTTTTTTACAAGCTGTCTTTAGTAAAAACCAGCTTTTGCACGGAATGGGAGAGTGCCTTTTACGATGTTGCTGATGATCATTTACGCTACTATATTTTTAGGGAAACACTGCACTCTGCAGGTGAAAACTCTTCCCCCATCTTGTAACACGCTGGAAAGGTCTTGCGAAAGAAACACGGATTCTGTGTGGTGAGCAGTTCATACTTGTTAACCAAGGAAGCGTGTGGTCTGCAGCGAGAACAAGTCCTCTTTCTTTCCTTCTCCACTTCTCACTTTCTAAAGAACACCCGAAAGTATAGAGATGTCCTGTAACATTTACTGCAGTAAAGAATATGTAACTATAAGTGCAGGCTGGCTGTTCACATAATTTGCAGGGCTTAACAGAAAGTTCCATGTCAAATCTAAACGCCCTTTGCCCTTTCCTGATGCTAATCCCGCAAACTGAATTTCCAGTCAGAAATAGGAGCAGTCAGTAAGGCTCAGCCCCAAGCCCGCACTCCTGGAGTGAGTCCCTTGCCTCTACCCCCCTCATCACTGCCTTGCAGCCATATCATCTCTCCCTAGTCTCTATTTTCTGATTTCTGGCCATTAGATGGCAATTGTGAGCATCATCTGCTTCCCGCGCTCATGTCCTCTGATGGCCCACACGCTTGTGTACCCACACTCCTAAGAAAAGCTTTTCTCACCCCTCTCTGCCTTTCTCATTTCTAGCAGCAGTAGTTATGCAGGGACTGGCTGTTCCACCTGGCAGGGGGTAACCTGGGAGAAAGGAATTGCTTGTGCTCAGAGGGACAGCGTTGTCCTGGCACAAGAAACGTGCACTGCAGCTGGAAACAGCAGCACTGCAGCTGGAAACAGCAGCACTGCGTGTTAAGGCTGCCGGGAACTCCCCTCTGTTTGGTTTTCTTTCCAGTTGCCCTGAATTGCACTAAGTGGCAGGTCTCTGGCTGGCATTTTCTAGGTATACAGTAGCTTTGTGGCTGTGAACTTAAAAAGTTTCAGGTAAATCTATTTATTCCCAAGAACGGAGTTAAAGCAGATACATGATGTGAAGTCTTTTAGTTGAGAATCTCTGTCGCCACTCTCCCTTTTGGCAGGGTTTTGAAGCTTGCCAGATGAATCACCCTGAGGTCCGTTGCTGACTTTGTCCATATTCTAGCCCCTAAAGAAGTCTACAGTGCCAGTAGAGACTGGTTTGTGTTTGGCCGCAGCGTTTTCTGCCCCTTCGCTGGCTGCAGAGCTGCCGTGAGGCCACGTGCGCTCCCTCCGTGGGAGGTGCCCGCCAGCACCTCCGTGTGCAGTGTGCCCGCACGCCTGGTCAGCCGTGCAAGCCCATGCTCACACGCATCCTCCTCAGGATCAGTAGCTGTGGGGCACAGCTGAAGGCTTTGGGCAGCTTCTGGATCCACGCTGGAGGCAGCTGTTGTTACCTGCCTCTGGCCACGAGCAGGTTTTCGGTTTGGCCGCAGAGAAGCCACCCGGTGCAGCCATCTGAAATTCCCCATGTTGGCAGATCCTCCCTCGCTCCCCTCTCACCATGGGGAAGCTGGACAGTACTTTGTAAGTCCCCATTCAGTGTTTAATCCTCAATTTTCCCTTCAAGTGGCCCCAGACTTCCAGCACATCCCTGTTCTGCCAACGTACGGGTGGCAGCGGGAAGGCAGGATAACCCCTGTTGCTGTTTAACCGGAGGCGGAACGCGTAACCCACCAGTCGTGGGAATACCCTTCGGTATGAAGCAGAGCCTCTCCTTTGAATTCTGGGGCCTCCCTTGTAGATGGCGTTTGCCAGTGTTAAAATCTACCAGAGATCAGCTCACAGCCCTTTCCAGGAACACATCTCATCATCAGGGAGAAAAGCACACTTGCAGTTTTAGGGCATGTCATGGTTTAACCCCAACGGGTAACCCAGTACCATGGAGCCACTCGCTCCAGAGAATTGGAAAGAAAAGGAGACCTCGTGGGTTGAGATAAAAACAGTTCACCAAGACAGCAAATAAAAAGATAATAATAATTATATTCTATATTAATAATGATAATAGTAATAATAAAAATAATTAAAAATAAAACAAAATAATGATAATAGAATAACGATGGACAATTTCTCACCACCCGACGACCTGACAACTGATGCAGCCTGTCCTGAGCTGCGATCACGGAACAGCAAGTTCCAGAGAGAGCAAGTGAGGGAACAAACAGACGAACGAACAAATGAAAGCCTGAATGAACAAAAGGAGGGAAGAAAGGGAACAAAAAGGGAAGTGGCCCTCCAGTCAACCCCCACTATATACTGGGCATGATGTCTATGGTATGGAATACTCTCTTTGACCAGTTTGGGTCAACTATACTGGCTATACCCTTCCCAGGTTTTTGCACCTGCACATTAGCAAAACCTGGGAAGCTGGAAGGTGTCCTTGATCGCTTAGCAGCAACTAATAACGTCAGTGTATTATCAACATTCTTCACATACCAAATCCCATACTAAATCCAAAACATAGTAGCTACTGGAAAGAAAATTAGCTCCATCCTGGTCAAAACCAGGACAGGGCATCATCCACGCCCTGGCAGAAACACCAGTGGCTCCAGAGGGTTAAGTCTGGGTGCACGTTTTCCCTAAGTGGCCCCAAAGCAGGCTGGATACCCTGGGCTCTGACTAGAATAGCTTTTGTTGAGGTATGTATGTGCCTTATGGCAACAAGCTGAAAAGCGCTTTTATAACCCCATCATAAATATCTATTACCTCTGCTCTCAAGCTTCTTGTTGACAACAGCTGCTGCTGATTAGCTTAGGATTTGTAACATATCAAACAGGAAATTTCCAGCTATCCTGAGTAACCCACAGCTACATAGGCAGGAGCTCCATCTTTTTTATGTGTTCCGGTACGGGGTACTGGGCTGAGACACTTCCATAAACATCTCCTTCTTCTTCTGGCAGTTCTACAGTCCCTGCCAGCCACCCGCTGTCAAAAAGTGGGATCCTGCCAGGCTGGGCCAGTTCCCCAGCTCCATAGTCCAGGTGCAGACTATGTACGCTGGTGGGGCAGCAATCACTTTGCCTTCCCAGTCTGAAATGGCTCTGTCTAATACCCTCCAAATCAAAAATTCAGGCACATTTCCCTGAAAATCCTCCCTTTTCTTTCTTTTTTTCCCTCTGAATGACCACCTTACCTGAAACTCTTCCATCATCCAGAAGAGGTCCTCCAACAGATGGTCTGGTCATGGTACCTCCGTGGTCTGGCAGGTACACGCAAAGCTCATGAGTGTGCTTAGCCAAAATAGCTGCATGTCCTTCACAGAGTGTCTTCCTCTTGTGGCCCCTACACGGCACGACAAGCTGTCCATAATGCAGGCTCAGTCATCTCCAAAAAGCATTTTGCTCTGTTATTTTGCCTGAGTTGAGAAATCCTGATAGCTTCCCACTGTCTCCTAGCTTTGTTGCCTGGATTGCAATACCGATGTGGTTCCAACAGGTGCCTTTTCTCCTTCTCATGAAAGAAGGCCAGAGCTGCAGGGTGTAACCTGCCCACCGAAAGGGCGAGTAACGCGATTTGGGTGAGGCTGAGGCCGGGGATGGGAAAGGAACCTGCGCCCGGGAGGTGTGATGGTGTTTGGTGAAGTGGGATGGTGGAACCTGGGGGGTGCGGAGGAGAAATGGCACCTCGTGGCTTAGCAGCGATGTCGCCTCGTGCAACGAGCAAAGCTGAAACTGTAAAGGCATTTCTAATTTTGGCGTTTTCAAAATCATGAAGGCTTAACCAGCACCTTCTAATTTTGTTTCTTTGTAATATTTCTAGCTGTATATTCCTGGACCATACTGTGAGGAAATTAGTAAGCTTTTATGCCATTTCTCCTGATTGACTTTATAATTTGTTCTGATGGGAGTTTGTCACATTAAAACGTAAGTAAAAATAATGTTAGTTGATCAGTTGCTAGTATATTTGAGGGATTTTTTTTTTTAATGTGTTGATGTATTTTACACACTTTTGCTTTTGCCACTGATGATGAAGGATTTATGTTAAAATCTGAAAACCTGGCAGTCTACATCGTTGTGGAGTATTTCTGTTTCTTTATGGCCTTTAATATGAAATCCTTTTCTTCTGAGCAGTTGAGGGAGTGATGTGGAATTCACGAAGCAGATGATAGATAGTCAAAACAGCCTCTCAGAGAGAGTGAAACTCTGCTTCTGGGCAAGTAAAACATGAGGAAGGCAAGTCAGACGTAGTGATATTTGCTAAATCGGTATTTTACTTACTTTTCTCTGATGTGAAGATGATTTTTTAAATTGCCTGGACCAAGAATAATGTCCTTGGAAATCTCCCTGTCTTTAAAAGCACAATAAGACAGTAAATACAGAATAGGAACAGGGCAATAGAAATATATTGTCATTAAGGACCAGAAATCATGAGCACACAGTTTTGTACCTGAAAACTCCTTCTGCATGTTTCAAAATCGCAATTTTTCCCAAGTTGATTTTCACAAAATTGCGGTTAAAAAGCAAAACCGAAAGTCTGTTTGGCTTTTTAACAGAAATGTATATAAGAAAACTGCACATTATGACACTGTACCAGTAGATGGTACTGAAGAGTATGCAGTAGCGTTCTGTTTGACAGTACTGGTGTGTCCAGAAATTGGCTTTCTCTGTGTAGATCTTTCCATTACCTGTTTCATTACCTGGTTGCTATCAGCGATGCTAATAGAAATAGATTTTACATTTTTTAGCGTCACAGGCTGACATTAAGTAGCATGCATTATTGAACTGCCCTATAACCATAATTAAAAATAAGAAATGAAAGAATCAATCACAAAAAGAACGTACTGCCAGTCACAGGAGCATGGATTTTGTGGCAGAAGCCTGTGGAAATGTCTCATTCCAGAAAGTCTATGAGAGGGACGACGTCTTTGCTGAAAAGGGACCAAACTACTTTGAGGTAAACATATTACTGATGCGTAGGCTGCTGTAACTAATGGCATCATGGAGCAAATGCTGTTCAAGGCTCCCCAGTGCAATGGTCCGTTCTGGCCAATAGTTAAACAAAGCTATGCAACCGCGTTAGGTTTAACTCATTTGGCCATGAACTTCAGCACTGAAGGAAAATGAAAACGGGATCTCTCCGCAGATTGCAAATGCACCGATAACTGCTGGGGAATTTTCTCTGTCTACCAGCTACCAGTAGTGACACCTAACAGCAAACATTAGTCAGAAAGTTTCTGATTTCTCAAGCTTTCACTAAACATCACCAGAATTAAAGATAGGAAGAGTATGTAAATAATGATACTTGGTCTATTTTTACCACCTCTTTAATAGCAAGGAAATGAAAATAAAATATGAAACTACTTGTGGAAACTCCCTGAATCTCAAAGAGTTAATACCCTCACTGAAACAGGCTTTTTTTTTTTAATTTAAATGGATGGTGAAAATAGATGGTGAAAATAGATAGTGAAAATGCTGTAGTTTTGACAAATCCTTTTACTGACAATGTTCAGAAAAAAGCCTGAATGTTGTAGATGTGACACATCTGAAATTTTCAAAACTAAATTATTTCACATTCTGGCATCAAACTGAAATTTTATTTTAAAATCGTTCATCAGTTTTGTTGCTGAAAGTTTTGTAAAGACTGGATTTAAAATTAAGCAGTTCAACGATAAATTATTTCATTAAAATTTGTAATAGTTTTTTCCAGATTTTTCAGTTTATAAAGTTTCAAGATTTGACAAATTTGCCATATATGCTTGGGAAT
Organism: Phoenicopterus ruber ruber; assembly: GCA_009819775.1. Classification (NCBI taxonomy): domain Eukaryota; kingdom Metazoa; phylum Chordata; class Aves; order Phoenicopteriformes; family Phoenicopteridae; genus Phoenicopterus; species Phoenicopterus ruber. The sequence continues at coordinate 137,710,980 of CM020215.1, forward strand.
AATTGCTTAATGTTTCAGAAGTTTTTGCAAGGTAGAAGCCTGTTTCTGCACTGCTCTAAACTATAAGGAGCAAAGTAGCAGGAAAACCATTTTATTAACTCTATTAACAAATTTTTCAAGTGTTGGATAAATTTAAGTCCCAATTGCATGGCTTTAATTCCACATAGCTGAGGGACGTGTGGATTTAGTGCCTTTTTTCATCACTCTTAAATCACTTTCAAAATTATCATTGTTTCTTTTCTAATTTTAATTTAATTTTCTCTGTGCAGTCTGGTTCAGATTTTCCAGGGAGCCTTTGGGAAGTAGGAAACTTTGAAAATCTCTTTCCTTATGAATAGTTTGGGAAAGAACCACAGATGATGGAAGTGGAAGCACAACACTTTATATAATGTAAGGATCTGAAGCAGACAGCGAGGTGGCAGCAGGAATATTCGCATTCATTGGTTTTAAGGTCAAGAGTAGCTGCCCAAATTCTCAGGCTCCCCTTATAGTCACTGGAGATGGTCACTCTCCCGAACATTAGAGTCTGGCCCTTTTGGAAAAGCTCGTCTCTCTCTGGCTGTAGAGGAGCCAACGTAGCCAACATAAGCATTTACAATGCCACATGAGAACATTTTCTGCTTGTGAAAAAGACATTAATGAGTTAATTGTTCTAATTAGCACAAAACTAAAAGCCCCCTGGAAGTGTAATAGTTTAGCGAGAGCCTATGTTATATGTATTATTTAATTCAAATAGTCTCCAAAAGCACATACCCATACCTGTGTCCCAGCTAGTCTATTTGTGCCATTGCAATTGCAGGCAGATTTTCCACTACATTCAAAGAAGACAAGCACAAAGAAGATGATTTTACATGGAAGTGATTTTTTCTTTTCTTAAATTCAGCTTTGAAGTCCGTAAGGTTATCATCAAGAAAGGAGAAAAAGAAAGATTATTTTAAGGAATATTAGTATGTTCTTTGGGGAAGACAGAAGTGTCTCCTTTATGAGAGAAATGCTGTATTCCTCTAACACAATTAATATTCTAAGGAGCAAACCCATGTCTGTTGATGAAGGCCCTAAGTGCCTCCTTGTGTGCTTCCTCTGTGTTTCTTGTCTATTATTAAATAGCTCTATTTCAGTCACTTTAAATTAAATAAATGATACTTAGCTGGTGATATGAGCCATGAAAAGTCTGGACTTCAACCACTGATTTTGTGCCTTCAGAGAATTGAATAAGAGAAAGTATAAATCCAGTTTCCATTAGACACGAAAATGTACTGAAAGACAAGCAGGTGGTTGAGTACTTTGGTGGACAGGGAATTATTTGAACTGTAAAAAAAATTATTTCAAAATAAATAATGAAAGAGGAAGAATAAATTAATTAAATGATAGACAAAGACAAAAAGCATTTAGGAATTCCACTGGACAGTGAGATGATAACTATTTAAGCCATGTAAATCCATAATATTTATTTTTAGCTGAAGAGTGTTGAGAAAACTTTTCCCCAAATCACCAGTAGATTATAACATTTATGGGTATAATATTCTATTTATATAATATTATCACACTTCTCATAAAATCAGGCCAAAGCTTTATCGTTCCTGACTCTGCAGTCTTTTCAATACAAATACTACTTTCCAATGAAATTACAGCTACCTTCATAATTCAGGTAATTTCTCCATGCTGATAAAGCAGTTTCTAAGGTGAAGGTTGACTTTTCTGACCCATCACTCAATGAAGACTGTATAAAATCTACTGTACTAGCTGCTATGTTCTATGACTCCTGCTGTTTACAGACTGTGCTAGAAAAAGCCCTCAGCCTTGCCCTCCCAGACCCTTTCCTCCAGGCACGGCAGGAACCCCTTTCCTCCAGGCCAAATTGAAGCTCGATGCTTTCCCTGTTGGTCACCGCTGCCTCTGGGGTGTCCTATGCAACGTGTGGCTTGCAGGGAGTGTTTTGTGCGGCCATGGATGCAGAGCCAGGGACTTTGTCAGGCAGGGCTATTACAACAGTCAAAATAATAGAAGAAGAGAAAAAGCAACGTATTGCTGAAACCTCCTCCAGGCACGTAGGTCTGCGTTCACCATGCTCTAACCTGCCTAATGTTCTGGTATTGCACAGATGAGATCAGCTGCCAGTCATGGGATGCTTACGTTGACATTTGCATACAGCCGTTTTGAGAAATCAGGAATTGCACAGGCACATTCAGAAGGATTCCCTCTGAAGCCCAGTTGCACTAAATAATTTAACTTATTAGACAGGAAGGTTGCTTGCTTTATGTGATGAAGGTGGCTGTAAAAACAGAGATAAATTACACTGCCGGCCTCACAAAAAAGTCCATCAGCAAGCGGGGATAACTTGTTCTGTTGAAGCAAAAGCACCCGAAAGGAGGGAATGCTGTTGGCAAGATTATTATACATATATTTTAATAATATAAATTATTATTACTATCATTATATGACATTTATTATTTATAATACCTAAAATTTTGCTTTTCAGCTTAGATGCTTTATTTGAGGGTTTAAGACTGTGCTCTCCATTCAAAAAGCACTGTAGTTCATCATTGTCTATAAATAGTTCGGATAAATGCTGTGGACCATCAAGGAATTTCTGTTGGGGAATATTACGAAGTTTGCTGTGGGATATGTCAAGATATACCAAACTACAAAGATTTTTAAATTGATCTACATAACTGTTATCTCCATCTTTCCATAAATAGCTGAGATGGTTTCCATCAAACACTAGCTTTTCTAGAGAGTTGTTGACTAAAATAGTCTCTGTGAGTGTAAAATGCCAAGGTACCTGATGAATAGCTGAGGTTGGAAGGAACCACTGGGATCATCTAGCCCAATCCCTTTTGCTCAGAACAGGATCAGCTAAGGCAGGTTGCTCAGGATTGTGTCCAGTTGGATTTTGAATGTTTCCAAGGATGGAGACTCAACAACGTCTCTGGGCAACCTGTGTCACCCTCAGTTTTTTTCTTCTGAAAACGAGGGTTGTGGTCCTGCTTTTTGCTTTGCTCCCTCCACTCAGGATCCTGATATCTACCATCTCACGATCACTGCAGTCAAGTTTGCCCCTGACCTTCGCATCCTTGACCGGTTCTTCCTTCTTTGTAAGTACGAGGTCCAGAAGAGTGTCTCCCCTTGTCAGCTTCTCAGTCACCTGTGTCAGGAAGTTGTCATCAATGCAGTCCAGAAACAACCTGGATTGCTTGTGCGCTGTTGTGTCGTGCCTTCAGCAAATATCAGGCTGGCTGAAGTCCCCGATGAGGACCAGGATGTGCAAAAGTGAGACACCTTCCAGTTGGCTGAAGAAGTCCTCATCTATTTCTGCTTCCTGATCAAGTGGTCTGTAGCAGACGCCCACAGCACTATCACTCGCATTGATCTGCCTGCTAATCCTGACCCACAGGCTCTCAGTTGGCTCATCATGTTTTCTCACATACAGAATAACTCCACCACCTCGCTATCCTGGCCTGTCCTTCCCAAAAAGCCTGTATCCAAGATTACAGCATTCCAGTTGTATGAGCTGTCCCTCCACATCTCTGTGACCCTGATGAGGTTGTAGCCCTGAAACTACACACAGACCTCTAATTCCTCCTTTTGTTCCCCGTGCTGTGGGCATTAATCTATAGCACTTCAGAGAGACATCCACATGTGATTTCCAAAAAAGTGTGAAAGCTTCCACCATCATTCTGTCCTCTTGGCACTTCCTTATTAATGTGCATACACTTGAGGTAGACCTCCTTAAATCCTGGAGGATCTCTCCTATGGGGAATATTTAAGGGGTTTGATGTTCAAGGGCTTTATAATGAACAGCTAAAGCCCTTCAGAAGTCTTAAAAATCTTCCTACCTGCAGTTTTGGAGTCCTATTTATCAAGTGAGTTGATCTCAGTCTTTCACTAAGCTAAGTACGATTAGCTGGAGCATCTCTCCTATGGGGAAAGGCTGAGGGAGCCGGGGCTGTTCAGCCTGAGGAAGAGAAGACTGAGAGGGGACCTCATCAATGCTTACAAATATCTCAAGGGCGGGTGTCAAGAGGATGGGGCCAGACTCTTTTCAGTGGTGCCCCTACCATTCGGTGATTCTGTGATTCTGTGATAAAACTGGTACCATTGGGAGCTTGGCTAATGCTATTAAAAGACAAATTCAAACACAATATCCTCTAAACACCTTCGAATTTCTGTTTGTCAGTGAAGAAAAGCACTGTTTGAACTTTGAAGGATTTATCAAAGATGTTGCACTGAGTTTTCAGCAAAGATATATCATTGCTGGGCTTATCTTCTGGCAAGGGCATATTATTTGCTCCAGGTCTGTATCTTTTTTTGACTGATTTCCTACTAATAGCACTGTTGTTGCTGCCCTGTGATAAAGGTGATATTCTGCTGCCAGACAATGAAATTGTACTTAGCTTAGTGAAAGACTGAGATCAACTCGCTTGATAAATAGGACTCCAAAACTGCAGGTAGGAAGATTTTTAAGATTTCTGAAGGGCTTTAGCTGTTCATTATAAAGCCCTTGAACATCAAACCTCTTAAATACAGTTACTGGAGGGAAGCAGGTTCCAGGAGTTGTTAGACATGTTTATATACCTGGGATTGCACTTTTCTTCCGTGATTGAAACGTGAGTCAAGAAGCTATAAAAGGCACAGCGTAAAAAATGGCCCCAGGCTGTATTTTTCGTTGAGTAGTTGAATTCAAGAGGAGCCGGTTTTAGCCATAAACCCAGCTGGGAGGTGTAGTTGGAGGGAGACCTAAATGCCACCCGTTTCCTGGGTACCGGCGAGCAGAGGGCAGGGCTGGCACCTTGGTCCTGGCACCGGGCATGGGTCCCCAGGGACGGGCAGTCTGCTTCGGCCTCCGAGGAGGCTCTTCACGGAGAGGTGTGGCCCCGAGGCGCGGGAGAAGCAATGCTCTGTGAGGAAAGGGTCGGGATTTTTTTTTGTTTTGTGTTTTGGGGTGGGGGTTGAGGGGTTTTTTGCAGGGATTATTGTAAAGCTGATTGTCGTCCAAGTAGAGTTCTGCCACTGTGCAAGTGCTGAAAGAAATGTTGCTGACGGAAAATGTGCAATTATTTCTCAAATTCAGAGTAGTTAAAGGAAATGGAAACCCAGCTGGTATTTTACATAAACGTCTTTCATCAGCCAGCAATTCCCTAGGATTTGCTAAGTCAGCAAAAGATTCATTTTCACTTTCCACCATTTTCTTGCATAAATCATGAAGCATTTCAATCGCCTTTAGATAGTGGTTCCTGTCTAGTTTCATTTTCATCAGCTTATTCAGGCCCTGAAAAGAATCTTCCAAAACGTTCCTCTTATGGTTGTCTGAGACTTTCAGTTCAGTTGCATCTCTGTGCTCTCCTTTCAGGTGATGCGTGCTACAGCCAGGAATGACAGAGGAATTGTCCATTACAACATTAAATGGTGGCATTTTGGATACTTGGGCTCAGCCAGAATTTTGGAAATATCAAAGTATGATTCATAACAGATTTATGACTGAGGCATTCAAGTTTCCTTTAAAAAAGAGAATTTGATTTTGCTCTTAACAGGTACTTAGCACGAGCTTTAAAAAAGTCATATCATAAATACATATAGTCATGGACTGAGATTTTTCTAAGACATTTGTATACCTCAGTTTTGCTATTCTGTACAAACAATTTAAAACAGAGAGGCTAGCAGCTGAATCTGAATTCATGGAAGGTCTTTGCAGCACAAGCATTGCAGAGTTCATATGGGTTTTCATTGCTACTGTGGAGAAATTAGGTGCTTCTCTAAATAAATACCAACAGCACAGACAATAGGGACTACTAAACAGAAATAGGATTTATTGCTAATGGAAGATGAAAATGCTAGAAATCTTTCATCTCTCTGAAAAGCTGATCAGTCTTTGGCTACTTCTATATGTTTGCATATGGGAATGTGTTTGTATTGCTATTATAATGTCCCCAAACCAGTTGAAGACAGTAAAAAGGCTGTCATTCAATGTGCCAGATCAGGTCTGTAGCACCAGCATTCAGGCATCTTTATTTCCCTGATCAGCTTTGTTCCTTTCCTTTTTGTGGATGGAAGATTAAGTGTCATGGAAAGAGAGATGTACCAGTCTCAAAACTACAATACTATTTTGAAGCACAATAATATTTACGAGGAAAGGCAAAGCAAAAAATATTAGGAAATGTTTAAGAACATTATTATCCAAAATAATACATGTGTATGGTTGGAAAGAAGCTATTAAAATGTTGCAGACAAGATTCAGATAGGGAAAGATATAAAGAAGAAAAAAGGGGAAGAATGTGAGATGAAAGAGATGAAAGGACTATCATCAAAAGACAGTCATTAAAATCATGATTAAGCGGTTATATGAGCTATTCAACTGGTCTGGCTACAGAGAAGATTGTGCTCTGCAGCTAGAATGTAATAAGATTGGATTTAAAAATATCAAGAACAACCAAACATATAAAAATATTTAATGAAAACATCTGAATTTTAGAATAGTTTAAAACAAAGAAGAAAAATATCCATAAAGCAAGATTACTATGCTTCAATGGCAGCACTCAGTATTTGATTAAAACTCAGTGTTGTCTAAACAAAAAAACTTTTAAGAAATATTGAAAAGTTCTTACGTTTTTCACCATGACAGGGTTACCTGGGAGACTTCATAAGGCAGCTTGTGTAATAGTAAAAAGCATACATTTTTATAAAATATTTTTTCCAGAGCATAATGATTTTCCAGTCAGGAGCTGTGAGATTGATTCCAACGACACATACACAAAGCTATGTGCGAACAGAAATCAGTGTTAAGGAAGAGCAGACTCAGCCTCTGATTTCTCAAATTCTTGGCAGCATTGCATGTGCTTTAAAAAATGAAAATACTTGTCCTCTTTATCTCTCTGCCATAAAAGATGTACAATAAAAGTTAGCAAAAGATATATGCATCATAATGGCAAAACTGGAAGCTGTCATCTACTGATCAACTGACCCAGAGGGGCCAGCACATAGACAGAAGTAGTCTGTGGTTTTCTAGTGTTTGTCCTGGAGTAACTGGAAGTCACGCTGACTTTAATAGAGTCATTTCTATACTTACCGGGTGTAGGAATATTACTTCTAATGACAAAATACGGCCAAGTGGGACATAGCAGCACGATGGGCTGTTACGCCAGGAAAGGTCACAAAGCTGGTGACCCATTCAGGAGGTAAAGCACAAAGGAGAGGCAATGATCGGAGCATTGGGCGCACACAACTCCACGCTCCCCTGCTTAGTACCTTAAGTATTTATGTACATCTATGTAAGGTCCAATGAACTCCATCCCCAAGCTTTCCTTATGTATGTGTGCATTTGTGTCTATTGCTCTCATAAGTCTTAGAAATAGAGTATGCAATGGGTACCTCTAGACACTTCACTGATTATTTAAAATACTATTCTCCAGGGCAATGCTGACAATTTTCCAGTGAAGAGCTAGCAAATAAGATAAGCATGACTTCGAAATGCCCATACTAAATATTATAAATAAAAGTATAAACAGAATTTATTTATTTTATGTACAAAGCCTGTAGCTGCATAATTTATTCCCAGTAGCCTCAGAGAGCTTTAACAGCTCCTTTTCTTTTCCTTCTATTAGAGAAAAAAGGGCGCAGATGCTTAAACGGCTGAGACTTGTTCCAGTCTCAATTTTGGTGGCATTTGGGAAATTATATTGCTTATGATTATGTTTGAAGTTATGAAGTTATTTTCATAGCATTTACTCTGAGAATGGCTGTATCATTAGTGAGTCCATCAGTGAGGATGCAGCTCACTGAGATGTTTATAGAAGCCTTATAAAAGCGTCGGAGCGGAGACACATACGCTGGGAGAGCACGAGAAGCTGACTGCTAAGCTCTGAGGTGTCAGACGGGGCAATCCATGGGCTTTCTGTCTACTTACCTGAGCAATAACAGACTAACAGACACCGAAAGAAGGATGAACAAGAACGAGGGACCTCACCTTCTGGGAGCTGGATGGTTTCTGCTGATGTGTGCTATTTTTGATTTTGCTTTTTCAGTGAAAAGAGTGGGATGTTCCCATGATTGCTGGGATTGTGGCATGTTACCTGCAGAGCCGGGAAGGTCACAGCTTCAGTGGGATTCGAGGAATGGAGATGCTTAAGCAACACTGGACCCAGGAGAGCACTAAGAAGAAAGCAGACGCTAGCTTTCAGAAGGAAGCTTGAAACAGAGAATCTGCACCATGGAAATGTATCCAGATCACTCAAAAAAATGTAAGTCTTTGAACACTGGCCAACCTCGAGAGTTTTAAATACCTCATATCCAAAGGCTGGATGCACTACTCCAGGATCACCCTGAGAATAGGGTGTGTGCAAGGTTTTTCTGCTACCAAAGGAAGGTGAGTATTTGTTTCCTTCCCTTCCTGATAATCAGGGCAATGACTTGTGACACAAGATGTTCCCACTGCACCCAGATTTCAGCATGAATTTGAATGAAACCTCTGAGCGTCTCTTCCACTCTGCTAGGCACAACTGTAAACTTGAGGACAAATTCAGAAGCCATAGGATTTGCAACAGATCCCAAGTAGGGAAAGAAGACCAAGAACTAAGTATGAAAAAAACCCCCAACTCTCTCAAGTGATTAACTGCAGTTCCGTAACCATGCATAATCCCACTCTCTAATCAGAAAAGAAGCAAACCGCCCATTCTTTCATTGTTTTTGCCACTGACATGAGGACAGGGATCCATCCTGGCCCTGTTGTATTCAGCTTGACAGACAAAAACACACCAACATCTGCTCAGACTGGTGGTTAGGTGCATAAGTCGCAGGAGGTGGGCAGGATTGCAAGCATGCCTCTCTCCCAAGGCACATCTCCTGCTGCGTGGCATAAGGATGCCTCCAGTCAATGTGCTGCCTGTTTTGAACTTCACCTTAAGGTGTCTTTCTCGGTCCCATGCCCTGTAGGAGAAACCTGGCTGAAGACTGTGAATTCAGCACCCGTAGTTGGCTGTTGCCTTAAAAATCATTGTCTTTGGGGGCTTATACATCTAGACCCCTTGGAGGATTCCCCTCAGCTGGGCTGGAAGCAGTTAACTTTATTGTGCCAGGGCATCTGATCAGCCAACTTCTATGATAGTTTCATGTAGGGAAGAGAGCCAGACAAAGCCATAGGTGACATGGCTGAATACCAAGGCCTACAGGGGGAGCAAACCTTGGAAAAAGATCCTAATCCTAATCATTGCATGCAGCCAATGTGAGAAGGGCAGAATCACCTGAAATGATCAATAGCAACATCTCGTCAATCATGTTAATAGCTCAAATATTGACTGGGCACTGTTCTGGGAGATCCCAACAGATCTCCCCTTGGCAAGACGAGGCTCCCTGTGTCTTTCATCTCGTTATCTCAAAGCACTTTGCAGATACAAAATGATTTGCAAAGCAATTCTCATTATCTGCATCACACAGGTGATTAAGGCAAAGGGTAGAGAGGCTTAGAGAGTACTCCTGAGTCGCTCACAATGAGCAAACAAATGTCCTACACATAAGCAGTAAACATACTTAAAAGCAGAAATTTCTTTGAACGTTAAGGTGATGCCTTTCCCCATATCTCTCTTAAGTAGCAGGTGGCTGTGTTGTCCCAAACGTGGGGGCAAGCGTTGCCTTTCTGCTGCCTGGACATGCTGTGCCTGGCTCCTAGGACCTTCCCTCTGGGCACAGCAGGACTGGCTTCTCCCTCTTTCCTCCAGGCCAGATCAAAGATAGGTGAAGCTTGGTCACCGCTGCCTCTGGAGCGTCCTGTGCAATGTGTGTGCTGGAGAGAGTGTTTTGTGTGGCCATGGATGTACAGCCAGGCCCTTCACTGGACAGGAGTGGTAGCTGGAGCGAGCATCCCAGTAAAACAAATGTTTTGTGATTGCTGCCACAATGATGCTAATAACAATAAATAGGAAATCATGTGAATCTCTCTGCAAACCAGCATAGATAGTGACTGTTTGGCCCCAGGAGGTGTTGATTCTTTTTGGATCCCAGGAAGAAAGGCACAAGCACGGTCAAGAAAGTTAACCATGGTATTAATGTCCCACAAAAAGTGATAACAAGTTATAACATCTTATGTTCCTTCTGATGCTGGGAACCCCAAAACGATACAGCATCAGACAGACCTCTGGCCATGGCATGGCACACTGCCCAGACTCCCCATCTGTGATGAGGTCCACCAGCTCCTTGTCTTTAGAGTTTCTATAGATTTTTCTTAGAAGTAAAGCAGCTCTATTCATCATTTTTACTGTGGTGCAAAAGGATGTTTCTATGAAACCACACCGCGTTGCTTCAAGACAAAACCAAGGACATGCTGGTGGCATCATCGCTGGTGACAAGTTGTCGTGGTTTAACCCCAAATTGTAACCCAACACCACGCAGCCGCTCGCTCACTCCCCCCCTCCCTGTTGGGGTGGGGAGGAGAATTGGAGAGAAAGGAAAACTTGCGGGTTGAGATAAAAACAGCTCACCAGGACAGCAAAGGAAAAATATAACAATATATTAATGATGATAATAATGATAATATATACAAGGATAATAGAATATATAAAACAAACGATACACAATTTCTCACCACCCGACGACCGATACAGCCCGTCCCGAGCAGCAGGCAGGGAGCAGGGGTATCCCCCCCCAGCTATCCCAGAACAGCAAGTTCCAGGGAAAGCAGGCGAGGGAACAAACAGCTGAACGAACAAAAAACAAAAAGGTAAAAATAGGGAAAGAAAAAGCAACCCGAAGGGAAGCTTCAGGATTAAGGCAAGTTAAAGGTCTCAAAAGCCTCAAAAGCCCAAAAGATCTAGAAAAAACTAGTGGCCCCCCCGACTGACCCTCGCTTATATCGGGCATGACGTCTATGGTATGGAATACTCTCTTTGGCCACTTTGGATCAACTATCCTGCCTCTACCCCTCCCAAGTTTTGCATCTGCACGTTAGCAGAACCTGGAAAACAGCAAAATGTCCTTGGTGGTTCAGCAGCAACCAGCAACATCAGTGTGCTATCACTGTTCTTCCCACACTAAAGCCAAAACACAGGAGCTGCTGAAAACAAAACTAGCTCCATCCTGGCCTAAACCAGGACACAAGTGGATGCTGCCTACAGGCTCTTCAGTTACAACTGGCCAGCTGCGTTTATCCTACAGCAAGGGATGTGGGTGCCACAGCACCGTCCTCAAGGCCAAGTCATACGTGTAGTACAGCATGGCGTGGCACAAGCCTGCGCTGCTCAGGTCAACTGCTACGTGGATCGCTCTCTCCTCCATGTGCGATGGTCTGCCAGGTAGGACCCCCACAGGGTTATTGTTCATATGGTTATATGGAGCTGCACAGCGGTCTGTTGTTGCTGCCTGTGGCATAAAGGTGTTAGCAGGTTGTGTCCATTTGATGAAGTCATTATTTTGTCAATTTGCCTTTTCACTATATGTCTTTTCAAGCCTTGCAGATTGACTGACTCTCTTAGCATGACCAAGGTACTGAGGACAGCCTTTTTCAACAGCACATCCCACAAAAATCTCTGAAATCCTGTTAAGCCTTATCAGCAGAGTGAGCCAGGAGTCTCCAGGTGAAGCATCAGCCGTCGTGATAAGGCCAAAACTCCGCTCATTCGACTTCACACCAGTAAATGCACTGAAGGGTGTTAAGTCAAAGGCTTTCACTTTGTTGCTTTTCACGACTAGCATAGTAAGTACGCTTCAGTGGGGATTGTTACCTGTTTAATGTGGGATATACCAAGATGTGTTAGGTTATTGAGATGCTTTAAAAATGTATGTCTTTCCCTTATCTGTCTGTTGCCTCATAAAACTTTGAAGTGGTTTCCTTTGAACGCTGATTCCTCAGGAGGATTGCTGCTTGGATGGTGTAGAAAATGCATTCCAACACAAGCTGAAAACCCTCAGGCGAGGGAGATTTTCCATAAATGCCAGCTGAGATGTGAGTCCTGCCTGTTGCAGCTCAAGTCTAATACTTCTAGATTTCTGCTTTCTTGTAATGCTAAACTACAAGTAAAATCCAATATACCATTTGATAGACAGATTTAAATATTTGAAATCACATTGATTGGATTCAGTGCCATTCAAAGCCTGACTAATGCAATTTGTAGACAAATTCAATCAAGTAATTTCCCCAAAGCTTATTAACTGATCTGAGTTTCAACTGATCTGAGTTAATGAATGTGAGGCTATTGAAGCTCAGACCCAGTGCTTTGCAAGTTCAGGTATGCTGTGGTCTGAGAGCAGATAAAATAAATAGTCCATGTTTTTGTCTTAGCAAGTGCATGAAAGGCTCAACTAGTCATCTTTTCACAAAGTTAAATGGATTTTTTCTCCAACTAGCATTCTAACAGACTATCTTATCTTGTACTAAAGGTGACATCTTGCAAATTAATTTCTGTGAGATTATTAACACTTTGAATGGTAATGAAGTTGGATTGTTTCATAAAGTTGATCCCAGAATAAAAAAAGCCTGACTTTTTTTAGGGAAAGGGAGTTTTTGAGTGATGTTCAGATAGGTCTTCAAAAACATAACATGGAAGATTTAATCGTTTTGAAGATACTAGAGAAGAAAAAGTCTGTGTGAGGTTTAGATACTGTCAGTATATTTTTTTTCTCAACATTTAAAGATAACTTCATCCAGAAAGGTCAAACTCTGCAAAAATTTTTCAAAAGCTATTTCATTCCTTAAATAATTAAATGCAAGGCGTAAAACAGTTTGCTGGGGCATGCTATGAAGCCAGATGGCAGGTACAACAGTTAGAGAAGGGCTGGTAAGAATTCAAGTGTTTAATTTGTTAAAGGTTTTGCAAAGCCAGCAAGTGTTTGGATGGAAGTGTTACTCATGCAGGACTCACATACAAAATGAGCATTATAGCACCTCGGATAATGCCTGCTTAGATCAAGAGCTTCCATATTAAACAGTTTATTTAAATCCCATGAATGAATGCTCTTTATTTAGTTAAGCAAAGGTAAAGTTCTGTTCCTGAGGAGAGCAGATGGAGAAGTGCTCTGATAAAGCTGCTGAAGAAGAGAGACCGGTTGAATCTGTGAGACCTGCAAAAGCTCCATCTCCTGAATCAAACTTTTTTTCCATAGGGATTGCCGTAGTAGCAGTTCTCGCTCATAGAGAGCTCCTGTAAATAGAGTTCCCAGAGCAAACTCCTAGTAGTGCAAACAACACTGCTGACATTTAGTCCTAGTGCAGCAATGGGACATGAAAAACCCTTGGGTACTTTGTGCGGATTGCTACTGAGATGTAATTTCCCTAATTCTGTTAAGTTAAAAAAAAAAAGCACAATAGGGTAGGAATGACTTGACACATTATGGCTAAGGTTATTCTTTAAGATTTGTGAACTTCTGAAAGATGTCATCAGAAACTGCTTTGATATGAATATAGGCAAGTATCAAAGTGACAGCATTATCATTTATTTCCATTTATTGTTAAAACCTTCAAGCTTCAGTGAAAGACTGTGAAGGAACTGATGATTTCTACTTCTACAGTACATGGTGGTTTTCTGGGGTAATAGAAGATTTCTGGTCCATGAGGATCATGAAGAGCAAACAAAACAGATAGTGTTGGATGCAGCCATTTTATTTCAAGGGAAAACCAGTCTGAACAGGTTTTCTCAAGAGAGAACAGCTGGATGAATGGCCCATTAATAACAGCAGTAATATGATAATTCTGTCCTATAGTTCTAATAATCACATTCTAGATCATTTTTAATTACACAGAACATGCATTTATAAAAAGGTCACAAGAAAAACTGTTAGCTACTTTATAAATATCATGGGTTCTAGTTGTTTATGGGTTTAATAAGTTTTTCCCTCTCAAGGTTAAAAAGATTGCATTAAAGGAATTAATATTATCTTGGGCTGTTTTCCTGGGCAGTATTTAACATTGCTTATACTGACTGATCGCTCACAGCGGCACATAGTCTGGCACAACAGGAATAATTTGGAGAGCAAAACGGTTGTTGGTGAGGACCAACTGCCCACATTATATGCATTTTAGGAGGTTTATTTTAGAGAGATGTTGTAGTCTATAAAATCTAGCAAAAAAGTGTTTTTAACGCATCAAAAGAGATGAGTAGAAGTGTTCTGTTTACAGAATGGTCTGTAGGATAGGTGACATATATGCATAAATCTCAGAAAAATGGGAGATTAACATTCAATCTAAGTACAAAGCTGTCTAATGGAGCCATTAAAAACACACACACAAACAATTCTCATTCTTTTCACTACCACCGAGTTACCTGGGTGACTTCTTAACTTAGGCTGGCTCAGGACTCAGCAGCAGAAGTTGCTCTTAACTTTTTGCTTGTTAAGGTGAAGGCTTTTCTAAATATAACCCTGGGGCTGGTGCTGATGCCACTTACCCAGCAGTAAAATTCACAGTACGTGTGGTCGCTGTTGGGCTCAGCAATGTCTCGAATTCCTGGCGTCACTGAGCACGCTGTTGGAAAACAGACGTAGATCCTTTGAGCCACTGCTGCGGGTGGTGTGCTTCCCCGGGCAGTGTTTCGAAGGAGGGGCAGAGGCGCGGGCAGCCTGCCCGCAGGCAGCGCAGGGGGATAAGAGAGGCAGCTGGCACAGCTCCCCACCTGGGGCAGGCAGTGCCACCAGCATCTGGCCCTGGTTTGGTGCCACCTGCCCAGGGTGACCCGGCGGCCACGCCGGCTCTGGTACCAGCCTTTATTGACTTGTCGCAAGAAGAGACAGGTCGGCTCTAAACTGCCGGAGGTCCTGTCAGAGTTGAATATTCTGGTAAGCTGTGCAGAAGATACAGCGTAAAACCGCTGCAAAGGCAGACAATTTTGTCACTCACTGCATGCTCCTACTCCTTGGCGCGTATTTTGACGCATGGGGTGCCCATAGCATAAAAAGGCTGTATAAGCTTATAGACTAGGTTATTATTCGATAGCCATAGACATAAGACTTTGTTGCATACGTGCACAACTTTACTGGCTCTCTCCTAAAGCAGAGGAATCTCAGAGGCAATTTAAAGGAGCACTCTTTGGGCTCAATTCCTTAAAAGTACTGAGGTGCATAAATTTACATTTCAGAGGGAAGAGCACACTGGGTGAAATCCAGAAGCTAGTTCTTGGGCACTTGAACTGCAGCTGTAAGCACCAAATTCAGGAGAGAGATCAACAGTAAGCTCTTCCTGCTCCCAAATGCACCTCTGGCACCTCAGATGGTGAATGAAAGAAACTTTGTGCACCGAGGCACATCGCCTCGGCTAGAGAGACCATCTCGGTGCCGAACTCCTCTCTGAGGATACCTGGGAGCCAGAATTTCAGCAGCGTCAGGTTTTGGTCTCTTTGCCTCTATTTGTTTGGTGCACTTCAACTGCACCTTAGGAAAGCAGCAAAGCGGTAGCATTTTCATTTCATTTCCAGCAGCAGCGCCCTTCCCATCTGACAGCTGCAGACCGAGCTTAAGGAGGAAGTGTTGTTCCGTGCACATACCTCCCGGGGTGCTTTGTAAGCGGCGAGTGGTGACTCCAAACCCTGCGTGGATGGTGAAGAGTGAGCAGCGCTCTTCTTTGTGGGATGGTACACTTTTCTTTTTCCTAAAAGAAGTAAAACGGATGCCTAAAAAAGTCATTAATACTAATAAAGCTATTCAAATTTTCATGTAGAGGGGCAGGCTTAACAATTTGAGCAGTTGTTTTTTGCCAAAAAGGCATTCCGGCCGATCCAAGTTTGCTGTTTGATTTAGCAAAGACAGAAAAGATTCACTTCCCCTTATTTCTGTCCAGGCTCAGTGTTTGAAGTCAGTAACAGAGCCGATGGGATAGTCAAGTTGTGGTGACCAGGATTCAGTTCCCTCCGCTGCATACGGGTACGTCAACACACGGCTCTCGGAGGCGAAGGCTATAGGATATTCTGAATTGTTCCTGAATGGCTGCTTCTGCTCCCCTTTGCACTGAGTAATCAAATACGACATATTTACTAGAACAGTAATAGCAGTTTGGGGTTGTTTACTCTCCCATTCTGTACAGGCTTTTTCAAGATGAAAAATTAGGTTGTTTCATTTCAAAATTGTCACATATATTCACTCATTTCAATTTTTATCTTCAACATCTTGTGGCTTATTGAACAAGGTTCATAAACTTGATGTGCAGACAGGTATTCTGAATACTTAACCAAATACTCAGCTGCTATAGTAACTGGGCTCACTCCTGCAACTTTTCAGTTCAGACAACATAAACAAAGTCACTCTTCTGATTATAAACTGAAGCAGACACTCAAAGCAGCTCCACCGAATTTGTGTTCTGATGGGAGGAGTATTAGCACTTACCTGCTTTCTCTGGGCACGGGATAGTATTTTCATACTATTAAAAATATTCTGCTTTGCTGATGTCGTCACACAGGTTTGAATATGAGCTACAATTTGATGAAAATGGGATAAAGAATTGCTTTTCAGTGTTTGCTCAGGGTGCGAGGGAAAGGTTTATGGCGACAGGAGTGTCTCAGCCGCAGTGATCTAGCCAAGCAGAAAATAAAAAGGAATATATGAGATTTTTACCTTGAGCTTATTTTTGTATTTTTTTTTCTGGTTTGGGGTTAGTATTGCAAATCCTGCTACAACATAAGATGTCATTAAATAATATTTCTGAGCTTGTCTTCTATTTCCTATACCGATAAGTACTCATTGTTTGGGTTGGGAAAGGTATGTGCCAGGCTAAAGCAGGAAACGCCTGTGATTTCATGTGATTCACACATCTGCAATTTATAGATGATCCTGGTTTTCATGGATATGAGCTATGGGATGAAACTTGAAAAGATGGTCCAACCAGTGCAGTAATCATATGCCCTTAAATAGGGCAGGTTTTAAATCCAGAAAAAAACTGACAGCAGGTTTTAAATCCAGAAATTGTGGAGTCTAGTTCAATTAGAGGCAGATTTCGGAAAGTATTTAGAGACTTAAATTTATCCGGGCTTATGGAAGCGTTTGACAGCTGCCAGTGCAATTCACTCTGGAACATCTTGAAGGTCTATTGCATGCCAACAAAAATCATGAACCTCATCAAAGTTTTATGCCAAGGTTCTGCTTGAACAGTTAAGGTAAATGGGAACTTGCACAAATGGGTTAATCAAACTTGCCTGTCAAACACAGACTCATTCATTCAAAATCCCTCTGTCAGACATTGACTTTATTACAAAAAAAAAAAAGGTTAAAATGATGTGAAGCAGGCATGGCAAACCAGAAAAGCACTGTACCAGAATATTAAAATGATACTGTCAGCTCAAGCCTTCTAAATTACAAGTACAGACAAAAGCCTTAAGGACTGTCCCTCCCCACAAAAACAGACAAAGATACCAATCAGCCAAGGGAAAACATCCTCCAAAAATGGACCTCCTGAGCAATTGAGCTGCTCCCACTGTAAGTATTGCAGTAGGAGGCAATGCCGTGCAAGAGGTGAGTCAACTCTAACTCACAGGAGGATGCGAACCAAGGGCGGCCACCTGAAGAAAAGAATGTCATTGAGTATCAAAGCAGTGCCTGGCCTTCAGCAGCTTAAACAAATTTTCATCACCAATAATCTAGACTGTATGTGTCCCAGGTTGTCCCTACCTGCAGCCAGGGGCAGGTGTGCTCCACAGTCTGTTGTGTACCTCCACTCTCCAGGTCCGGGGACCTACTGGAGGGCACCGATCCTCCCTGTCTGGCTGCAATTCTGGATTTCATCCCAGTGGGAGCCCAGGGGTGTGCAGATGTTGTGTACACCCAAATCTTTTCTCCCCCTGTGCAGACAGGATATGGCCATGGAGCTTTCAGGAAGACCATGCTACAGACCGAAGAGTGGCTCTCACAATAGGGACTGCTCACATGTCCCCTGTTCAAATGCACATGCTGAAAACACATCAAAGGCGGCAGAAGCAAGTGTCTAAATGACTTTGAAAGCAAATGCTTCAGAAAAAGATCTGGAAATTAAACAGACTAGCTGTATAAAGAACATCAAGACTCAAAGGAAAGAGCAGCAACTGATCTCCGAAGTTATTCAGAAAAGAAAAAGGAAGGAAGTGTACTGCAACTGTATTGCAGATGAAGCCACAGCAGCTGCTAGAAAAGGAACTGACTGGACAAATAAACCCTTTACTAGACACTACATTGGTAAAATGCACCCAATTCCTCTTAATCCAAACAACTAGCCAAAAATTCAAGTTTCGTAGATTACGCCAGGTAATGGGAGAACCTGATGTTTGAGTCAGGCATTTTCTTACTCTGATTGTTCTGCGAGCTCTTATTCATAAGAATGGACGAGGTCTTGTTTTCTTGACCGCAACAAACATGGTCCCAGCCACTGTAGATATTTTCCTCTTCTCAGCACAAACGTCCTCTTGGCGAGGACCTGCAAAGACTCTTGCTGGCTCCTTCCCCATCCCCCAATGCTGCCCTTGCTGCCTTTGCAGGCTTCTCCTATGAGCCGTCTCACACTGCCCAGCTCTCTCCCCCCGTCGTGCACCCACGCAGGCGCAGTCACCTACCTGCCTAGGACTGTAGTCAGCAAAGCATCTTTTTTGAAGTAGTTTGAAATTCCTAAGTTGCCTTTGCCTTTCTTGTAGAAATCAGGGATGGGTGTTTGGAGGGTACTATTTACCTGCTGACTTTCAGGGAAGAGTTTAATGACTTGTCATAATCACTTTAAATAAAGTGGTGATGCCCAGCAGCTTCAACAGGCTGTAGCACAGACTGCAGTAGCAGACGCATCTGACCTTGTCTGAGACACAAGGATATCTGATAGTGCAGAAATTCACTACTATTCAGCTATCTAAACATGCAGACAGATATCAAGTGGGATTTACAAAAATGCTGGCACCTACGCTGCTTTATAAAGCTGCCCCTCAGGACCTGCTTCAAAGCCATTGTAGTCACAGAGAAATTACCATTGACTTCATTAAGATTCAGTTTAGATTAATGTTGCACACTCCTTTGATGCCCTTTGCTGTCTCCGTGCCTGTGACTTGAATTGTTCCCTCATGGCATTGCAAAAAAAAGGATGAAAATGTTAGCAGCAATGCAT
The DNA here is from genome assembly GCA_009819775.1 of Phoenicopterus ruber ruber. Lineage (NCBI taxonomy): Eukaryota > Metazoa > Chordata > Aves > Phoenicopteriformes > Phoenicopteridae > Phoenicopterus > Phoenicopterus ruber. Next base: position 137,729,998 of record CM020215.1, read on the forward strand.
GGGAAACTGAATACAGGTCCTCCTGGTTTTGACAGTGTCTGTTCAACTAAAAAAAAAAATATTCATTTTAAACCTTAATAGAATTGTTCTGTTTATATCTTTAAAAGATCACTACATCTTTAAAAAAATATCTAAACCAGAAGTGAAATATTCCAACTCGTTTAAAGAGGAATAAACGTGTTTGCCACTTACTTGCAAAAACGGTGAAACCTCACTAATTGGAGTACGCTGACTAAAAAACTATCCCGTGTTCCTGCAGTAAACATCACGTCCATGGAAACCATGTGCAAGAATTTGGTTTCTACATCACTGTAGAATACATAAAATCTGCCTTCAGTAAATCTTTTCCAGTATATCAAAATACCTGATGACAAGCTGTTAATGCCAAAATCTCCTTCTCTAGCTGTCCCAGTCACCGACCAAATACATCAGTAAAAACACGTGCAGTATCAAGCTACCTGCAGAATAACTAAGGGGACAAGATTTTTTAAGAGTATGTGATTGGATAGTTTCACAATTGGGAAGTGAAAGAAGGATTAAAGGGAATTCTTACACTTTTGATGAAATAAAAAACTAAGAAACAGGAACTAGTTATTTTACAATTTTATAGAGAGAAGAAGGAAGATAAATTGAAAACCTAAGTGTAGTGGCACACAATTGGTCTGCAAAGTTGAAGAGATAATTTTGAATTTAAAAGAGCTTAAGCCTGTGATTGTTAAAGAGGAATACCGCATGCAGAACTGCTCTGCGTCAGACCTAGTATCTGTCCCAATCTCGTTGCTACAGGCTGTAACCCACAGGGTAACTAGCCTGACTGAAGAGCTATTTCCAGCATCATCTCTACCTGCAGATAGCGGAGAGGAACCGGTCGCAGAAAGGCTGATCTCAGGAATGGAGAACTGCTGTTCGTGGGCACGTCCCAGCACAGTGTGGGGAAGGCAGAGGCTGGCCGTAACTGGGGGAGGGATCTCACTACTGGAAATAAGTAAGATTGTCAGTCAGATAGGCTTGTTCTCTTTGGTCTACCTCCTCAGTTTTAAATGTACGGACACCAAAGATTTTTCTATAGCCATGTGGGTCTTCTGGATGGGCACTATCCCTAGCCAGTCAGTCTCAGATGCACATATGAAGTGGTGCAGGGCAACCAGCCAAGTCTATAGCACGCATGCACAGAGCATGTGTGTCACAACTGTGCAACAGCTCCAACATCACTGGGAAACATCATATTTCCTGCAGAACACCTCAATAGCTGATCACCCCATCAGCAGTAAGCCTGATCCACGCCAGAAGCATTAGTCGGATGGCACATGCACTCGTGTGTTTGGGACACCCACCACAAGCCTCTGTATGGTTGGCTTGGTTGCCAGCGACACGGTGAAGACACATTACAGATGTTTGCAAACTGTGGGCTGTGAACAAGCTTAGCAGTTAGCCTTAGCTACCCATGTAAGACATAAAGTGTACACCTGATATAGGATTCATTTGTTAAAACACTGATATCTGCAGCTGACCTTTTCACAAGTCCCTTTGCAACTGCTGTAGACAAAAGGGCACTTCCAAAGCATAAGTCATCTCCTTCTACAGTAGGCATTGGAACAAGGTGAGATGACTACAGTGGCTACGCTGCATACAGCAACCCAACAGGCACATGTCCAAAAATGGCAGCAGAAAACTTCAACAAAATGGAAACTGTGAAATTTCTGGGTTGTTGTTTTGTTTTTTTGTTTTTTGTTTTTTTTAAAATAGCAGTCTATAGGATTGACAGTGGCCAATTAAAAATGTTTTAATAACTCCCTCCTGGCCAGGGGTGCCTCCGGCAGCTGCCGCAGCACGGCCACAGCACCTCATGGGACCCTTTCACATGTTTCTTGTGGGTGCAAACACTGCCTTTCTGCCACCTGGACATGCTGTGCCCAGCTGCTGGCCATGGCCATGCCCAATTCTCAGGCCCTTCCCTCTGGGCGCAGCAGGACCCACTTCTCCCCCTTTCCTCCAGGCCAGATCAAAGCTCAGTGCTTTTCTGGTTCGTCACCGCTGCCTCTTGGGTGTCCTACACAATGTGCGCATTTGGGTGACTGAATTAATGTGGAATATACAATTACAAGCTAGGAATTTCAGTTTTCTGGAATGAACAGGTGTAATGATGAAAACAGTTCCCGTTTGATTTAAGAGAATGTGTATAATTTCCAGCAGAAATGTTGTCTAAGGCTTGCAGTTGATTATAAATCAACTCTAGATAGAGTGCACTGCAACTCCATTAGTTAATAGAAATTTTAGCGATTTTGCTCTGTCTCAGAATCAGAGCGTGAAGCAGCTATGTGTCATTGTATAGTAGTCTTTAATTGTATAGCCGTCTGTAATTGGTTCTGACTTAAATAAAGCAGCTTCATGGATTTAAGGTAGCTAAGTTTTTCCCAGATGAGAGTGTGTACTCAGTTGATATCGAGATACAGTTCACTTAAGCTCCTTGGCAGATTTTCAAATGCCATCAGAGGGATATCTGAAAGACCATTATAACAAAAGTTAAAATGTGTCAGATATTTGAGATGCTTAAACCATCCTACATAATACATGTCTCCATTTCTGTATACAACAACAAGATAGATCTCCCTGAAGACTAATTTTTGAAGGGAAGAACTTCAGATGTTACTGATGGAGAACTCTCATTCAAGTTTAAATTTTTAAATTTAATCTTTAATTCAGGAATGTTTTCAATAAATAGGAGGTTCTGTTCCAAACCTGCCACCAGAAAGTATTGTTTGTTATAGCTAAGGTCTAACGTCTCTAGGTTGTGAAATTCTTTAAATGCAAAATAACTGATGAAATTCAATTTGTTAAGAGATATGTAAACATTACAGATTGAGTGAAAAGATTAATTCAGTGTCATTGAAAGCCTCATCAAGGACATTTGAAGACAAATTCAAACAAGCTGTACCCTTCAGACGTTTAAACTGATTTGCACAAATGGAAGACTTTACAATATGATTTACAATGCTGATTTTCTGAATAGTACATTTGCTCTTTTTCACCATCAGAACGTGTTAGTGATGCATGTGACTTGGGTTTCTACTTCCAGCTGTAAAGGTAATCTGTCAAGTTGCCTTTTTTCTCATACAGTTAAGAAAAATATGGTTTCTTTTCCTATTTTCTTTCAGGGATAGTTCTGTGAGGTTATTAAATTCCTTCAAGACAGACATGTCAGCTTTTCTAATAAAGTTTGGGCCAAGATTGAGGACATTTAGCTTTTTAAGGGTAAATAGAAGTTTATGTGTGCTTTGTTTTGCTCTTTGAAAACACCCTTTAACATATAATGACTTCAATGATAACTTCCTCTAACTGCAATGATTTTAGAGATGATAAGTGTTAAGAAAGGTTTCGATACTGGGGCTAGATTTGCTTCTGGTAATTGAAAGATAAATCTTGCTCCTCCAGAGCAGGTGAACTCTGTGCAAGCTCTCCGGAGGCTATCACCCGCATGAAGAAATCAGATGCAAAAGGGATGTACTCGCAGCTCTGGCAGTTTCTGAAAGTACACAGCAGCTATTTGGGGGAGTCAGAATTAAAGTCTGCTTCGTTAAGGATGCATTTGAACAGGAGGGTTTCCAGAGCAAGATTCAAACGGAAAAGTATCTTTGAGGCACTGTGACTCAGGTCAAGGTGCTGTAGAAGGTAGGTAGGATGGCACCCAGGTCAGGTTACTGTGGGACAGCGACAACACCGTCAGATTGGTGAGAATGGGACAGCCCCAAATTCCATGGGAAGAGATTTTCCATAGGGGTCACTAAATCACCAATTCTAATCCCCACAGGTTTCCTTCTGGATTGCTGTGCTGCGAAAGTGTTGTAATGGAGAAGATGCTGCTCAACATGAGCCTTAGCCCAGGTAACAGTAGGTGGAAGGCCTTCGGTAATGATTGCCATTAAAATGCAGTTCCTTTTTTTAACTTGAGAAAATGGCATTTGATGTGTACAAAGGCTGGAGACCTCTCCTGGTTGGATTTTTTGGGCTTAACGTGCCAATTCCAGTCCAGTATCAAAATCCAAATGTTCTCAAAATTGCTAAAATCCTCTCGAGAAATCTCTTCAATACTCTCGAAAATGTCATGATTTTAGGATGCACTGTTTCTCTAGTTCTCCCAGGCCTCACTTAAACTTAAAGCTTGCTGATGCTACTTTTCCAATACTAAAATAAGGTAAGAATCCTGTATTACAGACCAAGCAGTGTGCTCATAGGCTGCATTAAAGTGACCAAGGTGAAGTTGGATTGCACTCTGGTCATTGACTTGAGGGCAAGCAAACACCTTCACATGAATGAAACATGTAGGAAGGATTGGCATTAGCTATTGCAAGCCTCCAAAGCCTCTCCAGTAAGTTAAGAATTAGCCTGAAGGAAAAGCTTTAGTAATGAAAGATGTTATGAAGTCCTCTACACTGACAATTCAAAAATTATTTACATTAACAGCTGGATCACATGCAGCAACAAACCTGAAACATAATGCAATTCTCTAGGGTAGCTATTCCTCCACAACATTGTCACGCACAGTCGCACAAATTAAAAATACCCCAAACTACTTCCATAATTAACAAAAAAAAGATTAAATATGGATTTATGCTGAAGGAGATGGCTGTTTACTTGTAGAAATGACAAACAGATGCTGGCAAGTAATGCAGTGGTTTTACTGCAGTGAAATGAAGGAATGTGTCTGGATATGCAATACAGGCGTGTGTCTTCTGCATCATTGTAAAATGGCATGAAGCTCTTTCCTGGATATGCTTTCATTTAATGCATATGCATATGGATGCGTATAAAATATCGCACACTGAATAGTTAGCATGAGCAATTTTGTCATCTAAAATGAGGACAAAACATAATGACTAGAGAGAATATAGACATTTGAGATTAATGCTGAGTCAATTTGTTTGCTCTGCAGAAAGAGCCCCTGTAAAACAGGAAGTGAAAGTCAGATAAGGGAGGAGATTAATAAAAAATGTTGAGAAAAATAAGAAGTAAAATCATTATGTCCACTTGATGGGTGGGCAGGCACGTGATGATCAGCAGGCAGAGGAATGTGCTGATTCATTAAGAACCAACTGCCTCAACAATACTCTTTCTCAAGAACAGAAATATATCAAATTCAGATTCTGGTCACGCTCCAGTTTGTATTGTTTCATTCTGCCAACATGCATTTTCCGTTCAGTTATACTACAAAAAAATTTCCAATTCTGTCCATGAAAAATAACTGCATCATATTGCTAAGGCACAACAGCTACCGTGCTCTGCTGTAGGCTTGACAACGTACTGAGAGAGAGAGACAACAAGACACAGAGAGAGGGGGAGAGGGAGAGAGGGAGAGAGAAGTTACCAGAAATTCTTTTAGTTATCAGGGACTTTTGAACAGGCGTTAATATAACTGTACACTATTCCCCACCCCCTCACCCCCTCTCTCCCCCCCCGCAGGCTATGCAGTATAAACCAAATCACGGTTAAACAAATCACACACAGAGGAAGACTTGGAAATGAGAGGAAAAGAACACAATAAATTCACAAGGCAATGAGGTATTAAGTGCTCTTTGCATGATATCCTGATTAGTTCATCTTTCCTTTAGGGGTTCTTTGGGTCTGCAGAATTTCCCTCCGCTTTCAACCTCCGCCTCTGCTCATCCTGCTCAAGCTTACGCTCAGTGAAACGGCCACCCTACCTCCAGCCAAAGCGGACTAGCTGGGAGGGTTACCGAAGAGGCTTAGGCTCTGTTGTGCCAAGTTTGCCTTCAGACTCCCGGCTGAGCCCTCTGCCCTGCGGCAGACTCGGGGGAGCCTGCGGAGATAAGTATGAGAAACCGGTTGAGCCTGGTGGTCGAAACTGTGAGCTTCAGTTTTCCCAATGAAACAGCATTAAAGAGCACTTGGGAGTCTGCAGCAAACTGTCTCGGGAAAGGACAGTCCAGACTGGAGAGTTTGACAGGCGGGGCATTCACACTAACCCTCTCTAGCCCCCCAGTGCAGGATCCTGCAGGAGGAAGATATCTCGCCTGGGACTCCCTGGGGACAGCCTGGCTCCTCATCGGGGGGCTGCTTGGGGCAGGATTTGGCTCTGGGCACACTGAGCTGCTCCCTCTTAATTTTGGCATGCAGACCAGCTGCCCACAGAGGGGACAAGTGGCGCATCTGCCCTTTTCCTTCGCTGCTCTTCCACTCATGGTATCCCCTGTACCAGTTCAAAGTGCCTTGCCATGAGAGACTAGAAAGGGAGAGGTTTTCTTTTTCTTTTTGAAAAGAAGAAGTGGCTTATAGAAGAGAAACAACTACTTTCTCGATATACATTAGTAAGTCACTCATTGCATGTAAAATTACTAATATAAGAAAATATTTGAGAACAGTGCCAGACTCAGACCGTTGATTATTTTTTTTTGCTCCTGAGAACAGAATACTACTTTGAGAAAATACGTTTCTTTTGTGCTCTTAGGTTCCTCTTTCTTTAGAGCTAGTTATATATTTAGCTTGCCTTAAAAGTTCTGTTTCTTGGGGTTTTTTTTCCTTTCAATACATAAACCACGTGCTTGCTTTCTGTGAGATTTATTAACTGATTTTGGCATGCTGTTGACAAAATAAATGAAATTGTAAATATTGTTTATAAATTGTTGATAAAATAAATGAATTGTTCGAAGAATCCTTGTTGTGGTCCATGACACTAAAAACTACTTTTTTTTTAAAGCTGAGGGTTTTTTGGATATACACATATATATGCATGTATTTATACAACTAACTGCTCTGAGATTAGTGTCTTTGATCTAAGGGCAGAGCCTCAGAAGGTCTCAGCTGCTGCAAAGCTGAGCACCACCACAGCTACTCTTCGCAGAGGGGGCTGCTCCTCTTCCTCTGTCACCTGTAGAGCTGCCCCCCTGCTGGCAGGTGCTCTGGGACCGGGGTTAGGGCTAGCGAGGGTGCACATCATCCCTCAGAGCCCGTGCATACGCACATCGGTCTCAAGGAAATTCAAAACCAAAAATGTCTGTAGCCCAGAGCATTGACTTTTCTGCCAGGCACTTTCTACGACCGGGTCTCGCCTCAGAGCAGGGTTTCATTCACAGCCAGCCACGGGAAGCTGAAGTAGAGTGTCTGGTAAGGAGCAGTACGAAGATGGAATTTGTTGGCTTTGATTTACTCCCTATATGCATGTGGCAACTGTGACTGAGAGGTATCTTACGGACATTGTTCCTGGTCCTTAAGAATGTGTTCAGAAAGCATTGCCCACACTTGTAACATTATTCCTTTTCTTAATTGGAACAAGTGAGAAAATAGGATGTGTAGGGTGGAGGATAAGTATTACACAACTAAAGTCATGTCGTAACTTACTCTTTATGTGCATCACTTACTCTGGGATGTGTTTCACAATGTTTACAAAACTTAGAGTTATCCTTCAAAGTGCCGTGCGTCCCTCTCCCACCCACCGCTGAGATGAGTTGACATGCCCACCCACTGGCAGCACCCTTACTCTTCCCTCTCCCTTTCCAGATCCAACTGAGGTGCACATCAAAACCAAAAACCAAGATGATCATCCACATGAGGGGCTTCATCTTTTCTCATGCCAGATGCTAGAATGGGCCTCGTATAGAATTACAGGAGACATCCAGGGTGAAACAACAGAAAATGTGGTTCCAGCGATATCACAACGCTGGGAGCTAGAGCCAGTAGCTGCTACTTCCTTTCTCACCACACTGGTGTCTAAGTTTCCTGGAGTTAAGTATAGGCTATACATCACTTCTCCTTCCTTTTCTTGCAGCAGCCCAAATTGCCGGTTGGCTTTCAAAGGTGGATAGTCCAGCTCTGGGATTTTGATGAGCTGATGCCACTGCTGCGTGAGGTGGGTTTTAGGATGTAATAGCTTCTGTCACGGTGACACTGTGGAACATCTGAGAGGAACATGTGAGGTGAGAAACCACAGAGAATTATGGAAGGGCTTTGAGATTTGTTTTTCCAAAGGAGCAAGGGTCAATACAATTCTTTTTTTTTGGAAGTTCTTGCTTTTGCATCACAAATGGGAGTTCAGGATAGATAAACAAGAGCACAGCTTAGTGATTGAGTTTCTCCTGGGTTAATACTAGAACTAAGAATAAGATAAGTCATAGTCCAAGGTAATTAAGTAATTCAGTTAAGAGATTTTATTATGAACAGAATGCAGCATTCAGCTGCAATGTTCAAGAGCATAATCTTGAATGAATATAATTCTTCCATATAGACTTATGGATCTCAAATATTCTGGGTAAATGATGGGGAAGAATCATCTGCAAACAAGAAAACAAGAATATAAGGTAAAAAATCTCTTGTTTTATGTTCCAGGAATTTTTCCTTTGTTCTTGTACACTGAGAGTAATTTGCCACTGAGAGATGTCAGTTAAAAATCAGATTTCAATTGAGTTATTCAGTTAGCAAAGCAAAAGCATTAAAAAATTACGGCAGGAAAAGAAGACATTCACAAAGAAGGTCCCATTGACAGTTTCTCTCTGTAATTGAAAAGTACTTTGTCTGGGGGAAAATACAAGACTGAGCATGTGTGTTTTTAAGCAACACATACTCCAGAACCTCTCACTCTTGTGGAACCTTAATAAAATACTGATAAAATACATGATGCCAGAGGTGCAGATATTACTATGCTGAGTATGACATAGATAAACCCAACAGCTAAGACAGTGAGACTGGAACTTAGCTTGTAAAATGAAAGAAAATATTCAGAAAAATATTTAGAAAGCAAAAGCTGAAACCTTCCATTTTACAAGCTTGCCAGTTTTTCCATGACTATATAAATCTGTTGTCAGTCCTTCAATAATGCTATTGCTAGAAAAAGACTGAAACTTTATTTTCTCAAATGTTTCTGAATTTTCAATACCAAAGATGGTTTTGATTTTGTGGGTGTTTCTCTTAAAAAAAAGCTCAGGTACCTAGGTCTGCTTTTGCTCAGGATTTTGCCATTAGCAGTATGTCTTGGTAACAATAAAGGAAGGAAAACAAAGTACAGCGAGATAAGGCCGTGGATTTAGATCAGTGGCTATTCTGATACCACTCCTTTCGCTCAGGACTGTATATCTTGAACAAAGATACTCTCCCACCAAAACAACAACAAAAAAACCACCCCAGTTTTACAGAACCTAGTAGGACTTCCTATTGTCTCATACTTTGCACACCCAAATTAAGAATTTCTCACCAGGTACACATTTGATTCTCAATTTTGACTATTTTTCTAACTAAATATTCCCATATGTAAATAACCTCTAGGTTATTAACCAAGGAATGCATGCAGGTTGCTTTTATAAATTGGATATTCAGATTCCCTTTTCAGTTTCAGCAGCAGCAGATGGACACAGTAGAAATGATTTGACTTCCCTGTGCTTTACATTTCCCACTTACTTATACTCCTGAAGATAATAGTGGATTAATGCATATGTCTTTTTCATTTAGACACACAATTTATCTTCCCAAATTAGGAGGCTAACTTCCGTATATACTCAATGAAGTTGAGCTCCTCCGGAGGCAACTGAGAATACGTATAACCTAAATGACCTGAATATCTTGTTCAGAGTAAATGGAGAAATTTGGCCTGTGCCTGATTTTTTCAGATGAACAGCCTATCACAGAGCTTATTTCTACAGGCAGATACTTTCAGAACAAGATTGAGAAAATGAAAAGGCAGGGGGTATTCAGAAGACAAAAAATATGTTCACTATTTTGGAGGGCATGTTGCCCCAAAATTTGATCCACTACAGACCAAGGGCTCCTGATCTTTATAGAGCTTTTTCTAAAGATGCTGCTATGAAGTTCCTTTACAGGATACCATGTTTGCTACACAGCACTCCAACTTTATAGCAGAACAAGGGCCTAAGCAAGCTAATGCTATGTTGAGGTTAGACCTGCTCTGACCTCCAGAGGTCCCTTCCAACATAAATTATTCTCACAGGGAGTCACCTGCAAGTTCCTCATATGACAGTTCTTAAAAATAGGGAGATCAAAGAGACAAAAGAGGATTTTATATTCATATAAACCTATGCTCTAAGTAAGGGTGTTTCTTGCCAGTTTTCATTGGTTATTCTTCTTGTGCCACAATAATGGTACCATCAGTAATGTAAACAGTGCATTTTTTGGCTGATTCCACAAGAACTGCAAAAACTGCATAAATTTGCCTGAATTCCTCTTCCTTTCTCTTCTTCCTCCTTCTTCCACTGCATGTGTGGTCTTTCTAGGCCACATGGACTAAATACCAAGTTTAGCCATTGTCTGGTACAGTTTCTCTAAGGAAACAGCAACTGATGAAGAACAGCTTTGGTCATCACAGTTGGTGTTTATAGTACTTCAGATATTTTGATGTCCATGTGACATGGTTATTCAAGACCAACTTGCCAGTGACTGCACATGTAAGCCTGGAGCAGCGGTCACCTTGCCTAACTGAAGGTATCCGCAGTGCAGACACCTACATCTGAGCTGGTCCCCATGGGAACCTTTTACAGCTAATGGAGAGAAATCCTGCTTTTGTGTTGCAATTACTTTCACCCATCTTAAACCCCTGCATTATGACGAGATAAGTGATATTCATAAAATGTCTCCATCATCTCACCTCTGAAGGGAGAATGAAGCATAGACCTGTTAACGCAGCTGTAGATGCCTACATTTAGGTCAGCTGAAGGTCCTTATCCCCTCCTTCTCATTGACCTCACACCAGATCACAAGCTATACCATCGTGAAACCCTGAGATATAGAAACCTCAGGACTCTTCAGTGTTTTGTAAATTCAGACACTGCTACACCAACCAGGCAAGCAAACTCCAAGGTTAAAATCCTCTTACAGTTAAAGCAATAAATTATTAGTTTGAATCTGTGAAATAACTCCTACTTTTTTGGTGGTGCTCCATTATAAAAAAAGATTCCAGAAGGAATGGAGGGCATGCCTATTTAAGGCATTTCTTGGCTATAAACCTAACTAATCTAAATTCAAATTGTTTTTCCTGTTCAAGAAAGACTTAGATTGAGCTTGTGCCAACTAATGAAATGCTCTTAGCTATTATGTATGAAACTACCTAAAAAAAGCCCCAAACCCTGTTGTTCTGTGAATACAGAGGTAATCTTCAGTCTGCAAAACACACATGGTCCAGGACAGTATGTGGCCCCCTTCTAGCATACCCTGAAACATTCAGAGAGAAGGATGTAGGCCTGCCTCAGCTAATTGGGCTGGTACCTCCTCCCCAAAGCACGGTAACTACCCAGGGGTGTCACAGGACACAGAAATGGGGTGAGGAGGCAGGCAGGACTTGTCTTCTTTAGCTAAAAAAAGAAAACTTAGTGTTTCAGTCTTCCTTGATCCCTCCTTATTCCTCTGGCCATGTTTTTTGCAGGGGAAGGGTGCAGGTATCAGGAAGGGTTTTGTCACATGAAAAGAACTGTGGACTCTTCTCCCAGCAACTCGGGCATTGGCCGAGAGCGCTGGCCCCGGCGGTGGGCAGTGCCGTGCCAGCAGATCGCTCGTTTCCCACTGCACACCACAGCACCGTTCCCTGTTTCTCTTGGATACTCACAAAAGTGTTGGTGCAGCATTCCTGGCCTCTCCGCGGTCTTGCGCTGCAGCACACGTAAGCCCCTCGCCATACCGTAAGCTCGGACTTTTGTATATATATGCATTGCTACTCACGCCATACCCATCCTTTGGATGCTTCTCAATGGAAGAGGAGAAAATACTTCTCCCCTCAACCTCGGAGAGGCCAGGTGACCTTGTGCCCCTGCCCTAATCAACTAGGCTGAGAAAGAGGATCTGCTCCAGGTAGAAATGGTGTGGCGAGGCAGAGGGAGATGGTGTGGGAATAACTGAGGAGCAGAGGTTCCTGTTTCAAGCATTACCTTATGAAGAGAGTCATATTACAGCTCATGTTATCCTATTTAGAGATACAGATTGTTTAGGCTTACAAACAGAACCATCAGAAAGATATACATTATTAAAATATATATTATTAAAATATAACCATAAAACTCCCATTTTTTTCAATCAGGCCCTCCTCTTTTTCCTACTTGTGTTCTTAATCGGTAAAAATGCTGTGGCAAATTGGGAGGAAAAAACCCTTGTTATCGTGATGTTATTATATGAAGCTTGGTTTTCTTGTTTGCGTTTGTGTTCTCGTCTGTCTGGTTGCCTACAACCAAATCAAAAAGGGGCTCTTTAAAGAAAGGACCAGGCAGAGCAGGCAGGTGAGGAAATGCAGGAGGCGCTGACATAAGCAGGTTCAAAGCAGTTAAGAGTGTCGGTTCCCCGTCGGCCAGAGCTGTCACCGAGACTCGTTGCCAGAAAAGAAAAAGGGCTTTGAGAGAGAGGGGAGAAGCTGCCCGGACCGCGCTGCGGGCAGGAGCACCCGGCAAGGTGGGAGCGCGCGGCTCCTCCCGAAACAGAGACCGTCACAGCAAGCAGGGAGCCCGCCTGTGGCACGCACAGAGGTGTAGGCTGCCATTACAAAAGGCTTCAGCTGAAATACCGTCAGGTGTCTGATGAGGCTGTGCTGTGAACCGGGGCGGGGAACAGGCCCAAGTGTTTATGTTTCTGAGCAATGTTTCTTCCCTTTTTCAGAATGTCTCTAAACTCAGATCCATTCCCAGCTGTTTTTAGTGGTGCCCCAGCAGCCACTGTGGGGGAGGGACCTGCCCGGGGAACAAGGAGGCGAAGGAGGCTTGAGGCCGCTCCGGAGCCCCACAGCACAGCTAAAGAAACGGTATGATGGATGCTTTCCTTGTATGACTTGATCTTACATGTTTTGGACTTTGAGTGACCGTGTTTTGCTCTGGAGAAATCCGGGCAGGCGGAGGCGAGTCAGTCACTTTAGCACGGCCTCAGCCCCCAGCCCTGGCTGGACCTGCTAACGCCATCCCTGTTGATACACAAGGGCTTGTAACACAGGACCTGGGTGGAAACGTGGAAGCCGAGCTCCTAAAGCTGATGGCACAACACTGGAGAGGGGCCCTGAGCCCTCAGGGAGGAGCCAGCAGCCAAGGGGGCGGGTGAAAGGCAGAGTAAAGTGGTTACTCGGAAATTATCAGTAAATGCTTCTTAACTTCTATCATGCCCTACTTTAGCTGTGTTTTTCTCCATTCTTTCCACCTCTTCCACTTTCTCTTTTTTCTTTTTACCTTCCTTTTCTTTGTCTCTTCCCACTTCCTCTTTGTTTTACTTGATTTTCTCCGTCTGCCTTGTGCCAAGGCTCCCCTCAGCCTATCTGCTGCCCCGCTGCCCCTCCTCGCTCCCACGCAGCAGCTCCGTGCACAAGGACTCCCTTTAGCTTGTAACTCCTTCCGACCCACAGCCTGCAAGACCTTCTGAATTTATTTCTCACATATACCTTCCTATTTTAGCCCATACAAATTCTTCAAAGTCTCTTCAGATTTATGAGCTTTCTGACAACGCAACAGTGGGAGAGCTCCTGTACCACACCCAAGCCCCTGACAGCAGGCCCACCAGAACTTCCTTTCCCCAGCGATTAGGGCTGTTGCCCACTCAGACAGCAGTGGTAGGCTCAGCAGCTGTAAGCCTGAGATGTAAAGATAATCATTCTTACATTTTCCCGACTCCTAAAATCCAAGCATGAGCTTTGCTTAGGGTATTTTCTGAGATGAATGTGTCGGCAAATCCTTTTCTTGCTTTTCATAAATACATCAAATACAGAAACTATCATTTTCTATTAAAATCACATTTACTTCGACAGTAATCTGAACAGCAGCAACTTCAGGCATGGCCAAACTCCTCCCGGCAGTCTGTGTACTAGAATAAGCTGAGCAAGTGTCTCACCCACACTTGACCCAGCCACAGGAGATGCTGGAGGCCTCCAGTGAACTGAAAGCTGGAAGTGGTGATTCTGTTCTAAACCAGGGACTTCCAGCGGGTAGTGCATCTTCTCTTGCTGTGCAGCAACCAATGCCAAGCAAGGTGCATGTCAGCTAAACATCTGTGCTGGCAACAGTTTCTGTTCAATCTTGTCCTAGCAAAACAAGTGAACTATCAGCTTTGGGACCAATTGTGCATTTCATTTTGGGGTACACTATCACAATTACATTTATCCTCCATGCTTCGACAGTGCCTCCAAATGAAGTTAAGGAGCTTCTGCTCACCGTGCATCACAACAATATTTACAGGAAAGGGTAGAGCTAAACAGTTTCTTGGAGTAACTTGTTGTAAGCCAGGGTATTGCTCGTAGCTATTGCATTTTTCAGGCACTGCCAGAAGTAGGGCTGAGATCGAGGGTTAGTTGGCCATTCCAGGACAGAACTTCTGCACAGCCTCTTCCTCAGCCGGACATACCGGGACTTCTGCAAAACCTTCTCAAGAAATATCAAGATAATGACATCCATTTTGTCATCTAGAAGCCGCTGGTGGGCCATGTAAAATGTTGTCTTGAAGCTGCCACTTTTAATGTACTTGTTGGTCAGCACAAATATGGTCTTTTTGCTCAGCTGAATGCTCTGGGAAAGGTTGTCAAAGACTGGCTGTCCTGGGAGCCAGTCCCTTTCTTCCAGGCATAAATTGAATTGTCTGGCTTTTTGATCTTCCAGCCTTTCAACCAGTTCTGTCAGCACCCACTCATTCACAGCTGGATCTTTATTGTCATAGGCAATAAAAGCATCGTAGCAAGCATCTGGTAAAGATAAACGCCGGTAGCCCTTCAACTTGGCAGTGCAGTAATGGTAACTGTACCACACATCCCAGAAATAGAGATGGCTCATCACTGTGAACACCATAAAGCCCAGGACAGTTGAAGCTGACAGAGCATACAGGATCAAATACGAAGTGTCCAGCTCACAGGTATACAGATCCAAGAAAACCACGCTCCTTCCTTTATGTGCCCCTGGGCCAGCACAGGTCACGTCTGTGGCCAGAAGAGGAATAGTCACTTGAGTCTGATTGATCCACCAAACAAACCACACGGCATCACAATTGCACTTGAAAGGATTGCCATGCAAAAGCAGCATCCTCAGGTTGTTAATGACATTTTCAGGGAAGCTAGATTTCTTAATTATTTGGATCTTGTTTGAGCTGAGGTCCAAGTATTTCAGTTTAAAAGCTCCTCTGAGAAAATATTTGGTTAGTCGTTGAATGCGATTGTTTTGGAGCATCAGTTCTTGGAGCGTTGAAGAGCAATTGGACAGTTCTCGGGGAACAGTAGTCAGAAGGTTATTGCTGAGGTCCAGTGTTATTAGTTTGTTCAGATAGTGGAGGTTTCCCCAGTTGAAGCTTTTCATCCGGTTATTGGTTAAGTTGAGGATCTTGAGTTCTGGAGGCATGGCTTCAAAAACACCATGAGGCAAAAAACTGAGCGAGTTGAAGGAAATATCCAGTTTTTCCAGGCTGGTCAGATTCTTGAAGAATGACAAGTATCTAGCATTCCCATCCATCCATAAAACATCTAAACGATTTCCTCTGAATTCTAAAATTTGAAGAGATTGACTTTCCATCCCTGTGTTAATAGAGGTAGAAATCTCATTCTCATTCATCATCAGCTTCTTCAGATAGGCCAAGTTTTTCATAAAACTAAGCACGTGAGTTACACCTTCTGCCAGAAAATAATGTTTGTTATTGCTAAGGTCTAGAATCTCTAAAAGTTTTAGCTCTTCGAAAGCAGTTGCATATAGCAAGTCAATCCTGTTGTTAGAAAAATCCAGATATTTCAATCCAGACAAGTAGTAGAATTCACTTCCATTTAAAGTTTGACTTATTGCATTATCTGACAAGTTGAGGCATCTGAGGGTACTAAGTCCCTGGAAGTCTGAGGGGTTAATAAAAAATATGTTGTTTCTACTTAAATCCAGAGTTTCTCCGTATTTCAGGCACTCTTCCTTAACTGAAGATTGGTAGGAAGCAGCCTCTTTGTCTTTGGACCTGCAACTTCGCCCATACTCATCATACCTGAAATAATGCATCTCTTGTAATACTTGCCTGTTGTATTGCTCTGCTGAAATCCTAGGATTAGAGCAAAACCCATAAAAGTTGCTTTCACCTGAAGAAGGAGAAATTTTATTCACTGAGAGGTCTATGAGTTTAAGCGCTGGGAATTTCTTGAACACTCTCAGGTCAGCAACTTTAATAAAATTAGTCCCAAGATCCAACACTGTTAGATTTCTAAGACTGAGCAATGGATCTAGATTTCCTTCTCTCAGTTCTTTAAAGACATAACCCCTGAGCCTCAGAGTTTCCAGGTTAGAAAGGGAAGAAAATGTCTTAGACAGATTCAAGGATGGAGAATACATCTGCAGTTCAAAATTAAAGGACAGATCAAGCTCTACAAGGCTGGGGATAAATTTCAAAAACTGAGCATTTCCTATCTCCTTTAAGAGGAAATTTTGAGAGAGGTCAAGCTTTTCAAGGTTCTTGATGTTTTTAAACCAGCTGCTGGGTATGCTCTGAAGAGAATTACTGTGAAGTCGCAAAATTCTTAACTTTTTCAAGGAATAAAAAGCCTTTGAATGTATCTCAATTGTGCTCTTGGGGCAGGGAATACAAGGATATGGGGCATTATAGCAACGTGGGCAATTGCCACTTAGATCGAGAATTTCTAGGTTGTGAAGGGCACTTAAATCATGTTCTTGAATCACTTGAATCATGTTATTGTAAATATACAATTCCTTTAAAGTAGATGACAAATTGGGTGGAATATGAGTTAAGTTGTTAGACTTCAGGGATAGTATTGTTAATTTTTTCAGCTCCAGAAAGGCTGTGTTTTCAATTCCAAATGAAACATTGCATGGATTACGGTAGTAACAGTTCTGTCCGAGATACAATACTTCCAAGTTTCCTAGCTCTGACAAATTGGCTCTTTGGATAGAAAAGATACTGTTCGCTTCCAGGCTCAGCAGACTTAAAGTAGTAGGAAGACCCCGGGGTATTTCCGACAGCTGGTTTGCATCCAAATACAATGACTTCAATCTCGTCAGGGCAGCAAAACTGCCATTCTCAATCTTTGGTGTCCTGGGGCACACGTGATCTTTGGGCCCCATTCTGACAGGCACACAGTTGCATCTGAAGTCAATCTCCACAAGGTTTTCAAGATGAGCAAAGGATGTTGGATAGAGATGGGGGATATGGTTAATACTCAGGGTAAGGTTGGTAGCGTTTGCAGGGATCCCTCTGGGCACTTCCATGAGACGCCGGTCGGTGCAGTCCACTGTCACAGCACCTTCAGAGGCTTTAACATCACAGGGTAAACTTTTGGGAAACCAAGCTCCTGACAGCAGCATTGGAAACAAGAAGAGCAAGACAAATGGCAATGCATGTGACATCTTTGCACGAGGTACCTGAAAATAAGGAAACAGGGAGGTATTAATTTAATGCAATGAGAACATGTCATAGGACGTCAGATCAAGCATGTACTGCGTCAGACCAAATGTACAGCTAACCTGGGGTCGTGTCTCTCACACTGGCTAGAAGTGGATGTGCAGGTAGGATTATATGTTTGGGGAAGGCATATGTTGGTATTTCCTCAAATGCTTTTTTACTTTCTTAGTGATAAGTATTGTAGTGGTAAGATAAATGTCACTGTCTAAATAATGGATCATAAAAAAAAAAATCTACTGAAAAAATGACAAGGCAGGTGACTAAAGGCTAAGTATCTGTGAATTTTCCTCTTTAAGGGGGAAACAAACAGTGTTAAACATCCATCAGATTGCAATTGTATGACAGTGTAAGCGAGCAAAGTTAATTTTTAGAAGCATACGAAAGAGAAGATCTATAGTCACTGAAAAGCTAGTGTAAATTTTCAAAACCACACTGACTAACAGGTGAGTGCCTAATTCCAATTTCACATTATATAAACAATTCTTAGAATCATAGAATAGAGTCATAGAATCATTTAGGTTTGAAAAGGCCCTTAAGATCATGTAGTCCAACCATTAACCTAACACTTCCAAGTCCACCACTAAATGATGTCCCTAAGTGCCACATCTACACGTCTTTTAAATACCTCCAGGGATGGTGACTCAACTACTTTTCTGGGCAGCCTGTTCCAATGCTTGATGACCCTTTCGGTGAAGAAAGTTTTCCTAACATCCTATCTAAACCTCCCCTGGCGCAACTTGAGGCCATTTCCTCTTGTTTTCCTCCACTTGCCACTTGTGAGAAGAGAGTGACCCCCACCTCGCTACAACCTCCTTTCAGGTAGTTGTAGAGAGCGATAAGGTCTCCCCTCAGCCTCCTTTTCTCCAGGCTAAACAATCCCACTTCCCTCAGCCGCTCCTCAGAGGACTTGTGCTCTAGACCCTTCATGAGCTTCGATGCCCTTCTCTGGACATGCTCCAGCACCTCAATGTCTTTCTTGGAGTGAGGGGCCCAAAACTGAACACAGTATTCGAGGTGCGGCCTCACCAGGGCCGAGTACAGGGGGACGATCCCTCCCCTACTCCTGCTGGCCACACTATTTCTAATACAAGCCAGGATGCCATTGGCCTTGGACATCTGGGCACACAGCTGGCTGTCAACCAACACCCCCAGATCCTTTTCTGCCAGGCAGCTTTCCAGCCACTCCCCCCCAAGCCTGTAGCATTGCATGGGATTGTTATGACTCAAGTGCAGGTCCTGGCACTTAACTTTGTTGAACCTCATACATTTGGCCTCGGCCCATCAATCCAGCCTGTCCACATCCCTCTGTAGAGCCTTCCTACCCTGAAGCAGATCAACACTCCCGCACAGCTTGGTGTCATCTGCAAACCTACTGAGGGTGCGCTCGATCCCCTTGTCCAGATCATTGATAAAGATATTAAACAGAACTGGCCCCAATACTGAGCCCTGGGGAACACCACTTGGGATCAGCCGCCAACTGGATTTAACTCCGTTCACCACCACTCTTTGGGCACAGCCATCCAGACAGTTTTTTACCCAACAAAGAGTACGCTTGTCCAAGCCATGAGCAGCCTGTTTCTCCAGGAGAATGCTGTGGGAAATGATGTCAAAAACTTCACTAAAGTCCAGGTAGACAACATGCACAGCCTTTCCCTCATCTGCTAAGTAGGTCACCTTGTCATAGAAGGAGATCAGGTTAGTCAAGCAGGACTCTTTGTTCAGCCAGGCTGGTCTTCTTCCCTGCTGGCTCATCTTTCGGCCCATAGGGACAGCGCCTTGAAGATTTCCTTCTTGAAGAATGTCCAGCCTCCCTGGACGCCTTTGCCCTCCAGGACTGCCTCCCAAGGGACTCTGTCAACCAGGCTCCTAAGCAAGCCAAAGTCTGCCCTCTGGAAGTCCAAGGTGGCAGTTCTGCTGACCCCCCTCCTTACTTCTCCGAAAATCAAAAACTCTGTCGTTTCATGATCGCTGTGCCCAAGACGGCCTCCAACCATTACATCACCCACAAGTCCTTCTCTGTTCACAAACAACAGGTCCAGCAGGGCACCTTCCCTAGTTAGCTCCCTCACCAGCTGTGCCAAGTTATCTTCCACACACTCCAGGAACCTCCTAGATTGTTTCCTCTCCGCTGTACTGCATTTCCAGCTGGCATCTGATAAATTGAAGTCCCCCCATGAGGACGAGGGCTAGCGATCATGAGACTTCTCCCAGCTGCTTATAGAATATTTCATCTGCCTCTTCATCCTGGTTGGGTGATCTAAAACAGACTCCCACCATGATACAGGCCTTCCCCCCGATTCTTATCCATAAACACTCAACCCTTTCATCACCATTGTGAAACTCTAGACAGTCAAAACTCTCCCTAACATGCAGGGCTACCCCACCGCCTCTCCTTCCTTGTGTCCCTTCTGAAGAGTTTATAGCCATCCATTGCAGCACTCCAGTTGTGCGAGTCATCCCACCATGTTTCCGTGATGGCAACTATATCATAGTTTCCCTGCTGTACAATGGCTTCCAGCTCCTCCTGTTTGTTGCCCATGCTGCGTGCACTGGTGTAGATGAACCTCAGTTGGGCTATTGATCCCACCACCTTTTCTTGGGGAGAAGCCCTAATTCTTATGTGACTGTTCTCAGGTGCTTCTGTAGTTTCTAATGCATTAATAACCCTTGCGTCTTTGCTGCCATGTGGCTCTCCATCCCCTTCCCCCACTGAGATGGCTAAGGAGCATTCATTGTTGCTTTGGCTGGCTTGGCTTTTTACTCTGTTGCATTCAGCTTCACAGGTGTCACCACCAGGGACCCAAGTCCTCCAGGCCTGTCAGTTTAAAGCCACTTCATCAAGTTTGCTAGCTTGTTGACAAAGATTCCTTTGGCTTTTTTCGTCAGGTGGATCCCATCTCTCCCTAGCAGGTTATAGTCATCAAAGAGTGTTCCACGTTCATGAAAGCCAAAATCCTGGCAAAAGCAACACAGAACACTCTTAAACAACCAAGATCAGTTATGCATGGAATAACATTGGCTAAGTATGAATACCCAGTTAAGCAGATGACTAGGTAAAGTGTTCAAGCTACACGGAAATGTTTTTTCTCCTTAGGTGGGACACAAGAACATACAAAGACCCGCTCAAACAGTATGTGAAAACCCTGTGGAGTGTTGCCTGAGATGTGCCTTGTAGGTGACACAGACTTGGAGATTAATTGACGCTTCCTGTTGTATGCTCCATTTACTTAGACCACTGTGTCCCCTGTATAACTTTGTGTTTCTGTATTACCTTAGATAACTATCCTAAATCTACCTATGCATCGGTGTATCTGGAGGGGTGCTCTAGTGAGTAGCAGGGTAGCAAATGTGAGAGAAGCCAGATCCAGTCTCACACAGCACCACACTTCTGCTATCTAGATTCAACAACCACATGGAGTCACTCTGGGGATTTGTTTGGTCAGCTTTTGCATTAAAGCTTCAGTACAGAGAGGAACCAGTCCAGGAGGTTCCTGGAGTGTGTGGAAGATAACTTCCTCACGCAGCTGGTGAGGGAGCCCACGAGAGAAGGCGCCCCGCTGGACCTGTTGTTTGTGAACAGAGAAGGTCTTGTGGGTGATGTGACGGTCGGAGGCCGTCTTGGGCACAGTGACCACGAAATGATAGAGTTCTCAATTCTCAGAGAAGTAAAGAGGAGGGTCACCAGAACTGCCACCTTGGACTTCCGGAGGGCAGACTTTGGCCTGTTTAGGAGTCTGGTTGGCAGAGTCCCTTCGGAGGCAGTCCTGGAGGGCAAAGGCGTCCAGGAAGGCTGGACATTCTTCAAGAGGGAAATCTTAAAGGCGCAGGAGCAGGCCGTCCCCATGAGCCGAAAGATGAGCCAGCAGGGAAGAAGACCGGCCTGGCTGAGCAGAGAGCTCCGGCTGGAACTTAGGAAAAAAAAGAGAGTCTACCACCTTTGGAGGAAGGGGCAGGCAGCTCAGGAGGACTACAAGGATGTTGTGAGGTTATGCAGGGAGAAAATTAGAAGGGCCAAAGCCCAACTAGAACTTAGTCTGGCTACTGCCGTAAAAGACAACAAAAAGTGTTTCTACAAATACATTAACAATAAAAAGGGGGCTAAGGAAAATCTCCCTCCTCTATTGGATGCGGAGGGAAACTTAGTGTCAAGGGATGAGGAAAAGGCTGAGGTGCTAAATACCTTCTTTGCCTCAGTCTTCAACAGCAAGGGAAGTTGCTCTCTGGGCACCCAGCCCCCTGAGCAGGAAGACAGGGATGGGGAGCAGAATGTAGACCCCGAAGTCCAAGGGGAAACGGTCAGTGACCTGCTACGCCACCTAGACACGCACAAGTCTATGGGGCCGGATGGGATCCACCCAAGGGTGCTGAAAGAGCTGGCAGAAGTGCTCACCAAGCCACTCTCCATCATTTACCAGCAGTCCTGGCTAACTGGGGAGGTCCCAGTTGACTGGAGGCTGGCAAATGTGACGCCCATCTACAAGAAGGGCCGGAAGGAGGATCCAGGGAACTACAGGCCTGTCAGCCTGACCTCGGTGCCCGGGAAGGTTATGGAGCAGATCATCTTGACTGCCATCACGCGGCACATACGGGACAACCGGGTGATTGGGCCCAGTCAGCACGGGTTTATGAAAGGCAGGTCCTGCCTGACCAACCTGATCTCCTTCTACGACATGGTGACCCGCTTAGTGGATGAGGAAAAGGCTGTGGACGTTGTGTACCTGGACTTTAGTAAAGCCTTTGACACCGTCTCCCACAGTATCCTCATGGAGAAACTGGCTACCCATGGCTTGGATGGGCGTACTCTGCGCTGGGTAGGAAACTGGCTGGATGGCCGGGCCCAAAGAGTTGTGGTGAATGGAGTTAAATCCGGTTGGAGGCCGGTCACAAGTGGTGTTCCCCAGGGCTCAGTACTGGGGCCAGTTCTGTTCAATATCTTTCTCAATGATCTGGACGAGGGGATCGAGTGCACCCTCAGTAAGTTTGCAGACGACACCAAGTTGGGAGGGAGTGTTGATCTGCTGGAGGGCAGGCAGGCGCTACAGCGGGACCTGGACAGGCTGGATCGATGGGCCGAGGCCAATTGTATGAGGTTCAACAAGGCCAAGTGCTGGGTCCTGCACTTGGGACACAACAACCCCAGGCAACGCTACAGGCTTGGGGGGGAGTGGCTGGAAAGCTGCCTGGTGGAAAAGGACCTGGGGGTGTTGGTTGACGGCCGGCTGAATATGAGCCAGCAGTGTGCCCAGGTGGCCAAGAAGGCCAACCGCATCCTGGCCTGTATCAGAAATAGTGTGGCCAGCAGGAGTAGGGAGGTGATTGTCCCCCTGTACTCGGCCCTGGTGAGGCCGCACCTTGAGTACTGTGTTCAGTTTTGGGCCCCTCACTCCAAGAAAGACATTGAGGTGCTGCAGTGTGTCCAGAGAAGGGCAACGAGGCTGGTGAAGGGTCTGGAACACAAGTCCTATGAGGAGCGGCTGAGGGAACTGGGGATGTTTAGTCTGGAGAAAAGGAGGCTGAGGGGAGACCTTATCGCTCTCTACAACTACCTGAAAGGAGGTTGCAGAGAGATGGGGGTCGGACTCTTCTCCCTAGTAACAGACGACAGAACAAGAGGAAATGGCCTCAAGTTGCGCCAGGGGAGGTTTAGATTGGATATTCATAAAAATTTCTTCACCGAAAGGGTTGTCAGGCATTGGAACAGGCTGCCCAGGGAGGTGGTGGAGTCCCCATCTCTGGGGGTATTCAAAAGGCGTTTAGATGAGGCCCTAAGGGATATGATTTAGTGGGGGACTTGGTAGTGATAGGTTAATGGTTGGATCCGATGATCTTGGAGGTCTCTTCCAACCAGAACAATTCTATGATTCTATGATTCTATGAAAAACGTAAAATCCCACTGTAGACCTTGAATTCCGTGTCACCTGGTACTGCGCTACACCACAGCGTTTCCTCTACCACGATTTCCTTTCCCATTGCCAGGAAGTGCTACAGTGCTTTCTTCTTTTCAGCAGATCCGCAGAAAAAAGGCACTGTAGTTAAATATCCCAGTTGGTAGCCATGACTATCATTCATGCAGTGACTTAGGGAAAGCTAACCGGGACTAACCAGGACATGCCTGTGAATTCACATTTCATTATTTTCAACTCTTGTGAAGTGCTTTGTTAAGAATCAAAATAACCTTCATTTGGTTTATAGCAATTCACTTTTTGGAAACTCACCCAGATGGAGGCCACTGGGTAAGACAGTTCACCGGTGTCTTCAGTAAGGTCTAACCAATCATCAACTTTAGAGGATGATTAACTTTTCTGGTTTCCTGATGTGGACAAGCACTTGGATGAAAATGATGAATAAGAATAATCGGAGTAAGTGGGGAGCCAATTTGGAAAAGGTGAAATGCATTCATTTCCTCCCACTATCCTAGATTTTTTTTTTAGAGCTCTTTTTCCTCCACTAATATGGGCAGGGATTTGGGAGGGAGAAGGAAGGGCTCTACTGAAGGCCTTTCTTGGAATGAAAAGGGATATTGCCAAAGAAAAATCTGGATATGTTCTTGCAAATATTTTGCCTTCCTTCTTTTCCAAGGGACACATTGTATTATGTATGTAAAAGACTTTATTAGACGGACGAAAACCCAAAGAGTGCCTATCCTAATTGAATGGCCTACGGTGCCTCAGCTCCCGCCTACCTCCACCTCTTGCTTTACCAGACCAACGTACCCCAGGGCCCAGGGTCCTTAGCCGAGGCAGGTGCCTATGGAGCACAGCAGAGAGGTGGCAGGGAAACCGCAGAGACTCTCTGCACTGCAGGACAAGTCGCTCCATCACATGGATGCCATTTACCTTTACCCATTGATGCACACCACAGCAGACCGTGAAGTGCCAACCCTCACCAGCCACAGACACGGTACCTGCAGCCACTGAGGGCAACACCAACAACCACCGTGGATCAAACTCCAGCAGCCTGTCTCCCTTTAAAAGAAGGAAGGAAAACCTCTGCTGCTAACTGAGGGTCAAATCACAGATTTGCTGCTCTTGAGGAAAAGTTAATTAGAATCAACCTTTAAAGACTTGCTAAACCAAATGAAAACCCTCTGTCCAAGCACTAGAGTGGGACTTGGGCAAGGTGAGATATTACAGTCTAGATCGCTATAAACTTTCTACATGAACTTGTACTTGTCCACTGCACTCAGGCACCTAATTTTAGGCACTTACCCAAGTTCCTCAATTCAGTGCTATCAATCAACCTGGGCTGCACTGACATTAAAGAGAAAGCGGGAGGGAGGAGAGAGAGGCCCCTCTGCAGGCGCTGCTCAGCTCTGAACATGGAGGGAGCTCTGCCTGACTACACACCGACCAGACGCTGCGGGTTTAGGTGCCTAAAATTAGGTGCAACGAATCTAGGCCTTAAAAGTCTTCACAAATGTGTTTGTACATTCCTCAAGAAGTCAAAAAAATGCCTTTTGAGACGTTCACAATGCTCAGATTTTGAGCTCTCGCATATTACGGTATTTTTAGGAACCTAAGTGTTGTTGCAGAGCCAGCCTAGCTCCTACCATCTTTGTGCTTCATGTCTTTGTATATCCTTCTGTTTCCTGATACCCTTCTAATGCATTAGCTATTTTAACTGTAAACTGTTACATTCTGGTGCTGTATCTAACTATTTGCATGTGTAACACCTTGTGTTACATAGAACATATAAAAAAAAGTTTGCTTTAATTAGAAGAAACAAGAAACACTGATGTGTGGAACATCTCTGCAATCAGAAGCTAGTTTAAAAGTACAGCTAGAATATGCATGTGAACTGTCCTTTTCTCTGTGATCTATGTCTGGCTTTATAAGAAGTTCAAAAAGTACTCATCTGCTGATATTATCTAGCACATGCATAAACCCATAATGATTTAGGGTATTCTTCAGATATTCAACAACAATACAGCTAGGTGTTTCTGAAGGAAGTTTTTCTGTAGGTGTTCCATATATATTTTAAGAGGTGAAAGGGGGAAACGCTAGAGAAAAAAAGAACACCTCAGAAGTTATAGCAATTAGAAAAGACATTATTATACTCATTCTGTAGCACAGTAGTACAAATAAATTCTAGCCAGTTAGTATTAGCGCAAATAAATGCTTTCCTTTCCTGTCATTATGTATTGCAGCTTCTAACCACAATAGTAAATTGGAACATTTAGAAAGCAGAAAAGAAGAATATGTTCTTGAACGTCTTCCACAACAGTTCCAGTCAAAGAGGTCTAAGAGCAAATTTAAAATGAAAGTTTAACCTACCATTTTCTGTGTGCTTCCAGGTCTGGCAGATTTGTCGTTGGAGACTGTAAATCAGAGCAGAAGAAAACAGCATAAAAGAGGTTCCCACTGGTTCAGCTCAAGTGTGGAGGAGAGTATAACATGACATAACTCACTCAAGGCAACAGCAGTAATCACTACTCCATCACTACTCTTCAGCTGGACTGCGACTTGAGAAATAATTAAATGTGGAACAACTGCTGCAACCCACTTCCTCAAACATTTGTCTGTAAAATTAAAACAACAGTACCTCATTTATTTCTCCACCCCCCATAAAAATAGCTGAGTACTCATTTCTTCCCTTTTAAACAAATCCGCACATTACTCATACATCCATGCGCTGTTGTGACAAAAGGTGGGGTTTTTTTCCTTTTGGTATCATATGCTGCAACTTGCTCTATTCTTTGCTGCTTTTGAACACGGTTTTCATTTCAAACTGTGTATTTTACCTAGGTACAGTGTCATGCCATAAAGAACTATAAGACGACCTACTCCAAAAAGATGAACCCCAAAGGAGGGCAATTGCACAATACTGACGAGAGTGTAAGATCAATCAGCTAGGAGACAAACGCCTTACATAAGGGTAACATTCACATGAGGCAACTAAGATTTGCAGAAGCTCAAGTTCCTTCTTTTTTCCCCTCTTTTTTAGTGTAAGCTGCACGAACAGAGAGACAAAAATTGTTAATTGGCATTAACAATATTTTATATTTCAAAGTTTAGTTGTTGTTGTTGTTGTTGTTATTATTATTATTATTATTATTATTTGGGGTTCATTTCTGCTGCTAATAGCTTCAAGAACTGGGGCAAATATCTTAAGCTGAATACTTTGTGGAAGAAATGTCTATTAAGTGAATGGGACTGCAGGGAAGGGAACCAAAATAAATCAGGGAAAAAAATATAGTGGTAAGGGCATAAGAAATGGCATACAAAAAGGTGGAAACCGTGTGAGAGAGTGTAGAAGGGATCAAGTTAAAGATGTCATGGATAGACTTAAGCTGGTGACAATCCAGCACTTCATGGAACATGGTGTCTGTTGAGAGTTTCTTAGAAGTTTCTATGCTTAGCGGGACAGACTAGTTCAAGGGTTAGGATATTTATTAGGTGGGGGTTTTTTTCATGTCTTCTTTCCCTACATATTTTTCTTTATATTTTAAATAGCAGTTCATAATTTCTCTGACTGTGGTGGAGCTGAGGAACCTGTTTCGAAAGACTGGAATCTGAAGAATGAACAGAGAAAGAATTTGCAATCATACTTTAAAATTCTCTGGGTTTAGTGGCTGAGCCATACAGACATAAACAAAACCAAAAAAGTGTACAGCATCATTACCGTTTCGATCAAGGGCTAGGAAAGGGTCCATTAATTCACTACAGGTTCAGGACTATATTTATCATCTTTTGTACTTGATTACTAAAAGTGCTGTGATAAAGTACGATTCCTCTGCTATTGACTGGTAACTGGATTTCTTTTCATGCAGGATGCACTGAGGTTTTCATTGGGGGTTATTATAAATAATGTGGATGTCTCACTAAAATCCTGCTGCTTTTGGCAAGGCCATTCAACGCATATGTGGTAGGAGGATGTCGCGGTTTAACCCCAGATGGTAACCGAATACCTTGCAGCCACTCGCTTACTCCCCCTCTCCCCAGTGGGTGGGGAGGGGAATCAGAGAGAAAGGAAAACTCACGGGTTGAGATAAAAACAGATCACCAGGACAGCAAAAGAAAAATAATAAATAATTATATTATATTATGTCATATTATATTACTTATTAAAATTTATAGTAATAATAACAACAATAATAATAAAAATGTAAAGATAATAGAATACATAAAACAAACGATGCACAATTTCTCACCACCTGGCGACCGATACAGCCCGTCCCGAGCAGCAGGCAGGGAGCAGGGGTATCCCCCCCCAGCTATCCCAGAACAGCAAGTTCCAGAGAGGGCAGATGAGGGAACAAACAGCTGAATGAATGAACAAAAGGCCCGAACATACGAAAAAAGGGAACAAGAAGGGAAGTGGCCCACCAGCTGACCCCCACTTATACTGTGCATGACGTCTGTGGTATGGAATACTCTCTTTGGCCAGTTTGGATCCACTGTACTGGCTATACCCCTCCCAAGTTTTTGCACTTGCACATTAGCAAAACCTGGAACACATCCTTGATCGCTTAACAGCGACTAATAACATCAGTGTATTACCACCATTCTTCACACACTAAATCCAAACCACAGTAGCTGCTGGAAAGAAAATCAGCTCCGTCCTGAACAAAACCAGGACAGAGGAAAATCTTCATTGCAAACACCCTATACTAGCTATTCCACTCCGAATATTTCACAGATTGTATGTCACCGGAAGAGAAAGTTAGCTTCCACTTGTTTATAGTTATTCACCTTATTGCAAAGCAAATGTGCTTAATTAATTGTGAAATAGTACCTAAGAGAGTGACTTGGCATAAGCTGGATTGTGAAAGTTGATTTCTTCAAGCACCTAACTGTGTACCTGGTATATGACACTGGAACATAGCTTAAACATGCGGTGCTTAATGCCCACTCACTTTGGTTGTAAGTAGGTTTTCTAAAGCAGTGTCCAGTCACCCAACTCTGTAATTTGTGACAGGTGCTCAGTGTCTTTGGAGATCTCCCTTGCAGTCCATACCTACAAACTTTGGAAATTTTAATAGCTGTACCGATGCTTAGCCTTTGCTTCTGGACTAAGGCTGATTTTATTTTTTTCATACTAGGCTCACTGTCACTCAGCCAAAACCGTATGAGTTTCTATTCCGTGCAGAGTGAAACTGCAACTTTAGCTGCATGCTAATAGACATGTAGAGCGCTTTTTTGTTGTTTTTTTTTTTTTAATCTAAGAAATGTGGGAAGCAAAATACAGCAATATTTCCCTTCAAAAGGTGGGGGGTAAATGCAGGGGAGCTCAGCAGTCCAGAGCTTCAAAGCTATAATTTGATTTTTAGAGGCACAGGGTGTCACTGATTTACTGATTTTAAAAGTTCGAGTTTCTCTCACACATTGTGCTAAATCTCTTTTTCCTCCTGTGAAATGCAAAGTAACTGAAAGCAGAAAAGTACTTCCTACTGCGGCACGTGCTAGGGGAGGACCCACTGGTAACAATGCATGTATTTTGCCACCTCTGTGAGCAACAAATATCATTTAGAATACAGCAGGAGTCTTTAATTGCCTTAATCCTTCATCTACAGGTTTGGTTTTCAGTTAGATTGAAATCAGACTGGTGAACATTACATTTTCCTTTTTTGTCTTCTAAATGAAAACTTACAGTTGCTTTAGTTTATTTATCAAAAGCAGGATTCTACTGTGTTCATCTTAAAGCTGGGTAGATTACCTGAAGTCTTAAAGACTTGCAACAATGTCTTTTCTCTAATGTGCGAACCCTCATATGAATAATTATGATAGCACCCCAATTATTCATGGTTAATATGATGTTCATAGAATCATAGAATTGTTTTGGTTGAAAGAGACCTCCAAGATCATCGAGTCCAACCGTAAACCTAATGCTGCCGAGTCCACCACTAAACCGTGTCCCTAAAAGTGCCACATCTACACGTCTTTTAAATACCTCCAGGGATGGTGTCTCCACCACTGCCCTGGGCAGCCTATTCCAGTGCTTGATGACCCTTTTGGTGAGGAAATGTTTCCTAATATCCAATCTAAACCTCCCCTGGCGCAACTTGAGGCCATTTCCTCTTGTCCTATCACCTGTTACTTGGGAGGAGAGACCGACCCCCATCTCTCTACAACCTCCTTTCAGGGAGTTGCAGAGAACGATAAGGTCTCCCCTCAGCCTCCTTTTCTCCAGGCTAAACAACCCCACTTCCCTCAGCTGCTCCTCAGAGGACTTGTGTTCTAGACCCTTCACCAGCTTCGTTGCCCTTCTCTGGACACACTGCAGCACCTCAATGTCTTTCTTGGAGTGAGGGGCCCAAAACTGAACACAGTATTCAAAATGTGGCCTCACCAGGGCCAAGTACAGGGGGATGATCTCTTCCCTACTCCTGCTGGCCACACTATTTCTAATACAAGCCAGGATGCCGTTGGCCTTCTTGGCCACCTGGGCACACTGCCGGCTCATATTCAGCCAGCTGTCGACCAACACCCCCAGGTCCTTTTCTGCCAGGCAGCTTTCCAGCCACTCCTCCCCAAGCCTGTAGCGTTGCCTGGAGTTGTTGTGACCCAAGGGCAGGACCCGGCACTTGGCCTTGTTGAACCTCATACAATTGGCCTTGGCCCATCGATCCAGCCTGTCCAGATCCCTCTGTAGCGCCTTCCTACCCTCACGCAGATCAACACTCCCACCCAACTTGGTGTCATCTGAAAACCTACTGAGGGTGCACTCGATCCCCTCGTCCAGATCATTGATAAAGATATTAAATAGAACTGGCCCCAATACTGAGCCCTGAGAAACACCACTTGTGACTGGCCACCAACTGGATTTAACTCCATTCACCACAACTCTTTGGGCACGGCCATCCAGACAGTTTTTTACCCAACAAAGAGTACACCCATCCAAGCCATGGGCAGCCAGTTTCTCCATAAGAATGCTGTGGGAAATGGTGTCAAAGGCTTTATTGAAGTCCAGGTACACAATGTCCACAGCCTTTCCCTCATCCACTAAGTGGGTCACCTTGTCATAGAAGGAGATCAGGTTAGTCAAGCAGGACCTGTCTTTCGTAAATCCATGCTGACTGGGCCCGATTGCCCGGTTGTCCCGTATGTGCTGCATGATGGCACTCAAGATGACCTGCTCCATAAACTTCCCCAATGTCCAGTGTAACATTGCATAATTTACCCAGGAAATTATCAAAGCAATAAGTTAAGTTGCTCAATTTTTGAAATACATAAGATTACTCTTCAAACTGATGCAGACAGATGTACAAAAAGAACCACAAAAAGAAATGGATAGCAAAATTGAGGAAATGATAACAAAATCACTTGCAGAAGTCTTAACGGATGTAAAAATGTAGGTTTCCTGCTTTTAGCAGTTGCATAAATATGTTTGCAGGCACTAAAAATAGCCAAAATAATAAACAGAAGACAACAGTAGAGAAGACTGGCCTACAACAAGGGCAGAGGAAGCTCTCAGAGGTCTGGTGAGGGAGAAGACCCTCACAGAGGAGGGCCACCAAAATTATCAGAAGGATGGAGAACCTCTCCTATGAAGACAGGCTGAGAGAGTTGGGGTTGTTCAGCCTGGAGAAGAGAAGGCTCCGGGGAGACCTTATTGCGGCCTTTCAGTACTTAAAGGGGGCTTATAGGAAAGATGGGGAAGAACTTTTTAGCAGGGCCTGTTGTGACAGGACAAGGGGTAATGGTTTTAAACTAAAGGAGGGGAGATTTAGACTAGATATGAGGAAGAAGGTTTTCACAATGAGGGTGGTGAACCACTGGAACAGGTTGCCCAGAGAGGTGGGAGAAGCCCCATCCCTGGAAACATTCCAGGTCAGGCTGGATGGGGCTCTGGGCAACCTGATCTAGTTGAGGATGTCCCTGCTCATTGCAGGGGGGTTGGATTAGCTGACCTTTTAAGGTCCCTTCCAACCCAAACTATTCTATGATTCTAGATCTGTGCTAAGAGCTTACCCAACCTGCACTGACATATGACTGAAGGAGCTGCTAGAATCACAGAAATAGACTTTCTCATTTCTGAAAACTGCAGCTACCCTAGGCTACCCCAGCGCCAAGACTGACCATTTGGTATTTACAACAGGTTAAAACTGTTTGCTGAAAGCAAAGGCATCTGGCATTCCTGTTACTGAAAGTGAGTTACCTTCAAGGGAGACGGTAGGCATCCAGAAATAGCTGAAAAAAGATGCAGTTACTTTCCAAGCTCTCCAGGGTCAGCAATGCAACTACACCTCTCCCGTTTCCCCCTTCCTAAGGTGTCAGTAAGATAGGGTAGCTAGAGAGGACATCGCTGCCTTCCTCTGGGTGGGGGGATGAGGAGGAGGAGGAGAAGTGCTAAGGCAGTAACGATAGAAGTGGTGGTGCACGCTAATGCAGGAACTGATAGCCAGTCATGCAACTGGCAGGTTCAAAGGAGTTTTGACACATGTGAATTGGATATCCTCAAGTCCTGTTTCTTAGTGATGAAATGACTAGCCTGCAGGACTACCTTCATTTGAAAAGTTTCATGTAGGTAATCCCACCATGGTTTATGAAGTCATTCTCAGGCAAGAGCCTGAGGGAGAGGAGGGAGAACTGGAACAGCCTCTACAGAACAACGTGGAACTCAGACACTGATGGACCCGACAAAAACACATAGCAGGAAAGCAGCTCCATACAGAATAAAGGCTTAAGATTAGGGCAAGCAAGCAACTGCAATGAGGCTCATATTAAACATGCAAGTGTGTCAATTTATGAGCTTCTAGGAACCATGAAACACGATACTGTCATTTATTATAGGGCTTGATATTGCCTTTTAAAAAATTGTGCATGACATTTTTATAGAAGAGGGTGAATACTCAACAGAGGTTATTTTGATCCTAATCTCATGGGTTGCAAATGATATTGAATGATTTCCTTTCCCCCTCTGTATATTTTTAACATACACAATATCTATATGATATAGATATTTCTGCTAGAAATCACAGAAGCACCTGAGAACAGTCACATAAGAATTAGGGCTTCTCCCCAAGAAAAGGTGGTGGGATCAATAGCCCAGCTGAGGTTCATCTACACCAGTGCACGCAGCATGGGCAGCAAACAGGAGGAGCTGGAAGCCATTGTACAGCAGGGAAACTGTGATATAGTTGCAATCACGGAAACATGGTGGGATGACTCGCACAACTGGAGTGCTGCAATGGATGGCTATAAACTCTTCAGAAGGGACAGGCAAGGAAGGAGAGGCGGTGGGGTAGCCCTGCATGTTAGGGAGAGTTTTGACTGTCTAGAGCTTGATGATGGTGATGAAAGGGTTGAGTGTTTATGTATAAGAATCGGGGGGAAGGCCTGTATCGTGGTGGGAGGCTGTTTTAGATCACCCAACCAGGATGAAGTAGATCACCCAGGCAGATGAAATATTCTATAAGCAGCTGGGAGAAGTCTCATGATCGCTAGCCCTCATTCTCATGGGGGGACTTCAACTTATCAGATGTCTGCTGGAAATACAGTACAGAGAAGAGGAAACAGTCTAAGAGGTTCCTGGAGTGTGTGGAAGATAACTTGGCACAGCTGGTGATGGGGCAAACTAGGGAAGGCGTCTCACTGGACCTGTTGTTTGCGAACAGAGAAGGACTTGTGGGTGATGTAACGGTTGGAGACCGTCTTGGGCCTAGCGATGATGAAACAGAGTTTTTGATTTTCGGAGAAGTAAGGAGGGGGGTCAGCAGAACTGCCACCTTGGACTTCCAGAGGGCAGACTTTGGCCTGCTTAGGAGCCTGGTTGACAGAGTCCCTTGGGAGGCAGTCCTGAAGGGCAAAGGAGTCCAGGAAGGCTGGACATTCTTCAAGAGGGAAATCTTCAAGTCGCAGGAGCAGGCCGTCCCCATGTGCCGAAAGACAAGCCGGTGGGGAAGAAGACCGGCCTGGCTGAACAGAGAGCTTTGGCTGGAACTCAGGAAAAAAAGGAGAGTTTATGACCTTTGGAAGAAGGGGCAGGCGACTCAGGAGGACTACAAAGATGTCGGAGGCTATATAGGGAGAAATTAGAAGGGCCAAAGCCCATCTATAACTTAATTTGGCTATTGTGATAAAAGACAATAAAAAAACGTTTCTATAAATACATTAGCAACAAAAGGAGGGCTAAGGAGAATCTCCCTCCTTTGTTGGATGCGGGGGGGGAAACATAGTAATAAAGGCTAAGGTAAAGGATGAAGTTCTTAATGCCTCCTTTGCCTCAGTCTTCAATAGTAAGACCAGTTGTTCTTGGGGTACTAAGCCCGCTGAGCTGGAGGATGGAGACGGGTGCAGAATGAAACCCCCATAATCCAAGGGGAAATGGTTAGTGACTTACTACACCACTTAGACACAAGTCTATGGGGCCAGGGGGATCCACCCAAGGGTACTGAGGGAGCTGGTGGAAGTGCTCACCAAGCCACTTTCCATCACTTATTAGGAGTCCTGGGTAACCGGGGAGGTCCCAGTTGACTGGAGGTTAGCAAGCGTGACGCGCATCTACAAGAAGGGCCAGAAGGAGGATCTGGGGAACTACAGGCCTGTCAGTCTGACCTTGGTGTTTGGAAGATTATGGAGCAGACCATCTTGAGTGCCATCACACAGCATGAACAGGACAACCAAGTGACCAGGCCCAGTCAGCATGGTTTTATGAAAGGCAGGTCCTGCTTGACTAACCTGATCTCCTTCTATGACAAGGTGACCCATTCAGCAGATGAGGGAAAGGCTGTGGATGTTGTCTGGACTTTAGTAAAGCCTTTGACACCATTTCCCACAGCCTTCTCCTGCAAAAACAGGCTGCTCACGGCTTGGACGATTGTGCTCTTTGTTGGGTAAAAAAACTGTCTGGATGGCCATTTCACAGAGTTAAATCCAGTTGGCAGCCGATCCCAAGTGGTGTTCCCCAGGGCTCAGTATTGGGGCCAGTTCTGTTCAATATCTTTATCAATGATGTGGACGAGGGGATCAAATGCACCCTCAGTAGGTTTGCAGATGACACCAAGTTGGGTGGGAGTGTTGGTCTGCGTGAGGGTAGGAAGGCGCTACAGAAGGATCTGGACAGGCTGGATAGATTGGCCAAGGCCAATTGTATGAGGTTCAACAAGGCCAAGTGTGGGGTCCTGCACTTGGGTCACAACAACCCCAGGCAATGCTACAGGCTTGGGGAGGAGTGGCTGGAAAGCTGCCTGGCAGAAAAGGACCTGGGGGTGTTGATTGACAGCTGGCTGAATATGAGCCGGCAGTGTGCCCAGGTGGCCAAGAAGGCCAACGGCATCCTGGCTTGTATGAGAAATGGTGTGGCCAGCAGGAGTAGGGAAGTGATCATCCCCCTGTACTTGGCCCTGGTGAGGCCACATTTTGAATAGTGTGTTCAGTTTTGGGCCCCTCACTCCAAGACAGACACTGATGTGCTGAAGTGTGTCCAGAGAAGGGCAACGAAGCTGGTGAAGGGTCTAGAACACAAGTCCTCTGAGGAGCAGCTGAGGGAACTGAGGTTGTTTAGCCTGGAGAAAAGGAGGCTGAGGGGAGACCTTTTCGCTCTCCACAACTACCTGAAAGGAAACCTCCTTTAGCAAGGTGGGTGTTGGTCTGATAGGATGAGAAGAAAGCTAGGTCCAGAGCTCAGTTACTTGCTCTCTGCAATGTCTTTTCTTCTCTTTCTCCTCATTTACCTTTTCTTACAAGTACAGCACAACACATGCATAGAGAAGAACGAGATGAGTGTCCACAATCACACGTCATTTCTCACTCATGACAATCGTACTGGGTCTGGCTGGGATGGAGTTCATTTTCTCCACAGCAGCCCCTATAGTGCTGTATTTTAGACTGGTGACCAAACCAGTGTTGATATAACACCAGTGTTACAGCTACTGGGGAACTTGCACAGCCTCAATGCCTTCTCCGCTTCTCACGCTGCCCCCTGGAGAGCAGGCTGGGGGTGGGCAAAAGGCTGGGAGGGGACACAGCTGGGACAGCAGACCCCAAACTGACCGAAGGGATAACCCATGCCATATGGTGCCACACCCAGCAATAAAACTTGGGGTGGGGGGAGTTTTGCCAAAGCAGCCATCGCTCAAAGGCTGGCTGGGCATTGGTCTGCTGGTGGGATGTGGTGAGCGATTGCTTTTGCACCATTTGCTTTTTTTTTTTGTTCTTTATTAATCTGTCTTTATCTCCACCCACAAGCTGCTCTCACTTCTGCCCTCCCCATTCTCTCCCCAGCCCGGCTAGGTGGGGGCTTGGCTGCCAGCCTGGGTCAGCCACCACACAACAGACTGCAGAGCACCAGCATTGGCAATAGGTGCCTGACAAACAACCCAGAGAGGAACTTGTGTAGTGAAAACACACTCAGGTTTCTCTCCTGATAGCCCACTGTCTCAGCAACAGGCCCTGAGCTTTTGACATTTAAAAACCCTGTAGTCCATGGCAAGAGCTTCTAGAAAGGCTGCAAACTTCAAGTACTTTTACTGAGAAAGGCAAAAATTTGTACTTCCGCTAGGGCAGTAGAATGAGTTAAAATAAAGTTTGTAGACAAATATGAGCTAAAACCTCCAATTTCTGCTATGCAATGCAGTATTTTTTCTTTTATTTCAAAATAATGCTGCTGAGAGAAGCAAGTTTCCCACCACAGGCTGAACTGTCGTCTGATCTCCAGACCAGAATCCCAGCATGGACTGGGGAGCATAGAGCATTAAACACCAAACACCTCACAATTTTCTGTTTCCATGCCTTTTAATTTTGTCAAAAAGGATGGGGTTTTCACAGAGCTGTTGCAATTCACCTATAACTCTTCATATTTCAAGTGTGCAAAATGCAGCAGACATAGCAAGCTTAATTCTGTATTTTCCTTCTGCTCTTTCCCCCATCTCATCCTGTTAAATACAGTTGAGTGGGTTTGCTTACAACAATCTGAGAAACAAGAACTTCAACTGCTCATAAAGTGTTAACTCGAGCTCCCAATGAAATTTAAACAGTGTCCCTCTTGTCAGGGAGAGGGATGATCTTATTATAAAGATGTGTACCAGTCTGGTGTGATTAACAGTTCATCCTTAAGTCCAAGACAGCTAGAGCACGATTTATGAGCAAGGTTTGCATGAGAATCAATGCCTACATTCTTCCCTATTTGACCTGGGCAGGACATGGTCTTAAAAAAAAAACAAACCAAAAAACCACAAACACCAAACCCCAAAACCCCACAAGCAATCTCTTGGCACAAGTAATTTCCAAGTTTTATTTATAATACTTGTGCATACTAAAGGCAAACAATTTAGCATGTTGTTTGTAACAAAGATCTGATGTATAAAACAACTGAAATGATACTGTGCATTAAACATATTGTATACATTTCGCGTAGTAATAAGGTCTAAACTTTGGTATAATTATGTGGCCACAGACTTGGGGTTAACAACTTGGCTGCGAAGAAATATTTTCAAGACCACAGGTTAAATAATCTTACATTTAAAAAATTGCTTTACCGAATAAGACAATAATGTAAATTCATTTCCATTGTATTATAAAGTATTTTTGAAAATTAAACTGTAATGAGGAATTCCTCTGAGCAGTGGTGGCTGAATTGAATTCTCACCACATTCTTATATACTGCATTTTTTTTATTCATCACTGAAAGCGGTACAGGTGAAATTCTGTTTTACTCATCTTAATATAGGAAAAAGAAACCCAGAGAAGAAATAGAAAATTACTGGAAAAAATTATAAAAGAAAAATAGATAAATTCTCAGAAAAACCAAAAGAACAGTCTATCTATCTGAAGGACTGTATTAAATGAAATGGAAAAATCCATTTTATAATACAACTTGTTATCATTGCAGATATATCCCAGAATAAGCAAGGTAGGATGAAATAAGGCTATTTTTTATGCAGCTCCACAGAAAAGCAGCATCTTCTCAAGCGTGGCAAATGCTTTTGTAATTAACAACTGCAATTTCAGGTAGAAAACTGAGTTTTCCCATGATCTAGGTGCAGGAACACTATCTTAACACACACAGACTCTTCCTTTCTAGCAGGAAGACTGGAAACACTCCATAGAAGGATTCATAGACCTAAAATGACAATGTTAGATGTGGGGTTTTTCCCCCCAGAATCCATTACTGACTGCATTACCAGTACTTAACCATAAGCTTTCTCAGCATACAAGAGGCAAAACTGTTTTCATAATGATTTTCATTCTCTAATGTTAAAGTATTCAAGACTAGTTACTCTACCATAGTTCACTGGCTGCACAGTGAAGTACCGTGGTACTTTGTAATAGAAACTTGAAGCTCTATTGACTGTCAGTATGGGAAAAAAACCCCACAAAAGTATTTTCAGATACTTTTTAATCAAGTAACTGTGGGTAGAGACCAGCTTTTATAAATATAAGTGTGTTTAAATTTGCTGTTTGGACTTTGCATAGTGAAGCATTACAATATTAAGAGGAAAACTGCTATGAGATGATTTGTATGACCACAATCAAGGAATGTCAAAAGTGAAAATTAAATTTAAACCAAACTGCTCATGATTAAAGACTGGTCCTTATTATTGAAACACATGAAATGAATCACTCCAGGAATGCTGAAACATCAATTTTACAACTGAAGACAGTAACTGCACAGAATAGATGTTAAGCAAACGATTTAATGTAATGAGAGCTTTACAAAATAAAACAGCAGCCACATATATCTTGTGGAAAAAAAGATCATGATGTGTATGGAACACAGTTAATACTATGGACGTGTCAACAGTTCCTCAAAATTAACACGAAGTTTACATTCTGTTAAGGGCTTACAAAATACTATTCATGGTAGTTAAAACAAAAAACCAACAGCTGCTTGCCTGACAGATGAATAGATACAAGATACCCAAGGCTGCAGCATTTAGCTTAACACAGAAAATGATCTTATATGCATACATCCCATTAAGTTCTCTGAACAGAGTTAGTAGTTCTGTAAAGAAAACCGGATCCAAAGCAGCAGTTTAGCACACAGTGAGGATGGGTACATAAAAGAGAACTTACACAACACGCAAGACTTCCAGACTCTCAAGGGAATTCATAAAGTTTCTGCAAGACAGAGATTCATTGCCCATTTACAAAGAACAAATGGTAATTACAAGACAAATATAACAATTAAACATACAAGCTCTGGAATTGTACAAAGGTACTCATTTCTTGTGGTTGAGATGCATTGTTAAAAATGACAGTGCTAGCTGAAGGGACCTTTGTGAAGATGCAATGTAACCTCCTGCAGTTACAAGGGGACGTGACTGAAGAGGTAAGACACAGATTCACCATTGTGTGTTCTTCGAATTGCCTCAGCCAGGATCATGGAAATGTCAATAAACTGAAAGAAAAATCAAGATGATAATTTTTATGGGATGCCAAGAACAATCAATTATACAGTTTATAAACATATAAACAAACATTCAATTTACCATTGTGCACTCTTACCTCTTCTAGGAAATAAAATAACATTAAAGCATTAGGTACTTGACATATACATAAGAACTGCATTAATACAAAGTACAAACTGGAAAATTGAATAAGAAAGCATTGAAAAAGATTGCTGCACAGGCATACTGCTGAAGACTTCTGGCACAGGGCATGTTGTCAAAAAGAAATTATTCTAGCCATCAGATGGCAGTGTCCACTTGACACAAATACAGTTTAAGGGAAGAGTACCTTTTAAGTGCTTGCCTTGTATCAATAAATACCAAATAAATTTTAAGCTTTTTAAAATTCAATGTTACATTACAAAAAGAAAAAAAAAATCTTTTATCATTTCCTCCAGTCTGTACTAAGGAAAAACTCTGAAAGGAACACATGACTTCCCAGAACAATCTCATGTAAAAGCTACTGACATAAGTCAGCTTTGTATTTTCAGTCTGTTTTTTGAAAAGAAACACGTCATTGTTATCTTGAGCATTTTCATTAGTGTATTTTAAAAAAAAAAATGAAGTCATCTAAGGTTTCTGTGGCATCCACAATAACGTAACTAATGTAAGTTCCTATGTACAAATATTGTATGATTAATATTGATCAAAACCCCAAACAAACAACAAAACAACCCACCCAGCCAATTTTACATTTGCCACTCTTTCAGAGTCAAGCATACTCAATCTGTTGCAAATGCCAAATAATGTTGCAAAATTCTATTGTACTACCTGAATCCCCTTAAAACAGCTCTTTGGCATGATTTAGCAAGATGTTCTACAGACAACAAGGCTGCACAAGATATTTTAGAATGTTATTTTCATCTCAAGGCACAAATTCTAGCATCAGTGAACAGTGAAAATACAAATCCAGAGTTTAAAGAGATGACACAAAAACACCACTGTACCTGAATTTTTGGGCAGTGTTTCATTTTCTCTTCTTGGGGGATTGTATTGGTTACCACAACAGCCTCAAAAGATGCATTATTAATCCGAGAAATAGCAGGACCAGAAAAGATGCCATGAGTAAGAATGGCATAAACTTTAGTAGCTCCAGCAGATACTAACCTGCAGAACATGAAGGAAAAGTATGCTGTGATGCATGCTCACATACATGGCTATAGATTAAATACAAATCTCTAAAATACAGTTTACACCAAATTCCTCCTGGAAGCTACAGGAAGATCATAGAATTGAATCATAGAATCATTTAGGTTGGAAAAGACCTTTAAGACCACTAAGTCCAACCGTAAACCTAACACTGCCAAGTCCACCACTAAACCACGTCCCTAAGTGCCACATCTACACATCTTTTGAACACCTCCAGGCATGGTGACTCAAGCACTTCCCTGGGCAGCCTGTTCCAATGCCTGATAACCCTTTCCGTGAAGAAATGTTTCCTAATATCCAATCTAAACCTCCCCTGGTGCAGCTCGAGGCCATTTCCTCTTGTCCTATCGCTTGTTGCTTGGGAAAAGAGACCGACCCTCACCTTGCTCCAACCTCCTTTCAGGTCGTTGCAGAGAGTGATAAGATCTCCCCTCAGCCTCCTTTTCTCCAGGATAAACATCCCCAGTTCCCTCAGCCGCTCCTCAGAAGACTTGTGCTCTAGACCCCTCAACCAGCTTCATTGCCCATTGCTGGACACGCTCCAGCACCTCAGTGTTTTCTTGGAGTGAGGGGCCCAAAACTGAACCCAGTACTCGAGGTGTGGCCTCACCAGGGCCGAGTACAGGGGGACGATCCCTTCTCTACTCCTGCTGGCCACACCATTTCTCATACAAGCCAGGATGCCATTGGCCTTCTTGGCCACCTGGGCACACTGCTGGCTCATATTCAGCCGGCTGTTGACCAACACCCTCAGGTCCTTTTCCGCCGGGCAGCTTTCCAGCCACTCCCCCCCAAGCCTGTAGTGTTGCCTGGGGTTGTTGTGACCCAAGGGCAGGACCCGGCACTTGGCCTTGTTGAACCTCATACAATTGGCCTCGGCCCATCGATCCAGCCTGTCCAGGTCCCGCTGTAGAGCCTTTCTACCCTCACGCAGATCAACACTCTCGCCCAAGTTGGTGTCATCTGTAGATACAAATTATTTCATAGATAGAAATATCTACAAAATAATTCAGAGAATTTTAAACTTTTTCAGGTTATAAGTCTCACAAAAAAATAATAAATAACTGCTAATTAAATAAAAAAGTTCTATCAGGAGCAGTCATACTAAAATGCTGCACTTTTGACCATATCAGCAGAACATACAACTGAATTCCAGTTCAAGTTTTCTACCTTAATCAGGCAAAAATTAAGTAGGTTGGATGGCAGTATTCACAAATCTATTGTGCCTCCATTTTTGTTCACCTTTATTTTCATTTGCAATTCAAACAATTCTGCTTGGAAAGAGTTTCTGAGGAAGAAGAAATGTAACCGATTAAAAGCCTAGTTTACTGCAAGGTTGTGGGAAGACATGCTGCTGATCCAAGCACATAGTGAAATGATGCAGCACAGGAGAAAAAAAAAAGTATAAATCAAAGAACTAGAACACCTTGTGAATGAGTCAGAATCTCTTAATTTGGTTTTGACTGGGCTCTCTCCCTTCAGACACTCATAGCTGTGTCCTAGCTGCATTACAAACAGAGGCCCTGAACAGTGATATTTTATCAGATCATAGCATAAGCACAGTAAGATAGGAAAAAAGAAAAAACACAGAAATATCATCTCATTTTGAATGACTCAGAATCAAAGTTTTCTGGTTATTCTCAGCATTACGTTTAGTATCTGCAGCCTACAAGGAGGACGCACTACAACAGGGTGAGTCTGTTCCAAGGGTGTGTACTTAAGTTTGTACTTAAGCAAGTTGATCTGCTATATCTGAAAACACATTTCTTAGTTCATCTGCTTGATATGCATCTAGGTTGCTGAGTTAAAAAGAGGCCTAAAAAGTATTTTGGTGAGCAAGTCTAATTAAGCACAAAGTACATCTCCCCTATATTTGGCATTAATGAAAAGCACTACTTCATGCCAAGAACATAATATAAGGCAGCATCACTCAAGCAAAAAGCATCTTTCTTAGTGAACACTGCAGATACATTGAAGGTTTCTGACGGCTTTAGAATTTGCTCCATAGAAATCTACTGTAGGTGAATAAAGAATTGCTTCTTTCATAACAGGAAAGAAATAAAAGGCCTCCTTTTTAACAGGAATTAAACTTCCTCTATGCACAAGAGTATTAAAAAAAGCATTGGCTAGGCAATTTTTGATTTTGATCTTCAAAGGGGACAGTCCAGAAGCACGCTTTAGGGTCTGATGCAGATTAGTATGTGGATAGCAAACAACTGCATAATACCTCTTTGCAAAATTCCAACAAATTTCCATCAAAGTGAAAAGAAACACAAGACTATATGATTCCCTCTAGCATGAGTTTTTGACATCCTTTTTATCTAGACGCAAATAGCAAGCCTGCAACTATAGACTGTAAACTTAGGGGATGACCTTTACTTCAAATCACCAACAGTAATGTCTTGATCACTTGAGCTTCACCCTGTTGCTTCAACAGAATGTGAAATAGAGTCAGGCAGGAAGTACCAGATGGACCCGTTTTGGATGCAAGACTATTTGATACTCTCATAATGTCTACAAATATATTGGACAGGAATATAAATTCCAAATGCTCTCAACTGAGACATACTAGCTTTAGAAAGGATTACATCCAAGAGCAGCAATGCTACAGTAAATGTTCAGCAACATCAATTTAAAACATTCCCATGTCTTGCTCCTCAGCAGCTCCTTCCCACTTCCAATGTGCACTATTTACAATCATACGGGGGTGAGCTTTGCTATAAACAATATCAAAATATAAGATCTTTGAATGGAAGATTTAAAACCTCAGGACTCTGGCCAAGTTTAGATTGCAGCCCTTGACCTCGCAAATCAAAGTTGGTAGCACATGTTTGGATATGAGTGGATGGACAGGAGCACTTTAGACTAGTATTGCTCAACTGTAACACCTCACATTTGTTCTTAATGAATTTCAGTCCGTTTCTCCAATTTGTCAAGACTATTTTGAAGGTAGAGTTACTGCCATACTTATTGAGTTGTGAAGCTACAGCAATAGGAAGAATCAATCATTTCAGGAATCAGCAAGTTTTTTAAAGGCTACAGACATTACCAAAGTTCAGTGCAGTCAATAACGTCAACTTTTGTGGAAAAACCCTACTACTACCCTGAAATGTACCAGCATAACGCCAGATGGAACTGCCAGGGCCTCAGTTAAGATAGTGGGTCTACATTTGCATACTCCACTTCAAGAAGTCGATCAACTGGAAAGAACCCAGAGGGCATCAACAACAGACCAGAAGTCTAGAAACTATGTGGAAAGACTGAACAAGCTGAAGTTACTTAGTCTAGAGGGGAATGAGAACACTCTTCAGCTAACTTCCAGACAAACTTATTCTCACTTCCCTGGATGAAAAGGACAAGTAGTTTTATACTGAAGATGTATATTAAAGATTAATATTAAACACTGGGGAGAAAATACTTTCCAATGTTAAATCGAGTAA
This sequence comes from Phoenicopterus ruber ruber, assembly GCA_009819775.1. NCBI lineage: Eukaryota > Metazoa > Chordata > Aves > Phoenicopteriformes > Phoenicopteridae > Phoenicopterus > Phoenicopterus ruber. The sequence goes on from CM020215.1 coordinate 137,773,258, forward strand.
AGCTTTGTGCAAGATTGCCCAAGGAGAGTGGAAAGGCTCCATGATGAGGTTTAAGAAGAGAATGGTTTTCTGTCTGTCATTTCTGCCTTGGAACTGAAAAATGCACTAGATATAGTCCAAGTCCCTTCCAAGTTATATGACTTTTTCTTTATTCTGTCCTCTTTCTAAATACAGATAATATATTTCTGTAAATATTTTCTCAATTCCATGTTCTAAAGAGGGACAGAGCTTGATCACAGGACTGTGACCTATAGACTCAAGGATCAGAGTGACTTCATGCTACAGAGGTCAGGTTGAGTTATAAGCATACAGGACACAGCAACTGCGCTCAGCACCTACCTGCAGGTTAGAGTACAGCGAGACAGTGGGCCAGTTCATACTACTACTTACTTCTCTGCTGCATGACATATTGTGCCACATGTGTCGGCCATATCATCGACAAGGATTGCTACTCTGTCTTTCACGTCGCCGACCAAGACCATTCTGTCCACTTCATTTGCCTTCTTTCTTTCCTTATGAATGAGAGCAAATTCCACATTCAGTCTGTCAGCAATTGAAGTAACCCTAAGTCAGAGGAAGAAATAAAACACATTCAGAAAACTATTTTTAAAGAACGGAGGCATGCATGTGTATTTGTCATAAACCACAGCTTTTATGTTTCCTTGCTTTCAAATTACTGCAGCACAAACTTTTGCTAGTAATGAGACAGGTTAGAAACAATCTTAATTCACTGCTAATGAATACTACCAGAGAGTCTTAAGCTATACTCCAGAAATAGATTTTTTTTTTTTTTTTTAATATATACAATTGACTTTGGTTTTCTGTCATTAAGTGCCTGGCTTGGAAAACATTTCAGCTATTCACAAGCTTTTATTAAGCTGCTGCAATACCTAGTCACATTAGATAATTTAAAGTAGAGGTAGCCTCAATTCTAAGCCTACAGCAGCATGCACTTTAACATCCTAACTAAAAATACCATTGCAGGAATGTGAAAGCAAACCAATGGGAAAAACCAAACAAGTATGTTAATAGTGATTAATAATTCTTTAGCAGTGCTTGACTAGGAATCAAGTAGCTTACTTCATTAGCAATTCCCTTAGCAATACATCTGCTTGACAAAGATCTTTTAAAACTCTTCAGGGTGACCTCTGGTGGCCAGACAAACCTCCAATAACAAACTTAATTTGTTACAGACTTCTGATTGCCTTTTTTCAGGTTTTTTAACATACCAGAGCTGGTAGGTATAAAGACACAGGAATAAAAAAATACTACGCTTTTCTATGCTGGTGCAACTTCGTTGTCTGTCTTTACGTTTAGAATAATGTTAGCAAGGTTATTAACATGCACAGTCAATAGAGAATACAGTTTTGTTTCCTTACCACTTAAATATGAAGAATTTGCTAGTTATTGCATTTCAACAACTGGGTGATAAACAAAACATGCAAATGTTTTGGCATTTTTTTGTAAACAATAGTGTAATTTCATAGCAAGTCTCAATACCTCAGAGGCATTAAGATATCGGTATAATTTGCATGCCTTATTTCAGTCACAAAATTTAATATGCTGGGAAAAAACCCCAAGCAAATAGTAAGAAACAAAAAAGAATTCAGATATTTTAAGTGAGTGCAAGAACATGTATTTTTAAAAATTTCTTTAATGCTTACAGATTTAAATTTTTAAGACAAACTTTCTTCGCATTCTATTCACTTTTCATTAACCTAAGTATTATTTTGAAGGTCTACATTGTTTTAAATGGAAAGGCCAAACCATTTTCTTTACATTACTGGAGGTGAAGGAGAAGCTGTGAATATATTAAAAGCAACATCTTTCCCTACTTTAACAGCAACTGCTTGGTTACATTACAACAGAAATGGACCGAAGATAGGCTCTCTCTACCTATGTTAAATAGAGCGAGAGCGGTCCTCAAAAAATAAACTCTTATGATCAACTTGATAATATAAAAATATTTGCTGGGGGGGAAAAATGTTGTCTTCTGACTTGCATTCTAAACAAAGGCTGTATTTTGTTTAAAAAAATAAAACAAAAACAACAGTATCCAGATAGGAACAAACAAAGAATTTTAATTGACTGAGTCATCTGAATTCTAGAATGCTTTCTATAGTTTATATTCTTCACATCTTTAACTTGATTAATCCACACAGGAACAACTATGGAGTTCTAATCATCCTTATTTCCCTATTAGTTATTAGAACATGAACACTCACAACAAACCCAAGGACTTCAATTAAAATCAAATTATGACAGTCTTTCACATTTTTCCCCATATTACACTCCAAACATTTAAATTACTATGGGCTTACAGAATTCTTGCTTCATTGTCTTTGTTCCCATTCAGTTTTGTAGCAGCAGCATGACCAATAAAACTTAAGAATAAGCATTTTGCCTCAACGGCATGCTTTATTACCTCACCAGCCGGCGTGCTTCTGAGCTTTTGCGTTAGTTTATACTCAATAGATAGACAGCAAATAAAAAGATAGTCTGCTAAATGAGTAACGCATGCTGCGAATGAAGAAACACTCCAGTGAACTAACTTTTCCATTTTCACCTTTTGCCACTCAAAACAAAACTTCACTCCCTTTTTCTAGTATTCACAGCGCACAACTTGGGGTCAGTAGGTTTACAGCTGGAATGCAATAACATAAAGAAAAAAGAAACATGACTCAAGCAAGCTCTTACCTAAATGCCAGCAGGTACAGTGGGAATAGGCCATATGCTTTGACAGAGAAGGGAAACTTAGGCAATTCCAGAGCGAAGCAGGAAGAGGTGCAGCAACTGGACTAAAGAAGCAAGCAGCAGGAAAAATCTCTTCCCTCCTGCAGAGGGATTCAGCTAATGAGGCCATATCCAGGGAGAAAGAAAAAGATTTTCTTTAGAGTATAGAAAGCTCCTGGATGTTTTCAAGCATGAACAACATTGAAAGAACTAGTTATTCTGTTTTTACAGTGCACTTGGATTCATCAGTGATGTACCCTGTATCTTGCACGATTCATAGAGGCAAAAAGACGACTAGACAAACCAGTTCATTAACCACTAACTATATGGAAAAACTAATAGGTTTAGGCTTGTATAGTACCTTTTTGCACCACCTGCATCAGGTGAGACTATGATACAGTTTCTCCACTCCAAAATGTTCTCTTTAATCCACTGCAGCACTGCAGGTTCTGCATACAGGTTATCTACTGGAATGTCAAAGAAACCCTAGTCCAAAAAAGAAAGAGTTTCATGAATATATGTTTATGTCTCACCTGGAACAAAGATACGGGGAAAGCATCAAGCCTTTGCCTTTCATGTATGGTAGAACTTTAATTAGTATTTTACACTGGCGTAATTCTGCCCTCTGCTATTACTATCAAATGCAGCGGAAGTTAGACAAATGTTGAAGTCTCTAAAAATCTCACCCAAAAGTAGTGAAATAAAGAACTGCTGTTCCCAAATGATATAAAAACCAGAAAAGATCACTTTCAGGCACTCAAGTAAATTCATGCTTGTGAAAAGCTCTCAAAAAATCCAGTGAGTAATACTCAACTTCCATAAATTTCAACTGCTTGACTTGAAAAGTAGTATTTCAATATGGGGAAGATTCAAGTTAGTATTACTTGAGCAGCAGAAATGGAATCTTTTTTTTGTGCAAGTTGTAACGACAAGAAATCTGTGTTAGACCACAAATAAAACTGCTTTTTGTTTGCATGACAGCCATTAGCATAATGGGAAATTCTGATTAAACAGAATACCAGAACTGGAAGAGAAGGTATATTCTAGAAAAAGTAAGGTATCTTGAAAATAGGTACACATGACAATGACAAATGATGTCTGCTCTGTGTCCGAGGCAAGAGTTTTGTGATTGGCTGGATTCAGCAATAAGCCAACTAAGGGTTGCCAGCCTCCACTTCTCTTAAGAGAATATCGTCCCCTTGGCTGTAACAACAAAACTATCTAGGGCAACACTATAATCTCTGACCAGGCCATGATTAAGAGAACTTGCCCCAAACCAGTATATTTTATGTTCTGGGAGCTCTTACACTAGACTTGGCAAATTCCACTGAAGACTCCAATGCACAAGTATTAGAAGTGCCTGCGAAATCACCTCATAAAAATCAAGGCTGGTCTCTTTCAAAAAGGGAATTTAATTAGAAATAGGTAGGGAGACTTTCTCTGAACCCTGAGAAGTACACTTCCGTACCTAGCCATTCAAAACAATGAGAAAAAACACAGAGAATTTTTATTAGCCTTCCACATGAATTCAGTGGAGCCCCTAGCCAGTTAGTGAGAACTGATAGTTACCTGGATCTGAGAAGCATGCAAGTCCATGGTGATGATGTGGTCAGCCCCTGCAACTGACAGCATGTTGGCAACAAGTTTTGCAGAGATTGGAGCACGACTCTGAGGAATAAAGCACAAATGTTTACATTTTAAAAAGATTTCAACTAGATGAAAGGAGTCAGAAAATTAGCTACTTTAATCAACTTTTTCCTTTAGAATATTTGGAATCTAGATATGAAGAGCTCCAAAACTTTAGCCAAACTAGCCTGTCAGTAGCTAATCTCGCTACTAGGGTTTTGAAACTCAGCGAAACATTTAGGAATACCTAAATCAGTTTGCACAGTCTGCCTAATAATGCTTTGTAGTAATTAGACTAACAAGCAGACAAAATTGAGGATATAATTTTCCAATTCTATTTCAAACTTTCAGCTAGCGTTTCTATAGCAGGAAGACAATCTCCAATTCTCTAAGCCGCTACCCTACATTAACATTCAATTCTCAAGCAACGATCTTGTTCTAAAAAACATCACCAAAAACAAAGATTGAAGGCAGAGTGAACTCAACTTTTGAAAACACTGCTTTAAACCAAATTTAGTATCAAGCATTTCTTCAGTAAAAAGCTTGTAACAGTAAAGCTTGTAGTAAAGCTTACAGTAAAGCTTGTAACAGATCCATGTTGGCAGGGGTCTTCTACCCTGGCCTATTTATTTACTCTTTTTTGCTAATTCAGGCTTAATTGTTGGATACAACTAGGAGTCTAGAATTCCCCAAAGGGACAGAGGGGATAAAAAAAACCAGAGAAGTGGAAAGAACAAAAACAGAGCAAAATCTAATTAGCAAAGTTAATGCCAATGTCAAGAGCTTTTTAAAAGTGACAAGGATGCAGAACAAACAGCAACATAAAAAAACCCAGAAGATTGAAAATCATGACTGGAGGATACTTCACTTTTTTTGAGCAACTCAAGTTTTTTCAGATTTTTTTTTTTAAGCTTTGAAAAAAAGATATGTTGCCCTAGATGGCTTCCTCTGTAACAGAAATACTAAACAAACCCTCCTGTTTTCTTTTTGCCAATCTTTCAATAAGGCTAATAGCTGGCAGTAACATTAGCATAAAGGCAGAACTGCAGTTCAGAGGTTCCATCTCACTGTCAGACTCTATTTTTTGCGGGCACAGTGTTCTCTCCTGCTACATCTCTTTATCAAACAGCCTCATTTAGACTCCTTGGAGCTCCCTCTCCCTCCACCTCATACACACAATTACAGAGTATCTCTGCTTTCCTTCCACCGATGCTCAAGAGCATAACCTAAAATAAGCTGAACCACTGCCAATTTAACCTGGATGCTTTTCTGTCTGTGTCATATCAAGGAGCCAGTATTTTCCTCAAAACTTTTGTTCATTTAGGTGGAAACGCTGCATTTCTGTTTTAACCTGCAGATTGCCAACATAGTTCCAGAAAAGAAACTGAGATATTGCAGTCTTTCTTATGGCAGGATCAAGTTTATCATCATCATTACAGAAATTCTTCATTTTGAAACCCATCCCTTTTGGTTTTTGTGTTTCACAGATCACCAGCACCATTTGGTCTGTGTAAGATACACAGAAGATACGTGCAACAGCTAGCTCTTTCCTAGATCTCTAATTCAGATGCATATAGCTTCCATAAGAGTTTACTATCACACTTCAGCACAGAAGATTTTCCAGTTACTGAAGACTATGCTGCTCCTCATTTAAGTTCAGTTCTGTAAGGATTCTGTAAGGTCCAAGTCGGTCAAAGCTTTCTGGATATTTCTATTATTAGTAGTAAGCTTTTGGCTCATGACATTCAAATTCCTGATTGCTTCAGCTCATCTTAGCAGTACAAGCTGACATTTTTCAGCTAGGCTTCAAAATATTCTCAAATCTCTGGCAACATCTAATAAAACAAAGATTTGGTTTTACTCTTTTGACTCTACCACAATGTTCTTTTATCAGCTCCTTGCAAAGATCTGGTTTGACGCTACAGCTAAGCTGGACTAACGGGTGATGCTGAAACCAGAGGTTTGCTCCCCTGCTTGTCCCATCCCTTCTTCACAGGCTATACACTTCCACCGCTTCCCTCGTGCTGCACGCCGGGACTCGGCTGAACCCACAGCAGCCAGATGAGGCAGCTCAAATGGAAGAGAAGGGAAAAGAAGATGGCAAACCAGGAGCATCCCCTCTGGTAGAAACAAGTAACTAGTTCAGGCTAGCTGCTAAAGGCAAATTACAGAACATGGTTTGCCATTTCCACTCCACCTGGCATACTGAATTTTGCTTTTATTTTTTTCCATTTCTGTCCAATGTGAATACCACTTAGCTTGTCTCATGTATTGATATCATGATAATCACCATCACAAAAAAAAAAAAAACAAAACCCAAAATACTTCCCTGCATCAAATACTAATGTATACGTTACCAGTTGGTACTTCTTTCAGCTGCTGGCCTTGCAGGCTGCCTTCCCAGAAGGAAGAACTTGAAGGTTTTACCACTAGGTAACTTGTTTTAGCAGACATGCACACAGCACAGATTGCCTACGTGTTGGTGGACAGAGGGTCTTGGAAGGAAAGATAGCCAGACACCAATACCTGTTTCTCAAGAATGGGCTAATAGGAGATTAAGACAAATGAAGTTTGCAGCTATCTGACAGTTTCCTTTACACAAAATTGTGCATTAAAAGAAAAACACACACGGCATGTTCAAAAGGATTTAAGATTTGATAGCTTGCATAGAAAATAAGTTTTGTGCTACAATATGATCCAAATTGAAGATTATTTAAAAATCAAAGGAAGTATATTCATGGGAACCTCAGATAACCTGGCCTCATTATTCAGAAACTTGGACGACAAAAGTAGATGAGAACTCAAGATTTTCTTTATCTTGGAGTTCGTAAGGTTTGCTTCTGATCAGAGAGGCAAGAATACAAAGAGATTCATGGTATTCATTGTTCCATTCTTTGACACAATTTGAGATTAGTTTCAGAATTATTAGTGTGAAACATAACATTACATTATGTACAGAAACTATATTGTAAAAAATCATTGAGTATTTAGTTCCTAAGCAAACTCCCCACTTACGTGTAACAAGTTATATAAATGCTTTCTTCCTTTGTGATGCATTACAAATTTATTTATAATTCTTAAAATTACCAGGCTAATATAAATCCACAAAGCCAATATAAACAACCTCACAAGAGTAACTATGCAAAGGACACATAGCTGAAAGTAAAAGCTGTCCATCAAGATTAAAGCTCTGTTGCCTTTAAGCATTTTATTACATTGTCTTGCTCAAAATGCATCACATGCATACTGAAAAAAAAAAAGCCAAGAAACTCCAAAGATTTATAACTGGAACTTTCACTTCCAAGAAAGCCAGTTGTGAAGTGTATGGATATTGAATGTTCACTAATGTATTACCTAAATTTATCGTGTCAAAAATTAGATATGCTTTGAAGCTTCAGAAGTTGACAGCCATTATCTTGAACATCCAGATAATTTTTTAACTAGAAGCTAGGAGTTTTCTGGTGGCAAATTATTCCACAGGATTAATGTCATGGCCTAGGTGAAACATAACTGAAATCAAGAAGCGAAACTGAAAATGTTCCCAGTTATACATAATGTAACCCAGTAAGTTTCACTCTCTAAGGCCACATTAATGGAAATGCATAGCGTTAGATTAAAAAAAAAAAAAAAAAAGATACCTACCCAACGCTCCACGGACCCCTTCTACAAATCAAAAAAACAAAGTTACATGAGCTGTAGAACACCAAACTCACCTGTCACTGTACTTCTAACTTATCTCAAAGGCATCTCTGCAGCATCCTACATAAATGTGTCCTGCCCACAGCTTGGAATGTTGACATAATTAGAGGATGCATAAATGCAACTATGGCCAAAGCACAGATACACCTGAGCTAATTTTAAATTAGCTAGCTTGTATATCAGAAGTATTCTAGTTTATGGCAGCGCTTGATTGTGTCTAAATTAATTTACCAACTTTTCTATGATTGTCAGCAGGCCTTTTTTTTTTAAACCTCTGTTCCTTATTTAAAGCTAGCCCAGTAGATTACACAGGCCTTGTTCAGAATATGATTTTTTACTGCAAGGCTCTTTCCTTAAATAAATAAATCAAGAGCACTTTCGTTGTTCTCAGCGATCATAACTGCAACAGATGCATAAAGAATACAGGGTTATTTCAAGCAGCAAGGACTCAGTCTATTTAGTTCTTTACGGATTAAAGTCAACAACTTAAATTGTTCAAACCAGAAAACAGCATCCAGCTAGTGAAGATTATACTGCTTCAGCTCACAGTCAAGCAAACTACAGTAATATCTTTTACTAGAGAGAAGAAAATCTTTGTATAACCATAGGAAGAAAATGGCTGGCACTTTACTGACACTTCAGGCAGCATACAAAGCTTGTGCACTCAACATGGGTCAAAGATCAAGTGATGTGATGCAATCCAACAGCAGGAGGAAAGATCTCCCTGTCAATAAGCTGCCCAGTGTTGACAGCTATATTATAGCTTATTTTGCAACATGGAGGTCAACTACCAAGGTTAATTTCCAAAGATGGCAAACATTTTCTCAATTGCAAAACAGAGGTAAAAGGAAAAAGAAAAAAGAAATGGTTTGCCTAGAATTGCAGGAGAACTCAGTGACACCCAGAGAACAGTCTGGAACAACGCTTAAAATCTCTGTTAATCAAAATCACTTTCCTAGGCTGTCCGTCTTCAGATGGCATTTCCAAAAGACAGAATGCTCCTGGGTGGCATGCTGGGCCACCACACTGTGGGTTTTAAGTGTCTCTTGGAAGTCTGCCATATGGATTTTGGGTACCCTTGACAAGGCATAACCTAGTTGCATGGAAAACTTGGGACATACTCATCCTTTTCCCACACCAAGAACTTACAGGATGGTCCAGCAGAATCTTCCAACACGAATTTGGAAATCAAAACATAGTGAGATGCTTTCCTTCCCCTTCAACAAAATGTTTATCACTTCCCCTTCAAGTTCTTTTGATAAAAAGAAATATTTCAGCCCTCCTGATTGAGGGAGAGCATTATTCAATACAAAACATAGCAAAAATGAAGTTCCAAAAGACGTAGGCAAAGAATAAGGAGCTACTATCTAACTCCTGAATTCCGTTTTTGAAAGAGTAACAAGTGGGTCTTGATAATATTAGTATGGTGTTAGAGAGCTTGCACTTAAAGAATGGAGTATACTAGAAAATAACTTTTCTGTACTTAGTTTTGTTCTCAGACATCACAGGCTGAGCATTACATATTTTGTAATATCTGCTATTCTTTTTAGCTTCTGCATTACTTCTCAGTCCTGTTATGTTTATAAAAAGAATGTAAAGAACAACAGAAGGCTTTCAGGATGGTTTACTTGATGCCCAAAGTGAAAGGGAAGAGGCAATCCATTTCTGGGAAGTATCAGAGAGGGGCAATTTTCCAAAAAGACAACCGTTGCAATCCAATCTTAAAAGCCAAATTCACATTTATTCTTGTTAGTTCTTTTCAAGCAAGTTTAGATAAAAATAACATTCACATAACATATTAGAAGGTTTTTGTATATATAGCAGAGATAGGAAAGTTTAGTTCTGTATTTTTTAAAATCAAACTCACTTGCCACAGAGAGTTTGTTACTGTGTTATCAACTTGGCTGAACTGGTATATTCATCAGGTATGGCAGACCAAATTCGGGAAAAGGACACTAAGATCAGAAGAGTATTTATGGGGTTTCCATACAATTTTTGGTCTGCATCAATAAAAATGATTATTACAGATATATTTTTTTTTAATCTGCCTTGCAGCATAAAGTAACATCTTTATTAATTACTGTTACGCATTGCAGATTTAATCAGTTCCTTCCATGTGGCTCTCTGCTTAACCATATAGGGTAAAACCCACCTACATAATGGTTACAGCACTTCAAAATTAGGATTTAATTCCATGCAATTAAAATGTTTAAAAGGGTGTACTCCCTTCATATATAGAGGTTAAAAAAAAAAAGCAGCTAGAAAAAGCAGGAAAAAGGAGTCCCATAAGGTCAGGTTTGCTAGCAGAGTATTCTGCAATATACCACACACATAGGATGTAGCTCCTTTTTCAAACCGAAGGCATGTCAATTATCAAAACACAAACAAAAAAATAATTTATTGTCATACTTCATTCACCTATAGATGATTAATTTAACATTTTACCAAAAAAGGATGGAAAAACCCCCCAAATCTTTCAAATCACTTAAGTGTTTATGAAAATACATTTCATCTCCAAAAATTTCAAGTGAATAAGCTGTAAAAAAAAAAAAAATCCTTCCAAAATTACGCAGTTCTTACCTACCTTGTCTTTCTTGTCTTGCCTGGCATATGGAAAACATGGAATTACAGCAGTCACTCTGGAGGATGATGCAATCTTGCAAGCATTGATCATGATGAGCAGTTCCATTAAGTTGTCATTTATTTCTCCACAGCCACTCTGGATGATATACACATCTTCTCCTCTCACACTTTCACCAATCTCTACACTGAAAGAGCAGGACATGACCATTTAAACACTTGAATTACTGGAAAAGCATTATTAAAGAATAGAAAAAACATTTTTAAAAACTTCCATAGGTTTATCCCCATTTAAAGTAAGATTTTTTACAGCAATTTGGGTAACTGTCCCCTTGATACAAAGTCTATTTCAATATAAGCCAGTCTAAAATTTACTTCAGCCTAAGTATGGTCTTCGTAAGGTCAGCATCAACCAACATGTAATTATGGCTATAGCACTGATGCAGCTCACATTGTTATTAAATTTGATACTACTTGTTTTGGTTTAGTCTGTATATTCTGTATCCTTGCCATCTCCCAAGGAGATGACCATTTAAAGAATAACCTAGATGATAAGTACAGAAACAACAGATTCAACTTTAAAGCATGAAATACTACCTGCATCAAAATACTTCCTTAAAAAGGACAATTATTTTTCTATGATAATTAAGATGTTACTAAATTCAAGCAACGACTGCATTTTAAAAGAGAGACGTATCAAAGCACACCCCCAAAACAGAAGTCTGGTTAAAATTTACACGATGATGTCCAAGCAAAGTATTTTTTTAAAAAAGAAAATCTTAAGCAGGCTGCTCATCCACAGCTCACCACGACTCAATAACTCTCACGTTACATCAGTTATTCTATTTGCTCTAGCTGCGCTTACATACTTTGGTTCCTTATGATAGTATCTAAGAGTTATTTTGTTCTTCCACAGATTTCAAGGCAAATTCTGGCATTGATCACAGCTCACAGTGCAGAATTAAAAAGTTAAATATAGCTTATAAACAAAAAGAAAAATTAAAACAGATCAGTTGAATGTGGATTCTTTTTCAATTCTAGACCCAAGCAAGAGAAACGTACTGTTGAACCACACTAACTTTTCACATCTGTTACTCCAAAACTTACACATAAAAGCAGCAGACTAACCTCCCTTTTTCCCTGAATCCATGCACAACATACAGACTTCCTTAATAATGAGGCAATCAGACCTTTCAAACCCATGGACTACTAAGTTAGTCTTAATTATTGAATGCTAAAATATCTTGGGCCCTTATTTAAAAGGTTGCATCTTTACCCAAGACACAAATAAGCAAAAGCTTCTAGCTGGAAACCATCCAAATGGCCCAGATGTGGGTAGAATAAATTCTCTGATGGGTCCTTCAACGCTGAGGCTTGTTCTAGTCAAACACAGTCCGAACAACTTTTGTTTATCAGCTTTCAGGGTGCTGTGTAAGACTCATTAGCTTTCTGTAGCTACAAAACACAGAAAGGAATTTACTGCTTAAAAACATCTTAATGATATGCAAACGTTTGATTTATTACCATCAAGACAGTTCAGCCCATGCTCTCAGCTCCCCTGTTTGACTCTTCTGCAGTCCCAGAACAAGCTATAAAAAGATCCTGTCTTATTTTTTTCTCCTTAATTGAATACACTTTTTGCCTAAGAATGCTACCAGCAGGATTTCTGAAGGCCAAAAGAAAGCAAAGCATCTAGCAAACACCAGGACCTTTGGAAGGACAGTGGTGGTCAGGGACAGTGTCATCTGCGAGTATGTCAGTGCTAATCCAGCAAACCTTTTGGAGGCTTTCATCATGGCACAAAGACACAATTTTGCAGTCATAAAACTTACTTCCCTATCCAAGCTTTTGATCAACAGAATAGGGCTGTTAAGAGAAAACTGTTTTGATCAAAATATTTCCTTACTTCGTTTTCCTTTTTGGAGCTGAAAACGTTTTGGTCAACATAACTTAAGTTCAGCAAGACACTAAGCATATTCCATAACTGAAAGAACTAGTCAGGCTTAATTAGTAGCCCTACCAAAAACAGTTCTGGTGTTGGAATATCGGAGTTCCACTTCTCAGAAGAATAAACAAAACCAAATAAATGGAGAAACCTGTCATTGCTTCTGAACGCGCAAATCCAGCTCCAAGTAATGCATCTACCCACTAGCTTACGGACACAGCCTCCATCACTGGCATAGATTCATGGTTATTATTACGAGGGCTCTGAAAAACGATAATCCCCACTTGTCTCGGCACTTACGCAGACCTGCTTAATACAAGCATTGTCACATACCACACCTTTGGAATAGGTCTAAAGAAGAACACCACCACATGCAAAAGCTATGCAGGACCTCATGCAACACAAGACTGTGAAGTAACACTCCAGTTCTGGAAATTAACCTAGGATCCATTACAAAGGAGGAGAAAGCAGAAAAAGACTAAGAAGAAAACACTGTCAATTTTCAGGGGAGAGAGAGTGTTATTGGAGCAACAAAGGAGGGCAGAATAAGATTTTAATACTTTGGGTGAAAAAAAAAGTTACCACTACTTTCATAGACACATGATGTAATAAGAAAAAAACTTCACTGAATGACAAAAATACATGATCTTAATGTACATTATATACACAGAGAAGATGGAATTGTAACACTCTGAGTTGTTTTGCTCCTTTAAAACCCAGTCATTTCTAAGCACACTGCTAAGAAATAACAGGTTTCAGAAGGTCAGGGAACATACTTTGAGATAAATATAGATCTGGTTAATACAATGGACTTGAAGTGGTGCTTCTTCCATTGCCATTAACTACTATCTTTTCAATGACCTTGGGCTAGCAATAGCCTCTTCATCTTGGAAACAACTTAGAAAAGAGAAACGATACTGCTCTTTTATCTCTTGGTCCATTTGAAAAGTTTTTGGTTATGCTTTTCAGGCCAGAATGACATACCTATTTGCCACATAGAAATGTGAATGTATGTGTAGATGTATATAGAGATACCTTTTCTGGTGGACACTGAAGTTATGTGCAGACTAAAATAAGTCAAGTTTAAATTAATACTTGCATAGCACTTGAGAGTAACCTAAGTAAAGGTGCCAGAGAATAACATAATGGAATTATTGCACAAAGATCTTCTCCCAATCAACTGGAGACAGCTGTGCATCTCCCGTTATCTACCTTCTCAAAGATCGGTATTGAGAGGTATTGCGTAGGCTCAACCAACAGACACACAGCTGCCTATTTCACCTTCATCGAGCCACACAGTAAAAGATAAACAGTCAGTGTGTTGCAAGTATTTCAT